>CAKXYN010000028.1:16589285-17833571 GCA_935064755.1 Tragelaphus eurycerus | reverse complement strand
AGTTGAGCTTTACAGCTGATCAAGCTGTTCCTTTGCATTTAAATAGCACCGTTTAAGAGATCGACACTTCTGGAAACTGATTTGATGCTAATGTGCTGAGCACCTTGAGGCAGCTGGCTTCTCCCTCCTCCAGGAGGGAGGTCATTTAGAGCTTCATTACTTAATAATTTGAAAGCTTTTTATGGAAATCAGTAGATGGAGGGAGATGATGAAGCAAAATGTTATTATATGTAAGGACCCAGCAAAACCAGCTGACAGTCTCTGAGGGGAGAGAGGGGAGGGAGATATTGGTGTGCAAATCAATTCTCCTTTCTTTTTGAAACAGCTTTTATTTTTAAAATAAGAAGGTTTAACAACCCACTCCAGTATTCTTGCTGGGAGAATTCCATGGACAGAGCAGCCTGGTGTGCTACAGTCCACGGGATCACAAAGTATCATATACAACTGAGCAACTCAAACTTTCATTCTCACACTTTATAATGTAAGGCATATTTTCATCTTGTTAGAGTTCTTTCCTGGTTCTTTACATAGACACTAGCACCTATATCTCTACTGATAATTGCCACATCCCCCCCCATCCAAGTCTGGCCTCCCTCTCATTCCCCCACCCCTACCCCACACTTTTTTCCTCCAGGGAGCCACTCAAGTCTCACACAATCTGTCACTGTACCTTTGTTTGGGACCGCCTCTTGCCCTAGGCGGAAAGCTCCATGATGGCAGGGTTGAATTGGTGTCTCATTTGTTCAGGGCTCTGTCTCTGGCACCCAGAGCTGAACCTGGCCCAGAGCAGGGACTCAGTAGTTATTTGCTAGATGAGTGAATCCTCATGTTGGCCCCCAGCAGTGCCTGTAATTGAGCATCAGTAATTGTTGTCCACTGCCTTCCTCCTCCATCTTTCTGAGATGGCTGGAAGGCTGCCGCCCCCTCCATCTTGGGTCTGGATCTCAGCTCTTTCAATCTTTTTTTTTTTTTTTTTAATGTTTTTAGTACTTTTATTTATTTTTTAATTAACGAATTAGTTTTAATTGGAGGCTAACTACTTTACAATGTTGTAGTGGTTTTTGCCATACATTGACATGAATCAGCCATGGGTGTGCATATGTTCCCCATCCTGAACCCCCCTCCCACCTCCCTCCCCATCCCATCCCTCAGGGTTGTCCTAGTGCACCAGCTTTGAGTGCCCTGTCTCATGCATCTAACTTGGACTGGCGATCTATTTCACATATGGTAACATACATGTTTCAGTGCTATTCTCTCAAATCATCCCACCTGCGCCTTCTCCCACAGAGTCCAAAAGTCTGTTCTTTATATCTGTCTCTTTTTCTGTCTCGCATATAGGGTCATCGTTATTTTTAAGGACCTCAAGCCTACAAGTGCCCCTCTCTCTCTCTCCTGTAGCAAGTTTCTCTTGTTGTATGGGATGATATCCTCCTCCATGCAGACTTGCCCTAATGTCACTCATCTTCTAAGGAATAGTCACATGTCCTTCCTGCTACTGCTATTTTACTTGATTTCCCCCTCCCAGCCGACTCTCTCTTTGAAAAGGGCTGTCTGGGCTTGTTGGCTCCACTGTCTTTCCTAAAGTGAAGTGAAAGTCGCTCAGTCATGTCCAACTCTTTGTGACTCCCTGGACTATATAGTCCATGAAATTCTTCAGGCCACAATACTGGAGTGGGTAGCCTTTCCCTTCTCCAGGGGATCTTCCTAACCCAGGGATCAAACCCAGGTCTTCCGCATTGCAGGCACATTCTTTACCAGCTAAGCCACAAAGGAAGCCCAAAAATACTGGAGTGGGTAGCCTATCTCTTCTCCAAGGGATCTTCTTGACCCAGGAATCGAACCAGGGTCTCCTGCATTGCAGGTGGATTCTTTACCAAGTGAGTTACCAAGGAAGCCCTTTGTTCAGTTGAATTTCCAGAAGTGACCAGAGAGGCAGTGGTGGCAGCAGTGAGCGGGTACCAGGGCTGGCTGCAGTGTGGGACTCTACAAGTACCTGGGGGCAAAGAGTGGAGGCAGTGGAGGCAGCACAAGGGCTCTGAAGAGGCCCTGGAGGCAGGTTCTAGTATTCTCCTGTCTCTCTGGCTGTTCCCTCTCTGGCTCTTCCCATCCTCTTGTCTATCTACACTCACTGCCCAGGTTCTCTCCCTCTTGACTTTGACAAGCACCTATACACTCAGTTCAGTTCAGTCGTGTTCGAATCTTTGCAACCCCTTGGACTGCAGCACACCAGGCTTCCCTGTCCATCACCAATTCCCAGAGCATACTCAAACTCATGTCCACTGAGTCGGTGATGCCATCTAACCATCTCATCCTCTGTCATCCCCTTCTCCTCCTGCCTTCAGTCTTTCCCAGCATCAGAGTCTTTTCCAGTGAGTCAGTTCTTTGAATCAGGTGGCCAAAGTATTGAAGTTTCAGCTTCAGCATCAGTCCTTCCAATGAATATTTAGGACTGATTTCCTTTAGGATTGACTGGTTGGATCTCCTTGCAGTCCAGGTCAGTTCAGTTTAGTCGCTCAATTGTGTCCGACTCTTTGCGACCCCATGAATCGCAGCACGCCAGGCCTCCCTGTCCATCACTAACTCCTGGAGTTCACCCAGACTCACGTCCATTGAGTCAGTGATGCCATCCAGCCATCTCATCCTCTGTCGTCCCCTTCTCCTCCTGTCCCCAACCCCTCCCAACATCAGAGTCTTTTCCAATGAGTCAACTCTTCACATGAGGTGGCCAAAATACTGGAGTTTCAGCTTTAGCATCATTCCTTCCAAAGAAATCCCAGGGCTGATCTCCTTCAGAATGGACTTGTTGGATCTCCTTGCAGTCCAAGGGACTCTCAAGAGTCTTCTCCAACACCACAGTTCAAAAGCATCAATTCTTCGGCGTTCAGCCTTCTTCACAGTCCAACTCTCACATCCATACATGACCACAGGAAAAAACCATAGCCTTGACTAGACGAACCTTTGTTGGCAAAGTAATGTCTCTTCTTCTGAATATGCAATCTAGGTTGGTCATAACTTTCCTTCCAAGGAGTAAGCGTCTTTTAATTTCATGGCTGCAGTCACCATCTGCAGTGATTTTGGAGCCCAGAAAAATAAAGTCTGACACTGTCTACTGTTTCCCCATCGATTTCCCATGCAGTGATGGGACCAGATGCCATGATCTTTGTTTTCTGAATGTTGAGCTTTAAGCCAACTTTTTCACTCTCCACTTTCACTTTCATCAAGAGGCTTTTTAGTTCCTCTTCACTTTCTGCCATAAGGGTGGTGTCATCTGCATATCTGAGGTTATTGATATTTCTCCCGGCAATCTTGATTCCACTTTGTGTTTCTTCCAGTCCAGTATTTCTCATGATGTAGTCTGCATATAAGTTAAATAAGCAGGGTGACAATATACAGCCTTGACGTACTCCTTTTCCTACTTGGAACCAGTGTGTTGTTCCATGTCCAGTTCTAACTGTTGCCTCCTGACCTGCATACAGATTTCTCAAGAGGCAGGTCAGGTGGTCTGGTATTCCCATCTTTTTCAGAATTTTCCACAGTTTATTGTGATCCACACAGTCAAAGGCTTTGGCATAGTCAATAAAGCAGAAATAGATGTTTTTCTGGAACTCTCTTGCTTTTTCCATGATCCAGTGGATGTTGGCAATTTGATCTCTGATTCCTCTGCCTTTTCTAAAACCAGCTTGAACATCAGGAAGTTCACGGTTCACGTATTGCTGAAGCCTGGCTTGGAGAATTTTGAGCATTACTTTACTAGCACGTGAGCTTGCAGTCCAAGAGACTCTCAAAAGTCTTCTCCAGCACCACAGTTCAAAAGCATCAGTTCTTCAGTGCTCAGCTGTCTTTATAGTCCAACTCTCACATCCATACATGACTACTGGAAAAACCACAGCTTTGACTAGACAGATCTTTGTTGACAAAGTAATGTCTCTGTTTTTTAGTATGTTGTCTAGGTTGGTCATAGCTTTTCTTCTGAGAAGCAAGCGTCTTTTAATTTCATGGCTATAGTCACCATCTGCAGTGATTTTGGATCCCAAAACAATAAAGTCTGACTCTGTTTCCACTGTTTCCCCATCTACTTGCCATGAAGTGATGGGACCAGATGCCATGATCTTAGTTTTCTGAATGTTGAGTTTTAAGGCAACTTTTTCATTCTCCTCTTTCACTTTTATCAAGAGGCTCATTAGTTCTTCTTCGCTTTCTGCCATAAGACTGGTGTCATCTGCATATCTGAGGTTATTGATATTTCTCCTGGCAATCTTGATTCCAGCTTGTGCTTCATCCATCCTGGCATTTCACATGATATACTCTGCATACAAGTTAAATAAGCAGAGTGACAATATACAGCCTTGACATACTCCCTTCCCACTTTGGAACCAGTCTGTTGTTCCATGTCCAGTTCTAACAAGTCCAGTTGCTTCCTGACCTGCATACAGATTTCTCAGGTGGCAGGTCAGGTGGTCTGGTATTCCCATCTCTTTCAGAATTTTCCACAGTTTATTGTGATCCACACAGTCAAAGGCTTTGGCATAGTCAATAAAGCAGAAGTAGATGTTTTTCTGGAACTCTCTTGCTTTTTCCATGATCCAATGGATGTTGGCAATTTGATCTCTGGTTCCTCTGCCTTTTGTAAATCCAGCTTGAATATCTGAAAGTTCACGATTCATGTATTGCTGAAGCCTGGCTTGGAGAATTTTGAGCATTACTTTACTAGCATGTGAGATGAGTGCAATTGTGCTGTAGTTTGAGCATTCTTTGGCACTGCCTTTCTTTGGGATTGAAATGAAAACTGACCTTTTCCAGTCCTGTGACCGCTGCTGAGTTTTCCAAATTTGCTGGCATATTGAATGCAGTACTTTCACAGCATCATCTTTTAGGATTTGAAATAGCTCAAGTGGAATTCCATCACCTCCACTAGCTTTGTTCATAGTGATGCTTCCTAAGGCCCACTTGGCTTCACATTCCAAGATATCTGGCTGGAGATGAGTGATCACACCATTGTGGTTATCTGGGTCATGAAGATTGTTTTTTGTTTTTTGTTTTTTTTTTTTTTGTATAGTCCTTCTGTGTATTCTTGCCACTTCTTCTTTTTTTTTTTTTTTAATTAAATTTTATTTTGCTTAACTTTACAATATTGTTTTGCTTTTGCCATAGATCGAGATGGATCCGCCACCTCTTAATATCATCTGCTTCTGTTAGGTCCATACCATTTCTGTCCTTTATTATGCCCATCTTTGGAAGAAATGTTCCGTTTGTATATCTAATTTTCTTGAAGAGATCTCCAATCTTTCCCACTCTGTTGTTTTCCTCTATTTCTTTGCACTGATTACTTAGGAAGGCTTTCTTATCTCTCCTTGCTATTCTTTGGAACTCTGCATTCAGGTGGGTATATCTTTCCTTTTCTTCTTTGCCTTTAGCTTCTCTTCTTTTCTCAGCTATTTATAAGGCCTCCTCAGAGGCCTTTTTGCATTTCTTTTTCTTGAGGATGGTCTTGATCCCTGCCTCCTGTACAATGTCACAAACCTCCATCCATAGATCTTCAGGCACTCTATCAGATCTACTTCTGTGAATATATTTGTCACTGTTCGCCTAGTCAAGGCTATGGTCTTTCCTGTGGTCATGTATGGATGTGACAGCTGGACTGTGAAGAAAGCTGAGCACCGAAGAATTGATGCTTTTGAACTGTGGTGTTGGAGAAGACTCTTGAGAGTCCCTTGGACTGCAAGGAGATTCAACAAGTCCATTCTGAAGGAGATCAGCCCTGGAATTTCTTTGGAAGGAATGATGCTAAAGCTGAAACTCCAGTACTTTGGCCACCTCATGCGAAGAGTTGACTCATTGGAGAAGACCCTGATGCTGAGAGGGGTTGGTGGCAGGAGGAGAAGGGGACGACAGAGGATGAGATGGCTGGATGGCATCACTGACTCGATAGATGTGAGTCTGAGTGACCTCCGGGAGTTAGTGATGGACAGGGAGGCCTGGCGTGCTGCGATTCATGGGGTCGCAAAGAGTCGGACACGACTGAGCGACTGATCTGATCTGATCTGATCTACTGTATAATCATAAGGGATTTGATTTAGGTCATACCTGAATGACCTGGTGGTTTTCCAACTTTCTTTAATTTAAGTCTGAGTTTGGAAATAAGGAGTTCATGGTCTGAGCCACAGTCAGCTCCTGGTCTTGTTTTTGCTGACTGTATAGAGCTTCCCCATCTTTGGCTGCAAAGAATATAACCAGTCTGATTTCAGTATTGACATCTGGTGATGTCCACGTGTTGTCTTCTCTTGGTGTTGTTGGAAGAGGGTGTTTGCTATGACCAGTGGATTCTCTTGACAAAACCTTGTTAGACTTTGCCCTGCTTTGTTTTGTACTCCAAGGCCCAATTTGCCTGTTACTCCAGCTATCTCTAGACTTCGTACTTTTGCATTCCAGTCTCTGAAGGAGGTATGGGTCTGCAGTGGCCTGCTGCAGGTTCGGGGGCACTGATTGGGGCAGTGCGTGCACCCGACCTTTTGTAGGAGGTCGCCATTATCTTCATTACCTCCACCATAGTTTAGCTTCAGGTCAAACAACAGAGAGGGAATACAGCCCCACCCATCAACAGAAAATTGGATTAAAGAGTTACTGAGCATGGCCCTCAGGGAAGGCAATGGCACCCCACCCCAGTACTCTTGCCTGGAAAATCCCATGGATGGAGGAGCCTGGTAGGCTCCAGTCCATGGGGTCGCTAAGAGTCAGACACGACTGAGCGACTTCACTTTTACTTTTCACTTTCATGCATTGGAGAAGGAAATGGCAACCCACTCCAGTATTCTTGCCTGGAGAATTCTGGGGACGGAGGAGCCTGGTGGGCTGCTGTCTATGGGATCGCACAGAGTCGGACACGACTGAAGCGACTTAGCAGTAGCAGCAGAGCATGGCCCTGCTCATCAGAACAAGACCCAGTTTCCCACTCAGTCTCTCCCATCAAGAAGCTTCCATAAGCCTCTTATCCTTATCCATCAGAGGGCAGATAGAATAAAAACCACAGTCACAGAAAACTAATCAAACTGATCACATGGACCACAGCCTTATCTAACTCAATGAAACTATGAGTCATGCCGTGTAGGGCCATCCAAGATGGACGGGTCATGGTGGAGAGTTCTAACAAAATGTGGTCCACTGGAGAAGGGAATGGTATACCTCTTCAGTATTCTTGCCTTGAGAACCCCATGAACAGTATGAAAAGGCAAAAAGAAGGGACACTGAAAGATGAACTCCCCAGGTCGGTAAGTGCCCAATATGCTACTGGAGAAGAGTGGAGAAATAACTCCAGAAAGGATGAAGAGACAGAGTCAAAGCAAAAACAATACCCAGTTGTGGATGTGACTGGTGATGGAAGTAAAGTCTGATGCTGTAAAGTACAATATTGCATACAAACCTGGAATGTTAAGTCCATGAATCCAGGCAAATTGGAAGTGGTCATACAGGAGATGGCAGGAGTGAACATTGACATTTTAGGAATCAGCAAACTAAAATGGACTGGAATGGGTGGGTTTAACTCAGATGACCATTATATCTACGACTGTGGGCAAGAATCCCTTAGAAGAAATGGAGTAACCCTCATAGTCAGCGAAAGAGTCTGAAATGCAGTCCTTGGATGCAATCTCAAAAATGAAAGAATGATCTCTGTTCATTTCTAAGGCAAACCATTCAGTATTACAGTAATCCAAGTCTATGCCCCAACCAGTAATGCTGAAGAAGCTGAAGTTGAACAGTTCTATGATGACCTACAAGACCTTCTAGAACTAACACCTACACACTAATGACTTTCAAATTCGCCACCTGCCTGGACTACTCCATTGAACCCCAGCCTCATGTATCCAACTGCCTACATGACACCTCCACTCAGAGTCATCCTTGAGCCCTCTTTGTTTTACACCCCACATCCAATCCACCAGCAGATCCTGTTGCTTCTCCCTTTAAAATAATGTCTTGCATCTGACATCTTCCCACCCCTGCCATTGCTCTCTCATGATCCTGTGTCACCTGGCTGGCCTCCCTGGGTCCTGCCTGCCCTCCTACAGTTTACTCCCCAACCATAGTCAGCAGAATCTTCACTGTCTACTCAGAAGCCCTGTGGCAGCATCCAAGTTCATAGCACTTGCAAGGGTGCCCCTAAGAACCCCTGAGAGGGCAGTGAAGACCAGAGGCTTCTTCTAGCTCATCATTAATTAATTGTTTAATTAACTAATCCATTATTCATTCTTAATCATCCCCTGTATCGCTCCCCAGACCAGGCCAGTGCTGGGGACACAGATGGGAACACAGTCCAGCCCCTGCCCTCATAATGGCTCCCAGGACTAAATGGGAACTGTCTTCAGAGGAAGGTGGGGAGGGGGAGACAGGGAAGAGGAGCAAGCAATGTCAAATGCTGCACCTTTGGCTTCTCTGGTGGCTCAGAGGGTAAAGCATCTGCCTGCAATCCAGGAGAGCCGGGTTTGATCCCTGGGTCAGGAAGATCCCCTAGAGAAGGAAATGGCAGTATTCTTGCCTATAGAATCCCATGTTTGGAGGAACCTAGTAGGCTACAGTCCACGGGGTCGCAAAGAGTCAGACACGACTGAGCCACTTCACTTTCCCTTCACTTAACACACACACACACACACACACACACACACACACCACCCTACAAGATGCTCCCAGGGGCAGGGTTAGGGTCAAGGCCCTTTACAGGTTGCCTTATAGGTGCTGGCTTGGCTCTTCCTCCCTTCCTGGCTCCAGCTGGGAGGAGACAGCCCAGCTCAGCCTGCTTTCCCCTGGCTGATGTCAGAATCTTTCCTGGCCCGGCCCCTTTCTTACTTCTCTGCTCCGACCCCAGCACTAATGTTTTTCTAAGTGCTGGAGATAGGGCAGAAGGTGGGGAAAAGGAAGCACAGACAGGCCCCATCTACCCCTTCAGCTCCCTGTTGAATCGGAGGAGAGGCAGACTTTCATAATCCTAAAGGACACACGAAAGTCCAAAAGGGAGGTTAAGCCCAGGATTGGCACTTTGGTCACCAGAGAACAAGCTGAATTGATGCCTGTGGTAACAGAGGCACACAGAAGGCTGGCTTCTCCCTCAGGTCATGGGATGATGCCCGTCCTCAGAGCTTACACCTGCCAGAGACAGGTGTGGGTGCAAGGGCAGTGGGCCGGCCCAGGGGCTCTCTCTGATGGGCCCTTCCTCTCCTGAGTCAAAAACACCAAGCTGCTTTCACAAAACCATCTTGAGGGAAAATTATTATCTACAGGCATTATGCAATTTTCCCATCAGAATTACAGGCTGTGTTTGAAAAGAAATAAAAAGAAATTGAATTTGAAATGCTTCTGTGAAACCACATCACCGTCTTGCAGGTCTGTTAATGGGCTTCAGATACCTTCTCCAGCTTTGAAATAGCTGATCAGACAGTAGCTTATGATAGCAGCATCTTCCAGGGTGGAAGGTGGGCTCTCGGCACTTATAAACAGTCAGCCTAGGTCACTGGGGCGTCCATCTGAGGCAGACTCAGAGCCTTGCAGCTGACTGTGGGTTCTAAGGAGGCCCTATCCCTTCCTCTTCCTTTTATTAGTGCCAGGTCTCTGGTTGGCACTCTCCACAGCTCACCCAGTGCCCACTAGCTCAGTGCCCACGTCCGTTGGTGTCACTTTACTCAGCTCTGGCTCCACACTGTGCCGTAGAGTCCTGGGACTCAAAAAGACACCAAAGGCTTCCTCATCACAGCCTCTCATTCAAACAGCAAAGACTGGGACCTCCCTAGTGGTCCAGAGGTTAAGACTTCTCTTCCAATGCAGGGGATGTGGGTTCGATCCCTGGTTGGGGAACTAAGATCCCATTTGTCTTGTGCCCCCCAAAAAACAAAACAAAACAGAAACAATATTATAACAAACTCAATGAAGACTTTAAAAGTGGTCCACATCAAAAAAAATCTTAAAAATAAAGCAAAGATTGAGCATACTCTAAACACTGATAGTACAGCAGTGAGTGAGCAGAACAGACAAACCCTTTGCCCATAGAAAATGCCTGTTCTAGTAACAGTAGAAAAGATAAACAGTAAGAAAGCAAAATGCATAGGATACTGTGTGCGTTAAGTCGTTTCAGTCATGTCAAACTCTTTGCAACCCTATGGACTGTAGCCTGCCAGGCTCCTCTGACCATCGGGATTCTCCAGGCAAGAATACTGGAGTGGGTTGCCATGTCCTCCTCTAGGGGATCTTAGTATTCCAGATGGTGATAAATGTTATGGAGAAAAGACAATCAGATAAAGTGAGAGCAGTGTGCCAGGTTGAGGAAGGGTCAGGGAATTGCTATTTTGAATAGTGTGGTCAACAGAGGCCTCACTGAGAAGGTGACGTTTGAGCAAAGCCCTAGAGGAGACAGAGGAAGGAGTGCTCTAGTATCTAAGAGGACATCTCCCCGGGCTCAGGGAACTGCGAGTGCTAAGTGTGTCTAGCATATCTGAGGAGATGTCCAGGTGGCTGGAGCAAAGTGAGCAAAAGGGGGAGTAATAACAGAGCATGAGGGGCCATGGGGGCCATGGCCAAGGTCCCCATTTCCTGTGCAATGTGATGACATTAGAGAATTTTGACCCAAAAAATGGCATGATGTGGCTACTGCATGAAGAAGAGCTTGGAAGAAGGTAAGGGAAGAGGCAGAGAGACCAGCCAGGAAGCAGTTGCAACACATTTAATCCTAGCTAATGATGAGGCCACGTGGCTTGGACCAAGATGTGCCAGGGACACAGGGAGGTGCCGTCCAGCCCCTGCTCCAACAGTGGTGACACAGTTGTTGGCTCAGAAATGAATTTTAGAAGTGCAGCTGACAGATATGCTGAAAGATCGGATGTGGAGTGAGAAAAGCATCAAGGTGGATAAACCAGAAGGATGGCTTTGCCATTTAATGTGATGTTTACGATGAGAGAAGCCAGATTTGGAGAGGAGGGCATATTTACTGGTGGCTCAGACAGTAAAGAATATGCCTACTGTGCAGGAGACCTGGGTTTGGTGCCTGGGTGGAGAAGATCTCCTGGAGAAGGGAATGGCTACCCACTCCAGTATTCTTGCCTAGAGAAGCCCATGGACAGAGGAGCCTGGTGGGCTATTGTCCACAGGGTCACAAAAGAATTGGGCAGAACTGAGTGACTAAGCACACACACAGGTGTGAGGAGGGGACCATCAGGAACTTGGTTTCAGACACACTGAATTTGAGATACCAATTCAACATCCAGATAAAAGTGTTAGGCAGCTGGTATACAAGCTGGAATTCAGAGGCGGGGATGAGGTGAAGAGGACAGTTTAGGAGTCTTTGGTATATACATAACTCATATTTTAAGGCGTGGCACAAGAGAAATCGCTAAGGCAGTGTGGCTAGAAAAGAGAAGAGCACGGAGAGCTTGAGGCCAGGGACACTTTAGTGTTTGCAGAAAGATGAAGAGGGTCAGCACAGGAGGCTGAGAAGGAACGGGGTGAGGAGAAAATGAAGAGGCAGCAGGAGCTAGGCCAGAAGGGGTTTCAAGGCACAGGGAGTGGGCCGCTGTGTCAGACGGTCACGGAAGCTACAAGCCGGGCACTGACCTTTGGCAGGGAGAGAGGCGAGTCTCACGCACTTCCTGTGAGAAAGGGGGACCACTTGCCTGCCTTCCTCAGAGGACTGTGGTACAGCCCACAGGAGACCATAGGCAAACTGTAGAGCTTACTGAATGTGAGCTGTCTGTTTTTATTTATGACCCACTAAACCCAGAACCTGTTGGAATGATGGGAGGACGTGTTAGGCACAATTGATTTTAAAGATGCTTCTGGCTCCATTATCGCCTCATAAAAAGGCTCATTTCCTGCTGCTCCTCACGAGGACACTCATGCAAGGATGAAAAAGTCCCCCTCAGAGGTGGAAGCCATCAGGACTGACATTTTTTATGGGTGGTTAGTGGAAACTCTGGGAAAGAGTAGAAGCAAATAATGGAACCAAACACGGCTCACTGGGTCTTTACGCAAGATGACAGGTGCTGCCCTTCCAGAGGGAATCAAGTGACCCTGTGCCTCACAGCAAGGGCTCCATGGAGAAAATTATCAACCAGGGGCAGCCGTGGTCTCACTGAAAAACAAGCAAAATGGTGGCGGGGGGCGGGGGGCGGTGCGGTGGTGAGAGGGAGCTGGAGAGGAGGAATCGTGAGGGAAAGCAGAAAGAGCTTAAGCTTTGGAGTCAGGCAAGTCTGTATAGGAACCATGATTACTGGATGGTCTTTACAAGTCACTTGACCTCCCTGGCCCTCAGTTTCCTCATCTGCAGAAGGAAATGGTAGCAATTCCCAAAGGCATTCCTAAGAAGCCAGCTGATACATGGGGAAACGCATTTAGGGTTATCAGCTTCCCTTCCCTTTAGTAGCAGTGGTGTCTCTCCAACTCAAGGACCCTGTCCTCCCCCATCTTTGGCAGAAGCAGCTCTCAGGACAGCATTAACATGAACAGCATTGTGAAACTGTTTGAGAATCCTTCCTCTTCCTCCTCCACCCCCACCCATGAGGCTGCAGTTTTCAGAACTCAGGGTAGGTTAGGACATGCCCTGAAGGACAGCAGAAGCCCGGTGAGGGTGAGGAGAGGGGGGAACCTGAGGGGCAAGAGGCAGGTGCATGGCCTTTTCCAGGAGAGCCTCACCCTCCTGACCCCTCCACCTGCGTTCAAAGACTGACAAACGAGGTCTCCAGAGTCAGGCTGAGGTTTGAACTCTAGGCCTGCCATTGACTAACCTGTACCTAATTTGGCCAAAGAAATGTGTTTCTGAGGATTAAAAAGTATATAGCTTCCTTGAGGATGCGTCCTAAGAATTTAATGAGATACTACGTGCTAAGTTGCTTCAGTCATGTCTGACTTTTTGCCACTCCATAGACAGACAGTAGCCTGCCAGGCTCCTCTGTCCATGGGGTTCTCCAGGCATGAATACTGGACTGGGTTGCCATTTCCTTCTCCAGGGAACAAGATACTAGATTTCAGGTAATTAGCAAGGTGCTAGAATAGCAAGAAGAGATAAGAAAGCCTTCTTCAGTGATCAATGCAAAGAAATAGAGGAAAACAACAGAATGGGAAAGACTAGGGATCTCTTCAAGAAAATCAGAGATACCAAAGGAACATTTCATGCAAAGATGGGCTCGATAAAGGACAGAAATGGTATGGACATAACAGAAGCACAAGATATTAAGAAGAGGTGGCAAGAATACACAGAAGAACTGTACAAAAAAGAGCTTCACAACCCAGATAATCATGATGATGTGATCACTGACCTAGAGCCAGACATCTTGGAATGTGAAGTCAAATGGGCCTTAGAAAGCATCACTACGAACAAAGCTAGTGGAGGTGATGGAATTCCAGGGGAGCTATTCCAAATCCTGAAAGATGATGCTGTGAAAGTGCTGTACTCAATATGCCAGCAAATTTGGAAAACTCAGCAGTGGCCACAAGATTGGAAAAGGTCAGTTTTCATCCCAATCCCAAAGAAAGGCAATGCCAAAGAGTGCTCAAACTACCGCACAATTGCACTCATCTCACATGCTAGTAAAGTAATGCTCAAAATTCTCCAAGCCAGGCTTCAGCAATATGTGAACCGTGAAATTCCTGATTTTCAAGCTGGTTTTAGAAAAGGCAGAGGAACCAGAGATCAAATTGCCAACATCCGCTGGATCATGGAAAAAGCAAGAGAGTTCCAGAAAAACATCTATTTCTGCTTTATTGACTATTCCAAAGCCTTTGACTGTGTAGATCACAATAAACTATGGAAAATTCTGAAAGAGATGGGAATACCAGACCACCTGATCTGCCTCTTAAGAAATCTGTATGCAGGTCAGGAAGCAACAGTTAGAACTGGTCATGGAACAACAGACTGGTTCCAAATAGGAAAAGGAGTACATCAAGGCTGCATATTGTCACCATGTTTATTTAACTTATATGCAGAGTACATCATGAGAAATGCTGGACTGGAAGAAACACAAGTTGGAATCAAGATTGCTGGGAGAAATATCAATAACCTCAGATATGCAGATGACACCACCCTTATGGCAGAAACTGAAGAGGAACTCAAAAGCCTCTTGATGAAAGTGAAAGAGGAGAGTGAAAAAGTTGGCTTAAAGCTCAACATTCAGAAAACGAAGATCATGGCATCTGGTCCCATCACTTCATGGGAAATAGATGGGGAAACAGTGGAAACAGTGTCAGACTTTATTTTTCTGGGCTCCAAAATCACTGCAGATGGTGACTGCAGCCATGAAATTAAAAGACGCTTACTCCTTGGAAGGAAAGTTATGACCAACCTAGATAGCATATTCAAAAGCAGAGACATCACTTTGCCAACAAAAGTTCGCCTAGTCAAGGCTATGGTCTTTCCTGTGGTCATGTATGGATGTGAGAGCTGGACAGTGAAGAAGGCTGAGCACCGAAGAATTGATGCTTTTGAACTGTGGTGTTGGAGAAGACTCTTGAGAGTCCCTTGGACTGCAAGAAGATCCAACCAGTCCATTCTGAAGGAGATCAATCCTGGAATTTCTTTGGAAGGAATAATGCTAAAGCTGAAACTCCAGTATTTTGGCCACCTCATGCGAAGAGTTGACTCATTGGAGAAGACTCTGATGCTGGGAGGAGTTGAGGGCAGGAGGAGAAGGGGACGACAGAGGATGAGATGGCTGGATGGCATCACTGACTTGATGGGTGTGAGTCTGAGTGACCTCCGGGATCTGGTGATGGACAGGGAGGCCTGGCGTGCTGCAGTTCATGGGGTCGCAAAGAGTCGGACACGACTGAGCGACTGATCTGATCTGATCTGAGCACCTAGAAACTAGATTCCTGTGGTCACTGTTTGTTTCTACTTGTTTCCGTTCCTTCTGCTCTATGACCTGGATTGCATCCCATTTCTCTTCTTGCTGATCTAGGGCAGGACCTGCGATGGTGAGGAAGTTTAGCCTTAGTGCTGCTTGGAGCATAGAGGGCCTTAGAATGAAGAAGCAGATTGTAGTTCAGGACTGGGAGACAAAGGCAAAAGATAGGAGCCGGGAAGGTATAAGAACAAAGAGGAGGTGAAGAGTGAGGCAGGGTGGAGGGGACAGCCTCACGTGTTACTGTGAGGGTGGATGAGATGACCGAGCTTTCCTGCTTCCGGAGCTGGTTCTGGAGGACATGGAGGGTCAGTGTGGGGTAAAGCTTGTTTAGACAAACTGCCCTTGCCCCCCAGAGCCACGTTCTGCCTCTCTGCTCTGCTCAGACTTGACATCTCTTGATATTCATGTGATTTCTGCCTCTGACTTGTCCCAGACCTGTTTCCACACTGCACAAACCCCTCTTTCTCCAAACCTGATCTCAGCCCCTGGCCTGATTTAGACTGTGTGATTCCCATTTGGTTCCTGCAGATGGAAGTGTGAGTACAGCTGTAAGACCATCACAATATGTTTACAAAAGCAAAATGAAAGAATGCATCCCTGTGAAGGTGGACATGAGTACCCTGTCCTTTCTTGGAGGAATTTTAATTGGCATAGTTCTGGGCAAGTGCTAACATCATGCAGATGAGGTGTGAACTGTGAGTGCCCTGAAATACTTTGTTTGAAAACGCTCCTGTGGGAGATGGATAAGGGCTATAAGGATTCTTGAAAGATCCTTTCTGGGCCTTAGAGACTTGTTAAAGGAGTTTTTCATTTAAGTCTGAAGTTTGGGTTGCTTGCTCTGAATTTAGGTCCTTCAGTCTTCAGAATGTAAAATACTTGGTCCCCCAATGCCCCGTCCAAGGCTCTCCCAGCTACACGAACCTTTAAATAAGGGGACATTCTCCTGAGACTTCACGGCTTTGCAGCTGTCCCTGGGTACTCCATCCTCTGTACTCAGGCGGCACAAATGGGTTCCTATACCAGTGTGGCCTAAATGTGAATAAGAATAGGGACTTTTCTTGTGGTCCAGCGGCTAAGACTTCTCACTACCAATGCAGGGGACCCAGGTTTGATCCCTGATCAGGGAACTAGATCCTGCATGTTGCAACTAAGACCCAGTGCAGCTAAATAAATAAAAATAAATATTTTTTATCTAAATAAAAAAAGAATAAGAATAGTAACTAGTATTGGTGCTAATACAGGCACAGGATTAGCACATTACTTGAATTGTGTCATTTTGTCCTCCTAATAACACTATGCAGTAGATACACTTTTTAACTCAACATTTCAGAGATGAGAAAGCTAAAGGAAGTCAGAGTCTCACTAAAGGACACAGAGCTAGTCATGGTGCAGTCAGGGTTTGAATTTAGGTATAATAACTAGGGCTTATGACCGCAACCACACTACTTTCCTGCCTGCTGGATTAGTAAAGATGAAAAAGATTGATAGTATCCAGTGTGCCCAAAGTTGTAAAAGCATTGGCACACACATGTACTTGAAGAAGTATCAGTTGGTACAGACATTTGGAGGACAGTTTGGTAGGTGCCACCAAAATTGTCAGTTTGCTTCATTGTTTGATCATTCTTGGAAATTTATGACATAGGAATTTATAAAGAAAGAAATACATTCACAAGTGTTCAGTAGAGCATCATGTATAGAAACAAATATCCACCAGCTAAATAAGAGAACATTCATGCTATAGAATTCTACACATACATTAAAAAAAAATGGTGTGGCTTTGCTTTTCCACCAATTTACTAAGTATCCATAGCACTTGGATTTGGCTGTGAACAGGCCAGACTCTCTCCAATCCTGAAGAGCTTTGGTTCTACTTTGAGAAAAATATTTAAGGACTTCCCTGGTGGCCCAGCGGCTAAGACTCTGTCCTCCTGAAGCAGGGAGCCCAGGTTCGAACCCTGGTCAGGGAAACAGATCTCATGCCACAACTAAGGCCAGGTGCAGCAAAATAAGCAAATGAATGAAACCTTTTTTTTGAAAAAGAAAGAAAAATGTTTAGTTTCTCAAATACATTTTTCCAAATGGTTCCCGTGCTCTTATTTCATTGGATAACACAATCATGCAGATGGTATGTAACCATAAGATGAAACAGTGGACAGGAAGAAGCTGTTCTAAGGCCTGCACACGTGGACAACCATCCTTGGAGCCTCCATGGCTCTAAAAGATACAGATGGAACACCGGTACCGTAAATAAACACTAGTGGGGAGCCTCAACAATTTCTGAGTTATATACCACAAAGGCAAAATCAGTGTGTCATTAGTTGCAACTTGACAACCAAGGTTTCGTTGTAATACAAGGTATGTCTGCAGGGCCAGCCAGCTAACCTAGTGGCCCCTTAACTCCACCTACATTGACTTTTTTTATGATTATTTTTATTTATTTGGTTGCACTGGGTCTTCCTTACTGCACGTGGCTTTCTCTAGTTGTGGGGAGCGAGGGCTGCTCATCGTGGTGCAGGCTTCTCACTGTGGCGGCTTCTTGTTGCAGAGCACAGGCTATAGGAGTGAGGGCTTCAGTTGTGGTAGCTTGTGGGCCCTAGAACACACAGGTTTAGCAGTTGTAGGGCATGGACTTAGTTGCTCTGCAGCATGTGGGATCTTCCCAGATCAGGGATCAAACACAAGTCCCCTGCACTGGCAGGCAGATTCTTATCCACTGCACCACCAGGAAAGTCCCTACTTTTTTTAGTAAAGTATTTCTTCGAGGACAAAAGGACTGTCATCAGACAGTATCTCATAACTTGGATCTCATGCTTGGATTTCTTTTTTCTTAGTCTTGACCTGGCTTACCCTAATTTGAGGATCTCGAATACTCTCAAAATCAACAAAAGGAAAGCTCTGATGCCATAGGTACCAACAAGGAAAGTTTTTCATGATATGATAGTAAGAGGAAAATGTACAAATCATGGTGCAGAATGAGATTTCAATACGATGCAGTTTTTGTGGGAAAGGTTGTATCTAATGTTGATGCACACACACGCACGCACGTTGTACCCAAGTATAGTAAAAGATCTGGGATGATATGTACCACACTGTAACATTCTGGAGAGGGAGGTAGCAGAAGGCAGGATAGATGCTAGAGTGGAGAGCTCAGCATTTACACTGTGCTTCTGTGATGCTAAATTTTCCCACAAAAAAGCATGTATTATTCTGAAATTAAAAAGCTAGATGATGCAGGCCATGTAAGCAAAACTTGGGAATTAAGAAATCACTGTGGTTTAGGCAGCAGGCAGAGGACATGGTCAGGATGGCCATGGTTGCTGGGTTGGTGCGGAGACTCCTTGAGCGGGTCTCTGGTCTGCTAAGGAGGGGTTCCCCCAGACCACACTAGCCACGCTGCAGGTGACAGTTCATGAGGCTATAAATCAAGGTATGGAGAAGGAGATGGAAAGAGCTGGGAACGTATTTCTACTTGGGGAAAAAGCTGCCCTGTACAATGGGGTTAGTCAAAGCCTGTGGAAAGAATATGGAGATAAGAGGATCATAGATACTCCCATATCAGAGTCGGGTTTTTCTGGAATTGCTGTAGGT
Organism: Tragelaphus eurycerus; assembly: GCA_935064755.1. Taxonomy (NCBI): domain Eukaryota; kingdom Metazoa; phylum Chordata; class Mammalia; order Artiodactyla; family Bovidae; genus Tragelaphus; species Tragelaphus eurycerus. Next base: position 17,815,110 of record CAKXYN010000028.1, on the reverse strand, counting down.
GCAGCTCTGGCAGGGTTAAGGCCCATTTGTGAATTTATGCCCTTCAATTTCCCTACGCAAGCCATTTACCAGGTTATAAACTCAGCTACCAAGACCTGTTACATGTCAGGAGGCCTTCAGCCGGTGCCCTTAGTCTTCAGGGAGCCCAGTGGCACGCCCGCAGGCATAGCTGCCCAACACTCACAGTGCTTTGCTGCCTGGTATGAGCACTTCCCAGGCTTAAAGGCGGTCAGTCCCTGGAATTCAGAGGATGCAAAAGGACTTATTAAATCTGCCATTCAGGGTAAGTCCAGTGGTGGTGCTGGAGGTGAACTGATGTATAAAGTTCCTTTTGAACTTCCCCAGGAGCTCAGTCAAAAGATTATCTGATCCCCATAGGAAAAGCCAAACTAGAAAGGCAGGGTACATGTGCAACCATAGCTTCTCATGCAAGACCTGTCAGCCACTGCTTAGAAGCTCAGTAGTGAGTGCTGTCTAAAGAGGGACTTGAATATGAGCTGATACATTTGCAGACCATCAGACCGATGGACATTGAAACAATAGAAGCCAATGTCGTGCAGACCAGTCAGTCACCTTGTAATTGTGGAAGGAGGCTGGTCACAGTTGGCAGTAGGAGCTGAAATCTGTGCCAGGGTGATGGAGGGCCCTGTGTTCGACTTCCTGGATGCTCCTTCAGCTTGTGTCACTGCCACTGAGGTCCCTGTGCCTTATGCAGATTCTGGAAGACAACTCTCCACCTCAGGTTAAAGACTTCATATCTGCCATAAAGAAAATGCTAAATATCTAGTTTGGACTTGAATTTCAGGTCATTGGGATTTACTTAAAATACTTGCTGACACTTCAGCTGGACTATCCTGTAAGACCTTCTGATTTGTAAAATTATCTCTAAAAGCAACAATAGATGTTTTTGTACTGGGAAGAAGTTTAAAGAGCCTCTGGTTTGGAGCACCTAGTCTATAGCCAGGGAAGGATGGGGGACTTACCCTGGGGGCCTTACCCACCCAGTGGGTGCCCAAGCCAAGCTGAGTTACTGTCCCCTCTAAGGCATCTCTCCACAAACACATTTAAAGTTTAAATGTGTTTGTGGAAAAGCTCTCCACTCTCCTGCCTAAGTTCCGTGCTCTTTTAGTCTGCTACAAGCAGCCAAGTTCTCTGATTAAGATTCACGTACAATTTTACCCTCTCTCTAGAAGGACAAGGTTTAAATGTGGCAGAGTCCTGATGAAAGATATATCCTAAAAAGGATAACTTAAATGTAAAAATAAAAGCATACAACCTACATTTACTGTTAGGCTCTTGTGATGAGGAATAAAGGAATTCCTACTTTTAAAAGAAAAAGGAAGTCAGCATGGAAGTTATGGGGAGCTGTTGCAGGGTTTAGGCAGGCAGTGAATGTGGTCAGTTTTGCACCAATGTGGAGGGTGGTCTGGGGAAAAGATAAGAAGATGCTGGAGCCAGGGCAACCAGTGAAGAGACCATGGAAGGACTTAAGAGATGCTAAGACTGTGAACACAGTGGATCTTGGAGCCTGGCAGCTGTGAGGAGGTGAGAGGTGGAGAGACACAGGCAGCCTGGGGATGTGCTCAGTGGGGCTGCTGGAGAAACAGCCGTATTCTGCTGCTGCTGCTACTGCTAAGTCACTTCAGTCGTGTCCGACTCTGTGCGACCCCACAGACGGCAGCCCACCAGGCTCCCCTGTCCCTGGGGTTCTCCAGGCAAGAACACTGGAGCGGGTTGCCGTTTCCTTCTCCAATGCATGAAAGTGAACAGTGAAAGTGAAGTCGCTCAGTCGTGTCCAACCCTTAGCATGGACTGCAGCCTACCAGGCTCCTCTGTCCATGGGATTTTCCAGGCAAGAGTACTGGAGCGGGGTGCCATTGCCTTCTCCGAAAGAATTCAATGTGAGACACGTATGAGCTGAGCACAGGAAACCTCGATCACGGGGTCTAGCCTGGGCCTTCAGGAGACAGGTCACCTCTCACATGTGACTTCACGTTGGGCAGTTTCCCTTGGTCACTCAGCATATGTGTTTTAGGAGTGAGTGAGGGATACAGTATCAACAAATAAAACAATCTCCCAGGAGAAGTGTCAAACGCTCTGTCGGAACTTGGAAATGCTCTCCCTGCACACCTGTGAGTGTGGGGATGTTTATGTATCCACAGTGTTTCTTCTGACCAAAAGGGGGACCCCCCCACCAGGGAAGCTTGAGCTCGGAGTAGGCTTCGAGCTTCTGGGGAGATGGGGTACCCTGGGGCCTCACCCACCCAGTGGGTGCCCAAGCCAAGCTGAGTTACTCTCCCCTCTAAGGCATCTCTCACCCTCTCCCATCCTTCCCTGGCTATAGACTGCTGCTGCTGTCACTCGTCGTGTCCACTCTGTGCTACCCCATAGACGGCAGCCCACCAGGCTCTCCTGTCCCTGATTCTCCAGGCAAGAACACTGGAGTGGGTTGCCATTTCCTTCTCCAGTGCGTGAAAGTGAAGAGTGAAAGTGAAGTCGCTTAGTCGTGTCCGACTCCTAGTGACCCCGTGGACTGCAACCTACCAGGCTCCTCCATCCATGGGATTTTCCAGGCAAGAGTACCGGAGTGGGGTGCCATTGCCTTCTCCGTGGCTATAGACTAGGTGCTCCAAACCAGAGGCTCTTTATTATCTTTGGGCCTGAGCCTGGAGGCACCTCTGACCTCCTCATTATGTATAGTTCCCTCGGGGCTGTGGGATTTTCTGGGCGAGGTACCCACCAACCAAGGAGAAGTTCACCAGTTCATCCCAAATATGTGCTAGGTACCTACTGCCAGGAACAACTCCAAGGACTGAGGCAGAGCTGTGGGCCAGCGCAGCCAGTCTCTGCCCTCCTGAAACTCAGAGACCGTTCAGTCAGCATCAAAGCTCTTCCTGCCCCTGCTGGTGAAATCCTGGGCTTCTCTGTGGAGCATGGATGGTGCTGTCTGAGTGCTGCTGGGCCCAGGCCGGGGGAAGGCAGGCTCTGGGATCAGCCGAATCTGCTCTGGGGAAACCCCCACCAGAGCTGAACTTGGGCACCTGTGGACGCTTATGCTTTGAAAAGCGTATGGAAACCCTCAGCCCCAATGTGTTGTTGAGAATAAAAACCCAAACCGACCTCGAAGTGAAGCTAAGCAAGATTAACAACATTCTGATTTTTCTTCCTCATGTTGGTGATTAAGGCTCTCCTTCCCAATGTTAATTATCAGATTCTTCTTCAAAAAATTCTCTTAGGTTCTCAGGCTTTAAGGGTGCCCTACACACTGCCCAAAGCAAAATAGAGCAGGACAACATGAGTGGCCCAGGAATGTGGGGCTCAGGCTTCTCTTTGCCCTCCTTGTCCAGGGGAGTCTGATCCAGTGTGTGTAGTCTCGACGGCAGGGGAGGCCGTGGGGGTGACGTTCCTCAGGGTCAGGTGTGGCTGGAGCAGACCCGTCAGCGCCTGGACGTGAAGAGCATGAGCTGCCCTCCAGTCTGGACACAGTCTGGCCATCCCCACCGGAGGGCAGGTCAGAGCCTGGCTCCCAAGGGGAAGGGTCTGAGATGGAAACCTCAGGTGTGGCTCAGTGGACCCGCTGGTGTTCGGCACACACCAGGCACCCTGGACACAGCTCCCCCTCACAGGACTGCCGAGACTCCAGGGTGCCCCCACCCTGGGGCAGGCTGTCTCCACACCTGGGTAGGTAGAGCCTCTGAGCAGATAAGGGTGTGGGGTGGACAACGTCACCATGTCAAAGCCGTCTTGTTCCCTGAGCCCAGCTCTCCTCACTAAATACTTGTGGTCCTTTTTTTACAGAGCGACGAGGTCCTCACCGTCATCAAAGCCAAAGCTCAGTGGCCAGCCTGGCAGCCTCTCAACGTGTAAGTAGCAACGCCCTGTCCAGCCCCAGTCCTGGCCTTGTACTTGGAGCTGCCCACCTACTGGCCACCACATGCCAGTCATGTCATACGAGTCGGTACTGCCTCTTAGGTGCCCACTGCCCATGGGTAGAGTATCAAGTATTTCCACTCCTCGAGGAATGCGGGCTTGGCATCGGTGTCCCCCATGGCTTGAACACCACAGAGTACCCAGACATCGGAGGTGTTAAGAACACGGTTAACTATAAGACATCAGGGGGAGAGTTCTGCACTGAGATATAAAATTGAGGGTCACCAAGACATGGGAAACAATCAACACCAAGGACATGGATGACAGAGAGAGTCGGAGAATGAGAGTCCAGGGCTTGGAACGGAGTCCCAGGGAAGCTCTAACATTTAATGCTGAGGAGGAGTTGCCTGCTAAGGAAGCAATAACAGTAGCAAGGAGATTAGGGAAGGAAGCTCGGGATCAGGGAAACCAAGGAAAGAAAGCATTCAAGGAGAGAGCGGGAATTACCCAGTGGTCCAGTGGTTAGGACTCTATGTTTTCCCTGCCAAGGGCGAGGGTTCATCCCCTGGTGGGGGAACTAAGCCTTGCAGTGTGGCCAAGCAGAAAAAAGAGAGACAGAGAGAGTGACCAGCTGTGTCCAGGGTAGCTAAGAGATCAAGGAAGGTTGGAGCTGCACAATGCCCATTGCATTTGTCAACATCATCAGTGACCTTACTGGGAATCCTTTCTGCTGAGAAACGGGGAGAGGGGACACAGCCTGGAACAGGGTGAAGTGTGACCAGAAGGTGAGGTTATAGAATCAGTGAGTGCAGACAGCTCTTCTGCGAAGTTCACTGTGAAAGAAGAGAGACTGGGCAGGAGGTGCAGGAGGATGAAAGAATCGACGGAGCTTTTTTTTTTTTTTTTTCCAAAGATAGAGGAGACTTACTGAAAACTTGAACAAAATATTTGGGGGCACCTTCTCACCCTTCACCCACCCCTCAGACTTCCTGGGACCCTAGTGAAACAGGATTGATCCATGGCAAACGCTGATTTCCCAAACTCCCAAAGCTTCTGCCCTCATGCTACCAGCTTGTTAAGGGAAAGGAATTTTCCTTTGGTTTTCCCATACCCCAGTCGCCCCTTTCCTCTTCCAAATCTCATTAGGAAGTCAAATTAGGAAGCCTACATGCAGCCAAGTTTTGCTTTGCAGAAACAGCCCTGCCCCTCCTTGTGAGCCTGCTCGATTGAGGTTAATGGGATTCCAGCCTCCCTCGGGCCAGTGGAAAGCCAGGGTGACCTACTTTGTGAGGTCCTGCCCGGCAAAACTGACTTGTTTTTCAATGATCTTCATCTTTATCCCCAGGACCACTTCTCAAAGGACAGCCACGAATGAACAAATTAGCTGCTGACTTGTTTAGCTCAATAAATCAAGCTGCAGCTCCAACAGCCCAGAGCACAGGTAGAGACCGGAAAGACAAATTCTGAGCAAAACACACATCCTTCATGAGTTCCTCCAGTACTGGAGTAGAAAATGCCCAGCTTTCCTCAAATCAGTGCTGAATTTTCACCACCCAGTTCCTCCAGTTTAATCTGTTAGGAATTACTGAATCTTTTAAAAATAATTTTTATTCCCTTCCTTATAATGTATCCTGTAAATCATCCCCTTAATTATTCCCAGCCATTCTGTTTAATTAACGTGTTTAGTCAGGTCTGTTTGCAAGAAAAATGAGAGGTTAAATAGAGACATGGTCCTCACCCTTTCCAAAAATCATGCCTCTGGAGGGTCTGTGCTCCCTTACTCATTTCAGTCATGGTTCCCAGGGGGCCAGACGCATCTTTCTCTCAAATCAGGGCTGGAAGTTTCAGAGCCCTCCAGTCTCCTGGAGAACCTGCCCAAGTCCATTAATTTCCTCAGGATTGTAAAAAAAAAAAAAAAAAGACTGGCTTTGAACCTGAGAAGCCAACAGTAGATCTAAATGGGCCAGATGGACCTGGAGCCCTAGATGCCTCCAGGTTATATACAGGTTATATACTTTTTCCAAGGTAGAAACCTCACTGAAACTTTTCTCCACCCACACGCAACTTCAACTTAGTGAATGACTCTGGCGCCACCTAGTGTCAAGATTGAGTTTCTGCAACTTTGAAAGCTCTATTGGAGATTATTTGAAATGAACAAAAGGGACAAAATGAGACTTGAGTCTCACTGATGGTTGTTGTTCAGTTGCTAAGTCTGGTCCGACTCTTTGCGACCCCATGGACTCCAGGATCCTTTGTCCTTCAGTGTCTCCTGGAGTTTGTGCAAATTCATGTCCACTGAGTTGGTGATGCTACCTATCTCATGGTCTGCCGCTCTGTTCTCCTTTTGCCTTCAATCTTTCCTAGCATCATGGTCTTTTCCAATAAGTCAGCTCTTTGCATCAGGTGGCCAAGTATCAGAGCTTCAGCAACAATCCTTCCAATGAGTATTCAAGGTTGATTTCGTTTAGGATTGACTGGTTTGATCTCCTTGCAGTCCAAGGGACTCTCAAGAGTCTTCTCCAGCATCACAGTTCAAAAGCATCAATTCTTCAGCGAGGGTCTAACTGATACAGATCTGTAACTTAGATTGGTATAGTAAGTCTAGATTGGTATAGAAAGACCATAACAATCCTTAACTGCCTCTTTTCTTTCGTCGTGTTTTTGAGAGTTTTGTTTAGAAAAGCTGAGTGAGAAGGAAATCCACATTTACCAAGTCACAGTATGATGCCAGTCATGATGATAAGCAGTCTCCTCACTAAAAGCCCTGGGGTGGGTCTGAGGATGCTCCCGTTCTGCAGATTAGCAAAGGGAGGTGAAGTCAGAGCTGCTGCCATATCCAGCGGTTTCTTCCAGTCCCCTTCTCCCCCCCACACCACGCTGCCTCTCTGAATGTAAAAAGACCAAACATATCTCCATGCCTTCATTGTGTTTGCATTTTTCTGGTATGAATTATCCGTTTATAACTTTCATTTACCTATTAGAATCGTCAGGTTTTGTTTTTACAGATTAGACTAGCTTTGTAGATACTATGCTCATGCTCAGTCCTGTCTGACCCTTTGCGACCCCATAGACTGTAGCCCACCAGGCTCCTCTGTCCATGGAATTCTCCAGGCAAGAATACTGGAGTGGGTTGCCATTCCCCTCTCCAGGGGACCTTCCCAACCCAGGGATCAAACCCACATCTCCTGCACTGGCAGGCAGATTCTTTACCACTGCACCACCTGGGAAGTCTGTTTGTACTATAGATATTAATATTTGTCAGTCACACTAGAGGGAGACATTTTTTGCCAGCATATCATTCTTCCATTCTATGTCAACATTGTTATTTCCATTATGCAGATGTTTTTGGTTGGTATATTATTCAATTAGTTACTTTTGTGATTGCTTTTATCGTTCCAAAGCTGAAAAAATTAATGTTTCTCTAACAGATCAGAACACTTGACTTTTTTCCTATGATCTGGTTGTTTTCTACTTAACCCTGAGGTTTTGCTGTTTGGGGGACTTGATGTGCGTGATATTAGATGTGACTCCTATATATATTTTAAACTGCAATTAAGTTGTCCCAACCCCACTTGCTGCACGATCTTTCCTCTCCCTCAGTTGTGTATGAGTCCTTATCTAAAGTTTCTGGGCTCTTCACTCTGGGCCACTGATTTATATTTCTGTTTTTCTATTTTAAATTTAGATTTCACTTATTTATTTTTGGGTATGCTGTGTCTTTGTTGCTGCATGCAGGCTTCCTCTGTGCGCAGTGTGCAGGCTTCTCACCGTGGGGGCTTCTCTTGTTATGGAGAAGAGGCTCTCAGGTCCGCGGGCTTTCTAGTTGTAGCACACGGGCATGAGGAATCTTTCCGGACCAGAGATAGAACTGGCGCCCCTTACACTGGCAGGCAGATTCTTAACCAATGGACCACCAGGGAAGTCTATCTTATCCTGAGTATTACACCATTTTAATTATCATGCTTTATAATATATTCTGATACATAGTATGGCCAGGACAACTCTCTTTCCCAGAAAAGTGATAAAAATGTAAATCCCAGATTAAAAAAATAAGATCAAATTAACAAAACACTATGTATGGGAAGACATGGAATATAAGAAAAGATGAATGAGAATTTTTATTATGAACTAAAGAATTCCAATCATATCTAGCATTTCCTAAAGAAAATTCACATATATTTTTATTATTTCCTTATTTTAAACAGCATTTTTAATTATAAAAGTAATAAATACTTTGAGGTAATTTCAAAATTAGATCTGAAGGCCAAAGCAAGTACAAGAGCTCTATATTCATTTCCTAGATTAACTCATTTATTTCAAAAAACATTTGAGGAGAACCTACTGCATGCTGAGTTCTAGACCAGGCCCTGGGGTACAGTTGTGAACATGCTGTACAGCTGTGAACATGCTGAAAAATGGCCCTTCCTCTTTTAGAACCTAACAAGACAGAGAGAAAGAAGAAACTCCAAGGAAAGAGTAAGTTCAACATGCTCTGGGAAGGTATACCTAAAAAAGGTGGAGACAGGAAACATTTCCTCCAGAGCATGTCATGTAAGCAAGATGTAACTGAAGGTATTAGAAAACCATTCCCAGACTTTTAGACATTCAAATTTACCATATTACTCAATTGCCATATTACTGGGTGTTTTGTGCAGGGATTGGTTGCCCCAGAACTTCCTATCCCTTGAAACTTAGCAAGGTCTGGAGGATGCCTCACTCAGGTTACGGATCTGGCCCAAATGCACCAGCAGAAAATGATTTGTATACACCTTGTACAGCACAGGGGGCTCTCAGATGGTTACGTCCTTCAGCTGGGCAGAGTATCGGGGTGGTGGGTCAGGTGAGGTTTGGTTTGGTTTCTCCAGCTCTGGATTTCTGGGAAAGCCGTTTCGGTCCTCTTGGGCTGTCATGATGCAGCGTCATCCATGGGGTACAGGATAGGAGAGATTCAGCTGGCCCACAATCACACGCTCAGGAAGATGGGAAGGTAACAGGTCTAGTAGTGGTTGGTCGCTATGAAAATGGAAGAGGAGCCTTCCTCCGAGGCACTGCTGGACTCCCGAGGGGTCGAGATCCAAGCAGTCCCATTCTGCCCACATGCCCATGCTCTCTGTCAGGCAGACCCCAGACCGTGTCCTGTTAATCCCTAAGTGAGCAATACCATAGCTCCCCAGACTGTAATTCTTATAGATACCAAGTCTTTAAAGAAGCTGCTCAAAGCAATAACCTACATGCCATAAAATGCACGCATGGGAAAAGGAAACGAGGTCCCGCAATTTGTGCCTAACTAAATAGCAGACTATGTAAGTGGGGCCTTCAGCAGTCTTTAAAGGCTTCCCGACATAGCATCTCCTTTGAGGTGGCAGGTGGGTGATGACACGTGAGGAAACCAAGGCTGGAAGAGGGAGTGAGCTAACCTAGTAAGTAGCGGAGCTCATCATCACACGTCCACCTGTTCAGCTGGCCCACTGGACACCTGGCACTGGGATTCCTCCCCACGGGGGCTCCTAGTCTAGTGGAGGCGAACAAACAGTGAGGACGGGATCACCCCCAAAGGGCACAGCTGAGACCTACACAGAGAGCGTGGAAATACAGACCAAGGGCACCAGCCTCAGTGCAGGGGATCAGAACAGCTCCCGAAAGAGGTGATTCAGAACCTGAGGCTTGGAAGATGAGCAGACCGGTGAGTCTCAAATTCGAGGCATATTAGAATCATTGAGAGGATTATTAAAACAAAATGCTGGGTCCTACCCTCCCCAGAGTCTCTAAGTAAATCTGGGGTGAGGCCCAGTTATTTGCATTTCCAACAAGTTCCAACGCCGATGCTGCTGGTTCCAGATCACACTCTGAGGAGGAGGTCCACCTCCTCAAAGCTCCACCGAAGAGGAGTTTTCCCAGCGGAGGTGAGGGCACGTGGGACCTGATGCCAAAGCCAGACTCAAGCCAGGCTCTTCCTCCACTCGGGTGCCTCCCCTCAACCTAGACTAGCATCAGGCTAAAATGTGAAGGCCTCCCTCGCCTGGCCTCTATTTTCTGATCTCCATCTGACCCTTCGATGCTGCTTCACTCAGTAACATTTTGCCAGGTGCCAGGCACTGGGCTAAGGATCGGATGTGAGTTCTCATTAAACGCTCACAATAACCCTTTGGGGTAGATGTTAGGGGGAATCCCCATTCTACAGATTGGGACACTGAGGCACAGAAAGGTTTGGTCATCTCAAGGATGCACAGCTCTAAGAGGTGGCATGGGATGTGCCCCCAGGTTTCCCACCTGCTCTGCTCATGGTCTGATCCCATCCAGCCTGCCCAAGAGACCCAGTTCCACCAAGCCCAGCCAGGCCTGGAGTCATCGCTTTCAGGGGCCAGGTGAGAGCAGCCAGAAACAGCTGGTCCCAAACAGAGCACCCCAAATAGCTGCCAGCCAGACCTAATAGACGAGCTGGTCCCCAGCCAAGGATTCCCCATGATCAGCAGCCTGGGAGGCGAGGGAGAGTCAGGCAGAGCTGCCTTCATACCGTGGCCTCACCAGCTGCATCTCTGAGCTCATTAACTTCTGTGTGCTTTCCTTTCTACAAAATGAGATAATAACTTCTAACCCCACAGGAGTGTCATGAGGGGAAAATAAAGTAGTGTAGCTGTGCCACCAAGTGTGCACTGAGTGAGCACAGCTCTCCCACCATGCTTCTTGGTCTCATCCAGCTCTGGCCACTCCTAGGACCCCTTCTTGTGAACATGAGGGGATGGTGGTTGAAGAACTGCCTCTCACAGCTTGGGGGTCGTCAGCCAAAGGTCTTTGGCTCTATGACTGGGTTCTTGCTCACCTACTGGAGGAAATGGCCTGGGGACCAGCTGTGAGGTGATGGGTGAGCTCTGGTGCCAGGGCAGCGCCCTGCTCTAAGCAGCCTCTGGAGGGCAATGAGGCAGCAGGCTGGGGAGATGTCCCCCTGGAGGCACAATGTAGCTCTAGAGAGAGAAACTGGGGGAACTTAGAAATTGATGATGAACATGGACCTCGAACTGAGATTGACTTAGGTCTCCGTTCTGCCACTTTGCGACTTTGGAAAGGTCACATAACAAAACCCTCTGAGCCTCAGCTTTCCCATCCATAGGTTGGAGTCAACAGTGCTTACCCCAGGTCTGCTCTGAGGCGTCACTGGGAATGTATAAGGAAAGGCTTGGGGCACCATTATGCAGCTTTCATCCGTCACGTTCATCTCACATCCAGTGCAGCTGGGTGCACACCCAGCTTACAGAATTTGTTTATTCATTTATTCAGTAACATTGGTTGAGCATCTACACTGTGCCAGGCACTGGAAATAAAGCCAGAAAGACAGAATCCCTGCTATCCCAGAGCTTATACTCCAAAAAGGAATGATAGTCCATAAACAGTTAAATAAGAAAATAAAACAGTAGTTAAGTGCTGAAGACACATTAAAACTGGATAGGGCGGTAGCATATGGCTCCCTCCGAGCATGGCCAATGGATGGGCTTGGAGAGAGAAACCAGCCATGGCCAAAGATGGAGACCAAGAATCCTCTCCCTCTCATCCTTTAACCACTGTCTGCCCAGATGTCCCTCAGAGCGTGCACCCCCAGGGCCCCAAAAGTGATGGTCTCCATATTTGTTTCCAGGAGAGCAGCGCCCTCGGCTGAATTTTCAGTGGACAGGACGCGCCACTTGATGTCCTTCCTGACCATGATGGGCCCCAGCCCCGACTGGAACGTGGGCCTGTCCGCAGAGGATCTGTGCACCAAAGAGTGCGGCTGGGTCCAGAAGGTGGTGCAGGACCTGATTCCCTGGGACGCGGGCACCGACAGCGGGGTGACCTATGAGGTGTGTGCGTGCCTGGAGTGGCGAGTGACAGACCTCCCTGCCCAGGCCTGTTCTGGGGGCCCTGGCCTCGGGGGTGAGGCTGGCCCAGGCTCTGAGCCTGATGAACTCACAGTCCAGCAGGGGAGCCCCGCAGGGTCCCGTCATCATGTACGCACAAGCTGTGTGACTCAGGCTCTGGGAAGTGCCTGTCCAGATGGGCAGGAGAGCACAGGGAGGGGGTCTGCTAAAGAGAGGTTCAGAGATAAGCGAAGGAACGGTAGGCAAAAGGCACAGAGGCTGAGAGAGAGACAGAAGGGGAACAGAAGGAAGATGATGTTCATCAAGCCGGACCAGATTCCCAAGGCTTCCAGACGGCCAGCCTAAGGGGTTTGGATTCTCCCGTGATTGTCAATATTTTTCAGATATGGCCAGCACACCAACTGCATCAAAATCTGGAGCCATCAGAAAACTAGGGGTAGAACAATCTAGAACAGATGTGGGTAAACTGTGGTTTGTAACCAAACCTGGAGCTTTGGAATCCGGCCTCACACATTTTGATCCCATGTTGTCCGGGGCTGATTTCTCACTACAGATTTGACTCACTGCAACAGACACAGCATGGGCCATGAAGCCTAAAATATTTACCACCTGACCCTCTGCAGACAAACATTCACCAATGCCTGGTCTAGTAGGAAGAACTCTGGATTTAGGCCAACCTGGTTCAGCTATATCCTAGCTGGAAATGGCTCTCTGAAACTTGGCATCTTCATCTGGGATTAATCCTACTGTGTACACAGGAGAATTTGAAAGTATAGATCCACAAATGTCCATGCATAACACTTGGCATGAACCAAATTCTATAAATATAAATAACAGTTGTACTTGTTAAGTTCCTGTCAAGGTTTTTGTTCTGATCATATATCAAATTGTTAATTTCCCACTCTGTATCTGTGTATTTTTTTCCCATTGCAGTCACCCAACAAGCCCACAATTCCCCAGGAGAAAATCCGACCCCTGACCAGTCTGGACCATCCTCAGAGTCCTTTTTATGATCCAGAGGGTGGATCCATCACTCAAGTAGCCAGAGTTGTCATCGAGAGAATTGCCCGGAAGGTACTGGGTTACAGCTCACCCTGGCACAGACCCCTCCCATCAGGAGACTGGACCCCTTTTGCTCTAGAATCATGGGGTCCCTGGTATATTTAGGATGTGGTATTCCGGGGCCTCTCAGAGTTTCTAGACGCAAATTATCCCTACGATATAAATAAGCAAAATGAACATGGAGGATTGATGTGATGCTCAACCAAATGATCTGCTCCAGGTAACTAGGCTTCACGGTAAGTGCCATAATGAATTAATAATATCTGCCATGGGCTTCCCTGGTGGTTCAGTCGGTAAAGAATCTGCCTGCAATGCAGGAGGTGTGGGTTCGATCCTTGGTTTGAGAAGATTCCCCTGGAGGAGGGCATGGCAACCCATTCCAGTGTTTTTTGCCTGGAGAATCCCTGTGGACAGAGGAGCCTGGTGGGCTATAGTCCAAAGGGTCGCAGAGTCAGACACGACTGAGCGACCAAGCACAGCACACAGCCACGGGTCAGGAGTGGGAAGTTGTGGCTTTACTGCCAATTCTTCTTTCAGTCAGATTGTAAAAGTTGGCCCACAACTCTGCCACGGCCTAGGGTTTGTGCACGGGGTGGGCATTCAATTTTATATCCTCCCATCTTTCTCCCATACAGTCCACTCTCTAATGAGGGCCCTCCAACTAAAATTCCTTTTGCAGGGGGAACAGTGCAATATTGTGCCCGACAATGTCGACGATATTGTAGCGGACCTGGCTCCAGAAGAGAAAGATGAAGGTAAGCTGCCTTCCTTTATTGCGGGTGGCAACATACATTGGGAATAAAAGATAAACTATCTTTGGGGAAAGCAATTTGCTAGCATGTTTAAAAAGCCACAGAAAAACCCTTTGACTTGATGATCCCTGTTTTAAGAAAGATTTTTGCTTGGGAGATAATCAAAGTAAGGCCAAGGCTAGGCACAAAGTATCAGGGAAATGGTGAAGACCTGACATTGGAATATGTATTCAACACCATCAGGCCTTTAAAGTGTCATGTAAATGGCATCCGCATCAGCTTCATGGGACTCACATGACTCTCCACTATGATTCTCACACTAGCCTGTGAGGCAGGAGTGGGTCCAATCACTTCCGCAGCAAGGGAAGTCAGCCAGACCCTAGAGTCAGGAGGCAGTGGCAGAGCCCTGGCTTCAGCTCAGGGTATCTCACAGCATCTGGAGCTGAACGAGCTGGGCTCTCCTCCCTGGGCCCTGGGCAAGAAGCCCACCTTGCTGCATTTCCTCAACTGTAAAATGGGGATAATAACAGAGCCTGCCTCCTAGGGAGTTGTGGTCCTTACCACAACTGATGGGACGGATAAAGTTCTTAGAATGATGCTGGCACACAGTAAGTGCTCAGTAAACACTGACCATCCTTAATCTCATCATTACACTGTGTGTGGGATCCTGGGAAGGTGAGCAACAACACAGAAAAAGCCTACGCTTCCCCAAATTGCCCCATGATATGCCTGCACTCGTGTGGAAACGCTGTCTGCTGAAGTGAGGGCTGGTGTTTGGGTGTTGAGGAGAAGGGACAGTAGGAGAATCTTTCCTTACTATGAGTTTACTTCGATTTGTATTAGTGGGATGCCAAAGTATCATTTTTGAAGGGAAGTGAATGGCTGCTTGCATCGCAAGAGTACCCCGCCTCCCCAAGGCTGGTCAGCCAGCAGGGATTTTCTTGTCCCCACGTGAACTTGTCCAGGGGGAGGGCCAGTCACAGCTCCCATAGGCTCCCAGGGAAAACATCTCATACTCTTCCCAGATGACACCCCTGAAACCTGCATCTACTCCAACTGGTCCCCGTGGTCCGCCTGCAGCTCCTCCACCTGCGACAAAGGCAAGAGGATGCGGCAGCGCATGCTGAAGGCACAGTTGGACCTCAGCGTCCCCTGCCCCGACACCCAGGACTTCCAGCCCTGCATGGGCCCAGGCTGCAGCGATGAAGGTGAGGAGGCACCCCCACCAGCAGCTGGCTGACAGCAGTTCAGGAACGGGGGGGTCCTACCTGGCCATGCCAGCCTCTCCCACCTGGTCTTGCAGTGCCCGCAATGGGCACTATGACCCTGACTAGACTGTCAGTGGGGACTGCCTGCCTAGGGTGACCCTCATCTCCAACAGTGTCTTGAGGGCTGTGAACACAGATGTCTCATGACATCAAAAGAATTCTTGAGATTGACTGACCACCCCCAGCCATGCAAGAAAACAGACACAAGTTATCAAAAAGCTAGTAAACATATGACAAATTACAGGGAGCAAGCTGCCTATTTCTGGACCTTACCTCCAATTTCTTTTTAAGAAGCAGGTGAACAGGTTGGCCAAGACTGAACCTAGACCCTTGCCCTAATTCTGTTATCCATGCATGGCCTGCCTCGGCCCAGGTCAGAGCCCTCACTTCCTTGCATCAGGGCCTTTGGACTGATCACAGCAGTTCTTTCCTTGTAACTGGTCAAAGGTCAGGCTTGAACTACACCCCTGCACCACCCCTGTCATGCTGGCTGAAGCTACAACATGTGCTGATTGCTGTGCAAAGGCCAGCTGCCCACTTTCCAAGGTACAATCCTCTCTCTGCCTGAACAGATCTGTACTCTGTACTCTGATCTGAACTGTCTCAGAGGCGCAACAAGGCAGTAAGAAGGGATGGGTAGGCTGGGCTGGTTTATAGAAGGAAGAAAAACCACTTCCAAGCTGAGGATAACTGAAGAGACCTTACTGCCCCCTGGCGGGTCATTCGCTTTCTGGCTCTTCCTAGGGCACGGTCTTAAACAACCTCTCCTGGATACACTGCAGTGACTTATGGCTGTCTGTGCCCAGGAGTGAACCCTGCATGCACAGGAAGGGTGCACGTTGTGACAGCCCTAGCAATGCTGGAGGCACTTTCTCGTTCTTGGGGTTGAGGATGGCGGGGATGGGTGTTCAGTCTGAGGCTTACACTGGGAGCTGAGGTCTTTAACCATCGCCTCCAGAGGGGAGGAATTCCAGTGGCTCCCAGCTGGTAACAATAGTTCTGAAAATGGCTGGGCTATGCCTGTTGTTATTTGGTGGTATACAGCAGCAAATTTACCAACGATTTTTAATTGTACAGTTGAGTGGTGTTACATATACGCACACACACAATTATGCAAACATCACCACCCTCCATCTCCAGAACTCTTTCCATCTCACAAAACAAACTCTAGACCTATTAAACACTAACTCTCCAGTCCCCTGACCCTCAGCCCCATGGCAACCATCATTCTGCTTTTAAAGAACTGAAAATTCTAGGTATCTCATATAAGTGGAATCATACAGTATTTGTCTTTTTTTTTTTTTTTGACTGGTTTATTTCATTCAGCATAATGTCCTTAGGTTCATCCTTGTTGAAGGACATGTCAGAATTTCCCTGGGTCTAACATGGGTTCCAGCTGTCTTCCACCAGCACTGTCTAGCAACACTGTCCATAGGTTCGGTAACAACACGTAGCCTTCACTCCTGTGTACATGTGACTGTGGATGTGTGCAAGCTGGCCTCATGCTGAGATTTCCATCCTTCTTTCTAGCTTCATCTCCCAGTGCCATACACAACACACTTCAGACAGGTTGTTGCAAGAGCTAGTCCCTTCACCTTAAATACCGATGTTCTCCACCCAACCAAAGTGCCCTCCTGTGTGAAATCCACCCCAGAACTCCAAGGAGCTTCTCCCCCTCCAATTCCCTGGGCTTACATCTGCTGTCATATTTTCAATACCTAGAATTATTGCCAGTTTATGTGCCCATCTCTCTTTCTGGAGAAGATTAAAATCCGTACTACACACATCTTTTTAACCTCAGTCACCACATGCCACTAAGCAGCCAGTAAATTTTGACATGAGTAAATGGATGGATGGATGACTTCAAATCCCTCATCCTTTTTTAGAACTAAACAGGCATATATCACTTTCTTATCCATCCAAACATCTTTCAAATATATTGTCAAGTGAAGGAGTAATCCCCAGTGCTCCATGCACCTGGAGAAAGACATATTCTTTAAAGAACAATTCCTGGTTTAAAAATATGTGCCCTTTACGTTGGCTTCCATCCTGTTGCCCAAATCTCCCTGCATGCCAGCTGACCGTGTAGATTTCTGCCCTTGGGGGAGCTCGCTCGGTCAGTGGCGCGAGTCCCAGCAGCGTGCTGCCGCGGCTGCAGTGTCCACTCCGTGTTGCAGACGGCTCCACGTGCACCATGTCCGAGTGGATCACCTGGTCGCCCTGCAGCATCTCCTGCGGCACCGGCATGCGGTCCCGGGAGAGATACGTGAAGCAGTTCCCAGAGGACGGCTCCGTGTGCACGCTGCCCACCGAGGAGACAGAAAAGTGCACGGTCAACGAAGAGTGCTGTGAGTGGGGCGCCGGGGCGGGGGTGGGGGGGGGTGTGGACGGGTGCGGGGTCTCAGAGGCTGCTGACACCACGACACCGACACCACCGGACTCCCCAGCTCCCAGCAGCTGCCTGACGACCGAGTGGGGCGAGTGGGACGAGTGCAGCGCCACCTGCGGGATGGGCATGAAGAAGCGGCATCGCATGGTCAAGATGAGCCCCGCAGACGGCTCCATGTGCAAGGCTGAGACGTCTCAGTCAGAGAAGTGCATGATGCCCGAGTGCCGTGAGTGGGCGTGGGGGTGGGGGAGCTGGGGCAGAGGATGGAGGCCCTCAGCACGGGTATTACTGTCAAGGCTGCGCAGGTGCAGGGGGAAATATGAGCCCCTTTCCTGGCAGGGCACTTCCCTTGTAAGATGAAAGCTATGGGTGTGTGGACATCATCCAGACCCACAGAGAGTGACCTCCTTTGAAGGAGCAATGCTGAGGTGGCAAGCTGGTGGCCTCTAGATAGCATTCACCTGTAACTGTTTTTTATAAGACCCCAGAGTATCTTTTCCAGGGGGTATACATGTAGGCAGGTTGTACATTCCCCTTCTTTGTTCTGTTGGACTTGTCTGAGGCCCCATAAAGCAATACATCTGCTCTACACACAAATGTCATAGGCCTACACACACCCAAGTACATTCTAGGGATTTCAGCGCCCAAGTGTCCAAAACCACATCATTGAGCCTGTCTTCTAGCGCATGGTCCTTGGGGCATGTGGAATGTTTCTGTCTCTAGTAAGACCCTATTCAGACCCTCGGAGTGTTTCAAGTGGGGAAGTGTGTATTCGTATAACAGAGCCACATTATGAGCTCCAACTGGGCCAGGGGAAATGCAGGAGAATGACAAGAAAAGTTAGTGGTTTGCTGAGCCGCTCCTGGCTCCATAAAGGTCACCTGGGTTATCTAAACCCACTGGTCAATTTCACTTTACTCAAGGGGCCTGAGTAGGGGACAAAGGGTAGGGGGGAACCAGATCAAAGGAAGCAAAGGGAGCCTGTTCTCAGTGGCAAACCTGGCTCTTGGTCTAGACACCATCCCATGCTTGCTCTCCCTGTGGTCCGAGTGGAGCGACTGCAGCGTGACCTGTGGGAAGGGCATGCGGACCCGCCAGCGGATGCTCAAGTCTCTAGCCGAACTTGGGGACTGTAATGAGGAGCTGGAGCAGGTGGAGAAGTGCATGCTGCCTGAATGCCGTAAGTCCTGGCGCTCCTGGAGCCACCTCTCCTCCTCTTAACCAGGCCTGCATGCCGCTCATATTGCTAGGTCCTGCAGTATGACTGCTGGTTGGAGAATCCCACTACTGTCTGTGAGACACTCAAACTGCTGTTAAGTCTAAACAGGAGACTTAGATGGAAAACAGCACAGGTTCAATAAAACTTAATTCTGTAGTTCCCCACTCACCCCCTCTCCCCCCAATTTAGAGGCTAGTCTGACCCATGGGTTTTCCAATTTTTAATTCTATTCCTCCCCACCCAAGACCGTTTTATCTACCCATGACCAGAAGGTGGACATTAACCACTGGTTCCCTGATATGAAGACAGGCCAGCAAGTAGAGCCCTCAAAAGCCCCATACCCACCCTCATCTACTCTCAAATCTCTATGACCAGCTGAATTTATTATCTAAGAAGAGAGCCCATTTTTCTGGTTAGTCTTTCCAGAGAACTTGTCTTCAGGTGGTGGAAAGTCAGACTCATTTGCTAGGATCTGTTTTTCTGGCTTCCTCTGAAATGCACGTGCAGCCTCTGTGCTCCCTCTCCCTTGCAATTACTCGGGCTGCCTGCCCAGGGGCAGATCCCAGCTCTGTCCCTTATTGGCTGTATACATCTCAGCACATTATTTAGCAACCCTCTCCCTCATCTGCTCTGAGAATTAAACCATATAGCTAATACAAAGTCCTGAGCCCACCAAAGAAGTGTGAGCCTCCACAGCGCATCGGAGCTGGGGCTCTGGAATCTTGTGAGATGCTGTTACCAACTTAAAACTCTATATCCACAGGGCCCAGTGAATGGAGGGATAAGAAAATGAACATTTATGGAACACTCACTGTGGGCCAGGAACTGGGCTGAGAGTATTATTACCTCACTCAATCCTCACAACCTAATAAGAAAAATATTGTTATCCCTATGTTATAGATGGGAAAGCTACCAGAGCTCCCACAGGGAGAGAAGGGCAGACCATGAACAAAATGAGTTCTTCCTAGATCCAGCCAGCCTGGCCCCCACTTTGCAGAGACAGTGCAATTTGGAATCATCTGCCTCCCTAGAAGACATCCTGAGAATCACTCAGAGGTGTTAGCTTTCCTCCACGTGTGTGAGATGCTGGCTTAATGAGAATTGGCTGGATCTGTTATCATGATAAGCCATGACACCACTTGCTCCTTCCCTACTGAATTTTCTGTCTCTGACTCCTGTGTTTTAACGATCACCATAAGACCCAGGATGATGTGAGAACAAGAGACGCTGCCTGGCTCTTACTGCAAAAGTCACAGTGTCCTTAGGATTAGTCCACAGGAGTAAATGGCACCAGTGAGCTGTGCCTTCCCTCAGGGAATCAGGGTCCTTGGCTGTGGAAAGCTGGTCTGTGCCACCTGAGGCTGTTGGCTCAGAGGTTAAAGCGTCTGCCTGGAATGTGGGAGACCCAGGTTCGATCCCTGGGTTGGGAAGATCCCCTGGAGAAGGCAATGGCAACCCACTCCAGTACTCTTGCCTGGAGAATCCCATGGAGGAAGGAGCCTGGTAGGCTATAGTCCATGGGGTCGCAAAGAGTCGGACACGACTGAGCGACTTCACTTCACTTCCTAGAAGCTTAGAGAGAGCAAAAGGCTTTGAGCTAATCTTTAAAGTCCCTCCAAAAGCCTTTTCAAATCATAAAGGGGGCACAGTATGTGGGTTTCAACTGGGGCACCAATTCTGCATCCACTGCTTACCAACCATGTGGACTGGATAGTCAGTCTGTCCCCTGGAGCCTCAGTTTCTTCTTCCATAAAAATGGGGTAACAGTACCTGCTTTGCATTTTCCAGAGGCTTGTGCTGAGATGTTAAAGAACAGTTAAGTATACAGATCTTGTTTCAGATGTGAGATACACTCATGCCCATCTGTGTCTTGCCAGCCATTGACTGTGAGCTCACGGAGTGGTCCCAGTGGTCGGAATGTAACAAGTCATGTGGGAAAGGACACATGATTCGAACCCGCATGATCCAAATGGAGCCTCAGTTTGGAGGCGCACCCTGCCCAGAGACTGTACAGAGGAAAAAGTGCCGCATCCGGAAATGCCTCCGAAATCCATCCATCCAGAACCTGCGCTGGAGGGAGGCCCGAGAGAGCCGGAGGAGTGAACAGCTGAGGGAGGAGTTGGATGGGGACCAGTTTCCAGGTACTGCCCCAAAGTGTGGGCTGGCCATTCAGGGAGATGTCAAAGCAGTATGGGTCTTATAGCAGTCTGCTAGTAAAAGAAGGGTGTTTCTAGGGAGCAGGCGTTGTTATTGCAAAGGCATGGAGATACCCAAGAACAAGATACGTTCAAGCGGTAAGTGGGCTCTAGAAGAACACACAGTACAGGGGGAGGCAGGAGACCAGGCCGCAGACAGAGGACAGGGACCAGAACAGGAGAGGTCTACTGGCTGCTGAGGACTTGATCCTGCAGGTGAAGGTTTTAAGTAACAGACTGACTTTAACAGGCCTGTGTTGAGTGGTCTGGAGGTGGCAAAAAGGGAAGCACAAAGACTGGTTTAAATTTTCTCTGTAGACAAGGAGAAAGCTTATGTGTCCCGCTCCTTCAGTATAACTTAAGGAGTTCCAAAACTAAAAAAAAAAAAATCCCACTTAGGGCTTCACTGCTGAATAAGCTGGTCCCAGCCAAGAGCACAATATCAGCAAAACAATGAAACAATAGCTGGGAATAGCTTTTTGTCTAATATCATTTCCATAGTCTAACATAAATATAAAATCAATAGCAAGTAATAAGTCATTAGCAAAACAAAAACGTTGAGAAATGTGCGTTAAAATGACATATGACATAACATCTATGCATTCCAGTATCAAATGACAAACTTCAACAATGCAAAAACTGCAATCATCTTCACACCAACCTAATATACATACCTAATAGATCTTTTTAATTAAGATCTAACCTAATCTTGGGGTCAAGGAAGTTTTGAGAAAGGCAAATCTATTTACATGGGGAAAATAATTATACCTGAGTTTACTTGATCCTGAGGAAGCTAAGTACTTGGGAGAGCAAAGCATTAGAGGAAGTGGTTACTTGCTCTTTGGCTGGCTGCTGCATTAATGAGCCACTACAAAGCAAATGAAGTTTACAGGACTCTGTAGGGCGGTTACTTGGACAGACTTAGCTGGATGATTCCTGCAGGGTTTAGCTTAGGCTTATATGAGTGGCTGCTGTCAGGTGGTGGCTCAGGTGGGGCTGGAAGATCTAGAATGGTCTTGCCTGTGTTTCTGGGGCCTCTCTCCATGTGGTCTCCCCAGCAGACAGCACACTTGCTTACACAGTGCTGGAAAAGGTTCCCAAGAGCTTTTTTTCAAGCCATGCTTGCTCTTGTCCCCTTGGCCAAAAGCAAGTCATACAGCCAAACCCAGATTCTAGGGGTGGAGGAGACTCTGCTCCTTGATGGGGAAGAGCTGCAAAGTATTAATGGACCATTTTAACAGTCAATCACCTATGAGCTAACATATGTGACAAGAACTCTAATAACTTAATAAGAACTCAACAGAATATTACATACAAGAGCAGAGAAGTCCAGACAACTACCTAGGTTTGACAGCTGTTTACTAGCGTTCAGTCTCCTTGTTCTTCCCGCCATGTCTGCTGGCCTAATCAGGCCTTCTCATGCTTTCAGGCTGCAGGATGCGCCCTTGGACAGCCTGGTCAGAATGCACCAAACTGTGCGGAGGAGGGATCCAGGAACGCTACATGACTGTGAAGAAGAGGTTCAAAAGCTCCCAGTTTACCAGCTGCAAAGACAAGAAGGAGATCAGAGCGTGCAACGTCCATCCGTGTTAACCAGGGTACACGTGTCCCAGGGCTGCACTCTAGACCCCCAGAGGCACCAATGGCTGGATCGTTTGCTTGTTTGTTTAAGGCAGTTTAAATTGTGTACACTAGTTTTCATTTCTGCAGGGTGGTCCGCCCAGTAGTCCTGTGGATGCTAGGGCCACCCTTCTGTACACTTCTTGGTGGGCACAGACTGGGGATGGGGGGCAGGGGTGTGGGGCTCCCTCGTCCTTAGCCAGCCCTCCTCCAGCACAAGTGAGTAGTGTCAGCCACCTGTGCTGAACAGAACATGTCCCTCTCGAGCATCCACCTGGGCGGCAGGACAGAGACCCCAGCCTCCCCAACACAGAGAGGCAACTGTGCCCGCAGCTGACCCTGTGCGTCGGTGCCAGGGGGCAGCAGCAGGGAGACTTTCCTGACTGGGTGGGAATGAGAGCAGATTCTCCTCATTCTTGCCTGTGGTCTGCTTGCTCTTGCAGCAAACTACTGTTTGCTTGTCTCTTCTCATTTAGTGGAACTTTAGGGTCCCTTGTTGAGTCTCCTCAGTCATCAACAGTTCTTGGGGAAACAGCTGGCAAACATGAAGAGAAGCACTGATGTTGGGTGGCTTTTCTTCTTTCACTGAGAAATTCTGAATCCAGTATCTCAACCCCTAATACTGGTTCCTGATACTCCAAAGGAAAAAAATGATGGCTGCTTTTTTAAAAATATATAACCAGTTCTTACACCTGAGGTAAAACATACTGAGTCTAAAAATTATTATTCCCTTCTTTTGGGTTTTTTTTTTTATATAATTCTCTTAGGAAGCCAGCCTTAGGAACCTTGTGATCCTAGATCCACAGCAGCAAAATTGGCCTCTAGAGCAGTCCCAGGCTTGAGTTTTTTTAAACCTTCCAACACAGACTTTTAAATCAGCAAACCAGTTTCTAACAAGAACCTTTTTTTTTTTCAGTTATGCAAACATTCTGCCGAGTTTGTCTGCAGCCCACCAAACCATTCCTTCAACAAAAATACTATCTTAGAACTTGAAAGGGTTTTTATAGTCATAAAATTTTATATGTAGAGAGAAAAAGTGTTTCAGAGACCAACACAAATCCAGGGAGAAAGGAATGTCACAGAATCAAGTTAGCAGGAAAATCTGGTAGGAAGTCAAACTTACATACATCAGCCCTCCACACCAAGGGTCTGATCCTCTGACACAACCATAGGGAGGGTCATGGTTTTCCGTCCCCTTCCAAACACAAGCACACCAAATTCAGGGAGATTGACTACCAAGGATTAGTGTAAAAGGACATTTTACCAACTTGAGTCCATCAACAGTTTCTACTCATTCATTTACTGTTAAAATTACTGTTCTGCTCGTGTTGCAAGCCTTCTTTATCATGCTTAATCCAAATACGTACCATGGATGAGATGCATACAATGCTTTGAATACACTACTTTAAGAATTTGCATTAAATACTTCAGGATATTCCAAACACAACATTATATATATATATATATATATATGCTACAGCCTTGAATCTGTACTGTTTTAACTACAAGAGAGACTATTCAATAAAAATCTCATTGGGTCTGTTTTGTGTTTTAAACTAATTCAGTGTTCAGAAGGTTGGGTCTTTTTTTTTTTTTTTTTACAATTGTTATCCATTTCAGTCATACTCAGTAAGAGATATGCCTTTTGCACCCTCATTCTGGAGGGACCACTATTCCATTCCTGAGCTTTCTGGGGATCCGAACTGTTTCCAACATTATTTTTTTAATCCTTCAAGTGAACTGCTTTCTCCTCCCTTGTACAAAGCAGTACAAAATATAAAGAAATAAGAGGTTTAATTTCTATTTGCACAAAAGAAAAAGCCCTGATATAGAATCTGCATGCTTTTCCAACATTACTCAGCTATCTAAACACATCCTTCCTCCCAACCTATGAAAATCAAAGTTCCACAGAGTGGCAATTTCTAAGTAACTAAGGACAAGCCACCCTAGTATCTAATGTTCTTGTTTGGTCCCTATTTGGGTAAATTTTAATCCAAATTTTGGAGACTTAAAACCAGGCAACTGGTTAATGAATAAGAATGGGTAACATGTTTCTTGTTACATAAGTGTTAACTCTTTTTTGTTTGCAAGGGGGAATTTATACGAAACGTCAAATCTCTTTCTTACCAAAGTCTTGTGTTAGGTGGTTTACAGTATTTTTGGTTAACCAATCTTTTGGAAATAAAGACTTTTTACTACAAAATAAAATTTGTTTGGACTTCCACTTGAGATAGTAAACATAAGACACCCAGTAAAAACTGCCATACAAAGAACAACTATAATTGTGTGTATTTTTATCAAGGCCAAACCACTCAGACTTCAATTTACATCCACATTTTAAAACGAAAATAAGATCAGAGATATATTCCCCAATCAGACATGGGGTCACTCACCTGTCACCTTGCTGATGCATTATTTGAAGATACTCTGTTGTAGCAAATAAAAATAAATCCTGGGCTTCTTCAGACCCAGAACTGAAAAAAAATTAAATGATTTTGTGCTGTTTTTAATTTGGACTTTGTATATTAAACATGTTTTAGACATAGTCAAGGTCTGTATACTTATTCCAGGAAGTAAGGATATACTATACATTCTCACATGACCACAATTCTCCAGAAACTTAATCCAGGTCAAGTCCAGAGCTAAAATGTCAAGACACAAAAATCTGCAATGTCAAATTACTTCTGTGACCTAACAAACAGCCCACATGTTTCAGTTTAAAGGAGTTAAATATTAAACTGTACTAGGACTATGCAGTTGGCCCCCTTTCCCCTCAGAGTTAAATATTTATGTCCTTAAGAAAGGGACAGTACAGTCCAAATAAGATTATAAACATAAACGTGCGATCTCCAATCACAACACCGCACCAAGGCAGGCAGACATTCTACTCTTTGGTGCTATTAATTTTCATAACTGAATGATTCAGTTTTTCATCTTACTCAAAATAGGGAGACTGAATGAAAATAAAGTAGTCCTTTCTGAAAAGGAGATGCTGTAACAAACTATAAATAGCAGCTGAATGCTAACAAGCATGAAGATAATTTTTCAATTTAAATCCTTTGAAATCTGTGAGCAAAAGATCTGTACTAAAATGTCAAATTTAAATAATGGCATCCTTGCTTTAGACACACTATCAAGTGTGCTCTGTTGGGCACAGAAAGCAGTCTGGGTTCAAACCACTGTGTTATTTTACCTTGTCTGGCCTCAGGCTTGGTAACAAGCTTTCTTACACCAAAGGATTTCTCTGCCCACCTCCACAATTTGCCAGTTTCCGCCCTGAGAGCGAGTCCTGATGGTATCCTGGCAGGAGAGTCACTGAACACCAGTTTTACCCCACCAGTCCCTCGCTCCCTTGTGCACCAAGAAATGCCTGCCTTGTGTTGAAGCTGGCTTGAGCTGTATTTCTATCACTTAGGACTGAAAATGTCCTGGAAAAAAAATACAGATGCAAAACTTTCATCCAGCTATCATCAGAGAAAAATGAGGTCCCAGACTTTTCACTCCACGTAATGTCCTAACAGGAGATAGCATTCATTATCACTTTCTCATATTGCTCTAAACTCTTCATAAATCTCAGAATATGTCCTTACCTTCTTCCTGGCTTTACAACTTACTGATAACAGTTCTCATATTTTAATGGTACTCCTACTTAAGGTAATAATTTTCATAGTTTAAAAGTTCTGTGTTTAGACGGTTTACTTTAAATATTAAGAATTTTAAGTATTAGAAGGGACAGGGACCAACATGTTATTCAAGACTACTGATTACAACACAGAGTTTATAAGAGTCTCTTTTGGCTAGTGTAAGCATGGAACTCCTACTGGGTGATCTTAACCTGGAAGTTACCAACCCATGTAAGAACTCAGATGGGCCCCTCATGAAAAATCCCTGGATCTCCTGCTCCTCACACACTGCTTTAGTGCCACTCTGAGAGAGACTGCAGCCTGAAAATATTCACAAACGGACCATTACCATCCTACAACAAAAGACAAATTTAAAGCATTCAGAAACTTTTAATTTGACATTGCCACAGTAGTCCAGAGGATGATTATTTTTCTAACAGTTCATATTTTGTATTCTATTTAGTACACTGTATCCAGGACAGTGGAGATTAAAAAAAAAAAAAAAAAATTGCTTTTAAACTGGCTCTTCACCTCAGTCTGAGAAGCACTGCCCTATACCATTCTCACTCATCAGTTAGAAAGGAATGTTGCCCGCAAACCAGAAGCTTCTCAATCTTGCAAGGCTTACGCATGCAAATGGGAATATCTACTTCTAAGACATGCATACCTACATGTCTATGATTGAGTGCCCTGCACTGGCTCATTTCCTTATTCCACCATCCCATCCTATCAAGCAAGACAGCTGCCCCATCACCCTCTGATTCTGCCACAAAATTTCTCCGAATGGTAACCTTAGCTTCCTTCCTCCACTTCCTTTTCCTCCAATCACACTACAACCAGATGACCAAAACAACTCTCTCAAACTCACCAGCAGTCTCTAAACACGCACTGCTGCTCCTCATTCCCCAATCCGTGCACAGCACCCAAAGCTCTTTACTACTCTCAGCTTCCTCGACAACAGTCTCCTGAGTCTTTCCAATTATGGGCTGCTTCTCTTGGCTTTCTTCTGCCTTTTAATTTCCTAAATGTTGTTTCCCCAAAAATTTTTACGCTGGATGTTCTCTCAAACACATTTTCTGCCTCAATTCACTCCTACCTCTCCAATCATTAGCTCACAATAGATCAATTTCAAATCTGCAGCGTTTAGTTCCAGCCTCTTCTTTCACACATCAAGCCCTACTCCTCAATGCCTCCTGGACTAACTCTGTATGCATCTGCCACAGTCACCATATATTCTGTCTTCTAACTAGAAGGCTATCTGTGCCCCTTGTTCATTCATCAAATGGTTTCCAGCACATGCCAGGCAGCATGGGGTAAAGCAGGAAACCCAATAGGTACAGTTCTGCCCTTACAGATCTTATGATATTAAGTTATACATGGTGGGTAAGTATCATGAAGTAAATACAGGGCAGTGTGATATTAGAATGAGGTGGTCCAAGAGGGCTCTCTGAGGTGGCATCTAAGCCAAGAGCAAGAGTGAAACAGCTAATTCCAGCAGTCAAGTGAAGCAAGTGATTTGGAAAACACTCGGCATGTTCTAGGGTGTGAGAAAGCAAGTCAGCTTGAATGTAAGTGAGAAGCAGGAAGATGACAGATCCTGCAAAAGATTTCCTTGTACACTATGGGAAGGGATTCAAATGCTACTTCAAGTGCATTGAGAAGATGACAGATTTTAAGCAGCAGTGTAATATTCAATTTATGGTCTAAAAAAGATCCCTTTGGCTGCACTGACAGAAAGGCTTTGTCGGAGCAAGATGGAAATAAAGACTACTTCACAGGCCATTGCAATAACATGGGTGTGAGACCAGAGAGGCTCAGAGAAACTGGCAGAACAAACAGAAAAAGAAGAGATACCATGACTCCAATAACTTCTTACCTGACTACCCCTCCTTAAATCCGCACTTCATCATCCTTACTATACAAGACTGGATGCAGGCAGTCCCTGTTCAGAATGCCTGGTGGTTACCCATTATATACAGAAGGGCCACTGTATTTAAAGCCCTCCACAACCCAAGCCCAGTCTACTCTATCATTCTTTCCCAATTGCACTAAAATCCTTTTAGATTAAGGTCCCAATCCCAGAATACACCCTGTGTGCTGCCAACTCTGTACTTCTGCCTGGGCTTTTCCCCAGTCTTTCTACATCTCCCTCTACTCCTCTCCTGCCACCCCAAAGCCTAACAATCTATCAAGCTCCAGCAAAAACATCACTTCTAATTAAGAAGCTAAGCTCCTTCTAATTTTCCAGGGGGAATATAAAACCATCACTTCTGCTGGATTTGACAACTTCTGCACACTCCTCACACTCTGCCTTAACTCTACAGTCTTGACATTTGTTTTTGTCACTCTTTATCTCCCCCCTACCCCCATGGGGTAACTTCTCTCCGCTGTTCCTGCGCCATCACATTCTGGTACTCTTAGCCACCGCCCTTCGGGCATGGGGTCCTCCCAGCTTCTGCCCCGGACCTTGGACATAGGGTGGCTCCTCTCGGCCGCGCTTTAATGCGCCCGCGGCAGCCACCTGCACTTTAGCACGCCCGCCGTACCACGCCCAAGGTAAAGAGAAACCCAAGTAAGATGGTAGGTGTTGCAAGAGGGCATCAGAGGGCAAACACACTGAAACCATACTCACAGAAAACTAGTCAATCTAATCACACTAGGACCACAGCCTTGTCTAACTCAATGAAACTAAGCCATGCCCGTGGGGCAACCCAGGATGGGCGGGTCATGGTGGAGAGATCTGACAGGATGTGGTCCGCTGGAGAAGGGAATGGCAAACCACTTCAGTATTCTTGCCTTGAGAACCCCATGAACAGTATGAAAAGGCAAAATGATAGGATACTGAAAGAGAAACTCCCCAGGTCAGTAGGGGCCCAATATGCTACTGGAGATCAGTGGAGAAATAACTCCAGAAAGAATGAAGGGATGGAGCCAAAGCAAAAAGAATACCCAGCTGTGGATGTGACTGGTGATAGAAGCAAGGTCCGATGCTGTAAAGAGCAATATTGCATAGGAACCTGGAATGTCAGGTCCATGAATCAAGGCAAATTGGAAGCGATCAAACAAGACATGGCCAGAGTGAATGTCGACATTCTAGGAATCAGTGAACTCAAATGGACTGGAATGGGTGGATTTAACTCAGATGACCACTGTATCTACTACTGCGGGCAGGAATCCCTCAGAAGAAATGGAGTGACCATCATGGTCAACAAGAGAATCCGAAATGCAGTACTTGGATGCAAACTCAAAAACGACAGAATGGTTTCCAAGGCAAACCATTCAATGTCACAGTAATCCAAGTCTATGCCCCAACCAGTAACGCTGAAGAAGCTGAAGTTGAACGGTTCTATGAAGACCTACAAGACCTTTTAGAACTAAAACTCAAAAAAGATGTCCTTTTCTTTATAGGGGACTGGAATGCAAAAGTAGGAAGTCAAGAAACACCTGGAGTAACAGGCAAATTTGGCCTTGGAGTACAGATTGAAGCAGGGCAAAGACTAATAGAGTTTTGCCAAGAAAATGCACTAGTCATAACAAACACCCTCTTCCAACAACACAAGAGAAGACTCTATACATGGACATCACCAGATGGTCAATACCAAAATCAGATCGATTATATTCTTTGCAGCCAAAGATGGAGAAGCTCTATACAATCAGCAAAAACAAGACCAGGAGCTGACTGTGGCTCAGACCATGAACTCCTTATTGCCAAATTCAGACTTAAACTGAAGAAAGTAGGGAAAACCACTAGACCATTTAGGTATGACCTAAATCAAATCCATTATGATTATACAGTGAAAGTGAGAAATAGATTTAAGGGCCTAGATCTGATAGACAGAGTGCCTGATAAACTATGGAATGAAGTTCGTGACATTGTACAGGAGACAGGGATCAAGACCATCCCCATGAAAAACAAATGCAAAAAAGCAAAATGGCTGTCCGGGGAGGCCTTACAAATAGCTGTGAAAAGAAGAAAAGCGAAAAGCAAAGGAGAAAAGGAAAGATATAAACATCTGAATGCAGAGTTCCAAAGAATAGCAAGAAGAGATAAGAAAGCCTTCTTCAGTGATCAATGCAAAGAAATAGAGGAAAACAACAGAATGGGAAAGACTAGGGATCTCTTCAAGAAAATCAGAGATACCAAAGGAACATTTCATGCAAAGATGGGCTCAATAAAGGATAGAAATGGTATGGACCTAACAGAAGCAGAAGATATTAAGAAGAGGTGGCAAGAATACACAGAAGAACTGTACAAAAAAGATCTTCACGACCCAGATGATCATGATGGTGTGATCACTGACCTAGAACCAGACATCCTGGAATGTGAAGTCAAGTGGGCCTTAGAAAGCATCACTATGAACAAAGCTAGTGAAGGTGATGGAATTCCAGTGGAGCTATTTCAAATCCTGAAAGATGATGCTGTGAAAGTGCTGCACTCAACATGCCAGCAAATTTGGAAAACTCAGCAGTGGCCACAGGATTGGAAAAGGTCAGTTTTCATCCCAATCCCAAAGAAAGGCAATGCCAAAAAATGCTCAAACTACCGCACAATTGCACTCATGTGGAGAATCCCAGGGACGGGGGAACCTGGTGGGCTGCTGTCTCTGGGGTCACACAGAGTTGGACACGACTGAAGTGACTTAGCATAGCATACCATACATGCTAGTAATGCTCAAAATTCTCCAAGCCAGGCTTCAGCAGTATGTGAACCGTGAACTTCCTGATGTTCAAGCTGGTTTTAGAAAAGGCAGAGGAACCAGAGATCAAATTGCCAACATCTGCTGGATCATGGAAAAAGCAAGAGAATTCCAGAAAAACATCTATTTCTGCTTTATTGACTATGCCAAAACCTTTGACTGTGTCGATCACAATAAACTGTGGAAAATTCTGAAAGAGATGGGAATACCAGACCACCTGATCTGCCTCTTGAGAAATCTGTATGCAGGTCAGGAAGCAACAGTTAGAACTGGTCATGGAACAACAGACTGGTTCCAAATAGGAAAAGGTGTACATCAAGGCTGTATATTGTCACCCTGTTTATTTAACTTATATGCAGAGTACATCATGAGAAACACTAGACTGGAAGAAACACAAGTTGGAATCAAGATTGCTGGGAGAAATATCAATAACCTCAGATATGCAGATGACACCAGCCTTATGGCAGAAATTGAAGAGGAACTCAAAAGCCTCTTGATGAAAGTGAAAGTGGAGAGTGAAAAAGTTGGCTTAAAGCTCAACACTCAGAAAATGAAGATCATGGCATCTGGTCCCATCACTACATGGGAAATAGATGGAGAAACAGTGGAAACAGTGTCAGACTTTATTTTTGGGGGCTCCAAAATCACTGCAGATGGTGACTGTAGCCATGAAATTAAAAGATGCTTACTCCTTGGAAGGAAAGTTATGACCAACCTAGATAGCATATTCAAAAGCAGAGACATTACTTTGCCAACAAAGGTTCGTCTAGTCAAGGCTATGGTTTTTCCTGTGGTCATGTATGAATGTGAGAGCTGGACTGTGAAGAAGGCTGAGTGCCGAAGAATTGATGCTTTTGAACTGTGGTGTTGGAGAAGACTCTTGAGAGTCCCTTGGACTGCAAGGAGATCCAGCCGGTCCATTCTGAAGGAGATCAGCCCTGGGATTTCTTTGGAAGGAATGATGCTAAAGCTGAAAGTCCAGTATTTTGGCCACCTCATGGGAAGAGTTGACTCATTGGAGAAGACTCTGATGCTGGGAGGGACTGGGGGCAGGAGGAGAAGGGGACAACAGAGGGTGAGATGGCTGGATGGCATCACTGACTCGATGGATGTGAGTCTCAGTGAGCTCCGGGAGTTGGTGATGGACAAGGAGGCCTGGCATGCTGCGATTCATGAGGTCGCAAAAGAGTCGGACACGACTGAGCGGCTGATCTGATCTGATCTCCCCCCACTAGACACTGAGTAATTTGTAGGAAGGAAATCTATCCATTCCCCAGAACACTCAATGAAGTCTTGCACAGAAAATCTATGTTCAAATTAAAATGCCTTTAGAAGCCACAAGGAGATGGCAGGAGGGACACTTTCATGACATAATCAAATCCCATGCCCACCAGGTGGGTGGCCCACAAATTAGAAATAAATATTGTATCACAGAGGTTTTCCCACAAGAGAGAGGCTCTCCATCCTCAGGGTCTGGCATCAGGAGGAGGAATTCTCAAAGCATTTACCTTTGAAGCCCAGCGGGGCTTGAATGCCTGAGGTCTGCGGGGCTGGAGGAAACAGAGACTTCACTCTTGTAGGACGCATTCACAGTTTCATGTACCCTGGGACCCAGCACAAAGCAGTAACTCCACAGGAGCTGGAGATCCACTGCGACTCATGGTGGGGCAGGAAGTGAAGCTCCAGTGGCAGAAGCCCCAGAGAATACTGACAGGCGTGAGCGCTCCTGATGGTCACCATTTTGGCATCAAGACCTGGCCCTACTCAGGTTCATGCCTCAGGCCAGACAACCAGCAGGACAGGAACACAGCCCCACCCATCAGCAGACAGGGTGCCTCAAGCCACACTGAGCTCACAGCCACCTATAAGCACACCCCTTAACGTGGCCCTATCCACCAGGGGGACATGACCCAGCTCCACCCACCAGTGGGCAGGCAGCAGTTCTTCTCACCAGGAAGCCTGCACAAGGCCCCGGATCAACCTCACCCACCGGCGGGCAGACACCAGAAGGAAGAGGAGCTATGAGTCTCCAGCCAGCGGAAAGGAGACCACAAACACAGAAACTAAGACAAAATGAGACAACGGAGAAATATATTCCAGACAAAGAAAGAAGATAAAACCCCATAAGAACAATTGAAGTGGAGACAGGCAACCTAACCGAAAAATAATTTAGAGTAAAGGCAGTAAAGACAATCCAAGATCTCAAAAAAGAATGAGCACAAAGAAGTTACAGATCAGATCAGATCAGTTGCTCAGTCGTGTCGGAGATGAACACCACAATAACTGGAATGAAAAATACACTTGAAGGAATCAATGGCAGAATAACTGAGGTAGAAAAATGAGTAAGTGAGCTGGAAGATAAGAGTGGCAGAAATTACTGCCACAGAACACACACACAAAAAAAAAGAATGAAAAGAAACTAGGACAGTCCCAGAGACCTCAGGGACAAAATTAAATGCACCAACATTCACGTTACAGGGGTCCCAGGAGGAAGAGAGAGAGAGGAAGGGCCTGAGAAATACTTGAGTAGATTATAGTAAAAAACTTCCTAACATGAGAAAGGAAATACTCAAGTCCAAGAAGTGCAAAGAGTCCCATACAAGATAAAACTCAAGGAGGAACATGCCAAGACACACATTAATCAAACACAAAAACTAAAGACAAAGAAAAAATATTAAAAGCAACAAGGGAAAAGCAACAAATAACACACAAGGGAACCCCCATAAGGCTATCAGCTGATTTTTCAGCAGAAACTCTATAGGTCAGACAGGATGGCTAGATATATTTAAAGAGATGAAAGGGAAAAAACTACAACCAAGAATACCCAGCAAGGCTCTTGTTCAGATTCAACAGAGAATCAAAAGTTTTACAGATAAGCAAAAGCTTAACGAATTTAGCACCACTAGACCAGCACTACAGCAAATCCTAAAGAAACTTCTCTATGTGAAAAATAAAAATTTTCTTCATTTCTAGAATCAAGAAAATTATGAATGGGGAATCTCATAAAGTTAAAAAATCATTCACACACAAATAATGGTATCAAAGCCAGCAATCATGAGAAAAGAACAGTACAAACGTAGGACACTGAAAATATAGTTGAAATTAAGAGATGAACAACTTGTAACAATCTTGTTCACATATAGACTGCTACATCAAAACCTCAGGGGAACCACCAAAAAAAAAAACCTACAATAGATACACACAAACAAAAGAAAAAGCAATCTGAACACATCACTAAAGACAGACATCAAATCATAAGAAAAAGAGGAAGGGAAGAAAAAGATTTTCAAAAACAAGTCAAAAACAGTTAACAAAATGATAATAAGAAACTTCATATCATATGTAAATGGATTAAATGCTCCAATCAAAAGACACAGATTGGCTGAATAGATAAACAAAAACAAATCCATATATATGCTGTCTATAAGAGACCCACTTCAGATCTAGTAACACATACAGACCAAGAGAGCAGATAGAAAAAGATATTCCATGCACATGGATATCAAAAGAAAGCTGGAGTGGTAATACTCATTTCAGAAAAATAGACTTTAAAATAAAGGATGTTGCAACAGACAAAGAAGGATACCTGAGACAAATGATAATGAAACACTTTGATCCAACAAAACATATGGGATGAGCAAAAACAGTTCTAAGAAGGAGATTTAGAGCAGTACATCTTACCTCAGGAAAAAAGAGAAACCTCAAACAACTTAACGTTACACCTAAAGCAACTAGAGTAAGAGTAAAAAACAAAACCTAACTTTAGTAGAAGGAAAGAAATCATAAAGATCAGAACAGAAAAAATGAAATAAAGACAAAGAAAAAAACAGCAAAGATCAATGAAACTAAAAGCTGGTTCTTTGAGAAGATAAATCAAATTGATAACTTTTAGCCAGATTTATCAAGAAAAAAAGGGAGAGGACTCAAATCAATAAAATTAGAAATGAAAAAAGTTACAACTGACACCACAGAAATACAAAGTATCAAAAGAAACAACTACAACTATATGCCAATGTAACAGACAACCTAGAAGAAAGGCCAAATTCTTAGAAAGGTACATTCTTCCAAGACTGAACCAGGAAGAAACGGAAACTACGAACAGACCTATCTCAAGTACTGAGATTGAAAATGTGATTTAAAAACTTCCAACAAACAAAAATCCAGGATCAGATGGCTTCACAGGTGAATTCTAACAAACATTTAGAAAAGAATTAAAACCTATCCTTCTGAAACTCTTCCAAAAATTGCAGAGGAAGGAATAGTCCCAAACTCATTCTATGAGGCCACCATCACCCTGAAAACAAAATCAGACAAGGATGCCACACACACAAAAAAAGAAAATCATAGGCCAGTATCACTGATGAACATAGATGCAAAAATACTCAATGAAATACTGTCAGATAGAAACCAACACAATACTTTAAAATAATTATTCTTCAATTAAAAATAAATGAATTTTTTAAAAAAAGAAATACTGGAAAACTGAATCCAATAATACATTAAAACAATCATACACCATGATCAAGTGGGATTTATCCCAGGGATGTAAGGATTTTTCATATCTTCAAACCAGTGTGATACATTAACAAATTGAAGAATAAAAACCATATGATCATCTCAAGAGATTCAGAGAAAGCTTTTGAAAAAATATCTATTTAGGATAAAAACTCTCTAAGAAAAGAGGCACAGAGAGAACCTACCTCAATATTACAAACACCATATATGACAAACTCATAGCTAACATCATACTCAATGATGAAAAGTTGAAAGCATTTCCTCTAAGATTAGGAACAAGTCAAGGATTCAACTCTCAACATTTTTATTAAACATAGTTTTGGAAGTCCCACCCACAGCAGAGAATAAAAATAAATAAAAGGAATCCAAACTGGAAAAGAAGTAAAAACAGTCACTATTTCCAATGACACAATACTATACGCAGAAAATCCTAAAGAGGCTACCAGAAAACTGTGTGAGTGCGTGACAAATTCGATCAAGTTGTAGGACACAAAATTAACACACAGAAATCTGCTGCATTTGTATACACTATGAAATATCAGAAAGAGAAACAAAGGAAACAGTCTCACCACTGCATCAAAAAGAATAAATACCTACGAAGAAACCTACCTAAGGAGACATAAGACTTGTACTCTGGAAACTGTAAGATGTTGATGAAAGAAATCAAAGATGACCCAGACAGATGGAAAGATACCATGTTCCTGGATTGGAAAAATCAATACTGTCAAAATGAGTATACTACCGAAGGTAATCTACAGATTCAATGCAATCCCTATCAAATTACCAATGGCATTCTCCACAGAACCGAAATGAAATAAATTTTAAATTTGTATGAAGACATAAAAAAACCCAAATATTTATGGAGACACAAAAACCCCCAAAGTTTTAAATTTGTATGGAGATGCAAAAAACCCAATCTTGAAAAAGAAAAATAGAACTGGAGGAAATCAGGCTCCCTGACTGCTGACTATACTACAAAGCTGCAGTCATCAAAACAGTATGATACTGGCACAAAAACAGAAATATAGATCAATGGAACTGAACAGAAAGCACAGAAATAAATCCATGCATCTATTGTCAATTATGACAATAATCATCTATGACAAAGGCAAGAATAGACAATGAAGAAAAAGACAGTCTCTTCAACAAGTGGTGCTGCGAAAACTGGACAGTTACACATGAAAGAATCAAATTAGAACATTCTCTAATACCATATACAAAAATAAACTCAAATGGGATCAAAACCTAAATGTAAGGCTGCTGCTGCTGCTAAGTCGCTTCAGTCGTGTCCGACTCTGTGCGACCCCATAGACGGAAGCTCACCAGGCTCCCCCTTCCCTGGGATTCTCCAGGCAAGAATACTGGAGTGGGTTGCCATTTCCTTCTCCAATGCATGAAAGTGAAAAGTGAAAGTGAAGTTGCTCAGTCGTGTCCGACTCTTAGCGACCCCATGGACTGGAGCCCACCAGGATCCTCCGTCCATGGGATTTTCCAGGCAAAAGCACTGGGGTGGGGTGCCATTGCCTTCCCCGAATGTAAGGCTAGACACTATAAAACTCTTAGAGAAAAACATAGGCAGAACACCTTTTGACAAATGGCAGCAATTTCTTTTTTGATCCACCTCCAAGAGTAATGAAAATAAAAACAAAACCAAATGGGACCAAATTAAAAGTGTCTAGATAGCAAAGGAAACCATATACAAAACGAAAAGACAACCAACAGAATGAGAGAAAATATTTACAAAATATTTACACATCCCAGTGACTGACAAGGGATTAATCTCCAAAATATATAAACAGCCCATGCAGCTCATGTCAAAAAACGATGCAATCAAAAAATGGGTCAGATCAGATCAGATGAGATCAGTCGCTCAGTCGTGTCCGACTCCTTGCGACCCCATGAACCGCAGCACGCCAGGCCTCCCTGTCCATCACCAACTCCCGGAGGTCACTCAGACTCACATCCATCGAGTCAGTGATGCCATCCAGCCATCTCATCCTCTGTCGTCCCCTTCTCCTCCTGCCCTCAATCCCTCCCAGCATCAGAGTCTTCTCCAATGAGTCAACTCTTCGCATGAGGTGGCCAAAATACTGGAGTTTCAGCTTTAGCATCATTCCTTCCAAAGAAATCCCAGGGCTGATCTCCTTCAGAATGGACTGGTTGGATCTCCTTGCAGTCCAAGGGACTCTCAAGAGTCTTCTCCAACACCACAGTTCAAAAGCATCAATTCTTCGGCACTCAGCCTTCTTC
Organism: Tragelaphus eurycerus; assembly: GCA_935064755.1. NCBI lineage: Eukaryota > Metazoa > Chordata > Mammalia > Artiodactyla > Bovidae > Tragelaphus > Tragelaphus eurycerus. The sequence goes on along the minus strand of CAKXYN010000028.1, from coordinate 17,777,800 downwards.
ACAGTCCAGCTCTCACATCCATACATGACCACAGGAAAGACCATAGCCTTGACTAGGCGAACCTTTGTTGGCAAAGTAATGTCTCTGCTTTTGAATATGCTATCTAGGTTAGTCATAACTTTCCTTCCAAGGAGTAAACGTCTTTTAATTTCATGGCTGCAGTCACCATCTGCAGTGATTTTGGAGCCCAGAAAAATAAAGTCTGACACTGTTTCCACTGTTTCTCCATCTATTTCCCATGTAGTGATGGGACCAGATGCCATGATCTTCGTTTTCTGAATGTTGAGCTTTAAGCCAACCTTTTCACTTTCCACTTTCACTTTCATCAAGAGGCTTTTGAGTTTCTCTTCACTTTCTGCCATTAGGGTGGTGTCATCTGCGTATCTGAGGTTATTGATATTTCTCCTGGCAATCTTGATTCCAACTTGTGTTTCTTCCAGTCCAGCGTTTCTCATGATGTACTCTGCATATAAGTTAAATAAACATGGTGACAATATAAAGCCTTGACGTACTCCCTTTCCTATTTGGAACCAGTCTGTTGTTCCATGTCCAGTTCTAACTGTTGCTTCCTGACCTGCATACAGATTTCTCAAGAGGCAGATCAGGTGGTCTGGTATTCCCATCTCTTTCAGAATTTTCCACAGTTTATTGTGATCCACACAGTCAAAGGCTTTGGCATAGTCAATAAAGCAGAAATAGATGTTTTCTGGAACTCTCTTGCTTTTTCCATGATCCAGCGGATGTTGGCAATTTGATCTCTGGTTCCCCTGCCTTTTCTAAAACCAGCTTGAACATCAGGAAGTTCACAGTTCACATATTGCTGAAACCTGGCTTGGAGAATTTTGAGCATTACTTTACTAGCATGTGAGATGAGTGCAATTGTGCAGTAGTTTGAGCATTCTTTGGCATTGCCTTTCTTTGGGATTGGAATATGGCCACTGCTGAGTTTTCCAAATTTGTTGGCATATTGAGTGCAGCACTTTCACAGCATCATCTTTCAGGATTTGGAATAGCTCCACTGGAATTCCATCACCTCCACTAGCTTTGTTTGTAGTGATGCTTTCTAAGGCCCACTTGACTTCACATTCCAGGATGTCTGGCTCTAGGTCAGTGATCACACACACACACAAAAAAAAATGAGCAGAAGATCTAAACAGATATTTCTCCAAAGAAGACATATAGAGGGACAAAAGCACATGAAGAGATGGTCAACATCACCAATTATTAGAGAAATGCAAATCAAAACTACAATCCAATGAAGTATCACTGCACACCAATCAAAATGGTCATCATCAAAAAGTTTACAAACAATAAATGCTGGAGAGGGTATAGAGAAAAGGGAACCTACTTATACTACTGGAGGGAATGTAAACTGATACAATCACTTCAGAAAACAGTATGGAGGTTCCTTAAAAAACTAAAAGTAGAACTACCATATGATCCAGCAATCCCAATCCCACTCCTGGGCACAGGTTTAGAGAAAACCATAATCAAAAGAGGTACATGTATCCCAATGTTCACTGCAGCAATATTTACAAGCCAAGACATGGAAGCAACCTGTATGTCCATCAACAGCTGAATGGATAAAGAAGATGGGGTACATAAACACTGTATATATGTATAATGGAATATTACTCAGCCATAAAAAGAATGAAATAATGCCATCTTCAGCAACATGGATGGGCCCAGAGATATTTACTTCACTTTACTAAGTGAAGTAAATCAGACAAACACAAATATCATATGATATCACTCATGCAGAATCCAATTTTTTTTAATGATACAAATGAACTTATTTACAAAACAGAAGCAAACTTACAGATTTCAAAAACAAACTAACAGTTACCAAAGGAGAAACACAGGAGGGATAAATCAGGAGCCTGGGATGAACATACATACATTACTATATTTAAGACAGATAACCAACAAGGACCTATTGTACAGCACTGGGAACTCTACTCAATACTCTCTGATAATCGGTGTGAGAAAAGAATCTAAAAAAGAATGGATATATGTAAAATTGAATGGCTTCACTATATAGCTGAAAGTAACACATCATTGTAAATCAACTATAATAAAAAATTTTTTTATTAAAATGTCTTTTTTTTTTTTTCCTAAAAGTACTTTGAAACTTCATAAGCAGTCACTGGTTAAGTACCCATAAGTGTTCAAATGATACGAAAACCTATCGCTTTATAATCCTCTCCTATTTACCTGACATTTGTTCAAGGGCATCACTGTATAGGAATGGGAAAAATAAATAAAACAAGTGGTGATGAAAAGCTAGAAGAGGAACAAATTAGAACTCAAGTATATACAACTTTGTTACACTGAATTTTAATAGTCAAAGGATAAACTACAAGACCAATCTATGTTACAAAACTCTGAAGCTCTAAATACAGGGAATCCTCAATGTAAGAGGTATAGGCCACAACGTCCAACTATAGATCGTTGTAAAGCCCCAAGAAAACAATATAGGGAGAAAATTCCTAGGGCAGAAACTCATGACTGTTAACTCAGGAAATCCTGTTTGAAAGAATTTCTACATACTTAAGAGCTTCTAAAGTTGGGAATGTAATCTCAAATGTTAAATGTGTTAAGAGAGCAGGATTGGCAAGCTGTGGGCCACAGATCATATCCAGTCTGCCATCTGTACAGAATGACTTTTACAATTCTAAATGAATCTTTTGAAAAAAATCAAAACTTAATATTTCGTGACAAATGAAAATGATATGAAGCACAAATTTCAGTGTCCACAAATGAGGTTTCATTGGAACACAGCCACATTCTTTCATTCACAGATTGCTTATGGCTGCTTTGGTGCTGCAGTGCAGGGTTAAGTGTCTGGGACACACACCACATGGCCTGCAAACCCCACGATGATATTTACTAACTGATGCTTCACAGATAAAGTTTGCCAGCCTCCTGGCTAGAGAGGGAAAAGAATGACCACACAGACAAGCACTATTCACACCATGAGGCTGGTCACTCTTTGTGAGACAATTTCAAGTCATAGACTTATGGCTACAAGGCACCTCTGATTATATGATGGAAATAAAATGGGAAAGACCTCATCTTTCAGTCATGGAATAGCATGAACCAAATCTTCCCCTCCTACCTTAGACAATCAGAAAACCTGAATAAATATGTGAAACAACTGTTTCAAACATACACCAGGCAGCACAGGACTACAATCCTTGATGGAAGGGAAACAAATAAACTAAGCCTTAAGATTGTCCTGGCTTTCTGCCTAGAGGCACATTCCAGATTGCAGAGGGGGTAGGGGATTCCAAGCAGGGCACAAATGTTTCCCTGAGCTGAAATGACAGACACTGGAGATCAGGAAGTTTGAAGCAGCTGAAAGCTGCATGACAAGCTTCTGGAGGGGAGAGAGAAAAAAACAGAGTTCTAAAAATATGCATAGGGTCAATGAGTCTTTGTTAAATATCAATATTTGCATGTATAAGGTGAAACTCCAGGAGGCTAGGCAAAGAATGATCCAGGAGCTGGGACAAGAGCTCATGTGTGGCTAGGAATTGCCTGACTTCCCACAAGCTAAATTGGAGTCTTCACTGATTATACAGAGCACTCAGTAGAGACCCCACAAGGGCCACACCTTAGTCGTGGAGCTAAACTATCCTGGAAAAAAGCTACTTGAGACTGCTTGAGAAGCTTGAAAACAAGACTTGAAAGGATCAAACTGAACTACACATAAATTAACCAGCGACCAGGACAAAGCCCAACAATCTTTAATGAAGGCAACAAAATCTAGGCACCCAACAATATAAAATCCATAATGTCCAGCATCTAATAAAAACTTAGACATGCAAAGAAGCAGGAAAATGAGACTATAACTAGAGGAAAAAACCAGTGAACAGAAAGAGATTCAAAAATTAAAAAGATGATCAGTTTGTTCAACTATTCAAAGCAGCCTTTCTCAATCAGGGTTCTACAAGAGAATTAAGCACTACAAAAAATTATTTGAAGGATTATTTTCTCAATTATCTCAAGAATAGTACACAGCTAGAACCATTCCAGATGCACAGAAGAAAATTCAGTACATACAACAGGCAAGGCATTAGACTCAACTCTCTAGGAACTCAGCTGAGAGGGGCTGGATAAGAAAAATACATAAACATAATGAGGAAAGAAACAGAAGATATATTTAAACAAACAAACAAACAAAAAAGGTCTACAGAAGGAGGAAAACTGTAAGGTCTGAAATGAAAAATTCATTGGATGGGATTGACAGCAGATTGAACAACTGCAGAAGAAAAGGTTAAGGAACTTGAACATATAGGAGTAAAAGGCATCCAAGTAAAGCACAGAGAGGGGGAAAAAAGTAAATTGAGATAATCAAATTTAACATCCAGGCTGCTTTGCTATCAAGCATTTACTCAGAATAAAATAAAAGACTTCCCACTAAATATGAATGTTGTATAGATAGTCTCTTACTATCTGAAGTTACAAACGATAAAAAAAAATTCCCCAACTTGAAAGTATTAACAAGGATATGAGATAGTACTATAGCATCAAAACCCACAAAATAAATGCTATAGTAATTTTAATAGGCATTCAAACAAATTTGTATGCTTTGCTTCTTCAGAGAGGGTGTATGTGATGTATTCACCCTCCCCTCTTCTCTACAGTTGGGCATCTGTCAGGAGCACTTCACAGAAAAAAATTTAAGAAACAATGACTTAAGAAAATATTCAGGAAATCACCAGAACACTAAAACACAAGATTCCAAGTTCACCTGCTAAATAACCAGTACTGATCTTAGATTCAAATCTGAGGGAAACGGCACAGAACTACAAATAAGTTTCCTCCAACAAACCACCAAAATAACAAGTCATTCAAGCATCATCTTGTGATAACAGATCAATTTTAATTCTAGCACCTGAAGCTATACAAGGGTACGCTTTATAAACTTCATGAAACTGTTGTACACGTTCAATAAAGTGACAACTGTGCAATACCACTTAGTATCTCAAAATCAGGAACAAACCTTTGAATTGTTTAAACACAATCCACAGAATTTAAAAACAAAATCAGAAGTCATCCACAGTTACACTACTGGTCAGTTAAAAGTTTTACCACTTACTACTTGATAGAACAGTCAATATCTAGTAGGGGACATTGGAAGTGATTTCAGATTCTCATCCTGTTGTACTCTATTGGGAAGGTTTCTTAAGTAGCTATGTGACTGGCCAGAGGTGGGTACAACCAGGACCAGAACAGCACGTAGGATTCTACCACAGTTTTTGTAGTTTTCTTTTTTTTTTTTCTCTTTGTCAGTTAAAAGTGAACAGTGAGAATTAAATACTTATCTTTACATATTCACAAGGTATGCTGTGAAAGCATATTTGCTTACAAACATATAAAAATACTTGTTAACTAGTTTGATAAGAAAATAATGTATAAAAGTATATAGCAAAACATTAATCATCTCTGACCCTGGAAAGATCAATTCCATATTTTATATTACAAACAAAAACAGTTTTAGTTTTTTTAATCCCTTATCCAGAAATACATGAAAAGGAAGAGAGACAGAAATTATTTATTTTTACTCTCAACATGGCTGTGAAAAAGAGTTAAATTAAAATGCCAAGAACAGTGAAATGCCTAAGTCCAGAATGAGTCCAAATATTTGGCCACACAGAAGATTATCTTTAAGAGTAGGAGTAATAGCAAAGGCTTTACACGCAGTTTTTAACCTATAAACACAATAGGCATTTTGGTATTTTGGCCACTGGAAAACAAAGGCTATAGCATCAGGAAAGGTCTGAGATGTCTCACGTTTGTGGATTCAATTCAGTGTATTTAAGGTTAACTAAAGTTGACATCAAAATTTTTAGAGATAGGCAAAAATTCACATTTTAAAAAACTCCCTATGTTTCTATTTAGAGTAACAGTAGGCAATAAGATTCCAGAAGTTAAAAGTTATTTCACAACCGATGACTTCAGCTTGGCAACAGCTTAGATTCCAAAACTGATTCATCCCTATTAAAAGTAAGCTTTAAAAAAAAAAAAAGAATGTGTCTGTGTGTATATAGATATACATTTTAAAGGAATCAGGTAATCTTTGAAGCAGCCTTAGTGTTTCCATTAAATCTGTCTTGAAATGACCATTGGATTAGCTTCATGGAAAGGATTAGCCAGCTTCTTGGTCTAAGGCTACCACGGTGATCATTTATCTAAGGCTAGAAAGGTACCAACGTGATGTAAACTGTAAGGAGAGGAGGAGAAGATGAGGGCTTTCCTGGCAGTTGGTAGCTAAAATTCAAGGGATTCTTAGAAAATGACACAATGGCAGCCTTTCTTGTCTTTTTCTTTCCGCGTTGGTTCTGGTGAAGGAGGACATTCCTGCTCTTGAAATTTCCTGTAAGAGAGAAAATCTACAGATAATTGTCTTTTTGGTAATATATTGCTACAAATGCAGGTTACCGTTGGACCAATCTGGTTTTCGTGCATATGCATGTCAGTGTTAAGTTTCAACAAGGGAATTAAAGCCAATCATTGGGGGCAGGGATACACAAATGCATAAGCAAACCTGTCTGAGCTTCATTTATGGGCAAGTCTTCAATTAGGTGAGATGCTGAACTCAACAACCTCTAAGTTCCCTTCCCAGTTTGAAATTCCACGACTCCAAGGTATCCTTAGGAAGGAACACCTATCACTAGAGTATCTGCCCTTATGAAGTATGCCATTCCTATCTTGGTTCTGCCACTTTGTAGCTACAAGTCTGTATTAAAGAAGTCAGTTTGCTCTCTGAGCTGTGTTATTTTAGGAGGGATAATAAACCCCTACCTATCACAGTTTGCTATGAGGATTGAACATTTTTGTTTATGTTCAAATGTCTAACAGTCTCTGGCACAAAAAAAGTCTCCTATAACCCCTCCTCACTCCTGACTGACTGATAAATATGGATCAATTCTGAGAACTAAAACCAAGGACAAAATATATCAAAAAAAGCAATAAAAAAATTTTTTAAAGCACTGGTTCATACGGTAAAATACACATCAAATTTATCATCTTAACCACTCTTAAGTGTACAGGGCAATGGCTTTACATATATTCACAATGTCGTACATCACTATTCACTTCTCAAATCTTTTCCAACTTGAGAAAGTGAAACTCTACATTCCTTAAAAAATAACAGAATTTGGGTTTTAACAAATTACCAAAAAAACAAAAAGAGAATCTTCACTTCTTTTCCACCCCAAAAACAGAATGTCTTGAAAAGGGGCTAAAAAAAAAAAAAAAAGTACAATAGGAGCCCATAGCTCAGATGTCAATTCACTTTAGATGTACAACTAACAGGAACTAGGTCCATATACTTGTCAAACTAACTAGCAGAGAAACCAGCAGATCTAAGAAAAGAGGGTGAAGTAAGGGCCAAACCAGCACACCAACCACACCCCGCCCGTTAAAGCCACGCACTCTTTTCTCACACACACAAACTCCAGCCTATCTTGCTCACCACCTCAAGCTTCCTGGAACCCATTAACACTTTCTGAATCACAGGGGCCCCCTAGGCCAGCTAACAGAAAGTGTGGATATCATACTTTGTGTCCTGTGGGACTGCTGAATCCTTAAGGCCGGGTTTCCTTGTAGCCAGGGGGGAATGGGTGAGAAGTAAAGCTAAGAGCACACACAGGCTCTGGAATCAGAGACCTAGATTTAAGCCCCAGCTCTGCCATTCGAATATGCTCCAATCATTTAACCTCTCTGTGCCTGTTTTCTCATCTCAGAGTGCGGGCACTGTTGGGTGGTGGTGGTGGTGAACTGTAGTAATACACCCTAAGCACTGACTCAGCACAGGATCTGACAAAGGTCACGTTCAAGTATGAGCTGCTGTCCTCACTACCTTCACACCACCTCTGCCTTTGGAAGCTGCACTGATTCTTTTCAAAATCTAAGTGTACTCTACTTCAACACAATAAAATTAGGCTTTTTGGAAACAACTAGAATACGCACATAATTAAAGTTTTTAACATACTATGTCAAATATGATTCCAAGAATCACTCCTACAATTTCCTCCTTCTTACTAAAAACATGTACTGGTGATCTTTTTCCCCCAGTTAATTATTTTAAAAAGCACAGCATGACTACCGATCAAATTCAATAAATTAAAACAAACTTCTGGTATGTGTTCTGCTTACCTTATAACCCGGACAAGTTCATGGAAAGCTTGATCTACATTCATCCTAATCTTTGCTGACGCCTCCATGTATGTTACCTTAAGTTGCCGTGCTAACTGCTGTCCTTCTTCCTGTGTTACCTGAAATTCCAAGAGTTGTGTTTGAGGTACAGTATTAACAATTAAATCTGCCCTATCTGCTGTTTGGCCACCAACTGCACTGTTAATCCAGCCAGAGACCAAGTCTGTCTGTCGTAAGATGAACCAAGAGACTTAACAGATTAACACATACTGCTGAAGCCCAGCTCTGCAGAAAAACTCAGAACACAACAGAGGCAAGATGTTAGCCTAGTGATTACTCAAAAGTATTCAACACATCAGTGATAAGTACTGAGAAGTATACAAAGTGATATGAGAGTCTATAACCCTTCTGGGCAGGTCAGGAAAAGCCTCCCTGAAGAAGTGATATTCAGGTTAGAAACTAAACAAACGCTATGGAGTTGGGTCAAGGTAAAGAAGTATCCCTCTTATATGCACAATCCAAAAAGAAATGATACAAATGAACTTATTTACAGAACAGAAACACTCACAGACTTAGAGAATGAACTCATAATTGCAAGGCCTGGGGAGAGGATGAGGGAAAGGGATTGTTAGGTAATTGGGGATGGACAAACACACGCTGCTATATTTAGAATGGATAACCAACCAAATCCTACTATACAGCACATGGAACTCTGCTCAACGTTATGTGGCAGCCAGATGGGAGGGGAGTTTGGGGAGAATGGATACATGTACATGTATGGCTGAGGCCCCTCACTGTCCACCTCAAACTATCACAACATGGTTAATCGGCTATACTCCAGTATAAAATTAAAAGTTAAAATAAAGTATCCTTGACAAAGGAAATAGCAGGTATGAAGGTGCTCCAAGTTCCAGGAATTGAAAAAGCCTAGAATGGCTGGAATACAGCAAATCAAGAGAGAACACAGCAAGAGGTGAACCTGGAGAGCAGGGTGAGCATCAAGAAGCCACGGATCCTCTTCCCATCTGCATTCCCCAGGACCTGGTACATGGAAGAGTCCCAATAAATACGTGGGGGGGCAAAACAATGAAAAGGACCACATACCCTCATAATGACATCCTTACACGAGGCAATGAAGGAAGGTAAGCATGGAAGGGTGGCTTTGCTGATGACATATAAATGCCAGGTCAGAATAAGAAAATGTTAATTGAATATAAGTAAATGTCCTATATGTGTTTTAAATGTAGAGGGCTGAAATATGATTATTATTGGTATTTTACAGTTATATGGTAGGGCTGAAAATATATATTTTTTTAAAAAAAGACTCACTGCTGCCATTACCACACACAAAAAAAATAATAAATACAGGTGAGAAAATTATTGATGAGCAAAAAGGAAAAAATAGAAAATTTAGGAACCTGTCATCCATACAGAACCACATTCTTCTCACTTTTTTCAAGGATATAGATTTTTCTCTGCAAAAACAGAATCATAATTTTTGTACCTGTATCTTAGACCCTGGAATTTGCTAAATCCACTTATCTAGGTGTTTTTTGTTTTTATTTTTGTAAATGCCACAGACTCTTTTTACATAAGCAATCATGCCATTTGTTAATAAAGACAGTTTTTTGTTGCTTTCTTGCTAATGTGGATGCATTTTCATTCTTTTTCTGACCCTTCCATATTGCCTGGAACCTCAAAGACAACAGTGGAAGGGGATACTTTTGTTTCTGACCTTAGGGACGAAGCATTTAGTCTTTCAGCATTAAATAAACTGTATTGCTTTCACAATTCCATTTTATCATCTTGGTTGGCTAATGAACTAGGTATGTACTATGTTGGGAGAAGGCACTGGCACCCCACTCCAGTACTGTTGCCTGGAAAATCCCACGGATGGAGGAGCCTGGTAGGCTGCAGTCCATGGGGTCGCACAGACAGACACGACTGAAGCGACTTAGCAGCAGCATGTATTATGTTATTTTTATAACTGCTTCAGTTTATAATATACATGTTTCACTTCTGTCTAATTCAAATGGAATGTCAATCCACGTATAGTTTAAGACTCTTTTAACAGTATGTTTCTTCCTTCTGATAAGTTTTATTATTACCACCTACACTATTTTTGTTTTAAACATCCCATTATGTTTTAAGCAGATTTAAGTAACAATAATAAAAGTAATTTATATTTGCCCACATAAATGGGTAAAGGTGTTCTTCATTTCTTTGTATAGATCTAGATTTCCATTTGGTATAGTTTTCCTCTTTTTGTATTTCTTTTAATGTAAGTATGCTGATAATAAATTCTTTCCATTTTTGTATATCTGGGAGAAGTCTTTATTTCACCTTTGCTTTTGAAATAAATTTTTAGATATTAACTTCCAGGTGAGTTTGCCACTCTGGCTGATTAGAATATGAATTATTCCCTGGCCCTATTTCAGCTCAAAGTATTGTTCCATCCATTCCTTTCATGTAGCTCGTTCTCCTAATTTAATATTACATTCACAAAATTTAGCACCTTCAGTGAAATATCATCAGGCTATTACATTACCATGTATATATCTAACAATTACTTTATAACAGATTATACCCTGTTGTGTTTGAAAAGAGTGGCAGGCAGGTTCTACACAGCACTGGTATATGTAAGTTCAACAGTTTTAAAATTTACTCTGCCTCTCCTTCACAACAGTACATGTACCATAAGGCCTATGGTTTGAAATATAAATCAATCAAATTAAACAAGCAATTAACAATGAGTAAGGAAGCCAAGTATGAAAAGAAAGCTTTAAAGAGCCACCAATTTAGAAAGGAAAATTCCTTTTTAAGAAAAGTTGACACGAAATTCCTTCCTACAAAAAGAGCCTCATGTCAAAAATTCTGTTCCTTCTTCCTGGGATGTCCTCCTTTCTCTCCCAACTCTATCTATACTAATTCATTTCATACTAATAATTCAAGACTTGAGCAATCAAAAACTTGGTTGTTTTTACAGTATCCCAGAATGACCATCACATTCTTTAATGACTAGCAAAAAGTCAACATACTACAATTTTTGGTTTTGTCTTTTCATTCTCCCAGCATTATGCCATTTTTCGCTAAGTTGTAAGGTCTACTTGCCTTTGTACACCCAGAGCCTAGAAGAGCACATAGCAGTTATTCAATAAATACATGTTAAGGAAATAGAGCATGACCAAATACTTATGCCTCTCTTCTTTTACTTTGAAGTAAGGTAAAAATAAATATTTGAGACATGTCAATCTCAATAAATTACTTACTTTACTAATACAGGTAATTTGATTGTGGGAGGGAAATACACATCCTTAAGAATATTGCTCTTTCTGCTCAATTACTCCTCAGAAAGCTACCTTGCCCTCTCCCGCCAACACGATACATTCAGCCGGAGGGAAACAGCAAAATGACCCAACTTTATACAATTAAGAAAAATTAATGAATTAATAAGTGTAGATGATTTAAAAAAAAAATCCCACTGCTAAGACTGTTTATGTGCTTCATTTGTTTGTTTGTTAGCACAGTCTCACATCAATCTTCCAGGAACTGAGATCAGCAAAGTTCACACACACGTTTCTGGTCAAGACATCTCTAACCACATATAGCGCTGCTTATGAGCTTACTGAGCATACTTTTAGTTAAGAAGTAAAAACAGCATCATCACCACAAAAGCAAAAAAATATGACAGAAAGACCACCACATGGAACAAAGCCAAAACACTGTGAAGCCAAAAATCAACAAAAAAACTGAAAGCCACATAAACAAGGATTTCCTGGAGATTCCCCAACCAGGGAATTTTATAAAGATACCAAATCCTAAGCCTGGTTTTGGTAGATCTGAGTGCTACCCAGAAATGTTTCATTTTAAACAGCCAAGGTGAACCCGATACAAGAAATTCAGGTTTACACTTGGAAACCCCCAGTGAGACTCAGTTCAAAGGCACAAATGAATCTTAGTGGAAATCCACAACAATACAAGTTTATCTAACACCATGTATTTTTAAATTGAGAAGAGCAAAATGGGAATGATGAGAGCAATTTTATTAAACAAATGAGGTTTAATAGGAATAGACTACAACATCTGCAATACTCACTTAGGGCTGTACTGAGTTTACAATACAACCTAAGTTTACAGAAGCAAAATTTGTTTTTCAAAAATTATCTATTATGTAGTCATTTTAATACCACATCTTGATTCACAGATGCCTTGATTCATTCCTTCAGCAACTTTGTTCTATGTGCTGAGGATAAAATATGAACAAAACAAAGTGGTCAAAACTGAGAAGCCCTCATGGTGCTTACAAACCTTTTAGATGCAGACAAGGCACCAACAGGTATAGCCAGGAAAGACTCGTACTCTACTGTTGTGGGGAGGAGCCTGTTTTCCCTGGGAGGATGCAGGGGCACCCTGTGGTCAAGGTACCGACAAGACAGGAGGAGCGGGGATAAGCATACTGAGGTAACACATTGTTACAGGTGAGATGGGCTCCTTTCTCAAATTATTGATGACAAGCACTTAACAAGGAGGAACGGAGAAACTAAGCCAGGAGAGGTCAAAGGGGAAAAATCAAAAGGAGAAAAAAAAGAGAGAGAGAGAGAAAAAAAACTCGTGATTTCTAGATCAGGCTGAGTCAAGGACAAGGAGCTTGAAATCAGAGCTATCATGAAGTTCACAGTCCAAGCCCACACACAGCTGCTGTATTAAATTTCAGAATTAATATGCTGTCATATTTAATAATGTTTATATTTCAGCAAGGGCAAGCAAATCATTTACCTATATTTTCTTACTATACCTTTGACAGGATAAACAAAATGATCAGTTTCTCTAAGGGCTCAGGTATGTGTTAACACTGCCATTCAAATTCTACAGATCTCTTTTTATGTCAGTGATTTTGGTTTTTTTTTCCTGTCATCAGTGCCTAGAAAGTGTTCTATAAAAGCTGGATGAATAGAGGATGTAAGAATCAAGTCCAGAGACATACAGAAGCCAAAAGGAAGCAGCAAAGCCTATTCCAGCTGATCTCTCCTCCCTGATGGGTTCAGAATCTCAGGAGCAGTAGTAGGGATACCCAGGACTGACCCACATATAAAGAACATAGGGAACTGGCATTTGCTCTGTAAGGAAAATAGCACAGAAACTAGAGCAAGTCCAAAGGATCATGCCTAAGAAAAAGGCAGGAATTAACAAGCTGACCAGCAATTGACGGCAATCAGACTGGTTAGCGACTATGAATCTAAAGAGATGGCCAAAACGTCAGCATTTCCAAACAAGGGGAAGTTTTTATGGGGTGCCTGTGGCCTGTCCAGGTTCAGCTGGTAGAGCAAGTAAGGATGCCAAGATATACAGAATATCACCTTTAATTCTAAAGAGAGTTTTCAAAGGTAAGAAACCTTTAGTATAGCATTTCAACTACTCTAAGTAAGGCCCTCAAGGCTAGGAGGCGAAAGGTATGTTTGTAGACCCAGGGCCTAGGAGAGAGTCTGCCTCAGCCCTAAGATACGTGACAGACACAAGGAGGTATCAACAAAGGGAGGAGGGAGGAGGCGCAGGGGATACTGCTCCAGAGCTCAGTGAACCGTTTCAAAAAGGAGAATGCGAGTATCTGTGTCAAATGTTACTGACATCTGCGTTAAGCGGTGACCTTGACCAGGTACTACATGCCTGCAGTCAGTGCCAGAAAGGAAAAGAAGTAGAGAATGAGTGTACAGATATCACTTCTAAGGAGTTTTGCTTACTCGGAGGAGCAGGAAAAAGGTTCTCCAAGAGGGATGTGACATTAGCATTTGCTATGGTTGCTGCTGCTGCTGCTGCTAAGTCACTTCAGTCATGTCCAACTCTGTGTGACCCCATAGACGGCAGCCCACCAGGCTCCTCCATCCCTGGGATTCTCCAGGCAAGAATACTAGAGTGGGTTGCCATTTCCTTCTCCAATGCATGTATCCATGCTAAGTCGCTTCAGTCATGTCAAACTCCATGCGACCCTATTGATAGCAGCCCACCAGGCTCCTCTGTCCACAGGATTCTCTAGGCAAGAATACTTGAGTGGGTTGTCATTTTGCTACGGTTACTTTTTGTTATAAAGATCAGAGACTGCAGCATGTCTCAGGCTGATGGAAATGATCATGCAGGAGAGAACTGGAAACCTAGATGGAACAACTGTTGGGGTGATGCCCAGGAGAAAGAATGGATGGGCTCCAGGGCCTACCAGAGAGGTTGAGGTGAAGTTAATCCACGCAAGTGGGGAGAAGCAAAATTGATGGGGTGCACGTGCACTTAGGTTAGTGCATGTGCAGGTGGGAACATGTAGAAGTTTCTCAGGAAAATACCACTCATCAATCTGCTGAGAATGAGGAAGGGGAAGTGTTATAAACTTAGGAATGAATAAGTATTAATTATCCAAACAAGTGGGAAATGAATGGACTAGGGAAATGTAGGCGGATTTCCAGTAAGCACTAAGGACTCTCACATAAGATACTGATGGTGACTTTTAAGTGAGTTAGCTAACACCCCGAGTGTGGCTGTGAAGGAACCCAAAAAAGAGAAGACAAAGCATGGGAGGAATAAGATGTCTCTCTATGCCTATCCTTCAGAGAGGAGACCCATAGGAATGAGCACAAAATTAAGCAGTTTTCAGCCATTTGCTTTTCTCCCTTGGATACATATATACATTTGAACCTTTCAGTTTTTACACAGTAACTAATGTCTATGTGTATGTTTTAAAGCCCAGAAATAAAGAACTTACTTCAAGCTCACTGCCTATCTTTGAGGTGATGAAAATATTAAACTTATTCCTAATATTGCTTCTCTTATCACTGTTGTTATTTTACTCTGAGACTCTCTTTTATTAAAAAAAGAAAAAAACAAGATGAAAAATTTATAAATCTAGGGTATAAAACAAAGCCAAAATACCATGATATATTAATATCTGCAGACAGATGGAAACCACACTCCAAATACTAGCAATCTTCACTATATAAATGGCTTAAAAATAATTCATACTGATTCCCTGCCCCCAAGCTAATGATGGCAAGACTTGTTTAGTTCTGGTAGACACACTCTCCCCTCCTCTGTTCTCCCTAATCTTGCCAAATGTATAGAAGACTCCCAGCTCAGCCCAGCCCTGCCAACTAATTCCTTTACTGGAGTTACCACCATGAAAAAGCTTGAGAAAAACCAGGGCAGGAAATATATCTATCCAGCATTAGATAGAGCAAGAACCCCCTGTCCCCGGCAGAGCTACTTTGCCATTAGTTCTCAGATCCAACAACATCTACAAATGTTTCTAGTACTAGAAAGGGCTGAGAACAACAGTTTAAAAAAGTCCTACTGAACAATAGTTAATAAATATAATTAGATTGAGAAATGCTGAAGAAGATGATCACCTCGAGATAAAATATAAAGTTTTTTTAAAAGATGGACTGTCCACTCCAGGTTTTAGGATGTGATCAATGCCATATCCTAAATTACTTTCAACAGCTTATACTGTTTTGAAATGAAGATAGAATGTTTTTCACCTTAACTTTATAATAAATCAGATCTGAAAGAGAAGTACCAGTAAGATTTATTCTATATCAGGTAAACATGTCTAAACTTAGCATTAGAACAGTATCATCCTCTCAAGTTCACATCTAAAATTTGGTATACCTTCAACAAAACTTTACAAACAGAGCACATGAATCAAAGATTCTGTTTTAGATAATGGTTAATTACAAAATGGAAGTCTGTCCTCAATGCTGTTTGTCAACCCATCTTTCCTGATGTCTGCACTCTCAAACAAAATCTGCCAACAAAAGACTACACCAAGATCATATAAAAAAACGGAACTTAAATACCAGCACAAGTTAAGAAAGTATTTAAACAACTGTATTCCAGATGAGGGAGTAAAGACTAAAGACCTAAATAACATAGCATCTCCATTAACTTGCATCTGATCTTGTTCCCCTCTCCAGCAAAAAAGATGAGTGGCCAATATATACCAAAAATTTTAAAAATCAAATGTGAAATAATTGGGTAAAGAACAAGTGAGTATAAATAAGCTTGCAATTAAATACTAAAAATATTATTTTCCTGCAGGTTATTGGGCAGTTAGAGCTGCCCATGTGATTAACAGGACTTAGGAAAAATTCAAATACTGTCATTTAAATTAAAGTCATTCTCTAAATGAGGTAATTCAGCATTAACACTGAATTAAGCTACTCGGGTGACCCAGATGGTAAAGAATACTCCTGCAATGCAGGAGAACTGGGTTTGATCCCCAGGCTGGGAAGATCCCTTGGAGGAGGACATGGCAGCCCACTCCAGTATTCTCGCCTGGAGAATTCCATGGACAGAGGAGCCTGGTAGACTACAGTCCATGGAGTCACAAAGAGTCAGACACGACTGAGCAACTAAGCACAGCACAGGGGTAATTTTAAGAATACGTAACTAAATTAGAGCTGTAGGTCTTACCTTAGAAATTATAATATGTGAATGGAGCTGGTATAAAATACCTGCAGGTTTACAGTCCACTGAAGTTCTGTGTAATATGTAAAAATTTAATATCTCCAAATCTACTTTCTTTTAATCTATCACCTGTTACAGCACTCCTATCAAATCCAATGTGCCACACTCAGCACGGTGTTTTTGATGATGGAACTTTCTCATTAAATATAGCTGCTCACTTACATGATTACAAATAACTGGTCTCCCAAGAGCAAAACCCTCTCACCTGTCTCTGATGATCCAGATCTGCTTTATTACCAATTAAAATCATTGGAAACTCATCACGATCCTTTACTCTGAGAATCTGTCTTTGAAACTTATAGATTTCTTCAAAACTAAAAACAAAAACAAATTCATTAATTTGGTCAAATATCAGAATTCAGCCTCCCCTGCCCCATTTAGTACTTTCTTACTTTTCCTTTTCCTATACAAACAAGAATGCAAATTTAATGAACAGTGATCTAGACATGAACAGGAGAGATCTACAGTTAAATATTGATACAAACCTGCCTCTATCTGTGACTGAAAAGACCAAAAGGAAACCCTCGCCAGTTCTCATATACTGTTCTCTCATAGCTCCAAATTCCTCTTGTCCCGCTGTATCCAGAACTAAAGAAAAAACAAGAAATGTAATAATGTTCATGTGTTCATCTCACAAAAATGGCTCCCTCACATAATCCTTTGGAAAACATCACACTTGGTATAATTTTTTTAACAGCATTCCCCTTTTATACTTTATTTTCAATGCTAAAGACAAATGTACTCTAATGGCAGACAGTCGCAGAGTTATCTTCATCAGTGCAGGTTGATTTTGTAGTCAGAATACATTAGCATAGCAATGACAAGGTTATAAATATCAAATCCATATAGGCAGGCAGTATCAGATAACCTCTGAAGTCACTTGGATGTTTACCTCCTCTATGAAAAGAACTGAAAAAGATACCTGTAAATTCAAGAAGGAAATGCTGGTACATCCCACCCCCCCAAATACCATACTGCATGTACAGGTGCTGAGGTATTCACTGATCTCTGTGAATAAAAGAATCATACAAGTTAAAAGAACAGCCCTTTCTCTTGTGGAGGAGTGGAATGTTTAACCAAGCACAAAACATTATTTGCTAAGGCCTCTGTGCTATAAACTCTAAGCAAGTTAGCAAATATTGAAGCTTTTCTATATTTACTTCACCCATTTTAGCCTTCATCAAAATGCAGGAAGAGCCAAGATCTCATTTGTTTGTTTTTTCCCAAATGTCCCAATAAACACAACTTTAACAAGTTACGGTGACATGACTAATTTTACCTGCTCTCAATCCAGTTACTGTTTTGCATTACATTTAAATTACCTAACATGTAGATTTATCAATTAAAACTAATGAAAAAGATGAACTTATATTCAAGATCATCTAACATTTCAACTGTAGTTATTTAACCTAACAAAACTTCAAAGCTTACTTAAAAAAATATGATACGTGAACCATCAAATAAAGGAAGACTACTTACTGTCTAGCCGGGCTGCCCGGTCATCTATCACACACTGCTTTGTGTAGGAATCCTCGATGGTTGGATCATAATCCGTTACAAAATAAGACTGTAAGAAAAATAACAGAATTTTAAAATTTATGCTTACTTGCCCAAGTACCAACATAACTTTACCCAGAACTCATCAAAATATTTTCACTGTATTAAAGTGTATCCTACTATGTCAATTCCCTATTGAATGAAATCTATTCACAGCAGCTTCCAAGTGGAGAAAGGGTATTAAACATCTCTGAATTTTCACATCTGAAACATGTAAGAAGACTGTAAAAGCTCTACTGCAGTTTTTTCCCCATTTTTCATAATTAACTTATATACACGTAAAACTCTAGATCTCAAGTTTCAGAAAAACTAGAAACACACCTATACCTGTAACTCAGGTCTATCTCCAACCCAAAGGCAGGCATCAGTCCTTAGAACAAACTGTAACAGTTTTGGAACAAAAGAGACAACAGGAAGTCTGCCCGCTTCAATGCCTGATCGTCTCTTCACTTTTCTCACACCTTGTCTTAGTTCCCTTTCAGTTGCCTTGTGTATTACCCTAAAGGACATGATTTCAGGATTTTTTTTTAATCTGCATGAATCTCAAAATTATTCTTCCACTGATATTTCTGTTAGTTTTCCAACTATTTCCTCTTCTGTTAGCAAAGCCACCCAACCATCACCTTATGAAGTCATCACCAGAAGGAGGGCAGTTAAGGCAGCAGAGGAAGAAGGGAGGAGTCCTAGCAAATCACTTAATGTTTGATTATTACATTTCACAATCTTTTTAAAAGATTTTAAAAAGAAACCAGAAACACGCATCTAAAAGACAATTGATTTCCCCCTTCATCCAGAAGGGCACTGCCTAGGACACTGATGTCAGTTCTGAGTGTCTCCCTTACTCCCCCCCGCCCCCCTTGACTGGCCTCCTCAAAGCTTCCTCAAAGCCTATTTTGCCACTAACTTATTACAAAATCTGAGGGATGACTTGGAGGAAGGCACCTTAATGCTAGAAATGAGTGCTGAAGGTGTTCGGTCATTCTACAAGCAAGGGCTCCTGGAAACTGGACTTGCTGGCTCCAGGGACACATCGTTCTGAAGAGACAACCCCTGCATGGTGAGCTGTGCACAAACCAAAAAGCTACTTAAAAGTAAGCACTCTGAATAGGGCAGCAAAGAAACTCCTCGGGTATGGGAGTGGAGGGGGAGGGGGCAGGGACTAATCTACTTGCTACCCTGACTTTACATATTTAATTTTGAATGATACTTCCTATTTTTTATTTGTATTTTTGGAGTAACTTTAGTTATATAGAATTTAGCCGTAATTCTATTTCCCTTTTGGTGGCTTCATTTAAATGATCAAATGGCCAACATCAGTTGGATCGTCAAAAAAGCAAGAGAGTTCCAGAAAAACATCTTCTGCTTCACTGACTACACCAAAGTCTTTGACTGTGTGGATCACAATAAACTGTGGAAAATTCTTAATAACATGGGAATACCAGACCACCTGACCTGCCTCCTGAGAAATCTGTCTGCAGGTCAAGAAGCAACAGTTAGAACTGGACATGAAACAACAGACTGGTTCCAAATCGGGAAAGGAGTATGTCAAGGCTGTTTACTGTCACCCTGCTCATTTAACTTAAACACAGAGTACATCATGAGAAACGCTGGGCTGGAAGAAGCACAAGCTGGAATCAAGATTGCCAAGAGAAATATCAATAACCTCAGATATGCAGATGACACCAGCCTTATGGCAGAAAGTGAAGAGGAACTAAAAAGCCTCTTGATGAAAGTGAAAGAGGAGAGTGAAAAAGTTGGCTTAAAGCTCAACATTCAGAAAACGAAGATCATGGCATCTGGTCCCATCACTTCATGGCAAATAGATGGGGAAACAATAGCAACAGTGAGAGACTTTATTTTCTTGGGTTCCAAAATCACTTGCAGATGGTGACTGTAGGCATGAAATTAAAAGACGCTTACTCCTTGGAAGAAAAGCTATGACCAACCTAGACAGCATATTAGAAAGCAGAGACATTACTTTACCAACTAACGTCCATCTAGTCAAAGCTATGGTTTTTCCAGTAGTCATGTATGGATGTGAGAGTTGGACTACAAAGAAAGCTGAGCGCCGAAGAGTTGATGCTTTGGAACTGGTATTGGAGAAAACTCTTGAGAGTCCCTTGGACTGCAAGGAGATCCAACCAGTCCATCCTAAAGGATATCAGTCCTGAATATTCATTGGAAGGACTGATGCTGAAGCTGAAACTCCAATACTTTGGCCACCTGATGCAAGAACTGACTCATTTGAAAAGACCCTGGTGCTGGGCAAGATTGAAGGTGGGAGGAAAAGGGGGACAACAGAGGATGAGATGGTTGGATGGTATCACCGACTCAATGGACAGGAGTCTGAGTAAGTTCCAGGGGTTGGTGATGGATAGGGAAGCCTGGCATGCTGCAGTCCATAGGGTCGCAAAGAGTCAGACATGACTGTGTGACTGAACTGATTTTTTTTTTTAAATTACCAACAGGAGGGGCTTTGAGTAGAAAGCCATTTCCATCACCACCCCATCCCCATTTTAAAATAAACAGATATCAAAACAATCTTTGAACTGACTCTCCGGAACCCACACCTCTTCTAAAAGTAAATACAACTGGCAACATATTCTTTGTACCCACTATTCTAAACAACAAAGAAAGCAGGCTTTCACCAAACAACCTGGATAAAGCACAGTATTTAAATCTTAAGTTTCGAAACATGTTTCTCCATAGTAACCTGACACTTCCTGCCATGCTTTCATCTTATAAAACCTAAGCTTCGTTGATGACTCCTAAGTTATCCCTTAATGTGCCAAAATGACCCTCCCAGTTTGTCTGAAAACACAATGGACAAATATTAAGTGGATTGTTTTCAAACGTTCAAGTCATGTATGACTTCCACTGTGATGGGTTTCTTTGCATTGTGATACCAAATTAAGAAAATAACACATATAGAGGACTGCTGGTTTAAGCAACACTGAGGGCAATTTGTTTTTCCTTTCTGTGACTATGGAAGGTACATATTTTCTTCAGATGTCTTGGCTCTTGAAATACAATCTTAATGTTATAAGAATTTTGCCTCTTCACCAAGACTGGCATGCATTTATTCCACTCATTAATGTTTAATATGAGTTAACTGTTGTAATTTCTGGATATTTAGGTCTACATTTCATCTTTGCTATGTCCTATTTTCAAAATTTGCAGAGACCTTGCTATATATAGATTTTAAAGAACCATTTTCACTAAAAGCATCATTGCCCCTCATAAGACATCCATCTTAAGGAACATTACTCTGTTACATAACCGAAGACCCGTTTCCCTCTCACAATTCTAATAAGCCACAGGTCATAATGTGCCTAAAAATAACATTCATCCTGTGCAGGTAGGAAAGATAAATCATCACCTCCTATCCCAAAGACTTAATACTTTTGTTACTTAAACTTGGGTCCCAGATATTTGAGGCAGGAGATCACGATCAGTCTCTGGTGATGGAGAGTGCTGGATTTAATTCTAACTAACTCTACTACTTTCTAGCTGTGGAACCTAAGGCAAATTACATCTTTAACCTTCAGCATCTGTAAAACAGGATAGTAACACAACCCCATGGAATGGATAAAATGAAGTAATGAATATAAAGTGCCAACACACGCTGATGACTAATAAATGTCGGTCAGTGTATTGTTCTGTCATGTAGTTAAATGGTATGAACTAGTGTTTTTATTCGGAGAAGGCGATGGCACCCCACTCCAGTACTCTTGCCTGGCAAATCTCATGGATGGAGGAGCCTGGTAGGCTGCAGTCCATGGGGTCGCTAAGAGTCGGACACGACTGAGCGACTTCCCTTTCACTTTTCATTTTCATGCACTGGGGAAGGAAATGGCAGCCCACTCCAGTGTTCTTGCCTGGAGAATCCCAGGGACGGCAGAGCCTGGTGGGCTGCCATCTATGGGGTCACACAGAGTCAGACACGACTGAAGTGACTTAGCAGCAGCAGCAGTGTTTTTATTCAACTGAAAACAGGCCCTATTACCAGGAACGGCTATTGTAATTCCAATTCTAGTTATACCAGACTAGACTTGTTTTCCAAAATGCTGTGAATCAAGATAAAAGCTCCCCATCTGAAGTTCTGGAAATATTTCTTTGGATTTGAGCAGTAATTACCCCACCCCAGTACTTTTGCCTGGAGAATCCTATGGATGGAGGAGCCTGGTGGGCTCCAGTCCATGGGGTCGCTAAGAGTCGGACACGACTGAGCAACTTCACTTTCACTTTTCACTTTCATTCATTGGAGAAGGAAATGGCAACCCACTCCAGTATTCTTGCCTGGAGAATCCCAGGGACGGGGGAGCCTGGTGGGCTTCTGTCTATGGGGTCGCACAGAGTCGGACACGACTGAAGCGACTTAGCAGCAGTAGCAGTACACAAGTATATATAACACATATGTAAAAACTCATCAAGCTGTACATTTAAGATATGTGCATTTTGTATGTATACAAACTATTCCTCTATAAAATATATTAATGGTTTCCCATTGCTTCTAGGAATCAGCACTTTCTTTACACAGTTCACAAAGCTCTCCAGTGTGTTGTTCACCAAAGTGGTATTCTTCACTACCTGAATCCCTTCTGCTGATTGCTCTTGCTCTTCGTTTCATTCACTTGTTCAACAATCATTTACGGGGCATCCCTGGTGGCTCAGATGATAAAGAATCCGCCTGCAATGCAGATCTGGGTTCGATCCTTGGGTTGGGAAGATCCCCTGGAGGAGGACATGGCAACCCACTCCAGTATTCTTGCCTGGAGAAACCCATGGACAGAGGAGCCTGGCAGGCTATGGTCCAATGGGTTGCAAAGAGTTAGACATGAGTGAATGACTAAGCACAGCACAGGGACAAGGTCCCTACTTTCACAGAACCCACTGCTTTTTACACACCTAGCAACTGTGTTGTAATTGGGACAAGGGGAATGGGGAGTATTAAAGGTATTGGTCAAAGAACAGAAATTAGCAGGAAATGCCAGTAACATGCTTGTTCAGAAGGCAACCAAGTGTAAGCAGTTAATGCTGCAGGAATACGTAGTAACTATGTGGACCTTCACTTACAGAGTCCCAGCAATTTGCAGGAAGGGAAAACAGTCTCTCTCCTGAGGCTGAAAAAAGTTACCAACAGCCCAAGTCAGATATTTTGTAGCAGAAAACAAGGCGGAAAAAACACAGTATTGCATTGTGGAAGACAGCAGAGGCTCCCCAAAGGGCAGGAAAGGACAGTGGACTAGAGTTCAGCCCACTGAAAGGAGGACTGAGAGTCACGGGTGCAGGAAGTAGTATGCTTTCCTGAAATCACAGGAAAAGATACTTGGAGAAGGAACCCACTAGAAAGAAAGGAATACCTCTTTTCAATAGGTGGGATGCCTTCCAGACAGGAAGAAGAGCAAATGTGGACCTAAGTCTCTTTAAGGTTGCTTGGAATTATGGAGAAAAGCTTAAGATTAGGGAAGCTGTCCCATTCAGACAGGGAGATTTTCCCAGATAAAATACGGTCTGAGTAGGACTGTCCAAAGCATAACAAATAGTGATAGTTGGGAATGTTTTTCCTGCTGCACAATAAATAGAAGCTCCACTTAACTTAAGAGAACTGCCACTTCATTCTTATCCCATTCAAATGAGCTGCCTTAAGGAAGATAAGGAGGGGCCTGGGAGGAAAGAAAATAAGCTGATGTAACTTCTGCAATTAGTGGCAGGAGTGACAAGTCACTCTCCAGGCACCAAGGTCCTGGTGAAAATGCAATTCCCAAACACTGCCACAGAGCGGTGCCTGGTCTACACCCTGGGACGGGTAATGAATTTCCTGGAGATTCTGGGAAACTCAGAAAACCCAGCTCACTGGTTAAAGTTCAGTGAGGTTAGACCTAAGGTGCTACTGGGGAGCTGTAAACAAATGCCAGGGCATTTCTGAGCACAGCAGTGTTCTTAGGAGTCCTCTAAACTCACGGGGTACAGAAAGAGGAGGGGAAAGGGAGACAGCAGGGGAAGGAAACTGGTTAAACAGTATGGGAAAACTTCGACAACTTTGGAATTTGGGTAATGTGTATACAAGAATATATTATAGTGATCACTATATAATTATACATTGCATATATTATTAAAATTTTTTTTTAAATCTGGTGGTAGTACATTAAGTACCACAAGAAGGGTCAAATCAAAGGAAGAATACACTAGATCCTTTTTAATCCTAAGCTTTCACCTCACTCTACTCAAGACCAACTAACTCACCTAGAAACTTGATGATATATTTTTTTTTTTGGTCAGAATATCTTGCAGTTCTCTTTATATTTTATTTTTCTCTTTTACTGTCCATCATTCCTTCAACCTGACTGGAATACAAGGTCTATGAGGACAGATTTTTGTCAGAGGTAGAGTGGACTTGCCTAATGTTTAAAGAGCAAATGGATCCAGCACTAAAATCAAGTTTCCAGGCTTTCTGGCCAACACCTGCTCTACTCACCCTCTCTGGAGGTAAAGCCCACTCATTCTCATCCTCCATTTCTGCTTTCACTGCTCCCATTTTTTTTAAAAAAATGAAATATCCTCAATCAATAACAGAAGTCATCATTTATTAAGCATCTGCTATGTGACATGCAGTTTAAAAATGATACATATAAACTTTTCCTAAAGATTCTTCAGATATGTATTTCCCTCTTAAATTTTTAAGTGAGGCACAGAATTACCTTTTCCAGGTCACCCAGCTAGCTAATAAGGAGAACTACAATTTAAGTTCAGGTCTTATCCTAATGAATGCTTTAGAATTCCTGCTATTTAATATAATTCATAAGATTTCAAATCTCTTATTCCTTTATTGGCCTATAAAACAAGGAGTAAAAGTACCAGGAAAAATACGAAACAAGGAAAACCGAGACTAACAACTACATGGTTCCATTCTTTCCTTTCTTGTGGTCCTGCGCACCTCCGCCCTGCCCGTGAAGGGGCACAGAGAACCCAGGTCATGAAACAAGCCTGACACAAAATTCTGTGGTTCTCTGCTCCCCTCCACTTTAAAAAGTCATTACTTCTAGCCTCAAAACCTGTATTGTTTTTTTAAATAATGATAAAATAAACCCAAACATGAGGTTTCATGAGGGCTTGCATTCTACTAATACATGCATTTGTATATAAAGCCTTTACTGGAGGCACAAGATGAGAAGAAAATGTATGGGCTATAGTGTTTGAAAGAACTGACACTCAAACACAGATGCTATCTACTTCCCTTGATTAACATCTCTAAGGCCCATTTTCTCAATAGAAGAGAGAGTTGAGAACAAGGCTAATTTAAGGAGGGCATATTCCAAGGCCCACTTCAGGATAAGGGAAAAAGTAAACCAGAAAGGAAGGGGTGAGGGCTGCTCAGAGCTGCCCCAGGGACTGGAGAGCTGCGATCACCAGTGAGGCCACGTGCCACTCTCCTCTTCCTGCTCATCCCGGCCCACTGCACCCAAGGATGGATGTGCAGGGAGACAGCAGGGTGAACTGGCAAGAGCTGGAGGTGCGAGTCAGATGGACCAGAATACAGTGCTACGCCCTGTACCAGCTGTGGGAAACTGGAGCACCTCATTTAACCTGCCTGAACCTCCGTTTCCTTGACTGTAAGATGGGAATACTAACCGAAGCCCAAACCACTTACTTTCTTTTGCAAGGCCTCCAACTCTCTACCCAGAAAACGACCTCAATATGCTCTGAATTCCTCCCACCCTTTAAGGTGAGGATAGTTTGGATTTTCCCAACTTTGAATATTCTGTCTTACTGTTAAAAGTTGTGATTTGGAAATATATATATATCAAGCTCTATGTATACCATGTCGGGGAAGGCAATGGCACCCCACCCCAGTACTCTTGCCTGGAAGATCCCATGGATGGAGGATCCTGGTAGGCTCCAGTCCATGGGGTCGCTAAGAGTCAGACACGACTGAGCAACTTCACTTTCACTTTTCACTTTCATGCATTGGAGAAGGAAATGGCAACCCACTCCAGTATTCTTGCCTGGAGAATCCCAGGGACAGGGGAGCCTGGTGAGCTTCCGTCTATGGGGTCGCACAGAGTCGGACACGACTGAAGCGACTTAGCAGTAGCAGCAGCATGTATACCATGTAATTGGTACTTACAATTTCCTAATTGCTCATCTTTTCATGCTTGTGTATATGTGTGTTAGTCACTCAGTCTTGTCTGACTCTTTGCACTCCCTGGACTGTAGTCCACCAGGCTCCTCTGTTCATGAAATTCCCCAGGCAAGAATACTGGAGTGGGTAGCCATTCCCTTCTCCAGGGGATCTTCCCAACCCAGGGACTGAACCTGGATTTCCTGCATTGCAGGCAGATTCTTTACCACCTGAGCCACCAGGGAAACCCAGTATATATGAATATGTGTATATATGGGTGTATAAATGAAACACTGAGCTAATAAACTCAATATATTATAAGCAGAAAACTTTCTTCAAAGCCCTTCTGTGGGTAAGCTTTTTCTTGCAATTTAGTGAGATCTGAGGTAAATCTAATTTTTTTCTAATTGTTCAATTATAAATGCTTTTCAATTACTTTCAGCCCAAAGAACACTGATTTCAATAATTAAGGTGGCCAGTCAGCAAGCGAAAAGATGTTCAATATCACTCATTATTAGAGAAATACAAGTCAAAAATACGAGGTACCACTTCACACCAGTTGGAATGGACATCATTAAAACGTCTACAAATAACAACTACTGGAGAGGTGTGGAGAAAAGGGAAACCTCCCATACTGTTGGTTGGAATGTAAGTTGGTACAGCCACTGTCAAAAACAGTATGGAGGGTACTCAGAAAACTAAAAATAGAATTACCATGTGATCCAGCAATCCTACTTCTAGGAATATACACGGACAAAAGTATAATTCAAAAAGATACATGCATCCCTATGTTTATAGCAACACTATTCACAAGAGCCAAAAAAACACAGAAACAACCTAAATGTCCATCAACAGGTGAATGAATAAAGAAGATGTAGTACATATACACAATGGAATACTACTCAGCCATAAAAAAGAATGCCATGTGCAGCAACATGAATACAAGTAGAGACTATAGCACTAAGTGAAGTAAGCCAGAAAGAGAAGGACAGATCCCATATGACATCACTTATATGTGGAACCTAAAATATGGCACAAATGAACCTGTCTACAAAACAGAAACAGGGGCTTCAACGGTGGTTTCAGTGGCTAAGACTCTGAGCTCCCAATGCAGGTGGCCCAGGTTCAACCCCTGGTCAGGGAACTAGATCCCACGTGCCGCAACTAAGAACTTCATTCTCATAGCACAATGAAGATCGAAGGTCCTGTGTGCCGCAATTAAACCCCATGTGGCCAAATAAATAAAATATTAAAAAAAAAAACAAAACAGACTCAGAGACTATAGACTTGTGGTTGCCAAATGGGGCAGGAGAAGGGCTGGGAATTTGACATTGGAAGATACACTATTACATTTAGAATGGATCAACAAGGTCCCAAAGGTATAGCAGAGGAAACTATATTCAATATCCTATGAAATCATAATTTGATGCTGTTCAGTCGCTCAATTGTGTCAGGTTTTTTGCAACCCCATGTACTGCAGCATGCCAGGCTTCCCTACCCATCACCAACTCCCCGAGCTTGCTCAAACTCATGTCCATTGACTCAATGATGCCATTCAGTCATCTCATCCCCTTCTCCTGCCTTCAGTCTTTCCCAGCATCAGTCAGGAAATCTTTCCCAGCATTACCCGACTTCTAATGAGTCGGCTCTTCCAATCAGGTGGCTGAAGTATTGGGGCTTCAGGCTCAGTATTAATCCCCCCAGTGAATACTCAGGATTGATTTCCTTAAGGATTAACTGGTTTGATCTCCTTGCACTCCAAGGGACTCTCAAGATTCTTCTCCAACACCATAGTTCCAAAGCATCAATTCTTAGGCGCTGAGCCTTCTTTAGGGACCAACTCTCACATCCATACATGACTACTGAAAAAACCATAGCTTTGACTAGATGGACCTTAGTTGGTAATGTGTCTGCTTTTTAATATGCTGTCTAGGTTGGTCATAGCTTTTTTTCCAAGGAGCAAGTGTCTTTTTATTTCAAATCTGCAGTGATTTTGGAGCCCAAGAAAATTAAGTTTGTCACTGTTTCCCCATCTATTTGACATGAAGTAATGGAAGTGGATGCCATGTTCTTACTTTTTTGAATGTTGAATTTTAAGCCAATTTTTTCACTCTCCTCTTTCATCAAGAGACTCTCTAGTTCTTCTTCACTTTCTACCGTAAGGGTGGTGTCATCTGCACATCTGAAGTTATTGATATTTCTCCCGGCAATCTTGATTTCAGCTTGTGTGTCATCCAGCCCAGCATTTCCATGATGTTCTTTGCATATAAGTTAAATAAGCAGGGTAACAATACACAGCCTTGATCTACTCCTTTCCCAATTTGGAACCAGTCCATTTTTTCTTGACATGCATACAGATTTCTCAGGGAGCAGGTAAAGTGGCCTGGTATTCCCATCTCTTGAATTTTCCACAGTTTCTTGTGATCCACACAGTCAAAGGCTTTAGCATAGTCAATGAAGCAGAAGTAGATGTATTTCTGGAATTCTCTTGCTTTTTCTATGACCCAATGGATGTTGGCAATTTGATCTCTGGTTCCTCTGCCTTTTCTAAATCCAGCTTGAACATTTGGAAGTTCTCAGTCCACATATTATTGAAGCCTAGCTTGGAGAATTTTGAGCATTACTTTGCTAGCAATGTGAAATAAGTGCAACTGTGAGGTAGTTTGAACATTCTTTGGCATTGTCTTTCTTTGGGATTGGAATGAAAATGGACCTTTTCCAGTCCTGTGGCCACTGCTGGGTTTTCCAAATTTGCTGGCATATTGAGTGAAGCACTTTCACAGCATCATCTTTTAGGATTTGAAATAGATTAGCAAGAATTCTATCACCTCCACTAACTTTGTTCGTAGTGATGCTTCCTAAGGCCCACTTGACTTCACACTTCAAGGTGTCTGGCTCTAGGTGAGTGATCACACCATTGTGGTTATCTGGGTCACTAAGATCTTTGTTATATAGTTCTTCTGTGTATTCTTGCGACCTCTTTGTATCTTCTGCTTCTGTTAGGTCCATACCATTTCTATCCTTTATTGTGCCCATCTTTGCATGAAATGTTGTTCCCTTGGGATCTCTAATTTTCTTGAAGAGATCTCTAGTCTTTCTCAGTCTATTGTTTTCATTTATTTCTTGCATTGATCACTTAGCAAGGTTTTCTTATCTCTGTGTGTCTGTGGAACTGCTTGCTCTTCTGTGAAACCATCTGCATTCAGACGGGTTAACCTTTCCTTTTCTCCTTTGCCTTTTGCTTCTCTTCTTTTCTCAGCTATTTGTAAGGCCTCCTCAAACAACCACTTTGCCTTTTTGCATTTCATTTTCTTGGCAATAGTTTTGATCACTGCCTCCTGTACAACACTATGAATCTCTGTCCATAGTTCTTCAGGCATTCTATCTATCAGATCTAATCCCCTGAATCTATTTGTCACTTCCATTGTATAATCATAAGGGATTTGATTTAGGTCACACCTTAATGGCCTAGTGGTTTTCCCCACTTTCTTCAATTTAAGTCTGAATTTTACAATAAAGAGTTTATGATCTCAGCACAATCAGCTCCCGGTCTTGTTTATGCTGACTGTATAGAGCTTCTCCATCTTCGGCTGCTAAGAATATAACCAATCTGATTTCAGTATTGACCATGTGGTGATGTTCATGTGTAGAGTCACCTCTTGTGTTGTTGGAAGAGGGTGTGAAATTATAATGGAAAAGAATATTTTAAGAAGAATATATGTGTATATCTTGAGTCACTCTGCTATACAGCAGATTGTCACAACACTGTACACAAATTATACTTCAATTTCAAAAACCGAAAAAAAAAAAAACTTTAGATGTCTAGTACAAGGTCTTGGGCTTCTCTGGTGGCTCTGTGGTAAAGAATCCACCTGCCTAGTCAGGCGATGTGAGTTTGACCCTGGGTCAGGAAGATCCCCTGGAGAAGGAAATAGCAATCCCATTCTAATATTTTTGCCTGGGAAATCCCATGGACAGAGGAGCCTGGTGGGCTGCAGTCCATGGGGTGGCAAAAGAGTCAGACACAACTGAGTGACTTCACTTTCACTTTCATGCATTGGAGAAGGAAATGGCAACCCACTCCAGTGTTCTTGCCTGGAGAATCCCAGGGACAGGGGAGCCTGGTGGGCTGCCGTCTATGGGGTCGCACAGAGTTGGACACGACTAAAGTGACTTAGCAGCAGTAGCAGCAGAGGGATATTAAGACCAGTCATCTTCACTTTCCCCATATTATTATGCATCTTTTCTACCGCCAACAAGACTGCCTCTATTCTGGCTCCTTAAGGGTTGGGAGCTGAAGGAGTAGAGAGGAGTAAGGGAGGAAATAAGGGAGGTTGACAAGGCCTTACCAGTGAGAGCTGATGCCCATGTTAACTTTCTCAGGAGGGCCTGCAGGTTTTCCAGAAGAGTACACAAGTGAGACCCTCCACGTGCAATTCCCAGGACATGAGTAAGTCCTGGAAAACTCAATTATTGGGGTTCCCAAGGACACCTCCTCCTGACTAACATCATCTTCTAGGCAGCCACACACAGTGTCTCTTTTTAGAAGGATTTTAAATCTGGTTCCATCTAGAAACTCAGGGGAACCTATTATTGTCTTTTAAAGTGCATACTAACTAAACAGTCCTCTTCCTTTCTCTCTGCCCTGCTATCAGTCCACAGATTTGTATACTAATCTTTATGTTCTCCAAACACAAGGGGATACATGTCAAGTTCTCAGAATGGTTCTATTAGAGTTTCCCCCATCATTTGGCTTCAATGAAGGGGGCTTAAGAGAAGCATCCTCTCCACTCCATGGTGTGTAGAGACGGGAAAGGGCAAAGAACACACCGCTACTGACAGCTCTCTCTCCAAAAATACCCTTGTCTCAGAACCCTTGTAGAGTTACTCTCCACACTTTTACTTCCCGGAAAGTATGGGCTAAATGTCCAAAAGCAATTTAAAGCCATCTTCTATGCAAGTCCTTGAAATATGAGGGTCACCAAGCAACTACTGCTCTATTCCCAGTCTTTGAGGCTTCAAAAGAAACTAAAATAAGTTTGAGTTCCAGTTAAAACCCTGTTAAACGTGTCCAACTAGATTTGATGAATCCAAGGCCTGTCTCAAGCTTTTCAGAATTTCTTTGGTGTTAAGCAAGGTACTCCGCATATACATAGTTAGAGCCTCAACATATTTTGCTGTTGGAAAACCCAGTAATTATGAAGGTCATAATGAAGAACTAGGAATCGATTTCTAAGAGCACAGTAAGGTCCTGGTTAGCTATCAGTGGCCTCTGTTTGCTAAAACAGGAGCGGTGCAAATTCCTCTGGTAACACTAGAGAAGACTACAGCGACTTCAGGCAGCTGTAAGCCAGACTGGGCGCTTCCTGGTGTCACTTTTTAACAGCAGCTGTCAAGTCACAGAGAACCTTTGTTCCCTGCAACATCCTCCCTTATTTTTTTTTTTTTGTCAAATGTTTCCAATGTGCTTGATATTCCTGCACTTGAGTACATATTTTTGTTCCTGACTGAAATCAGCATTTCACTTAACATGCATAATTACAGAGATCTCCATAATTTATCCTCCAGAATGCTAATGCAGAATAATAAAAGCTACCCTAAACCCTACATTCCTTTTAGCTTCTCTTTAACAAAACTTCAGTCCAAGGTGCTAATTGTCTGTCTAGAGCCACCATGTGCCTTTCATGTGACTTCTGTACAATCTCAGTGATGATATATACACCTCAAGTGAAGTATGTGGCTGCCAATGAATAGGCCTGGTATGCACTACGAAAAGTACAGTACAAAGTCAACTTACAAACTGGTTATATCACAAAAGTTTGCTTCTAAAGTCTGTTATTTGGTGCTCATTTATTTCCCCAGGGAAAAGTTGTTCCAATCTGTGTTTAGGTCCATAGGCCAGACCACAAAAGCTACCACTGAAATATGGTCCTGAGCCAGTGTTAAGCCTGAGTCCTAACCTCTGAAGCAGAGTCATCTGGTCCAAGAAGAAATGGGAAGGGAGTTTTGTTTCCTTTCCCAGAGTACAGAGCCAGCCCAAAGCTACACTTAAAAGGAGGAAAAGCTTGTCAAGGGGCACCCCCTTGTACACCCAGCCTCTTCATTCTGCCCCAAGTCTCTATTACTATGCTCTTACCCAGGCTTTAGCTTCCTTCTGAAAACATTCTAGGTACAAAACTAGTTGCCTTTCTCCCCACTGTTCCTTCCACTCTCAAAGTAAAACTAGCGATTTCCTCATCCAGAGGCACTAGGCAGACAATTATCAGTCCAAATTAGAGAATGCTGCCAGTATGAGACAGCTCACCCTGACCTTGCAGACGTTTATTCTTTTCAAGAGCAAAATCAATCTCTAGTAACATTTTCAACACCAGTCAAGAAGAAAAGCTTCAGACTGAAGGGAAAATTATTCAGGGGTGGGTAAACTGCCATTTCATGATGCCAGTTCCCTATACTCCTCACAGCTTTCATCCTTCCAAACCCAAGGCTTTAAAAGCAGGGAAGAAAAAAGAAATGTTTCCCTCTTTCCCCAACCCCCACCACCCTACAACTTTGCCTACCCAATAGGTTAGCTTCATCAGATCACACATTTTTCATTCACAGTACCAGTGAGTGATTTTGAAAACTGTCAACAGGAGGAAAAGGGCTGCACACAGCCCTGCCACGGCTACAGCCATGATTCACATACACGAACCACTTGTATGCAAGTCAAGCTCGACTAAGGGGCTGCCTACCTAACTAGATGGTCATCTCTCACTGTTGGCATAATATTTACAAACCACTGAGCAACAATAAGCCAGTAGCCTCTATCACGGAGTACAATAAAGTTTATTTCACTTCCCTGAACTTAATAGTTGTTTGCTGTCATCTCTCAATTACTGTAGTCTTATACAGATAAGAATTACCAAAATTTTCAAACTGACCCACTCTCCTGAACACCTCACACACAACGCTGTAAACCAATTATACTCCAATAAAGGAAAAATTTTTAATATTTTTTTAAAAGCACAATGCTTACTGGCACAGACAAGAATAATAGATAAACAGAGAGAACTATATAAGCCTCACATCATCCCCGTGGGAAATCTGAGTAATTTCCAGACGTTCTCTTTTTCACACCAAGACACAAGTTTTTCTTAGTCTTTCAGTTCTTGCCTTGACTGACCCTTGCACTCCTGGAGTTTCCATACCCACCCCTCCTTCCCAGCCTCATACCTACTAGTTAGCCTTCCCCACCTCTAACCTCATGTGGCCACAGCTGCCTAAACAACACTGTGCTGGCCCCTGTGGGACATTTCAGATGAACAAACTCCTAACCTCCAGGGGCACAAAACTGTCCAGGCTTAACCTGGGTCCCATCTCGGCATCTTTCCTCTTCATATCCGGGTCCTCCCCACACTGGGAGCCCCTCTGCAGGCTCAGTGCCACCACACAGACCTCGGGGCCATATCAGCTTTAGGCAAGAAGCATTCTCAACTATTACATGGTCCACATTCAGAGTCTCAGCACTGTTAGCTTTGTTAATTCTCTGACCTTGGCACAATACTACAATGCACATAATTGCTTCTTTTTCGTTCCCAGACCCCAATATCTCCATTTCTTCTCCCTTTTAACAGGCTTTTCCAATCAACAGGTGTTCCAGTTCATTTATAATTGGGCTTCTTCTACTCTAACTCTTTTCTTATTCTGATGATCTGCTAAGTAACCCACACTCTTCCTAGAACCAGGGTCTCCTTTTTCTTTGTTTTTAAGAGCATTGTTATAGTTTACTCACTAAGTCATGTCCAACTCTTTTGTGATCCCATGCACTATAGCTCAACAGGCTCCTCTGTCCATGGCATTTCCCAGGCAAGAAATCTGGAGTTGGAGAGAAATCTCGAGTTGGAGAGAAATCTCCAAAGGATCTTCCTGACCCAGGGATCAAACCTGCATCTCCCATGGGCAGATGCATTCTTTACCACTGAGCCACCAGGGAAGCCCTTTAAGACCATTCAGTTCAGTTCAGTCGCTCAAACGTGTCCGACTCTTTGCGACCCCATGAACTGTAGCACGCCAGGCCTCCCTGTCCATCACCAACTCCCGGCGTTCACCCAGATTCATGTCCATTGAATCAGTGATGTCATCCAGCCATCTCATCCTCTGTCATCCCCTTCTCCTCCTGCCCCCAATCCCTCCCAGCATCAGAGTCTTCTCCAATGAGTCAACTCTTCGCATGAGGTGGCCAAAGTACTGGAGTTTCAGCTTTAGCATCATTCCTTCCAAAGAAATCCCAGGGCTGATCTCCTTCAGAATGGACTGGTTGGATCTCCTTGCAGTCCAAGGGACTCTCAAGAGTCTTCTCCAACACCACAGTTCAAAAGCATCAATTCTTCGGCGCTCAGCCTTCTTCACACTCCAACTCTCACATCCATACATGACCAGAGGAAAAACCATAGCCTTGACTAGGCGAACCTTTGTTGGCAAAGTAATGTCTCTGCTTTTGAATATGCTACCTAGGTTGGTCATAACTTTCCTTCCAAGGAGTAAGAGTCTTTTAATTTCATCGCTGCAGTCACCACCTGCAGTGATTTTGGAGCCCAAAAAATAAAGTCTGACACTGTTTTCCCATCTATTTCCCATGAAGTGATGGGACCAGATGCCATGATCTTCGTTTTCTGAATGTTGAGCTTTAAGCCAACTTTTTCACTCTCCTCTTTCACTTTCATCAAGAGGCTTTTTAGTTCCTCTTCACTTTCTGCCATAAAGGTGCTGTATATCTGAGGTTATTGATATTTCTCCCGGCAATCTTGATCCCAGCTTGTGTTTCTTCCAGTCCAGCGTTTCTCATGATGTACTCTGCATATAAGTTAAATAAGCAGGGTGACAATATACAGCTTTGACATACTCCTTTTCCTATTTGGAACCAGTCTGTTGTTCCATGTCCAGTTCTAACTGTTGCTTCCTGACCTGCATACAAATTTCTCAAGAGGCAGGTCAGGTGGTCTGGTATTCCCATGTTATTAAGAATTGTCCACAGTTTATTGTGATCCACACAGTCAAAGGCTTTGGCATAGTCAATAAAGCAGAAATAGATGTTTTTCTGGAACTCTCTTGCTTTTTCCATGATCCAGTGGATGCTGGCAATTTGATCTCTGGTTCCTCTGCCTTTTCTAAAACCAGCTTGAACATCAGGAAGTTCACGGTTCACATATTGCTATAGCCTGGCTTGAAGAATTTTGAGCATTACTTTACTAGCATGTGAGATGAGTGCAACTGTGCAGTACCATTACTGGGATATAATTCATTTACCATAAAATCCACACCTTTTAAAGTACACTATTCATTAGTTTGTATCAACTTACCAGGTTATGCAGCCACCATCACTAATTCCAGAACACTTTCACCACCCCAAAAAGGAATCCTATACCCATTAGGAGCCATTTTCCATTTCCCCCATCCCCTGCCATTTCTATGACCACTAAATGACTCATCTACTTTCTGTCTCTATAGCTTTGCCTGTTTGGAACATTTCATATAAATGTAATCATACAATATGTGGTTGTTTGTCTCTGGCTTTTTGCACTTAGCATAATGTTTTCAGTGTTCATCCGTGCTGAAACATGTGAGTACTTCACTTCTCATTCCTTTTGATGATATGTCATCATATGGATATACCTCACTGCATTTATCTATTCATCAGGTAATGGACATTTGGGTCATCTCCACGTTTTGGCTATTAGGAAGAATGCTGCTATGACCATTCACATACAATCTTTTTGTGTGAACATATGTTCTTTTCTTGGGTATATAACTAGTAGTGGAATGGTTGGATTATATGGTGACTTAATATTTAACTTTTTGAGGAACTGCAGAACTGTTTCCCAAAGTGGCTGTTCCATTTACATTCCCATCAGCAAAGTTCAAGGGCTCTCATTTCTCAAGATCCTCATCAATACTTGTTACTGAAAATGTGTCTTTTTGATTCTATCCATCCTAGTACAAAGCAGTCATCTCTTTACAGTGTTTTGTTTTTTTTTTTAATTAACTTGTTTTATTTATTGGGTTGGCCAAACAATTCATTCAGGTTTTTTTGTTAAGTTGTTACGGGAAAACCCAAATGGACTTTTTTGTCAACCCAATATTTATTTGGCCACGGTGTGGGACATAGAAGGATCTCAGCTCCCTGACCAAGGGATCACACCTGCTCCTCCTGCAGTAGAAGCATGGAGTCTTAACCACTGAACCATCAGGAAAGTCCCTCTTTGCAATTGTGATTGGCATTTCCCCAATGGAACATTGAACATCATTGTACATGCTTATTGGCCGTTTGTAAATCTTTGGAGAAATGTCTGTCAAACTTTTGCCCACTTTAAAAGTCACATGAATTTATAAAGTCTTCCTGCCAAAAGTTAATCCATATTTCCTAAATCTCAACCATGGGTCAAAGTCTTATTATTCACCAACAATCTGCCACAATTCCAACTTCTATATATCACATTTGTGGGTAATATCTGCTCCTGTGTTCCAATCAGAAGCACTCTCCTCCCACTATGTGGTGGATCTGCAATTTCCAATGCCAAACCCACTCCCCTAACGCCCATCCACAACCTCTCCAACCCTGAACTTCCTCTGCCTATAGGATGCCCTAGCACAGTTCACTTGTGCCAGTATTTGCAATTACCCTACTTCATCAAATCTAAGATAGCATCAGTTATAAGACTATCATTATTTTATATGCCAAGAATGAAAAAAAATACTAAAACTATGGCACATCTTTCATTATGAAGCATCTCAATGTCAGTACTAAAATGCAGAGAAGAAAAAAACTGTGTGAGTTAGAATCAATGAAAGACAGCAGTTCTAGACAACAAGGTTGGTGTTATTCCCACTTTACAGATAGGTTCATTGAGACTCGGCAGTTAAGTGACCTGCCAAAGGTCACAAAGTCAGTAGGCTGGTGGAAGCAAGATCCAAATCCAGGTCTGACTCCAAAGCAATACCGAGTCCATTATATTTCTTTAACCTGTTATATTCACATCAAAGCATACAGCATGTACCAGTTTAAAAAGAAATGCTGTTACTCTTAAAATGTTATTTTTTTAAATTATAAACTATTGTCAAATAGAACAGTTTAAAAAAAATCTTATTCAAAATGAAAATATTCCATTTCTATGTTAAGAAAAAGAGGTCTAAGTATGGCAATATTAAAAAATACAAAAACATATGCTCTTTGATCTATTAATTTTACTTATAGAAATTTATCCTACTGATACATTTGTGTATAAGAATAACATTATTGAACTGTTCTTAACTTTTAAAAACTGGAAAAATGTAAAATGTCCTTCAGTAAATGACTGGCTAAATTAAGAAATACTCAATGCAAACAATTTTACAAAGAAAAGTAGAAAAATGACTTCACCTGTTAATATGGAGTAAACCCCATGATGTCATTAAATAAACACACAGTTTATATATTTGCTTTACATATATAAAACATCTCTGGAAAGTACACAAGAAACTGTTAACTTCAATTACCTGTAGAAAGCAATAGGTTTCTGGGAGACACGAGTCGGAGGGAAAAGTAATTTGCAGGTTTGAAAACTTGAAACATGTGAATGAAAGAGGGAATCAAGGGTAAAGACCCAGACAGATTAAATATCAACCGTTAAGTAACAAAGACACAGCACAGGAGTGTGAGGAAACCTAGATTCTAGTCCCAGCTCGACAACCAGATGCATGTTCTTAGATGAGTCAACCTCTTTCTTGGCTTTTAGCTGTAAATGAGGAATTTCCTCTTCATGATCTCTTAAAAGACTCTTTCCAGCTCTCTAATTTTATTATGACATATTTAGCTCCTACAGTGTGTCAAATCTAATTTGCAGGCGCTATTGAAAATGTCTTTAAGTTTGTGGCATAACAGAATATCAGATCATGAGCCCTAGCTCCTGCCACTTTCTAGCCCGTAGGCTTTGCAGCAAATACCATCACTGACATCATGTTTTCTTACTTTAAAGCTGAGGTATTACCTACGTGATCTAGGAAAGGTGATTTAATCTCCTAAAACTCAATTTTCTGACCTGTAAGATGGCCATAATAATTCTTATTTGAAAGGGCTACTGTGAAGGTGAAAGTACTTAGCACACTGCTTAGCTCAAAATGGACATCTGAAAATTGGTTCTCTTCCTCTCCAAACTTAGAAAGTCTGCCCAACAAGCAGGGAGCTGACCAACTCACTTCTGACTATAATTTTTGCTCCCCAGAGCCTGGGTTGTTACTTCCTTTTTCATTTCCTTTCCCCTTCATCCACTGCTACCTATGAATATCCTATACGCCATTTTCATTTCTCATCTCTTTTAGAGCAGAAAAGGAGCCTACAAAAGCAAAATCAGAAGTAAAAGAATGTGATGACTTTTCCAGCTCCCATTCTACTAAACTTCTAAAACTCCCACGTGAACTTCCTTGCTTCACTGACCCACTCAATCTACAGATGCTAGTGGAGCACCTAGAATGCGTCAGGAGCTGAGGGTGGAATTCTAGCTCTCAGGGGGCTTGCAGTTTTTTGGCAGGTGACCATCAACAAACATTAATATGTCAGAGGTGATGAAAAGTCTGAAGAACTCGGGGACTGACAGTAGCAGGGGCTAGAGAGGAGGATGTGATATTGCAAACAATGGCTGAGAAGGAGACAGGGACAGTATGACATCTGAGAGAATACTGGATCAACTGAGGGAATCAGCCATGCTGCTACCTGGGGGTAAACCAGGACATGAATTTAAAGGCAGTGAGGTGAGAGGAAGTCTAACACACTGGAGGAACAGCAAGAAGGCTGGCATGGCTACAACACAACAAACAAAGCAAGTTCAGAAAGTTCACAGGGAGGCAGGCAAAAACTTGAAGGTCTTGGTAAGGACTTTGGATTTTACTCCAAGTGAAATGAAAGCTACTAGAGATTCTGATGCTCTAATCTCATCCTATACTGGCCATTGTGCTCCTTCCCAGTCTTACTATATATAATGCACAGAAGGGTTATGATCATTCCTTTCAAAAAGATTAAGCCAAGATCTGTCCCACAGAGGGTCAATTATGCCTGAAAATTATTCCAACAATACATTTTAAAATGTGCTAAATAGTTTTACAGAAACATGCCATAAACAGAAGATATCAAGATTGCAAGCTACCGCAGATAACATATACAGATATGCATATACATAAACAAGATGTTCAGGCAGCTTTGTTCTTGTGAAAAACTCTTGATAACTTAAGTGTTGTAACAGGGAACAGTTAAATGAATTACAGTACCTATTGTACCTACATTATAGAAGAATAAACAGCCATGAAAGAGAATGAGGTAAGTCTCTATATGAGTTTCAAGCGTGTCCATTTATTCAACAAGAATTTTGCCACTTTGGACCCGGGACATAGTCCTGAGAATAAAGCTGACATGTTTCTGTCACTTGTGGGACTTGCATTTCAGTGTAGGAGACAATATAGAAACAAGTAGAATGAAAGCAACAATCTTTGAAGTACTACCAACCCCCCCCCCAAAAAAAGACTCCCCTGAATACATAGTGGGTATGGGATAAGTACTTTTATAAATTATCCTGTCAAATATTATAGCTGTGGGTCTACAGCACAACTAAACTTTAAAAAACTAGCTGAATGAGCCTGCACTGCTACTGTTTTATCCTAACAACAGTAAGAACTAAATTCCTCATGACCTTCATATCTAAAAATGGGAGAGGAGGAGGACAGAATGCTCTCAGAATTTCTCTCCAAACCAACCACATGCCAGGAGGCTGGGTCAGCACTTCTCAGAAAGTGGCTCTGTCTAGTCACACCGAGGACCACCCTTCTTACTTTTGATTCTCTAACCCCATTTATCTATCCAGCAAGTCTCAGTAGTTTCCGTAAAGTCCCTTCTTGTGGTGCACAATTTTAAATCAGACTAGACCACTGGATAAATTTGAACTATTTTAAGTGGAGACAGACATGATTTATATCAAAAAGAACCATATAAACACTCATCTTACAAAAATGCCCAATATGTAGGTTTAAAAAGTCGAACTAAATGGCCTATGTTCACAGAACTTAAGGCTTTGCTCATATCATTTAAAGGCACAAATTATAACTTGTCTGTATGTTTACAGCCTAATTTCACAGTGAAAGAATGCCACATCAATTGCAAGCCATATTAAGAGAAAGTAAGCATACAACTAAATTCTGAATCACATTTACATGCATATAAGTGAGATTCTATAACTGTTATTCCATTAAGTAAAAGTGCAGTGCTTATTAGCAAATTTACAGTGTACTATAGCGCTTATAAGCAAATTCAGAAACAGGTTTACTCACTGTAGTGGGTTGAATTGCAGCACCCAAAAAGGTATATTTAACTCCTAACAATTGATACCTGTGAACGTGACCTTATTTGGAAATAGGTCTTTGCAGATTCAATTCAGTTAAGGATCTCCAGATGAAATCATTCAGGACTTAAATCCAATGACTGTGTCTTTATAAGAGAAGAGAGAAGAAGATTTGAGAAGACCCGACCCAGAGGGGAAGACCACCTGAAGGTGGAGGCAGAGGTCAGAGTGAGGCATCCACAGGCCAAGGAATGGCTGCTGCTGCTGCTGCTAAGTCGCTTCAGTCGTGTCCGACTCTGTGCGACCCCATAGACGGAAGCTCACCAGGCTCCCCCATCCCTGGGATTCTCCAGGCAAGAATACTGGAGTGGGTTGCCATTTCCTTCTCCAATGCATGAAAGTGAAAAGTGAAAGTGAAGTCGCTCAGTCGTGTCCGACTCTTAGCGACCCCATGGACTGGAGCCTACCAGGCTCCTCCGTCCATGGGATTTTCCAGGCAAAAGTACTGGGGTGGGGTGCCATTGCCTTCCCCGAAGGAATGGCTATGGGTTGCCAAAAATCACCAGAGACTGGGAGAGAGGCAAGAAACAGATTCACCCCCGGACAATTTGATTGGAGGATTTTGTCCTCCAGAATTGTAAGAGAATAAATTTCTATTGTTTAAAACTACAAAGTTTGTGGAAATTTGTTAGAGCAGCTAGGAAAGGAATACACTGACCCATAAAATTTGATCTCCCATTCTTCATTATTTTCTGTATGGAGTTCATAAACTCAGAGGACTGGATGGCAAAAAAGAATTTTTTTTTCCTTCTGCTCACCAGTTATTGGAACTCAAATACTGAGCTGTCTTCACAGTACTGGGACTACAACTTATAGCAAAGACACACACAGACACACAAAATAACTGTTTTCATTCTCTAAACTTGAAAGCCTCCATTATTTAACAAAACATGAAAAGTGAAAGAAGGTAAACTGACTTATATGTTTCCAAATTTCTTTTAAAATATAATAAGCCAAGATTTTAACAAGTTAATTTTATTATTTTCAATTTAGTTTTTTTTCTTATTATAAAATAATAGATTTTCACTGCAGAAAGTTTGGGAAAGAGTACAAAATAACTTTAGAATCAAAGCCTCTTCACAATTTCTCAACTCGAAATGTAAAACTAGACATATATTTTCAGCTGCAAGCTGAATAACCCTTTCTTGAATTGCTTGAATAAGGCCTGTCATTAAAGGCCTTTGTTTACAATCAAGTTTGTGTGGCAGTTACACAACTATGAAATTGAGAGTCTACAGTGGAAATTCTGATCTAATTTTAACATAAACCTTATAATTGAAACACACAAATGGGAACTACGAGGAGAGCTTTATTGTCATGGGGGTTTCCGACAAGGTGCTTTCCCTTGATCATTTTGGGTCCTGAACTGTTCTGGTCTCTAATCGTAATTTACATATCAACTAAGCCCTCAATTTTAGAAATAATATTTTTATGTGTAGAAAAGCAATAGATGAAGATCAAAATATCAACAAATTTTATTCAAGAGTTTTTGACTAATGATCCCTTTCACTTTATTTTCTCAAAAATAAGTATCAAACAGGCAGCACAAAAAACAGCTAAAGAGGAACATCTAACAGATGCAATAGCAAAGGTTGGAACACTGAGAAGGAAAAAAAAGCTTAAAAAATTTTTCAAAACCAAATCTCCAAATGCAGGTACATTCCTTAATGTCTTATTTAAACACATGTTTTTGCTAAAAATAAAAATTTCACTAACTCCAGATTTTATGCTGCTCCACCATTTACATATGTTTATTCAAAATTACACAGCATCTTCACACCCTAAGTGTGGGCTGCACA
Source organism: Tragelaphus eurycerus (assembly GCA_935064755.1). Taxonomy (NCBI): domain Eukaryota; kingdom Metazoa; phylum Chordata; class Mammalia; order Artiodactyla; family Bovidae; genus Tragelaphus; species Tragelaphus eurycerus. The sequence goes on along the minus strand of CAKXYN010000028.1, from coordinate 17,735,252 downwards.
AAATGACTTCCCTTCAAAGAATATAGAAAAAAAAGCAAGAGGGGAGGAGTAATTTTATGGTGGAGAAGCCAAACACACTACCTCAGCCAGATGATCAAGGTCACCACCAACAGTCATAAACCCTGCTGACAGTATGTGCCCTTCATGTGACGTGATTAGTATGTACCCTTGATGTGATGTGATGAAAGTGCTACTTTACCTTTGTGGTCTTCCTCCCCAAAACCCATAACCCCAGTCTACTTATGGGGAAAACACCAGACAAATTCCAATAGGGGGTATTCTATAAAAACACTTGACACGCACTTCTCAAAATAGCCAAGGTCACCAAAAACAAAGAAATTCTGCTAAGAGGAGCCTAACAAAACATGAAACTAAATGTAATGTGGCATCTTGGTGGGATCCTGGAACAGATGAGAAGTATTAGATAAAAACTATGGAAACCTGAATGAAGTGTGGACTTTAAATAATAAAAATGTATTAATATGGGTTTAATAATTAAAACATGTTCCATATGATACAAGATGTTAACAATGAGGAACTACCAATATATGGAGGCTTTCTGCTTTATTTTTTCAATTTTTCTGTAAATCTAAAACTCTAAAAAAAAATAAATAAAACCTATTTTAAAAATTTACATGGCAGTCACTTTCAGAAAAAATACCAATTAAGGTCTCAGACCAGAATTTTCTAATTCCCCACACATAAAGTCTTAACTTAAGCAAACAACTAGACCCACTAAGCAGTTTCTTTCAGCACCAAGATTACATCTAGATTTCACAAGACCGATAATTAAGGTACTCAGGGGCAAGATAAAGGGAAGATACACCTCATCTACTCAACCAAACATCTGGTTTATTATGATAAGGGTGTGAAAACCCAAAGTCTCATAATCACAGAGCTATTTATAAACCAGATAATTTTAAATGGATGACAATAACAAAAGAAAGGTAATTCAGAAGAGGATTCTTCTAAAGCACAAGACTTGAGCAAGAAATCTAGCCCTTTCTTCCATGACCAGGGCCTACACATTACACCGCTAAACACCACCCACCTACCCCTAGCCCATTTCCTCATTTTCATAAGAGAAAGTGATTTGGGACCATACAATATTCAAAGGATGATCCAAAAATAACAGTATATCATAAAAATATAATATTCTTACTCTTTCACGTCACTGGCATCTGCTCAAAGCAACCGATATAGGAAAAATGTAATGTTTTGTCTGTGATGTATGCATCAGTAGGAAGCAAAAGAGAAATCAACCAAAAGAGAAAGAGGAGGGGAGCAAAGGAGGGGAAACAGAAGTAGCATTTAACTTATCAGCAATTACCAGACCCTCCTTTGATGTGTTTCTCCCTGCAAAAGTGTCCTGATAAAAGTCTCACTTTAATGCTTATTGAGATGATCTTAAAAATTGCAACAGTGTGGTTCAGCAAAATCAAGAGTCTAAATGCACAACAGATATTGGAGATAAAAATAAACAAATATGGGTTCTTGCACTTAAGGGGTCTACTCATTGTCAAGTAGGAGGCAAGTACAATCTTTTCTTGATTCAAGGACACCATCAACTGGAAGATGCATCCTAATTACAAGGATAATAATTTTTAACATGTCTTAAAATGGAAAAGATACTACAGTTTCCAAGCAATAAGCCCTGGAGTAGGTTTAGCATAAGGAACTATAAGGGAGTACAGACGCCAGGTGAATGTTCTACAATCTGACATTGCTATCTTTTACTGGGGGGCGTTGTATGAGGAGTTCCACAAATTCTTAAAATTTATACATCTGGCCAGGAACAGATTTATTTATAAAAGACAATACAGACCTATAAAGAAGCAGAATATCTTTATTACTATTATAGCCAACATGAATAAACTCATATTGACATTTTACTAAATTATGTGAGAAACAAAAGTTTTGGTTTGTGGGAAACCAAAATTCACAGGTAATTTTTTCACCTAAGGAAAAAAGACTTTTTATCAACTTAGAAGATGAGAACTTTACTGCTTTTTCTCTTGATCTTCTATAAAACAAATCATAGTAAAGCTTTTAGTGTACAAAGGGGGACAACCGTAAAATAAACTACATTACTGAAGGAGAATCAGGTGCTTTTTGGAGAGAGCAGAAAGAACAGAACATTTTCATGATGTTTTTCCCCTTCAGTTAGGACTAAAACTGTATTTTAGGACAGGAAAACCCTGTTTCTGCAAACTCCTTTAAGGTCAACTCTAGAGAAGTAATAGGTGAATGAGGCACTAGCCAAGTCCTATTTGGATGTTTATTTCTTTTAACACTAGAGTGCTCAGGAACGGGTTTCCCAGGTGGCACTGGCGGTAGAGACTCTGCCTGCCGACGTAAGAGACATGGGTTTGATCCCTGGGTCAAGAAGATCCCTTGGAGGAGGACACAGCAACACACTCCAGTATTCTTGCCTAGAGAATTCCATGGATAGAGGAGCCTGGCAGGCTACAATTCTTAAGGTTACAAAGAGTCGGACACAACTGAAGCAACTTAGCAAGCCCAGAGATGAGATGGCACTTGTTCAATTAGGTGCCCTAATCAGAGAAGCAAAACCCTTCTTTCACAGTAGGACTCCTGCACCCAGCCAGCCGGGGCCCTCGCACTCTGAGTCTCCCATGCTGTGGTCATCCCAGCAGAGAGCCCAGCCTCAGCCAGGCCATGGAGCAGCTGAGAGAGAAGAGATATTTCCACAGGAAGGCAGACAGTGTAATAACCCAAAGACAGGGTTTATTGATTCTTTCATTCTCCACTTTTGGGGCTATTCAAAAGTAACTATAAATCAGACTTTAGAAAAATTAAGCTTCACACTTTCAACTACTTCGGGGAAACATGTCTGTACACTTTAAGTCACAATATCTCTATAGAGTTTACTATGTGCCAGGCACTAAGTGCTTCCATATATTAACTGAAACCCCACAAGAAGTCCATGAAGTAGGCAAGTACTCTCATTATAGTCTCCATCTTACAGGTGAGGAAAAGGAGACCGAGGTTAAGTAACTTGCTCAAAGCCACAGGACAGTTAGTGGTAGAGTGGAGATTGATGCCAAGCAGTCTGGCTCGATTCGATGCCCCAAACCACTACATTACACTGAGAGCTACCTTTAGAAAACAAAATAAATGTATTGCCTCTATTTTGTCTATATTTATGGAACAAAATGTCCAGACCTCAAATGTTTCTCCCCACAGACCTCAGTCAACCCTTACACTGGCAATAAGCTGGCAAACAGGCAAAGTTTTTCCTAGGTACGTAAGCATGACTCGCATTGCAATAAATACAGATATAAACTATCCAGACTCCCTTTCTGCCTTCTAAGAAAGAGCACAGATAACTGCAAGCTTACCATACATAATGAAGGATTTCTCCATCCCCTTTAAAGTATTATCCAACTATCGCATACCAACACTCAACAGATAAAAGGCTATGATCCTATCCAGAAGGCTTATGGTAGAGAGATGCAAATATCAGTTTTATTTCTCTGAGTGCAAAATTACTGTGTGAGTAAAACAATGAAACCTGAAGAATAAATGAGCAAAAACAGATGTAAAAGAATCCAACATGACAAGATAAAAGTTGTTAGCTCCATTCAACCAATATTGTGAGAATTAACATCTCTCTTACCTTAAGGTGCTCAAAATAGTAAAGTATCAGCCCCCAAAAAAGAGCTCACTAAAGAAATGATAACAAAAATAAGACTATAAAAATACTAAACACCTCAATGTAATTATATTATATATTTATAATGAACTAGTCATTGTGAAAATGTTTTAAAAAACAAGGAATGACACCCCCACCTCCCAAAAGTCACAATAAAGGTCTTCCTGCACAGTTCAATTTGTTTATTTAATTGTAGCACTGCCCACCCACCCCATCCCACAAGAAAGCCACATTCATTTGAGGTCATTTTACCTCCTGCTATTTCCTTTGCAGTGAGTCTGCAAAGTTGTGATGCATCGTGGTGATCTTACTCATTGAACAGAAAGCAACTGAGTGAAACACACAAGCAACTAAACCTCTGGCACCCTGTAAAACCACAAGAGAGCAAGATCTTTTTTTCCCGTGTTCTAACAGATTTTTAAAAAGCTGTTTTCTTAAGTGGCAATATACCTAGAATGACTGCATGCTTACCAAGAGCCACATGCTCTCTATCAAAAGTCAGAAGTCACCTGACACTGAGACTGGAAATTAATCCAGTCAAAATTTTTTAATGAACTTTTAAGAAATTCTCACTTATTTACTTGCACATTTAGCTAATTTCAATCTGTAAATGAAAGCAGTAGAAAGTTTCTTTCTGCAGATCTTAGCCTTCAAAGTTAAAAGAGATTCCCCATTCCCAGAGATTTCCCTTAATAAAAAAAAAAAACTTTCAGAAAAAGTTACGCAAAAACATTGGATAACAATGACTTACAATAAAAGCACAGGAACAGAAATTTTCTAAACTAAATATACTGTCAGTTTATATAAAATAACATGGATTGGCAAAAACAGCAAGGTCAAATAATTTAAACTTATTTCAAAATTCATCTCTCAAGACCCTGACAACCAATTATGAAAAGAAGCATGACAAAAAATAGGAAAAGACTTTTTGGAAATGTGTTAATCTTCATAGTAACTTAAGCAACTTAATGGTAAAAGATAAACTGACTGTAAACAAGTAAGTGCACATCAATACCTTCCCCGTTAGGGGATGTCCATACTGTTTCTATGGACAATACATTCCCCAGTAGAGACTGTCCATACTGTTTCTATGGACAATACATTCCCCATTAGGGAACATCCATACTGTTTCTATGGACAATACACTCCCCATTAGGGGATGTCCATACTTTTCTATGGACAATACACTCCCCATTAGGGAACGTCCATACTGTTTCTCCATCTACTAGCACGACTGAGAGAAAATTTTAGATTTTCTCATTAATTTCCCCTCATGGAAGGGTGGTGGGGTGTGGCCGGAAACTATGCAAGGATGGCACCGGAGCCCCTCATTCTTTATATTGACACTCAGAGGAACGATCAGAAAGTATTAAAATATCTGAAATCCTGCCCAGGGTGTGGGTGGAGCCTAAATCTATCATTTCTGTCCTGTCTTTGTCTTCTGCTAGTGCCTATTTCAGAAACCAGGGGGAGCAGGGAAAGCAGGGGGCTGTCAATCTGCTAAGAACTTAGCCCTCCTATGACCACTTTGGCCTGGTTGAAGGGACTCCTCTTAATGAGAGAAATCTCAGATTTAGCTCCCTTTCCACTCCCAGCATGTTCCTAGCCCAGAGTTTAGCATCTACCTGAAACTCTGACTTGTTCCTGAAAGTCTGCATTTCCTATGTTTTCCTGTCAATAAATGCTCCCTTCTCTCACTTGAGCTCACCCTTGATTGGGGATACAGTAATTAAGCTTCTCAGGTGGCTCATCAGATAAAGAATCCGCCTGCCAATGCAGGAGACTCAGGAGACACTGGTTCGATCCCTGGGTGGGGAATATCCCCTGGAGAAGGAAATGGCAACCCATTCCAGTATTCCAGTCTGAAAAATTCCATGGACAGAGGAGCCTGGCAGGCTACAGTCCACAGGGTCACAAAGAATCGGACCAGAGTGAAGCAACTGAGCTTCAGTTGCTTGTTTGGGGATACAGTAATTAGGAAGCATCAATAATTACAGGGCCAACAGAGGAGGAAAAACTAAGAAACAAAATAACCTTCTCACACATATACAGAAAGCCAAGTCTAGAGTTGTGAAAGCAACGAGCACGTAATTCCTATGTTACACAAATTCAAGAGAACAGCAAAAAAGGAGATACTTATCAACTCATGACGCCATGATACCAAAAAAGACAAAGAGACATTAAGAAAAATGAAAATTACAGGCCAACTTCACTAAAAAGCAATAGATGCAAAAAAATTTTAAACCCATAAACAAAACATTAGCAAACAGAATCCAATAGTAAGTAAACAAAGAATATACATTATGACTGATGCATCCCAAGAATCCAAGAATACAAGGATACACAGACCTTTTGAAAAAAAGTACAATATAATTCACATGAACAGATTAAAGGAAAAACAATATGATTGTAAGAAATAAAAACATGAGAAAATGACATATTTACCTTAAAAAATTCATAAAATGGGAGACTGGGGGGAACCTAAAACCTACCACAAAGAATAATTTTTTAAACAGCCAAACTCTAAAATCAAGAATAACAATGTCCACTATTGTGAAGGTTTCTTTAAAAAAACTAAAAGCAGGGAATTCCCAGGTTCAGACTTGGCACTTTCACTGTAGGGGCTCAGGTTCAATCCCTGGTCAGGGAACCAAGATAGATCCCACAAGCCACAGGGCACGATCAAAAACAAAAACCCCCAAAAGTAAAACTACCACACAACACATCAATTTGACTTCTGGGTATACATCCAAAAAAAGCAAACACATTAATTCAAAATGATGCATACACAGCAGCATTATGTACACTTGCCAAGATACAGAGACAACCTAAGTGTCCACCCAGAGATAAATGAAGAAAGAAGCTGTGGTAGACATATCCAACATAATACCACACAGCCATACAAATGAATGAAATTTTGCCATTTGAAGCAACATAAATGGACTTGGAGGGCATTATGCTAAGTGAAATAAGTCAGATAAAGACAAATACTGTATGATCACTTACATGTGGAATCTAAAAAATAAAACAAACTAATGAGTATAATAAAGAAAAAAAGCAGGGGAACTTTCCCAGGAGGTCCAGCAGTTAAGACTCTGACCTGCCCATGCAGGGGACACAGGTCCAACCTCTGGCTGGGGAGCTAGGATCCTACATGCCACACGGTGTGGCTGAAAACAAAAGCAGCAGCAGCAGACTCATAATACAGAGAACAAACTAGCAGTCACCAACCAGTGGGGAGAAGAATACACAGACCTATACAAAAAAGATCTTAATGAACCACACAACCACGATGGTGTGATCACTCATCTAGAGCCAGACATTCTGGAGTGCAAACTCAAGTGGGCCTTAGGAAGCATCACTATGAACAAAGCTAATGGAGGTGATGGAATTCCAGCTGAGCTATTTCAAATCCTAAGAGATGATGCTGTGAAAGTGCTGCCTTCAATATGCCAGCAAATTTGGAAAATTTAGCAGTGGCCACAGAACTGGAAAAGGTCAATTTTCATTCCAATCCCAAAGAAGGGCAAAGTCAAAGAATATTCAAACTACCACACAATTGCACTCATTTCACACAATAGCAGAGTAATGCTCAAAATTCTCCAAGCGAGGCTTCAAAAGTACATGAACTGAGAACTTCCAGATGCTCAAGCTGGATTTAGAAAAGGCAGAAGAACCAGAGATCAAATAGCCAACATCTGTTGGATCATAGAAAAGCAAGAGAATTCCAGAAAAACATCTACTTCTGCTTCATTGACTATGATAAAGCCTTTGACTGTGGATCACAAGAAAACGTGGAAAATTCCTGAAGAAATGGGAATACCAGGCCACCTGATCTGCCTCCTGAGAAACCTGTATGCAGGTCAAGAGGCAGCTGTTATAACAGGACAAGGAACAACGACTGCCTCCAAATTGGGAAAGGGATATGTACGTCAAGGCTGTATATTGTCACCCTGCTTATTTAACTTACATGCAAAGAACATCATGTGAAATGCCAGGCTGGGTGAAGCACAAACCAGAATAGAGTGTGCCAGGAGAAACATCGATAAACCTCAGGTATGCAGATGACACCACCCTACGGCAGAAAGGGAAGAACAACTAAAGAGCCTCTTAACAAAGGTGAAAGAGGAGAGTGAAAAAGCTAGCTTAAAACTCAACATTCAAAAAATTAAGATCACAGCACCCAGTCCCATCACTTCATGGCAAATAGATGGGGAAACAATGGAAATAGTGACAGATTTTATTTTCTTGGGCTCCAAAATCACTGCAGATGGCGACTGCAGCCACAAAATTAAGACACTTGCTCCTTGGAAGAAAAGCTATGCCCAAACTAGACAGCATATTAAAAACCACAGACATTACTTTGCCAACAAAGGTCCATCTAGTCAAGGCTATGGTTTTTCCAGTGGTCATGTATGGATGTGAGAGTCAAACCATAATGAAGGTTGAGCACCAAAGAATTGATGCTTTGGAACTGTGGTATTGGAGAAGACCCTTGAGAGTCCCTTGGACTGCAAGGAGATCAAACCAGACAATCCTAAAGGAAATCAATCCTGAATATTCATTGGAAGGACTGATGCTGAAGCTCCAATATTCTGGTCACCTGATATGAAGAGCCAATTCATTAGAAAAGACCCTCACGCTGGGAAAGATTGAAGGCAGGAAGAGAAAGGGACAAGATGGTTGGGTAGCATCACCAACTCAACGGACAAGAGCTTGAGCAAGCTTCAGGAGATAGTGAAGGAGAGGGAAGCCTGGTGTGCTGCAGTCCATGAGGTTGCCAAGAGTCAGACGTGACTGAGGGACTGAAAAACAACAAATGGGGAGGAGAAATGAGGGAGGGCAATATAGGGGTGGGAATTAAGAGGTACAAACTATTATGTATAAAATAAGCTAAGTGGATATAATGTGCAACACATACAGCCAACATTTTAAATAAGTGGAATATAATCTTTAGATTGCAAATCACTGTTGTACACCTTAACTCAATCATATTGCATATCAACTATATTTCAATTTAAAAAAAAAAAAGAATGTTCACTGTTACATTATATTGGAGATTGTAACCAATACAATAAATCAAGAAAACAAAATATAAGAACTAAAAATAGATTACAGAGACTTCCCTGGTGGTCCAGTGGTTAAGAATCTGCCTTTCAATGCAGGGGACATGGGTTCGATCCCTGGTTAGAGAACTAGGATCCCACATGCCGCAGGGCAACTAAGCTCACTTGCCACAACTAGAAAAGTCTTTGTGCCACAACTGAGCCTGCACGCTCTAGAGCCCATACTGCACAACAAAAGAAGCCTACGCACCACAACAAGAAAAAGACTGCATGCCACGAGAAGCCCACACACTACAGTGAGGACCCAGTGCAGGCAAAAAAATAAATAAACTTAAAAAAAAAAAATTTACAGTTAGAATAGTATCTCAAGTTTCCTGAAAAGACTGTCTCCTGTGTTATAATTCTCAGGTTGATATGAATAAAATTTTCCATTTCTTTCTTAAACACACATACACACACTACCGTTGACCCTTGAACGACACAGGTTTGACCTGGATGGGTCCATTTATGTGTGACTATTTTTAATAGTAAATACTACAGTATTATATGATCCATGGTTGGTTGACAGAGAAACCACCTTTATGGAAGGCCTTTTTGACTCTAAGTAGGGTCAAGCATCCCTAACATCTGTATCATTCAAAAGTCAACTATATTCCATGACACAATCATCCACATAGAAAACCCTACAGAATATACAAAATAATTATGGGAACTAGAGCTCTGCAAGGTATCTGCATACACAATTAAATATACATAAGTCACAGTCAAAAATAAGCCATTTCTATACACAAAGCATTAGAAAAAATCCAAACAGATGATATCATTTACAATAGCAAATATATGATCAGTTCAGTTCAGTTGCTCAGTTGTGTCCAAATCTTTGCAAGCCCAACTGCAGCATGCCAGGCTTCCCTGTCCTTCACCAACTCCTGGAGCTTACTCAAACCCATGTCCATCAAGTCGGTGATGCCATCCAACCATCTCATCCTCTGTTGTCCCCTTCTCCTTCCGCCTTCAATCTTTCCCAGCATGAGGGTCTTTTCAAATGAGTCAGTTCTTTGCATCAGGTGGCCAAAGTATTGGAGTTTCAGCTTCAGCATAGTCCTTCCAATGAATATTCAGGACTGATTTCTTTTAGGATGGACTGGTTGGATCTCCTTGCAGTCCAAGGGACTCTCAAGAGTCTTCTCTAACACCACAGTTCAAAAGCATCAATTCTTCAGCACTCAGCTTTCTTTAGAGTCCAACTCTCACATCCATACATGACCACTGGAAAAACCATAGCTTTGACTAGACAGACCTTTGTTGGCAAAGTAATGTCTCTACTTTTTAATACACTGTCTAGGTTGGTCATAGCTTTTCTTTCAAGGAACAAACTTTTTTAATTTCATGGCTGCAGTCACCATCTGCAGTGATTTTGGAGCCCCAAAAAATAAAGTCAGCCACTGTTTCCCCATCTATTTGCCATAAAGTGATGGGACCAGATGCCATGGTCTTAGGTTTCTGAATGTTGAGTTTTAAGCCAACTTTTTCACTCTCCTCTTTCACTTTCATCAAGAGGCTCTTTAGTTCTTCACTTTCTGCCATAAGGGTGGTATCATCTGTGTATCTGAGGTTATTGGTATTTCTCCTGGCAATCTTGATTCCAGCTTGTGCTTCATCCAGCCTGGCATTTCACATGATATACTCTACATACAAGTTAAATAATCAATACACAGCATTGACAATATACAGCATTGATGTACTCCTTTCTCAATTTGGAACCAGTCTGTTGTTCCATGTCTGGTTTTCACTGTTGCTTCTTGACCTGCATACAGGTTTCTCAGGAGACAGGTCAGGTGGTCTGGTATTCCCATGTCATTAAGAATTTTCCACAGTTTGTTGTGATCCACACAGTCAAAGGCTTTGGCACAGTCAATAAAGCAATGTTCTTCTGATATATGATATTTTAACTGAGAATAAATGAGAAATACATGGTAGCTGAGAATAAAGCTAACTGGGAATAAAGCTAATAAAATATGTTCTAGATCTTCTTTATAGATCATGGAAACTATAAAGCTTTAAACAAAGGCCAAAAAGGAGGAGGGGGATGGGGAAGGAGGGAGATACTTCTGAATGAAAAGGCATTCTATGTTCACAGATAAAACTGTCAAAACATAAAATTTCCCTTATCTCATACAATGTAAAGTTTTTAAAAGCTATCAGGTTTTTAATGGAACCTGCAAGCTAATCTAAAATTCTAAAATAAACAAGACAAATATCCAAGACATTCTTTATGAGACTGATCTCTGTGAGAATTTTGTTCATTGCTATTTTCCCAACACCTACACAGTTCCTGGCACACAGAAGTTGCCCAGTAATTATTTTTTCAATGAAACTTTTTAAATAACTTTATGTGTTTATTTTCAGCTACAGTGGGTCTTCATTGCTGCACCTGGGCTTTCTCTAGTTGTGGTGAGCACAGGCTACTCTCTTGCGGTAAGCAGGCTTCTTCTCATTGCTTTGGCCTCTCCTGTTGTGGAGCACAAGCTCAAGAGTGCATGGGCTTCAGCAATTGCAGCATGTGGGCTCAGCAGTTGCAGCTCCTGGGCTCAACAGCACAGACTAAATACTTGTGTAACATGGGCTTAAATGCTCCATGGCATGTGGGATCTTCCCAGATCAGGGAGCAAACCCATGTCTCTTGCACTGGCAGGTGGATTCTTTTACCACTAAGCCACCAGGGAAGCCCTCAATGAAATTTTTATTGAATGAACACAGCAGTGAAGCTTATCCTAACCATTCATGAAATTAAGACAGAGTGGAGGGACTTCCCTGGTGTCCAGTGGTTAAACCGTCCAAAGCAGGGGACATAGGTTTGATCCTTGATCAAGAATTAGGATCTCATGTGCTGAGGGGCAACTAAGCCCACACACTGCAAAGAGCCCATGTGCTGCAACTAGGGTGCACTGCAGCCAAGTATTAATAAATAAAAAGAGCAGAACTAATGCAGCAATAAGGGAACAAACAAACAAACAAACAGAAGGCCAAAAAAGAAAAAAATCCACATATATCAACTTTGGTACATAAAGAAGCAGAATAGCAAGTGAAGGTTAGAACAGTCAATAAATGATGCTGAAAAACTGCTTATGCACATGGGGAAAAGTGAAATTGGGAGGAAGAGATTATGTAAGACCCTTTATAAAGTTATAAATTGTTGCTGTTGTTGCTCAGTTGCTAAATTGTGCCCAACTCTTTGTGACCCCAAAGACTGCAGCATGCCAGTCTCCTCTGTCCTCCACTATCTCCAATTCACATTCATTGAGTAGGTAATGCTATCCAACCATCTCATGCTCTGCTGCTTCCTTCTCCTCCTCCTGCCTTCAATCTTTCCCAGCATCAGGGTCTTTTCCAGGGAGTTGGCTGTTTGCATCAGGCAACCAAAGTATTAGAACTTTAGCATCAGTCCTTCCAATGAATATTCAGGGATGACTTAGGATTGACTGGTTTGACCTCCTTGCTGTCCAGCTCAATTTAGTCACTCAGTCGTGTCCAATTCTTTGCAACCCCACGGACTGCAGCACACCAGGCCTCCCTGTCCATCACCAACTCTCAGAGTTTACCCAAACTCATGCCCATTGAGTTGGTGATGCCATCCAGCCATCTCATCCTCTGTCATCCCCTTCTTCTGCCTTCAATCTTTCCCATCATCAGGTTATTTTCAAATGAGTCAGCTCTTCACATCAGATGGCCAAAGTATTGGAATTTCAGCTTCAACATCAGTCCTTCCAATGAACATTCAGGACTGATTTCCTTTAGGATGGACTGATTAGATCTCCTTGCAGTCCAAAGGACTCTTAAGAGTCTCTTCCTGCACAATTCAAAAGCGTCAGTTCTTCAGCGCTCAGTCTTATTTATGGTCCAACTCTCGCATCTGTACATGATTACTGGAAAAACCATAGCTTTGATTAGACGGACCTTTGTCTGCAAAGTGATGTCTCTGCTTTTTAATACACTGTCTAGGTTTGTCATAGCTATTCTTCCAAGGAGGAAGCATATTTTAATTTTGTGGCCGCAGTGACTGTCTACAGTGATTTTGGAGCCCAAGAAAATAAAATCTGTCACTGCTTCCACATTTTCCCCTTCTATTTGCCATGAAGTGAATGGGACTAGATGCCAAGATCTTAGTTTTTCAATGATGAGTTTCAAGCCAGCTTTTTCACTCTCCTCTTTCACTTTCATCAAGAGGCTCTTTTGTTCCCTCTTTAGTTTCTACCATTAGAGTATCATCTGCATATCTGAGGTTGTTGATATTTCTCCTGGCAATCTTGATTCCAGCTTGTGATTCATCCAGTCCAGCATTTCACATGATGTACTCTGCATATAAGTTAAATAAGTAGGGTGAGAACATATAGCTTTGTTGTACTCCTTTCCCAATTTAGAACCAATCAGATGTTCCATGTCCAGTTCTAACTGTTGCTTATTAACCACATATGGTTTCTCAGGAGACAGGTAAAGTAGTCTGGTATTCCCATCTCTTGAAGAATTTTCCACAATGTGTTGTGATTCACACAGTCAAAGGCTTTAGCATAGTCAACAAAGCAAATGTTTTTCTGGAATCCCCTTGCTTTCTCTATTATCCAATGGATGTTGGAAATTTGACCTCTGGTTCCTCTGCCTCTTCTAAACCCAGCTGTACATCTGGAAGTTCTCGGTTCACAACACTGTTAGAGCCTAGCTGGAACCTTGAACCTACCCAGTGCAACCTTGCTAGCATGTGAAATGAACTTAACTGTATGGTTGCATTAGCTCTAGAACCACCCTAGAAAAGTCTCACAAATTTTGACTAAGTATATTTAGATGCTATTCTAATTGGGAAAATATATAGTACTTTGCCTGAACAGCAGTGCTTAGTAATATAAGTGCTTACTACAGTATTAGCTATTACTACATCTGAGCCTTCAAACACCTTCTTGTGATGCCTTGCTTCAACTACTTCCTAGCTTTTACAGACTTGGAGAAGTTCTTGATTTCTGAGCTTCATTTTATTCATCTACAAAATGAGCTTACACTAATACTTACCTCAACAGAGTTAACTGTCTGGTAGAGCCTTTTTTTCTTTTCATAATCCTTCCAGTTTTTATTTTGGGATGCCATTAATTTCTAGTACTGACATACTAAAATATTTGAATCTTTAAATCTAAGAGTGTAACGTGCTTTTCTATTTACTGAGGCTTTCTATGTAAACTGCGGTCACATTTTTAGGTCTCCTGATATATTTCCTCATTTTTTAAGTGTGTGGAAGAACTGTCTGTGTTTGCTGTTATACAATAGAATTCTTCTCCCAATATGTTTGGCTTGTAAATGTAATTTTTGCATAAAGTACTACTGTCCAATTATGAAATGGAGTGGGGGCTGGGGAAGAAGTAGCAATTGATCCCCTTCTGAGGGAAGATGGAGTTCAGAATCTCACCAGGCGTCTCTCAACTACTTTCTCAAATTTAAGACCTCTGTCTGGGAATGTAACCAGAAAGCATTAAGCAAAACACAGACATATTAGAATCTCTTCAAGAAATTTTGATTTTCATTCCCTGAATAGCATTAAAAGTGACCTCACTCTCTCATGGCATGGAACATGAAAATAGCAGTGAAGGTTTCAACAGGAGATGTGCAAATCTGAAAAGCTTGGGGCACACACCTAATGCTTTATTTTTTCATAAAACCAGAAACAGTAACAATTTAAAACTACACGTAACTGGATAACATAGCTTCTAATATGCTGCTGATGAGGGAAAAAGTGAAAGTGTTAGTCACTCAATCATATTCAACTCTGCGACCCCATAGACTATGGCCCAACAGGCTTCTCTGTCCATGGGATTCTCCAGACAAGAATACTAGAGTGAGTAGCCATGCCCTTCTGCAAGGGATCATCCCAACTCAGGGATTGAACCTGGGCCTCCTGCATTACAGGCAGATTCTTTACCATATGAGCCACCAGGGAAGCTCAATACGCTGCTTCTATTCTATAATTTTTAACATTTTGCATACTGAATTTCTGTGCCAGGAAGTATGCAACTATTAACTATTTTATAAGACACTTCTATTTTAAATAAAAAGTTATGGCACATGCTAGACTAAACTCAACTACACCAATTATTGAGAGTGAAACTTATTTCAAGGAATATATATTTTCCAATTCTATTAAAGTTTTGAAAAAGATTGCAAATTATTCACAAAGTTTCACTGATTCTGAAATTTGTTCAGTAAGCCCTGTGAAAGCTAAACAGTGGTAAGAAAAACAATTTTAAGGGGAAAAAGTTCTACTATACCTTTATTCCAGCTGACATAACAAGATTAGGAGTTAACTGAATTTAGGACATAGTTTCCAATAAGGGCAAAACGTCTGTACTCTGCTGAGTTGCTGTGGGTGGAAGGGTGGGTACCCTTAGCAAACCAAGCAGTTGTAACTTCTGTCATATCTTAAATCATTTATATGTTAAACAGAGAAAACAAACACTGCAAATCTATTAAGAGTATGAGTTTGGCTGTGGAAAAATAAGCATTCAATTGTTTTAAAAAAAAAAAAAAACTCATATAAAGCAGAGACAGCATAAAACAAGCCAAATTAAGTCAAAACAAGTGATGTTTTAAGACATAATATACATGCATGAATTTCATTAAAGATATTATAGCTAAAACACCACAGGGTACACTCAAAGTGACATGAAAAAATAAAAATAACTGAGAGGGTGGTCAAACCTCAAAACAAGTGCTATAACCACCACCCAAAAATGCAAAATAAAGGAAGTTGTCTTGTTCAGAGTAAGAGGTAGTAAAACAGTCTTGTTCTTTCTACTAACTTTATTCCATGGGAGTGGGGATCAGTTCCAAGGCCTTCCTAAATGTTTAAAGAGCAAATACAAATTGTCATTACAAACACTAGAAAGGCAAGCGATGTTGTATTCCGTTTGGAAGCACTTTAATCTGTATTAGCAAAACTGCCTTTTAATTTGCACCAGTCAACTAAGAGCTAAGCAACCTAAATTTGCATTGCCTGAATGTACACACACACACTCCCTAAAAGGACCCCAGAAGGACTGTGGGGATTATAAAGCTAGGCGAGTTCACGTGATTTCATTTGAAAGACAAGTTATCAGTCAAACTGCAACTGAATTGTGACAATTCAAATTCACACAACATACCCCAAGCTACATGAATTCTCCCCTTCTTAAGGAATCTCTAAATGCTTTAGGGAAAAAAAAATTTACAGTACATAATTTTAATCTCTTCCAACCAATTCTTCACAGATTCACACACTTTCACAACCACAACTCAGAAGAAAAAAATTCACGGATGAAAGCTTTATTTATACTCCCTCTCCCTGCCCCCGCCCCCCCCCCCCCCACACACACACAACCAGTAGTAAAACTAGAAGCTACTCCTTAAAAGTTTCTGTGGAAAAAAAACCCTACAACACAGGTCAAACACAGAAGTAAGGAGAGAAAAATACAAAGAGGCCAAACTGAGACCAAAATAACTGCAATAAACTTATAAGGCTTCCTTAAAAAATGTAAAGGCTCCAAAGAAAGAAAAAAATAGAAGGCTAATAATAAAAGGGTAAGCAAAAAAATGCAACAAATTTAGTCAGCAGAAGAAAGATAAAAACATCAGTATTAAACATGGTAAAATTTATTTGGCAAGAGCTATAATGAGATTTTATAATATCATTAAGCTTAATGAAACAAAATTATTTACACAACAAAAAGTCAATGCAAGAATTATTAGAAACACAGGAGAAGTTTAGAAAAACAATTCAGCATATAATCAAAAATATAGAAGACAGAAATATAAGTAAGATTAATGAAGTCTCAGTGTACGTAAACCAAATTTTATACTTTAGAGCAGAGGCAGATTCACCACAAAATTAGTTAAGACTGGGCTTTGAGGTCCTTCGTTTATATGAATGCCTCTTTTCTTATTCTAAACAAATATTCACCTGCATACACAATTCTGTATTCTTTCTTAAAGAGGGTCCCCCAAACCATGTAAGCTTCTGGCCCCCTTAACACTTGGATGTATCTCCACACTAAAGAAAATTCAAGTTCCAGGTCCCTAGCCACAATGCCAAAAACAAAACAAAGTATAATTAAATCTATTGTATGCTCAGTTTTATAATCTGTTTCTACCTCCTATTAAATAACTATTTCCTCCTTGTTAAACAGTCTCATAAAAATTAATTTTAATGACATGGGCCATTATTTAATCCATCTTTATTACTGATCATATTGGCTATTTCCAAAATCTTTTAAGTAGCTCTGTCACAAAATTTTGTATATAAATCATTATATCTCATAGCAAATTACTTCATCAGGAAAAACTCCTTGAAAATTAACTCCTGGGTCAAAGTTTATGACATTTAAGACTAATACAGTTTGTTGACTGACAATTTCAGTAGCAATCTGACAGTACCCATATCCTTGCTTCTTTAACTTATAACAGGTAACCATTTATTAACCTTTGTCAGTGGATAATTTTTAAGTGGTGTTGGTTTTTTTTAGCTATTCAGTAAGGGATAACAATATAAAACACTGTATTTTGTTTAACTGTTTGCTGCTCACCTGTTGCCAATTTTCTTCTGAAATGAGAATTGTTTCATCAGAAAATTTTTTTAAAATATGTAACTGTGAGATGTATGAAATTAATTAATTCCACATTCTCAAGTCCATACTGGAAGCACCCCAAACCCCCACTGGACAGTGTCAGAGAAAGCCAAGTAGGAAGCCAGAACTTCCATCCCCATGGACTAATAATGAATCTTACTCCACAAGAACATCACTGAAGATCATGAGGGCAGACTGGACTTCCACCCCCACCCAGCAATAATAAGGAGTGTCTCCCCTCACCTCAGGTTTCAGTGGAACCTTCAAGAGGCAACTGGATGTCCACCTCCACCTCGCAGCAGTAAGGCAGCACCCTCCAGCTCCCTTCTCCTGCTAGGGCAGCCTCAAAGAGGCAGCTAACACTGATGTCTGACTAAGATCCAAAGTCTCAGAACAAAATATGGTCTAGTTTCAACAGAAAATCCAAGGACAATCTCAAACTGAGTGACAAAAATGCAATCAACAGACACCACCATCAAGACAACAGAGGAATTAGAATCATCTGACAAAGACATTAAAGTTGTCTGGATAAAAATGTTTCAACAATACAAGCATGCTTGAAATACATAGGGAGGGGGAAAAAAAAGTCTCAGCAAAAAAAATCAAAGTGTCAGCAACAAATATGTTAAAAACGACAAAATGGGAACTTAAAATTTAAAAATAATCAAAATAACCAGAGTGGAAGGATAGAAATAATCAATTAATTGGAAGATAAGACTATGAAAATTATCCAATATGAAAAACTAAGAGAAATAGGCTGGAAACAAATAAATAAATAAATGAAGGCTCAAGCTCCTGTGAGACTATAATATAAGATCCAAAAACATTCGTATTGTCAGAATTTGGGAAGAAGAGGACAAAATAGCAAGGCTTAAAAGTACTTGAAAAAGTAACTGAAAACCCCAAATTTGGCAAGCCAGATATACAAATTTAAGATGAGCAAACTGTAGAAAGGTAAAAAATCTAAAGAAAACACTAAGACACATCATAATTAAACTTCTAAAAACATAGAAAAAACCTTGAAGGCAGAGAAAAACATCAACCTATAGGGAGCAACAGAAGACAGCAAACATCTCATCAGAAAACATTAAGACAGAAGTGGCACAATTTTTCAAGTTCTGAACTATCAATCCACCAAAAAAAGTCATCTTACTTTTATATTAAGTAAATACAAATCTGTCACCAGCAGACTTACTCCTAAAGAATGACTAAAGAAGTTCTCTAAACCAAAAAGAAACACTAACAGAAGGAATCTCAGGAAAGAAGAACTGTTAGCAAAAATATGGGCATGTACAACAGGTTTTCTTACTATTGGGTTTTCTAAAGTATGCCTGAAAGTTGAAACAAAAATTATAATATGGTCTTCTCAGTGAACTCCGGGAGTTGGTGATGGACAGGGAGGCCTGGCGTGCTGCGATTCATAGGGTCGCAAAGAGTCGGACACGACTGAGCAACTGATCTCATCTGATCTGATGCAGTTTTTAAAATTAGTGTATTATAAACAGGGGAGTACCGGACTGGTTCCAAATAGGGAAAGCAGTACGTCAAGGCTGTACATTGTCACTCTGCTTATTTAACTTCTATGCAGAGTACATCATGAGAAACACTGGGCTGGATGAAGCACATGCTGGAATCAAAATTGCCAGGAGAAATATCAATAACCTCAGATATGCAGATGATATCACCCTTACGGCAGAAAGCG
Source organism: Tragelaphus eurycerus (assembly GCA_935064755.1). Classification (NCBI taxonomy): domain Eukaryota; kingdom Metazoa; phylum Chordata; class Mammalia; order Artiodactyla; family Bovidae; genus Tragelaphus; species Tragelaphus eurycerus. The sequence continues at coordinate 17,716,169 of CAKXYN010000028.1, read as the reverse complement.
AAGAACTAAAGAGCCTCTTGATGAAAGTGAAAAAGGAGAGTGAAAAGTTAGCTTAAAACTCAACATTCAGAAACCTAAGACCATGGCATCTGGTCCCATCACTTCATGGCAAATAGATGGGGAAACAGTGGAAACAGAAGACAGACTTTATATGCTTGGGCTCCAAAATCACTGCAGATGGTGACTGCAGCCATTAAATTAAAAGATGCTTGCTCCTTGAAAGAAAAGTTATGACCAACCTAGACAGCATATTAAAAAGCAGAGACATTACTTTGCCAACAAAGGTTCATCTAGTCAAAGCTATGGTTTTTCCAGTACTCATGTGTGCGAGAGTTGGACTATAAACAAAGCTGAGCACCAAAGAATTGATGCTTTTGAACTGCAGTGTTGGAGAAGACTCTTGAGAGTCCCTTGGACTGCAAGGAGATCCAACCAGTCCATCCTAAAAGAAATCAGTCCTGAATATTCATTGGAAGGACTGATGCTGAAGCTGAAACTCCAATACTTTGGCCACCTGATGCGAAGAACTGACTCATTTGAAAAGACCCTCATGCTGAAAAAGATTGAAGGCAGGAGGAGAAGGGGACTACAGAGGATGAGATGGTTGCATGACATCACCAACTCAATGGACATGAGTTTGAGTAAGCTCTGGGAGTTGGTGTTGGACAGGGAGGCCTGGCTCTGCTGCAGTCCATGGGGTCACAAAGAGTTGGACACGACTGAGTGACTGAACTGAACTAAAACAGGGGAGAGTAAAGGGACATAAAGGTTTTTATACTTCACTCAAATTGGTAGAATGACAATACCAGTCACTGTGGCAGTAGATGAAAAAGGTAAAGTACTTGTAGAATTTTAATTCTGTAGGTGTTCCCACAAGTACTATTACCATCTCCATTATATTGATGAGGAAACAAAGGCTCAAAGTTGAGAAAAGATATTTTACTTAGTAAAATATATTTTACTAATATATATTTTTAAATATATATTATTTAAAATATACTAATATATTAGTATATATTATATATTATTTAAATATATATAATATATAATTAAATATATATTTAATACATTAAATGTATATTATTTAAAATATACTAATATATATTTTAAAAAGATATTTTACTTAGTAAAATACAGATACTAGTAAGTGGAGAATATGAGACTCAATTCCACAGTCATCTGGTTCTAACTGCTTTTTAATTTATTCATTCATTTTGCATTAAAAATAGGTTCCTGGGATTAAAATTTCAGAACACGGGAGAAATTTTTTTTTTCATTAATCTCTAACCAGAAATTTAGCATTTCCCTCAATAAACCACGGTAGCAGTATCTGTGACTCTCTTCAATAGAAAACACAGACATTTCATGTAACAGCTATTATAAATAAGAAAAGCATTTACACTCAACATGCATTAAAAAGATTTGTTTTTAATATTTTGATAATTATATTTCAAGGCAATCAGTTTATTTTATAAACCTATGTAGTATACATTTAAGAAAACAGTATTCTGAGGAGTCCAAAGGCATCGCCATAATCCTAAGAGTCCTTTGTACAAAAAAAAGGGTAAAAGAATCCTTGCATGTAGAATATTTTCCAAATTCTATTACAAAAGTTTTAATGGACCACAACTTCCACTCGCCTCTAAAATGGTAAGAACGGCTCTTCTTTTGAGAAGACACCAGAAAACCAGTAAAATTAAACCAAGAAGCAAAACACTTTTTCAAGTTTCCAAAAATCAATAAGAGTCCAGTTCTTACATGACATTCAGAATTCATCCAAAATCACCAAGAGACCCTCCAACTTACATTATGAGCTAATTTGTAGGTAACACTCCCAAAAGGAGATCATTCAAATCACTCAACTCCAGAACAAGAGCCTTTATTTCACCTTCCCCAACGTCCCAATTCTTACCCACTCTACCACACCCACTTCCTCTTAAGCCCATATTGTAATCTATAAATCTAAAGATGCCCCTAATCATCACGTTTTCAATCAGTTTCTTTATTGAGGGAATTATCATCAACATCTAAGTGTACATACTTTTACAATGAAGAGCACAGAATTCCTTTTCTCTCATCTTACCTCTCCAAAAAGCAGCAGTACCCAAAAATAAAGGCAACACTTTCATATTAACAACAATCAACAGCATTTTTTCCAATCCTATAATCATCCAAACTTGAAAATATGATTCCTTTTCATTCACAAGACCACATGGGAAGCACATTTTCAAAATAAATATTCCTACTCCCCCAAATTATCAGTTTTCGATGAAAACAGTCCGGGAATTACCCATTTTATAAATCAGTAAATTTCATAAGCAAAAATGTTAGCAGAATAGCACACATCACAGATCTAGCATATAATACTCTAGATTTTCTTTTAATCCTTACTCACACCTACCTAAAACCACAGTATGTGAGCCTTCATTTTTTTGTATCTACTAATAGCTTAAGAATTTTATTCTGGGAAAAGTTAAAGGTATCAGTTCTTCATACAGGAAATTTAAGGCAAAATGAATCATCAGTTCCTGTAACCACCGAGATGAAATCAGATACTATGCTTTGGAGAAATCTTCAGCAACTGGGTATAGTAATTTTAAAAGCAAATCAAAACACATACACTTATACATACACATTCACACAAAACAGTTTTGCTCACAATCTCAATTATCAACTTTTTAACATAATTAGAATAGCAAAGTTTTATTTGTTGTTTGAATAGACAGGCGGAAAAAACAGTTTCCCGCCCTGAAGGAAAACCCCTAAAGAACACACTTGTGTCTTGTCAACCAAGTCATGATACCTAGAACACCAAATGAAAGGTTCAAAGTTTCCATCTGAGTACATACTTAAGTCAATTTAGAGCACATTCTTGTTTTTAAGTAACTATATAATATCTCAGAAAATATTATAAAGAAAAATATTAAGACTATGTATACTTACCTCCCAACTTAGGAAATAAAACATTAGTAGTATGATTGTAGACTCTTATACGTACCTCCATAGTCACATTCCATGCCCCCTCCACACACCCAAAAAGGAATCAATACCTAAATTTGGTGTTTGCCATTGTTAACAAGTGATACTTGTTAACCTGGATACCTCAGTCTTCTGAAGCTACGTGTTGGACAGAGAGTTCCAATACAAGTCTCCAGCCCCACACTAGCTTTTATCAGTGCCACCATCAGACTCATACTGGTGACAATCACAGAACAGAAATCCATTTACTAAATCAGTGCGGATCACTCTTTTCAGTTTCCTCTAGTAAGTGTTTGGCATCTTTGTTCCAATTTAATATTCCTAGTTCTGTAGAAATACCACTAAATTTTAGGAGTCAGGAAAACCAACTTAAATCCCAGCTTCACTGTTTCCCTGCTATATAGAACCTTAAGCAAATCACTTCTTCCTAAGCCTCCATTTCCTTTATTTTCCTCCATGGAAATAATGATGACTGTGACAATGTCATATCGCCTTGCAATCATAAAGGGTTGATGCTACTATAAAAGGAAATCGTGTACTGGGTTGACCAAAAAGTTTGTTCAGGTTTTCCCTACCCAACGAATTTTCTGGACAAGCCAATACATAAAAGTTCTCCAAAAACTAAAAAGTTATGCAAATGTAAAACATCACAAAAGATAAATGCTAGTTATTATAAAAAAAATTAAGGAAGAATTATTTTAAAAAATTAAAGTGTAGTCAATTATTTTAATAATTCACAAGATAGTTCAAATTTTAAGTACTTTTTAAGTAGGAAAAGTATTAGACTAACACCTGACTCAGTCTGTTTATAGCACAATAACTTCTACAACTAAATAATTTGTTCTAAATTTCAGAGTGAATAAAGTTTCTCATTTCTTTAGAAATCATGATATAATAACTAGAAACTGTAAAACCCTCAAAAAGGAATTATACATAAATCATGTTTTTAAAAGTAATAAACTCTATTGTACTCAATTTTTTTTTTCCTTCTTCTTCTTCTTCTCTTTTGTAAGAAGTAATTCAGAAAACTCCAAGGGATGAGAGATTTAATTCTTGACTGTTATGGGGATGAGTCCCCCACTTCCACCCTCAAGCCACCAAGAAAAGAATACCACTTTGTCTTTCAGTTTGGGAAGAGACATTATCGAAGTGTGAAAAATATCATGGCCAATCCAAAGCAATGAGACATTTATGTGTTATACAGAAGAAGTAGGAAAACAATTTTTTAGAAAACTTAGGGTGGAAAAGGTCAAATAGAATATAACAATCTAATGTTTTAAAACTTCAAACTCATGTATTTTAGAATCTGAAAGGATCTCAGATATAATTTGTTTCAGTCACTTCGTTTTATAAATGAAAAAAATCAACATGAAGAAAGTGTAGATCTTCTAAGGAATAAGGAAAATGTAGTAACTGAGGCTTTTTGCCCCTAAAGAAAATATGAGTACAAATGTTCTTTGAAGGGATTTAAAAAAAAAAAATACTCTTGTCACAAAACACAAATTGAAGACAGCAAGTTTAGTAAGAAAGAAAGAAACAAGGAAGGGAGAAAGGTGCATTCCAGAAAGACAGAGACACAACCCCCAAAGCTCAAAAATAACTAGTATTAACCTGGCCTCAGGATCTCTACCCATCGTAAGATATTACAAAGGGAACAGCAGTAATTTTTCAACAATTAACTAAGGAATCAGATTTCACATCAACGGTTATGGGGTAATGTTGCCTCCTAAATATGACGGACTGAAGAAACACCTTTCTTTTACAGTATTTATGCCAAAACTACGCAATTTGATTCTAATGATAAGAAAACAATAGACAACCTATAAGTGAGTGAAAGTGAAGTCGCTCAGTCGTCTCCGACTCTCTGCGACTGCATGGACTGTAGCCTACCAGGCCTCTCTGTCCATGGGATTTCCCAGGCAAGAGTACTGGAGTAGGTTGCCATTTCCTTCTCCAGGGGATCTTCCCCACCCAGGGATAGAACTCGGGTCTCCCGCATTGCAGGCAGACTCTTTACTGTCTGAGACATCAATTGTGGGATATTTTACAAGTAAATGTTAAGACTAAAAAGACATGAAAAATGCAACACATGCAATCCTGGATTGGATCCGGGGTGGGGTGGGGGTGGGGATTCTTTCTTGCATTTATAAAGGACATTATTGGAACTGCTGATTTTGATAACTATACTAACGTTACATAAAAGACTCTCTCCTTTTTGTTCTTTAGGTAACAAACATTAATGGGGCATTACTTCCACGATTTACACTTAACAGCTTCAGGGGGAAAATGCACAGGATACTATGGAAGCACATGGGAGGAGTACCTCTCCAATCTGGATATTCCCTCAGGAACGGCTGGGATGAACCCTGAGTCACATCTAGAAAGATGACTAAGAATTAGGTTAAAAAGGCCTACTTGGTAAAGGATACAGCAAGAGTTAGAAATGTATACTTCACACAGATTGCAACTAAGTGTGATCAGATGTGTGAGAGCAGAAATTTCAAATAGGTGCTAGGCAGGTGTCAGGGGATGCCATGTCAGGGGAGTAACCAGAAGTAACCAGTAACCAGAAGAGCATGTGTAGCAGTAATAAGAAACTGCTGACAGACAGACAGAAGAGAGCAAAAAGGGAGGCAAATAGATACTATAAACAACGCTTCATTCCTATTCAATCCCAGGTCTCCTAAATTCAACTAAACAGAAAATGCTTCATGAACCTACTCAAAGAAAAACTTAAAGACTTCATTATTAAGGTAACTCATTAAATAACAGAGAAGGCAATGGCACCCCACTCCAGTAATCTTGCCTGGAAAATCCCATGGACGGAGGAGCCTGGTAGACTGCAGTCCATGGGGTCACTAGGAGCTGGACACAACTGTATAACTTTCAAGTAGACAACCTGAGCGACTTCACTTTCACTTTTCACTTTCATGCACTGGAGAAGGAAATGGCAAGCCACTCTAGTGTTCTTGCCTGGAGAATCCCAGGGACGGGGGAGCCTGGTGGGCTGCCGTCTATGGGGTCACACAGAGCCGGACATGACTGAAGCGACTTACCAGCAGTAGCAGCAGCAGCAGCATTAAATAAAATGTTATATTTGGGCTATGTGATAGGGCATAGAGGAGAGTGAAAAAGTTGGCTTAAAGCTCAACATTCAGAAAACTAAGCTCATGGCATCCAGTCCCATCACTTCACGGCAAATAGATGGGGAAACAGTGGAAACAGAAGACAGACTTTATTTTCTTGGGCTCCAAAATCACTGCAGATGGTGATTGCAGCCATGAAATTAAAAGATGCTTACTCCTTGGAAGGAAAGTTATGACCAACCTAGAAAGCATATTAAAGAGCAGAGACAGTACTTTGTCAATAAAGGTCAGTCTAGTCAAGGCTATGGTTTTTCCAGTAGTCATGTATGGATGTGAGAGTTGGGACTACAAAAAAAGCTGAGTGCCAAAGAATTGATAGTTTTGAACCGTGGTGTTGGAGAAGACTCTTGAGAGTCCCTTGGACTGCAAGGAGATCCAACCAGTCCATGTTAAAGGAGATCAGTCCTGGGTGTTCATTGGAAGGACTAATGCTGAAGCTGAAACTCCAATACTTTGGCCACCTCATGTGAAGAGCTGACTCATTTGAAAAGACCCTGATGCTGGGAAAGATTGAGGGCAGGAGGAGAAGGGGATGACATGAGACAAAGATGGTTGGCATCACTGACTCAATGGACATGAGTTTAGGTAATCTCCAGGAGTTGGTAATGGACAGGGAGGCCAGGCATGCTGCAGTTCATGGGGTCGCAAAGAGTTGGACACAACTGAACGACTGAACTGAATTGAATAGGGCATAGTTCCCTTGTTGTTGTTATCTAGTCACTAAGTCATATCCAACTCATTTGTGACCCCATGGACTACAGCCTTACAGGATCCTCTATCCATGGAATTTCCCAGGCAAGAATACTGGAGTAGATTGCCATTTCCTTCTCCTGGGGATCTTCCCCACCCAGGAATCAAACCCACATTTCCTGCTGCTACTGCTGCTAAGTCACTTCAGTCGTGTCCAACTCTGTGTGACCCCATAGACGGAAGCTCACCAGGCTCCCCCGCCCCTGGGATTCTCCAGGCAAGAACACTGGAGTGGGTTGCCATTGCCTTCTCCAATGCATGAAAGTGAAGTCGCTCAGTCGTGTCCGACTCTTAGCGACCCCATGGACTGGAGCCTACCAGGCTCCTTCATCCATGGGATTTTCTAGGCAAAAGTACTGGGGTGGGGTGCCATTGCCTTCCCCGACATTTCCTGCACTGGCAGGCAGATTCTTTACTGCTGAGCAACCAGGGAAGCCCCCTTAGGTTTTCTGTAACCAAGAAAATATGGCTTCAAGTCCCATCTCAGTCATTATTGTGGGATCTTGATCAATTTAATTAATTTCTGAGCCTCAGTTTCCATATCTGCAAAAAAGAAACAATAAATTGTAAATATTAAAACAATGCTTGTAAAGCTTTTAAGCATGGTATTTAACAGAGAAAATGTTCAATATATATTAGTCATTATGATTCAAAACACTTGTTACAGGTCCTTGCTCCTTACTAAAAAACAAAAACTTGAAACTCTTAGTATTATAATTCAGATACCCTAAGTAAGATAGTAAAAATGAAGGTCAACCACCTGATCAAAAAAAAACAAAAAATAGTCTACCTGTATTTATAGGTTCTTTACAATATATACAATATACAGGTTCTATACAAACTTCATGAACACAAAATCACAGCTTTTCATCTTATAATTCTATTGAAGCTTAATAATAGAAACAAAGGTTAGAAAAAAAATCAGATGACACCCATCTCATCATCCAAATACAACTACGTATCTGGGGACATTTTTAAGTTTGGTGACGTTTTCAATGTTTAAAACAACTTGCATAAATATTTTACAACTCCAACCTTAATTCACAACAAAACATTACAAATAAGAGGTTTAAATCTGTCACTCATAATCTATGTTAGCATCATTTTAAATAAATAGCTATTGATACACATAAAAGTAAAGTTATTGAAGTAATTAATTAGCAAGATCCATTTTAATGGAGTAAAAAAGTATAGAATATTACAAGCAGTTTCATTTTTTTAAAAAAAGGAATGTGGGGTATTTTGTGACAGGCCAGTAAGACAGCTGGAACAAAGCTGTTGGAGCAACAGCTGTGTACCATGTACTGTTCATCTAAAACCACAAACTAAAGTAACCCATGTCAGACAACTTTATTTGACTAATCAGCTCAGCCAATGGCTTCTTCCTGAAACTATCTGCTATAAGGAAATTTACTAAATACATAATTTGAAACATGAGGAAGGAGAAAAAATAAACAAAACAGCAGTCTGTGTCTTTAAAATGTAAAACTAAAAGTTGAGAACGACACTCTAACATTATAACAGAAGACAACCTTTTCCATACTATTTTATCAACTGCTAAAATTATGATCATAGAACCTTCATGCTGCTGCTGCTGCTGCTGCTGCTAAGTCGCTTCAGTCATGTCCGACTCTGTGCGACCCCATAGACAGCAGCCCATCAGGCTCTGCCATCCCTGGGATTCTCCAGGCAAGAACACTGAAGTGGGTTGCCATTTCCTTCTCCATTGCTTGAAAGTGAAAAGTGAAAGTGAAGTCGCTCAGTCGCGGCGGACTCTTAGCGACCCCATGGACTGCAGCCTACCAGGCTCCTCCATCCATGAGATTTTCTAGGCAAGAGTACTGGAGTGGCTTGCCATTACCTTCTCCTTAGAACCTTCACAATGGTAAGGAAATAGTCCCAAGACCCAACATTTGATGATGTATAAACTATTAATTAACATGCAAGCTCACCAGTTTCTACTCCATTCTTAACTTTCAACTGAATGGAAAGTGCTTTTACCATAAAACACTGCAATGGTTATAAGAATTTTTAACTTTAAGTAATGTAACAATTAAAAAGAAGCTAATTTAAACCAAGTTGTTGGCATGGACCACGGCAATATCTGAAAATAATTCATGCAGTACTCAAGTTACTATTATTATCCAAGTCATTAAGTTATCACAGACCTATACCTTTGTTTTGGAGAAGGAAATGGCAATCCACTCCAGTGTTCTTGCCTTGAGAATCCCAGGGATGGGGGAGCCTGGTGGGCTGCCGTCTATGGGGTCGCACAGAGTCGGACACGACTGAAGCGACTTAGCAGCAGCAGCATACCTTTGTTTTAAATTTTATCCTCATTTTTTTATTCCAACAACAATGAACCCTTCTCTAAATTAAATTCACTCCTTTCTCAGTTTAAGATACACACCTGTGCATGCTTTGTACACATGCATATACATGCATAAGGTGAATTTCCCTACCTTATTTAATTGACCTAACTTCAGAAGAAGCAAAAGAGATAAAATCACAAATACTTACATATCTTTTCCACAAGATTTTTGAAACTTAAATGTTATATCTATCATAAATCTTCCTTTGCAGTTTGACTCAACTCCTTGCTTACTGTTCTTTTCCTTTCAGCTAACAAATTGCTGACTCTTGTAATCTCAACCACATGTATCATTTAACCAAAGCATTAAGAGAAAACTCACTAGGAAACACGACGAAAGTAATAAATCTTTAAGATCTTACTCTCAAGTTGTTTTACATTTCCTGAGTCAGAATTTCCAGAGAGAAATTAAAATAGGAAATCTTCTCGAGACAAAGATTATTTTCAATAAAACAGAATGCTATGGATCAACCACTAAAATTCTAAAGCTCAAATGTGTATATGTCACATGTACTCTTTTAATTTCAGAGAAACGTTGAAACCCAAAATTGAAAACAAGTTTATTTCTACAGTCTCTTTAGTGACCAGTGGTTACAAAACCATAATAAATACAACTCATCTTTCCTGATACTTCCTTTTTCCAACAATTTATTATATCCTGTTCAAGACCCAATATTCAGATCAGATCAGTCGCTCAGTCGTGTCCGACTCTTTGCGACCCCATGAACCGCAGCACGCCAGGCCTCCCTGTCCATCACCAGCTCCCGGAGGTCACTCAGACTCGCATCCATCGAGTCAGTGATGCCATCCAGCCATCTCATCCTCTGTCGTCCCCTTCTCCTCCTGCCCTCAATCCCTCCCAGCATCAGAGTCTTCTCCAATGAGTCAACTCTTCGCATGAGGTGGCCAAAATACTGGAGTTTCAGCTTTAGCATCATTCCTTCCAAAGAAATCCCAGGGCTGATCTCCTTCAGAATGGACTGGTTGGATCTCCTTGCAGTCCAAGGGACTCTCAAGAGTCTTCTCCAACACCACAGTTCAAAAGCATCAATTCTTCGGCGCTCAGCCTTCTTCACAGTCCAGCTCTCACATCCATACATGACCACAGTATTAGCAACTAATAAATACTAACAAATATTCTGCTATATGCTTGGGCTTCCCTAGTGGCTCAGACAGTAAAGAATCCGCCTGCAATGAGGGAGAACTAGGTTCGATCCTTGGACTGGGAAGATCCCCTGGAGGAGGGTGTGGCAACCCAGTCCAGAAGTCTTGCCTGGAGAATCCCCAAGGACAGAGGTGCCTGGCGGGCTACAGTCCATGGGGCTGCAAAGAGTCAAACACGATTGAGCTACTTAAGCACACACATACATATGCTTACTTCTATGTAACAAAGTTATTCCTGGTCTATGACACTCTAAATATGAAGAATAAGATGTACAAATACAACCAAGGGCAGACATTCAGGCAAGAATTCCAAACTCATAAAATTTCTCTACTAAAACACTTATTTTACTTATGAACATTCCAGTGTTTATAGAGTTTAAAAGAATAATGCCAAAATGAATCAGACACAGAATGGTTATCATATCCAACAGCCAGATAGTGGCTAAACCAAGATCTAAAGAAATATCTTAACTGGCAAGGATTCTTTATGTCAAACTGTCTGTTCTCAGATAAGCAGTAAGAATTTTTCCAGGTTGAGGACATCTTTTTAAAAAAGAAAAAGTTGGCAGCTGTGGTGTTTAATCTCACAGGTTACTAATGACTACGATGAAGACAATCACAAGGAACAAGTTTCTCAGAAACAATCTCTACATTTAAAAATGATCCCTGATTTTTCACTCTTCAATGCAGGGGAAATAAAACAACAGAAACAAAATTAAGCCTGCAAAAAAAAACCAAAGGTTAAAAGCAAAGAATATAAAAAGAATAAGGAGCAAAACAAATTTACCTAGATTATTTCACAGATAACGTAATCATATCATACAATAAATGTGAATGGGGTGAACTCCTCTAAGAGACAAGGACTCTCAGGTTTGATTCTTAAGGATAACATTACATATTATTTACAAACGATTTTGGAATGCAAAGACATCAAACCAGTCAATCCTAAAGGAAATCAACCCTGAACATTCATTAGAAGGACTGATGCTGAAGCTGAAGCTCCAGTGCTTTGGCCACCTGATGCAGAGAGTCAACACTATGGAAAAGATTGAAAGCAAAAGATGCTGGGAAAGACTGAAGGCAAAAGAAGGGGGTGGCAGTGGATTAGATATGCAAAGTCGCTTTGGTCACGTCAGACTCTTTGCGACCCCATGGACTGTAGCCAGCCAGGCTCCTCTCTCCATGGGATTCTCTAGGCAAGAATATTTGAGTGGGCTGTCATTTCCTTTTTAGGGATCTTCCCAACCCAGGGATCGAACCCATTTTCCTGCACTGCAAGTGGATTCATCACCACTGAGCCACCGTTAGATGGTTAGATAGGATAATCAACTCACTGGACATGAATCTGAGCAAACTTCAGGAGATAGTGAAGGGCAGGCAATCCTGGTGTGTTGCAGTCCTTGGGCTCACAGAGTCAGACATGACTTAGAAACTGAATAACAACTATAAAATGGCCACCAAAAAATAGCAAACATAAATGAAATAAATGCATACAAACAAAAATCCAAAATGGCAACATTAATACTATAGGTTGACATTCAAAGTAAAACTTGGCACAAAACTGATACTATTTACTTATAAGAAAGATGTAATCATTATTAACACTTTATATATCAAATAATGATAGCAAAATAAAGCAAAATTAGAAATGCAAGGAAAAAATTAAAACACAGTCTTCATGGGAAATTTAATCAACGTATTTCAGAATTTCACAGAATACTCAAGAAAAAAGGCTACAGAAGATTTGAATAATACAATCAACAAATTCTAGTTGAACAGATTTATGTAAAACCTTGCACCTTATAAGCTACAAATATTCTTCTCTCTTGTTCTTGGAATATTTACAAAAATCAACGGCATGTTTGTCCACTAAAACTTCTTAATGTTCCAAAACAGGTAATTTACAGGTCACATTCTTTGACCATAGCCCAACAAAGCTAGGAATTTAGAAAGAGAGCCACTCAATCCTTCTCCAAATTTAAATCACATCAAAATTAAGGGGATATCTAAACTGAAATTAAAATTATCTAAGAATTCATAAAAAGCACATTTCATTTCAAACAAACAATGCAAAATCAGTCTTATAATGCCTTTTCAAAAGTCATTAAGGATACTACAGACTTTATGACGATGGTAATGTAAGAGACATTTTAGAAAACCTTACTAGGAATCCTTTAATACATTTAAAAATATAAATTATAGCAGAGAAGTTACTTAAAGCAGTACTGTAAGAAATAAATAGCAATTATTCTCATTTTTTAAAGAAAGGAGGACTTCCCTGGTAGTCCAATGGTTAAAAATCTGACTGCCAAGGCAGGAGACACAGGTTTGATCCCTGGTCCAGGAAGATTCCCGGAGAAGGCAATGGCACCCCAGTACTCTTGCCTGGAAAATCCATGGACAGAGGAGCCTGGTAGGCTGCAGTCCATGGGGTCACTGAGAGTCAGACACAACTGAGCGACTTCACGTTCACTTTTCACTTTCATACATTGGAGAAGGAAATGGCAACCCACTCCAGTGTTCTTGCCTGGAGAATCCCAGGGACAGGGGAGCCTGGTGGGCTGCCGTCTCTGGCATTGCACAGAGTCGGACACGACTGAAGCAACTTAGCAGCAGCAAGCAACTTAGCTTGCCACATGCCACGGGGCAATAAGCTCATGTGCCACAACTACTGAGCCTGCACTCTAGAACCTGTGCACGCCACAACTACTGAAGCCGGTGAGCCTCGAGCCTGTGCTCTGTAGCTAGAGAAGCCACCACAGTGAGAAGTCTGCACCACAACTAGAGAGCAGGCCTCACTTGGCACAACTAGAGAAAGCCTTCATGCAGCAACAAAGACTCAGCACAGCCAATAAATACATAAGAAAGAAGAAAGCATAAAAGAAGCTTATGTATGAAATAGTGGGGAAAAATCTATACAAAATACAACATAAAATAAGCATATTTCAGGCTACATACACACATGCTGCCCACCCCCCACCCCCCAACACACACATACACACACTGAAGCAAGCACTGCGGCTTTTGAGTCTAGGCCGTACTGGTTTCTGTACCTACAACAAGAAACACCTTTGCCTTGATATGCATTTTGCAGCTTCACACACACACCCCTGACTGTCTTTCAAAGCTTCTACTTGCTGCAATGCAGAAAGATTAAATTTTAAGTATTAATAAACTATCCTCTTAACCATCCCTAATTCTCCAAAAAAAAGAAACAAAATGAAGTGAAAATGAAAAAAAAAAAAAAAAAAAAATGACAGACCTAAATAGTGTATTAAAAAGCAGAGACATTACTTTGCCAACAAAGGTACATATAGTCAAAGCTATTGTTTTTCCAGTAGTCATGTATGGATGTGAGAGTTGGACCACAAAGAAGGCTGAGCAGTGAAGAACTGATGCTTTTGAATTGTGGTGCTGGAGAAGACTCTTGAGAGTCCCCTGAACAGCAAGGAGATCAAAGCCAATTCTTTACTTCCAACACCAAGAATGACTAAGGTCAACTCATCATAAGAGGATAAATTTAAAAAACACATTCTACCACTCAAGAAAAAACCCTTCCCTGGCAAGAATTTTTTCTTTAAGCTGTACCAAGCTTTAAAAATATCAGTTATGTGGCCTTAAGACAAAAGAACATCCCCACTGATTACTATTAGACTGAAATATCAAGGGTTATTATATCTGTTTAAGAGAATACTTCAATCTGACATCCAGAAATTTCAGTGATACAGAAGGCAAATGTGACAAATTCTTGAATGGAGACAGACTATCTTAGCCTTTTCACTGATTAACTCAAGAATATATGAAACAATGATTTCAAAGAATCAATGCACAAATAGGTATTTCAGAAGATAATTGAGAAAATGAAGAAGAAAACCTTCCCAGACCTGAGAATGTTTCATCATTTCTCAGGGAAAACTAGTGAACAGAGAAATACTTCCAGTCATATCCTGACAAATGTTTCCATTTCCAATGATAAAAGAAGGCTACACGCATACAAACAGAAAACAAGTTATTCCTGCAGAATAGAAACTTGAGGCTAGTGAGATAAAAGCAAAGACATGAAAGATAAGTAAAGCAGTATCTCGAACTGTTTCAATACAAAAATCTTAGGACCCAATAATTTTATACTCATTATTTATCATGTAAAAGTAAAATTTTTAAATTAAATCTTAAAAATTAATGTAAGGTTAATCTTTAAATTTTAAAAGTAGTTGAAAGTGCTCTCTAAATAACAATTCAAAATAAAAACCAGCTGTTCATGAGGATTGCTTGTTAGGACTGAAATTAGTTAGAATGGTAAGAAATGGCAAATAAAAGCAATAGTTCCTAATGAGAAAGGAGAGGGCAAGATGGTTGGATGGCATCACTGACTCAATGGACAAAAATTTGATCAAGCTCCAGAAGATGAAGGAGAGTGAAGCCTGGCAGGCTGCTGTCTATGGGGTCACAAAGAGTTGGACACAACTGAGCGACGGAACAACAATATTTGCTATTACAATTATAATAACAAAACCAAATGCAAAAGACAAAAAACAATCTCTTAGAACAGTGCAGTCACACACACTTTGGGTTACTTTAAGGACAGCCCATCCTAAAAGAGATCAGTCCTGGGTGTTCACTGGAAGGACGGATGCTGAAGCTGAAACTCCAATACTTTGGCCACCTGATGCGAAGAGCTGACTCATTTGAAAAGACCCTGATGCTGGCAAAGATTGAGGGCAGGAGGAGAAGGGGACATCAGAGGATGAGATGGTTGGATGGCATCACCGACTCAATGGACATGGGTTTGGGTGAACTCCTGGAGTTGGTGATGGACAGGGAGGCCTGGCATGCTGCGGTTCATGGGGTCTCAAAGAGTTGGACACAACTGAGCGACTGAACTGAACTGAAATTTATGAAAAGGGTGAGTGAAAACAGCAAACAAACTGCTAAATTTCTCATTTTCTACAACTAGAAATAAGACAACTATTCTAATTAAATGTTTAAGAACATGAATAATTTTAAGCTAAATCCAAGTAGTAAAACAAAAAAGGAGAGGAAGAGAGAAAGAATCTATTTTTCAAATCCACTACACAACACAAGGGAGGAAAATCTACACAGCAAAAGGCAAGATTAGTGCAAAGTGAGGATATCATGCTAAAATCGTGGCCAAAATCTGTTCGCCTACTCAAGGCTATGGTCTTTTCCTGTGGTCATGTATGGATGTGAGAGTTGGACTGTGAAGAAGGCTGAGCGCCGAAGAATTGATGCTTTTGAACTGTGGTGTTGGAGAAGACTCTTGAGAGTCCCTTGGACTGCAAGAAGATCCAACCGGTCCATTCTGAAGGAGATCAGCCCTGGGATTTCTTTGGAAGGAATGATGCTAAAGCTGAAACTCCAGTATTTTGGACACCTCATGCGAAGAGTTGACTCATTGGAAAAGACTCTGATGCTGGGAGGTACTGGGGGCAGGAGGAGAAGGGGACGACAGAGGATGAGATGGCTGGATGGCATCACTGACTCGATGGATGTGAGTCTGAGTGACCTCTGGGAGTTGGTGATGGACAGGGAGGCCTGGTGTGCTGCGATTCATGGGGTCGCAAAGAGTCGGACAAGACTGAGCGACTGATCTGATCTGATCAACGGTTTCCTCATAAAGGCATCTGCCTATAAAATTAAGCAAAAATTTTCTCCTTAGAGAGAAAGTTGGTTCCCTTTTCGCCTCAATGTGGTTCCTTCAGGCTTATTTTCAATCAGAGCCTAGCTAAGGTAACTGTGAAGACCAGATCTCACTAGCATAACTGAATAAAACTCTGCTTATTATCTTTACCTAAAGCAATGTCAAAATGTTAACTTGGATCACTTTGGTCAAGGTATCAGCCAGGTTTCTTCCATGTGGCTATTATTTTCCCCTTGATAATTAACAATACCTTATGGGCAGATACTTTACGACTATGTTAATATCCACCTACTCTCAAACTTTTACCCACTACTTTTAAATCCATTTACGATTCTTACTTAAATCAGCTGTTTGACTGCCAAATGTTGATTTTCTAATTCCACCATTTCCTCTGTTTTACTCATCAAATCTAAGAAAGAACTTCCCTTTCTCCTTCATTTATTTATCCCTATGGATTTTATGACCTAAATCAAATCCCTTATGATTATACAGTGGAAGTGAGAAATAGATTTAAGGGCCTAGATCTGATAGATAGAGTGCCTGATGAACTATGGAATGAGGTTCGTGACATTGTACAGGAGACAGGCATCAAGACCATTCCCATGGAAAAGAAATGCAAAAAAGCAAAATGGCTGTCTGGGGAGGCCTTGCAAATAGCTGTGAAAAGAAGAGAAGTGAAAACCAAAGGAGAAAAGGAAAGATACAAACATCTGAATGCAGAGTTCCAAAGAATAGCAAGAAGAGATAAGAAAGCCTTCTTCAGCGATCAATGCAAAGAAATAGAGGAAAACAACAGAATGGGAAAGACTAAGGATCTATTCAAGAAAATCAGAGATACCAAAGGAACATTTCATGCAAAAATGGGCACGATAAAGGACAGATATGGTATAGACCTAACGGAAGCAGAAGACATTAAGAAGAGGTGGCAAGAATACACACAAGAACTGTACAAAAAAGAGCTTCACGACCCAGATAATCATGATGGTGTGATCACTGACCTAGAGCCAGACATCCTGGAATGTGAAGTCAAGTGGGCCTTAGAAAGCATCACTACGAACAAAGCTAGTGGAGGTGATGGAATTCCAGTGGCGCTATTCCAAATCCTGAAAGATGATGCTGTGAAAGTGCTGCACTCAATATGCCAACAAATTTGGAAAACTCAGCAGTGGCCACAAGATTGGAAAAGGTCAGTTTTCATCCCAATCCCAAAGAAAGGCAATGCCAAAGAATGCTCAAACTACTGCACAATTGCATCATCTCACACGCTAGTAAAGTAATGCTCAAAATTCTCCAAGCCAGGCTTCAGCAATATGTGAACCGTGAACTTCCTGATGTTCAAGCTGGTTTTCGAAAAGGCAGAGGAACCAGAGATCAAATTGCCAGAATCCGCTGGATCATGGAAAAAGCAAGAGAGTTCCAGAAAAACATCTATTTCTGCTTTATTGACTATGCCAAAGCCTTTGACTGTGTAGATCACAATAAACTATGGAAAATTCTGAAAGAGATGGGAATATCAGACCACCTGATCTGCCTCTTGAGAAATCTGTATGCAGGTCAGGAAGCAACAGTTAGAACTGGTCATGGAACAACAGACTGGTTCCAAATAGGAAAAGGAGTACGTCAAGGCTGTATATTGTCACCATGTTTATTTAACTTATATGCAGAGTACATCATGAGAAATGCTGGACTGGAAGAAACACAAGTTGGAATCAAGATTGCCGGGAGAAATATCAATAACCTCAGATATGCAGATGATACCACCCTTATGGCAGAAAGTGAAGAGGAACTAAAAAGCCTCTTGATGAAAGTGAAAGTGGAGGGTGAAAAGGTTGGCTTAAAGCTCAACATTCAGAAAACGAAGATCATGGCATCTGGTCCCATCACTTCATGGGAAATAGATGGGGAAACAGGGGAAACAGTGTCAGACTTTATTTTTCTGGGCTCCAAAATCACTGCAGATGGTGACTGCAGCCATGAAATTAAAAGATGCTTACTCCTTGGAAGGAAAGTTATGACCAACCTAGATAGCATATTCAAAAGCAGAGACATCACTTTGCCAACAAAGGTTCACCTAGTCAAGGCTATGGTCTTTCCTGTGGTCATGTATGGATGTGAGAGCTGGACTGTGAAGAAGGCTGAGCGCCGAAGAATTGATGCTTTTGAACTGTGGTGTTGGAGAAGACTCTTGAGAGTCCCTTGGACTGCAAGGAGATCCAACCGGTCCATTCTGAAGGAGATCAGCCCTGGGATTTCTTTGGAAGGAATGATGCTAAAGCTGAAACTCCAGTATTTTGGACACCTCATGCGAAGAGTTGACTCATTGGAGAAGACTCTGATGCTGGGAGGGATTGGGGGCAGGAGGAGAAGGGGACGACAGAGGATGAGATGGCTGGATGGCATCACTGACTCGATGGATATGAGTCTGAGTGACCTCCGAGAGCTGGTGATGGACAGGGAGGCCTGGCGTGCTGCAGTTCATGGGGTCGCAAAGAGTCGGACACGACTGAGCGACTGATCTGATCTGATGGATTCTTAGATTCTTTATTTTGGCATGTCACTTCAGTCACGTCTGACTCTTTGTGACCCCATGGGCCACGTCCTGGCAGGCTCCTCTGTCCATGGGATTCTCCAGGCAAGAATACTGGAAGCAGGTGGCCCTGCCCTCCTCCAGGGGATCTTCCCAATCCAGGGACCAAACCCAGGTTTCTTACATCTCCTGCATTGGCAAGCAGGTTCTTTACCACTAGCACCACCTGGGAAGCTTATCCCAGTGTTAGCCTGTGGGCCTTCTTGTAGGCTGGCTCTGTCTCTTTGACATGCCACCATCATTTTGTTTTCTGATGTCAACTAAAAAAGATGCACAACTTGAGAGCTGCAGGTCAAGTTTTATTTAGGGCAAAATGAGAACTGCCGCCCAGAAGGCAGCTCCTCACATAGCTCTGAGAGACTGCTCCAAAAAGGCAGTGGGGGAAGGCCAATATATAAGGTTTGGGTGAAGCAGGAGTTCAATACCGTTAAGCACTCATTTTACAAAAGGTTTTCTGCTAGTCACAAGGATCTGATGTCATCAATGAAGAGATTTAGTGCTTTTCTAGATATGAGGAGATACAAGGACTGGGATCATAAAATCAGTTCCTCAAAGTATCCAACTATCTAAAGACTTGTCCCACAGATTCCCTGGATACAGTGTACTTCATTCCCTCTGAACTCCCTCAGGTCAACAGTGGCAGGAGCACAGGGTTCAATCTCCACAGAGGCAGATGGCAAATGCCCTTGTTGTTCAGTCACTGGCAATGCTCTTGGCAAGAGACAACTTGTAGTTGACACTGAGCACCTCTTTACTTCCTGGTAAAGATGCTCCAAGTTCATCTTCTACTTCTCCCTGCCCCAGCCCAGGGATCAGTCTTTTCTCCAAGGTTCCTTTTAGTAAAGAATGGTATTTAGCACCCAAGATCTGGCATTAGGTGTTCTCACTGCTAACAGGGGATCACTGTTTCTATGCACTCTCAGCAGACATAGCTGGAAAAAAGATGTATAGATGTGTGAATGAGCAGCCACACACACCTATTTCTTTATCTTAGTATATACTTTTTAAACTATGAGTTCTGTTTTAAGATGGGGGGGACCACTTCCAGGGCCCAAGAGTGGGCTCTTGTCTAACACTCGGAAATGAATTGTCCAAGGAGACACACGTGCTGACAAAGCAAGAGACATCATTAGGAAGGAGCACCTGGGCAGAGCAGTAGGGTAAGGGAACCCACGAGTGCTCTGCCACGCAGTTCACAGCTTACGGTTCACAGTGGTTTGGGCTTTACGATGATGGGATTAGCCTCTGGATTTTCTTTGGCCAGTCACTGACTCAGAGTCCTTCCTAGTGATGCACACATTGCCCAGCCAAGATGGATGCCAGAGAGAAGGATTCTGGGAGGTGGTCGGACACGTGGTGTCTCCTTTTGACCTTTCCTGAACTGTTCTGGTTGGCGGTGCCCTGTTAGTTTCCTGTTCCTTACCAGGACCTCCTGTCGTAAAATAACTCACGCAAATGGTTATTACGGTGTCTGGTCAGGGTGGGCGGTTTCAGTGTGCTTCCCCTAACAATTTTATGCCAGTGTCCTCAATTCCAACTTTGCATCGAGTGCTTCCTAGCCTTACCCTTTCCTCACTTATAACTCCCTTCTTCGGCTGTAAGGAACTTGGCTCCCATTTTCCACAACACATTTACTTATCTACTTAATCCTAGTATAGAAAATTGTTTCAGAATTGCAAACCCTATGCTGCTGCGAGGAAGATGGGGGGAAAAAAGGCCTGTTAACCAAAGTTCAGTGTTTGTTTAGAGTTTGTCTTTATCCTGAGGACATAGTCCAAACACTGGGTTCAAAAGTTACATTACTTTTTTTTTTTATCTTCCTCCTTCAGTGTGGTTATGTTAGTCATTTGAAATAAGGTTCAGTTTATTTGTTTTGCTAGTATTCCACCTTTGATTTTATTGGTGTTTGCTGTTTATATACTGAGTGTGTGAAACCTTAAACATGGTTCCAGGAGTCAGAAAAGGATCCTCGAAAGAGGCCCTCAATCCCTTTCCCCTCATCCCTACCCACACACAGAGCTCACCAGTCATCTCTTTAACCTCTGACTTACCCATTTCTGTACTTTTTTGCCCCAATCAGTAAATAAGTTTGTTATTTTATTTCCTCTTCTTTCCTACACTAAAAGTAATATATCACAAATACAGTAAATACCTTTGTACTTTGTATTTTTCACTGAACAATTTATCCTGGAACGCATTTCCCATCAGTTCTTTTTATAGCTGCAGAATGCTCTACTGGGTGAAAGTACCATATTCCATTCAACCCCTCTCTATCCTGTAGGCTGCTTCTAATTTTTTAAATTACAAACAATGCTGTGGCCCCATGCACTTATATTTTAATACTACTGGAAGTACATTTCCAGGGTAAATTTGTTGATTCAATTTTTGGGGGGAGCACTGAGTCAAAAGGTAAACACTTATGCTGTCAAATCAACTACAGAATCCAGTCAAATCAACTGGATGTTGATTATATCTCCTCATATAACACACTGAGAACACACCTCTGCTATTCCTGCGCCCAAAACGAATGAAGAAACCGTGAAGAAACAAATTCAAACTGAAGGAACTCTATAAATAACTAACTTGTATTCAAAAATGTCCATGTCATAAAACACAAAGACTTGGGACTTCCTTGGTGGTCCACTGGTTAAGAATCTGCCTTGCAATGCAAGGGGACACGGGTTCAATCCCTGGTCCGGGAACTAAGACTCCACCTGCCATGGAGCAACTAAGCCTATACACGCCAACTACTGAGCCCTCGCACTCCGGAGCCCTCAAGACAATTAGAGAACCTGCGCTGCAACAAAAGACCCCACATGACGCAACAAAGATCAATACATGCTGCAACCAACACCAGACGCAGCCAAACAAACATTTTAAAAATAAAGATGAAAGAACTGTTCCAAATTAAAGACACGGAAACAAAATGTACTGCATAATCTGAGATTTTTCTTTTGCTATAAAGGGCACTATTTGGACAACTGGCAAAACCTAAGTTCTGCACATTACATTAATAATATATCAATATTAATTTCTGATTTAGGTTATACACTATAAGCAAGTGCCCTTGCATTTAGGAAATATACAAGGAAGTATTTAAAAATAAAGGGGCACTGTCTTCAACTTACACTCAGATGATTCAGGAAAAAACTGTTTATTTGGGGGAAATAAAACAAATATGGTAAAATGGTAGCATTTGGGAAAACTGGGTTAAGGTTTTTAAAAAGCAACATCAGCTATCATGCTGGCATGTATATCCATACATCCAGTACTGAACATTTACAAATTCTGTAAATATATTTTAATTAAACTATTTAATGTTACATAACCAACAATCATATTGCTTTTACAAAATGTTGAAACTAAAATTTACAAATAACTCCAGTAGCACAATTTTAGTCATATTTCTTTGCTTCTTTCAGAACTACACAGAAAATATATAATTCTGAAAGAAGCAAAGAAATAAGTGAATAAATGTATACATATCTTTGTCTTTTTCATAAAGGCCTGAGAGACATTTTTCTTTGAGAAACAGAAGTAAATCAAAAGCCTGCTGCTGCCAAGTCGCTTCAGTTGTGTCTGACTCTGTGCGACCCCAGAGACGGAAGCTCACCAGGCTCCCCCGTCCCTGGGATTCTCCAGGCAAGAACACTGGAGTGGGTTGCCATTTCCTTCTTCAATGCATGAAAGTGAAAAGTGAAAGTGAAGTCGCTCAGTCGTGTCCGACTCTTAGCGACCCCATGGACTGGAGCCTACCAGGCTCCTCCATCCATGGGATTTTCCAGGCAAAAGTACTGGGGTGGCGTGCCATTGCCTTCCCCAAATCAAAAGCCTAGCAAGGACATTACTTGAAGTTTCAATCTCAATCCCAGACTGGGTGGCTCTAGCCAAATTAATTCAAGATCAAGGTCATTCAGGAAGATTCAATGACAATTAAGTCTACGTTGTTTACAAGTAGAGTCCAAGTCTTTTACTCATTATCACTTTTCCACAAGAAACAAATACCCTAAGAGACTTCTATTTTTCCTTATCAAAAGGAAAAAAAAAGAAATGAATTAACAAGTTCATGTAGCATCACAAAATCTGTTTCTCTTTTACGAGATCAATTTTAATTTGAAAAAGAAATCTTAAAAAAAAATTTAAATAATACAGCTTCAAGAAAGTCTTTCTGTTCTCCTTCCTCACTTTACCAATTTATTTTCCTCACTGAATTAAACAGGCTACTTTCATTTTAAAGCTTAGGAAAGACCATTAACATTTCAGTAATAAAGATGAATTAAAAATCCCATTCCAGTAGGCAGCTACCTGTCATCATTTTGCCTTCGAATGGTACTATACCAAGGGAAAGCAGAATTCTTAACCTATTCAACAGAAGTAATCTCACTAAACTCCTTCAACTTCCCATTCCAAGACAAGACACAGGCTTGCGCACATCTGCACACGTGTGTACACACACACACGTTAGAAATGAATAAGAAGAATGAGTTTTAAGACTCTCTGGGTTAGAATTTCTCCTCTAACAAAAGCAGTCATTCTCTAAAAGAAGGTGTTCTTTCTTGAGTGCCTAGCATGTTCTGCAGCAGAACCATTTCATCCTAACAAAATGAGGCAATCTCTAGTATGTAAAAACACCACTAGGGAGGGGTACCTTATTTTTCAATGCTAAGAATTCATGTGTAAACTACTCTGAAAATGTAGAATAGTAATTTTCACACTAAAAGACAAGTCCACAGTTCAATTCAGTCGCCTCTGCAAACCCATGGACTGCAGCACGCCAGGCTTCTCTGTCCATCACCAACTCCCAGAGCTTACTCACACTCATGTCCATCAAGTCTGCAATGCCATTTCAAATTCTTAGATAAAAGTTACTTTAAGTGATTTCTAATCGCGAGCACATGTTCAAGATGTAGCAACAGAATAGTAGTTCAGGAATCTAAACTTACCAAGATCAATTAACTTTAACACAAATGCATGTGCCTTGAAATCTCTTCTAAGATCTTTGTCCCAGGAAAAAGCAATGGAAGGGGATTGCACAAAAGATAAATTACGTAAAAAGCAACATCTGAGTCAAGTCCAGGCTAACAGGTTGTAAGACAGACTAAAACTTGATACCTGAGAAGTCAGCTACCCCCCCTACGCAGCTCAAAATCTGACAAACTGTGAATAACAAGTAAGGATGCTAAATGAAGAACAGAGGCTGGGAAATTCCTCTCTTTGTGTAAAATATGTATGGTCTTTTCTCAGAGTTGCCAGAAACCACAATGGTTACTCCATTATTTCTGAAAATCAACTCCCAACTCATCAGGTTTTCCCAACTCATCAAGTTTTCCCAACTCAAAATGGGATCAGCATTCATTACCTAAATATCAATCACACAGGAGTGAGGAGGCAATTTGTTCACCCAAGCTCAATATTTTATGGAGAAGAAAATAAAGCCCCAGAGAGATTACAGAAGACTAAAAGGATCTCCAGAGTCACCTGAGGAGGGAGACTTAGAACCCAGAGAGCCAACTCTCTTCAATTCACTCTGTACAGTTAGAAAATGTTAAAATCATTTCTAACTATAGAGTCCAGTCATCATCAAGGGCTTCTATTTACCAAGAGAACTTTCAGAAAACTATGAACAGAAACAAGGAGTTCATGTACACACATTTATTCTTAATAATTTTTATATTATTAGTCATGGATGTTTCATGATGTGCTGCATTCATTTTTAAAGAGGAAAAGCCACCTCAATCAAGTAATTCTTGCCTTAGTTTCCTAATTTTGTAGCTCTTTATGTGCACAGAAAGAAAGTGAAGTCACTCAGTCACGTCCGACTCTCTGTGACCCCATGGACTGTAGCCTACCAGGCTCCTCCATCCATGAGATTTTTCAGGCCAGAGTACTGGAGAGGACTGCCATTTCCTTCTCCAGGGGATCTTCCCAACCCAGGGATCGAACCCAGGTCTCCTGCACTGCAGACAGACACTTTACCATCTGAGCCACCAGGGAAGCTCTCTTTATATATATATACAAAAGGCAACAATTTAAAGAAAGTTGGGATTTAAGTTTTCCACTCCCAAATTTTTTCATTATATTTTTTCTATTCAAGACTACATAATAGAAAAATACATACTGAACACTGTAAAAATAGTGCTGTATCTCAAGAGTCTTATAAGATAAAACTGATTTGTGTCATCCTGATCACCTACAAAGAGGACTGACTTCCGCTTGTTAAGATTATTATCTTTCTGCAGACTCCTCTCCTTCCATTACTACTGCGAGACCATAATAACAATGAATTTTAATTTCCCAGGAGCTGGACAATAAATAGCAGTTCTATTAAGTATAGATGATAGTCACCTTGGCTCCATAAGCTAAGATTAACATAGTAATAATGATAATGTTTGTAGCCTTACTATGCACCAGACATTGTTCCAGGCCCTGGACACATGCTAATTTTCAGAACTGTAAGTGTAATTTGTATTTCCCCAACTTACAGTCGGAAAAAACTAAGGTACCCAGAAGTTAAGTAATTTGCCTAAGATTACACAGGCAGCAAGTGGTAGAGCTGAGACTCCATCTAGGTCTGGCTTCTTCTAACTCTCCAGAAAGCCTTCTCAAAGTCAGAGCTCATGTTCCTCCCTTCCACTGGTCCCAAGTAAGGGGCCAATCCCTCTCCCCTCTTTGCCCAACTCCTCTCTCCAAACTAGCATATGACTGCCCCCGCTCATGCCCTCTTTCCACCATCACGCCTACCCAGTCCTTTTATCAATCCTTCCCAAACTGACTTTTCCTCAATTCAGAACTCCCTTTGCATTTAAATGTGTTAACAGAAGTGTACACATAAGCTTATAAGAGCCATCATTAACGGAGCACATAGTATATGCTAGATACAAAGCTAAGGATGGTCCCTTAATTTAAAGGATTATGAAGAATGTGTGATTAGACCTGTTTTACTGAAAGGAAAATTGAGGTTCAGAGAAGCTAAATAATATATTGGCAATGTTCTCCCAGTAAATAAACAACACAGCAAGATTTAGCACTCAACTCTGCATGACTCAAAGCTCACACCTGTTTTACTTCTTTTAAACCATCTAAAGTAACTAGGTACATCACTATTCATAAAGGAAGTGCTTCTTTAAAAAATGAATTTAGAAAATCATTAAGCAAACAGAAATTACTGTCATTTTAATAGTTTCTAATACTATTTCCCAAAACAAAAAGTTCCAGTATCTTAATAATTAACGTACAGATTCAAATAGAGATGGATTCGCCGACCCCCATGCAAAAAGCTAAAGACATATTATGGTTTAAATTCTTCTCTCTCCTAGCCAACCTCCCACCTCCCCCTAGCTACAGTTTCCCCAAAAAGTTAACTATAAATTGTTTTGCTTTGCCAGTTACTTAAAGTCTCTCCCGACCCCATGAGAAATAACGACAGCATCTCTGATTCTGCAGCCTCTTATACTAAAGCCAATCTCACCTCTGACTCAGTGTGAATTTTTTTTAACCCACTAACGAGTACACTGTAAATGCTTATTACATAAACATCTCTTCCTGGATACAAAGGTTTCAGCAGCAGTTTTTAACACCTTGAAATGGTATAACAGCAATTATTGCTCATTTAGTCAACTGGACAGGTAACAATCATATTTATGTTACAGAACTCTGTATTTTCATGTCACTATATACATTAAGTGCAATGAAATACGCTATTCAAGTATGCCAACTGAAAGCAAACGGCTCAAACAGGTATATTTCACCAAAGCATTTTAACAACACTCTTGATATGCATCTTTGTTACCTGTTACAACGCTGCACCTTCATTCTCTCCCAGCATACGCCACACCTTTTAGGTTGACAAAAGCAGAGAGAAATCGGAGCTTCTCTCTTTAATAGTCCCAAAAAAGATCACTCAAACCTTCTACCACAAGCAAATCTTAAGAACCAAGAATTTGACCTCCCTTTCCTTTACAACCCGACTTTCCGCCTCCAGCTACCAGAGAGGACTGGGGGTTGGGGAGACAGTGGCTGGAACAGTGGACACAGAACGCACGACTCGGTCGGTCATCTCCTAGCCCGGCCCACCCTAAACTTCACCTTGGCACGGCGAGAGGCAGGAAGGCACCAGGAATTCCTAGGAAATGGTCTCACCCCTATCGGAGAACATTCTTAACTTCCTCGAGGCCACCATTTCCCTGGGGTATTATCACACACTCCCCCCCGGACATATTACCTAAGAGATTACTTAAAAGAAAAGCGCAAACACACACAAAGAGAAACACACCGCTTGAAGCGGGCAGCTCCGGCTCGGCGTGCGCGGAGAAGCTCGGAGACCACGCGGAACCAAGTTGCCACCGCGATCGCACCCACTGTGCAGGAGGCGGCCCGGGCGGCTAGAAACCCAGCGCGCGGGGCTCCAGCCCCACGCCCTACGCCCCGCGCCCCGGCCTCACGGCAGGAAGCTCGGCGCGGCGGCGCTGCCTCTCCCTAAGAGATCGGGCCGCGGCCGGAGCGATAAGGTGGATCTGCGCTTCCCACCCTGCCAACTCCGCCCTCCCGGACACATTCCTGAGAAGCCCGACTCCCAGGACGCCGAGCTGGGCGCCCGGCAAGCAAGAGCTGGACGCCCGGACCGCAGATCAGGAGGGCAAAGCCGACCCGCGCCCCCCAACCCCGGCCTGCGCGGCGCCTCCGGGGCGGGGTCCCTGAGGCCGCCCCGCCACAGGTAGCGGGAGCCCCCGCCCGCCGCCGCCGCCGCCGCCCCGGCGCCCTGGGCAGGCCCGCTCCAGGTACCTGGATGAACTGGATGGTGAGTGCCGATTTGCCCACGCCGCCTCCGCCGACCACCACCAGCCGGTACTTCTCCTGGCCGGAGCCGTCCCGCCAGCCGGCCGCGGCCATGGGGACGCCACCGAGCCCAGCCCCGCCACGCCGAGCCGCCGCCCGCCTTAGGCCCGGCTCCGGGGACGTGTGCGGCCGGCGGGCTGCGGGCGAGCGGCCGGGCGGGGGTCCCGGGCGCCGGGAGCTGCTGGAGGGCCGGTCAAGACGGCACCGTGGCGCCTGGGCTGGTCGGGTCCCTCCCGAAGCGCGGAGAAGCTAGGGGACCGCAACGGCGAGGGGCTGCGGCGGCCGGGGGCGCGCTCTCCTCCACACGACTTCGCAGCGCCTGCCGAACGCAGCCTCCAGCGCCGCTACAAATGGCCGTCTGGGGGCCGGGCCGCTGGGCCGAGATGCTGCATATGCATGAGGGGGTGGGGCGGGGCGGGGCAACGCTGGCCCGGGCTGAGATTCGGGAGCTGAGCTTGTAGGGCTCAGACCCCCTCGGTGTGCCCCTCCAGTTCCTGGACTGAGCGCGGTGTGTACGCGTGTGCCTGTGCGAGTGAGGAGTGTGTGTGAAAGTGTGGGAGCTGGAAGAAGACAGACAGTGTGTGAGCATAACTGTATATGTCAGGAATTGTCAGGGACTGTGTGGATGAAAAATATAGTATGTGAAGGCGTGTGTGAAAAATAGAGCCGTTGTCATCTTAACTCAGTTTGTAGGAGGATAAATATCCTGTTTTAAGAGTACAGATGGTGACCATGACTGTATGGAAAACAGTACATGACAGTGATTGAAGATGAGAGCTGTCACAATAATTGTGTGTGTGATATGCTTGCGGTGTGAGGAATGTCACAGAGACTGAATCACCGTGATTGAGGGCGCATAGACAAGAGTAAATGTGGCACATGATATATCTGCCTTAGTGGCTATGTTTATATGTGAAAAACGTGATGTAATTGTATATGAGGGGTATAAATGTGAGAGATTATACTTATTTACATACTACACACCAGGCACTGTGCTCAGTGCTACAAATCACTTTATGAATAAAATAATGTCCCTGCCCTCAGGGAACTAAGAATCCAATGGGGAAACAGCCAGGACCACAGGCAAGTTGTCCGGCATCACAAGCACAGTGTGACCCTAGGAGAAGCACTCATTCCACAAGTGGGTGGTCAGGGAAGGCTTCCTGAAAGATCTGAATAAATAACCTAAGCAGAAGAAAAGTATTCCAGGGAAAGCAAGCCACATATGAAAAAGTCAGAGCTGAGAAGGTAAGATGTGTCACATGATTTTGTGTTGGGAAAGTGTGCTTGTGAAAGAAAAGTGCTTATCTATGGGTTGTTCCTGTGGTCATGTATGGATGTGAGAGCTGGACTGTGAAGAAGGCTGAGCGCCGAAGAATTGATGCTTTTGAACTGTGGTGTTGGAGAAGACTCTTGAGAGTCCCTTGGACTGCAAGAAGATCCAACCAGTCCATTCTGAAGGAGGTCAATCCTGGAATTTCTTTGGAAGGAATGATGCTAAAGCTGAAACTCCAGTATTTTGGCCACCTCATGTGAAGAGTTGACTCATTGGAGAAGACTCTGATGCTGGGAGGGATTGAGGGCAGGAGGAAAAGGGGACGACAGAGGATGAGATGGCTGGATGGCATCACTGACTTGATGGGTGTGAGTCTGAGTGACCTCCGGGAGCTGGTGATGGACAGGGAGGCCTGGCGTGCTGCGGTTCATGGGGTCGCAAAGAGTCGGACACAACTGAGCGACTGATCTGATCTGATCTGATGGGTTGTTCAGCCACTCTGTCACGTCCGACTCTTTACAACCCCACAGACTGCAGCAATACAGGCTTCCCTGTCCTTCACTATGCATCTATGTGTATAGAAGTTTAACCAAATGTAGTAGGAGTCACAGGTGTATACAACGCAGTGTAGGCTGGTAGATAAGACCATGGGCTCTAGGGCCAGACTGGATTCAAATCCTAGCCCTTTGACTAAAGGTGTCATAATAGAACTTACTAAACTTCTATACCTCAGTTTTCTCTAAAATAAAGACAGTAGGATTACCTACCTTAAGGTGTTTTTTGACGTGAAGTGAATCACTCAGTTGTGTCCGACTCTTTGCAACCCCATGAACTACAGTCCGTGGAATTCTCTAGGCCAGAATACTGGAGTGGGTAACCTTTCGCTTCTCCAAGGGATCTTCCCAATCCAGGGATCGAACCCAGGTCTCCCACATTGCAGGCGGATTCTTTACCAACTGAGCCACAAGGGAAGCCCAAGGTGTTTTTTAGTAAGAATCAAATTAATTAATATATATAAAGCACATAAAACAGTGCCTGGCATGTAGTGTTTATGGCAGTTTTGGAACATGACTCCAAATTCCTGGAAACAACCCAGTGGCTCTCTTGGAACCAGTAGAATGCAGCAGAAATGATGCTGTATACCTTCCAAGTCTAGGTCAGAAGAGGCCATGCGGCTACCACCTGTTCTCTTGGGATTCTCACTCTGGGAGAAACAATGTAAGAAGTTTGCTACCCTGAGGCTGCCATGCTAGAGAGGCCACATGTAAGCATGCCAGTCAAAGGTCCAACTGAACTCCTAGCTCAGTCAGTCTAGGTCAATTTTCATTCCAGTCCCAAAGAAGGGCAATGCCAAAGAATGTTCAAAGTACCACACAATTGCACTCATCTCACATGCTAGCAAAGAAATGCTCAAAATACTCCAAGCCAGGCTTCAACAGTATGAAAACCATGAGCTTCCAAATGTTCAAACTGGATTTAGAAAAAGCAGAGGAACCAAAGATTAAATTGCAAACATCAGTCGGATCATAGAAAAAGCAAGAGAATTCCAGCAAAAAAAAATCTGCTTTATTGATTACCCCAAAGCCGTTCTCTGTGTAGATCACAACAAACTGTGGAAAATTCTTCAAGAAATGGGAATGGGAATACCAGACAACCTTACCTGCCTCCTGAGAAATCTGTATGCAGGTCAAAAAGCAAGTTAGAACCAGACATGGAACAACAGGTTATACGTCAAGGCTGTATATTGTCACCCTGCTTATTTAACTTATATGCAGAGTGCTGCTGCTGCTGCTGCTAAGTCACTTCAGTCATGTCCGACTCTGTGCGACCCCATAGACGGAAGCTCACCAGGCTCCCCTGTCCCTGGGACTCTCCAGGCAAGAACACTGGAGTGGGTTGCCATTTCCTTCTCCAATGCATGAAGCGAAAAATGAAAGTGAAGCCGCTCAGTCTGTCCAACTCTTAGCGACCCCATGGACTGGAGCCTACCAGGCTCCTCCGTCCATGGGATTTTCCAGGCAAAAGTACTGGGGTGGGGTGCCATTGCCTTCCCTGTATATGCAGAGTACATCATGTGAAATGCCAGGCTGGATGAAGCACAAGCTGGAATCAAGATTGCCAGGAGAAATATCAATAACCTCAGATACACAGATGATACCACCCTTATGGCAGAAAGTGAAGAGGAACTAAAGAGCCTCTTGATGAAAGTGAAAGAAGAAAGTGAAAAAGCTGGCTTAAAACTCAACATTCAAAAAACTAAGATCATGGCATCTGGTCCCATCACTTCATGGCAAATAGATGGGGAAATGATGGAAACAGTGACAGACTTTATGTTTTTGGACTCCAAAATCACTGCAGATGGTGACTGCAGACATGAAATTAAAAGATGCTTGCTCCTTGGAAGAAAAGCTATGACCAACCTAGACAGCATATTAAACAGCAGAGACATTACTTTGCCAACAAAGGTCCATCTAGTCAAGCTATGGTTTTTCCAGTAGTCATGTATGGATGTGAGAGTTGGACCATAAAAAAGGCTGAGTGCCAAAGAATTGATGCTTTGAAACTATGGTATTGGAGAAGACTCTTGAGAGTCCCTTGGACTGCAAGGAGATCAAACCAGTCAATCCTCAAGGAAATCAGTCCTGAATATTCATTAGAAGGACTGATGCTGAAGCTGAAGCTCCAATACTTTGGCTACCTGATGTGAAGAACTGACTCATTGGAAAAGATTCTGATGCTGGGAAAGATTGAAGGCAGAAGGAGAAGGGGACAACAGAGGATGAGATGGCTGGATGGCATCACCAACTCAATGGACATTGAGTTTGAGCAAGCTCTGGGAGTTGGTGATGGACAGGGAGCCCTGGCAGGTCCATGGGATCACAAAGAGTCGGACCCAACTGAGTGACTGAACTGAACTGAGCTCCTAGCTGACAGCCAACATCAACTGCCAGCCATGTGAGATACCTTCACCCCAGCTCTGTCCAGCCTTCTGGTGACTGCTGCCCCTACTAGTATCTGGCTGCAAATGCATGAAAGACCCCGAGCAAGAGCTACCCAGTGGCTTCCCTGGTGGCTCAGTGGTAAAAGTATCCTCCTGCCAATGCAGGAGACATGGATTCAAACCCTGATCCGGGAAGATCACACATGCCATGGAGCAACTAAGCGCATGCACCACAGCTATTGAGCTGGTGCTCTAGAGCCCTGGGAGCCGCAACTACTGAAGCCTGTGCACCCTAGAACCAGTGCCCTGCAACAAGACAAGCCTTGGCAATGAGAAGCTTGCACACTGCAGCTAGAGAGTAACCCCACCTGCTGCAACTAGAGAAAAGATTGAGCAGCAACCAAGACCCGGCACAGTCAATAATAAAAACATTAAAAAAAAAAAAAAAAAAAGAGCTATCCAGGTCAGCCCTTCTTGACCTACAAAAGTATGTGCAAAACAAATCAGTAAACTAGTTGTGGTTTTAAAACTTTTTATTTGGGAATAATTTCAGTCTATAAATATAAGCTTCCCTTGTGGCTCAGCTGGTAAAAAATGTGGCTGCAATGTGGGAGACCTGGGTTAGATCCCTGGGTTGGGAAGATCCCCTGGAGAAGGGAAAGGCTACCCACTCCAGCATTCTGGCCTGGAGAATTCCATGGACTGTAGAGTCCATGGGGTAGCAAAGAGTTAGACACGACTGAGCGACTTTCACTTACTCACTCAGTCTATAAAGAACACCCATACGCCATTACCCAGATTCCACTATGTGAGCATTTTATCCCGCTTCATCATTCTCCCCTGTCTCTGCTTTTCTCTTTCATTTATATATATATATATATGTGTGTGTGTGTGTGATATAGTTATTTATATTAATTTATGATAGGACTTCCCTCGTGGTCCAGTGGTTAAGAATCCACTTGCCAGTACAGGGGACATGGGTTTAATACCTGGTTCAGGAGCTAAGCACATGCACCACAACTACTAAGCCCATGCTCTACAACAAGAGAAGTAATTTCAATGGAAAGCCTGTGCACTGCAACTAGAGAGTTGCCACCTCTCACTGCAAATAGAGAAAGCCTGAATGTTGGAACAAAGACCCAGCACAGCAAAATATAAAATATTTTATGATAAATGTATGTGTGTATATATAATTCTTACATTTAAATGAACTTTTGAACTATTTAAGGATAGGTTACAGGCATTATGGCCGTTTATCCCTAAGTGCTTCAGTGTGTACCTTCTAAGAACAAGGATATTCTCTCAGATAACCACAGTACATATCAACATTAGTAAATCTAGTATTGGTATGAATACTTTTGTCTACCATTTATATTTCAGTTTTGTCAGTTGATTAAATAATGTGCTTTAGAGCATTTTTTCCCGTCTAGTACAGAATCCAGTCTAGGGTCAGGCATTGCATTTAGCTGTCAAATCTCTCTAACTTTGTTAGTGTGATACAATGGTTGTCTTAGGCACCCCTTTTTTCCAGAGGAGGGAGATATGTTTTACACAGCAGTAGTAGCCAGAAAAGTCACAACGCAGACAGTGTTAGCAATGTAAAAGAAAGAAAAAAAGGAAAGAGAAAAGAAAGAAGAACGCACGTCAAGGAAATGCTGAAAAAGGGCTAGTTATGCTTCTCTCAGTGTCTCTCTAGCCCTGAAATTTTCTATAATCTTTCAGGACCAAAAAGATAATCAATGGGTCCTTTTATGCAGCTTTCCTTCCCTTCTAACATACAATCCAAAACCTTTCCTTTCAAGAAGACATGATAATCAGAAAAGCTTATCAAATCTCAAAAATATCCAAAAGAAAGTAAGTTAATCCCTGAGGAGAAAAGAAAAGCATGTAGGGACTTCCCTGGTGGTCCAGTGGTTAAGACCCCACTCATCCAATGCAGGGTACATGGGTTCAATACCTGGTTGGGGAACCAAGATCCCACATGTCACACAGCACAGCCAAAAGAAAGGAAAAAACAATAACGACATAGCTGTATGTCTGTGTATGTGTGTGTGGTGGGGTCGGGGGGAGGGTCGGTGGGCTCAGTCAAGTCCAACTCTTTGTGACTCTTTGTGACACCAGGCTCCTCTGTCCATGGAATCTTCCAGATAAGAATACTGGAGTGGGTTGCCTTTTCTTATGCCAAAGGGTCTTCCTGACCCAGGGAGCAAACCCATATCTCTTGCTGCTGCTGCTGCTAAGTCGTTTCAGTCGTGTCCGACTCTGTGCGATCCCATAGAAGGCAGCCCACCAGGCTCCCCCATCCCTGGGATTCTCCAGGCAAGAACACTGGAATGGGTTGCCATTTCCTTCTCCAATGCATGAAAGTGAAAAGTGAAAGTGAAGTTGCTCAGTCGTGTCCGACTCTTAGCAACCCCATGGACTGGAGCCTACCAGACTCCTCCGTCCATGGGATTTTCCAGGCAAGAGTACTGGGGTGGGGTGACATTGCCTTCCCCCACCCATGTCTCTTGCATCTCCTTATTTGCTGGCAGATTTTTTTTTACCACTGCACCACCTGGGAAGCCAAAGCATAGCTGTGCCATTTGCAACTATTTAGACTGGGGGAATCAGGTGTTGATTCTAAAGTAATTGTAACAAATTCCTTAGTATTTTATGACTCTGCATCTGGGAAAGGAGCACTCAGGGGGGTCTGGGCCTGAAGATAGTTTGACCAATAAAAGAAGAGGAGGATAAAGTGGTAATAAATCCAAGCTGGTGTGCACATATGTGTCCAATGACTACAGTTTTCAGGGAGAAACTTGTTTTCAGTAGGATCTATTTCAATGCTTATTTGTTGAGCTTCATCTCTGCCTGAGTCCTGACCAAGATTTTCTTTCCTTCCTATTCTATACCACTACAATCTCTGTGTACAGCACAATTTTAACACTGAAACCAAGAAAGCAAACTCATCCTATAGAAACCATGTATTTGTTGCCTCCCAGGCATCCATTTCTCCTTCCTTTCATATTGTGTCTCCTAATTTTCCTTACTTAGTTTAGGAGTGACTGACTCCCACCTGCAGAGATTTACCCTAATTCAGTTAAGATTATCAACCTCTACTGGCCACAGTAATTAGCTGATAGATGGATGTACAACCGAGGTCAGGCCAATCAAGAAGAGATTCAGCTACAGAATCAAAATTACAATGAGGTACCACTTAACACTCACTAGGATAACTATAATTTAAAAAAATAATAACAAATGCTGACAGGTATATAGAGGAACTGAATCCCTCATACACTGCTGGTTGGAATGTTAAATGGTGCTGCTGCTTTGGAAAACAATCTGGCATTTCCTCAAAAAGTTAAACACAGAGTTGCCATACATCCCAGAAGTTCCACCCTTAAGTTACATGCACAAGATAAATTAAAACATGTCAATATAAAAACCTATAAGTGTAAGGTTATCAGATCAGATCAGTCGCTCAGTCGTGTCCGACTCTTTGCGACCCCATGAACTGCAGCACGCCAGGCCTCCCTGTCCATCACCAACTCCCGGAGGTCACTCAGACTCACATCCATCGAGTCATAGCAGCATTATTTATAATAGCCAAAAAGTAGAATTAATTATCCATCAACTGATGAATGGATAAATAAAATGTAGGGCATTCATACAATGGAATATTATTTGGCAATAAAAAGGAATGAAGTACTGATACATGGTACAACGTGGATGAATCTTGAAAACTATGTTAAGTGAAAGAAGCCAGTCGTGAAAGACCACATATTATATGATTCCATATGTATGTAGGTCCAGGATAGGAAAATCTAGAGAGACAGAAAGTAGATTAGTAGTTGCCAGGACTGAAGGGAAAATTCTCTGTGACTAATAATGGGTATGGGGTTTCTTTTTGGAGATATGAAAGTATTCTGGAATTAGATAGCTGTGATGGTTACACAATTCTGTAAATACACTAAAAAACATTGAATTGTATACTTCTTAAAGTGAATTTTATGGCATATGAATTAAATCTCAAAGCTGTGAGGATAAAAGATTCAATGGCAGGGTTTTCTTTGAGCTACTAAGGAAACGTCTTTTACTTCAAAATATTCCTATCAATGCTATACCTTTATTTTAAAAAAAAAATTTAACTCAGAGTCAAGTGTTCAGTAAGCAAGAAGTCCACATGCTCACTCCACATAGACCTTCTGTTCCAAAGTGCTTTCTTGCTCTCGGAAAGTATCCCAACAGCCTACAGCAAAAAGAAATTCCCCTGCAAAAACAAATCACTGGTATTGTACTGATATTTGGCAGAGAAAGAACTAGTTGTCATTCATGCCAATTAAAGATGACTTTTCATCTTAATCTAAAAAATTTGTTTTTCATGTAGCTAGAAGACAAAAAGTAAATACATAAATCTTCATTAGAAGAATCCTCAAAGCCTTGGAAAGAACACTAGAGATCATCCCCCTTAACTTACCAGAAGAAATCCTGTGAATAGGGAAAGAATATCTTCCCAGTGTCACCTAGCAAGTTGTTAGCAGTATATAGGTCTCCTGACTGCTATGCTCAGAGCACTTTGCCCCAAGCCAAGCTGGATGTTATCCAGAATCCCGTAGAGCCTCACAGCACAGAGACAACGTGATGCTGCCAATCAAGAGAGCTGTTGATTGTATTCTTCTGACTTAAGTTGAGTGATGTTCATGCTAAAAGTTTACCAAGAGACTTCAGTGGGCAGATTCAAAGTCAGATTTGGCTAAATCGGAGTCAGATATGTTTTGGCCCACAATTAGAAGTTTTTTAATTTTTGAATTGGTTGCTGATATTTGAATTTAGAATTTTTAACAAATCTAGATTCCTAACTCTTCCTGAAAAAATTAAATGGATTATCTACCAACCCCAGGCCAGTATTATCATAAGACAATGGCTAAAGGTAAGTACAGGCTGCCCTTGAAAGAAGGTATGTTCCTGTTCTTCAGAGTGATCAGCACTCTTGGATCACACCCTAGCCATTGGATGTTACCTGCCTGGCCTTGGTGACCTTTCAGAGTTTGCCAATCCTACTACTATATGCCAAAGTTCTCCATCTAGATGCACATTTGAGTGCCCTGTAGTGTCTTAAAATGAAGAACCTAGACTCCTCCCCAGACTTGGTAAACAGAGAATACTTGCAGACCAAGAATGTGAATTTGTGTATTTAAATACCAAAATGGACTCTGAGACACCACCACAACTGGGAACTCTTGGAGGGGAGTAGACTCATCCATGTCCACTCTTTTTTTCAGAACAAACAATGACCCTTTCAGCTGGAATGTTGATTACTCATCATCTCCAAAAACAACCATTGCCGAAATACCATTCCTGGCCCATCCCAAAGAAAGGATTTGGGGGTGGAGTGGAGAGGGAGGTGCTGAAACCAGGATTCCCCTGACCTCATATACAGCTGAGTCAGATAGAGACCATGCCTGGTGACCAAAAAGAAACAAACCCCCAGATCAGAGTGTATTCAGTCCTCATCATGGCTGATGGAAGAGCCACCCTCCACTTTCTTCCTTAATGGACTCCTGCTTCCAACATGAATGAATGGCTGGTGACTGCACCCAGCAGGAGCTGCCTGCGTCTGAGATGAGACAGACGCACAAATCTATTCCTTGTTTAAAGATCACCTTGCTAAGAATAGAAACTGAAACACAGGCTGGAGCGTGTACACACAGAGCCCTAAGGAAGGCCACAGCAGAGCCGGAGGAGTCCACAGCTTAGGGGAGGATCGTCAGAGAATCACAGAGCCTCAAAGCAGAAAAAGCATCCTGAGGTTACTCCTTCTAATGCTCTCATTCTATAGATGGGGAAGCAAAGGCCCAGATAGAAACTGCCCTCACCACCATCGCCTAGAGACAGAACAGAAGCATGACTAGAACTCGGAACCCAGCCTGGGGACCTGACTCAATGGCACCCCACCCCAGTACTTTTGCCTGGAAAATCCCATGGACGGAGGAGCCTGGTAGGCTCCAGTCCATGGGGTCGCTAAGAGTCGGACACGACTGAGCGACTTCACTTTCACTTTTCACTTTCATGCATTGGAGAAGGAAATGGCAACCCACTCCAGTATTCTTGCCTGGAGAATCCCAGGGACAGGGGAGCCTGGTGAGCTTCCGTCTATGGGGTCGCACAGAGTCGGACACGACTGAAGCGACTTAGCAGCAGCAGCAGCAGCAGCGCGCTGCCTTGGGAACACAAGAGCCTACAAGGCTAACCAGGGCCAAAGTCACACCACTCAGGCATGGCTGCCAGGAAGAATCAAGCAAGGGTGTCTGCTCTCGCATTTGTTTAAATAGTAAAAAATCAAAACGCACCTAAATATTCAACAACAGGGACTTAAATAAATAATGCTATAACCATAGTATAGGATATAGAATAAAATAGTATAGAATACTATGTAACCATTAAAAATAATTTTTATTTATCTAGGAAAATGAAGAGTAGGATACAAATCAGTATATATAATTCCATAAGCTACCAATTACTGAGCATTTACCATGAGCCTGGCACTGTGCTACTCACCTAAAACACATTACCCAATTTCATCCACAAATTAACTAACTAAAGTAGGTTCTATTATTGTTTGTATTTTAAAAAAAAAGCTTTGGCACAGAGGTGTCACATAGCTACTTAATGGCAGAGTATGCCTGTTTGAACTCATACAGTCTGTACTCCAAAGTTTTGTACTTAATCATTAGAAATAAATTTTTCAAAAAAAGAAAGAACAGCAGGATATTCAGTTATCCTAGGTTATTTTCCACTCTTCATTTTTCTGTATCTTTTATCTTTTTTGTTTGTTTTGCAATTCCCCATTCTCTCCTATCCCTAGTCCCTGATAACCTCTAATCTTTCTGTCTCTATGAATTTTCCTATTTTAGATATTGCACAGAAGCATAATCATACAACATTTGTCCTTCAGTGTCTGGTATATTTCATCTATAATGTTTCAAGGTTCCTGCCTATTGTAGAACATATTTATGCTTCATTCCCTTTTAGGGCTGAATAGTGTCCTGCTGCTAAGTCGCTTCAGTCATGTCCAACTCTGTGCGACCCCATGGACAGCAGCCCACCAGGCTTCCCTGTCCCTGGGATTCTCCAGGCAAGAACACTGGAGTGGGTTGCCGTTTCCTTCTCCAATCCATGAAAGTGAAAGTGAAGTCACTCAGTCGTGTCCGACTCTGTGCAACCCCATAGACAGCAGCCCACCAAGCTCCTCAGTCTGTGGGATTTTCCAGGCAAGAGTACTAGAGTGGGGTGCCATTGCCTTCTCTGAATAGTATCCTATTGGGTGAATATTCTATTGTTTGTTTATCCATTCATCTCTGTTGATGAACTTCTTCTGTCTTGTTTCTAGTTTTGGGCTATTAAGAATAATGCCACTATGAACATTTACGTACAAATAGGTACCTGAGTTTCTGTTTTTCAGACTTTTGGATATATGCCTAGGAATGGAATTGCTGGATCAAATGTTAATTTTATGTCTAACTTTTTGAGGAACTGCCAAACTGTTTTCCATAGCAGCTATACCATTTTACATTTCCACCAGCAATGTGAGAGTTCCAATTTCTCCACATCTTCATCAACATTTGTTATTTTCTTTTTTTTTTTTAAATAACCATCCTATAAGATATGAGGTGGTATCTCATTGTAGTTTTGGTTTGCATTTGGCAAAGTGTCTGTCTGCAATGCAGGAGGCCTGGGTTCGAATCCCTGGGTCAAGAAGATCCCCTGGAGAAGGAAATGGCAACCCACTCCAGTACTACTGCCTGGAAAATCCTATGGGTGGAGGAGCCTGGTAGGCTACAGTCCATGGGGTCACAAAGAGTCGGACATGACTGAGTGACTTCACTTGCACTCACTTGCAATGACTAATGGGGTTTCCCTGGTGGCTCAGTGGTAAAGAATATGCCTGCAATACTGGAGATGTGAGTTCTATCCCTAGGTTGGGAATATTCCCTGGAGAAGGAAAAGGCAACCCACTCCAAGTTTTCCTGCCTGGGAAAGTTTACGGACAGGAGAACCTGGCAAGATAGTCCACGGGGTCGCAGAAGAGTCAGACACAACTAAGCAACTAAAAATCAAAAAATGACTAATGATACTGAGCAGATTTTCATATGTTTACCTGCCATTTGTGTATATTCTTTGGAGAAGTATCTGTTTGAGTCAATGCCTAGGTTTTAACTAGGTTGTTCCCTTTTTTGTTGTTCAGTTGTAGAAGTTCTTTCTATATTCTGGATATCAAACCCTTATCAGATATTTCATTTTCAAATATATTTTCTATGGCCTTTCACTGTTTGATGCCCAAGTTTTTTATATTAATGGAGTCCAATGTCTATTTCTTTTTAGACAAGAAAAATATAAAATGACATTTATGAACAATCTTTAATGATATGGGCAAAGAAGCAGCCAAAATTGTACATATAGGATCTAACTCTGTAAAATAGCTGTACATATGTGATTGAACAATGTAAAAATAAGCGGTAGTTAGATAATCTGAGAGAATTAACTATTCCAGGAAGACTGAGAATCAGGGTCAATAAATAGAAAAATACTAAGTGATCCTCCATCACTCAGGTTGAACTGTGATGGCTCCTTTTTCTCTTTCTTCCCTGCAGCAGCTTTCCAAACAGAAGCATGCCTGATCCTCATTGGAGACTGAGCCCTGAAAACCGAGCTCCCTCAGCACCCAGGGCTGGTTTATACGGCTCCAAACAGCTTTCTCTTTCACCCACACCCCTTACCAGAACAGAGACTATGGCTGTTTTAAAGATTTGTAAAGAACTCAGGAAAGACCAAAGAGTAGAAGAGAGAAGTTCTCTCTTCTTTTGAACAAGCTAAGACATTTCTGGCCAACGCAGTGGGCTGAACTTTTTTTTTGGTCGGGGGGTGGGGCAGACTTCCCAGGTGGCTCAGTAAGAATCTGCCTGCCAATGCAGGAAATATGGGTTCAATTCCTGGGCTGGGAAGATCCCTGGAGAAGGAAATGGCAACCCACTCCAGTATTCTTGCCTGGAAAATTCCATGGACAGAGGAGCCTGTCCATGGGCTACAGTCCAAGGGTCGCAAAAAGAGTCGGACACGACTTAGCAACTAAACAGCAAGACATATCTAGTTTCCAGAACAGAAGGGCACAACTTCAAATGCAGCTATATGAATTTAGGTTAGACAGCTGGTAGAACCTGCTAATAAGGCAAGGTGGACAGTTCCTGGGCTTCTCTGGTGGCTCAGTGGTAAAGAGTATGCCTGCCAATGCAGGAGACCTGGATTTGATCTCTGGGCTTGGAAGATTCCTTGGAAAAGGAAATGGCAACCCTTATTCCGGTATTCTTGCCTGGGAAATCCCATGGACAGAGGAGTCTGGTGGGCTACAGATCAAGGGGTCGCAAAGAGTTGGACACAACTCAGTGACTGAACAACAGACAGCTCCTACAAAGTTTTTTTTTTTTTTTTAATGTAGTGGTTTCTAGGCTCTGTTCCTGCCCCTACAGAATTACAGTTTCAGGAGAGACCTGAAAGGAAATGCTTTGTGATTGCAATCGTCTCTCCTGTTCCCCAATAGGCATGGGATACTTCTGTCTCCTGCAACTACACCACCAGTGGGCTGGTCAGAACAAACAAAGTTTTCTTTTTGGCAAACTCAGGAGCCCTGGAGTTACAGTGTGAGACATGGCGTCCTAAATGCTAGAGAGGAAAGGGGCTTGACAGATCTACTCTGCCTCCTATATTACTCAGTGTTGGAGCATTAGGAGACCCAATAAATAACAGCCTGCTTCCCCACCCAAGTTTTGAACCAATTGAGAAGTAGGACACAGAGAACCAATAGAGGGAGATCCAAAGGTCAGCTTTATTACTGATAAGACATAGACTGGAGGATATGGCTTAGACGTCAAATAGGCCTGCTTACACTGCTCCCAGAATAAATGTACCAGTGAGTTACAGGCAGGGCTCAAAAAACTACAGGCCTCATCTAATGGAGCTCTGCCTCCGTAAAACTCATAGCACGTACAGGGAACATAGACTAACTGCCTTCTTTAGTTAGGCTGGCTCACAAAGGAAACAAAGGGAGGAATTAAACTGAGCATGCCTAGATCATTCTTCCAAATCCAAGTAGATAGTTAAGTAGTAGTCATACCTTCTTTGTGGAGAAGGATGAATAAGGGATGAGGAGAGAGGCTAGGAGCCTTAATTTGGTGATTTTCAAATTTCAGTGGGCATCAGAATCACCTGCAGGGCTTATTAAAATACAGATTGCTGGGCTCCACCCCCAGAACCCTGATTCACTGGGTCTCCTGTAGGGTCTGATATCTTATTTTTAATCAAGTTCCCTGGTGATACTGATGTTGCTTATCTGGGGACCACACTTTGAAGAACCAGTGCTCAAGGAGATTCTCTCTACTTGGAAATACAAGGAGGAATAAATGATTCCTTGACAGTCAGGACTTGTTTAGTTGTCAGTGACAGAAATCCAACTCAAACTGAAATTAAAAGAATTTATTGGTTCATGTAACAAAATGATCCAGCTGTTGATATAACTTTAAGGATGACTACATTCAGAGAATTCTGTCATCAGAATTCTTTCCCTCTTCACATCTCTCAGTTTGTGTTTGTCCCATATGCTGCTGCTGCTGCTGCTGCTAAGTCGCTTCAGTCGTGTCCGACTCTGTGCGACCCCATAGAAGGAAGCCCACCAGGCTCCCCCGTCCCTGGGATTCTCCAGGCAAGAACAGTGGAGTGGGTTGCCATTTCCTTCCCCAATGCATGAAAGTGAAAAATGAAAGTGAAGTCGCTCAGTCGTGTCCGACTCTTAGCGACCCCATGGACTGGAGCCTACCAGGATCCTCCGTCCATGGGATTGTCCCATATGACTCAAGTCTTAAGCAGGGTTTGCCCTGGTGTTGGCAAGATAGATTCCACTTATTTCCTTTTCCCTTAGACAGTGTTTCTCAAACTTCAGCATGAATCAGAATCACCTGGAGGGCTTGTTAAAAAAAAAAAAAAAAAAAACAGATTGCTGGTCTCCAACCCAAGAGTTTCTGATTTAATAAACCTGGGATAAAACCCAAGAACTGGCAATCCTGACAAATTCCCAGGTGACAGTATTGATGCTATCCAAAGAATGGAAAATGGATGCTGAAAAGGCTCAAACAATAGATGTTCACAACTTTTTGATTTACAGATCAAGAAGTGAGTTTTAGTTACTCAGTTGTGTCCGACTTTTTGTGACCCCATGGACTGTAGCCTGCCAGGCTCCTCTGTCCATGGAATTTTCCAGGCAAGAAGGCTGGAGTAGGTTGCCTTTTCCTTCCCCAGGGGATTTTCACAACCCAGGAATCGAACCCGGGTCTTCTGCATCATGGGCAGATTCTTAACTGTCTGAGCTACCAGGGAAGCCCACAGATCAAGAAACTGAGAGATTGAGTAGCTGGTTTGTTTTATCCCATTTAGGAAAAATTTTTCAGCAATAAAATCTAACATCAAATCCCATCCCCACCACTGACAAACTGAGTAGTTTAGGGCAGGCCACTAAACCTCTTTCCTCATCTCTTTGTTTTAAAACAAGAATAACTGTAGCACCTATTTATAGGGTAGGATGAGAATGTGATGACTTACGGGAACATGTTAGAGTCCTTTATATTTAGAGATGTGTTAGACAGATGGTAAGTTTTAAATTATTTTAAAAATCAATGTGGATTATAATGGACCTGAAAATTAAAACTATGCAATCACTAATTTTGGTTTTATTAGTATTATTTTCCACCTATACAATTGGCAAGTATTTGATAACACTGTGAAGCAAAAGACAGGGGAAACTAATTTTCCTTCATTGCTAGTTGAACCCAGTCCATATCCTGGAATTTCAATGTACCCAGGACCCAGTACATCAAGAATTTCATTTCTGCCTGATGGAATTTTCTGAACTGTGGAAGTCTGTTCTGGCTACCAGAAAACCAAACCAAGGAAATACCTGCTTCCCTATTCCTATCTTATACTCCCATGCGCCCAGAGCAGCCTTCAGCCAATGACTCGGGACAGTCAGCTTCCTTGCCTTTGTTTAGGGAAATCCAGAAGCAAGCATTTTGCGCCATTTCTCATCACTTCCAAGTGGGATTAAGTTTCAGTCACCCACTGTAGTAGTTGGCTTCATAATATAGCCCTTTGATGGTTGCCTTCCTTTCCCTGTGCCACCCTCCCCCACCCACAGCTTTCTGGTGTTTCCTGAACCTTCCAAATACACTACTTGGACTAGAATCATTGTAGCAGAAATATGCTTTTCTAGGGGAATGTCAACCAACATATAAACATTCTTTGGGAGTGGGCAATATCTAGCAAAACCATAAATTTACATGGGCGCCCCCTGGTGAGAGGGCATGGCAATCTACTCCAGTATTCTTGCCTGGAGAATCCCACGGACAGAGGAGCTTGGAGGGCTGCAGTCCATGGGGTCACAAAGAATCAGACATGACTGAGTGACTAACACACACATAAATTTATATGTCCTTTGACTGATCAAGTCTGATTCTAATAACTTATTTAACAGGTATATTCATGTACAAAATAACATATGAGGTTATTTACTGAAACACTATTTGTGATAGCAGATAGCAAGAGATTGACACAATTTAAATGTCCATTAATTCAAGACTGATCAAATAAGTCAAGGTACATTCAAACAAGATGTGCTCAGTGGCTCAGTTTGTCAG
Organism: Tragelaphus eurycerus; assembly: GCA_935064755.1. Taxonomy (NCBI): domain Eukaryota; kingdom Metazoa; phylum Chordata; class Mammalia; order Artiodactyla; family Bovidae; genus Tragelaphus; species Tragelaphus eurycerus. The sequence continues at coordinate 17,671,739 of CAKXYN010000028.1, read as the reverse complement.
ACTCTTTGTGGCCTCACGGACTGTAGCCTGCCAGCCTCCTCTGTCTATGGGATCCTCCAGGCAAGAATACTGGAGTAGGTTGTTATTTCCCATGCCAGGGGATCTTCCCACCTCAGGGATCGAATCCACAGACTCTTGCATCTCCAGCATTGGCAGGCACATTCTTTACCAGGGCTTCCCTGGTAGCTCAGTCAATAAAGAATCTGCCTGCAGTGCAGGAGACCGAGGTTTGATCCCTGGGTCAGAAAGATACCCTGAAAAAGGAAATGGCTACCCACTCCAGTATTCTTGCCTGGAAAATCCCAAGGACAGAGCTGCCTAGTGGGTACAGTCCAAGCATTTGCAAGAGTTGGACATGACTTAGCAATTAAACCACCACCTGAGAAGTTCTTAGCTACAGCACGTGGGCTCTTCGGCATGTAGAATATTTAGCTGTGGTATGTGAGGCTTCCCAGGTGACACTAGTGGTAAAGAATCCACCTGCCAATCCAGGAGACATAAGAGATGTGGGTTCAATCCCTGGGTCCTGAATATCCTCTTGAGGAGGGCATGGCACCCACTCCAGTAACCTTGCTTAAAGAATCTCAAGGACAGATGAACTTGGTGGGCCACAGTGCATACAGTCACAAAGAGTCAGACACGACTGAGGCAACTTAGCGCGACGTATGTGGGATCTAGTTCCCTGACCATCCGCAACCAGGGATGGATCCCAGGCCCCCTACATTGGAAGCACAGAGTCTTAACCACTGGACCACAAGGGAAGTCCCATAATCACTGATTTTTTATTTCTATAAGGATATAAAGGAACTTATTCTTGTATATACTCTTTGGCACTTTTTGAATTATGAACCATGTGAATGTATATTATCCATCCAGAAAAGCAAATTAATTAGTGAAAAACTTCTTTAAAATGAATATGGAAAAAGTTATTGGAGGTACTCATCTCACATACACATTTATTATTAGAATTAAATATTGTAACTGCAAACTACAAAACTGCAAATTGCAATATGTCAAAAAAAAGGTATATTAACAGCTGCTATCTATGGGGTCACACAGAGTAGGATACGACTGAAGCGACTTAGCAGCAGCAGCAGCAGCAGCAGAGCTTAAAAAGGTACCTATTGAAGATACAAACCTTGATAAGAGCTTAGTAAAAAGGGACCATATTTGGGAGTCACAATACCCCCAAGGTCCAGGCCTGAAGGTATCCTAGTGAGCAGCAGCAAAGCCACTTCTACACATGTTTTCAGGCCAAAGCTAGAGCACAGGGACCAGGAAGGAAACTCTTGGTTCATACCTTTCTGTGACTGGAGCATCCCAGCAGCTGGGGCTGTGCTACAGCGCAGGAATCTATTACAACTGACTTGGAAAATATTTTTTGACAAACATTTAGTTTTGCCTTTGCAGTCTCTCACATAGTGCCTAGCACATAGAGGTTTCTGAGAAAGCATTTGTTAAGTGAATGAATGAACCAATAGTTGGGAAGCATAGTGTGAAGTAATGTAAGAAAGTCCAAAGGGATAAAATACAGTCCCAGGTTACAACTCAGTTAAAGAGACAAGACAAAAATACCACAATATTTAGGGAAGACTAAAGAGAGGCCTAAAAGCAAGGCTTCAGTGCCTAGTGAAGCCTGAGCTATAGGAAATCAGAGGTGGGAAATAGCCCTGTAGGCTGGTGTGAAGGGAAGATGACATGTAGATAGGCAGAGACAAAGGGGTTTCTGGAGAAGACAATATCTTGATGCATGGGGAAGAAGCACAAGACTCGGAATTAGATAAGACCAGGGTTCAAATCCCACATCTACTTTTTACTGATGGGTACCGTTACTCAACCTCTCTGATAAGGATAATAATAGGGCTTCAGAACTAGGCAGAGATATTCAGACTTACAGCCCCCATTTTAGATGACTGGTCTTCAGGATCTTTGAATGCTTGTCTGAAGCCAGATCAGAGAGAAGGAAGACTATGAATAGGAGAAAGCAAAGATCTTTTCCCCTAGGCCTCTGAGATTCCCTAGACCTGGAGCCAACTGGAGAACAGTGGGGAAATTGGGGTTCCCAATGAACAGGCTAAAGCTGGATGGGGTAGCTGTGGCAGAATGGGGCCTCCCACTGCTGCCCCCTGACAATGTCTGAGCCTCTGCCAGTCAGTGCCCCAGCCTCAGTGGTCACCAAGCCTATCTCCAGGCCAGAGACATCCAAATCCTCTCCTACACTGGATCCCAGTTTCTTTTCCTTGATGTTTTGCCCTTTGAGTTTTTACTTCTCTTTTTTCCTCTCTCTCTTTTTTTTAAAGTGAAGTATGTTGCTGCTGCTGCTAAGTCGCTTCAGTAGTGTCCGATTCTGTGCGACCCCAGAGACAGCAGCCCACCAGGCTCCCCCGTCCCTGGGATTCTCCAGGCAAGAACACTGGAGTGGGTTGCCATTTCCTTCTCCAATCCATGAAACGAAAAGTGAAAGTGAAGTCGCTCAGTCATGTCTGACTCTTAGCGACCCCATGGACTGCAGCTTACCAGGCTCCCTCATCCATGGGATTTTCCAGGCGAGAGTACTGGAGTGGGTTGCCATTGCCTTCTCCAAAGTGAAGTATAGTTGATTTATAATGTTGTATTAGTTTCTGGTGTACAACAAAGTGACTTAGTTATACATATGTACACATATTCTTTTTCATATTCTTTTCCATTATGGTTTATTATAGGATATTGAATATTATTCCCTGCACCATACAGTAGGTTCTTGTTATTTATCTATTTTATATTTAGTAGTGTATATCTGCTAATTCCAAACTCCTAATTTATACCTCTCCCACACCTTTTCCCCTTTGGTAACTGTAAGTTTGTTTTCTATGTCTGTTTGTTATGGTTTCATAAATAAGTTCATTTGTGCCATATTTTAGATTCCATATATAAATGATCTCTGGTATTAGCCTTTTTTTTTTTTCTCTTTAGTCTTGCTCTTTCTGATTTACTTCACTTGGTGTGATAATTTCTAGGTCCACCCAGGTTGCTGCAAATGGCATTATTTCATTCTTTTTTAGGGCTGAGTAGTATTCCATTCTTGCCTGGAGAATCCCAGGGACGGGGGAGCCTGGTGGGCTGCCGTCTATGGGGTCGCACAGAGTCGGACACGACTGAAGCGACTTAGCAGCAGCAGCAGCAGCAGTATTCCATTTGTCCATACAAGTAACAAATGCCAGAGAGGGTATAGAGAAGACATTCATACAGTTGTCAAACAATGTCAGATGATGTTTGGCCTATGCTCTCTACTAGGAGTTTTATGGTGTCATGTCTTATAGTTAAGTCTTTAAGCCATTCTGAGTTTAGTTTTGGTGTGAGAGTATTTTCTAACTACATTGGTTTACATGAGGCTGTCCAACTTTGCTAACACTGCTTGCTGAAGAGACCATCTTTTCTCCATGAGTCTTCACTTCTCTTTGTCTCTATTTCAATCTCTATTTCAACTTTTCTGTCTCTGTTTCAGTCGTGCCCTCTCTCTCTGTTTCTGTCTCAATTGTCTACAGTTCTTTCTCTATTTTACTCACATTTCTCTCAATAACAAGCCCCAGCTCCCTGAACAATATTCTTTGTATTATTAAAACCCAAGACAAAGCAAAAGAAAAGCCCAGAGACTTGACTTATTCACAAAAGCATATCAATCTAAAACCCAGTGTGATCATTTAGATTCATATCTTTACACAATACTCAAAAATACATCTCTGATAGATAAAAGAGTTAAATATATGAAAGCCAAATCACAGAAAGACTGGCAGGAAATTGAACTCACTATTTATCAGATCTTTGGATGAATAGTAACTTTTCAAGCATTGAAGCAAAAGAAGAAATCACACAGGAAAAGATGAACAGATTTTACTACATAAAAATGTGAAGCTTCTGCACAAATAAAAGTAACAAAAGGAAAATAAAACAGAAAATGTTTGAGAAAGTATTCAAATAATTAATATATAAGTTATATGAAATTGATATCATGAAATTAAAGCTTGAATCAACAGACCTCTTCCATAAATAGAAATACAACCATAAGTCAACATAAGGAAATGTGTTTAGCTTCATATTTTCAAGTATGCGCAAATTAAAACATTAACAGGAGTCATTTCCCTGCCATTATACTAGGAAAAAAATAAAACAATGAGAATACTCAGCGTTTGTGGTTAAGTAAATTTACACAATTCTTTTGGAACCTTCTTTGGCAATAATTATCAAGAAACTTTAAATTGTACCTTGGTCCCTTAATTCCAGCTCAAGGGATTAATCCTAAAACAGCAGATTTTAAACTATGCTCCTTGCAACCCTAGAAATTCCACAAAATTGTCCGTGGGATTACCAGGAAAGGATGTTTTTGCCCAGGTTTGGATCTATAAGCAAGAGAAATTAACCCTGGTTATCTTAAGCCAAAAGTCAATGCACTGAAATAACTCAGAGGTTCACAGAATCAATGGGAAGCTATACAACCAGGTTCCAAAAACAGTCAGGAAACGAGAATTCCAGCAGGCTAGGCAGCTGGAACCACACCACACATCTCAGAACAAGCAGAGTCCGGTGCATGTGGCCCTGCTGCTGAGAGGAAAATGACCTCAATCACCCCCATACTGTCACATGCTCCTGATTCAAAGACATAGGAAAGGATGCCGGATTGCCTGAACCTAAATCACATGCCTTGGGTTTTGCAAGAAAGCAGGAGGTGGGCGTGAAGGAATATGGGTCTTTGGCTTCCCAGCATGAGACAGGAACTCTCTCCCAAGTCTCCACACATATGCGGGAGTCCCCCAAACATACAACTCAGATATGAACTGCAAGATGATATGGGTGCTGGACAGTTGGAAAGCAGGAAATGCCTTCCACTGGGTGATGGGGTGCTGACCACGTAAGGCTGTAAGCCCTCATCCTCACTTCAACTAAAGCGACTCCACTTTAACCTCCTTTCCAAATAGGTTTCCAGGCAAGATGTTATTTGCAGAAGGTTTCTGAACCTTCCACACATTTGAGAAGCCCTTGTGACAGGACTGGGACGGCTGTCTCTTTTCTTCTTGCTGCCTCCAAATAAAGTGGTTGCGAAGATGTTTTGTAGCCTCGTTTGCACTTATGAGTGACCTTGTAATACAATTCTAGCCAGAGAGACATAAGTCTGCATCTACTAGGAGTGATTCTGGGATGAGAAAAACAAAATACAGACCTGAACCAATATTCTCTCTTCCTCCTTTCTGCCTTGGATGCTGATGCTATGATTAGAGCCTCAGCAGCCATTCTGAGAACATGAACCTGAGAAAAAAGGCCAAGGGAACCAAAGCCAGCAGTCACTTGCCTCCAAATACCTTATTATATGAGAAATATAACCCCTTATTTTAAAGGCCATTTGGAGAAGCCGTCTTTTCCTTGCTGCTAAAAACATTACTAATTGATACACCTGAGAAAAAAATCCAATAAAGGTAAATATATATACTGATAAGCTGTTCATTACAGAATTTTCCAAATTGGTTTTGTTTTGTTTTTAAAACCACAAAAATTTAAGTGTTTAACTATAGAAGATGGCTTAAACAAATTGAAGTCTATCCACTGGATGAACTAGTATGTCCATCTTAAGCTGGATAAGTATGAAGTCTTTATATGAAATGAAGTGAAGTGATGAGAAAGTGTTAGTTGCTCAGTCTAGTCTGACTCTTTGTGACCCCCTGAACTGTAGCCCGTCAGACTCCTCTGTCCATGGAATCTCCAGGCAAGAAAACTGGAGTGGGTTTCCATTCCCTTCTCCAGGGTATCTTCCCAACCCAGGGATTGAACTCAGGTCTCCTGCATTGCAGGCAGATTCTTCATCATCTGAGCCACGAGGTTAGCCCATGATGTCTTTATATGCTTATGATATAATAATTCAGAAACTAGAATATATAATTTATCTATATTATTATACTATACATAAGAACCCAGCTACCTGCAATCACTACTCACTTTATTTTTAGTCTCCCAGGAGTTCAAATTCCTTTTCTATTTTTAATTGAGTATAGTTGTTTTATAATGTTTCAGGTATAAGCAAAATTATATGTGTATATGTTGTGTGTATGTGTATTGTTGTTTGGTTGCTTATATATACATATATATTATGTTTTTTTCTTTTTCAGATTCATTTCCATTACCATTATCACTTTTTAACTGAACTGAATCAGCACCTGCTGAGCTGAGTAGCCTAACCACGATGCTCTGGGCCATGTGGCTCTATGACCCTTTCTCTCTACACTGTCTACTGGCTGGAGCAGGGGAGGGGCCAGCATCCTCTGACTAGCCTTGCTGTAAAACTCTGCAGAAACAGGAGTAATGTGGACCAATAGTTTTATTATCCCTGGGTCGTGAGGTGCACAAGAGCTTGTCTTCACCCTCCAAGAGTGGAGTTTCTATTTCCCCAAATGCTGTGGAATTTCTACCTTCAAAGCCAGATTCTCTGGAGGTTCTTCCTATGTGAGAATGATTCCTGGGAATCATAATAGCCTAACATAAGTATAAACACAATCATGTAAAACTCTTTGCATATGGACAGGAACATGAGCAAATAAAACCAACTGATATGTAAGAGAAGGGAATTTGTGGATGATATTTCTTTTAAGGAATTCATTATTACTGTTCTAATGTTGCTTTTACAGTAAATAAAATTGAGTTTTAAAAGCTTGGTAGAACTTCTGGAGTAAAACTTTATATGTGTGTGTTTTGTCTGACCCTACAATACTGCTTCCAAGAATATAAGAATATAATTAGAGATAATGCATCAAAATATAAGTCTTGAATACTCATCACAGCATTGGAGGAAAAAAATGGAAGGCTCTGAAAGGCCAAACAAGAGTATTGATTAAATAAATTATGATATATCCATAACAGGATGCTGTACAACAATTCAAAATCATATTGTAAAAGAATATTGGTTGGCACAGAAAATGTTCCTGATTTACTGCCAAGTTTTAAGAAGAAGACAAAACAAAACCCCCAAAACCCTACAAGATAGTGACTATTTTGGCACTCTTTTTTTCTATAGAAAAAACAATGTATGCTATTATAGACATTAAAAAATATTAACAAGGAAAGACAGGTGCTAACATGTTAACAGTGGTCAGTCCTCGGTTGGGAGGCAGGGATGATTAGAAAAAGTTTCTGTATGTTTACTTCATGCTTTTTTCATGTTTTCCTCCCTTAAATATTAAGAAGGTATAAGGAGGAGGGTTTTATTTCTCCTCCTTTTTTTTTTTTTTAAATAAAAACATGCTAACTGCCTGTGTGCCTAGGAAACCATTGCCACAGTTCCCAACATCTCTTACGGCCCCTGAGCTTGGAGAAACCCAGGGAACTGCTCCCAGAGCCAAGTACTTAGGTAATGGTAAAGAGAGAGGACCAGAGGATGGGGACAGGGGTTGGGCAGATCAGAGGAAGCGCATCCACAGGCTGGTGGGGACACACGTGGATGCGTGGCTCTGGAAGAGCTCCAGGCTACTGACCTGGGCTGCTGACAGGCTGTGCTCACAGATGTGTGAAGCTTTAAATGTGAAATGCCCAGCCCCAACCTAATGAAGGTGGCCTTGAGCCCATAAACGATCTGTAAATCCAGCAGGGCTCCAGCCAGGTGCCCCTGGCCATGCCGCAATAAGGCAGGGGTGAACGTGGCAGGTGGGGAATCACATGCTGCAAGCTCAGAGCCCAGGTCCTGCTTCCATCCTTTCAGTCCTCCCCACCATGCCCACCCAGGGGGCTGCCCATCTAGTTTTACAAACACAAAACCAAAGCAATTATGGTGACACTTGTCAACAGAAAGAAAAGCACAACACGAGAGCTGTAAGCTAAATTTTACTTGGGGAAAAATGAGGACTATAGCCTGGGAGATAGTCTCTCAGATAGCTCTGAGGAACTGCTGGGAAGAGGTAGGGGTGGAGGTCAGTATATATGTGATCTTGGTGAAGGCAGGTATGTGCAGTCAACCACACTTTTGGGCAGAGAGTTGTTGCTAGTCACAAGAGACTTGCTGCTAGTCACTAGGAGCAGATGTCTCCATTAGTGATTTTAGTGCTTTTGTAGATATAGTAAGATGCAAGAATTGGGCTCATAAAATCTTTCCAAAATATCTGAAGGCCTGTTCTGTCAGGTTTTCCCAGAGCACAGAGTGCCTCATTCCTAATCTGAGCCCTGAACTCCTTTCAGGGTATGTTGAAGGTCAGTGAGCAACACAGTGGCTAGTGAACTAATCCTTGTGGGGACAGATAGTAAATGGCAATTTTTCATCCACACACTGAAGAGATATGGAAACAGGAGTCAGACTTAGATCTGACTCTCAACTTATGTGACCATGAGCAGGTCCATGCCTCAGTTTCCCATCTGTGACATGGGGATACTGATAATATTTACCCCAGCAGGGAACTCTGCCTCTTATTAATGAAGACAAAAAATGGTGTAAGAAAGGATACGTGAAAATTCCTTTGTAAATTATGGAGGGCTAAGCTATTAAGAAGAGGTGGCAAGAATACACAGAAGAACTGTACAAAAAAGATTTTCACGACCCAGATAATCATGATGGTGTGATCACTGACCTAGAGCCAGACATCCTGGAATGTGAAGTCAAGTGGGCCTTAGAAAGCATCACTACGAACAAAGCTAGTGGAGGTGATGGAATTCCAGTTGAGCTATTCCAAATCCTGAAAGATGATGCTATGAAAGTGCTGCACTCAATGTGCCAGCAAATTTGGAAAACTCAGCAGTGGCCACAAGATTGGAAAAGGTCAGTTTTCATCCCAATCCCAAAGAAAGGCAATGCCAAAGAATGCTCAAACTACCACACAACTGCACTCATCTCACACGCTAGTAAAGTAATGCTCAAAATTCTCCAAGCCAGGCTTCAGCAATATGTGAACCATGAACTTCCTGACGTTCAAGCTGGTTTTAGAAAAGGCAGAGAAACCGGAGATCAAATTGCCAGAATCCGCTGGATCATGGAAAAAGCAAGAGAGTTCCAGAAAAACATCTATTTCTGCTTTATTGACTATGCCAAAGCCTTTGACTGTGTAGATCACAATAAACTGTGGAAAATTCTGAAAGAGATGGGAATACCAGACCACCTGACCTGCCTCTTGAGAAATCTGTATGCAGGTCAGGAAGCAACAGTTAGAACTGGTCATGGAACAACAGACTGGTTCCAAATAGGGAAAAGGAGTATATCAAGACTGTATATTGTCACTCTGCTTATTTAAATTATATGCAGAGTACATCATGAGAAACGCTGGACTGGAAGAAACACAAGCTGGAATCAAGATTGCCGGGAGAAATATCAATAACCTCAGATATGCAGATGACATCACCCTTATGGCAGAAAGTGAAGAGGAACTACAAAGCCTCTTGATGAAAGTGAAAGAGGAGAGTGAAAAAGTTGGCTTAAAGCTCAACATTCAGAAAACAAAGATCATGGCATCTGGTCCCATCACTACATGGGAAATAGATGGGGAAACAGTGGAAACAGTGTCAGACTTTATTTTTCTGGGCTCCAAAATCACTGCAGATGGTGACTGCAGCCATGAAATTAAAAGATGCTTACTCCTTGAAGGAAAGTTATGACCAACCTAGGTAGCATATTCAAAAGCAGAGATATTACTTTGCCATCAAAGGTCCATCTAGTCAAGGCTATGGTTTTTCCTGTGGTCATGTATGGATGTAAGAGCTGGACTGTGAAGAAGGCTGAGCGCTGAACAATTGATGCTTTTGAACTGTGGTGTTGGAGAAGACTCTTGAGAGTCCCTTGGACTGCAAGGAGATCCAACCAGTCCATTCTGAAGGAGATCAACCCTGGGATTTCTTTGGAGGGAATGATGTTGAAGCTGAAACTCCTGTACTTTGGCCACCTCATGGGAAGAGTTGACTCATTGGAAAAGACTCTGATGCTGGGAGGGATTGGGGGCAGGAGGAGAAGGGGACGACAGAGGATGAGATGGCTGGATGGCATCACTGACTTGCTGGACGTGAGTCTGAGTGAACTCTGGGAGGTGGTGATGGACAGGGAGGCCTGATGTGCTGCGATTCATAGGGTCGCAAAGGGTCGGACACGACTGAGCGACTGAACTGTACTGACGCTAATGTCTGGGCTTCCTTGATGGCTCAGTGGTAAAGAATTTGCCTACCAATGCAGGAGATTCGGGGTTCATTCCTTGGGTTGGGAAGATCCCCTGAAGAAGGAAATGGCAAGCCTCTTCAGTATTCTTGCCTGGGAAATCCCATGGACAGAGGAGCCTGGTGGGCTAGTCTATGGTGTCGCAAATAGTCGGACACAACTGATAGACTAAACACAAACAAGCTAATGTCAGTCCCTATTAATTTGTATTTGTTCATCAGGTGAATGCTTTTCAGTTCTCTAATTTTGAGTGTTATTTGTACATTATGGTACTTCACTGCCTTCCAATTTCCACAGCTTGTGACGGAAGGCCCCACAGAGAAATGATAATCAGATCCAAAGCAGAGGAGAACACATACTGGCTAATATAAAGATCAATATAATTTCTAAGCCTGAGTTTTGAATTTAGCTCTGAGTTTCAGTGGAGAAGATGTAAAAGGAACCACTTAGGGGAAATGGAATGTTCTCTAAATCCACGTGGCCCAAATAGCAGGCATTGACATACCCTCCTCACGTGTTTTGTTGTATCTTTATGCCACCTGTACTTTCAGCTAATGAATGCTTTAAACAAGTCTAATAAAAATTATTTCCTAAGGAAAAATATAGCACTCCTTTAGGTGCTTGTCATATGTTTTCCCTAATATGCTATACAGAGGTCATCATGGTATGCCCACACTGCTCGAAGTCCTAGCTCTCACTGGCGACAATGCTCCAGACCATAATGAAGAGACTGAGGCCTAGCAAAAGGACCAGACTTGCCCAAGGTCCCACGTGAGGGGAGGGACAGGCTGCACTCCAGTCCAGCGCCCTTAGCTCCCCTTTACCCACTGCCTCTGAGTCCCTCCCCACACCATCCTGCTTGCCCCCTCAGTCAGGGTCTGTGCCCATAAGGTCCCAATAATGTGCTCATTTCTGATTCTGAAAGAAGGTGAGTTGATGCAATTTGGGTGACTCCCCAAACCACCTGGTACTCTCTCCTGGCCTCCTTCCCTAGACTGTGAGCTCCAGGAGGGGTCAATCCATGAATCAAGAGATTGGTGCCGGAGTCTAGGAGTGGAGTCAGAGTTTTCTCAATCTCTTGACAAGCAGGTGGTGAGCGAGCTTGGAATGAATTGTACAGGGTGAAGAGAATCGGCCACAGGAGGGGGAGGGTTTCTAGGGCTCGAAAGTGTGTGTCCCAGAGGAAAGTGCCCAGTAGAGGAGGCAGCCCAGGACCCCCAGCTGAGGCTGAGCCAGTGGAGCAAGGTGCTCTGTGCTCTGCACTTTGTTTAGCCTGGGCTCTTACAGTGGCTCCCTTTCCCCTTTTGTCCATCCATCTGAGAGGATGCCTGCTTGTAATATGGCCCCGGTGCTATATGAGCTTGCAGAGCCCCATGTGGGTCTCAGGAACATATCATCAGGGACTGCAAAGTGATATATGAAGCCCAGGTGGGTCTCACGGGGCCAGATGAGGACAAGTTGCCTTACCCAGATGCCCCACTAGGGCCCTTGTGAGAAGTGTGGCCTCAGACTAGTCAGAACAACCTGGAGAGCTCATCCAGGGCTCAGATCTGGTACAGATGCAGGCTGGGAAGAGAGGTGCAGAAAGCCCACTAAGTCTGGCAGTCCTGCTGCCAGCACTCAAGGTAGACATGGAAATGCCTTTCCAGCTCCCCTTAGCCTCTGCTGGGTGTTGCTGCTCGGGAGGCCGTGGGATGAAGGAAGAAGCCCCAAGTTAGGCGCCAGCAGGCTAGAGTTCTTGCTTTGGCTCTGTGTGAAATCACTTTGCCACTCAGGGCTTCAGTTTCCTCATCTGCACGATGATTTTTTTTTTTTTTTAATTCTTGTCATGTTGCAAAAATTAGGAAATTTAGGTTCTGAGGTCAGACAGACTTGGTTTCAAGTCGAATTCTTCCCAGAGGAGCTTCCCAGAGTTTACCAGAGGCCATAGACTAAGACAGACTGCCACAAAAGAGGTAGTCTTGCTTCTTGCTCAAGCATGCACAAACAGTGGGTAGCAGAGTGAGGACTAGAATGAAGGGTCTGGACTCTAATGTAGAGACACATCTAACAGATAATCATACAAATAATTAATGGAATGATTAATCATTAATGTGATAGGTGCTGTGAATGAAAAATAGAGGATGCTACCAGAGTAGAAAACAGATTATAATATGACAAAATAGCCATGAAATAGATTTTGGACATTCTCCAAAGAGTTATAGGAAATCATTTAAGCAAAAGAGTGATCATGAAAGTCTGCTGCAGTAAAGACTGGATTGGAAAGACACAACAGGAGAGGCATGGCCACCTGTTGAGAGGTTCATGCAGTAGTCCAGTCAAGGGATGGTAATGGCATGGGTTAGGGTAGTGGGGACACTAGACCAATGTGATAGAAGCATCAGCACTCAATGGTGGATTTGATATGAAAAAGGGAAGGAAGAGGCAGTGTTAAACATGTACCCCAAGTTACTGAAATGAGCAATAGGGTAAATGATAATGCCATCTACTGGGATTTGAACTGTGGTGCTGGAGAAGACTCTCGAGAGTCCCTTGGACAGCAAGATCAAACCAGTTAATCCTAAAGAAAATCAGTCCTGAATATTCATTGGAAGGACTGATGCTGAAGCTGAAGCTCCAATACTTTGGCCACCTGATGCAAAGAGCCAACTCATTGGAAAAGACCCTGATGCTGGGAAAGATTGAAGGTAGGAGAAGGGGACGACAGAGGATGAGATGGTTGGATGGCATCACTGACTCAATGGACATGAGTTTTAGTGAACTCTGGGAGATGGTGAAGGACAGGGAAGCCTGGTGTGCTGTAGTCCATGAGGTTGCAAAGAGTTGGACATGACTTACCGACTGAACAACAATGGGCGTTGGGGTATGAGAAGAGGGACAGATTTGGGGGAAGAATACCTTTAGTTCAATTTTAGCTATGTTGGGTGTTCTTGTTGTGATAGTGGTTGTTTTGGTCGCTTTGACCTGGGAGACTAAGTTTGCCTGCGAAATTGAGAAGGCAATTAGATGAGTAAGCCTCAGTTGCGAGATGGGGGCGTCGGAGTTAACCTAGTATGGTACCAGAAGCTACAATGGATACGGAAAGGTAACCTGCCTGACCTTAACACAGGGTAGGGAGTAGATAGAGCATAGGCTTTGAATGATACTCATTGTTTTCTAGTCCCTCTTTACCACCAGCCACGTGACCTTGGGGCATCTTCTGAGCTGAAGACTCTTCCTTTGTAAAATGGAAATGACTTTAGCATCCTCACCAAATTATTATGAAATTGCACTATAATATAATTAATAGTTCAAAAGACCTTTCAGTTCAGTTTCAGCTCAGTTGCTCAGCCATGTCCAACTCTTCGCGACCCCATGAATCAGAGCATGCCAGGACTCCCTGTCCATCACCAACTCCCAGAGTTCACTCAGACTCACATCCAGCAAGTCAGTGATGCCATCCAGCCATCTCATCCTCTGTCATCCCCTTCTCCTCCTGCCCCCAATCCCTCCCAGCATCAGAGTCTTTTCCAATGAGTCAACTCTTCCCATGAGGTGGCCAAAGTACTAAAGTTTCAGCTTCAGCATCATTCCCTCCAAAGAAATCCCAGGGCTGATCTCCTTCAGAATGGACTGGTTAGATCACCTTGCAATCCAAGGGACTCTCAAGAGTCTTCTCCAACACCACAGTTCAAAAGCATCAATTATTTGGCACTCAGCCTTCTTCACACTCCAAATCTCACATCCATATATGACCACTAGAAAAACCACAGCCTTGACTAGACGGACCTTTGTTGGCAAAGTAATGTCTCTGCTTTTGAATATGCTATCTAGGTTGGTCATAACCTTCCTTCCAAGGAGTAAGCGTCTTTTAATTTCATGGCTGCAGTCACCATCTGCAGTGATTTTGGAGCCCAAAAAAATAAAGTCTGACACTGTTTCCACTGTTTCTCTATCTATTTGCCATGAAGAGATGGGACCAGATGCCATGATTTTCGTTTTCTGAATGTTGAACTTTAAGCCAACTTTTTCACTCTCCTCTTTCACTTTCATCAAGAGGCTTTGTAGTTCCTCTTCACTTTCTGCCATAAGGGTGGTGTCATCTGCATATCTGAGATTATTGATATTTCTCCCAGCAATCTTGATTCCAACTTGTGTTTCTTCCAGTCCAGCTTTTCTCATGATGTACTCTGCATAGAAGTTAAATAAGCAGGGTGACAATATACAGTCTTGATGTACTCCTTTTCCCTATTTGGAACCAGTCTGTTGTTCCACGTCCAGTTCTAACTGTTGCTTCCTGACCTGCATACAGATTTCTCAAGAGGCAGGTCAGGTGGTCTGGTATTCCCATCTCTTTCAGAATTTTCCACAGTTTATTGTGATCTACACAGTCAAAGGCTTTGGCATAGTCAATAAAGCAGAAATAGATGTTTTTCTGGAACCCTCTTGCTTTTTCCATGATCCAGCGGATTCTGGCAATTTGATCTCTGGTTCCTCTGCCTTTTCTAAAACCAGCTTGAACATCAGGAAGTTCATAGTTCACATATTGCTGAAGCCTGGCTTGGAGAATTTTGAGCATTACTTTACTAGCGTGTGAGATGAGTGCAATTGTGCGGTAGTTTGAGCATTCTTTGGCATTGCCTTTCTTTGGGATTGGGATGAAAACTGACCTTTTCCAATCTTGTGGCCACTGCTGAGTTTTCCAAATTTGCTGGCATATTGACTGCAGCACTTTCACAGCATCATCTTTCAGGATTTGGAATAGCTCCACTGGAATTCCATCACCTCCACTAGCTTTGTTCGTAGTGATGCTTTCTAAGGCCCACTTGACTTCACATTCCAAGATGTCTGGCTCTAGGTCAGTGATCACACCATCGTGATTATCTGGGTCGTGAAAATCTTTTTTATACAGTTCTCCTGTTTATTCTTGCCACCTCTTCTTAATATCTTCTGCTTCTGTTAGGTCCATACCATTTCTGTCCTTTATCGAGCCCATCTTTGCATGAAATGTCCCCTTGGTATCTCTAATTTTCTTGAAGAGATCTCTAGTCTTTTCCATTCTGTTGTTTTCCTCTATTTCTTTGCATCAATCACCTAGGAAGGCTTTCTTATCTCTTCTTGCTCTTCTTTGGAACTCTGCATTCAGATGCTTATAGCTTTTCTTTTCTCCTTTACTTTTTGCTTCTCTTCTTTTCACAGCTATTTGTAAGGCCTCCCTAGACAGCCATTTTGCTTTTTTGTATTTCTTTTCCATGGGGATGGTCTTGATCCCTGTCTCCCCTACAATGTCAAGAACAGATATTTCAGACAAGCACCTTGTATTATATCTTATAAGCTTGGATGTGAATGCTACTGCCAAAATAATTTTTTTTAGCAAAATAAGATATCCAAAACACTTAGCACAGTAGAGAGAGTGTGTAGCTTAGGTTTCTGTAGCAATTTTAGAGATGGATAACCCTGGATTCAAGTCCGGGCTTATCACTTCTGAGTTGCGTGACTTCAGACAATTACTTACTGAATTTCCTTTTCTGAAAAATTGTGAGACTAATGGAATCAGCTTCATGAGTTTGTTGCAAAGTTTAAATCAAATAATGATGTAAAATACGTTGCATTTACTGTGTGCTCAAAACATGCCAATTATGATGAGCTATAAGAGAGTGTCTGGCGCACACTGAGGACTCAGTCCGCATGTTCCCCTGCATCCTCCGTGCCACTACTCCACCCTCCATACATCAATTTGCACACATTTTAGGTGCACAGGTTTACTCAATGTCTGTTCACAGAGAAACCAGAGCTCTCTAAGTCCTAATTCCTCACAGCACCCCTGAATTCAGCTATTTCCACAGCAATCTATTCAACAAGGACAACAGATAATATAGGATATTGTCACGTTGTTCTCAAGTACCAGCTCCCCTCCCTCACTGGGAATGTAAGAGACAGAGGCTCTAGGCCATATGCTCACATCATCAGCTGTGTTTCCATGACAACCAGTCCAGCATAACTAGACGTTTCAGCAGAGATGAGCTGTGACACCCAGCTCCCCACAGAATGTAGCTGAGTAGCTATTATTATATTCCTTGCAGTGATCTAAGGGCTAAAGCAGGCTAGATATGGCTCTGACGGGTGGGGAAGTTTGGGCTTGCATAAGTAAGAGATTGAATTTGGGAATGCATTTGGTGATCCATTGCAGCACTAAATGCTTTGGCTGGAATAAGCTAAAAGAAATCTGAAATAAAAATTGGGTGCTAAATGCCACAACAGAGGAAGGTACCTATTACAATGTGAACAAAGCAAAGATACAGACCTAATTCTTCTTTAAAGGGTCATAGAAACTTCATTTTAACAAAATCTTTTGCATTTTCTCTATTAAAATAAAAAGGAAACATACTATAAATGTATCAGTTAGGATGCTTTCAACTGCAAGTAGCAGTAAGCCTAACTAACATAGTTTAAATAATTAGGATATTCGTTATCTTAAGCCTTTCCAAGGAGGGTTAATTCAATGGCTCATGAATATCAGCAGAATCCAAGTGTGCTCTGTCTTTCCTTTGCACGTTTGCGAAATCCACAATATGTCCTCTCATGGTTGAGATAACCAAAGCATCTCTAGATACTGCAAGCAAACATTTCATCTTCAAAGAAGAAGAGCCTTGCTCCTGTGCTTCCATTTTTTCTAGTGAGGAAAATCTGTCCCGGTACTCCCCCTGCAGACTTCCTCTCAGGTCCCATTGGCATGACTTCATCACAGATTCAAAGTCAAGAATTTAGATTTTTATCCTGCAGGAAAAGGTGAACCATGAAAGAATTTTCAATCAGGTGATGGAGTCATAGACTTCTGTTTTCGATAGGTCACTTAGAGAATAACAGGGAAGATGGAAAAGAAGGGAAGGATTAGAAACAGAGAGACTTGCTAGCAAACTGTTACAAAATCCACATAGGAGATGATGAGGTCTGAACCAAGTTAGTGATGATAGGAATTGGGGTGTGAGACAGGAAGGTAGATGGAAGTCACTGGAGACATTAAATTGTCATTTCACTAGACACACATCAATTGGCTAGAATGCTACTTAGATTTCTTATTTTTGTGTCTGAGGAAAAGAGTCTTACTGAGCTGAAGAACATCACAGGAGCTGACTTGAGAAAACTGATGATCAGCTCAGTTGTGTACATATGGGGTTGGGGGACCATAGTATATCCAGATAGCAGGACAATATAGAGTCTGGAAGCTGAGAAAAGAGATAGGGAGCTGGGGTCATCAGTATGTGAGGGATTGGTGAAAGTCATAGGAATGGATGAACTCACCCAGAGCAAGACGGGAAGGGTGCTAAAGGACAGAGTCTGTGTGAGCAGCATTTAAGGAAATCAGTAAAAAAGATGGATTCAGAAACATCAGAGTAGAAGGAGGACCAGAGAGGGTGGTCTTCCAGAAGCTAATGAAAGAAGACTCCAAAAGAGTATAAAATCCTACAGAGGAACTAGGAAGAGAAGAAACTGGTTTAAACTTTCATGACTTTGATGCAAACTCTACAAGTCTGACTGTGAAAGGGAGTAGGGATATACTGCAATAAATGCGGCAGGTGAGGGAGGGTTTATAAACACGGAATGAGGCTTGAGTATGCACATATATTTATACTTTATAACATATGTTATACTAACGTGTTATGTTAGGCTGAGCAAAGGAGCCTAATGCCAGAGAGATGCTATCATTACTCTGCCTGACCCAGATATAAGACAATTGTGGAGCAGAATTCCAAAAGCTACAGTTCCCTCCTCCCCTAGGGCCATTCTAGGGGTCCCTAGGGATGGCTGCCCCATAGGGGGCTGCCCGGTGTCCCTCCATCTCTGCTTCTTTGATAATATTAATCCGCAGGCCTACATTGTTCTCAGAAGACACAGGGAATCAGTCGTGGTCTCCACTTAATACCAGCCTACTAAGAATTATGCAAAATCCCGGCTGTCTCCCAGATGACCTCATTAGTGCTATGGGGTGGTAATTTCATGGAAATGACTACTAAAGCAGAGTCGAGCTGCCCAGCAAGGTGCCTTTTACTTTAGGCGTCTGTCTTCTAGATCTTCTCTGCCTCCTCTGGGGCCAGCCCAATTGTCCCCAGGCCAGACTCTCTCTGGGCTGCATCCTCAGCCTCCCCTCTTCCTGCAGACTCAGGCTGCCCTCTGCCCTGGCCTGTCATTCACTGTCCATCCCTTGTCAGCACAACTTGGACTGGGAGCAAAGAGAACGGGACATACCTTGGGAGGATCAGGAGTGTATAACATGGAAGAGACACAGGAGAGTTGTCAACTTTGCCCAGATTCTATCACAGCCTAGGTCACCTAACCCTTATCTTCACAGTCCCAGCAGGACACATATTGAGGTATTGGTGTCTCTATAGAAACCATCTGTCTCACTCTAGGAGTCTACTCCCAAAAGCCATATTACTGCTGCATCACCCTATTCCTCATCCCCATTATTGGGTAATTGGTCCATGGTGGACATTGGGCCCAGAGCTTTTCCCATAAGTTCATTTTTTATTTCGCATTCACCATTCTGTATGCTTTATCAGGAAGGCTTTTTCTCTGCCCTTTTCATTTAGTTAATGCCTATACATCTTTTTAAGCTCACCCAAAACATTATCAATTCCATGAAAGCTTCAGTGATTCTCCACCTCTAACCTGTACTGTAGTATTCAGAGCTAATCTCTGAGGTAGAACTTTGCACTCTGTATTGCAAATTGCTCATCTGCCATGTTGTCCTCTCTTTGTCTCTAGATAGATAAATAAAAGGCAGGTAGGTAGGCAGATAGATAGCCATTCTAATGACTTTAATTATGGGCCATTTGTATATCTTTGGAAAAATGTCCATTCAAATCCTTTGCTCCATTTTTTAAAAATTGGGTTGTTTTTTAACCATTGAATTGTAAGTTTTCTTTGTATAGTCTGAATACAAGTCTCTTATCAGATATATTATCTGCAAATATTTTCTCTCCTTAGGCTGGTTGTTTTTCACTCTCAAAAGATGATGTCTTTTGAGATACAAAAGTTTTCAATTTTGATGAAATCCAATTTATCTACTTTCCTCTTGGTTTCTTATTCTTTGGGTGTTTTATCTAAGAAGGCTTTACCTATCCCAAGGTCATGATGATTTATTCTTATGTTTTCTTTTAGGAGTCTTACACTTTTAGCTCTTACATTCAAGTCTTTAATCCATTTGGAGTTAAGAAAATTTAATCAAACTAACCCCCAGTACTTTTGCCTGGAAAATCCCATGGACGGAGGAGCCTGGTAGGCTCCAGTCCATGGGGTCGCTGGGAGTCGGACACGACTGAGCGACTTCACTTTCACTTTTCACTTTCATGCATTGGAGAAGGAAATGGCAACCCACTCCAGTGTTCTTGCCTGGAGAATCCCAGGGACGGGGGAGCCTGGTGGGCTGCCGTCTATGGGGTCGCACAGAGTCGGACACAACTGAAGTGACTTAGCAGCAGCAGCAACATCTAGTCAAGGCTATGGTTTTTCCTGTGGTCATGTATGAATGTGAGAGTTGGACTGTGAAGAAGGCTGAGTGCCGAAGAATTGATGCTTTTGAACTGTGGTGTTGGAGAAGACTCCTGAGAGTCCCTTGGACTGCAAGGAGATCCAACCAGTCCATTCTGAAGGAGATCAGCCCTGGGTGTTCTTTGGAAGGAATGATGCTAAAGCTGAAACTCCAGTACTTTGGCTACCTCATGGGAAGAGTTGACTCATTGGAAAAGACTCTGATGCTGAGAGGGATTGGGGGCAAGAGGAGAAGGGGACGACAGAGGATGAGATGGCTGGATGGACGTGAGTCTGAGTGAACTCCAGGAGTTGGTGATGGACAGGGAGGCCTGGCGTGCTGTGATTCATGGGGTCGCAAAGAGTCGGACATGACTAAGCGACTGAACTAAACTGAACTGAATCAAACTAAGTGTTTAAGAGTTTAGGTTGAGGGGGTTATGCTTCCCTGGTGGCTCGGTGGTAGAGAACCTACCTGTCAATACAGGAGACACGGGTTTAATCTGTGGTCCAGGAAGATCCCACAAGCTGTGGAACAACTAAGCCTGTTGAGCCTGTGCTTTGCATTAAGAGAAGCTACTGCAATGAGCATTCTGCACACCCCAGTGAAGAGTGGTCCCTGCTTGCCATAACTAGAGAAGAGCCCACACAGCAACGAAGACCTAGCACAGCCAGAAAAAAGAGAATACCTTGAGATCCTGATTATTTAGAGCACAAAAAGAGGAGTGAATCTAGTGTGAAGATGCCTCTTCTCCTCAATAGGGGGACAGCTTCTCCAGCATCAGTGTTTTCTTTCAAAGTGGGAGAGTTTGGCTAGGGTGACATTCTCTATTTATTTTTTTCCACAGAAAATGGAATAATTTACTGATGTGTGATTTGTATATATTTGATTCAGTAAGTCTTCTCCTCTCCTTTTCCTTGAGTGAGAGCTGGCCTACAAGAACCAAGAGTTCCCCTCTGCTCCTCCCTGTTCTAAGTCTTTCCTGGCAGCACCCCATGTTTGCAGGCTGCTGCGGTCCAGCACTTCCTCCACTGAATGATGAGTCTATACAATTTTGGAGTTCAGTTAGCAGACTTATTTGGCTCTCACTGTCAGGCTATATGCCCCAACTTGGCCTTTATCACCAAAAAGGTGATATTTTGCCTACCATCTATCTAACTTGGAGAAGGAAATGGCAATCCACTCCAGTATGCTTGCCTGGGAAATCCCATGGATAGAGGAGCCTGGCAGGCTACACTCCATGGGGTTGCAAAGAGTCAGGCATGACTAAGCAACTGTCACTCACTATCTAACTTAATCTTTGTCTGATTTCTCAATTGGTTTAAAATCTGAGCAATGAGAGGGGTACTTTGATGGGGCCACAATCAGAGACTCTAATAATCCTTTTCCCTCTTTAAGTCCCTAGTATTTGGGGATGGGCAAGAAGGAAGGAGACAGTGTCTTCATTTGGTCCTGGCTATAGTCCTCCTCTGTTGGTTATTATTGCTTCTCTGGTTGACAGTGATGGGCCATTGATGACCTCTGGGAGGCAGATTTCTAAAAGTAGGCTTTCTCATGGGGATCATGTGGGAGTTCTTTGGGAGGTAACTGTAGGAACCTTCCCATTAGAAAGTGGTCTGACAGATCAGTCAAGAGCCCCATCAGGAAACAGACACTACATTCAAAACAGTGACTGAAAAGACTTTACTGAAGGGACTATTGGCAAGGGAGTGGACAAGGTTAAGGGAGCCAACCAGGACTGCTGAAGCACCCAGCAGTAACTGGAGGGGTTGCCTATACCACTACTGATCTGGAAGGGAAATGGGGAAGCAATTGTTAACCATGGGAGAGGGGCCACATGAAGGCTGTGGCCATAGGAAGATAAGGAAGTGATTGTAAAACTGTGGCCTAGTGTAAAGGGACAGAGAAGGCAATGGCAACCCACTCCAGTACTCCTGCCTGGAGAATCCCATGGATGGGGGAGCCTGGTGGGCTGCAGTTCATGGGGTCACTGAGGGTCGGACACGACTGAGCGACTTCATTTTCACTTTTCACTTTCGTGCATTGGAGAAGGAAATGGCAACCCACTCCAGTGTTCTTGCCTGGAGAATCCCAGGGACGGGGGAGCCTGGTAGGCTGCTATCTATGGAGTCACACAGAGTCAGACATAACTGAAGTGACATAACAGCAGCAGTGTAGAGGGAATTGAGGCAGGGGAATAAATTTCTTTCTTCCCATCCTCTCATCTCCTGCTAATGTCTTCTGTTGCCCAGACCCAAATGGAAGCCTGAAGGCAAAGGGGCCTGGTGATAATGTCCATAGAAGAAAACCTCCCAGGCCAGTGAGCAGGGCAGGGGAGGGTGGAGAATGGAGCTGAGGAGGCGGGTGGACAAAACTCAGTACATGTGACACGGGAGATGGGGCTCCGCTCTTCCAGACTCCTCAGCTGCAACTCTCAGGTTAACGGTAGCAGTACCGCTGTCAAAGTTGCTTATGCATATTCTGCTTAACCAGCAGCCATGCCATCCAACTTTGAATATCAACCCTGAGCATACTTTACAGTATGCTGTAATACTTAATGCTGGGGTTACCTGTCTAGCAGATGGCCCTCTTAGGTAGAACAGTAACAAAAAAAAGGTTCAAGCCCCCTCCTCTCTCTGATATTCACTTGACCTTCAAGGAACTCACTGAAACTTTCAGCTCCAAGCAGTGTGTGTGCAGACTATGCCACTGCCCCACTTCCTCACTCTGATCTTCCATCCCTCTCCAATTGCATTCTCTCTTGCTCAGTCAGACATGAGATAGTTCAGTAAGCTACTGCCTACGCAGATGTCCACCTACAGTATAGCATTCTGGTCTCTTCTTCTTGCAGGTGACTCTAATGTCTACAAATGATTCTTTTGGAGCTCCCCCTTGATGCCCCAGTGTGAGGCTTCAGGTAGAGAAGAAAGAACCCACTCACCATGAAGAAATGTTACAGTCTGCATAGGCCAGCTATCCTCAAGAAATCTCCACTCTTTCCTACTCTGCGTTTTAATGTATTTTGGAAAGGAGGGTATAGTGGTAGAGAGGTGATAGGTGATGGCAGCAAGACAAATTCTGTTCCTTCTTTGTAAGCCCAGGAGAAGTTCGAAGGTCATGGGGTATACTTCTAAACGTAGACCTGCCTTTGTAGAAGGTGAGGTATTTAGGTTTTTTCCCACCTTCACTGTAGAGCAGTAAGAAAACAGCCACTAACATCCTATTAAAAAAATAATTCCTGGGAATTCCCTGGTGGTCCAGGGCTCTGTACCTCCACTGCAGGGGGCACAGGTTGGATCTCTGGTCAGGAAGCCAAGATCTCACAAAGCCACATAGCACAACCAAAAAACGGGTAAAAAATTCCTTCTTCTGGCAAAATTTGCTTTAAATACCATACATACAGATAAAATATAGAAAGTGCAAATTCCCATAATTCCATTTTTCTAAGGAAAAACAACACCAATGCTAGCAGCTTGATAAAATTCCTTTAAACTTTTTCTTTTTTTACAAAACAAATAAGGTTTCTTAACTTTAAAAAACAGGATCTCAGGCTTCCCTGGTGGCTCAGTAGTAAAGAATCCACCTGCCGATGCAGGAGACACAGGTTTGATCTCTGATCTGGGAAAATCCCACATGTCGCACAGCAACTAAGCTGGTGAGCCACAACTACTGAGCCTGAGCTCTAGAGTCTGGAGGCCTCAACTACTGAAGCTCACACCCTAGAGCCCAAGCTTCAAAACAAGAGAAGCCCACACACAGCAACTAGAGAGTAGTCCCTGCTCATTGCAACTAGATCAAAGCCCACACAGCAAGGAAGACCCAGCACAGCTAAAAATAAATAAAAACATTTCTTTTAAAAAACAGACTCTCATAATGTGGATACTATTTTGTAACATTCTTTTTTCCACTCAACAGAATATCCTAGACATCCATAAGGCTTCTCACTGTCAGAGTATGCAGTTAAAAGTATGGAAAAGGAGAAAAACAGAATGTCATGTTTAATTAGGAATTGGTGGAAACTGATGAATTTCAGTATATGTAGAAATAAATATACATGTAAATGTATATGAACATGAATACACACACATACACACGAATATGCACAGGTATATTCCCTAGCTGTCCGTTCTTAGGGTTTGAAAGAAGTGATATCCTAAACACAACAAGCATACCTAACACTCAGGTTTTAGTTTCTAAAGACCATTCTCCACCAACAGGAACCAAGGCTCCTTGGAGGAATAGTTGAGTTCAGGGTTCAATGAGAGAATGTACAAGATGAGCCTTGAACCTCTTTTTGTATTGGAAAATAAGGAAATGTTCAAAAAAGATAATGAAAACAGGTAAAAAGAACATAGATGCAAGCTTGGGGGAAATCCACCAGCAAAATCTGAATAATTAGCACATCCAAATAAATAAGGCTAGTCATAGACAATAAACCACTATATAAAGAAATAATGAGTGCACACTGATATAGATAACTAAATAAATTAATTAAAAGCTTGATAAAGTATGGTATATTTGCATGTTTACAAAACATTCCCACAAAATTCTCCTTAGTTACTAAAAGGAGAATTGTTGCTCAGTGGATAGTTTCAGTGTTGCAAGACTAAAAAGATCTAGAGATCCATTGCACAACAATGAGCATATAACTAATGCCACTGTGCTACACACTTAAAAATGGTGAGATGGCAAATTTTATGTTATCTGTGGTTTTTTTAACCACAATAAAAATACTTATTAGTTACCAAAG
Organism: Tragelaphus eurycerus; assembly: GCA_935064755.1. Lineage (NCBI taxonomy): Eukaryota > Metazoa > Chordata > Mammalia > Artiodactyla > Bovidae > Tragelaphus > Tragelaphus eurycerus. The sequence goes on along the minus strand of CAKXYN010000028.1, from coordinate 17,647,334 downwards.
GAAAGAGTAATTTTTTCAGTAGCGAAGTCTGGCAGACACTGCCTTAATCAAGTAATCAAAGTGAATATCATTAGTGATGGAACAAATTGAAACCCTGTACCACCTGATAGGATGCAATGAGAACACAGCACAATGAGAACATCACTCCTGCCAAAGATGTAGAACCTGAATGTCAGGCAAATCTAAAGTGAGGGACAATTTACAAAATAACTGAACCATAATCTAAGCATGTCAAAGTCAAGAAAGTCAAGGAAAGACGGAAGAAGAGTGTCAGATTAAAGGAGACTAAAGAGACATGATAACTAAATGCAACATGTGATTCTGAACTGGCACGCTTTTCTGTAGATGATCTCATTGGGATAACTGGTGAAACTCGCATGGGTGTAATGTGTCAATGCTGAGTTCTTGATTTTGATGGTTGCATTGTGGTTAAGTAGGAGACAGTTCTTGCTTTTAGGAAATACATGCTAAATGACTCAGTAGCGCTGGATCATCATGTCATTGCCTTCCTCTCAAATAAAGCAGAGGGTTAAAGTTATTCCTCATGTATTTGAAATTCATCAGTTTCCACCAACACCTACACAGATATTATAATGGGTTGGCCAAAAAGTTCATTCAGGTCTTCCCATAACGGCTTTTAGAAAAACTCAAATGAACTGTTTGACCAACCAAATACTTGCAAATTTTCTGTAAGTTTGAGATTGCTTTTAAAAAATTACTATTCTCAAGTGGCACTAGTGGTAAAGAACGAGCCTGCCAATACAGGATATGTAAGAGATGCAGGTTCCATCCCTGGGTTGGGAAGATCCCCTAGAGAAGGGTATGGCAACCCACTACAGTATTCTTGCCTAGAGAATCCCATGGACAGAGGAGCCTGGTGGGCTACAGTCCATAGGGTCGCCAAGAGTCGGACCCGACTGAGTGACAGCAAGCACGTATGCAGGTATCCTTGAAATAATGGCATTTGCAGCAACATGGATGCAAATCCATGGATGCAATCTCTAGGTAGAGATTGTCATACTGAATGAAGTTAAGTCAAACAAAGGAGAAATATATGATAGGTTGCCGGGGTGGAGGAGAGGGGGATTAATGAGGGGAAAGGATAGCTAGGGAGCTTGGCATGAACATATACACTCTGCTATATTTAAAATGGATAACCAACAAGAACCTGCTCAATATTATATAGAGCGTAGAACTCTGCTCAATATTATGTGGCAGCCTGGATGAGATGGGAGTTTTGGGGAGAATGGACCCATGTATATGTATGACAGAGTCCCTTTGTTGTTCACCTGAAACTATCATTTGCCTATACTCCAATGTAAAACAAAAGGTTTTTTTAAAAAGTTACTATTCTTCTGGAGGAAGAAACAGTGTGGCACTAAAATGCTGATTAGAATCTGTCAGCGGAAAAAAAAAAAAAAAAAAAGGACTTCCCTGGTGGTCTAGTGGTTAAGACACTGCCCTTCCAGTGCAAAGGGTGTGGGTTCAATCCCTGGTCCGGGAACTAAGGTCCCATATGCTGCATGACAAAACAAACAAACTCCACTTTTAAAAAAAAAAAAAAAAAAAGAATCTGTCAGCGAGCAGAGTTATTGATAGAGGGCCTCCCTGTAGCTTCCCCATAGGCAGAGAGCTGGCCTGTTTGTTGGAGGATCTCATTCCTGCTTTCCGGAGCCTCTGATGTCCTTCCAATTCCCGAGCGTACATTCTATGGTAGGGCAGGGCAGGGCAGGGAACGTCAATTTGTTTCTTGTCAGTGTTCTCTCTACAAATACCTTCTGCCTTGGTTTGCTTTCTGCCACAAGCAGAGCCTGAGACAGGAACTTACGTACATCTAAGAGATGATTCCAGGAAGTAGGAGTAAGGAAGAGGAGAAAAACAAGTCAAGAGAAGAAGGAAAGGTCACTATAAGGGTGAGTTATGAGGTTGCACCTGTGATCAGTAGAGGCTTGGAATGTGTTTACCTTGCTTCTCAGAACCGTCTGCCTGAAGTGCTAGACCCTGGAGCACTTCCCATTGTTTGATACCCCTGTGGCTGATGATTGCCACCCCTAGCAGCATAAATTTCCTGCCCTGCCAAAACATACTTTCAACTGCACAGGAGCCAAACAGCTTTCACAATATCAGAGGAGCTCCAGGGCAAAAAGAGAAAAGATGCAAGTCCCAGTCAGGACAATGTTGAGCTGCAGCTGAAATCAGATGTGGGCTGAGGAAATGTGAGTAAAGCACCCCAGATACCTGCTCTAGTAGCTTTATCTTTCTCCATTTTCTTAAGACAATGTCCCCACCTGCTTTCTCTAGTGCAGACTGCGTCATCAATGGTGAAGTTTCTGTTTTTATTGATCTTGTTGCTTATGTGGGCTAATTTCTGAATCAAGAAGGAGAGGGAAAAGATCTTGATTTTGCTATCTTGTAATCAGAAGTCTGCTAATTGATGCTTGTAATTTATTCAATACTTGTACTGCTCTAAGGGGGCTTCCCAGCTGGCACAGCAGTAAAGAATCCACCTACCAATGCAGGAGCTACAAGAGACATGGGTTTGATCACTGGGTCGAGAAGATACCCTGGAGTAGTAAATGGCAACCCAGTCCAGTATTCTTGCCTGGAAAATTTCATGGACAGAGAAGCCTGGTGGGCTACAGTCCATGAGGCTGCAGAGTCACACACGACTGAGCAACTGAGCACACACGCATGCACTGCTGTGAGGTCCCTGAGCGTTGTCCCCAGCTCTCCGCATTCTCTCATTTTTCAGGATTTCCTTGGCACTGCTGGCCTGTGAAATAGGATTTGCTCATCCTAGGCAAATGATAGGTTGGACTCCTTCTATCCAAGAAGGAACACAATGTAGGCTCCACAATTTTCACAGAAGCATGTCAGCTCTGGTCCTGTTGGTTATACTTAAAGTCCATGACTATCCCTATAGTCACCAAATGGAGGCTACAAGCCCTTACAAGAAGCAAATCTCAGACCTCAGTGAAAATTACCTTCTTACAAAAAGCACAGTTGAAATAAAAAAGCCCAGGTAAGAGAGACTGAGAAAAAATGTGCCAAGTCTCAGGAAAAGTCAGATTCTCTTACACATGCTCTCCTCTGTAGCATTTCACAATATCATGATTAAACAATTAGCTGTGAAGTCAATAGTCTGAATGTCTAGCCCTGCTCCACTATAAGATAAACTCTATGTACAGAGGAGCCTTGTGGGCTACAGTCCATGCGGGAGCAAAGAATTGGACACAACTTAGCAACTAAACAATAAAACCACAATGGAAGTAGAAATGTGAAATCATCTAAAACTCTTTCCTCAGCACCTAATAATAGTTGTATTCCAATAAATATTTGTGTAGTATGTGCTTCTGGGCTTCCCTTGTGGCTCAGTGACAAAGAATCCACCTGGCAATGCAGGAGACATGGGTTCGGTCCCTGGGTCAGGAAGATCCCCTGGAGAGGGAATAGCAACCTATTCCAGTGTTCTTGCCTGGAAAATCTCATGGACAGAGGAGCCTGGCGGGCTACGGTCCATGGGGTTGCAAAAGAGTCGGACACAGCTGAGTGACTAAACAACAAGTATGTGCTTTCAGTTGTAAGTGACTAAAGTCCCAATTGAAATTTGCTTTACAATACATTTAGAGGTAGGGTAGGTTCCCAGGTTGGTTGATCCAGAATCTCAACAAAGTCATAATCATTCTGGTTCTTTCCAGCTCTTATTATGTCATCTTTGATACTGACTTCATCCTTCAAGTTGCAAGATGATTGCAAGATGAGTTCTAGACATCACACAAAAGACAGAGGAAGAAAAGAGAGCATCTCTCTACAGCCCTTTCTTTGAAACAAAGAAAACTCTTCCCAGAATCCTCCAGCAGACTTCTCCACTCTCATTGGCCAGAATTGGGTCATACGCACATTCCTAGACTCATCATGGGCAAGGCATATGATTGCCTTTAGACCAGTCAGTCAGGCCTCTCCCTTGGAGCTGGGAGCAAGGTTCACTTACCCTGATGCACATGGTTGCGTGACGGAAAAGTGGATGGCAGAATCAAATCATGGTTTTTCTAAAAAGGAAGCTGAAGGCAATAGAGTGTCCACTATGAGTTCACATACCACAGGGCTGTCGGCATAGCACACTGCAATTCATCTGCTAATTTGCAGAATCTGCAAATCTGCTAGCGTGGGCCAGACAGCAATTTCTGAAAAGGACATGGGCCGCCCTTGCCATCTTGCCTTCCCACATGGACTTCTCCTTGAAGACATTTCTCCTCTCTCTTTCTTGTTACCCGCCTCCCCACTGAATTCTAGAATCAGTGCAGGCACAGCCTGTGTTTCCCTTGAGGTTTTTGCTACACTCCCATGGAAGACACGGCTTACGTTTTTGCTATCCTTTATATAAGAATCTGTGTGAATTTCTCCTTGAATTACAAGTTTGTTGTCTGTGGACAAATATCCTCTCACCACACTAGGACAATTATACAATCCATCATCATTCTTTCTTATAGTGGTGAAACTTAGAGCTAAGTGTAGTGCTCAATAGCCATAGTGATGTCATCCCAGGCTCTTGGTACCATTATGTTTCTCCTTTCTCTAATACTGTTTCTAAGATTTAGCTGTTGTTTTTGTTTCTTTATATAATAAATTGGTTCTGAGAAAGACTAGACCCCGGGATTTTGGAGCCCTTGAGAAGAGACCAACTGAAACTCAGCTTAGTTTAGTGGACTTCCCCCCAGGTCAGCAATTGATAGCCCAGATTATATATCTTAATTTGATTTTCATTTGATTCCTAAAGCCCACTGACAAGACACTGGACCTCTATTCAAGTTAGATTCTTAGGATTGTTTTTTGAGGATCATAAGGCCAAAATACATTCTTATGGGCCCACAGGGCATATAGCTCCTGAAGGGAATGGGTGTTGCCACCATTAATCTTCCCAGCAGGAATTCAACCCTTTGGCCAGGAGTAAGTTCTGGAGAGCCACCCCGTAGACTGGGGTAAAGGGAAAACTGTCTTCTCTCTCTGGGGCGGAGGGCACGTTTGGCTTGCTCTCTGAAGTGGGGACATTCCTGGACAGGTCCTGGTGATGTGGTCCTGCAGGGTGGGACCAGGCCTGGAGCACAGCAGGGAGATGGGCAGGAGGGGATCTTGAGGAAGAATCTGAGTTTGTGCAGTCATGGGACATGACAGTCTTTCATTACGCTTGCCTTTCTTTATTCTGGAGTCTACAAGCATCTCTGTTTAAACATTATAGACTGGTCTCTGCTAGGGTATGGGACATTGACAAGAAGGTCTTGTCTCACATCTGGGCCAGATAAGCCAAAAGGGGAGCAGTGCCCTTTGTGAAACCCAAACACAGTAGACAGGAGTAGCCAGCAGTGGACAGATGGGCCCAAGGAGCAGCAACCTCGTGGATCATTATAAGAGGGGCAGCCATTTGGCTGCATGGAAGGAAGGCCAGAGTAAAAGAATTGGAATAATTATCCTTCCTTTCCTTCCTCTCTTTTCTTTATTCCCTCTCTTTTCTTCCTTCTTCCCTTCTTTCTGTCTTTTTCCCTTCCTGTCCTTTCCTTTCTTCTCCTCTCCTTCTCCCCCACCTACTTCCTCCATCTTTCCCTCCTTCCTTCTTTTAAATAGAGAATGTGCTCAGTTCAGTTCAGTCACTCAGTCGTGTCCAACTATTTGTGACCCCATGGACTGCAGCACACCAGACTTCCCTGTCCATCACCAACTCCCAGAGTTTACTCAAACTCATGTCCATTGAGTCGGTGATGCCATCCAGCCATCTCATCCTCTGTCATCCCCTTCTCCTCCCACCTTTAATCTTTCCCAGTATCAGGGTCTTTTCAAATGAGTCAGTTCTTCGCATCAGGTGGCCAAAGTATTGGAGTTTCAGCTTCAGCATCAGTCCTCCCAATGAATATTCAGGACTGATTTCCTTTAGGATGGACTGGTTGGATCTCCTTGCAGTCCAAGTGACTCTCAAGAGTCTTCTCCAACACCACAGTTCAAAAGCATCAATTCTTCGGTGCTCAGCTTTCTTTAGAGTCCAACTCTCACATCCATACATGACTACTGGAAAAACCACAGCTTTGACTAGACAGACCTTTGTTGGTAAAGTGATGTCTCTGCAATGTACTCACATGGTCCTAAATAAAAAACTATAAATGAAGAAGTATAAAAAGTAGATAACTCAGGGCTTCCCTGGTGCTCAGTGGTAAAGAGTCCGCCTGCCAATGCAAGAGACAAGGTTCAATCCCTGGTCCGGGAAGATCCCACATGCCGCCAAACAACTAAGTCCGTGCCCCGCAACTACTGGCTTGTGCTCTGAAGCCCGGGAACTGAAACTACTGAGTCCACGTTGTGCAACGACTGAAGCCCACACGCCCTGGAGCCTGTGCTTCACAACGAGAGAAGTCACTGCAATGAGAAGCCCACGCACTGCAACGAAGAATAGCCCCCACAACTAGAGAAGAGCCTGCAGAGCAATGAAGACCCAGCAGAGCCAAATAAAAAAGTAAATAAACAGCATATACCCCAGACATCCAGTCAACCAATTCCCTCCCCACCCCCATTATTAGTGTCTTTTGAATTCTTCCAGGGATATCCTACGAACACAAAAAGCGAACATAAATATGCATACAGTTGACTCTCGAACAATGCAGGGGGTAATCTACATATAACATATAGTTAGGACTTCACATCCACAGTTCCTCTAAGTCCTCTGATTCAACCAATCACAGGCCATGTAGAATTTTTTACCATTAAAAAATGTTCCTGTGTAAGTGGATCTTTCAGTTCTAACCTGTGTTGTTCAAGGGTTGTTCTTTAGTCTATAAAAATGGTAGCATACTCTACTTACTGTTATGCATAGTAAAAATTCATTTAACAATACACCTTGAGAGATTCTTGCATAGCAGTACATAAATAGCTTCCTCATTTAAAAAATAGTTAGATGGTATTTCATTGTATGAGACCTTTATATTTTATTTAATCTTTTCCTTTCACCAACAGAGCATATTTCATTTCTCATGTGGGTAAATATATGTGCAGAGAAATTCCTAGAAGTGAAGTGCTGATTCAAAGGATATGAACATTTGCAATTTTGATGTATGTTGCCAAATCAAGGAGGGGCCTATTCTTGAACATACATGAAATGCACCCTGCAACATTCTCAGAGATGACTGGGAGAATTCATAAAGAAATTTTTTTTCTGGGACTCAGTGGCTTGGGCCCAGTTCATTCTCCCCTTCTTTCATAGCAGAAGGTATAAGCCAGGCAAATGGCCACCTGTTTTCTAGCTAGTTTGCAAGTAGATGTGGCTTTGTGACTAAGTCATCACCAATGGAGTATGAGTGGAGTGAAGGATGCCACTTTGCCTCCCTGTTTCAAAGCAATCACTTGCTCTGGACTTCTACTCTATCTCCTCTTCACAAATGGAAACATCACACTTGTGATGGTGTGGGAGGCTGCTGCTTAACACTGTGCACAATGTGGTCTGCAGAACTCCAGAGAGTGCTCTTCACGTTGCAGACATTCTAGATTTGTAGAGTTGTTAAGAGTTTTCTGGAAGACAGCAGTCATGTGCCTTGAAGAAGAGGCATATTGGTTTCAGTTGGATTGGAGGTGAAAATGGCAGGTCCTGGAATTTGGGGCTGGAAGCTGGAGCAGTCTTAGTTTAGCTGTAAGACCTTTCCCATTTTCCAGCTTTCTGGGCATGAGCCCCTGCTGCTGCTTACTCTTTCAAAGCCTAAAAGGAGAGATTCCAGTGGAAAATTCCGACTCTTACTGGCTTTCTCTCCAGAAGGCATTTGCTTCAGATTCAATGATTCAGAACTGGAAAGGCCCTTAGAGACTTCCTTACTCAACCTTTTGTTTTGCAAATGAGGAAACTGAGGTCCCGAGAGATTAAGCAGTTTGCTGAAGGACACAGAGGGTTAACGGGCATGGCCAAGATTAGACCTAGGTCTTTACTAAAGGTACACCTGCCTTCCGTAGGCTCCAGCCCCTATTCTGAGCTTGTTTCCTCTGTCATTTCCACCTCCCATATCATCTTCCAACACACACACACATACACACACAGACACACACACACAGAGGCGCCCACTGTTCCCACTATCTCTCTCTCCAAACCAGATAAGAAGGAAAGATGTAAAACTCATAAAGCCCATGGGATTGAGGTCAGCTTTGAGGGCCATCTTGAGCAGTACAGAGTGGCATTTTAATTGGGATCAAAGACACCAAAGGTAAAGGGAAGGTCTGCTGGCTTATTTTAGGCATTTAGAGCAGCTGGGGAAGGCGTGCTGGGAATGAAGTTTTCAGGCCCTCTACCCCACCCACATATGGCCCAGTACAGCCCACTCTGCCTGCCTAGGGGACTCCCAGGGCTTGTGCAGCCACCGCCCATGGCCGTCCCTTGCCAAGTCTGGGAGGCAGCGGATTTAATTCCTTAACTCAGCTGTGAGTCAGAGGTGGCCCAAGCTTCAGAGCCCAAGCCAATGCTGTTAGGGGTGAAATTGAAAACTGCTCCCCTCAGGCTCCTATCACATCATCCCTGAATTACTAAGGCCCAAAGCAGAGAACCAGAAATTCTCCAGCAGCCTCCACAGCAGGCTTCCTCCCAGGGGACAGCAGTGTTTCTCTGTGGCTCTGAGCCCCACACAGGGCAAATGTCCTTCCTTCCCTTGCTGAAGCCCTTCTAAATTGGGGAACGGATAGGGGAGGTCTCAGTTGGGGGGATGGAAGGAGAGACAGGAATGGATTTGCCCCAACCAAGCAACTATCTGGGACTTCTGGCTGTAAGGAGAGTCAATTCAGGTTACAGAATTCAGCTACCCAGGGCCCAAAGCCTCACGAGAGAATCACAGTATCAAGATTCGAGCCCCTAGAGGTGGTTCCAGCTAGTGCGGGCTTTATAGGATGGTCTTCAACACACCACTAACTCAACTGTTAAACCCACAGCCCCTCCTCTTATAGTCCCTGCAGCCAACAACAGCGTTGCTTTCTACCACATGACCCTACCCCACTTTGGCCACAACTGACTGGGAAACAGAAAGCCAAAGTCAAGTCTAACAAATCCACAGGCTGGCCAATGACCTGCAGAATGGGATGGTACCAAAAAAGGAGTTGGGATAACTATATTTCCCCATTTAGGAAGTTAAACAGAGAAACATTTAGAGAATGAGATTATTTAGCAGCAAGAGCAGACGTTCAGGGGTTCTGATTTAGAGAAAACCAGGATAAGCAGGCAAAAGTAGGAAGAAAATGGAAATTAGGAAGAATCAGAAGCTATGAATGGTGACAGTATTGAAAAAATGCAGCAGACATGAAGGTGCAGACTCCCTGCGTCACAGTCACAGACTAGTGCCGTGAAGGGCCATGGCAGTCCTGTCTGTCGTTAAGGTCCCCTAGGCTCTTTAGATCCAGAGCAACCTTCCAGAATTTACAGCCCAGCGACACAACAATAGGAGTCCTCTCCTTAGAGTCAATAGGAATTGTGTCTCCTTTTTCATCTCTCTCTCTCACTCACATCAAACACATTGTGTGTACGTGTGTGTTCAGTTGTGTTAGACACATTACTTGACATAAATTGAATGTTTCTTCATTCCCAACAACCAAAAGAATGAAGCACAGCGTAATCTCAGGTTTTTCATAAATAGAACGAGTCAATAGAATGACAGACAATGTTGAAGAGCAAAGTAAGATCGCCCACCATGCTCCCCCACTTAATAAATTAACTACTACTAATAGTAGTGGTTTTCAAGTATTAGATACATACTTTGGTGTATCCTTGGACACATTTGGACACAATTGCAATTATGGTGAAGATACATTTAGATTTAGACTTTTATTGGCTTAATGGGATTTTAGAGGTATTTAGAAGCATGGGGAAGAAATGGGGCCTCCCCTGCTGGTTCAGTGGTAAAGAACCCACCTGCCAATGCAGGTGATGTGGGTTCGATTCCTGGGTTGGGAAGACACCCTGGAGAAGGAAATGGCAACCCACTTCACTATGCTTGTGTGGGAAATCCCATGGACAGAGGAGCCTGGAGGGCTACAGTCCGTGTGATCACAAAAGAGTCGGACACGACCTAGCAACTAAACAATAGTGATAATGGGGGAAAAACACGAGGATTCAGGGAAGAACTCTACATCTCTGGCCTGTACCGTTATATAAAACTACTTTGTTCTATATGATGTGATATGAGACTTGGACCATAAAGAAGGCTGAGCACCGAAGAATTGATGCTTTTGAAGTGTGGTGTTGGAGAAGACTCTTGAGAGTCCCTTGGACAACAAGGAGACCAAATCAGTCAACCTGAAAAGAAATCAACCCTGAATATTAGTTGGAAGGGCTGATGCTGAAGCTCCAATACTTTGGCTATGTGATGTGAAGAACTGACTCATTTGAAAAGACCCTGATGCTGGGAAAGATTGAAGGCAGGAGGAGAAGGGGACGACCGAGGATGAGATGGTTGGATGGCATCACTGACTCAATGGATGTGAGTTTGAGCAAACTCAGGGAGATAGTGAAGGACAGGGAAGCCTGGCATGCTGCAGTCCATAGGGTCGTTAAGAGTCAGACACAACTGAGTGACTGACTGAACAACAACAACAAAATGTTGTTCTGGCGATATGTGTCTGTTTAAATTTAAATCTAAATTAATTAAATGAGATAAAATTTAAGTTCCTGGTTACTAGCCACATTTCAAGTACTCAATATCTGTATGTGGTTAGTGGCTACCACATTAGCACAGATGGAGAACATTTCCAACATTGCAGAAAATGCCACAGGACATTGGTAAGAGATGTCCATTATCCTCTATCACAGGGTAGGTAACTTTCTGTCAAGGGCTATATAGTTAATATTTTAGGCTTTGAAAGCCTATGGTTTCTGTTGTAGCTACTCAACTCTCCCACTGTAGCATGAGAGCAGCAAGACAAAATGTTAGCAAATGTGTTCCAATAAAACTTTATTTACAACGAAAAGGCAGTGGGCCACACTTGGCCTGCCCACTACCTGCAGTAACCTTGCTCTACCACATCACCTTACTTGTTTCTAAGAATTACTTCTTTATTTTTGAATTGTCTTTCTCCCTATGAGGGCAGAGACTGCATCTATTTTGCTCATCACAGTGAATTCAATATTAAGAACACGTGCTTAATTAATATTTGATGACTAACTGAATGAATAGTGATGTTGCCCCTTACTGGATTAGGGAATGCCAGAAAAGGAACAATATTTTAGAGAAGATAAAGAGGTCCCTTATGGATTTGCTAGTTGTACTATAGTTTATTTTTGTTATTCTCTCTGTAGTCTCTTTCACCTTTAGCCTTCTTTAAGTCTCAATAGTCTGGAAGTCAGTGATATTTTTCAGGAGCTGGACAGAGTTACTGCTTTTTGGACTCACTCCCTGAAGGCTGTAATCAGAGTTCCAGCCATGAGCCAAAGGAGCAGAAAGAGGAGTTGGGCCTGGCCTGGCCCTACTGCTGACTTGTCAGTGTTGGCTCCAAAAACCTAGATCCTTTCCCATTCTGTTTGGACTGAGTGAATTAGGAAGACAAAATCTGTGACAAAAGGAATTAGTCAAAGCAGAATTTTCCTAAATTTCAGTCATTCATTCATGCACATCCTTCAGTTGTTCCATTACTGCATTTCCATACCACCTGAAAACAGGTTTACTGAATATTTCCAACCCTTTCAAAATCTTTTTTTTGCCCCTTTCAAAATCTTTAACATGATTTTGTATATGTATAACTGAATCACTTTGCTGTGTGTCTGAAACTAACATAACATTGTTAATCAACTATAGCCCAACAGAAAATTTAAAATTTTTAAACAAAGAAATAAATAATAAAATTAAAAAAAAATTGTAACAAATTTTGATTGGGTCATTCCTTGCTCAAAAAAACTCTAGGGACTTTCCATCTCAGAGTTAATTGTAAAGCTCTTAGCACAGTCTGTAAGGACCATGCAATCCAGTTCCTGGGATCCTTCTCTGACCGCATTCCTGCTGCTCATTCAGTCCTCTCCAATCACGCTGAGCCCTGCATATCCTTCAAATGTTCCAAGCCAGCTGGTACCCTCAGAGCCTTGTTCAACCTGACCAGAAGGCCTCACTCCTCACAGTCATCTCCCAGAAAGGCCTTTCCTGACCATGTTACATAAAATATCAGCCTTCTTTGCTCTTTTAAATACATTTTAGAACCAGCTAGAAAAATTTCACACACACACAAATAAACAAACAAAACCCTGTCCATATATGATATGGGAGAACTGACACCTTTATAATATTGAGTCTTCTTTCTATCCATGCTGTATCTTTTAATTTGTCTAGCTTTTCTTTTTTTCATTACAGTTTTACAATTTTCTTGATAAAGGCCGGGAACACAGCTTTTGTTAGATTTGTTTCTAGATACATAAAATGATGTTGTTTTTGTAAAGGGTATCTTTTTTAAAAATTACATTACATTATAAAATGTTTACTCCTGGTATGTCATTTTAGTATCTGTTTTATCAGTTGTTACAATCCCATTTTATGTTTGACATTATCTATTTGTTCGTTCTCTTGTTTTTTTTTTTTCCTGATGAGTCTTACTGGTAGTAGAGAGGTGTTAAAAACCTATTAGCACCCAAGATACATTCTTTTTGATGTAACCAAAAGTGTTGAAAAACTGTGAAAAGGGAAATAATTAAATCTTATTTAATGCCAGTGTTTATGTGGAAACATTATTTTATCTCCCACCAAGGCTATCTGGCTTCCATACTGGGAAACCCTGATTTATTAAATTTCATACCCACGGACGTCCCTGGTGGTACAGTGGATAGGAATCCATCTGCCAATGCAGAGGACACAAGCTCGATCCCTGGTCCAGGAAGATTCCAGAAGCTGTGGAGCAACTAAGGCCGAGGGCCACAACTACTGAGCCTGAGCTCTGGAGCCTGTGCTCTGCAACGGGAGAAGCCACTACAACGGGAAATCCGCACACCGCAACAAAGACCCAGAGGGACCAAACAAATAAATAAATTATATATATAAAGATTTCACAACCACAGTGAAGTGCCTTTTTAGTTATCAGTTGCTTGCGCTCACCTCTGGACCTGTCTTTAGTTCTGGAGGTGATAGATGGATGCTAAGCTAGGAGAAATGTGTGTGGAGGGTGCCCAAGAGAAGTAGAGATAAGCTGAGGGGCCTCCTTCCCCACCCCCTCCTGCTGCCCACATTGCTTCTAAGAACAGTTGTCCACATGGAGGTATCCCCTAGGGAATGTTTCCAGGAGTGGAAGGGGCAGCCAGTAAGGGCCTCTCCAACTCCTGGGAGGCAGGAAGTGGGGGCTTCTTAGAACTGTCAAGGTTTCCTGGAATCCTATGAGAGCTGAGGCCATCTGGCTTTCTGCAGCTTGCTTTGGGGCGGTATTTGGAACCTGGAGGAGGGCGGCCCCTCTGGGGACACAAGCTCACTAGTTGTAAACCCTGAGGCCGGGAGGGTGTTCGTGTTGGTCTGGAGAAGGAGGCTTTCAAGCTGCAGCTCTTCCTCTCTCACTGCTGGTCATCACAAGCCCACACACCTGCCCTCTTTGCAGCCTGCGCTTGTCAAATCAAACTATGCCTTCTGAGAAATATGATCGTTTTCAAGGCTCTTTCTTTGAGAAACCCTTGAACTGAGGAAGGCAGGAAGCCACAGGCTTCTGGGTGGGCAGAGCCTACCTAGGTTACCCGCCCCCCACCTCAGAGGGGAGCGCAGCTGTTCTGAGTCATCAAAGAAGCCTAACAAATAACACCTTCTTGCATGTTAACACCATCAAAGAGGTCGGTGAAGGCCAGTTTATAGCTGGCATGAGGGCGCTGAAAAGAATGGAGACTTTGAGGCTGCAAGCCCCAGTTTCCAGCTCTGGCTCTTTCACTCCTGGCCATATCTCACAGGTGACCTCTCTCAGCTGTGAAAGCCATCATGGTCAGATGTGTGATAACTATTTTTAAAAGTTTTGTATATGTGAACATAATGTAACTTAAAATGGCTTGTGTTTGTATATGCTATGTTAATTATAGTACCGTTAGTGGCTGCGACGACCTTCCTCGGTGCCTCAGTGGTAAAGAATCTGCCTGCAATGAAGGAAATGGATTCAATTTCTTTCAGTCAGGAAGATTCCCTGGAAAAGGAAATGGCATCTCCAGTATTACTGCCTGGAGAATTCCATGGTTAGAGGAGCCTGGTGGGCTAGAGTCCATGGGGTTGCAAGAGTCAGACATGACTTAGTGACTAAACCCCCACCACCACAGTGGCTGCAACAAATAAACCCGCAAATGTATAAAGACCCAAACAGAATTTCATTTCTCACTCACGTTAAGTTCATGGTTGTTCGGCAGGTGGCCCTTTTCCCGTCAGTGATTCAAAGACTGAGGTTCCTTTCATCTTGTGGTTCTGTTGGCCCCCAGAGCAGGCCGAAGGAGAACAGGGTGTGAAAGTCACACTCTCTTCCTGGAAGTTTTGGCTCAGAACTGATACACATTCTTCCTGCTCACATTCCACAGGCAAAAATGATACACATGGTCACATCTGGGTGCGAGGATATATGGAAAATGTAATCCTAGCCCAGGTAGCTGCTTCCTGGCAACAATCTGTATCATGGAGAAGGAACTGAAATTCTGGAGGATATGCTAAGTATGCAAAGGAAAAAATCTGGCAAAGTGTAGGGAAAGAGCAAATTAGCCAAGATGGTGCAGTCAGGCTTTCTCACCCTATGGCCTCTTGCTCTTGCCCCATGTTTTGTGAATAATGATTATGTGACAGCTGGGATCACTCATAGCACTGGGCATGTGTATTACGAGATACTCACTTGGCTACAGGCTACTTCTGTTTTGTAAGCATATGTAAGTTTCACCTGGAAAGCCCTAGGGGTTGTGTTGTGTCATGTGAGGTTATGTTATGGCTGCTGTTACAGTCGCTGTGTCAGCCAAGAGAGAATAAATGTGTCTGCAGTTCCTATGGCTTCTCGCATCTTCTTTTAGTCTCTTAGCTCATGCCTTGCCTACCATGGGTTCAGCGAACAGTGTGCACAGTGAGACACAGCAAGACAGTAGGCATCATAAACAGGATCAGCAGTATACAAATGTACATTAATCTATTAACAGTGGTTACCTCTGGGGAGTAAGATTGGAAAAGATGGAAAAACTCACTTTTTATTTTAAACAAGTAATATTTTATGAGCATATATTAATTGTATAATTAAGAAAAGAATGATGGGGAAGTTTTCATTGTAAATTTCTGAGCAAATACGTGTTATGTGTTGTTACTTTTATCATTGTTCTTTTATCCAATCCTAGAGTCAGAAAACACCACCCAAGGAAAGAAGGCTGCTAGCTATTATAAGTCCTTCATTAGAGGCAGAAGGTTTTAGGGTAGAAGTGGCATGGGGGAAAGCAGAGAATTTTTCTCCTTGAAAATTTTCTTAATCTATTGTATAGCACAGGAAACTATGCTCAGTATTTTGTGTGTGTGTATATATGTATTACTGGTATACTTTGTGCACCAGCAACTAACACAACATTGTAAATTAACTACACTTCAATTAGCAAAACAAAAAAATTTTTTTTAAAGTTAGGTAGGGACTTCCCTGGCAGTCTTGCAGTTGGCACTCCATACTTCCAAAGCAGAGACATTACTTTGCCAACAAAGGTTCATCTAGTCAAGGCTATGGTTTTTCTAGTGGTCATGTATGGATGTGAGAGTTGGAGTGTGAAGAAGGCTGAGTGCCAAAGAATTGATGCTTTTGAACAGTGGTGTTGGAGAAGACTCTTGAGAGTCCCTTGGACCGCAAGGAGATCCAACCAGTCCATTCTGAAGGAGATCAGCCCTGGGATTTCCTTGGAAGGAATGATGCTAAAGCTGAAACTCCAGTACTTTGGCCACCTCATGCGAAGAGTTGACTCATTGGAGAAGACTCTGACGCTGGGAGGGATTGAGGGTAAGAGGAGAAGGGGACGACAGGATGAGATGGCTGGATGGCATCACTGACTCGATGGACGTGAGTCTGAGTGAACTCTGGGAGTTGGTGATGGACAGGGAGGCATGGCGTGCTTCGATTCATGGGGTCACAAAGAGTCGGACACGACTGAGCAAGTGAACTGAACTGGACTGAACTTCCAATGCAGGAGGTGCAGGTTCAATCCCTGGCTGGGGAACTAGGACCCCATATGCCATGCAATGTGACCAAAAAAAAAAAAAAAATTAGGTAACTTGTCCACAGTCATGAAGCTAGCAGAATACTAAACCCAAATCTGAATCCAGATCCAAGTGGAATTTTTGCAACCTGAACTCTCTCTCAGCTAATGAAAAGTACTCTACATTTCCTGCACTAATGGGATTTTTTACCAGATCCTCACATTAAAAAGGAAAACCTGAAGAGATCCTATATGATGTCTGTCCTGGATATACACTGGGGGCAGCATTTAGAGATGTTTCTGAGTAATGTAAGATTGCTTATAGCCATGCTCTTTGGAAAATGTCTCACTGACAAATAACTGGCATATTTGCTCAGCAATAGATGTGGAACTCATCTGTATCATAGAACACACTTCCAAAAGGAAAAAAAAACCTAACCCTAGACATTGACACTTCGTTTTGGCATCAGAAAGTATTACTTTTAAAAATGTCTCTGATACAATTTGGACCCTGTGAACTATGGCAGCACTGTCTTGGAGTGCTGATGGAGGTCCTGGGGGATGTGTGATAAGAGCTTCATGGAAACAGGAGAATCACTGTGAATGTAATGTAGGAGGTCTTACCTGTTAACTGGAGAACATGAGTCTATTGAACCTTTGAAGACAAAGCATCGTAGGAGACACCACCTCTGATTCCTCTCAAGGAAGCTAAAAAGAAAAGTATGTCCCAGTTGGCTTTTGGTATAGGCTTTGATCTGAAGCTTCAATCATGGAGCAGGGAGAGTTTTTCAAACCATTTCTACAGTTCAGTGAAAGACATTTCTAATGTTATTTGAATAGTGGAAAGTTTTTTTTTCCACGAAAGACAAGGCAAATTTGTTGGTAGCTGCTTTCCTTTCCTCATTTCATTACAGTTTTTCCTATTCAATGTTTCATTGTGTGTTTTACTTGTTAGTTCTGAACTCAATTAAACCCTTCAAACAGTTTAGGCCTGTACATTAAAGTCTATCATCAGTAAATTCATATAGGGTTTAAAAATTTGTTTAATATTTATACCAAAGGAGACTTCAGAGAGAATACAAATTTAGGAAGCCATGGAAGAGTCGACTCAGAAGGATCTATAGGGAAACACTTTATATGTGTTTCTGTAAATACATGGTGTATTTACAACAAGTGTAAAAAAATAAATGTAGTTCTAAAAAAAAATGAGTTGCCATGTCTTAATTCTTTGCCAGTTGGAAAGGCCATTTGGATTTTCTAATTTTATTTGAAAGCAAATTATTTAACATTTTGCATGTAAAGAATGAGAGGTAATCATTAGCATGAAAGAGAAAAGGAAAAGATTTATAATCAATACTGTGCAGAAGGAAAACAAAATTACAAATGCCAGCCTGCTTCACAGATGGTTGTTAGAGGGACAGGGAGACAGATGAGGAGGGAATAGATTGAGAGAAAGAACAGGGGGAGAAGAAAGGACCCCCAACAGGGGACAGTCTCTGGGGAAGAGCAGAGGCCTGTAGGTCAGGCCAGAATCATTTATTAATTCAACAAACTGTTACTGTGTATCTATTATGGGCCACGATTCTTCTAGGTACTGGAAACACAGCACTGAACAAACCAAAATCTCTACCCTCATGGAGTCTGTTTTCTAGAAGGGGATAAAGTACACCATGTATCAGGTAGCGAGAAGTTTTTAGCTAAAACTAATACAGGGTGAGGGAGCTAGGAAGTGCAGAGGAGAGGAGTGGATGAGTGTTAATTCAGGTAAGGTGGGAGTGTGTGTGTGTCTTTAGGTAACTGACCTCATGGTCAAAAAGGACTTCACTAGAAAGGAGCCTTTTGAGCAAAGGCCTGAGGAGACCCATGTGAACTAGCATGCAAACAGCAAAATAGCTATCACTGCAAAGGATGCCGCTGGTCGTCCAGCCAACATCCAGATATTCTTCCACTCATTCTAACAGAAACCCTCCCTACTTTCCAGGATGCAACCACATGATCAAGAGAAAGCTGGATCTAATTCCAGATCCCAATTAGATTAAGCTGATCCTGGCAACTCAACCTCACTTATCAGCAACTGGTTCAAGAAGCCAGGCTTAAGCCAATCAACACAGGGAATCTTCCTGGTCCCTGTCATTGGTCCAGGGGCAGGCACAAGTATAACTTAAACTAGCCTAAGCAGATTGAAAGAAGGGATTTATATTTCTGTTGAGGGGGAGGAGGTTTGGTCTCTGTTGTGATGGATGTGAACAAGGAAGCATGTTGTCACAGTTATTCAGGACACAGTGACACGGCCATCTCTAGACAATGAGGGAAGCCAGGCTACAGACAAAGCCAGCACAAAGGAGAGGGCAGAGCCAGAACTGCAGAAAAGCAGAGTCAGAGCCTGATTATTCCATGCTTGGAGCCTGATATACTTAAAGCCTTCCTATTATAGAAGATGAAGAATCTCCTTACTGTTTGTGCCAGTTTGAGTTAGATTTTCTGTTTCTTGGTGCTTAAAGGTTCTTAACTATGACAATAAAAATAACAGCAGCTAACATTTCCTGAGCACTACCTTGTGCCAGGCCCAAATTTAATTAAATCTGTAAGTCATTTAATGTTCTCAACAATCTAATGAAGCAAATAATACTACGTCCTTATCTGTAAGATACAAGTGACTTTACCCAAGATCATATGGGTAGTAAGGGGCAGAACCAAAATTAGAGTTCAGAGCCTGCATTCATAACCACTATGATGGTTCAATCAATATGTGAGGCAGAGAAACAGAGAAAAAGAGAAAGGCATATGTGAAGAAGCCTGAGGAAGAGGCAGGGGGAAATCAAGTTGCTGTTATCAAAAGAGGGAGAAGAAAAACCAATGCATGTCCTCCAGAGAGGAGATGGGCTATTCATTAATAATGACATAACAAGTGAGTGCTACATGTCTTAAGAGCTTATAGTCAAAGATGAGGCAGAAGAAATGAGCCACTTCAAGGACAGCTGTCCAGGGGCATCTTCTGGAGGGAAGTCTATGAACTAGACCTTAAAGCATTGGTGTTACTGTGTTAGGCGAAGAGGAGAAGGCCTTTCAGATACATAGAAAGGGGTGAACAAAGGAAGGGAGGTGGTGATCCTTTGGAGATGTCCCTGGTTTGGTGGGAAATTGGGGGAACTAAAATTCTGGAATTTAGTTGGGGGCTAGATCTACAGATGATGGTCTGCTGACACACTAATCTTTTATGCAAGATTTCTTCTGTTTTGAACTCAAAGAGAATACTAATTAGTGTGTGTGTGTGTGTATGTGTGTGGCTACACCACACAGCATGCAGAATCTTATTAACAGTTCCCCAACCAAGGATCAAACCCATGCCCCCTGCAGTGGGCCAGTGGAGTCTTAGCTACTGAACACCAGGGAAGTCCCAAGAATACTAAAGTCCAGGAGAAGGATTATTATTCCCATATTAACAGTGGGGTATCCAAGGCCCAGTGCAGAAGGGCCTGCAGAGAGGTCATGCCACCCAGAGGCAGAGCAGCACAGGACACCACTGTTCTGCCCTCCCGTCCAGGACAGTACCTCCCACCGACTTAGCACCCACCACCACAAAACCAAGTCTAAGGCTGGAAATCAGGACAGCAGCTGTGACTCAGCTCCAGAGGCTCCAAGGAGATCTTTGGAGGAAACTGGGAGCACCCCTCCAGGCTAAGAGAAGGCATCAGACTCATATGATGGTTAAGAACAAAGACTGGGGACTTCCCTGGTGGTCCGGTGGTTAAGAGTCCACTCTTCCACTGCAGGGGGCATGGCATGGGTTCATTCCCTGGTTGGGGAACTAAAATCTTGCATGTTAAGTGGTGAGAGCAAAAATATAGAGCAAAGGCTCGAATCAGACAGATCTTGTTTTGAATCTTAATTTTATAACTTACAGTGATACCTTAGACTAATGGTATAACTTCTCAGAGCTTTAGTTTCCTCATCTGCAAAATGAAGTAGAGTACAGTGCCTACCTTGTAGGATGGTTAATAAGGTCTGAATGAGGTCATGTAATGCCTATTAAGAATTGAGCATGGGCTTCCCTGGTAGCTTAGTGGCAGCGAGTCTGCGGGCCAATATGGGAGACATGGGTTTGATCCCTGATACAGGAAGATCCCACAGGCTGCGGAGCCACCAAGTCCATGTGTCACAGCTATTGAACCTGTGCTCTAGAGCCCGTGCTCCACGACAAGAGAAGCCACTGCAATGGGAAGCTCATGCACCACAGCTAGAGGATGGCCCCTACTCACCGCAACTAGAGAAAACCCAGGCAGCAACAAAAACCCAGGACAGCCAGAAAAAAAAAAGAATTTAGCACAATGTCTGTTCCATAGAGGGCTCCATAAATGTGAGTTTGAGGGCAGTATGGTGTGGTGCAAGCACTAGAGTCAGACAGACTTCCAGAGGTCAAATCCTGGCTCTAGTATGACTACTGCATTTCATTAATTCTGTAATGTATGCTCCCCACCCCTCACCTTCTTATTTCAAACATCTCTGCACCAAAGCATCTTAGTACTGTTCAGTTCAGTTCAGTTCAGTTGCTCAGTCGTGTCCGACTCTTTGTGACCCCATGAATTGAAGCATGCCAGGCCTCCCTGTCCATCACCAACTCCCAGAGCTCACTCAGACTCATATCCATCGAGTCAGTGATGCCATCCAGCCATCTCATCCTCTGTCATCCCCTTCTCCTCTTGCCCCCAATCCCTCCCAGCATCAGAGTCTTTTCCAATGAGTCAACTCTTCGCATGAGGTGGCCAAAGTACTGGAGTTTCAGCTTTAGCATCATTCCTTCCAAGAAAATCCCAGGGCTGATCTCCTTCAGAATGGACTGGTTGGATCTCCTTGCAGTCTAAGGAACTCTCAAGAGTCTTCTCCAACACCACAGTTCAAAAGCATCAATTCTTTGGTGCTCAGCTTTCTTCACAGTCCAACTCTCACATCCATACATGACCACTGGAAAAACCATAGCCTTGACTAGACGGACCTTTGTTGGCAAAGTACTGTCTCTGCTTTTCAATATGCTCTCTAGGTTGGTCATAACTTTCCTTCATGGTTTAATCGCCAGTGTCTACCAGCAGCACAAGGGACAACAGCGTGACTTGCACTCAGTGTCTTACATTGGGCAGATAACAATCTTTTGGCACCTCAGTTTCTTCAGTTGTAAAATGGGAATAATAATAATATTTACTTTACAAGGTTGTCAGGAGGGTTAAATTAAATTTACTCTGCAAATCTCTGGGACACAAGTGAGTGTTTAATAAATTCCATGTATTGCTACTATCTTTGTGACTATTACCCAAATCAGATAATGGGGGTGGTGGGAGGGCCATAGACTGAGGAGCCAGAGGGAGAAGCAGCCCCATGGGGATGTACAGAAGTGAAGGTGACGATCAGAGGGGCAGAATCTCTTAATTCTGAGATTCAGGAGGTGAGTGTGAGGAATAGTAGGAAGAAATGCAAGAAGCCAGTGGGGTGCAATGTGGATTAGGGAACTTTTTTTATATAAGATTTTTTGATGTGGACCATTTTAGAGCCTTTATTGAATTTGTTACCACATTGCTTCTGTGTCATGTTTTGGTATTCTGGCCCCGAGGTGTGGGATCTTACTTCCCCCACCAGGGATCAAACCAATATCCTTTGCATTAGAAGGTGAAATCAACCACAGGACCACCAGGGAAGTCGTAGGGCATTTGGTTTTCAGGTGAAGACTCGAAGCCCCCTGGGGTACCCAGGCCCAGTAGGGATGGGATGGTGAATCCAAAGGGCTGGTCAGGCTGGGCTGCTGGGCTGCTTGATATCTTGAAATTCTCCCTTTCTCTGACTGTAACAGTCATCATTTCTTAACTGTCACCAAGTGCCAGGCACACTGTGCACTTGATATGTTGATATGTCCTATCTCATAAAATCCTGTTGTGAACGCTGTGAGTGAGGCAATTTTATTAGGTCAATTTTATAGAATAAACCAAAGCTCAAAGAGGCAATTTAACATGTTCAAAGTCACGTGGCTCTTACAAGCCAGAGCTGGAATCTGAATCCAGTTTTTTGACTTTACATCTAGTACCGAAGTCTGCCTGCCATACTGCCTCTTGAACTCTGTTCTCCGCTTCTTCTCTCTGTCTGTGTTGGCAAGTAATTTTCCTCTCTCCTCACCTCCACTCCTCCTTCCTCCCCCTACCGGTCTCCACCTCCCAGGCCCACAAAATGCCAAGCTCACAAGTCATCTGTTTTGCCAAAATTCTGTTCTGATTTGATAAACTCTGGCGGGGCCAGCTCACTCAGCATGATTCAGCCAGCGAGAATAGTGAGCCTGCATGCTCGGCATGCCGAGCATCTGAGCTCAGGCAGGATGGGCGGCGCAGGAACCTCAGCTTGACAGATGGCTCCACTCGGCTGTCTCCCCGGGCCCGATGCCAGGGGCAGCGCTCGCTGTCTGCAGGGGGGAAGGCAGGAGCCAGGTCCTGTGATTCTCACATGCGTGGCTGTGTATGTGCACGAGTGGCTACATATGGAGCAGGGGTGGGCCAGGCTGTGAGCCACTCAGGCCCCATATTTGTAGGCGGCTGATTTTTGCGAATGTGTGTATCTGCGTGCATGCAGATGAATGTGTTTGTGTGTGCCTGGCTGCATGTTTGTGGGTGTGTGTGATGCCTCCGCATTTGAATTTTGAGTTTGCATTCACTCTGGTATGTGTGCTCAAGAACATGAGAAGAGGGTACAGTGCCTTGAGAAGTCAACTTTCTGCATGCCCTGGTCTGTGATGGGGACACAGACTTTCTGCAAACACCCAGCTCCAGCTCTCTCCTTACTCCACAACTGAGTGATGTGAGTGGCTGTAGAAGTCACCTCATTCCCAAGGTGAAGTTGAAGCTCTGAACTGAGCTTCAGGTTTCTGAAAACAACTTCCTGGTAGAAGTACTTAAATTCAGGTGAATCCAGATGCCCTCTGAAAATCTCTTGATTAGAATGGATCTTCTTTTTAGGAAAATATCCTCAAAATATTTAATTTCACATACAATATAGAAAGCTCAAGGGGCCCTCCAAAGCCTGTTGTGGCTCTCAGTTAGGAAACAAAGTACGATACAAACATTTACTGAGTGCTCTTGCGTGTTCAGTGTGTGCACTTACTTTACTGAATACTTACTCTGTACTACTATACTGAGCCCTTGATAGAGAGATAAGTACATAAAAAGGGAGTAAGATGGCTATTGCTTTTGCAGAACACAGTCTAGTAGGAGAAACAGATGTAAATGCATCACCTCAGGCCACTGTGACTAGTGTAGTGATAGCTGAGTGAAGGAACTACGGGGGCGCCACAGGATGGGTTTTTTGAATGGTTTCAGGAAAGATTCACTGAAGAAGTGGGCACTTAAGCTATATCTTGAAATATCAGAAGGCATTTGTCAAACAGAGAAAATTGGGAAGAACTTTCCAGACAGAAAGAAGAGCATGTAAAGAGGTAGAGGGCATGCTGTATTTGGGAAAAATGTGTCTGGGAGGGGCAGGAGGCTGAAAAGGAATCTGGAGGCAGACTGTGAAGAGCCTGTACATATTCAATACTAAGCTAAAGGTTTTATCCTATAAATGATGCAGAACCACTGGTGTTCTTTAAACAAGAGAGTGACATGGTGTAGTTGGTGCACAGAAAGATCACAGTGCATCCAGAGCTTCTCCAGAGACCAGATAAAAAGGATGCCGCAGTAGCTCAGATGAGAAACAACGAAGATGTGAACAATAGGAATGTGGGAATGTGGGAAAACCAGGCCACAGGTGTGAGGAAAGGAGATATTTAGGAGATAAACTAGTCAAGAATTAAGTGCCTCCATTAAATGTATGGGGTTAAGAAAAAGAAAGGACAGTCAAGCATGGCTTCTCTGGTGGACATCAGTACCATTCACTGGGATGGAACCAAGAGGCAGATTCAGTTGTGGAGGAAGATAATGAGTCCTGTTTGGGACACTGATTAGAGATGTACATTAGGCCATTGGCTATATAGGTCTGGAGTACTGCAGAGAGAGATCTGGAAATACATTAATAAATTTGTGAGTCATAAGCAGATGATTGACAACTGAAGTCAAGGGTAAGAGATGAGATCACTCAAGGAGAATGTGGATATTGAGTGAGAAGAGAAAAGAGAAAGAAGTCAGTAGTTAAGGGTACATAGAGGAGGAAGAATTTGTAAGGAGAGAGGGAGGGAGTATTCTTAGGGTTTGGAAGTGTTGAAAAAGAGCCAAGAGAAAGGGATACTCTAGAAGCTAATAAAGAACAAAAAAATTTAAATGAGGGATTGATCATTAAGTCAAGGGCTAGAAAGAAGTCAAGTAAGGGAAAGATTGATGTAAAAC
Organism: Tragelaphus eurycerus; assembly: GCA_935064755.1. Classification (NCBI taxonomy): domain Eukaryota; kingdom Metazoa; phylum Chordata; class Mammalia; order Artiodactyla; family Bovidae; genus Tragelaphus; species Tragelaphus eurycerus. The sequence continues at coordinate 17,622,839 of CAKXYN010000028.1, read as the reverse complement.
CATGCGAAAACAGAAGATAGAAAACTGGAAGGAAATACGAAATACACAAAACACTAACCAGAGTTATTACTATAGGGGAATTATGGGAGTTTTTAATATATTTTTTATGGGTGTTATCTAAATAGTCCAAGACAAATATAATGACTGTGTACCAAATTCGAACAATGAGAGAGAAGACCTGGGGAAAATTTAGGAGGCTATTGGAATAGACAACTTTCCAGCCAAGATGGAGTAACAGGCATTGGACTTAACCTCTTGCCTAAAATAATTATAAACAAGACAAAATATATGAAATTTTGAGTAAGAAAATATGGACATACCTCAGAAATACTGCAAGTTCAGTTCCACATCACCACAATAAAATGAGTATCTCAATAAAGCAAGTCATATATACTTTTTGGTATCCCAGTACATATAAAAGTTGTGTTTGCACTCCTGCAGTCTCCTAAGTATAGACTATATTCAGTTGTCTAGGCTTCCATGGTGGCTAAGTCATGTCAGACTCTTTTGAGACCCTGTGGACTGTAATCCTTCAGGCTCCTTTGTCCATGGAACTTTCCAGCCAAGAATACTGGAGTGGGTTGCCATTTCCTTCTCCAAGGGAACTTTCCAACAGGAATGGAACCTATGTCTCCTGCATTGCCAAACAGATTCTTTACCACTGAACCACCATGGAAACCGAGACAACTGACTATCCACATACAAAAAAATTACTCGGATGCTTACTTTACACAGTATACAAAATTAATTTCAAATGGATCATGTACCTAGATATAAGAGCTAACATTGTAAGACCTCTAAAAGCAAATGTAAAGAGAAAATCTTCATGACCCTGGATTAGATAAAGTTTTTAGACATGACGCTAAAATCTTGAACCTAAAAGAAAAATTAATAATTTTGACTTCATCAAAAAAAAAAAACCTTTCATGCCTCAAAGCAGCCATTAAGAAAATGAAGACACAGCCATAGGTTGGGATAAAACATTGCAAATAATACACCTGATAAAGAGCCTGTATCTAAAATATATGAAGAACTCTTACAATCAATAATAAAAAGAAAAACAAACCAATTTTAAAATTGGCAAAATTAAGACATTTTACCAAAGAAGACAAACAAATGGCTGATGAGCACATGAAAAGATGCTTAGTATCATTTGTCAATGGTGTGTAAATTAAAACCACAGTGAGATGCCAATGAAATACTTATCAGAAGGGCAATAATAAAAAATACATACAACACCAAGTGTTGGTGAGGACACACAGAAATTGACACGCTAGGCATTGCTGGTGGGAATGCAAAATGGTACAAGCACTGTGGAAAATAATTTGTCAGTTTCTTAAAAGTGTAGCACAAACTTGCCCACATGACACAGAAAATCCACTTCTATAAAGCTACCCAAGATAGATGAAAACTTATGTCCACACAGACATGTATGCAAGTTTTCTTAGCAATATTATTCATAATGCCCCAAAAGGAAACAATCAAAATGTTCACCAATTGGTCAATAAATAAAATGTATTCATATATTATTTATTACATGGATATTGCATATCTGTGTAATGGAATCTTAATATTTGCAAGGAATAAACTACTGACACATACTACAACGTTGATGAACCTCAAAAACATGCTAAGGGAAAGAAGCCAGAAGCAAAAACTACAGATATGATTCCCTACATCTGAGATATCTAGAAAGAACAAACTTGAAGGGATAGAAAGTAGATTAAGTGGTTGCCTAGGTCTGAGGTGGAAGTGGAGATTAATGATTAAATGGACATTGAGGAACTTCTTAAAGTGATGGGAAATGTTCTAAAATTAGATTAGGGTTGTGGTTGCACAACTCTACTGATATATCAAATCATTAAAATTTTACATTTCCAATAGGTGGATTTTGAAGTATGTAAATTATACCTCAGTAAAGCTGTTTCGCCCTGCTAATTTGTCACCCTGTTTATTTAACTTATATGCAGGGTACATTATGAGAAATGCTAGACTGGATGAAGCACAAGCTGGAATGAAGACTGTCAGGAGAAATATCAGTAACCTCAGATACACAGATGACACCACCCTTATGGCAGAAAGCAAAGAACTAAAGAGTGTCTTGAAGAAAGTGAAAGAGGAGAGTGAAAAAGTTGGCTTAAAATTCAGCATCAGAAAACTAAGATCATGGTGTCTGGTCCTATCACTTCATGGCAAATGGGAAACAGTGGAATAAGTTACAGACTTTATTTTGGGGTGCTCCAAAATCACTGCAGATGGTGACTGCAGCCATGAAATTAGAAGACATTTGCTCCTTGGAAGAAAAGCTATGACCAACATAGACAGCATTTTAAAAAGCAGAGACATTACTTTGCCAACAGCGGTCCATCTAGTCAAAGCTTTGGTTTTTCCAGTAGTCATGTATGGATGTGAGAGTTGGACTCTAAAGAAAGCTGAGCACCGAAGAATTGATGCTTTTGAACTGTGGTGTTGGAGAAGACTCTTGAGAGTTCTTTGGACTGCAAGGAGATCCAACCAGTCCATTCTAAAGGAAATCAGTCCTGAATATTCACTGGAAGGACTGATGCTGAAGCTGAAACTCCAATACTTTGGCCACCTGATGCAAAGAACTGACTCATTGGAAAAGACCCTGATGCTGGGAAAGATTAAAGGTGGGAGGAGAAGGGGATGATAGAGGATGAGAAGGTTGGATGGCATTACTGACTCAATGGACATGAGTTTGAGTAAGCTCCGGGAGTTGGTGATGGACAGGGAGGCCTGGCGTGCTGCAGTCCATGGGGGTTGCAAAGAGTCGAACATGACTGAGTGACTGAACTGAACTGAAAGCTGTTTCAAAGAAAACAAAGAAGAAATAAAAACTTTTGGACATAAAAAAGTTGGAAGAAAGTCATTACTGCCAAACCAGCACTAGGAAAAAGGTTAAAGGAAATATTCCAGCAAAAGGTAAATCATACCAGATGGAAATCTAGATCTACAGAAGGGAATAAAGAGTACTAGAAATAAAAATAAATGGGTGTATTAAAAAGCAGAGATATCACTTTGCCAACAAAGATCTGTATGGTCAAAGCTACGGTTTTTCTAGTAGTCAAGTACAGATGTGAGAGCTGGACCATAAAGAGGTTGAGTGCCAAAGAATTGATGCTTTTGAACTGTGGCGTTGGATAGGACTCTTAAGAGTCCTTTGGACTGCAGGGAGATCAAACCAGTCAATCCTAAAGGAAATCAACCCTGAATATTTGCTAGAAGGACTGATGCTGAAGCTGAAACTCCAATACTTTAACCACCTGATGCTAAGAGCTGATTCACTGGAAAAGACCCTGATGTTGGGAAAGATTGAGGCAAGAGAAGAAGGGGGCAACAGATTGACAGATGATGAGATGGTTGGATGGCATCACTGACTCAATGGACATGAGTTTGAGCAAACTGGAGACAGTGAAGGACAGGGAAGCCTGGCATGCTGCAGTCCATGGGGTCACAAAGAGTCGGACATGATTTAGCTCTTTAGTTCTATTTAGCAACTGAACAACAATAAATCTATTTTCATGAAACAAATTACTCCAAACCTTAATGGCTTAAAACAACAAATATCTGTCTCACTGTCTCTACAGGTCAGTTTTGGGAGACAATTCTCCTTTGCATTTCTGCAACATCTTGTATCCATTTTGTTCCAGAAAGAGTCGGACACGACTGAGAGACTGATCTGATCTGATCTTTTCAAGAATGTATAGTAAAGAGCCCAGGAAGACAGAGTCTTCCCTGGTGGCTCAAGCCATAAGGAGTCTGCCTGCTGTGTCAGAGACCCAGGTTCGATCCCCGGCTCGGGAAGATCCCCTGGAGAAGGAAAAGGCAACCCACTCCAGTATTCTTGCCTGGAGAATCCCATGGACAGAGAAGCCTAGCAGGTTACAGTCCATGGGTCACAAATGGTCAGACACATGACTGAGCAACTAACACACACTTCCTCCATGGTGGAGGGCAGATTTGTTTCTTGTTCTAATAGGAAAATGTCTTTGTCTTGGACAAAGGTTGAGTAGGTTTGCTGACAGCCTCCAGGTTTTAATCATACACTGTAAATGTCAAAGTTGAATTCAGGGTGTTTCCTCTGTGTGGTCCAAACACAAACTTAACTAGTGACTATTACATTACCATGCTCCAGGAAATATCTATCCCAGGAGCTGGGGGAGGGCAGGAGTACAAAAATTGAAAAGATTGTCCAGTGGAGACATGATGAGGGTAGGAGGAGAGGACTTCAAAGTAGAGAAACACTGCACGGCAGGACGTGGCCCGATAAAGGCTCTTTGGTGTGCAGGACTGTGGCTAACTGGGTTGCGAGAGAGACCAAGGGGCAGGCGAGGGCTTCCTGCCCCTCAGAGATGGCATGAAGATAGGAGTATGCTAAAAGCTGAGATGGGCTCTTGAGTGAGAAGAGAAGCCACAGTGTGGCACCCACAGAGTCACCACCTTACTGTCATTCAAGCTTAAAGATGCTAGTCCATGGAAAGGTCTTGACACTGGTGATGGTGAGAACTTCATCATCATCATGAGAACTTCATGACAGTTGCTCAGTCATGCCCAACTCATGGTGACCCCATGGACTGCAGCACACCAGGCCTCCCTGTCCATCACCAACTCCCGGAGTTTATTCAAAGTCATAGCCATTGAGTCAGTGATGCCATCCAACCATCTCATCCTCTATCATCCCCTTCTCCTCCTGCCTTCAATCTTTCCCAGCATCAGGGTCTTTTCAAATGAGTCAGTTCTTCGCATCAGGTGGTCAAAGTATTGGAGTTTCAGCTTCAGCATCAGTCCTTCCGATGAATATTGAGGACTGATTTCCTTTAGGATGGACTGGTTGGATCTCCTTGCAGTCCAAAGGACTCTCAAGAGTCTTCTCCAACACCACAGTTCAAAAGCATCAATTCTTCGGTGCTCAGCTTTCTTTAGAGTCCAACTCTCACATCCATACATGACTACTGGAAAAACCATAGCCTTGACTAGACAGACCTCTGTTGGCAAAGTAATGTCTCTGCTTTTTAAAATGCTGTCTATGTTGGTCATAGCTTTTCTTCCAAGGAGCAAGCATCTTTTAATTTCATGGCTGCAGTCACCATCTGCAGTGATTTTGGAGCCCCCCGAAATAAAGTCTGTCACTGTTTCCACTGTTTTCCCATTTATTTGCCATGAAGTGACACAGATGCCACGATCTTAGTTTTCTGAATGTTGAGTTTTAAGCCAACTTTTTCACTCTCCTCTTTCACTTTCTTCAAGACACTCTTTAGTTCTTTGCTTTCTGCCATAAGGGTGGTGTCATCTGCCTATCTGAGGTTACTGATATTTCTCCTGGCAGTCTTCATTCCAGCTTGTGCTTCATCCAGCCCAGTGTTTCTCATGATGTACTCTGCATATAAGTTAAATAAGTTCTGGGAAAATCTCTTGAATTATTTGTTTTATGATTCCTTGCCTCAATTATGCCTGTTCTTTGACTGCCTATTGTTGGAATGTCAGAATTGTGGACTTGTCCTTTAAATTTCTTATCTTCTGTCTCCCACCTTCCATTTCTCTGAAATTTCCCCTTACTTCCTCAGAGATATTTTTCAGTTTCAACTTCTCATCTTCCTATTGAATTTTTCATTTCTGCTATCATGGTTTTAGTTTCCACAGGCCCTGTTTTGTTCTTTGAATATTGCTTTATTGAAAAACAGCAAGGAAAGTTCATCTCTTATCTCTTTGAGCATATTGATAGTGATTTAGAAGTTCCCTTTTCCTGCATTACTTTTCTTTCCTTTTACTTTCATCTGTTTGTTGGTTTTGGTCTTTATCATTCCTGTTAGAGGTTTTACTCAGATGTTTGTTAATCATTGATTGTCTGCTCTTGTTGAAGATGTGACATAAAATAGATCTGCAGCTTTGAGCACATAGGTAAGACTTGTTGAAGTTTCACTGTGGGATGATCTGACTAGGTCATTTGTCGGGGAGCCCCCAATGTCAGTAGCTCTATTTGTTTCTCCTTTGACAGATCAGATCCTTCAGAAAAATGTTTTAATAATCTGTTCAGAGGGTAGATAACCTGGCTGCTTGCCTTCTAGGAGCCAGGAAGGGAAAGAGAGCTGGGAAGTCTCAGCATTCAGCCTCCAGTAAACACGTATCAGGCCACGCTGCCCCACACATCCCTTAATACGGGGACTCTTCTTCTTTTTAAAAAATCCTTTCTGCACAATAACTCTTCAGTCTTCCACTAGAGTGGATAAAGACACTCAGGGGGATAAAATATGCAGGAGACTCTAAAAATCCATTTCATAGGCAATGTTCGATCAATTTTCCTAAATTTATTTCCCACTTTATTTCTCCTCAGTTCCTGAGTTTCAGAAGAGTCTGTGGTATAGAGTAGGCTGGTTTTCTGTTTTTCCCTCTTTATGTGTAGGATTCTGCTTCTTAAATCTGCCAAGTTAGTTTACTACTTGTCCATCTGCTTTCCAGATTCCAAATTTTTTTGCTGCTGTCTCCTCTCCTTTCTCCACTATCCTTGAGAATCTCTGTTACTCTAAATCCCTTTACTGTGGGATTTAGAGGAGCCTGGCGGGCTACAGTCCATGGGGTCAGACCTTAATGAGCACACACATGCTCAAGCTCAGGAGGGAGCAAAATTATGTGTGTACATTCAAACCACCACCTTTAATTGAAAACTCTTAAACACTTTATATTAACTCATGGATGCAACTCTGAAGGTTGGAATTCAGTTCAGTTCAGTCACTGTCATATCTGACTCTTTGCAATCCCATGAATTGCAGCACACCAGGTTTCCCTGTCCTTCACTAACTCCTGGAACTTGTTCAAACTCATGACCATTGAGTCAATGATGCCATCCAACCATTTCTTCCTCTGTCATCCCCTTCTCCTCCTGTCTTCAACTTTTCCCAGCATCAGAGTCTTTTCCAATGAGTCAGTTCTTCCCATCAGGTGGCCGAAGTATTGGAGTTTCAGCTTCAGCATCAGTCCTCCCAGTGAATATTCAGGACTGATTTCCTTTAGGATGGACTGGTTGGATCTCCTTGCAGTCCAAAGAACTCTCAAGAGTCTTCTCCAACACCAAAGTTCAAAAGTGTCAACTCTTCAGCACTCAGCTTTCTTTACACAACTGGATGTGTGATCCAACTCTCACATCCATACATGACTACTGGAAAAATCATAGCCTTGACTAGATGGACCTGTGTCAGCAAAGTAACGTCTCTGCTTTTTAATATGCTGTCTAGGTTAGTCATAGCTTTTATTCCAAGAAGCAAGTGTCTTTTAATTTCATGGCAGCAGTCACCATCTGCAGTGATTTTGGAGCCCCCCAAAATAAAGTCTGTCACTGTTTCCATTGTTTTCCCATTTATTTGCCATGAAGGTTGCAATTATTTTCCCCATTTTACTTGTTGAGTGAAAATAACTTATTCAAGATCACACAGCAGGTATATATTCAGATCTGTCTTAAACACTTTCTGTTTATATACAAATGTGTAGAATAGAAGTTGCAAACTGGAAACCTGCAGACAGACAGAGCCAATAGAGATTTTTGTTTTTGGCCCCCAGAGTATTTTTAAACTCAGGAAATTTCACACAAAAATCAAGTGTTTGGCTTTACTTGAAAAACCCAAAGATCTGGCAACACTGGACTTGCATTCCAGCAGGACAAAACCAGATGGAATGGAGTTGCATTTGCTCCTTTTAAGTGTGGGACCCTCTTTATAGTTTGCTGCAGTCCTAGCATGTCTTAGGCTTGTTTGTAACACTCATATATGTCACCTGCCTGGGTCCTGTTTTCACATTTTATGAATTTTTAAACAAAATGAGTCTTCCTATACAAACTGTTCTGGACCTTGCTTTTTAACTTAATTTTATTAAGCACCACTTTGTGTCTGTTTATCTGCCCCACTTACAGCTGTTGTCCTCTTACTGTGCAAATGATCAGATACACAAGTGAAGGCCTCCTGTAATCAGGCCCTTGCTATTTGATCCTTTTCCCTTCACCCGAAGATGACTGATCCAGGGACAGACACCTAATCCAAGCTGAGACAATCAAATACTCTTCCTCTGGGAATTTGAAACTTGGACAATCAAAATGATCAGAGCTGCCCTCATTCCTCTCCTACCAAGATTTGGTTATTCGGTAATTCATTGAATTCTATGAATGAATAATCCTAGTATCCTTCCAATAAATTCCTTACTCACACACTTGCTTTTGCTTAAGCCAGAGCTGTTTTTTTTATACACTTTTCTCTCCTATTCCCTACTGATGCTGCTACCCTTTTCCAAAGTTTATAAAGCAATACCATTAAAATCTTTAAGTTAAAACAGCTTTAATGAGATTTAATATTCCATATAGTTTGCCCATGTAAACTTTACAGTTCAATGGTTTTTAGTGTATTCAGAGTTGTGCAATCATCATCACGAATTTAGAACATTTCCATCTCCCAGAAGAAACTGTACCCATTAGCAGTCACTTCCTGTGGACCCTCAATGGTCCTCTACACTCAGCCTTAGAATACCATGAATGTACTTCCTATTTCTACAGATTTGCCTATTTTGGACCTTTCATATAAATGGAATCTTACAACATTTGGTATTTTGTGACTGACTTATTTTATTTTGCATAATGTTTTCAAGGTTCATTCAAGCTATACTCTGTATCATGAATTCATTTCTTTCTATTACTGAATAATATTCTATTGTGTGGATATGCCATATTTTGCTTATCTATGTTGATGGACATTTAGGTTGTTTCTACTTTTTGGCTATTATGAATAATATTGCTGTGAACATCCATATACATATATATATGCTTTTGTGTGGATATGCGTTCGTTTCTCTTGGATTTACACTTAGAAATGGAATCACTGGGTCATATAGTAACTTGATGTTTAACTTATTGAGGATCTGCCAGACTGTTTTCCAAAGCAGCAGCACCATTTTACACTCCTACCAGTGGTATGAGGATTCCAGTTTCTCTAAATCCTTGTTAACACTTGTTATAATCTGTCCTTGATTTTTTTCTCGTGTGTGTGATGTGGTGTCTCATGTAGTTTTGTTTTGCATTTCCCTGATGTCTAATGATATTGACCATCTTTTCATGTGCTTATCAGCCACTCTTATATCTTTTTTGGAGCAATGCTGATTTGGATCCTTTGTCCACTTTTAATTGGGTTGTCTTTTTATTGCTGAGTTGTAAGAGTTCTTTATATATTTTACTTACAAGTCACCTGTCAGATAAATGATTTGCAAACATTTTCTCAAATTCTGTGGTTTTTCTTTTCACTTTCTTCATGGTGACTATGGAAATCAAAAGTTTTAACATTTGAAAGAAGCCTAATTTATTGATTTTCTTGTCACTTGTGATCATTAACATTTTAACATTTCCAGATACTTTCCCAGATATTTTCTATGTATTTGAATAAATATCAGATGATATATACTTCATTGCTTTTATGTACTTAATAAATTGTGAACAATTTCCATGACTGTATATCATTACTAACATCATAGTATACACTGCATGAATTTACTATAACCTGTTTACGCAGTTGCTTAGAGATAGACATTTAGGTCATTTCCAATATTTTGTTATTATAAGCAATCCTTGTACCAGCATCTTTACATACATACCTAGGTTATTTGACTGAAGAAACCAGGACTGAGACATATGACAGACACATGATGAAAGTCAAAGAGGAGGAGAGCTCATTAAGCTTGTATTGGATAAAGTATAAGTTATGCAAAGAAGACTTGAAGCTAAGGCTGGAAAGACAAGACTGTGGCTAAATCACTGAGGGTCTCAACTGTCAGCTTAATAAATGTAGATTTGGAAAGCCATAGAAGCCTTTTAAGTGGGGTTTTGACTTGATAAGAGCCATTCTACTCCCTTTGATAATGTTAGAAAAAAGCTGACTTCCAAAACCTATGTTCTAGAGAAATTGGAGGAAAACCAAGGGATGCTACTAGCATAGCCAGAAGAGTAGAAGCTTCAAGAAGGGTATAGCCAACTAGGTCATATGATAGAGAAATCAAATTACACAATTAAGCAATAAAAGAATTGTGGTGACATTCATCTGAGTAAAATATCAATGGACAGGAGGAGTCTGAGAGCTGAAAGTATAAAAAATAACATAATTAAAAAAAAACACACACATGGGAAATGAGGAGGTAGAGGCAGTAAATGTATTTGTCAGGCTAGGCTCTTTGGTAGCAAGAAACCACCCTCAAATTTCAATGCCTTACATTGCTTCTTTCTTATGTTCCATGTCTTGGGTGGAATGCTCCACATGGTCACTTAGGAGCTTGAGGTTTTGACTTTTAGAAGACAGAACCCCCTCCACAATTGTCCCAGTCACTGAAGAGTCAATTGGAAGGTCACATGCCAGCTGCTCTCTGCTTTGGTCCAGAATGAGATACTAGTTCCAGTCAAAGGAGCTGGAACGTGGGGTGAGCACCACTATCCTGATGTAGGCAGTGTAGACTATATAAAGTGTGTTATAAAGGGAAGGAAGGAGATAAGGTAGTAGCTTGGGTGGCAGGCAATGAGTGCATTTTGTTCTTCTGATTGCCAGAGAATTGAGTTTGTTTACAGGACAGGTGTAGATAAGCAATGGAGCCTGTTACTGGTCCTGGAGAAGGTGGAAGAGGGAACGATGGGCTTCAGAAAGAACACGTGGCCCTCTTTCTTTGAGACTGGCAGGCAGGAAGAGAAGGAAGTGTAGAGACCTAATATGTGGGTGTACAGGCAGGAAACTGAGGAAGCTCACACCTGATATTTTTAGTTTCCTAAGTGAGCGACTGAACTGAACTGAACTGAAGAAGTAGGAGGCAAGTCAACTGATAAAAGTGGTACTAGCAGTGGTGCTGGCGGGAGGAAACAAAGGCAGGTTGTGAGCGTTCTGGAGCCTGGAGAATGTTCTCAAATCTATCTCCAGTAAGCCATCAGCCCTCGAGTGGACAACTATGACAGCTTCTTGTCTGGTTTACTTACCTGCTGCTACTGCTGCTGCTAAGTCGCTTCAGTCGTGTCCGACTCTGTGCGATCCCACAGACGGCAGCCCACCAGGCTCCCCCATCCCTGGGATTCTCCAGGCAAGAACACTGGAGTGGGGTGCCTTTTCCTTCTCCAATGCATGAAAGTGGAAAGTGAAAGTGAAGTCGCTCAGTCGTGTCCGACTCTTAGCGACCCCATGGACTGCAGCCCACTAGGGTCCTCCGTCCATGGGATTTTCCAGGCAGGAGTACTGGGGTGGGGTGCCATTGCCTTCCCTGTACTTACCTGCACTCAACCCTTTTAACATACTACTAGTGGGTTGACCTTTTTTAAAAGACAAGGGAAATCAGATAGTGCCGTCTTCTGCATAAGGCCCTAAAAACCCATAAAACCCCACTGTTTCAAAAATCCTTAAAATGGCCCGAAGATATGGCTCACCTTGACTTTTCCAACCTTGCCCTCAATTCCCTCCATACATCCTTACAAGGTCACCTTTCATTCACTTCCTCCTCCTCGTCTCAGGTCCTTCACAGATTCCCTTCCTTCTACTTGGAAACCCTTTCCATTCTGCTTCCGCTCCTTTCACTATGGTAATTTGAGCCCTTCCTTTAGGTCTGAAATTAAATGTTACTTTCTCAGGAAGGTCTTTCCTGACCCTTCAGACTAGGGTAGCTCTTCCTGTAGTACATTCTTGTTTGGCATTTTTCCTTTGCAGGACTCTTCGCAACCATAATTATATGTTTATATATATAGAGGACAAAGTGTCTCTCCTCTACACTGTAATTCCATGAAGGCAGACACTGCGTCTGTTGTTTCTAGCTACTGTTATGTGTTTAACATGCAGCACATTGCCTGGTGCATAAGAGACAAAAACAACTTTGAAGAAATAACCAAGATTACAATACCTCTGAAAGCCCCATCAAGGGTGAAGAGCACAGAATTGTTTTGGAGCCAATCTGCCTGGTTGAACTCAACAGCCCACATATAGGAGTGGATAGTTGGACCGACATAAGTCTAGAGTTTTCAGAATCGGTGTGTTGACAGGAGGAAAATAAGGCTGGTTTTCATGCAGCATTATCAGATCTACGCAGAGTAGGGAAGAAAAGGAAATGTTAAGGGGATTGAGGGACTAGGGAGAAGATTGTGAGGACAAAAGCCTGGTGGTATTCTGGATGTCAAGGGGGAGGTACGGTGGGAGTGAAAGTGAGAGAGCTGGGGAGCCAGGAGATGGTAATATACTAGACCTTAAGATAGCTAAAGTGGAGTGGCTCCAGGTCCAGAGAAGGCCCAAGATATAACTGTGGATGTAAAGTGGTGGTTATTGTTGCCAATATTAAGAAAGAAAGAGGCTAGAATGTTAAATATCTTCACATAGTGAAGTCACCTGGGTGATGGCAGGACTTGAAGTAGAGAATTTAGGTACAGAAATGGTCAAAAGACAACCACTGCAAAGATAGCATAAGTGGCATGAGCCTCAAAGACAGGTCCTCCCCTCATTCCTTCCATTCTTGGATCATTCATTCAAGAGTGGAGGTCCCAGGACACAGTGTCTGATGGGCTGAACTGGATGGCATAGCCTCAAAGGAAAAAAAACTTTTGCATGCGACAGAAGCATGGTGGCAGGTTAGTGTCAATGGGGAGTGGAGGCTCCAATGGAATACGAGAAAATAGGCAGTTTTTAATCAAGAGATTGGAAGAGGACATTGGAGAGGCATGGTCTTGAGAGCCAAGCAAACTGCCATGAACTTACAGTTTACAGGAGAGGTTTTTGTCTGTTTTACAATGGATCAAGGGTTCTTCCAACAGTGAAAGTAAAAGCAGCAACGTGAACAAAGAGAGGGCAAGCTCTGGATTAGAGATCAGAGTTCCATTTATGGCCCCACTGCTTGCTAGTTAATCAGCCTTAGCTAGTTATTTCACCTCCTGGAGCTCAGTTTTTCCACTTGTGAAATGATAGTGTCATAACTGGCTTACTGTGAGGACTGAATACATGATCGGATGCAAAACCACACTGTAACCTGTAAAGCGCTGTCCACTTACGAGCTGTTATCATCATTATTGCCCAGTGAGTTAATGGTAGCATGTGGACAAAAGTTTGTAATTCTTAACTTTTAGAACATCATGGGAGGAAGGCAGGACAAAGGCTATCTCCATTTTACAGGTTCATTTATTCAAGAAACCTCACTGAGCACTAATCCTATGTCAGTTACTGAGCTGGAAGAGGGATATTAAGATGAATCAGACACAATCCATACTGCTGGAGTTCACAGACTAGTGGAGAAGACAGACACAGTAACATGTTAAGTTGTGCTACCTGGTATAAGAGTGGAATAGAGAGTATTGTGTGAGCACAGAAAAAAAAAAGAACTAGGGACAGCCTGAGAGAACTTTATAGTAGAAGTGGCATGTGAGCTGGGTCTTGAAGATTAAGCTAGGGAAGAGGATATGCCATGCCCAGTAAGTTAGTGATGGAGACCCCACTAGAACCCAGGGCCACAGACAAGCAGTTATGTGCTACCTCCCAGAGAAAAAAGCCTCTTTTGTTCCACCCAGGAGCTTATTCTCTGTTTTGCTAAGGGCCTGGCTGCCATGGGAACACCGTCTTTGCTTAGTCCCTTTGCAATGTGCTGTTAGGGTGCAAAGGTACAGCTCAGATCCTCCAGACATGAGGCATCCTGCTTATTTCCACCTCCTAGCCTCTTCTCAATTGCCTGATGATGCCTGTTACTGGCTGACTGCCCTGCCCTGATGTGGGAACCAAGGAGAGGCCAGGAGGTCAAATCTTGAGTAGTTTCCCCAGGAAACCAGCAGGGCATTAAAGCAATCATGACTTGTCAAGCACATCCCTTCTCCCTTCACTGTTTCCTTCAATAACCTTAAGGAAAAACCAGATCTTACCTGGTTACCTTCCTCCTCTGTCCTTTAGTTCCCGAATGCTGCTGGTCCCCTTCTCACTTGTTCAAAGGGCACTGATGAGGACCAGCCTCATTCTTGGAAACGTGGGTCCTATTCCTGTTTAATAGTCAACAGTAATAAAAGCCATAGTCTATCTATTTTATAGAGAAGGTAAGAGCCTCAGAGCCTCAGAGAAGGTAAGAGATGAGGGCCTTAGGGTGGGGGAGTCCTCTTGGAGGGGCAGCAGAACATGGGACTGGACTGCATCAAAGGCATGGGAATAAGGACTGCGAAATTTTGGCTGTCTAGCATCCATCCTCCTAACAACACCTTGATTATGTGCAGTCTTGGTGGGAATGGGCATCCAGATGCCTATCCCCCACTATGGTCGCTGAAGGGTTACAGAGTTCTACCTTGTGAGGCTGAAGGAAAATAGCAGAAGCTGTCTTCCTGCTGAGACCAGCACCACGCCTAGCCAGCAGTACCTGCTTAGCAGATGTCACCTCTTCTTCAGCACTGCCACTTTTTATCTGTGTGGTATGAGACAAGCCACTTCACATTCTTTAACTCAAAAATGATGTGTGTAAAGTTTACCAGCATTCCTAATGTGTATTAACTACTATGATTGTCATCAGATCAGATCAGATCAGTCGCTCAGTCGTGTCTGACTCTTTGCGACCCCATGAACCGCAGCACGCCAGGTCTCCCTGTCCATCACCATAATTTAATTAGTTCTTAAAACAGTGAATGAGTTGAATCAATTGTGGTAGATCATCACAGTAGTGATGCAGACATTGACTTGCTGATACAGAAATTTATATCATTCATATAAAAAGATCACAATATGACCATTTTTGAATAAATATATAAAAATAAATACATATCTGAAATGCTATGTCTCAAAGTGCTAACCAGTATTTATCTCTGGGTGGTGAGATTGTGGACAATTTAAAAAATTTTTGCCTTTATTCATTTTCTGTCTTCAGTGAGCAGACATTGTTTAACAGCAGTTAATTTGTAAGTTCAAAAAAGGCCATCACATAGTAGAGAATCAAGGACACTGGCTTGATTTAAGCCAGGGGCCAATTCAAGGGAGTCGGGCAAGGCAGCCAGAATCTGTGCAATAGAGATGGACCCAGGTTGGCAGTCACAGCGTACTCCCAGATAGCACACTTCTGGTTTAAAGGAAGATCTTGGGAGTGTCCAGATGCAGAATCCAACCCTCCAGGGGACTGGAGGCCAGAGCTCAAAAAATAATTTGTTTCTTCCCTGTCTATTTCTCCTACTGCATCTTCTACCATTTCATCCTTCTAATGCAAAAAAGCAAAAACACAAGCAGCCATTTGGTTCCTCAAAATATGCCAAATTCATTTCCACCTCAGGGTCTTCTTACCTCCTTACTTCTCTGACAACCTTTCTAAGTTATTCTCCATCTACCAGGCTCTATCAACCCCATTAGCCTATTTATTTCCTTGGTAACACTCATCCACTCTGAAAACATCTTATTTGATTTTTGGCACAAAAATGTAAACTCATGAATGCAAAGATTTTTCTGTCTTCTTCACCATATACAAGCTGTCACAAGAATAGTCTTGCATAAAGAAGAAGCTCAACTAAAAAAAAAACTCAATTAATGCAAAAGCAAAACTCATCGGGGAACAAAAATATTAAGCAAGGAAACTGAGGCAGAAATCTAGTTGTGCTACTGGAACCTAGAAATATGGAGGGTCAGCAATTGTGAGTTTACCTTTTGGGGTTGGATTCAGTCAGGAATATAAGGAAATAAATACTACTTCCTTTGCAACAGCAGTTATCATATTAAAAGAAAAAAAAAGGTGACACTTCCGGGGGAATATGACACAGCCTGTATGTATGAGTTTATTGGAACTGTGGGCTAAATGAGTAATTTCCTGAATGATGTGAAAAGTGATGAGGCTTGTGGCATTCCGGAAAAATTTGACACAAATTATGCACTAAAGTAATCCCATGGAATGATGTTTGATAGTTTAAATGGTCACTTTATTTAAAAGGTTTTGGCCTGAAGTTATGACAACTGAAAAATTTTCACACACAGCAAAATTCCTGGTAAACAGCTGTAACTCAGCTTTTCTGGGACACAAAGAAGCAGGTAACTAGAGTTCTATGGCACACTCTCTGTGAACAAGTAGGACCAATGAAGAGAGGGTATGGAGGGAAGAGCTGAGACTTATATTCAACACTTTTTACATGCCACATACTAACAAAGAATGAATTTTCTCATTTAATAACCCTGAAGGGCAGGCATTATTTATTTCCATTTCCAGAAGAAAAAAAAAATTAGGCTAAAGCAGACTGACTTGCCCAAGACCACAGTTAATAAATTACAGAGGAAAATCTGATTCCAGGTTTACTTGACTCCAAAGCCTGCACTCTTTCTACCACACTTACCTCCCTAGCATTCCTGGAAATCCCCTTGATGAAATGTATTGCTCATCTTTAAAAAAAAAAAAAAGAGAGAGAGACACACAGAGAGAAGGCAATAATATGTCCTAAAAGCAGGCAGGAAGTAACAGGAAAAACTAAGTAATCCACAAACTATTAGGTTGAGTCACATGACATTGCTATTAGATTTTTTTTAAAGCCCATAAAAGAGGCAATTTCACATCATTCAGCCCCATTGTATATGTGCTGTGGATGAAGATCACAGTGAAAATACTATTTAACAGGGACTTCCCTGGTGATCTAGTGGTTAAGAATTTGACTTCCAATGCAGGTGACACAGGTTCAATCCCTGGTTGGGGAACTAGGATCCCAAATGCTGTGGGGTGACTAAACCCATGCACTGCAACTCCTGAGCCCACATGCAATAACTAAGACCCGATGCAGCCAAAAATAAATAAATAATTTTTTTTAAAAGACAAAATTTTTTTAAAGAGACAAATATTTTTTTAAAGAGACAAAACACTACCGATAACCACTCCATCACTCATTTGTCCACACCTTTATATATTTCATTGCAATTTCAGTAACCCTTTTGAATGGGAAGGGTAACGATAACCATTTTCATTTTATATATGAGGAAAAGCAGGTTTGGCAATCCAACCTAACTTACCAGAGCAACATTTGCCCTTAGGCAAACCTATACTTTTTTTTTAAAAAGGCTTCTACTGCCCCCACCACTATCCCACTCTCTACCTCTCATTCTGTCATCATTTTTTAATTTGACTCATATGACAGGCTCCTAACTGGTCTCCCACATCCCCAAACTATTCTCCAAACAGTAGCCAGAGGTCTTCCTAAATGCAAATCTGATCATTTCACTTGCTTTCTTAAAATTCTCAGTACTTCATTCCCTGCAAGATGAAATTCAAAGGCCTCAGCCTTCACAACTGGATCCTTATCTACCATTTCCAGTCTCACCACCTGCCCCCAACACACTTTATGTTGAGTAGAAGTTGCCTTTCTGTGCTATGCATGTCTGTGACTGAATTGTTTCCCCATACTTTCTTCCCATTCCTTACCTGACATTCAGCAGGCAAATTTATGCTTTCCAAGGCTTAGTTCAAATGTCATCTCTGTGAAAATTTTCTTGACTTTCCTCTGATAGTTTTCTGTGTCCTCATAGCTTATCAAATAGTCCTTGATTGGGTATTCTTAAAATACTCACCAAATTGTATCTCATCCTCAGTAACTTCAAGATAATGAACAGCACTTACAACAGGTATTACAGTCAGGACCCAAGGGTCTTGGTAAGCCCTGCCTTATGGCTTAGGCTGGGGAAATAAGAGGAAAATCTTACTTCAGGTTGAGTGCCCCAGACCAGGGCACATTCTTCCATGGCTTTTCCAAAGTTCTTTATGGTAAAGGCATACGCCAGGGACTACCTGAACTTGGGTTTATTCTTCCATTACCAAGACTTATTTTCATTAAACAGTACCTATGAGTATACAATCTGCATGAGTTACATAATAACATCTCAAGTTTATAAGTCACATTTCACACAGACACCTAGGCCAGTGGTGGAGGATCTAGAAATCAAGTTGTCCTTTGTTGCCACCATGATGGTGACACATTTAATGCAATTTGATAAACAAGAAACAATTTACTAGCAGAAAATAAAAAGGCACCATGAGCATAAATGGTCACAAAGACAAGTTATTAGATCAAGAACATTCAGCTAGCCAAACACTCCCCTGAAAGTGAAAAGTGAAAGTGAAAGTCACTCAGTTGCCTCTGACTCTGCAACCCCGCAGACTATACAGTCCGTGGAATGCTCTAGGCCAGAATCCTGGAGTAGATAGCCTTTCCCTTCTCTAGGGGATCTTCCCAACCCAGGGTTCGAACCCAGGTCTCTCGCGTTGCAGGCAGATTCTTTACCATCTGAGCCACCAGGGAAGCCCAAACACTCCCCTAATGCTTCTTTATTACTTTTAAAATTTGGGAGCTGGTTTTAACATTTATGGAGAATAAACATAAAATTGACAAAATTCTATCAAATTTTCTTGGGCCTGGAAAAAAAAGACCACCATTATTTGATATTAGCTGTGGGAATACACTGGTCCAGCTTGGGAATTATAATGTACTAGCAGATATGTTTGAAAATAAGCTCTTAACAGTCATACCTTTACCCAAAGCATGAGTAATAATCATACTTTTACTCAAAGCATGGGGTCATTAGGAAAAAAAAAGTATGACCTTAAATAACTTCATAGAAAGAACATTTTGATTACAACTAATTAAATTCACTTTATGTTGTTGGGCTTTAATAAACTATATGCATAGCTTAGTAGAGTTCAGAAAATTTCCTGGACAGACTTTTTGAACCACATAGCATTTTCCCCACATTCTGGCTGGTGAAGCCCCATGTGGTAAGATTCAGTCCCCACCCTCTTTATAGGAGAATGCAGTGCTCACTTACCAGGAGATGCTAGCTCTCCAGGTGGGTTTAAGACATCAAGATTACAGATCTAAAAATCACAAGAGCTAGAATAAGGGACCCCAGCTAATGAAAGATTTTAGGCACACCCAGTGATTTGAGGCAGTAAACAGCATTTATTTTCAAGAGGTACCAGTGACAGAACTGATGTGATATTTTGATTTTTTATTCACCTTCAGAGAGAGATAGTATATCCATGACACATCCTGATTCGTCTCAATATAGGAGACATTCTTACAGAGTGGGGTCTTTTTTCTCATCTAACACTTTCTTTTTTTAACTGAAGCATAGTTGACTTACTATATTGTGTTAGTTTCAGGTAATAACACAATGATTCAGTTATACATAAATATATGAATATATAGGCCTCCCTGGTAGCTCAGACAGTAAAGCATCTGCCTACAATGCGGGAGACCTGGGTTTGATCTCTGGGAAGGGAAGATATGAATATATATTAAGAATTCTTTTTCAGAGTCTTTTCCCTTTCAAGTTATTACAAAATACTAAGTAGAATTCTCTGTGCTATACAGTAGGTACCTGTTGATTATCTATTTTATATATAATAGGGTGTATACGTTAATCCCAAACTCATAATCTACCCCTTCCTTTCCGACCTAACACTTCATATCCACAACCTGTTATCTCTTATGGCTACTGTTATCTCTATAGCTACAGGCTTCACTCATTTGGTTACTCAATAAATATTTATCTACTATCTACTGGGGACTCTGGTACACTTCATATACTTAACACCATTTGCTTATCAATATTCATTTTAGGGTGTCTCAACATTTTAAATTTTCATTATTTATAATGTTTTTTTTTATAACGTCAAAGTTTTTGGACTTGTTTTTTTCTTTTTTAAGTTATGTCATCCAAAATGGTATTACCAGGGAAAGGTCTGACCAGGTCAAGGAATCACATAGCTACTGTTGCATGTGGTCAGGACTGCAGTGTCAGCTTTCAATTTAGAATCATTTGTGAAGTTTATAGTTGGGCCACTGTAACAGAACACAATAAAGATGACAAAAGTCTAAACCAGAGCAATGGCAATAGGAGTGGGGAAAAAATATGAGAAAAATACTGAGGAAGCGAGAAAACTGGGCTTGATGTCTGATGAGATATAAGAGGTGACGATAGAGCTAACAGTGACTACTGAGTTTCTAGCATAACTAACCAGAGACTCAGCAGAGGAACAAGTCTGAGCGGTAACATAAGTTTCACTTCATAATGTGGATTTTAAGGTATCTCTGGATTATAGCCAGCAAGTGGGAGGTGCTGGAGTGGTGGCTGCATGTCACTGGAGTGGCTGCAAGGAGATATGCCACATCCAAGGGCAAAGGAGAAGCCCCAGCAAGATGGTAGGAGGGGCGAATTCACATTTAGAATCAAACCCCATTCCCACCAGAGACGCTCAGAGGGCTCAAACAAAGCTTGTGCACTTCAGGACCCAGAGACCCCACAGAGACTGAGACAGAACTGTGTTTCAGTGTCTCCTGTGGAGGGATGGGTCAGCAGTGGACTGGTGCAGGGGCAGGGGCTCTGGAGGCAGCATACCTGGGTATGGCATAAATTCTCTTGGAGGAGGTCACCATTAACCCCACCATAGAGCCACCAGAACTTAAACAGGACTGGGGAAACAGACTCTTGGAGGGCACAAACAGAACCTCGTGTGTACCAGGACCCAGGAGAAAGGAGGAGTGACCCCACAAGAGACTGACCCAGACTTGCCCAGGAATCTCCAGCAGAGGTGTGGGTCAGTGGTGGCCTGCTGCAGGGCTGGGGGCACTGAGTGTAGCAGTGCCTGCATGGGACCTTATGAAGGAGGTCGCCATTATCTTCATTACCTCCACCATAGTTTGCTGCTGCTAAGTCACTTCAGTCGTATCCAACTCTGCGCGACCCCATAGACGGCCTCCTACCAGGCTCCTCTGTCTCTGGGATTCTCCAGGCAGAACGCTGGAATGGGTTGTCATTTCCTTCTCCAGTGCATGAAAGTGAAGTGAAAGTGAAGTCGCTCAGTCATGTCTGACTCTGCGACCTCATGGACTGCAGCCTACTAGGCTCCTCAGTCCATGGATTTTCCAGGCAGGTACTGGAGTGGGGTGCCTTGCCTTCTCCGATATCTGATCCAGGGGCCCCAAATGTAGCTGGAAGAAGTTGCACAGTACAGGAGTTTGAGCAATCATTTGTAACTAAAAGCTTTCATGTGCTGAACAAATCCAGTTATATACCATAGTTTGGCCCCAGGTAAATAACAGAGGGAACACAGCTCCATCCATCAACAGAAAATTGGATTAAAGATTTACTGAGCATGGCCCCTCCCATCAGAACAAGACTCAGTTTCCCCCTTGGTCAGTCTCTCCCATCAGGAAGCTTCCATAAGCCTCTCATCCTCCATTAGAGGGCTGCTGCTGCTGCTGCTAAGTCGCTTCAGTTGTGTCCAAGTCTGTGTGACCCCATAGACGGCAGCCCACCAGGCTCCCCCCATCCCTGGGATTCTCCAGGCAAGAACACTGGAGTGGGTTGCCATTTCCTTCTCCAATGCATGAAAGTGAAAACTGAAAGTGAAGTCACTCAGTCGTGTCCGACTCTTAGCGACCCCATGGACTGCAGCCTACCAGGCTCCTCTGTCCATGGATTTTCCAGGAGTGGGTTGCCATTGCCTTCTCCCTGAAGCATATGTAAAAGCAGATTAATATGACTATTCCAGCCTTCAGTGACATTCAACTTTTCATTAAAAGTTCTCCTCTAAAATGCTGTTCTCTGCAGCAACCATGTAATCTTGATGGCCATAGACACACGCATCTATATCACATCAGATTCCTGCCCCAGTGAGCAGGTGACCTCTTCAGGGCTCCATCTCTGTAATTGTCCCATGGCGCCTTAGAAGACCTTCAGCTTCATCTAAATTCAAAACCAAGTCTTTTGTATTCAAGTATGTTATCTTTACTAAGCCATGATGCTTATATATGTTTATTTTAAACTTTACTTTAAAAACACAGTAACTATAAGAGATGTTCAACTACCAGTAATGAAGGGAGGGTTATTTGCGTACTTCTAAATTTCTGTCTGGTGATCACAGACAGGAAAGTACTCAATTATTTTCTTAAGAGCAAGATAAGTGGATAACATGCAGCAGAAGCAATTTATGTGGCAGAGCACAGAGGGCGTTCATAGATACAGGGTCATCCTTAAGTACCACATGAGAAAGCAAGCCAAAAGACTTGGTTTTGAATCTATGCCTCTCACTTCCCTGGGAAATGTGTTCTGACACCAATGCTCCTGATATTCTCGAAGAGAGCATCCTAGCAAGAGACAAGCAGAACATGAAGTTTCTTCATGTGAAGCCCCACAACTCAGAAGAGACGCCAGATTCAAGAGAACAGAGAGGCTTGGGTCTCCTTGACATCCAAACCTCATGGCTGTCATCCCATTGGTTGTTTTGTTTTCTTCATCCTTAACATCATGCAGACAGACTGAAAACCACAAATCACAGAAAACTAATCAATCTGATCACATGGATCACACCCTTGTCTCATGAAACTATGAGACATGCCCTGTAGGGCCACCTAAGATGGACAGGTCATGGTGGAGAGTTCTAACAAAATGTGGTCCACTGGAGAAGGGAACGGCAAGCCAATTCAGTATTCTTGGAACCCCATGAACAGTAGGAAAAGGCAAAAAGATAGGACAATGAAAGATGAACTCCCCAGGTCATTAGGTACCCAATATGCTACTGGAGATCAGTGGAGAAATAACTCCAGAAAGAATGAAGAGAAGAAGCCAAAGCAAAAACAAAACCCTGTTGCGGATGTGACTGGTGATAGAAGCAAAGTCTGATGCTGTTAAGAGCATAGGAACCTGGAATGTTAGGTCCATGAATCAGGGCAAACTGGAAGTGGTCAAACAGGAGATGGCAAGAGTGAACACTGACATTTTAGGAATCAGTGAACTTAAATGGATTCACCCATTCACTTAAAGGGGTGAATTTAACTTAGATGACCATTATATCTACTAATGTGGGCAAGAATCCCTTAGAAGAAATGGAGTAGCCATCATAGTCAACAAAAGAGTCTGAAATGCAGTACTTGGATGCAATCTCAAAAACGAAAGAATGATCTCTGTTCATTTCCAAGGCAAACCATTCAATGTCACAGTAATTCAAGTCTATGCCCCGACCAGTAATGCTGAAGAAGCTGAACAGTTCTATGAAGATCTACCAGACTTTCTAGAACTAACACCCAAAAAAGATGTCCTTTTCATTATAGGGGACTGGAATGTAAAAGTAGGAAGTCAAGAAACACCTTGTGTAACAGGCAAATTTGACCTTAAGAGTACAGAATAAAGCAGGGCAAAGGCTAATAGTATTTTGCCAAGAGAATGCATTGGTCATAGCAAACACCTTCTTCCAACAACACAAGAGAAGACTTTACACATGGACATCACGAGATACTCAACACTGAAATCAGATTGATTATATATTCTTTGCAGCCAAAGATGGAGAAGCTCTATACTGTGGTTCAGATCATGAACCCCTTATTGCCAAATTCAGACTTAAATTGAAGAAAGTAGGGAAAACCACTAGACTGTTCAGGTATGACCTAAATCAAATCCCTTACAATTATACAGTGGAGAAGAGAAATGGATTCAAGGCATTAGATCTGATAGTCAGAGTGCCTGAAGAACTATGGACAGAGGTTCCTGACATTGTACAGGAGACAGGGATCAAGGCCATCCCCAAGAAAAAGAAATGCAAAAAAGCAAAACGGCTGTCCGAGGAGGCCTTACAAATAGCTGAGAAAAGAAGAGAATCAAAAAGGAAAGGAGAAAAGGAAAGATATACCCATTTGAATGCAGAGTTCCAAAGATAGCAAGGAGAGATAAGAAAGCCTTCCTCAGTGATCAGTGCCAAGAAATAGAAGAAAACAATAAAATGGGAAAGACTAGAGATCTCTTCAAGAAAATCAGAGATACCAAGGGAACATTCCATGCAAAGATGGGCACAATAAAGGACAGAAATGGTATGGACCTAACAGAAGCAGAAGATAATTACGAAGAGGTGGTAAGAATATACAGAACTACACAAAAAAGATCTTCATGACCCAGATAATCATGACGGTATGATCACTCACCTAGAGGCAGACATCCTAAAATGTGAAGTCAAATGGGCCTTAGGAAGCATCACTACAAACAAAGCTAGTGGAGGTGATGGAATTCCAGTTGAGCTATTTCAAATCCTAAAAGATGATGCTGTGAAAGTGCTGCATTCAATATGCCAGCAAATTTGGAAAATTTACCAGTGGCACAGGACTGGAAAAGGTCAGTTTTCATTTCAATCCCAAAGAAAGGCAATGCCAAAGAATGCTCAAACTACTGCACAATTGCACTCATCTCACATGCTAGTAAAGTAATGCGCAAAATTCTCCAAGTCAGGTTTCAACAGTATCTGAACTGTGAACTTCCAGATGTTCAAGCTGGATTTTGAAATGGCAGAGGAACCAGAGATCAAATTGCCAACATCCAATGGATCATTGAAAAAGCAAGAAAGTTCCAGAAAAACATCTACTTTTGCTTTATAGAATATGCTATAGCCTTTGACTGTGTGGATCACAGCAAACTGTGGATAATTCTTAAAGAGATGGGAATACCAGATGACCTCACCTGCCTCTTGAGAAATTTGTATGCAGGTCAGGAAGCAACAGTCGGACATGGAACAACAGACTGGGTCCAAATAGGAAAAGGAGTACGTCAAGGCTGTATATTGTCATCCTGCTTATTTAACTTATATGCAGAGTACATCATGAGAAATGCTGGGCTGGATGAAGCACAAGCTGGAATCAAGATTGCTGGGAGAAATATCAATAACCTCAGATATGCAGATGACACCACCCTTATGGCAGAAAGCGAAGAAGAACTAAAGAGCCTCTTGATAAAAGTGAAAGAGGAGAGTGAAAAAGTTGGTTTAAAACTCAGCATTCAGAAAACTAAGATCATGGCATCTGGTCCCATCACTTCATGGCAAATAGATGGGGAAACAGTGGAAACAGTGACAGACATTATGCTTTTGGGCTCCAAAATCACTGCAGATGATGACTGCAGACATGAAATTAAAAGACGCTCCTTGGTAGAAAATGTATGACCAACCTAGACAGCATATTAAACAGCAGAGACATTACTTTGCCAACATAGGTTCATCTAGTCAAAGCTATGGTTTTTCCAGTAGTCATGTATGGATGTAGAGTTGGACTATAAAGAAAGTTAAGTGCTGAAGAATTGATGCTTTTAAACTGTGGTGTTGGAAAAGATTCTTGAGAGTCCCCTGGACTGCAAGGAGATCCAACCAGTCCATCCTAAAGGAGATCAGTCCTGGGTGTTCATTGGAAGGACTGATGTTGAAGCTGAAACTCCAATAATTTGGCCACCTCATGTGAAGAGTTGACTCAGTGGAAAAGACCTTAATGCTGGGAAGGATTGGGGGCAGGAGGAGAAAGGGACGACAGAGGATGAGATGGCTGGATGGCATCACCGACTCAATGGACATGGGTTTGGGTAGACTCCAGGAGTTGGTGATGGACAGGGAGGCCTGGTGTGCTGCGATTCATGTCATGCGTCAGACACAACTGAGCGACTGAACTGAACAGAATTGATATGCCAGTTGATTTACAAGGTTTGTTGACAGGTGTATGTAAAAACACAAGGCTTCTTAGTATGAATTTTTTGAACTAGAAACCCTGGAGTCAGTTAAGTGTAATATTTCATTTTACAGATAAAGAGATAGACCCAAATAGATTTATCAATTTTCAGAAAGTTAGAGAACTGAGATTCAATTTATGAAGAATCTCATTTAGAGATGTTTCAGCCCACCATGCTGCATTTCATTTGTGTATTTTGTTGATCTTACAATTAATCAAAAATACATAGTTTTCTCAGAATCCCACAATTATATACAGAAACAGATAAAGGCACAATCCCCCTTGCCTGCTTTTGTCACTGCATAACTAACTTCTTAATCAGATATTCTGTCATGCTAGATAGAGAAAACAAGAGAAAGTGGTCAATTATCAGAAGTGACTTTTGATCCAAGCGAGCAATTCTAAATAATTGTTACTGTGATCTGGATGCACCTATTTCTGTACTCAGTTGTTAAAGAATCATTCTACTATCATCCTGAAAGCAAATAAAACCAGTACGTTCATCAAAGACCATCTATCACTTGAGGTGTATGGGTTGTGACAGTTTCATTTAAGTGTGAAAACAACAGTTTATATGCAAAAGTGCTAAAGCTAATTAAAAAACTGACATGATGAATACTATTATAAAGAATTTTTGAGAAATGAAGCTTCTTCTAAGTTTCTGATGTTAAGACAAGAAAAAAAAGCATTCAAACAGAGTATAAAATTAGTATTTAAATTCTGAGGGAGGTATGAAGATAGTTTGAAGAATAGCTTTCAGTCTTTTCTGTAGTGTAAGGAAGGTGAATGGGCAAAGAAATAAGAGTGAATACTTATTAACATCTACTATGTGCCAATGTATAATACATTGTATCATTTCATCCCTCACATCAATTCTATGAAATAGACACTATAGTGAAAGTGTGAAAGTTTTAGTTGTTCAGTTGTGTCCGAGTCTTTGTGAACTGCCAGGCTCCTCTTCGTAGCCTGCCAGGCTCCTGTCCATGAAATTCTCTAGGCAAGAATACTGGAGTGGGTAGCCGTTCCCTTTCCTAGGCAATCTTCCAGATTCAGGGATCAAACCCAGGTCCCTTGCATTGCAGGCAGATTCTTTACTGTCTGAGCCACCAGGGAAGCCCCAGATATTATAAGCATCTCACAAATGAGGACACTGAAGCACAAAGAGATGAGGCAGTAGTGCCAATGTATGACTAGCTGCAAGGTTCTTCTGTCAGATATAAAACCCAGGCTTTATACCTGAGTTCGACTCTTAAAATTAAGCCTTAATTGATAGGAAGTAACACCCTCTCTTATGACTGTAATCATCATCTGTAAATGATGATTTTAATAATATGTGCCTGATAAGGGTTACTGAGGGTTATATATGCCACTGAAAAAGCACTCAGTGCTATGCCTGACACAGGTAAGCACTCAATAAATCAACGATTCACGATTGTCTAAGACCACAAAACAAGTACATTTAGACAGGATTCTACACTTCTTCTGATTCTAAACTGAACTTCTGCACTGTAGCTGGTTATCACTTCAGGCTCCTGAGATTCCTGAGGGTAGAGAGTGATGTTCAAGGATGGGAAGATAACAGAGTCTGGAAAGGACTGTAAGGCAGGGAGATGATATGCCTGACCCTACTTTTAGGACAGCATTCACAACTTTTAGGACAAAAGACTGTAATTGTAAACTTGATCTTGGTTTGAGGGAAAGGATATAACTATAAGCTAAGGGACATTCTCCAGTGTGGAAGAAAAAGGTCACCAGTAGAACTACTTACTTTACCCAATATATAACAGAGATACTTCATACTTGATGTTATTTGAGTTTTCAAAAATATTTTGGGGACTTCCCTGGTGGTCCAGTGGCCGGGACTCTGTGCTCCCAGGCCCAGGGGCCTGGGTTTGATGGGCTACAATTCATGGAGTTGCGAAGAGTCGGACACAACTGAGCGACTATCACCTCCACTTCTTCCTTTCAGGGAACTACATCCCATTTGCTGCAACTAAGACCCACTGCAGCCAAATAAATACATATTTAAAAAATAATTTTGGTTCTGTCACTTTAGGTATCCTAAAACAAATTCCTCTGATTTCTATATTATTTACAAATCAAGTGGAAAATTTTTTCACAGCTAGCAAAATATCACTAATATCAATCTCCTTGCTAATAAAAAATTATATTGGTTTTTCTTTGTATAAAAAACTCTAAACTCCAATCTCTTCTAATCCCCAAATGAAAGTAACTGCACATGGCTCCCTCTAGTGTCACGACAGCAAATTATCAAGGCCATTTAATTTTCTTGTAAGATTTACACACTCAATACATTTATATATTAAGCTCTTACCTGGTGTCAGATACTCTGCTTATCCTCTTACTAGATATTATGGTCCTAATTACATGGTTTTTTATAATGTGAGCACTGCTGTTGCCCCACTCTGAGACTCCATGGACTGCAACACGCCAGGCTTCCCTGTCCTTCCCCATCTCCTAGAGTTTCCTTAAGCTCATGTCCATTGAGTAGATAATGCTATCTAACCATCTCACCCTCTGTGGCTCCCTTCTCCCCCTGCCCTCAATCTTCCCAGCATAAATGTCTCTTCTAATGAGCTGGCTCTTTGGATCAGGGGGCCAAAATACTGGAGATTCAGCTTCAGCATCAGTCCTTCCAATGAATATTCAGGACTGATTTCCTTTAGGATGGACTGGTTGGATCTCCTTGCTGTCCAAGGGACTCTCAAGAGTCTTCTCCAACACTACAGTTCAAAAACAACAATTCTTTGGCGCTCAGCCTTCTTTATGGTCCAACTCACATCTGTACAAGACCCCTGGAAAAACCATATGGACCTTTGTCAGCAAAGTGACATATCTGCTTTTTAATATGCTATCTAGGTTTGTTATAGCTTTCCTTCCAAGGAGCACCTTTTAATTTCATGGATGTGGGCACTGTCCACAGTGATTTTTGAGCCCAGGTAAAGAAAATCTGTCACTGTTCACACTTTTCTCCCATCTCCTTGTCATCAAGTGGTGGAAGTGGATGCCATGATCTTAGATTTTTGTATGTGGAGTTTTAAGCCAGCTTTTTCACTCCTTTCACCCTCAAGAGGCTCTTTAGTTCCGCTTTGCTTTCTGCCATTAGTGGTATCATCTGCATATCTCAGGTTGTTGATATTTCTCCCGGAAATCCTGATTCTAGATTGTACCTCATCCAACCCGGCTGGATGATGTACTCTGCATCTCAGATAATAAGCAGGGTGACAATATAGTCTTGACATACTCTTTTCCCAATTTTGAACAAGTCCATTGTTCATTTCTGGTTCTAACTGTTGCTTCTTGTCCTGCATACAGGATTCTCAGGAGATAGCTAAGGTGGTCTGGTACTCCCATCTCTTGAAGAGTTTTCCAGTTTGTTGTGATCCACACAGTCAAAGGCTTGAGCACAGTCAATCAAGCAGATGTTCTTCTGGAATTCTCTAGCTTCTTCTATGATCCAATGGATGTTGTCAAATTGATCTCTGGTTCCTATCTTTTCTAAACCCAGCTTGTATACCTAGAAGTTCTTGGTTCATGTACTATTGAAAAGCCTAGCTTGAAGGACTTTGACTATTACTTTGCTAGTATGTGAAGTGTGAATTATATGGTAGTTTGAACATTCTTTGGTATTGCCCTTTGGGATTAGAATGAAAACTGACCTTTTTCAGTCCTATAGCCACTGCTGTGCATGCTCAGTTACTTAGTTGTGTCTGATTCTTTGCAACCCCTTGGACTGTAGAATGCCAGGCTCCTCTTTCCTTGGGATGAAATATACTGGAGTGAATACTGGAGTGGGTTGCCTCCTCCTCCAAGGGATCTTCCCTACCCAGGAATTGAACCCACACCTCCTGCATCTTCTGCATTGCAGGCAGATTCTTCACCTCTGGGCTATTTGCTGAGTTTTCCAAATTTGCTGACACATTAATTAAATCCAGCAATTTAACAGCATCATCTTTTAGGATTTGAAACAGCTCAACTGGAATTCCATTACCTCTACTAGTTTTGTTTGTACTGATGCTTCCTAAGGCCCATTTGACTTCACATTTCAGGATGTTTACTGTAGGTGACTGACCACACCATTGTGGTTATCATTAAGGGTTTTTTTTTTTGTATAGTTCTACGTATTCCTGCCATCTCTTTGTAAGATCTTCTGTTTCTCTCAGGATGTTTACTGTAGGTGACTGACCACACCATCGTAGTCATCATTAAGGCCTTTTTTTTGTATAGTTCTTTTGAGCATTCCTGCCATCTCTTTTTAAGATCTTCTGTTTCTGCTAGGTCCTTACCATTTCTGTCCTTTATTTTGCCCATCTTTGAATGAAAAGTTCCCTTGGTATCTAGTTTTCTTGAAGAGATCTCTAGTCTTTCCCATTCTATTGAAAACGTCTTCTTACATGAACAATGCAAAGAAATGTGAGCATATAAAGTGTATTTTAAATCCCAATTAAGAAAGCACAGTGTAAACAGCTTTTCTAAACAGTGCTATCCCACTCAATTTACATTTAGTAAAGGCACAAAACCAATAAAATGCTAATAAAGTAAATATCTTAATGTAGTATAGATATCTGACAACTGTTTTAACTTTTTTCTCTTTCGTTCTCCTTATTTATGAATTTAAGAAAATGGCCATGTGAGCCAATTTTAGCCCAAGAAAACTGACCAGAGTGTTAGACAATTTTCTGAGAATATCAACAGAGATATATTCTTGGACATACAGAAAGATAAATCCTTGAGATTTAACATGAAATCATGGTTGTGAACACAAAACCAAAATCTTAATGTGCGAAGCCACTTTTCCTGTCCTGTGTTATCATCAATAGGCGTTCTACAGAAAAAGGATTCCCTGGTTATGTAAGATTAAGATATGCTGGGTTAAACCAAACTTTACTGAAGGACCTCTCAACATATTCAGTATGCTAATGTGGGTGGTGAAACACCAATATAGAATATAAAGCTTTTCCAAACTGACTTGACTGTGGAATCCCTTTTCTCTCATAATATCTAATGGCATCAAGGAAACTAATATTCACTGGAACAGAGCCTGGGAAATGATCTAATCCAAAACTGCATCAGTTCTTCTGCTCTCATCACAAATCTCCAACGCTGGACACTGCACCCACCTGATCCCTGTTCAGCATCCCCAGTATCTTTCCTATTTGGTAGCCACTGACTTTGCTTTGAGATCTTGGTGTTCTGGAATCTCAAATGCCCTATGATCCTCTGGTTCATCTGATTAAAAAAGCAAGTAGCTTCAAAGTTTCTGACATCATACGATGTACCCGTCTCCTTCACACTCCAAACAAATCATTTCATTCTCACTCAAGTGCTGAAATACGAGATGCCGCTTTCACTCTTTCACAGACCTTATCTATGGACTCATCCTGAATGCAGCCTGAATCTTAGCTGGAAGACAAAGTGTAATAGTTTAATGTTCAGACTTAGGTAAAAGAGCAGACTACCTCAGTCATCCCCAAGGAAAGCAAGGGCCAAAAGAACAGCACAATCTGACCTGAGGGAACTGAGCTCAGCTCACAAAGGCATTTAGAATCATCCTGGGGATGGTGCCCAGCCCTGGCATAAAGTGAGGAAAAGGGGAGGAGAAGGTGAGGCACAGAGGCAACATGGAGACAGGACAGCTTTCTGACTCCTCTGGAGTTGAATGCTCCCAGTGCAGCTTCAGTAACTGGCTGGCTGGAATCAACTTAATTCCTAACAAACATAAAGGAACACCCAAAGCTAAATGTGAAGATTAAAAATCTATTTTGGATTATCTGCTTTTCATTATGAATAATGAAGAATAGTATGAATAATGAAGAATAGTATGTTTATTTTAGTCAGTTTATAATCCTCTTTTTAAAATGAAGATGGATACAGATGGCCAACAAACACATGAAAAAAATGTTCACTCAGCATTACCAATTATCAAAGAAATGCAAATTAAAACTACAATGAGGTCATCACCTCACACTGCTCAGAATGGCCATTATCAAAAAATCTACAAACGATAAATGCTGCAGAGCGTATGGCGAAAAGGGAACCCTCCTACACTGCTGGTGGGAGTGTAAGTTGGTACAGCTACTTCGGAGAACAGCATGGACATTCCTTAAAAAGCTAAAAACAGAACTACTACGTGACCCAGCAATCCCACTCCTGGACATACACTTGGAGAAAACAATAATTTAGAACTATATATGCACCCTAATGTTCACTGCAGCACTATTTACAATAGCCAGGACATGGAAGCAACCTAAACGTTCATCAACAGAGGAATGGATAAAAAATATGTGATATACATATACAATGGAATATGAGCCATAAAAAGGAACAAAATTGTGCCACCTTCAGAGACATGGATGGACCCAGAGACTGTCATATAGAGTGAAGTCAGAAAAATAAATATCATATAACGTCACTTATATGTGGAGTCTAGAAAATTTTTTACAGATGAACTTATTTGCAAAGCAGAAACAGACACACAGACATAAAGAACAAACATATGGATACCAAGGGGGAAGAGAGGAGTGGGAGTATGGAGAGACTGGAATATATATAATACAGACTACTATGTATAAAATAGACAACTAATGAGTACCTACTGTATAGCACAGCAAACTCTATTCAATGCTCTGTGGTGACTTAAGTGGGAAGAAAATCTTAAAAAAAGGGGATATATGTACACATACAGCTGATTCACTTGTTGTACAACAGAAACTAACACAACATTGTAAATCAATTATACACCGATAAAAATTAATTAAAAGATAAAATGAACATGGATCTGTTTTCTCAAGGTATTTGATACTTTCTTCTAGGACCCAAATTTCAGAGAAAAGCCCTTTAGAACACGATGAGGCATTTTTAGATGAACTGATGTCAGACTATTAAATCAGTAACCATTTAATCAAGTATATTAAGGCCTATCTCATTTCATATCACTGTATCTTTAAATTCTCTTAATAAAGTTCATATATTCACAACTCATAAATTTATAATAGAAATCTATAATGCAACTAAAAGAAATTCATTGTTACATAACTAAAATTATGTAATTACACATTTATTCATAAAACAACAAAAGACTTAGGAATAGATCTGTTTATTGTACTGTGAAAATGGTCTTGATACATGTGAGAAACATTATATACTTTGAAGACAGCATTCAAAACTGTTAAGACAAAAGACAAACTATAATTTTAAAATAAATCTTGATTTAAGGGAAAGGCTATAAATTATTGGCTGGAATGCATTCAGCATTAACTCAGATCCTCTATAACACAAAGCACAAAAAGAGTACAAAAGATGTTGGAGTCCAGTAAGCCCATACCTAAATTTTAACTGTAAAGCTGCAAAGACTTTTTTGTTTATTCTTATATACTATTTTTCTTCTGAGACAAGTTGATTTTATCTCCAAGACTTAAGGCCATTCCCTGTAAGAAAGAATGAAGATGTTTATACATCATTATTAAAACTACATGTAATCAGGAGGTTATTTCGTCTTACCAAGCCCCCATTCAATGACAGCACATCAACGCTGAAACCAAGACATACAAAACAGACTCAGCAAAACTTGACTTGGTTAAGTGCTTGTAGTGCTAGATTTACAGAGTCACTAGATTTCAAAAAACTAAAGAATACATTCACAAACACTCCATAGGAATTAATCTGATTGCAAATAAACCAGAATGACAGACCCAAAAGGTGGGCCATTTATTAAAGGAAGCAGTTATATTTCAAGAGTGAAAAGTGAAAGCCAAAGTTGCTCAGTCATGTCTGACTCTTTGTGACCCCATGGACTATACAGTCCATGGAATTCTCCAAGCCAGAATATGGGAGTGGGTAGCCTTTCCCTTCTCATCTTCCCAACCCAGGGATCAAATCCAGGTCTCCTGCACTGCAGGCAGCTTCTTTACCAGCTGGGCCACCAGGGAAGCCCAAGAATACTGAAGTGGGTAGCCTATCCCTTCTCTAGCAGATCTTCTCAACCCAGGAATCGAATGGGGGTTTCCTGCCTTGCAGGTGTATTCTTTACTAAGTATGGTTATTATAAATAGGTGTGTGTGCTTAGTCGCTTAGTTGTGTCCAACTCTTTGCGACCCCATGGATTGTGGCCCACCAGGCTCTTCTGTCCATGGGGATTCTCCAGGCAAGAATACTGGAGTGGGCTGCCATGCCCTCCTCTAGGGGATCTTCCTGACCCAGGGATCAAACCCAGGTCTCCTGCATTGCAGGCAGATTCTTTACCGTCTGAGCCAGAATGAGGTTGCATTAGATCATATATATGATATATAATTATAGTATTAGAAATATTAAAATAGCATATATTATAGATATAAAATAATATATTGTTATAAATATTAATATATAATAAATATGAAATATATTAGAGATATGATAATATATTATAAATACAAAAATTGTATATATATACATATCTATAAGCAGAGCTGGACTGTGAAGAAGGCTGAGTGCCAAAGAATTGATGCTTTTGAACTGTGGTGTTGGAGAAGACTCTTGAGAGTCCCTTGGACTGCAAGGAGATCCAACCGGTCCATTCTGAAGGAGATCAGCCCTGGGATTTCCTTGGAAGGAATGATGCTAAAGCTGAAACTCCAGTATTTTGGCCACCTCATGCGAAGAGTTAACTCACTGGAGAAGACTCTGATGCTGGGAGGGATTGGGGGCAGGAGGAGAAGGGGATGACATGGCTGGATGGCATCACTGACTTGATGGATGTGAGTCTGGGTGACCTCCGGGAGTTGGTGACGGACAGGGAGGCCTGGCATGCTGCGATTCATGGGATCGCAAAGAGTCGGACACGACTGAGCGACTGATCTGATCTGATCTGATCTGATCTAAGCATCTAATGTCAACAATAAAAGTCTGTAAGGAAAGACTGGCTATAATTTCCAACAAGGTAGAAGTTTTTTTTTTTTAGAAAGAGTTATTTCACAAGAAGAAAGAAATCTTTAGTGGTTATTTAAAATGGGATAAATAAAATGGGCATTTATGTGATTAAAGTAAGATTTGATATTATACACTACCTAAGGTTAAATGGGCCAAAAGGGACCCCCTACTGGTTCCCAACATTAATAGCCAAACACGTCTGTTCTATTTACCCAGTTTTAAAATATGCATTTAAGAGGCTACAAAAATTTGCACTGAGATATTTGACCAGTAATTATTGGGGCAGCAGTTAGACCAAAGGGCCAGAACTCCTCAGCTCAATCTCACTCTGGAGATGCCAGAACTTTTTATATAAAGGTCAGTAAAATGGACAGGGAAAAGAAAAAAAAAACTTATAAAACTCCTCTCTCTAAGACCAAGCTTGTTGATTGGATCCCAAATGAAAACAAAGGTTAAACGGATAAAAATTTACAGAATTGAGACGAAAGTATATAAAACTGGTATATTTAAATGGACTTTACATAAAATGGTTGGCATCCCACGTAGCTAAGTGGTAAAGAATCCACCTGCCAATGCAGGAAACGTGGGTTCAATCTTTGGGTCGGGAAGACCCCCGGAGAAGGGAATGGCAACTCATTACAGCATTCTTGCCTGGAAAATCACATGGACAGAGGAGCCTGGCAGGCTATAGTCCACGGGGTTGCAAAGAGTCAGACACAAGTGAGCAACTGAGCACTAGCAATGCACAAAACAACAGCATGCCAGAGGACACTATATACAGAAGTGAGAGAGACACAGATTCTTTCTCTTTTTATTCAGTTCAGAGACCATCTCAAAAAAAGCAACCGTTACCTGACTCTTTGCACGGATTCTTATGTGGCCAGTAACAGGGGCTTCTGGTCCCTGTTGTATTGGCTTTTCAATGCTAACGTTTGCAAGTGCATCTTCTCCAAATATGGAACGAGCATAGAGGTTGGCTGCCATAAAGCCACAGTAACCAGAAAGTGCCTGCAAGAAATTTGTGATAAACTCAATATTAGAGAACTACACATAAGCAAGACTGAACAGCACAGGTAAATTATCACCACTTAAAGAAGCTTATCCACCACTTATTCATATATGACTGTATGAACCTGTTGATACTCACAGAACTATACACGTAAAATGTGTGAGCTTTACTGTTGTCTGTATCTCGATAAACTTGATCTTAAAGAAACAGCACTTATCCTAATTTGCATTTCTATATTCTTTGTTTAGAGTTGTCTGACTGCCTCCTACACCAGACCTTAAGCTCTATGAAGAGACTATTTTTATTTTCTTCATTATTGTATATCCAGCAGCTCACAGAGTATCGGGCATATAGTATTTGTCAGACTCAATATCTGTTGAATAGAATAACATGAATTAAAGCCTACTTGGTCTGGCAGTATTCTTTCACTGATTAAATCAGTACCACAACATTAGCAGAAATTTTATAAAGAAAACTTTCTTATATTCTCAGCTTCAGTTTTTGGTCTTTCTCTCCAGTCTTTTTTTCATACATACACAAACATAGCAAAAAATCAGAGTACATTAACAATTCCATACTTGATCAGATATATTCTGACCCACAATCAGAATCAAAAGAAGAGGTCACGGACATTTTCTAATCTAGTACACTTTGGAATAAGTTTTTAGTTGAAAGGGAAAAGACTGAAAAGAAAAGTCAATCTGACTATTTAGTTGGGTCACTGCTCTAGGGACAAGCAGATGCTATTCCTATTTCAGTAGAAAGCAGTAAGCAGATTCACACATTCTACGGGATAGTTTTTTCTAACTAGCCCAGGATGACATTGCTTTTCTCAGGCTAAGTAAAAACACAATATACTACAGGAAATACAAGGAAGCCAAGAATCTACCATTACTCTGTATCAGATTTAAGAAGTACCCAGGCAAATCTTACCTTCTCTGGAGTGAGGCATTTCATGTTGGTTGACTTTAATATGTGCTGTAAATAGTCGTTTAAATCAACTATATTCGTGTTAACTGTCACCTGTACAGAGGAAGAGGAAAAAAGTCAAGAGATTATACTTTTAACAGAGAGAAAGTTGTGAATTTCTTATCGTGGGGCTGATAAAACAATCACTTATGTGTCACATTAAAACCTCCTTCCAAGTACTTAAGGAGAAAGGGTGGGCAATGAAAAGTAAATGACATCTACAAAACCCAACAAACTGTAGGCTGGTATCAGAAGTTTCGAGTACAGGTAACTTCATAGTCAACATGCTGTACATAAAATGGTTCTAATAAAAATCAAGGCTCACAGGAACAAAGTTCGCTAGCAAGCCACTGACTGTGCAAAGCTTCTACTGGATACTGATTCAATGGTAAGTTTCTATTCATACACACAGGGATGGAACATTGTTTATAATGTCTTGAACAATTAGATAAATTATAGAACTGTTACTCTCACCAATTTACAACAGTAAATTAACCAAACCAGTTGCATGCTTTCCAGTTAAGGCTAATTTGTAAGCACAGATACTGAAAGACTTTGCTTTTCACATCTGGGATTAATTTTATCAAAGAATCCCTCAACACTAGCCAAAAAGAAAGATAAGGAGTTTAAGAAAATCGTCTAAGGACTAACTTTGTTTTCCCATTCAAATTCAGCCCACATCTGACGGAATTCGGCATCAGTGCAAGTTGCAGGCTGGATATAGTCCATGATGTCAATGTGAATATCACTGAGGACCACACAGTTTCTGTCACTTGCTGCTCCAGAGACATCATAAACTGCAATTTAAAAAGATTCCCAATCACCAAAGGCAAATTTTATTTAAAAGTTTTCATATTTCCAAATAACAAGTATGATATTAGCAAATAGTTTTGCTTGCTCTATACTGGGCTCTATTCTATATGTTTTACAAATTAATTACCTATTTAATATTCCCATCAATCCTATGTTACAGTATTATTACTTTCCATCTTATAGAGAAACAAAAACAGAAAAGTTGTTCAAGGTCACAAAATTGGTTAAGTGGTAGAGGCCAGGATTCAGTCAATGAGTGCTTACATAGCAGTTGCAATGTGTTATAGACACTGTGGAACGATATACAGGTAACAGAGTTCCCACAGTATAAGGCAACGGCACCCCACTCCAGTACGCTTGCCTGGAGGATCCCATGGACGCAGGAGCCTGGTGGGCTGCAGTCCTTGGGGTCGCTAAGGGTTGGACACGACTGAGTGACTTCACTTTCACTTTTCACTTTCATGCTTTGGAGAAGGAAATGGCAACCCATTCCAGTGTTCTTGCCTGGACAATCCCAGGGATGGGGGAGCCTGGTGGGCTGCCGTCTATGGGGTCGCACAGAGTCAGACACGACTGAAGTGACTGAGCAGCGGCAGCAGCAAGCTTACCAAGAGTAAGTTCCTTTAATTTTCAGCCCCACGTCTAAAAATAAATGTATTTTTCTCTTAATCAACTTATCAACTTTCACCACCTCACTTTTGCTGCCTCTTCTCTTCAAGGTTAATACTTGCTGCCATCCGTGAGGCCTGCTTTGGTTTAGGACCTCACTCCATTAGTCATCACCTCTTTTACTCTTAACGTCTTTACCTTCATACTGATTTTCTTTCATTAGAGTTTATGAACATAAGTCAAGGCTCTCTCATCTTCAGAAAAAAATCTTTCCTCATCCTTTACTTCTTTTCTGGGTACTGCCCCCTCTCAATCTTATCAAAACCAAGGTCCTACACTCAGAGTGATCTACACTCATTATCTTTATTTCTCCAAGTCCAATGTAGCCCTGAACCTACCACCACTGCCCAAGACATACCGTAAGCAATGTACTATCAGTACCACTGATAGTCCACCTAAAGGACCTTTCTTGTAGATCTTCTGCAGCTTTGGACACATCTTCAAGATTTTTCCTTACTTCTCTAACCACACTTCCTTTACAGGCTTCTCCTTCTTTTAATATTGCTCTGAATAAAAACTCTGAACAGCTTTTAATATTCTTGTTCTCTTGGATTCAGTTTTCAAATCTCCCCTAATTCTTTATGCCCTCTTTAGGTAATTTCTTCCATTTCTATTGTTTAAAAACAAATATTCATCTCTACTTTAGACCTTCTGTTCAAGTTCCAAGCTCATCTCGAACTGCCCTTCAGTAACTTAAAGACCGTTTAATTTATTACATCTCTCAAATTTGTCCTTCTCTCTTGTATTCCATTTCAATGATTAACATAAACACCAACCCAACACACCCAAGAAGGAATATCTGAGGGTTGCTCTAGCCACTTACTGTTAAATCAGTAACCATGTCCTGGATATTCTACCCCCTTAATATCTATTATATTCAGCCCTTCTCTTCATTCTGACCATTACTGTGCTGGTTCAAACTCTCTGTCATCTCTCACCTGTGCTGCTGCTGCTAAGTCGCTTCAGTCGTGTCCGACTCTGTGCGACCCCATAGACGGCAGCCCACGAGGCTCCCCCATCCCTGGGATTCTCTAGGCAAGAATACTGGAGTGGGTTGCCATTTCCTTCTCCAATGCATGAAAGTGAAAAGTGAAAGTGAAGACGCTCAGTCATATCCGACTCTTAGTGACCCCATGGACTGCAGCCTACCAGGCTCCTCCATCCATGGGATTTTCCAGGCAAAAGTACTGGAGTGGGGTGCCATTGCCTTCTCCCTCACCTGGGCTACTGCAAGTCTACTAGCTAATCTTCCTGCCTCTTCCAGTCTTCTTTAGCTCTGCCATAGAAATATTTAATCATGTGATTCACCAATAGCTCCTCAATGGCTCCTCTTTATATCCAGGATCAAGTCTGAAATTCTTAGCATGACAAGTATAGCACAGCTGCCACTAACCTTCTCAAACTCACTCTTTTCTACCATCAGGCTCTAGGCCACTCTCAACTCCAGGTGTATCAAACTACTTGCATTTGATTCAACTGAATCTCTGTCTGTAGACCACATTCTGATCTTTCAAAACCCCACTTGAGCTTCAGCTCCTCTACAAAGCCTTTCCTCCCAACCCCCCATCACTCTGCGAGAAATAACCGAATCTCTGCATAGACTTCCACTTTACCCAGAACAGGCTTCTGTCACAGCACTTAACATTCTATACTGTACAGTATCTATTTCAGGTATTTGTTTTCCTTTACTGAACTAGAAGCTATCTGAGGACAGAGATTTTTTTGTTCCTACCACAGAAACTGCTTTTTTTAAAAAGAGAGCTTATTGACTAAATACCTTTGTGCACGCTAATCCCTAGGTGGCCTGGCAACAAACACCTGTGCACAGTTCTAGACTTAGTTCAACGGTTGATAACATTCCTTCCTCCTTTATAAAGCCTTCCATAGTTAGCATTTCCCCCTATGATCCCAAAGCACATAGTATATAACCTAGCTCTTAGCATACTGTATTGTAACTTTATATTACTTATTCTTCTCCTCTTGCTTGACAGTTTAAGGACAGTGACTCTCATTTCTGTACATCCAGAACATAGTACAACCCTGAATAGCACAGCAGATGCCCCATAAATCAATACATGAATGGATTCAAGTCCTGTCCTCAAGAAATGTCACACAGCTCCTCATTACAGAAATTCTTTAATAAAAACATTCAAACATCATAGGCTATAAAACAATTCCTTACCTATATTACCAAAAATTATTCCATTTTCTGTTGATGCTACTTTGACATTAGCTTTAATATTTGCAAAATCATGAGGAGCAAGAGTCAAAGGAGATGGCTTTTCCACAAGTTTCAAGTCCCCTGAAAAAAAATTTAGATGTGGCTAAAAAGACATACATATTAACCTCTCCAATCATAAAATCTTAAAATACAGCTCAATAGTTTCTGGTAAAACAAGGAATAAAAGAAGGATTATGATTCAAATATGAGGATAAAAAAAATCATTTAACATTAATCACATCAATATGCACATTTTCTTTTAAAAGGTAATAAGCTTCTCAGAATAATCCTATATTTAAATTCATTTATGTGTGTGGGGGGGTGTATTTGGGGCATACCATTTTATTTCAGTGAATGGATACAAACTTTTCAAAAAGCTTAAGTCTTAAACTGTACACTCCATTACAAAGAAAGATAAAACAACCTGAAGAAAGAATTAGTTCTTTATGTAGGACTCAAGCTATGCTGAGGAAGAGAGGGCAGAACTATGTTCTCCCTTGATTTCTTAAAGCCTCTTAACTCTTGCTTAAGTCATATAGAATTTTGTAGGGAAAGTGCACTGTTACTATATACAATTTGTATTTTCCAACTTCAAAGCCAGATGCGTAAATGATCAGAGAAAGTCTAATTCATGTGTCTTTATTAAGAAGAAGAAAAAAACCTCACATTGCTAAATGTGATGATGTATTACTTTGGCCACACATGGGGTATGTGTTTAGTTATGAACTCAGAAAATACCTTGTTCTGCACTAAGGCAATTGAAACTAACTAAGCTATCTAGTAAATCTGTAATATAAACAGTTCTTATGTATATTTTAAAAAATTGACATATGTTAGATCAAGCTCACTGAATGAACCTATCTCGGAGTACCAAAGAACATAAGCATAAGAAAGTATCACAGAAGCTCAGAAACTAAGACTTGATTCAAAATGTCACAAAGGGCTCAAGAGAATTCTTATACTAAAACTTGTACATGTCTATTAGTAACCTGTCATAAAGATTTACCATATAATAAAACTTTCCCTTTATGGTATTTCCTTACCCAGAGTAGCTAATTCTAACGTGCAGTTCTGCAAGGTGTCACTGGTTTGGTTCACAACAAGTACATCCAGGACAATGTCATACTGGTTGACATGAACATAGGCTTCTGCATACACAGGGTCTGAGAAGCCTGTCAACTGGGTAACCTGTGAAACAAAAACAATCAAATGACTGAGACAATCAAATATATCCTAGCCAAATGACTAGGAATGTTAGGTGATTAACAGATGTACTTAGATTAAACCAGTCATTCGAAATAGGTATAATAAAATTGTTTTATAATTTAGACATGGTAATTGAAACTTACACATTATCATGTTGAATATGTTCGGCAAATACATTAAACATTATCTCAACCTAGGAACTGAATAGATTTGAACAGATTTTCAGTTAAATCCCTCAGCACATACACTCACTGGTTGTTACTCAAACTCGGGAAAAATAATTACAAGCAAGAAATTCTTGTAATTCCATGAAGATAAATTTTTAGATGTACCCC
Organism: Tragelaphus eurycerus; assembly: GCA_935064755.1. Lineage (NCBI taxonomy): Eukaryota > Metazoa > Chordata > Mammalia > Artiodactyla > Bovidae > Tragelaphus > Tragelaphus eurycerus. The sequence continues at coordinate 17,581,182 of CAKXYN010000028.1, read as the reverse complement.
CACCAAAACTTTTAAAAAAACATCTAGTTTAGTTGAGTTGCTCAGTCGTGTTCAATTCTTTACGACTCCATTTAAAAAAAAAAAAGAAAAGAAAAATCCAAAGTATATGTAATATTTTAAAAATGTAAAACATAACATTTCATCAAAAACATAGGCAGCAAAAGAAAAAAATAGGTTAATTAGACTACCTCAAAAAATCACAAACTTTTGTGCATCAAAGAACATTATTAACACAGTGAAAAGGCAACCCAGAGAATGGAAGAAAATATTTGTGATAAGAGACTTGTATCCAGAATACATAAAGAAATCCTACAACTCAACATATAGAAAACAATCAACCAGATTAAAATCACTCTCAAAGGACTTGAGTAGACATTACACCCAACATCACTAATCACTAGGGAAATGCAAATCAAAACTAAAACAAGATGTCACTTCATATCCATTAGGATCATTAATATTATAGAAATGAAAAATAAGTGTTGGCAAGAATATGGAGAAATCAGAACACCTTCTGCATTGAAGGTTGGAATGTAAAACAGTGCAGCTGCTATGTAAAACAGTACAGCGGTCCTCAAAAAACTAAAGCAGAATCACTAAACTATCCAGCAATTCCAGTTCTGGGTTTAACACAAACGAAAGTAGACCTCAAAGAGATATCCAAACATCCACCTTCATGGCAGCATTACTTACAACAACCAAAAGGTCGAAGCAACCCAAGTGTCCATCAACAGATGAACAGATAAACAAAATGTGGTATATATTTAGCCTTGAAAGGAAAGGAAATTCTGACACGTTACAAAATGGATGAACCCTGAAGACATTAGGCTAAATGAACTAAGAAACCAGTCACAAAAGGATGCAATTGTATGATTACACTAATATAAGGTACAGCCTGGCATAGTCAAATTTACTGGGATAAAAAGTAGAATGTGACTACCAAGGACTGAGGCAAGATGGGAATGGGGAAATATTGTTTCATGGGCACAGAGGTTCAGTTTTGAAAATGAAAATAGTTCAGGGGATAGATGGTGCTGATGGTAACATAATAATGTGAATGTACTTAATGCCACTGAACTGGACACTTAAAAACAGTTAAGAGGGGATTTGTCTGGTGTTCCAGGGGTCAAGAATCCACCTGGCAATGCAGGAGATGAAGGTTAGATCCCTGGTCAGGCAACTAAGATCTCTTATGTTGCAGGGCAACTAAGTAAGTGTCATTAACTAAGACCTGATGCAGCCAAATCAACTGATATATATATATATATTTAAGTCAGTTAAGAGGGTAAATTTGATTTTATGTAAATATTACCACAATTTAAAAAAACAAAGTGAAAAAAATTTAAAACAGTAATACTGTCAATATCAATTACCAATTTTAAGGGAAAAAGTGTTTTAGTAGTTCCTATTCTGCCACTAATCTTACCTTGGGCAAGAAAATCAATTTGAGACTGTTTACTTATCTAACAGAGGAAGGATTAAACTAGGTCATGGATGTGTAAATTTAATATTTGAGAAAAGAGAGATATAAGAATAATTTTCCTAATGAAATCTTATATGGAAGCAATACATTAAGAATATAAACGTGGAGTTGCCCTGTTTAAAGTAGCAGGGGACAGGAGAAACTGAGGGCAGGGTGTGGGGCAGGAGGCTAGTGTTCTACCTTTTAAAAGTTCTAGTTAACCTCTCAGGATCCCTTGGCTCTATGTTTTAGTTTACAGTAATTTGACACACAACTGGAACAAGTTATGAAATCAGCCACGGGACTAATAGTACTAGCATACAGAAAAGTATCCACTGAGTTTCAGTTCACGTTTAATGAACCTATCAATCACAGTAAGGACAAAAAATATGCTGTACTAGTTATTTTTCTTTTACAATAAACAGCAGGACAAACAAATTCTTGATTACTACTTTCTTAAGCAGCCAATAATCCACTGGTGTATTTGATATATTGTTACCTTGTTAAGTTTAGACGCTAGGGGATCTGCGGCTTCTTTTCTCTGTGTGTTACCCATTGCTGCCAGCAAACTCAGCTGAAACTGATCTTCCTTGCAGTTCATTTCATTCTTTGCAGTTAGTTGCATGAAGGAAATGGGGTCATCAGGCTGTACTGTCACATTCCTCTTTTCAGATTCTTTCTGTGTTGCAAAAACAATATACCAACTCTCTTTAATTTGGAAAAAAAGATAGCCTTTTGGAGGCCTTCAACATAGACACTCCTCACACATGAGAACTGAAAAATCAACAACAAAGAACACAAAGCACTTTTATGCCTTTATTATATATATACCTTACCTTTTGGGATAATTTTTCTTCTTCAAGTTTAGCAGATAACATGTGAGAAAGGGACTGTCTGCATTCCTTATTGAAAATGTCATTCATTAAAGGTGAACATTCAGATAAGACCTTGAGGCACAAGGAGATTCGATCTACATCATCGTCTGTAATCGGCTTCTTAGGAAGAGAGGATTTTCCCAAATGTAGGATAGTGGCCATGAGCAACATTGCTTCAGCAACAAAAGACTAGACAAGGAGAGAAATGGTTTATTTACTGTCAGGCTTCTCCAAATGCAATAATGTCACTTTGCTGCTAAGTCGCTTCAGTCGTGTCCGACTCTGTGCGACCCCATAGAAGGAAGCCTACCAGGCTCCCCCGTCCCTGGGATTCTCCAGGCAAGAACAGTGGAGTGGGTTGCCATTTCCTTCCCCAATGCATGAAAGTGAAAAATGAAAGTGAAGTCGCTCAGTCGTGTCCGACTCTTAGCGACCCCACGGACTGGAGCCTACCAGGATCCTCCGTCCATGGGATTTTCCAGGCAAAAGTACTGGGGTGGGGTGCCATCGCCTTCCCCGAATGTCACTTTAATATAACTCAAAATCCAAGAAATTAAACCTAATATCACTTAACCTGAATATTTTAGATTTTATTTTTTTACACCCTTCTCCTTCCTGCCATCCTCTAAAACCTTCATTAACCCTCAACTGATTGAGTAGAGATTTTAAAACTATTTTCTCTCACACTTTCCAACTTCGGAAAGTTAAAAGAATGATTTTTTGTGACCCCATGAACTGCTTTGCCAACCTTTGTTGGCAAAGTGATGTCTTTGCTTTTTAATACACTGTCTAGGTGTGTCATAGCTATTCTTCAGGAGCAAGTGTCTTTCTAATCTTGAAGCTGCAGTCACTGTCTGCATTGATTTTGGAGCCCAAGAATGATACACTTCACCAATTGTTAATATTCTGCCAAAATTGTGTTCTTATTCTAACCATATACGTACATTTATTTTTTTGACTTGGGCTTCTGAGGTGGCTCAATGGTAAAGAATCTGCCTGCAATGCAGGAGGTGTGGATTCAATTTCTGGGTTGGGAAGTTCCCTTGGAGGAGGAAATGGCAACCCATTCCAGTATTTTAGCCTAGGAAACCCCATGGACAGAAGAGCCTGGTGGTCTACAGTCCATGGTGTCGCAAAGAATCAGACCTCTGACTTAGCAACTAAACAACAACAACAATTTTTTTGGCTTAACGTAGGAAATCAAGAATCTTTACTTCCTAAGTGCTTTAGCAAACATCTCTTGATTCAGGACAGTTTCCTGGATAATCTTAGTATTATTATCTCACCTAAGAAATGTAACAATTCCCAACTATATCTACTACATGCCAAACTCAATTAAATCTTCCTAACTGTCACAAAATGTTTTTTTTTTTTTTTTTTTTCAATCCAGGATCAGGTTCATACATTTTATTTGATTATTATTCTCTTTAGCCCCTTTTAATCTAGACCGGTCCCTCAGTTTTCTGTATTGTTTTCCACCACTGTGATGTAAATGTATCTACACACTGTGATCAGCATACATATATGAAAAAAATTATCAGAAGCCTGGGAAGAATAAATGTAATAATCCTTTGTGTCCAGATATGGTCTCTATAAAGAAAGAGAAGGGGAGACAAAAAGAAGTAGCTAAAGAAATAATAACCAAAAATTTCTCACATTTGATAAAACCTATAAAACCACATATTCAAGAAGCTCAATGAACCATAAGCAAAGGAAACATAAAGAAAATCACACTAAAGCATATCCTAATCAAATGACTGAAACCTGAAATTATAATTATAGTGATAAGGAGAAAATCCAAAACCAGCTGAAGGAAAACAGGACACACTCCACAAAGAGGCACAAGAGCAACATCTTGATAGTACTGAAAGCCAGCGAACAGTGAAGCAACATCTTCTTTACAGTGCTAAAAGAAAAAACTGTCAACCGAGAACGCTGCACCTACAAAGATATCTTTCAAAACTGAAGGAGAAATAAAGGCTTTTTCAGACAATCAAAAACCTAAAGAATTAACTGTCAACAGATCTGCACTACAAGAGAAGTTAAAGCAAATTCTTTAGGCAAAAGGTGTACGATACCAGAGAGAATGTCAGATCTACATTAAGAAATGAAGAGTGTTGGAAAAGGCATAAATGAAGGAAAGCCAAGACAGCACGGTGATGAACAATCAAACTTCCTTCTGCCTTGTACCAAAGGTGGCAAATTTATTGAACTAGTATGTTACCAGAAAGCTGGTTCTCTTAAACAGATTCCAGCAAATGCTCTCCCAACTTGCAGAACCAAGGCATAAAATGTTGGAGATTTTTAAGAAGCATAATTTAAAGAACAGACAAGACCTAAATAAATAAATAAGGGCCCTCAGAGAATTACAAAGTAAGTTATTCCTCATAAATAAAAGTAAATGATTAAAAAGAGATAACACATCTTATAATTTACCTGATCCTCTGAATCTTACTTATGGATTTAGGAGGAAAGCTATACGATGGAAATTTTTTTAAAAAATCCTTCAAAAATCCCTAATCTAAAAATAAAGTGTCTTATTATACGGAGGTTTGACTACATGAAAGAATCTAATGGATTATTGTGGAACTATTAAATATTATTATGATTAGGAAGGGTTTAGAAGAGCATAGGGAAAGCGTTATAAAGATAAGTGAAACTACAATATGGTAAAACACAAAATGATCACGACTAGGGAAAAAGTGTTTCAAAGATAAAAGTCACAATAAACTCTTTCTGAGGAAAGATTTTTGTTGACCTGAACTGAACTGAATGTAATCCTATTTTTTGATGTTTCTATCTCCACTACAATATTAACAAGATTTGTACTTCAGTGTTTTAACCACGACTGATTTGTTTCTCATTAATTTTCATTACATCCCTTATTTTAGCAATGTGAAAAAGATATGAATAAAAATAAAATAAAAAACACTCAGTTTTACCACAAAGTGATTTTTTTTTTAATGAAAGCAAACATTTTTTTCAGGCAATTGAAAGCTGAGAGAATTCATCATCAGCAGACCTGCATTATAAGGATAATCAACTTCTTCAGGCAGGAAGAAAATATCAGATAGAAATCTGCATGTAGACAAAAAAATTAAAAGCACTGTAGGTATAAGTTTTTTCTCATTAAAAAATATTTACAAGAAAATTGACTATTTATAATGGATGAATGGATAAACAGTAACAGCAGAATATTAGACGGCCCGAAAAAAGCAAGAAGTTCTGACAATGCTATCATTCAAATGAACCTTGAAAACATTATGCTAAATGAAATAAGCCTGTCACTGAAGGACAAATATTGTATAATTCCATTTATAACAGGTGTGTAGAACAGGCAAATTTATAGAGGCAGAAAAGCAGAATGGTGGTGGCCAAGGACTAGGGGAGGGAATATGGGGTTATTTGCTGGTTATTTTCAGTTTGGGATGATGAAAAAGTTCTGGAGAGGGACAGTGGTAATGGCTAACAATTTGAATGTACTCACAACACTGAATAGTACACTTAAAAATAGTTTAAATGGTCAACTTTATGTCACATGTATTTTACCAGGAAGAAAAATATGAAAACAAAGCAAAAATGAAAAAAAAAAAAAAAACCCACCCAAAAAGGTGCATGAACTGTGTCCTGTTTCCAACTCTCAACTACTTAAAACTTGCTAAGTATATCCCTTCCCAACATGAGTCTGGTCACCGGGTAAATAAGAAAAGGTACATATATACATAAAAGATAATTGACTATTTAAAGGAAAAATAATAATAATGCATCACAGGGTTGATTAAATGACATGCAGAAATAAAATATAGGACAATAACATAAAGGATGGCAGTAGGGGTTGGGTAGAATGACAGTACATTATTGTAAATGAGTATACAGTCAGAATGGTCAGAAGCCATGAAGAAGGTATGAACTGCAAAAATGGGAATATATTTAAGAGGCATTTCTAGGATAAAACAGACAATGACTGGCAGGATGAAGATGGTGGAGAGACAGGCATTTCCTTCACTGGGCTTTGACTAATCCCAGCAATCAGAAATAACTTCATAAACCCGTGTATCACTTCCACTGGACTAATCATACTGTGTTGTTATTACATTACTATGTCAATTTTACAATCATTATATATATATATTTCATTATATTACTGTGTCCATTTCCCCAATTAAAGCATAAGCTCTTTTATGACAGGAATTAAGCATTCATTCACTTTTGGGTCCTCACTGTTCAATGCATATAGCAGGCACTCAATATTCATGTTAGGTAAATGTAGAATAAATGAACTTACATTTTGCTTTTTCTTCTCCTGAACCAAAGCCACATAGCGCAAGGCAATCTTGGTCAGAGTTGTGGCAAGGGAGGCAGCAACAAAGAAATCTCCATCCAGAAGGAATCCTCTTAGGGGAGGTCTGCAAAGCAATCAAGGCAAATGAAACCCACCAACTTCTTAAGCAGCATGCAGCTTTTGTATAAATGACTCAAGGAAGCCTATTTCATACTCTCACTGCCACCCTTTGATGATAAAGATCTCAACTAGCTCCCTCTTTACCTCTCACAATACAAAAGGAAAAAGATTAAAAAAAATACATGGCTTTAACACATCTGCAATGTTAAAAGAGCTAAATAAATAAAGAGAAAACAGTTAAAGGTGTATATTCATTTATTGCGTCCCTTTGGGTAGTTCCAAACCTCTTTAAGCCTCAAATTCCTCCTCTATGAAATGTGGCTAATCAACAGGATACTGTCAAAGACTATCAGAGACAAGCTATTTATTAATACATAGTAACCATTAAAATTTTTGACATCATCAAAATTTTCATCATCTTCACTATATAATTGGAGAGCAAATACGGAGGAAAACATCAAAATTTTTTTCCATCAATTAGAAGTGCAAAATCTTGAAAATATGTTTTCCAAATGTTATTTGTAAATCAAACTCAAATCATTAGTTACCTCCACTTAGTATTTTCTATGTGAGTAATCTTCGTTTAAATAGAACACAGTTCAATGAGAATATTTATTAGGAGCAGAGAATTAAAACTATTAACACAACTTCTAGAAGAAAGAACTTAAACATCCTTTTCCTTCCAAGTATCTTAAATAGTGAAGATTTCTATTTGGGTCAAAACAGTCAACTAATAAGAGAAAGAAATCCTCTGATTGTTTTATACACAGAAGTATAGTTCGCAGGTCCCAGGTACTACAAATTACCTTTCTTCCTCTTTCTTGGTTGGTCTAGAACTGCTAAGGGCACTCTGAGTTGCATAGGTGCCCATCTCAGTTACCAATTTCTGAACTGGTCCCACAGTTATTTCTTCTTCAGGTTTTAATTCACCAGCTTCTTTTTTAATCTCTGACTCTACAATTGGGATCTAAAAATCAAATGGAAGAATCAAATATCAGTAGGAAGCCAAACATATTTAAATATCCAATAATTTCTATAGTTCTCTACAGAACTATTCCCTCAATGGGGTTTATGGAACTTGGGACTCTGCTTCCAATTTTCTTTCCGCCCCAGAATAATGTAGTGAGGAGAGAGGTTTTGGAGTTGGATGCTACTTTTAGTTGTATGTGTTGAATGTGTTAGTCACTCAGCCATGTCCAACCCTTTGCAATTCCATGGACTGTATGTAGCCTGCCAGGTTCCTCTGTCCAGGGAATTCTCCAGGCAAGCGTACTGAAGTGGGTAGCCACTCCCTTCTCCAGGGGATTTTCCCAACCCAAGGATCCAACTCAGGTCTTCCACAGTGCAGACAGATTCTTTACTGTCTGAGCCTTCAGGGCAAATTAATTAAAACTACTTTGAACCTCAGTTTCTTAATCTGTTAAACAGAAATCTTAATTCTCTACATACAAGTTAGTGAAAAGGAAAATGCTTAGGACAGTGACTAAGCCTTATTCCTCTTCTCCCTCACTTTCGTTGAAATACTAATCAAACCCAGCACCCATTCTTCCATAAAATGAAATAAATCTGATTTATGTGTATGTAGTCAGATTTACCAATCTCTTCTTTTAATTTTTTTTTTTTGGCCACATATGGGATCTTGGTTTCCCCAATTAGGGATCGAATCTGCACTCCCTGCATAGGAAGCATGGAGTCTTAACCACTGGACTGCCAGGGAAGTCACCCAACTTCCTCTCTTTTAAACCAAGTAGATACTATGTATTTCTTTCTTAATACCAGTCTGCTGCTGCTAAGTCACTTCAGTCCTGTCCGACTCTGTGCAACCCCAGAGATGGCAGCCCACCAGGCTCCCCCGTCCCTGGGATTCTCCAGGCAAGAACACTGGAGTGGGTTGCCATTTCCTTCTCCAAAGCATGAAAGTGAAAAGTGAAAGTGAAGTCGCTCAGTTGTGTTCGACCCTTCACGACCCCATGGACTGCAGCTTACCAGGCCCCTCTGTCCATGGATTTTCCAGGCAAGAGTACTGGAGTAGGGTGCCATTGCCTTCTCCATAATACAAGTCTAGCATCTAATTTATGAGCTCCAAGAGTCATCAATCATTATCTACCAACTTTATTACATAGATGAAAAACTTGATGTCCAGTCAGGTTAAGGAAATTATATCCAAAGTCCCAGAGTTATTACTGGCAGAAGCAAGACTGGAATCCAGGTTCCTAACAAGCACTGTTCTTTCTATTCTACTATATGGACTTGTTTAGATGAGGAAAATGCTGCCAGTTTTAGTATATAAATAGGTATTCTAAAGTCAGCCCTGTTCTTACATGAATTCTTTTTTTATTTTTATAACACAAGAGGATTAAGCAGAGTTTTACAATTATTTTTCCTTTTTTAAAATATATAACCTTTTGTTCAAATAAAATCTTACCCAGAATGGTAAATAATACAGATAAAAGGACATGTGTTATCAATACAGGGGAGGGCAACTCCCTCAATTTCCCATTGACCAGAAGCTTTATTATCTAGGTAATTAAAATTTTTTCAATGTTCTTTAGCCCAAAAACTATTAAATAAAACCACAAAAGTAAATCACCATGTAAAAGTCAGATTTACTAAAATAAAAATCACCACATAAAGTAGCATTTATTAAAGTAAAACATACCTCCCCAAGAGACCTGCGGACCTCAGTCATCACACTCTGAATGTCTTCCTTGGTACTACAGTATTCTCCCAGGATCCACAATGCTCCTCGGTAAATCCTAAGGCAAGAATACAAGCTATGAAGAACTGACTCAGCCAACAAATCTTGAAGCAGTGATCTTTTTTTGTGAGTTTAAGCTTAAGGAAGAAAAAAATATTCTGCAGTTCCAAGGGACTATGGATGAAATGTTAAGAAAGAATATAACAAGACACCAAGTTTCCTTGATTCTCTCCTGAAGTCACAAGAATTAAAAGTAAGTGTTCTTTATTTAGGAACATTCTACAATTGGTAAACCCAGGAGTTTAAAAAATAAAATACACAAATGTTTCCCAGACATGTGTTGTCTTTCATTTCAGACAGAATTTAAGGTAAAGTTGATTTTATAACCTACTACTATTAAAAGTATGTAGTAGGTTATTATTACATACTAAGTATAAATAAATATATACTTATTTTTATATAAAAAGTAATTCACTGAAGAGGCAGGGATGCCAAATAGACCAATGAAAAAGGAAGGAACGTAGAGAATCAAAACAACAACACCAAAAACTCAAATAAAAGCAAGCAACAATTTTCTAGTTAAAAATGTTGAAGTGAATTAAGTCTTTAGTCATCTTTTCCCTAAGATTTTCATTAAATTTATTCCAAAAAAATTCTAGAAACTGAAACCCTAAGAGGTTATGGCTGCCAAAAGCTAAACTTTGACATGATTTTTTTTTCCCAGAAAGGAAACAAATCTTTCTCACTTCCATAAATCTCAATACATTGTCATATCATAAAACCAACATTGTACTCCCTTCTTTTCTATACAGGCAGATATAAGGCAAGTCTACTATAATCCATCAGATAATTTAAATGAAGCAAACTCAGCTGCAATAGTCCTTTCTCATTAGCAAAGGCTATCTGAAGGTAAACATAACAGATTTAGGCTGTTATTTTCAATCCTCCACTTCAGTAAATGCTAAAGAGGGAATATAAAGAGTATCCCCAAAACAGTACTTTTAAAAAATATTTGCCTTATCAGATTATTTCTTGCAAGTGTATAAAATGCAATTGACAATTAATACTGATCTTGTAAGCTGCAATCTTGAGCTCATTTATTAGCTCTAATAGTTTTGCTTGTATGTGCATGGGGTGGAGGGTGGTGTAATTCTTTCTCTTGTTAATATGGTGGATTACATAGATTGAATTTTTTTAACTAGTCTTGCATTGCTGTAATAAACCCACTTGGTCAAGGTACATAACAAAACAAATAAATAAAAATATGTTTCTTAGTCACTTTAGAATTTATGATGCTTTAGAGGAAATGAGAATGGAGAAACCTATCTAAATCATACTTAGCTACCAAAAATTTTTTTTGCTGAAAGATTATGGATTCACTAAGGGTGAGAGTAGGGGTGACATGTTTCTGACATTTATTTTGTCTCATTTTGTCTCAACTGTTTTAAGACAGCTCTCCTATCTTATATTTTCTATCAACTTACCCTTAAAGACAGAAATTGGTAAAATGCTTACTTAACTTTACATTTAGACAGATTTTAAACCTACTTGACAGATTTGATAGCATGAAAGACTTCAAGCATCTTCTCAACAATAAGCATTCTCAGGTTATCAAAGCGCTGAATGGCTTCACGAACAAACTCCAAGACATCTGCAGCTGCTGCTTCATTACTGTCACTGAGAAATTCCATTAACTAAAAGAAAAAAAAAAGGGCTAACAATTACACATTTTCAGAAAGAAAATTACCTATTACCTAAGGTTAATAAGTAAACTGAACAAGTTTACAAAGAAAATAATACTTTTCAAATACACGGCAAAATGTAACTTGAGAGACAAGTACCATTATGTAAACAAAGGCATGATGACTTTTTAGTTTACCTGCAGCAAAGTTTATTACAAAACACATGATAAAATTGAAGCTAGAGGACTTCCCTGCTAGTCCAGTGGATAAGAATCAACCTGCCGACATAGGAGACACAGGTTTGATTCCTGGTCCAGGGGTCCAAAACATCCACACGCCTTGGAGCAACCAAGCCCGTGAACCACAACTACTGAGGCCTATCACCCCAGAGTCCATGCTGCGATGAGAAGCCACTGCAATGAGAAGCCCACACACCATGACTAAGTAGCCCCTGCTTGCTGCAACTAGAGAAAGCCCATGTGCAGCAACGAAGGCCCAGCATAGCCAAAAAAATAAAAACTGAAGCTGGAAATCCACAACTCAAAATAAATTAACTTGAGACACACCAAGTTATAACTAAAATCATTTTAGAGAAAATTTAGAGTTCAAAGTCAAAATTTCAAATTACAACAACATACTTCATTTGTCTGACAATGACAGAAAGAAAAACATTCTTGGTATGCTAATTTTTTCTCTAACTAAATCCTTCAAATTTAAGAGATAAAATTATTGATTATCTGAAAGAAACTTATTTGCCCTACTGATTGATATATATATACAGAATATTCTACTATAGGTAATAGTAACAAACATTAAGGGCTTCATTCATAGCTCAGTTGGTAAAGAATCTGCCTACAATGCATGAGACCTGGGTTTGATCCCTGGATTGGGAAGATCCCCTGGAGAAGGAAACAGCAACCCATTTCAGTACTCTTGCCTGGAGAATCCCATAGACAAAGGAACCTGGCAGACAGTCTAAGAGTCACAAGAGTCACAAGAGTCACAAGGGTCGGACACAACTTACCAACTAAACCCACCACCAACAAACATTAGTTATAATAGTATATGGAGGTATATTTGTCATTATTTTTTGTTGTTGTTTTTTCAGTGAAGATATGAGAGAAAGAAGTCAGAGTCCTTATCCTTTTAAGCTTAGTAGCGGACATAAAGATCTCTTCTGACCATGAGATTTAGTGATTACAAAGAGCTGAGATTTCCAGAATTTAACTGTCAAATAACTAAAATTTCCTAATTCTTATTTTTAGAGAATTTCAAAATTAAGATCACTGGAATGACATACCACAGGAATAACATTTGCAGCCATATCCGGAAATCGGACAGAACAGGAATGCAATGTTCGCACAAGGAGTTGTCTGTATTTGTCAGTATCTTCATGCTCTGACACATTATTTGTTTTAATTACTTCCTTCTTAAGGACAATAACCAGCTGTAGAACAAAGCAAAAATAAGTGAGAATGACAACATGTTTGGCTTGACAGCTTACAAAGTGCTGTCAGAATTTTGTTTTACCTCTTCAACATTCCTAGAGGAGACAAGATCCAGTGCTAACTGCAGAGTCTTCTTGCGTACTTCTAAGTCTGGTGTGCTCAAAACTCTTAGGATGTCCATAACCAGATCCTAAAAAAGAACAGAAATAATCTAGAATTAATATCAGTATTTCTGGTCACAAGAAGAAAATCTTAACTGTAGAATAGAGGGTTCTATCATGACCTTAATTCTCTGATCAATAATAAAATCACTGCTGCTGCTGCTGCTAAGTCGCTTCAGTCATGTCCGACTCTGCGATCCCATAGACAGCAGCCCACTAGGCTCCTCTGTCCCTGGGATTCTCCAGGCAAGAATACTGGAGTGGGTTGCCATTTCCTTCTCCAATGCATGAAAGTGAAAAGTGAAAGTGAAGTCGCTCAGTTATGTCCGACCCTCAGGGATCCCATGGACTGGAGTCTACCAGGCTCCTCTGTCCATGGGACTCTCCAGGCAAGAGTACTGGGGTGGGGTGCCATTGCCTTCCCCGAATAAAATCACTACTGTTGGACAAAAAAGATAATTTGAGTTGCCTGATGTAAGGCAACGTGAGGTATGTAATATCACATATGATGCATTCACACTGAACACGTTTACTCTGACTCTGTCAAGCTTTAGCTCAAAGGTGCAGTTTATAGGAAATACAGAGGTTAGAGCAACAAGCTAAATGACACCAAAAAAAGTAACCAGACACATCCAGAAGGAGTCTCTTGAACAAGTCAGTGTTCTGAAAAAACGATACTGCTCAAATTAAGAGACTCAAGGAACCACACATCACAATTACATACATCACAACCAAATGTGATGTATGGCTACAAATAGGAAAAATCAAACCAAAAGTGTGTTTTAGGAACATCTGGGAAAATTGGATGATTAACAATTTTGTTAAGTGCGTTAATGTTATTTTGGCTCTGCAGGAAACTAATATTTTAAAGAAGCATACTTAAAATTCTATAGCAAGTATTTTTAAATATAGCAAAACATTTCACTTCTTTAAAACTTTATATTTTTTAAAAATTCTGATAAAAATGTTCTAAAATTTTTAAGGATAAACTCTTTTGTAACCTTCACTTATATATACCAATTGTTACTATCTCACCACATTTGCTGTGTCTTATTCTCTATACTCCTAAATGTTTCACTGTATACCCAAGAATTTAAGAAAAATTTCGTATATAACCCAATTATCAAATTTAGAGAACTTAACGCTGATTAATGATACTATTAACTAATAGAGAGTCTGCATTCACATTTCTCCAACTGTCCCAATAATGTCCTTTATAGAAAATGTTTTTGTTGTTACTCTGATCCACGATCAGCATTGAATGTAGCTTTATTTTTATCATGGGGCTTTAGTATTTTACAGTAATCATTGTCACAGATTAAACACGTATATTGATAATTTTCTAGAATCTAATCACCTTTCATTCTCAGTTGGTGTTAATTACTTTGCAAAAAATGTAAATTAAAACTAAAACAAATATATCTCTACTGGTAAGAACACCAAGTACAGTACAAATAGAAAAGATAAAAGGTAACACATTAATTCATGTTAGAAATTCTTTTTAATAACAAAGACAATACCACAAAAGGCTACAGTGCTTCAAGAGTTATACCTTAGTTGACCAAAATTTAAACCGCCAAATCTCCAAGCATTTAAGCTAACCAAGACGAAAAGTATTGGGAATTATTTCAATTTGAAAGAAGACTCTATTTAGGATTTCTCTGTTTCAGAAATATTTACCTGTAGTACTCGTTCATGAGCAGGATGTTCTTTTAATTCTATCAATCGATCTAGAACTATAAGCTTTACATTGTTGTCACTCTCCTTAATAATTAAATCAATGTAACACTGAGCAGCAGCCTATGTAAAAAAAAGAAAGACATTTTAAGAACACATTCATCTATCTTAAACATAGAATCTGAAAATAAGTAAAGCCTCCAAGAAGCTAAAATACATTCACTATCCTGCACTGAAAATTTATGCATTTTTCTCAGAGGAATGTGTCCCTCTATTAGCCAAGTTCTAACAAATTTCATTATTTTTTTAAATTACAAAAAATTGGAAGCATCACAAATTAAAAGGATGAGAAGAGGTTGTTACAGGCAGAAACCCTCATGAACAGCCAAAAATTAAGGGCTGAACCTAAGGAACAAAGCAGAAAAAAGCAGACAGAGAATCCCAAACAGTTTAGCTACTGAGAAACTTTTAGTTTAGGTACAAACTCTAACCCACTTGCATTATAGAACAGAAAAAATCAAGAATATAAAGATGGCTCTGAGTCATTAAAAGCAAAGGACAAAGAAGCAAATCTGAAAGAGTTCCTAATGACTAAAGCTAGGACAATTTTATCAACAAAATAATAATACTGGATTATAATCCATAGAATAAAACATCCATACTGATACAAAGAAGAAAAGGAAGGAAAGAAGGAAAGGAGAAAGGGAGGGAGGGAAGAAGGGATGAAGGAGAAAGGACAGCTCCTCCCTGCAGAACTCCAAATAATAAGTATAGAATGAGGGTAACAAAAAAATCACCATTAGAATATCATAAGAGAAACTGCTCTAGAAAAGATCTACTGATATGTGCTAAAATTAGTTGGGTATAAGTCTGAAGAGAAATAGGATATTTGCAGTTTCTAAGTATGTTCGCAAGATATTTATTGATTACAAAAGGAAAAATCATAAGTCAACAGTAGAGAAACCTGACAGAGACCACCTTAATTGAATGATCAAGGTTAACATCACCAGTAATAAGGTATATCAGCATCATGTAGGATAGGATACACTGAGAATGGTGTACCACTTCTGTGGTATTTCCCTAAAACATTTGCACATTAAACCAATTTGGAGAAAATGCCAGACAAACCAAAATTAAGAGATATTTTACAAACAAACTGACCCAGTACTCTTCAAAAGTATCAATGTCATGAAAAACAAGGAAAGGCTGAGGAACTGTCACAGACTGGAGGACAGTAACACATGATAACTTAAGTGCTACATGGGATCCTGGACTGAATTCTGGGACAGAGAATGAACTTTAGTAGGATAACAGGTGAATCTGAATAAAGTCTATAGTTTAGTTAACAATATTGTTCCAACGATAATTTTAATTTTGACAACTGCACAATTGTTATGCAAAACATGAACATCATGGGAAGCTGGGTGAAGGGTAATGAGAACTTTGACCTATTTTTGCAACTTTTCTGTAAGTTTAAAATTATTTCAAAATAATACATTAAAAAGAATTTTTTAAGTATTGGTGGTAAAAGCACTAAATTCCCCTATTTATACAATCTGGTTTTCTACAATAATTCATTCTATGAATAGAGTAGGGTTCCTCACATAGTCTTGACAGAGTACATTAAAATATTTCATTATCGAAAACATTCACTGGAACCTCTTTAGGGTCCATCATTTAGGATTCAGCATCCATTTCCCCAGATCTAGTTCTTAATGTGACTGAAGTATGGGGTGGAGATCTTAAAATATCAGTTTTAGGCTCCAGAAACTAGAAATATTGCTATTCTGTCACTTTTACTCTTTATATACATATGAAAGCAAAAAGTAAGAAAAGAAGGTTGGACTACCTTGGAAATCAAAGAATTTTCTAAAATTTGTAGTTGATTGTAACATCACTAAATCAAAAGTGAGAAGACAGCATATCTATCGTCTAACTGGCACACAGACACACAAAAAAAGGACAGGACCTTGATGGCAGTAGGTGCACTAGAGAGTGTTACTAATGTTCCAGCAGCTTCATATTTTACAGCTGGGCTAGATGACTGTAGTAAGTTATAGATGCAGCGAATGAAACGAGCCCTTTCTGATGGATTAGCATGACAGACCTGGAGAAGAAAACACAGGTTTCAACTGAATTCAGGAACACTTGCTTTCAAACACATTCTTAAAGACAAATGTCAGCTTATGGGATATGCTGCTACTGCTGCTGCTAAGTCGCTTCAGTAGTGTCAGACTCTGTGCAACCCCATAGACGGCAGCCCACCAGAATTCCCCATCCCTGGGATTCTCCAGGCAGGAATACTGGAGTAGGTTGCCATAGTTTTCTTCATTTGAAAGCTAAGAGATGTCGGCCAATGCAGGATGAGACACCGTGATACAACACTGGTAATTTCAGGAAGAAATAGATTTTACTTCAAATAACTGTTACAGCTACTCATTCTTTATTCATTCAATAATAATTTATATTTCCAGTCTTTCATAAAAGATTTTCAGATGGCTTATAATTAAAGACATGCACACTATACGCAAGACATTAACCAAGTAACTAACTTGCGTACTGTAATAGGTATTAAATTTGGTCCTACATTTCTATTCTGGATGTCACATCAAAAAGATAAACATGATGGATTATATGAATTTCAATAGATAATAATAAAAAAATACTAGCTTTTTAATAAAGCAAGAGCACTTCAAGTACTACTATTGTACTTATTATTTGGGACCATATTCAATGTTGAGAAGACAATTAACATTTTCTATTCCATTCTAAATGCATCTTAATACTTTTACCTGTGAAGTAAATATTTCTTATTTTTTCTCTTTTGAAGTTAGCATTTATGTTAGATTTTCCTAAAATGTACACAGTCAAATCTCTATTACTCCACTAAGACTCAAAACCTCTTTCCTCTTACTATAACCTGGACCCTACTAGACAAAGAAGTCATTGGACAGCAGAAAACTCCTACTTTTGAGAATCTCAGTGGCATCCCTAAACCATACAGATGAATTACATTTATATATTTACATATGTAATAGTCATAGTTCTGGCTTCATCTTAAATGTCAGTTCAAAATGACTGGATACCCTGTGTTGAAATGGGCCTCTTTCCTGCAGAAGCAGAGGATGTAATGAGTCAGCAGGGTCCGCTATGTATTCTGTTCATGCCATTCTATGCAATAAAAGTCATTCCTAACATATATTTTTGTTGGCCTCCAATGGTATTAACAGCAAAACTGGATGTTACTGCATCTTTTATTTTCTCAGAATATCATGATACAATCGATTTTTCGAAGGATATATTGAATTAAAATGTTGTCAATAAAGTACTTCATTTTAAAACCCAAATCTCTAATCAAGTTTTAAAATTCCTGTGAGTCAATGGCATAAAATGTCATATTAACATATTTAAAATATTTCTATTCTCTTTTACAAATAAGGAACAAAAATATATTTAAGATTTTTTTTTGTTTGTCTTTAGATTTCCAAAGTAGTTGGGTATGTATTCAAAAAAAGATCTTGACTTTTAGTTCAAAGCCTAATTCATAGTCAATTCAGTGACTGAGCAGTACACAGCAATTTCTTCACATATGTACTGGGTCAAACCATGAATTTTTACAGAATTCTTCATAGAGATTTAGAAAAAATGGAAGAATTTGGAAAATATGACAAACTAAAGGGGGCAGGGAAGACTTTAATAGGCCATGCTGCAAAATATTTCTACTGTTAAAACATGTTACCCCACCAATTAAGTTGTGCCCTCAAGACTGTTTAACCTTATCTCAAACTCTTAATTTTACCCATTACAGATTAGTTTTACCTTATAAATTAGTTCAACAATAACCAACTGAAGAATGTCTCCAAATGTCTGAACTTGATCAATACAAGTACTTAGGTAATCCAAAGCTCGATCCTGAAAAAATAAGAATATATTTATCAAACTCAACCTCATTCAATAAAAGAACTTAAAGAACTTTAAAAAAAACATACACAACTAAACCTAAAACAAATGAGAAAATCAGGGCAAAGAAAAATTAATTGAAAGAAAAAAAATAAAGGTTAACACATAAATATAAGATACAAAGTCAAATATATTTTCTATTAATAGAAATGGGCCACAAATCTAGCGTCAGAATTTTCTAGCAGCTAAACTAAGGAGAAAAACACTAGGTATTACCTGATTCGGGGTATCTACACAACCTAAACAAACCAATTGCCTATGAGTACAGTTACTACTGTTTCTGAGACCTAAAATAAAAATCTCACTGACTCTCACACCCTTAACACTGTAACACAGAGAACTATGGTCTCATCAACATCTCTACAGTAAAAATATCAATAAATTTTATTGAAATTCTAATTAGGTAGGTAAACAGCATAATACCAAAAACACAGGTCAATAAAATCAACTGTACAAAAGGACAAAACTCTGTGGCCCAAATAAGCAGCATTCTTATAATCTTGTTTACAAAGATAAAATGACAGCATCTAGATTTCAGAAGAATGGATAGACTCCATTATTTTTTCAGTCTTTATGCATATTTTGATAATAAATACTGGATGGCAAAAGTTCCAAGATTAAATGCCACCAATGTGTGCAGAATCTCTGCTAACCAGCAGAATAAACTTTAATCACCAGCAGAGCTGGATATAGGGCTGACATTTACTTACGAAGTTTGAAAAGTCTAACAAAAACATACATCTACATTGAAGTCCACCCTCTTTCAAAGCTATGGCTCGGGACAGACCCTATAAAGAACTTCTGGTTTTCTCTATTAAAAAATTTTAGATCTTTACCAACAGAAGGAAAAATAAAGCCCCAAACCTGGGTGCCAAAGCATATGGCCACAATAATTTCAATCTGGAATAACTGTAAAATGGCTGTTATTAAAAATGCCTGTCCGATGTTTACTTAAAAAAAGAAAAGAACACATACATAAGCAATATACCACAAAACGAATTTTTTAAACTCTATTTTTATATAAATTAAATTCATAAGTCTAAAAAAATCAAAATAATACAAATCATATGTACTACAAACAAAATTACTAAAAACTTGTGTCTGTAATATCTTTAATTCTCATTTAAATAGTCATAAAAGTATTTTTTAAAAAGCACTTCACCTGATCTGCATGAATTAGCATCATAAATGCATTTCTTTTGCAACTTGCATCCTTCTCATTCACCAGAAAATCATGTATCAATTCAGGAGCATCCGGTATAAGATGTTCAAAGTTTCTTCAAATAAAACAGGTAATATTCATATTTAGTAACTCTCTGAACTCAACCAAAATTAACCTTTATCAAACCTTATACCACTATTGTTTTGCTTTTTTAAACTTTAAATCAATTAGAAAATTGTGAGTATGAATCAGAAATTTACATCATCTATTTATCGAATTGTGTTTTTTAGTTCAAATTAGAGAAAGCTGATTTACTCAACATACTATCTATCAACTGGACAGCTCTAATAATTCTCTTTCATATACTTCAGGGCTATAGTATTGATGCTCATAATGACAACCTTGAGGTACTGAAAGATCCTACATTAAGGATTATTGGAGGAACGTCCCTGGTGGCCCAATGGCTAAGACTCTGTGCTTGCAATGGAGGTGGGCCAGTGTTCAATTCCAGGTCAGGGAGCTAGATCCTACAAGCTACAACTAAAGATTCTGCATGCTGCAGCTAAGCTCCCATGCAGCCATATACATTTTTAAAAATATTTAAAAAAAAAAAGAATTATTGGAGAATAGTCCCTTCGATTTTATTATTTATGCACTGTATTTATCTACTAACTTTTTACTTTGAAAACTTAGAAGTGTTTGTAGTATACAGAACAATGAACACCTGCTTAATAAAAACCATCCCCTAGCTTTTTTTCCCCCTAACTTTAATTAATTCATAGTCATTTTGGTGTCACCTATGTCTCACTTCCTCTCCTCCCATATTATTCTGAAACCAATCCCATTTAACATTTCTTCTGTAAATATATCAGTATGCTTCTCTAAAATTAAGAACTTTCTTTTTAAACTAACATTATCATGTAGTAAAAACTAATAATTTCTTACTATCATCATATAGACTGTTCAAATTTCCAGTTGTCCTATAAACATCATAATTTTTTGTGTGTGTTCTGTAAGTTTAAATTCTGAAATCTGTGTAATCTGTAATGATAACTTTCAAAGAACTCTACATTATTAACCAGACTACCACCTTCCTAAACAGATAGCAAAATCCAATATAACAGTGAAAGAACTGTGAAATTACTAAATTATTGACTATTAAAGTACAAAGATGTTTATATAAATTACATCCTAATTCTAAATAGACTGACACCAGTGACTGTAAAAACCAAGCATTTCAGCCTACTAACTCACTCTTTTAAAGTTCAAACTTTAAAACTGCCTTTTTAGAACTGCTTTTTAAAGTCCAAAATTTTCAGTTTTCTAAGAACAGGAATCAGCTGAGAACTGCAACCCTTCCTATTAAAAAGTTTCCTCCTTAAGGCCTCTAAGTATAAAAAGACAAGACCCACATCCCACAAAAAGAGAATTCTAAAATAAGGTCAAAACCTCAAAGGTATGGGCTAAGCAAGTTAATAAATTAATTAACTGGGCTGGAGTACTAAAATTCAGAAAGACAGGTAGTGACATAAACTGGAAAGCATACAACCTGTTTAGACGGGGCCCCTGCCATTCACTTCCAGCAGATTACTGTCATGCAGAAACCAGGACCTGGTGTTGCCAGATCTTTTTGACTTTTCAATGTTAACAACTTAATGATATTAAGGAAAAATGTTAAGGTAATCAAAACATATTTGCAAGGTACATAAAATCTGTAAGGAATCACTCTGAAACTTCTGGTCTGAAAGACTAAACAATCCATATAGAAGTAAGCCAAAGGAGGACCTTTATTTACCTATAGATAGTATAGATGGCCAAAACAGCATTTCTTCTAACATAGCTGTGTCGATGCTCCAAACAAGCACGGATAGCTGGCATTAAAGGTTCCAGCAATTCTGCCTCTTTCAACTTGCAAAGAAAACGAAGAGTAGATCCTCGAATAAATTCATTAGGATGCTGAAGATCCTGATAAAAAAATCAAATATGAAATGATGAGTCCCAGTATTTTATAAAAAACCACAATGTTTAAATACAAAATTTTTCAAAAAAAAAAAAACTAGGAATTAGGTTTCAGGACAAATTGCCATCAGATTCCTATAGATTAAAGCAATTTTTACTTATCACATCAATGTCTTATATTCTACGTATCACTGTTTTTTATTAATAACACATAAAAATGCATGGAAAATATCTGGCAAAAAGCAACAATAAAACTTTTCACAGGAAGAAATGGACAAATTCTTAGAAAAGTACAACTTTCCAAAACTGGATCAGGAAGAAATAGAAAATCTTAACAGACCCATCACAAGCACGGAAAGTGAAACTGTAATCAGAAATCTCCCAGCAAACAAAAGCCCAGGTCCAGACGGCTTCACAGCTGAATTCTACCAAAAATTTAGAGAAGAGCTAACACCTGTCCTACTCAAACTGTTCCAGAAAACTGCAGAGGAAGGCAAACTTCCAAACTCATTCTATGAGGCCACCATCACCCTAATACCAAAACCTGACAAAGATGCCACAAAAAAAGAAAACTACAGGCCAATATCACTGATGAACATAGATGCAAAAATCCTTAACAAAATTCTAGCAATCAGAATCCAACAACACATTAAAAAGATCATACACCATGACCAAGTGGGCTTTATCCCAGGCATGCAAGGATTCTTCAATATCCGCAAATGAATCAACGTAATACACCACATTAACAAATTGAAAAATAAAAACCATATGATTATATCAATAGATGCAGAGAAAGCCTTTGACAAAGTTCAACATCCATTTATGATAAAAACTCTCCAGAAAGCAGGAATAGAAGGAACATACCTCAACATAATAAAAGCTATATATGACAAACCCACAGCAAACATTATCCTCAATGGTGAAAAATTGAAAGCATTTCCTCTAAAGTCAGGAACAAGACAAGGATGCCCACTTTCACCATTACTATTCAACATAGTTTTGGAAGTTTTGGCCACGGCAATCAGAGCAGAAAAAGAAATAAAGGAATCCAAATTGGAAAAGAAGAAGTAAAACTCTCACTGTTTGCAGATGACATGATCCTCTATGTAGAAAACCCTAAAGACTCCACCAGAAAATTACTAGAACTAATCAATGAATATAGTAAAGTTGCAGGATATAAAATCAACACACAGAAATCCCTTGTATTCCTGTACACTAATAATGAGAAAATAGAAAGAGAAATTAAGGAAACAATTCCATTCACCACTGCAATGAAAAGAATAAAATACTTAGAAATATATCTTCCTAAAGAAATTAAAGACCTATATATAGAAAACTATAAAACACTGGTGAAAGAAATCAAAGAGGACACTAATAGATGGAGAAATATACCATGTTCATGGATTGGTAGAATCAATATAGTGAAAATGAGTATACTACCCAAAGCAATTTATAGATTCAATGCAATCCCCATCAAGCTACCAACGGTATTCTTCACAGAGCTAGAACAAATAATTTCTCAATTTGTATGGAAATACAAAAAACCTCGAATAGCCAAAGCTATCTTGAGAAAGAAGAATGGAACTGGAGGAATCAACCTGCCTGACTTCAGGCTCTACTGCAAAGCCACAGTCATCAAGACAGTATGGTACTGGCACAAAGACAGAAATATAGATCAATGGAACAAAATAGAAAGCCCAGAGATAAATCCACGCACATATGGACACCTTATCTTTGACAAAGGAGGCAAGAATATACAATGGATTAAAGACAATCTCTTTAACAAGTGGTGCTGGGAAAACTGGTCAAACACTTGTAGAAGAATGAAACTAGAGCACTTTCTAACACCATACACAAAAATAAACTCAAAACAGATTAAAGAGCTAAATGTAAGACCAGAAACCATAAAACTCCAAGAGGAAAACATAGGCAAAACACTCTCTGACATACATCACAGCAGGATCCTCTATGACCACCTCCCAGAATATTGGAAATAAAATAAAAAATAAACAAATAGGACCTAATTAAACTTAAAAAGCTTCTGCACAACAAAGGAAACTATAAGCAAGGTGAAAAGACAGCCTTCAGAATGGGAGAAAATAATAGCAAATGGAGCAACAGACAAACAACTAATCTCAAAAATATACAAGCAACTCCTACAGCTCAATTCCAGAAAAATAAATGACCCAATTAAAAAAATGGGCCAAAGAACTAAATAGACATTTCTCCAAAGAAGACATACAGATGGCTAACAAACACATGAAAAGATGCTCAACATCACTCATTATCAGAGAAATGCAAATCAAAACCACTGAGGTACCATTTCACACCAGTCAGAATGGCTGCGATCCAAAAGTCCACAAGCAATAAATGCTGGAGAGGTTGTGGAGAAAAGGGAATCCTCTTACACTGTTGGTGGGAATGCAAACTAGTACAGCCACTATGGAGAACAGTATGGAGATTCCTCAAAAAACTGGGAATAGAACTGCCTTATGATCCAGCAATCCCACTGCTGGGCATACACACTGAGAAAACCAGAATTGAAAGAGACACGTGTACCCCGATGTTCACTGCAGCACTGTTTACAATAGCCAGGACTTGGAAGCAACCTAGATGTCCATCCGCAGATGAATGGATAAGAAAGCTGTGGTACATATACACAATGGAGTATTACTCAGCCATTAAAAAGAATACATTTGAATCAGTTCTAATGAGATGGATGGAACTGGAGCCTATTATACAGAGTGAAGTAAGCCAGAAAGAAAAGCATATATATGCAATTTAAAAAGATGGTAACAATAACCCTGTTTACGAGACAGCAAAAGAGACACTGATGTATAGAACAGTCTTTTGGACTCTGGGAGAGGGAGAGGGTGGGATGATTTGGGAGAATAGCATTGAAATATGTATAATGTCATATCTGAAACGAGTCGACAGTCCAGGTACGATGCCTGATAACGGATGCCTGGGGCTGGTGCACTGGGACGACCCAGAGGGATGGTATGGGGAGGGAGGAGGGAGGAGGGTTCAGGATGGGGAACACATGTATACTTGTGGCGGATTCATTTTAATGTATGGCAAAAGCAATACAATATTTAAAGTTAAGCAAAATAAAATTAAAAAAAAAAAAAAACTTTTCACAATAACTTTTTATACTTCTACTTCAAATATCTAAAACTTACATTTCTGAGATTTAATTTTAAAAATTAAAACAGAGCCCACACCATCAACTTTACAATTATTTAAAAATCCAAGCAATATTTGGAAATAATTACGGTTTGGTTTACCTTTCTATATGCATCACAAACAAGGATCATTTCATGTAAAAGCCTCCCATCTGGAGTTGTTTTAGGAACAATTTCCCAAAATACCAGAAGTAATTTTTTGATGGTATGATCCTGAAGAGGCAGCACAAAGCGAATGATGGTCATCAGAAGTCCAGGAAGTTTTTCACCATTCAGAATCATAATGATTACTTTCTTCAAAGCTTCAGTCTTTGACTTCACATCTCCTTTTTCTGATTAAAAAAAAAAAAATTTTTTTAAAGCACAATTATTTTAAAAGAAAATTCCTCAGATAATTTTAAAAGCAATTAACAAAATATGTTCTCACTTTATCAGCGGTAATAGTAATAAAGGTACCAACCCAAGTGACAAGGGTTTTCCACCTGGCTCTGCCAAAAACAAGCTGTATGATTTTATAGTCACTTATCTCTGAACCTCATGATTCTTTACATATAATAGAAAAGCACCGGATTAGATCTTTGACCCCAAACCAATGGACTTAATGTGGAAGCCATGAATCTATAGGTATACCAAAAAATGTGTATCTCAAACACACCTGCAGCTCTTTTTCAAAATGTCAACAGATATGTTATGTGCTTTGGAATTCAAAGTAGCTTTTGCTGCTGCTGCTAAGTCGCTTTAGTTGTGTCCAACTCTGTGTGACCCCACAGACAGAAGCCACCAGGCTCCCCCGGCCATGGGATTCTCCAGGCAAGAATACTGGAGTGGGCTGCCATTTCCTTCTCCAATGCATGAAAGCGAAAAGTGAAAGTAAAGTCGCTCAGTCGTGTCCGACTCTCAGCGACCCCATGGACTGTAGCCCACCCGGCTCTTCCGTCCATGGGATTTTCCAGGCAAGAGCACTGGAGTGGGGTGCCATTGCCTTCTCCCCACAGTAGCTTTTAGTCAGTACCTATTTTCTAAACCAAAGTTACAGCCACTATTATGAAGGGTGGGGATGGGGATAAGTAACCTTTTTTAACATTAGGAAGAACCTCAAACTTGAAAAAGTTGGGAATTAACAGACTAGATTAATTCCAAAATCTCATCATATTTCTACAGATTATAAAACTTCAGAATCTTTCTTGAGAAATTACCTAAAAAACTGGAGGAAAGTTAAAATGTACTGGATCAGCAACCATTATTGGTAATTAAGGATGACACATTTAAGATAGGATGCTAGTTTACTGTTAACCTAAAAATAAGTGCTCCATGTTATGCAAAACAATCTATAATTTCACATCTTTATTGCATACTGAAGAATTTATGGTTAAAATCTTCTGGATCCAAAATTTGAAGTCAGAAACATAAGAGACAAGTATACTGAATACTGACGAATTTAAGGTATGCATTAAAAATGCAACACAGGACTTCCCGGTAGTACAGTGGATAAGAATTCGCCTGCCAATGCAGGGGACACAGGTTTGAACCCTGGTCCAGGAAGATTCCACAAGTCTCAGAGCAACTAAGCCTGAGCCACAACTACTGAGCCCAAGTTCTAGGGCTTGTGAGCCATAACTACTGAAGCCAGTGTGGCTAGAGTTCATGCTTGTCAAGAGAAGCCACCACAGTGAAAAGCCAGCAAGAGCAGAGGCCATCCCAACCTCCCCGCAGCCAGAGAAAGCTTGTGAGAAGCAACAAAGACCCAGTGCAACCAAAAATAAATAAATAAATCTCTTTAAAAGAATCAAACACAGTGAGGGTTACTGCCAAAGTTATACTGTAAGTGTCCATGTGAAGGGAAAAAGTGTTATGCTCAGTTGTGCCCGACTGCCCGACTCTTGGAGAAGGCAATGGCACCCCACTCCAGTACTCTTGCCTGGAAAAATCCCATGGATGGAGGAGCCTGTGGGCTGCAGTCCATGGGGTCGCTAAGAGTCGGACATGACTGAGCGACTTCACTTTCACTTTTTCGCTTTCATGCATTGGAGAAGGAAATGGCAACCCACTCCAGTTTTCTTGCCTGGAGAATCCCAGGGGCAGGAGAGCCTGGTGGGCTGACGTCTATGGGGTCACGCAGACTCGGACACGACTGAAGTGACTTAGCAGCAGCAGCCCGACTCTTTGCAAGCCCACGGACGGCAGCTAGCTAGGCTCCTGTGTCCATGGAATTCTTCAGGCAAGAATACTGGTGTGGGTTGCCATTCCCTTTTCTAGGGGATCTACCCGACCCAGGAATTATAGCCAGGTTTCCCACACTGCAGGCAGATTCCTCACCGTCTGAGCCACCAGGGAAGCCTTTTAAGTGTCATTATTTTTGTTTAAAACAGACTGACTTCTTATGCATCTCTCCATGCTTCACAGTATTATATCTCCTGCTACACATGAAAAAAAACAGTGTGCCATATCAAATCAAGAAATGAACAAATGTAAAAGGATGAAGCTAAGCATTAATCTAGGCAGACCTTCAGTTTTTTCTTTTTTTTAATATGTATTTATTCATTTGGCTGCTCTGAGTCTTAGTTGCTGCATGTGAATTCTTGGCTGCAGCATGGGATCTAGTCCCCTGATCAGGGATCAAACCCAGTCCCCCGCCGCCCCCCACATTGTGAGCATGCAATCTTAGCCACTGGACTACCAGGGAAAATCCTGAAAAATCCATTTGTAACTAAAGGTATAGAAATTTTAAAAGTAAGTTTATTAGTAAACTTGTAAAAAATCAACACCATTTACTTCAAGTTCCCCAATCCTTATTTCCATTTATTATAACAATTCAAATTGAGATGAAGAATGCTTCTTTTCATATCCTCAAAATTTTCAAAGTTTCTTCTCCTTTATGAAAAATAGAGTTTTAAATATCAATTTAATTCACCAAAATATACTCCAGGAAATGTGTAGTCATCAGGGCTCATATCCAGTGATCAAAGGTAAAGTGAAATTAAACCATATCAGTGTTTCACCAAACAAAACGATTTGTTATTCAAATTGAAAACTATTTCTAAATCTTTTCATCTCAACTCTATTGAAATACAGTAAAAAATAAACGTAAAATTCAACACTACTTATTTATTTACTTGGTAGGTGAAGTATAGTTAAGAAAAGAGTATTTTTACAGTTAAGGACAAGTTTGTCCTTTACCTTATCACCCACCAATAAACTTAAGTATTTGGGGGGTTTAAAAGTGAAAAACCTCATGAAAATTTGAAGATTTTGAAATTAGAAAAAAAAAGTAATGAAAATTTATTCAATTTTTATTCCATTCTACTCTCTTATAAGAACATGGGGGGGAAAAGGAAATACAGTATGCGTGGCTTTTGTAAACAAAGAAGATCAGCTTAAATGCCATAAAAAATATTTATTTTTCCTTCTCTAGAAATAGGCCTCAATAGAAACTGAATATTATGTAACCTAAAATCACAAGGTATGCCATTACTGCTGATTAAGAGCAGGAACATGCAACTAAAATATCATCTCCTTTCAAACTGTAAATTATCTTCTAAAAGACACTATCAAGATTTGAAGCATAATTTTCCCTCTAGTCTGTTTTAAACAGTAGTTATCAGTTTATGTAAAATTTATTTTTATTAGTTCAACTAAACAAGAATTATTATCTTGGAACGTGCATTACTTTAAAAAATTTTTTACAGAATCACTCACAAAAAGGAGATACAGGACACACTTTTAACATTCAGAAATAACGTTTTTGTTTTCTTCTTTGCATAAATGCTTTAAAAATCAAAAGCTTAAATGTTTCTGAGAAAACATATATATGTTCCAGTGTTGACTTCATTTGTTCAACAGGCAGTAAAACAAAAAGAACAAGCCAAGTAATATGAAGCTAAGTGCACAAAGAAATTAAAACATTCTAATACACACTCTCAATCTGTTATCTACAGAGAACTGTCAGCTACATTTAAACAAGCCATTATGTTATCTTGAGGAATAGCTAAAAACTAAACCACTACATTTATTTAGTTGATATACCCCACCATGATATACGGAGAAGGCAATGGCACCCCACTCCAGTGTTCTTGCCTGGAGAATCCCCTGGTGGGCTGCTGTCTATGGGGTCGCACAGAGTCGGACACGACTGAAGTGACTTAGCAGCAGCAGTAGCAGCACCATGATATAAGCTAAGCTGAGATGTTCTTTTATTTCCAAAAACCAATATTGCACGCCTAAAGTAACACATTTCCATTTTTAGCATGACAAAGTTTTACTGAAGAGATCTTAAAAAATAAGTATTTCTAATTATAAAGGAACTTAAAATGCAAGTGAACTTTTTACTTTCATTTTCAAAATATTACCAACATTTACCTAGATCATTTTTTAAGCTAATTTCAGACGGTGGTTCTGAATCCATTGGCACGTTAATTAAAGTATAGCAGACGTTCTCGGCAGCCGTCATGGTTCCCGGTTACAGCCTACTCTCGATACAAGATTTAAAGATAACAGATGCCAAAAAAAAAACAAAAAACCTAGAAAAAGAAATATAAAGATATTACAACCAAAAAACAAAATAAAAACAGAACCAGTAACTATCGTGATCTTTTTCTGTTTAAAGTTCATTCAGCTTGGCTTATGAATTTTACAGCATTAGACGGGGAGGGTCAATCTATATTACGTTGCATAGAAATACATCCTGTTGTATTAAAACACACACTTGTCAGCCTTGGCCTAAGTTACATTATCTCCCACCCCACAACCCCGCCCAGAGTCTAGAAAGCTGTACTGCAGAATTAAAGCCCACAATACAGTGACAAGTCCCCCAGCCCCACCCCATCACGATATAAAAGTGATTTTTAAACATAATACACAATCTGAACTTCCGAAGTTAAAAAAAGCTCGTGCAAAATTACTCTGCTTAAAACCCTTACAGCGCTTTAATACGTTCACCCATGCGACCCAACTCTGTGGACCAGGAGTCCCTCAGCTGATTCTCTCGACCCTCACCCCCCTTCCCCGTTCCTTCCCTCCTGCAAAGGAAGCCCCGGCCGGGAATTAGCGAGTCCCGGGGACCTGGGAGGGAGCAGATCCCCGGCCAGTAGGCAGGCCAGGATGGGGCGGCCCGCTCAGAGCTTCTCAGCCCTGCACTCCACTTCGCCAGGCCCGGACGCTAGCGGCCTAGTCGCTCCCCTTCCGAATCTCCCCGCTAGAGTCCAGTTCCTCCGACTCTGCCCAGCCCAGGGAGCGCGTCCAAGATGAGGGGGCTAGTAGGCCGTTACCTGACTCCGAGGGGCAGCAACTGGGGCAACGGCGGAACCGTAGACTCCGGCTCCAACCCGCAGCAGCGGCGGCGGATCCGCAGAGTCCACCGCTGACGTGGAAGGGGGTGGGGAGCCGACCCAGGCCGCGGCCACCTAGCCCCTACGGCAACTCAGAAAGGACAAGCCCTCTCCGTCCTGCGCCTGCGCGCTCCGAGTGCGTCGTGAGCAATTCTAGTTCCGCAGGAACTTTAAAAGGCTCCTCCTGATTTTTTAGCGTCGGCTGCCTTAGGCCGAAGAGGAGACTGGAAACACAAGTTAAGTTTTCCCTGCAAGCCTGAATTAGGCGTTGAGGTCATTTAAACACTACTTAGAAATTGTATTTTCGGCCAGAAACTCCACAGCAGCCAGTGGAGGAGAGGGAGTGCTTGGACTCAAGAACTTTTTACAGGACTGGTGGCCTAGTGGGAAAGAATGCTATCCTGGGAGCTGGAGTCCCCTTTCTAGCTCACCCACGAATAAACTGGGAAAGTAACTAAATACAATTTGAGGAAGTAACTTCAGTTCTTCCAAGAGACACTAGATTGTATGAAAATCCATTTCAGTTCTTAACGCCTCTGCCTCTGCAGTTAGGCTGGAGTTGCTTTAACATCAAAGTCGCACTGGTTATGATTTCTGGTCTTTGTTTAGTAACGGTCCCTTTCATGATCCTTTAGAAGAATCTAGATTAAATTTTTTTATGCATAAAGGGAGATTGACAGTCACTGTTTTAAAGGATTTTACCTGTTTCCAAAGACCTAATTGTTACAGCTACGATCAGCCATATTACCTCCGATTTTGCACATTTAAGGTTCCACATCTTCACCCTTCCCACCTCCCCCCACCCCCCAAAGAGGATTTTCTGACCAATCATTAATAATAAAAATTTCTTTGAGGCTTTAAGCAACGTATTGTGAATACAAAGAGACCTGACAGAACCTGACATAAACGGGCTCACCTCTGGGATATAGAACACAAATAGTGCTTCTCTATCCATAATCCAGATATTTTGAGGTTTGTTCTTTCTAGAACCATCAGACAAAAAGTAAATTCTTTGAGAACCCAAAATATATCACAAAAGCCATGTGCTCTTCAAACCCATCATTCATTTTATTAAAACTTATTTTTCTTGAGATCCCATATCCACCTAGATTCTTTCAATTGTTAAAAAAAAAAAAAAAAATCTTGTATAGCTATAGTACAATATCAAATCCAGGAAACACAGATACAATTCAGTCCTCATTCATATTTTACCAGTTTTACATGTACTCATTCTGTATTTAGTTCTGGGCAATTATATCATGCTAAGATTCATATGATCAGCATTAATGATTCCATTACAAAGCTCCCTCCTACCATCTTTTTGTCACTGTCCCTTCCCTCCTTAACCCCTGGATACTACTGACCTGTAGTATTACATGTATGTAATTTTGTCATTTCACAATGTAACCTTTTAATTTGGCTTTGTTTTTCACTTAAGGTTAATTCCCTTGAGATCAACCCAAGCTATGTGTGCAACAAGTTATTCCATTTCTGTCTTTTTTAATATGGAATTTTCACAAATGCAGTTATCTGGTTTCCAAGTCCACTTCTCAAGAAGTGGCAATCTATCAGCACGAAATGACCCATAAAGCATTAAAAACTAAACTTAGCAGTAACAAAAGCTCAGCAGTTTGAGTCTGCACTGAAAATTGTCATTGCAAGTGTATATACATTGTATATATATTTTAAATTATTTTGATTGGAGGCTAATTACTTTATAATATTGTAGTGGGTTTTGCCATACATTGACATGAAATCAGCCATCAGTGTACATGTGTTCCCCATCCTGAATCCCCCTCCCATCCCCATCCCATCCCTCAGGGTCATCCCAGTGCACCGGCCCTGAGTGCCCTGTCTCATGCATTCAACCTGGACTGGTGATCTGTTTCACATATGGTAATATATATGTTTCAATGCTATTCTCTCAAATCATCCCAACCTCACCTTCTCCCACAGAGTCCAAAAGTCTGTTCTTTACATCTGTATCTCTTTTGCTGTCTCACATATAGGGTCACTGTTACCATCTAAATTCCACATATATGCATTATTATACTATATTGGTGTTTTTCTTTCTGACTTACTTAACTCTGTATAATAGGCTCCAGTTTCATCCACCTCACTAGAACTGATTCAAATGCATTATTTTTAATAGCTGAGTAATATTCCATTGTGTATTAAATAGAGTTTATTATCAGGTATCAGGATCTTGCTGCTGCTGCTGCTAAGTTGCTTCAGTCATGTCCAACTCTGTGTGACCCCAGAGACTGCAGCCCACCAGGCTCCGCCGTCCCTAAGATTCTCCAGGCAAGAACACTGGAGTGGGTTGCCATTTCCTTCTCCAATGCATGAAAGTGTAAAGTGAAAGTGAAGTCGCTCAACTGTGTCTGACTCTTTGTGACCCCATGGACTGCAGCTTACCAGGCTCCTCCATCTATGGGATTTGCCAGGCAAGAGTACTGGAGTGGAGTGCCATTGCCTTCTCTGCCAGTCAGAATGGCCCTATCATCAAAAGTCTACAAACAATAAATGCTGGAGAGGGTGTGGAGAAAAGGGAATGTTCTTGCACTGTTGGTGGAGATGTAAATTGATACAGCCACTATGGTAGACAGTATGGAGATTCCTTAAAAAACTAGGAATAAAACCACTATATGACCCAGCAATCCCACTCTGAGGCATTTACCCTGAGGAAACCAAAATTGAAAAAGACACATGTATCCCATTGTTCACTGCAGCACTATTCACAATAGCTAGAACATGGAAGCAACCTAGATGTCCACTGACAGATGAATGGATAAAGAAGTTGTGATATATATATACACAATAGAGCCTAATTCTTCCTCACTTGTTGTAACATGCACTTTGTTTTGGGACTTGTTTTTATCTAGCATGTAATTATATCATTTTGAATGCCTTTTAAATTATAAATTGAGAGCAAGAAACTGTCATATAAGAATTGAAAAATTTAGACATCTAGAAAATCAAGGCCTAGAGAAAAGGGACTTGTCCCCCAAATCACAAAATGATTCAATACTGAAAAAACTGGGATGAATCCTGTTACCTACTTTACTGCATCTTATTTTTAACTATTCCAGTTCTTCAAAGATGCATATATGCAGTCCACCCTAAAGGAGACCAGTTCTGGGTGTTCATTGGAAAGACTGATGCTGAGGTTGAAACTCCAATACTTTGGCCACCTCATGTGAAGAGCTGACTCTTTGGAAAAGACCCTGATGCTGGGAGGGATTGGGGGGCAGGAGGAGAAGGGGGCGACAGAGGATGAGATGGCTGGATGGCATCACCGACTCTATGCACGAGTTTGGGTGAACTCCGGGAGTTGGTGATGGACAGGGAAGCCTGGCGTGCTGCAATTCATGAAGTCGCAAAGAGTCGGACACGACTGAGCGACTGAACTGAACTGAATAAATTCAAAGTGAATTAAATGTTATCTTTATATCAAAATGATAGGTTTTATGAAGATATTAAGAATTGTATTATTTAACATACTAAATGGAATGACTGAGTATAACAAACTGGATAAAACATGAAAAGGCATCAAAATGAACTCTGTACAAATAGAATTGAAATCTTATTGGGGTGGGGAGGATTTTAAGTTCTAAAGTCAGTGTGCCAGACTAAAATTACGTACTGAAAAAAATTACTAAAATTTCTCCCAAAGTACAATACAGATCAGTACACCCACTAAGTCTGGAGACAGGTGGAATGACTCCCTTTCTCTGTTTTGTGTTTGTGTTTCATGAGCTTGACACAACTTCAAATGGCACTGGTGGGTTCATTGCAAGCTCAAATGGCAAGCTCTTGAAGCTGATTCCAGAGTGGAGACCAACATCTCCACATTCCTGTATTTAGTTATAGGTGAACTTCCCTGGTGGCTCAGATGGTAAAGAATCTCTCTGCAATGTAGGAGACCTGGGTTTGATCCCCAGGTCAGGCAGATCCCCTGGAAAAGGGAATGGCTACCTACTCTGGTATTCTTGCCTGGAGAATTCCATGGACAGAGGAGCCTGGCGAACTACAGTCCATGGGGTAGAAAAGAGTCAGACATGACTGAACAATTAACATTTTCACTTTTCATTCCTTCAACAAGGATGCCAGTTTCTCTTACCACTCTCCCTTCAAGAAGTCACAAGAGTTAAACCTATTAAGATTCACATAAATTTTCCCACTTAACCTTCACAATAATTCTCCAAGAGATTTCCCTAAAGCAGGGTCAAGTCAACTGCTCAAAGTCAAAAGCAGCTAATTAGTAGAATTAAGTCTAAAATCCAAGTTGCCTATCTATGAATGAACTGTTCCTCTAGAAAGATATGAATCTCAGAAAATAACTCCTTTGGGCTTCTGAGCTGTAAAACTCTGGATTACAGGTTTTGTCTTTTATTTTTTGGCTGTGCCACAGGGTTTGTGGGATGTAAGTTCCCTAACCAGAGACTGAACCTGCCTCCCCTACAGGGTAAGTGTGGAGGCCTAACCAGAGGACCTCCAGGGAAGTCCCTGTCTTTGTTTTTTTAAAACAGATTTCCTCTAATTTCATTTTGTATGATCTAAGATAAAAATTGTACTGCAGTATTTACACACACAGTTCATAGGAATAATGGAAGGCAGGCTAAAGATTATGCTAAAGTAGGGCTGGGCAGGATATGAGGAAATGATGGTTTGAGATTAAAATTTCCCTTTTGCTATTTTTATTGACTACGCCAAAGCCTTTGACTGTGTGGACCACAACAAACTGTGGAAAATTTTAGAGATGGGAATATCAGACCACCTGACCTGCCTCCTGAGAAATCTGTATCCAAGTCAAGAAGCAACAGTTAGAACTAGTCATGAACAACAGACTGGTTCCACATTGGGAAAGGAGTACGTCAAGGCTATATTATCATCACCCTGCTTATTCAACTTGTATGTAGAGTACATCATGCAAAATGCCAGGCTGGATGAAGCACAATCTGGAATCAAGATTGCCGGGAGAAATATCAATAACCTGAGATATGAAGATGATACCACCCTTATGGCAGAAAGCGTAGACGAACTAAAGTCTTTTGATCAAAGTGAAAGAGAGTGAAAAAGTTGGCTTAAAACCCAATATTCAGAAAACTAAGATCATGGCATCCAGTCCCATCACTTCATGGAAAGTAGATGGGAAACAGTAAGAGACTTTGGTTTTTTTGGAAGAATCTGATTTTTTGCAGAATCATTGCAGATGGTAACTGCAGCCATGAAACAAAAAATGCTTGCTCCTTGGAAGAAAAGCTATGACCAAACTATACAGCATATTGAAAAGCAGAGACATTACTTTGCCAACAAAGGTCCATCTAGTCAAAGCTATGGTTTTTCAAGTAGTTATGTATAGATGTGAGAGTTGGACTATTAAGAAAGCTGAGTGCTGAAGAATTGATGCTTTTGAACTGTGCTGTTGGAGAAGACTCTTGAGAGTCCCTTGGATTGCAAAGAGAGCAAACCAGTCAATCCTAAAGGAAATCAGTCCTGAATATTCAATGGAGGGACTGATGCTGAAGCTCCAATACTTTGGCCATTTGATGTGAAGAACTGACTTTTTATTGGAAAAGATCCTGATGCTGAGCAAGATTGAAGGAGGGAGAAGGGTTTGACAGAGGATGGGTTAGTTGGATGGTATCACTAACTCGATGGACATGAGTTTGAGCAAGCTCTGGGAGTTGGTGATAGACAGGGAGGCCTGGTGTGCTGCAGTCCATGAGGTAGAAAAGAGCTGGACATGAATGAGCAACTGAATTGAATTGATTTTTGCAAAAATTCCCTACACTGAGACCACAGGTACTACTTACTGCCATCTGCTGGTTGTAATGAAAAATCATTCCCATGTTAATAATCTTCCCATTACTATTATTAAAAAGTGGTTTTTTCTTAGGTTTTACTCTCAATCTCCAAGGTTAAACTCTAAAAATCAGTATTCTGGACCAAACCTCCATGGAGGTTTCTCATGCAGCCAGTCTATTCGCTAGGGTATTAGTATAAGGCTGTTATATATAAGAGGTAATATTGTTCCTGTCACTAAAAATAAGGCAATTTAATTGGCAAACATGGTGACCACATATGATGATGACACAGCTGTAATCTCAGACTACTATTTACAGTTGAAGCTACTTGAAAAGCAAAACCCTGATACATCAGCAGGTGAAACAATTTTATTTCACAGTTGTATTTAAAACCACAAAGACACTATGTCCCTTGTATAAAAACATTAGTAGAGAGAACTATACTATCTAGAAAATGATTATAGAGGCCCTCTTAAAGAAAAATGAACCCAATTATATGGTTTTGGTGGCAGCTTAGGAAAAACTCACATCTGAACTGATTCCTAAAACATAGCATTCTATCCCACCATTCTGCATCTTCTGGTTCAAAGTATAGATTACTGTCATCAGAATGTGCTCCTGCATTCTTACATGTATGACAATACATATATAGACTGGTTTATTGTTTAATGTTCCATTGGTTCATCAGCCTTTTCTGCAGGTTCATCAGCAGGTTGAGTAGGCTTAAGAAAAGAAGAAAAAAGAAAGGATGTAAAAAGAACACGTAACCAATATATACTTTTACTCACAAATATTACATAATAAAAAGCAATGAACAATTCCAGCATTTCATCATACTTTGTTTTGTTTAAGAATAAAAGGCTTTTCTTATCACTACTAGCCTTAAAAATAGAACCAGCACACTTTAGACATTCTTTTCCTCCTTAGCACTAATAAACACAGCAAAAATATTTTCCAACAAAGCAGCTGTGAGGTACTATCCTGCATTGTTCCCAACAGCAGTTAAATAATGCAAATCTTGCTGCTCCAAATAATATCAACATCTTTTTCAAGTTAAAAAAAGAATTCATGCTATAGAAGAAATTTCTGTACAAGATACTTTTTTTCCCAATTACACAGCTATTAAATAAGCACCTATAAAAGCAAATGTGTATTCAACTTTTGACAAAAAAAAGCCAGTATTTAACCTGACATTCACCAGTACTTCTTGATCCTTTTCTCAATATTTGTAGAGTCAACTTAGTTTCCCAGGCTGGTCACCAGTGAGTTTTCTCTCAGTCCCACCTCTGATAGAATCTCGGCCAGCCCTATGACTTGCTTTAACCAACAGAATGTAAAGAAGGAATACTGTGCCAGTCCTGGGCTTCAGCCTTAAGAATGCCTGGCAGCTTACACTTCAGAACTTTTGAACTTCTGCAACCTCTGAGCTGCTTCCTGCCAGAGATACTCTGGTGAAGGAGAGGCCTTGAGATTACATGGACAGAGGCCCAGCCACCCTTCTAGCTGTCCCTCCAAGATACCTAGCACATGTGAGTAAAGACACATGAGTAAAGCCATCTTGGATGTTCCAGCCCTACCCCCTCAACTGACTGTAATGTTTGAGACACCCAAAGTGACATGAGCCAAAGAACCATCTAGCTGAGCCCTCAACACACAGGACTGAGAAGCTACAATAGAGAACCAAATCACCCTTTTTGTGTTTTTTTACAGAGTTCACTGAACCCCTCAGTATTAGTTCTTAGTTTTCCTACTGCCACATGAATTATGAGTCTATTTCAAAAATTAAAGACAAAAACAGTAGATTTACACAGTTGTGGTAGGAACAGCAATTTACAATAGAATTAGTCTCTTGGTTATAATTAGTTATATACCTGTGCCTTTCTCTGTGGTCTTTCTTCCAGACCCTCCAGGAATGGAGACACATCATCATCATCATAAATCGTAAACTCCAAGTCTTTACCAACAATTCCAATGGAAACATTCTGAAGGGGAAAAAAAGGTAAAAATTAAAAATCAAGAGAAGTTAGGTTGGAAAAATGCTTATGATAAAAAGAAAAAAAAGTTGAATAAAAATTTGTACAGCACTTGAATGAGACCAAAAAAAACCTTAGGGAAAAAAAGGAGAAAACTAGTAAACTTTTGTAATCTGCAGATTTAATATTCACTTTTGATAACCATGAACAATCCTGAAGGTCTATGTCACCTAGAAATTTGCAACTTGGCTCACAGTCAGAATGTGAAGACCAGTGTGAGGAAACAAACCATTTGCTAGGAAATAAGCCTTCATTCTTTACCATCTGAGAGGTAAAGCCTACATTCTAAGAAATAATTAAATTTGTTCCTTCTATAAGTTAAGACATAATGGTTCTTAAGGAAATAAATTTTGGGTTCTAAAATATTGAATTTAGGGGACTAAGAACTATGTTCTACATGGAAAAATTGAAAAGCAACTCTTAAAATGTTCAGTGAATGCTAACCAGTACAGTAGAGCTCTGGTAAGATTAAAATTTCAGTGAGAACTTGAGACATTAAGGATATACAGGGCATTCTCTATGATTCAGTAAAAATGTAAAATCAGAAAGCCAGATACCTGAGCAAACTTTTCCAAGTTGTAAATGCCAACAGTCAACTGTATACCTCGAATTTAAAAGACAGTCATCTTGGGAGTGATGGCATTATAGGTATTTTTAAAACAAACAAATAAAAACAACTTAATGTACTTTCCTAATTTTTTGGAAAGAAAATTATTTTTATGATAGGAAATGCTGTTTAAAAAGATTATGCAGGCTATAAAGTCTTCATACACATATTAACTACCAATTAATAATTGGTAATTATTAATTACACAATCATAACAAAACATATTTTATAATATGGTAACTGATCTCTCTATGGGAGACCTTTAGTTGTTGTATGATACGAGTTTCTAGATCATTCAATCTCCCCTTCCCTGGACAACTCTTTCTAACATTCTCCATTTCTCTTGTAGCTCAAAACCTTGCTTCTAATCAACTGAGAAAACAGAAGCAATCAGAAGAGAATATTCATAAGCTCCCATAGTATCCAATCTTTCCTATATCTATGTCCCTAAATTCTCTCCCTTCGTGTTACTGGGAATGAAGAGCCCCAGTCCTCTCTGAAGCCTACCTTTTCACCTAGGTGCTGTTGGTGATTGGTCCAGCAGTTCTCATTTTTATCCTATGTAGATGTTTTTATCTTTTTTTCCCTTAATAATGATGTTTAATCTACTTAGTGCACATCTTTACTTATTTATTTATTTATTTCTGCACTATGCAGCATGCAGGACTTTAGTTCTCCAACCAGAGATGGAACCCATGCCCCCTGCACTGGAGTGCAGTCTTAACCACTGGACCACCAGGGAAGTTCCATAAATCTTTTTCTTGATATTGGATTATTTTTATAACCATGCAGCAAACTATTGTAATCTCTCCCATCTTAAAAAACCAAAACAAAACCCCCTTTTTTTCCACTACATTCTCTACCAACCACCACCCTCTTTCTCTGGACCCGTAACAGAAAGTCTCCTCCAAAGAGCTGTCTCCAATTTCTCTCATTTTCTCCTGACTCTATTCCTAGCACACTTTCCCCCTCCATTCCATTCAGACTGTCTAGTTAAGTTTCAGTAACATCACTGCTAATCTTAATGTTAATTCTCAGACCACATCTTTCATGGCCTACTGGCAATGTTTCACTCTCTTCTCCTTAAAAGTCAGTTGACCTCTGTATTGGTGGGTTCTTCATTTGTTAGTTGTGGGTTCAACCAACCATGGATCAAAAAAATTTGGGGAAAAAAATTCCAGAAAGTTCTGAATAGCAAAACTTAAATTTGCTGTGCCCTGGCAACTGTTTACACAGCACTTATATTGCAATTACAACTATTTCCATGCATTTACATTGTATTAGGTGACACAGGTAATCTAGAGATAATTTCAGGTATACAGGAGGATTGTGTATAGGCTATATACAAGTATGACATCATTTTACATAACGGACTTGAGCACCCTTGGATTTAGGGATCCATGGTAGGGGATTCTGGAATTAATCCCCCCACCACTGATGCCAATGGATGACCGCAGTTTCTTCATTTCCTTTTAAAGATGCCTCATTTTCCATGTTTTCCTCCTACCTCCCTGGTATATTTCTCAGTCCCTTTTTGCTGATTTCTACTCTTACCTTCTAATCTCTAAAGGATAGTGTACCCTTAACCAAGTCTTCAAACTTGTCTTCAAACTTATTCTAATCTTTCAGAAATTGAATCCTGGCCAGTCTCTAAATACCATTTTTACACAAAGACCTCAAAACTTTAGTTCTAGGATAAACCAATCTCCACCAAACTCTAGGGGGTGAACATCCAATAATCACTTATTCTGTAACAGTAAATGGACAAACAAGAGGATTTCAAATTTTGTGTGTTCTAAACTAACTGTCTGATCTTCTGTTCCTCCAAATGTCTCATCCATCTCAGTAAATCATAAGTCCATCCTTCCTCTAATCAGGCAAAAACGCTAAAGGCATTTTTTAAATTCACACCTCACAACCAATTCGTTAGCAGACCTTTCTGGTTCTAATTTCAAAACATATGCAACATCGAACCACTTCTCATCATCTCCAACTCTATGACTCTGCTCTAATCTACCATAGTCTATCACTTGAATTACTGTAACAGCCTTGGAACTATTTCCACCCATGTCCCCACTCAAAATGGCAACTAGAGTGACTTTTAAAATCTACATCAAGCCACAGTATTGCTCTGCTCAAACTCAAGAGTAAAATCCAAAGTACCTACAATGTTTACAGGACATATGCTACGTGGCCTCCATTACCTCTCTGACTTTATTGCTTCTCCTCCTCTTGATTACTGACTCCAACACAACTGGCCTCCTTATGTTGATTACTAGCAACATTCTGAACTCAAGGCCCCATATGCATAGTTCACTCACTCAACTCTTTTAGATCTTTCCCTCAAATTTCACTTTCTCAGTGAGACTATCTTTCACCACTCTATGTTAAATTATACCCACCATGTCTCCTTATACCCTATTGGCCATTCTTTCTCCTTTTAAACCTGTTTTATTCTTTCTAAGCATTTATCACATTCTAATATCCTAAATAATCTACTTGTGGGTACACTGTCCCTCTTTGCCCACCTGGATGTATGTCCCAGGAATGCCAAGATGTTTGTTGTATGCATTATATTTTCTCTGTGCCTACTGCCTGCATGTGATTGGTGCTCAATGTATATTAAAAATACAGAGATATTCCTATCTCTTGATGAAAGACATTCTGCAACAGAATTATGTTTTATTGCTTTATACCAAAAACGAAATATTTAAAAATCATTTCAAAATCAGTCATTTAGCGAATACCTTAAAGAGAAAGAATGAGCTGAGGAAACCATCTTACAAATTAAAGAACTATAAGTATACACACCTCTATTACTGACATTTGTATAATAAATGATTAAACTATAATGTTAGTATCCCCAGTTGGAAAATGTGATATTTACCTTTGTAGTCAGGTCCTGTTCTGCAGGAAGGGTTTCCCGTAAGGCACGCAGACCATGCTTAACCAGTTCATTCAAATTGCCTAAATATAATAAATTAACAATTATTTCTTAATTCTGTTTTCATGCTAGGCTTCCTTTATTTATTTGTCAGGTCTATAGTCTGAAATCATGGTTTTAGTCAAACACTAAATATAATAAAAAAAAAAAGTCTAATGTTTGGCCATATAATCTTTTAACAATCTATTATTAGATTGCTATTGTTTTATTTAATGAGAGAGTACATGATTTTTGTTACTAAAATTACCCTTTTCTTATGCTAAGTTGGAGAAGGCAATAGCAACCCACTCCAGTACTCTTGCCTGGAAAATCCCATGGACAGAGGAGCCTGGTAGGCTGCAGTCCATGGGGTCGCGAAGAGTCAGACACGACTGAGCGACTTCACTTTCACTTTTCACTTTCATGCATTGGAGAAGGAAATGGCAACCCACTCCAGTGTTCTTGCCTGGAGAATCCCAGGGACGGCGGAGCCTGGTGGGCTGCCATCTGTGGGGTCGCACAGAGTTGGACACGACTGAAACGACTTAGTAGTAGTATGCTAAGTTACATTAAAATCCTGATACAAATCAGCATTTTACAGCTCAAAGTTTTGTAAAATGTACTCTGTGAAATGTTTGTCACTGTGTTTGCTCTTTATAAAAAAGTCTCCAATTGCTTGTATGTGGTCAGTACTGCCCTGATACCAAAACTATACAAAGCTACCAGAAGAAAGGAAAACTACAGATCAATACCCCTGATTAAAAAACACAAAAAACCTCAACAAAATATCAGCAAACTAAATCCAGCAATGTTTATGTTTCCATAAACATTTTATGTATATATAATTTATGTTATACATCATGACCAAGAAGGATTTGTCCCAGGAATGCAAAGCTGGCTGAACATTCAAAAGTCAATGAATGCTAGGCAGAACACTCGATGACATCAATCAAAGCAAGATCCTCTATGACCCACCTCCTAGTGTAACAGAAATAAAAACAAAAGTAAACAAGGGGGACCTGATTAAACTTAAAAGCTTTTGCACAGCAAAGGAAACTATAAGCAAGGTGAAAAGACAACTCTCAGAATGGGAGAAAATAATAGCAAATGAAACAACTGACAAAGGATTATTTTCCAAATATACAAGCAGCTCATACAACTCAATGGCAGAAAAACAAACAACCCAATCAAAAAGTGGGAAAAAGACTTAAACAGACATTTCTCCAAAGAAGACATACAGACGGCTAACAAACATGAAAAGATGCTCAACATTGGTCATCATTAGAGAAATGCAAATAAAAACTACAATGAGATATCACCTCACACTGGTCAGAATGCTGCTGCTGCTAAGTAGCTTCAGTCATGTCCGACTCCGTGCGACCCCATAGACGGCAGCCCACCAGGCTCCGCCATCCCTAGGATTCTCCAGGCAAGAACACTGGAGTAGGTTGCCATTTCCTTCTCCAATGCATGAAAGTGTAAAGTGAAAGTGAAGTCGCTCAACTGTGTCTGACTCTTTGTGACCCCATGGACTGCAGCTTACCAGGCTCCTCCATCTATGGGATTAGCCAGGCAAGAGTACTAGAGTGGAGTGCCATTGCCTTCTCTGCCAGTCAGAATGGCCATCATCAAAAGTCTACAAACAATAAATGCTGGAGAGGGTGTGGAGAAAAAGGAATGTTCTTGCACTGTTGGTGGGGATGTAAATTGATACAGCCACTATGGTAGACAGTGTGGAGATTCCTTAAAAAACTAGGAATAAACCCACCATATGACTCAGCAATCCCACTCCTAGGCATATACTCTGAGGAAACCAAAATTGAAAAAGACGCATGTATCCCATTGTTCACTGCAGCACTATTTACAATAGCTAGAACATGGAAGCAACCTAGATGTCCACTGACAGATGAATGGATAAAGAAGTTGTGATATATATACACAATGGAATATTAGCCATGCTGCTAAGTCGCTTCAGTCATGTCCGACTCTGTGCGATCCCATAGACAGCAACCCACTAGGCTCCTCTGTCCCTGGGATTCTCCAGGCAAGAATACTAGAGTGGGTTGCCATTTCCTTCTCCAATGCATGAAAGTGAAAAGTGAATGTGAAGTCGCTCAGTCGTGTCTGACTCTTACCGACCCCACGGACTGGAGCCTACCAGGCTCCTCCGTCCATGGGATTTTCCAGGCAAGAGTACTAGGGTGGGGTGCCATTGCCTTTTATTAGCCATAAAAACAAATTTGAGTCCATTCTGATGAGGTGGATGAACCCAGAAGCTATTATATAGTGAAGTGAATCAGAAAGAGAAAGATAAATATTTTATTCTAATGCATATATACAGAATCTAGAAAAATGGTACTAAAGAATTTATTTTCAGGGCAGCAATGGAGAAACAGACTTATGGACATGGGGAGAAGGGAGGAGAGGGTGAGATGTATGGAAAGAGTAACATGGCAACTTACATTACCATATGTAAAATAGATAGCCAACAGGAATTTGCTGTATGGCTCAGGAAACTCAAACAGCGGCTCTGTATCAATCTAGAGGGGTGGGATGCGGCGGGAGATGGGAGGGAGGTTCAAAAGGGAAGAGATATATGTATACATATGGCTGATTCATGTTGAGGTTTGACAGAAAACAACAAAATTCTGTAAAATTCAATTATCCTTCAATAGAAAAATAAATTTAAAAAAAAAGCCAATGAATGCAATACATCGCAAAAGAATGCTGGGGGGCAGGGGGTGGCAGTGGATGCATGATTACCTTGATGTATAAAAAGCATGTGTTAAAATCTAAGACCCTTGCAAAAGCAAACCACTTGAAAACCT
Organism: Tragelaphus eurycerus; assembly: GCA_935064755.1. Lineage (NCBI taxonomy): Eukaryota > Metazoa > Chordata > Mammalia > Artiodactyla > Bovidae > Tragelaphus > Tragelaphus eurycerus. The sequence continues at coordinate 17,536,986 of CAKXYN010000028.1, read as the reverse complement.
GCCCTATCATCATGTTACATCTTTTACTTTTCTTTCTCACAACTAAAGTGATTTATTTATTTATGGACTACTTATTGCAGAAATGTCTATGTGGCTAAAAATAAGAATCACAGAAAAGTAAAAGCTGTAAACAGAATTTACAAGTAGTAACTAATACAGTGGCTCTCAACTCTGGCTGGGACAAAACTTCAGACCAACTGAATAAAAAATCTTCAAGGTAAGGAATACATAGTTATATTTTGAAAAAGTTCAACTGGTGACTGAAACTACCCTGGTAGCCAGACAAAGTAAAAACTAGTATATATGGCAGAAATAATATACACTTCATGGGCTTAACCTTTTTAAGAAAAGTAGAGCTTTTTTTCATGAAGGATACTGTGTTTATTCACTATATAAAGACTAGGAGAGCAAAAAAGAAAAATTACTTACACTCCATAAACTCTGACATATGTCTCTCCAAGTAAGTACGAGCTGATTGAGATCGGGCTCCAATGGACATAGCTCTGCAGTCAAAATAGTTAGCAGATGGACAAGTTTGGAAAATGTGAGGACCCATATCCTACAAATAGAAGAAAAATACACTGCATAATTCTTGACTCTGATTGAACTAAAAATTAGAAAATTTGTTAGTTTCAAAAATCATTAAAATATAACAATACTCTATGAACTTACATCATAACCAGCAATGAGCAGCCCAACACCATATGGTCTCCGGCCATATCGCTGCGTTGGTATCTGGGTTTCTTAAACTAGTTAAAGAGTTTGTTCTAACAAGAAGTAAAGTACTGTCTTTAATTTCAAATTAAACATTATCAACAAAGAGTTCTGGTTTTTTTAATTGTTGCATAATCCACTACCCCAAGAAGAAGAAAATAAAACAAATATTTCTTTGGCTTAGTGTTAAAAGATGTTTGACTATCCACCAAACCTGAAGTGAGTGCTAGCAAGATGATCTTTTCTGGTGTAGAGAATTTCCATTTTGGATATAAGGGACAAGGATTTAGGGGGAGCATCTATAACCACCGATAAACAAACATTAAATCTCTTCTAAAATTGGTGTTCAGTTTTTCTGAAATTGGGCTTCTCTGGAACATATTAATTGCTTATCTATAAGGGTTGATAAAAAGAACAACCCAACTCATTTAGAATCTATTCTTCCATAGTAAAACTCCCTACACCTCTCCTTCTAAAGACTTTAAGCATTCTTTTACTGAAAAGTAACTCAACTTAAAGTTTGCACAATCTTACCTATGTTATATATTATCATATTCCTAATAAGTAACATAACGATTAAGTATCAAGACCCTTTAAAGTCTACATCCATAAATGCTACAATAAATGCATAAATAAAAAGGATACTGCTTCCAATTAGAGATACAAGACGAGACACAGGAAGAGGTCTGTCAAATACAAATCTGGAATCCAAACATTCCTGGCGCATAAAATTACTGAAAAAGAAACAAGAAAAACTGGTAATTTCACATCACAGAGTCATTCTAATCAAACAAAGTAATTTGGTTTCTTTTTGCTTTCTTCCAGATGTTTACATGAATTACATCCATACAATGGAACCATAAACATATAATGAGAAGGATGCATTTTTCTATCAAATCTCTATATTTTAAATGTTCTATTATTGAAAGTGACCAACCTTAAAGTTTTCACAATTTTACCTAAGTTTGTGACTACACGTTTCTTAGTTCTAGATAACCTTTGCCTCAGAGCACTTTACAGAACAGAGAAGAAAAGGCTGCACAATAGGAAAAGAGCAATCTCTCTTCTCTTACCCTTCCCACTATCAACGAGACTGTCTTAATTCCATGTCTTGAGCTAGCAAAAAGAATAACTTTGCTTTTTTCCTTGAAAGCTGACAAAAATTTCCCCAATAGAACAAACAGAAGAAACTGAATCCATACTAGGGCACTGTTAACATGTTCCTGTCAATGTTACTTCTATCCATAGCAGTACTCTATAAGGGAGACTAGAGTACTGTTAAGTACTGTTAAGTCTGCACTTGTTAAGTCTCTTAAACCTGACAAGATGCAAGCAAATGCAACACTGGGGAAAAGAAAATTCACACCTAACTATTAAAGCCAAGAGGATAAACTTTTCTTTCATATTGCTCTGTCTAGTTTATGTGTGTGTCACATCCGATGATCAAATGTTGGCTGCCGTAAGCAAGCTAGTTGTTCACTACTTTCACTTAAGTTCCTTTCCCAAGGCTGTCTAACAGTGCATTGCTCAATATGGCAGATACTAATAACATCTGACTAGTGAGCACTGAAAAAGTGGCTAGTCTGAATTAAGATGTATCTTCAGTACAAAATATACATGAAATTTCAAAGATTTAGTGCAATAAACAATGTAAAATATCTAATAAAGCCTTTAAATGATTACATGTGACAATATTTTTGAAAGATTGGGTTAAGTAAAATGTTTGACAATGCAACATATATTTTCAACAGCTAACAGAAAACACTAATGTAGTCACTATATTGCTGACCTAAGAGAGCAGGGAACTCACCAAACAACTTGAAAATTTTAAACATCCACATTATTAACTGTCCTTGGTGTTTATATTCTTCCTTTCTTAATTAAATCACAGATAAGAGATTACTTGTGGCTAACTACCTCCCACTTAGCAACACATACACTGAAACATGCTGTATGAAGTGTTCTACATGTTAGGCTATTTATCAATAACCTTAGGAAAAAATACTAAAAAAACTGAGAGTTTGAGTAACTAGAGCAATATCAGATTGGGTGTTAAAAGTGGGAATTAAAGACTGTGTGATCCCAATTAAAGAGCTGTGATCCCCAGCTCTTCATCTGCACTATGCCTCTCAACTGGAAATAATCTTAATCCCCTACCCCCTCCAAAGAAATATACCTGTTGCTCTCCACTTTCTACATTGTATTACAGATATTCTACTAGATTTTAAGACCCTAGAAGATGAGATCTATGTCTGATTCACCTTTGTATACTCTTTGTATCCAGTATTGAGCTTTGCAAAAAATAAATGTCAAATGAATACTGGTGTATCAAAGACAGCAAGGGTGGTTCAGCTGATCCCTCAGAAACCTGAAGTGTCAAGCTCTTCTCAGATCTAACATCAAACTGTATACACTGAGTTAACAAGTAATACATTATTCAATGACTTCTAAAAAGCATTAATGTTAATGTGATTAATCCTATTAATTACTGCTACAGTGATCAAGAAATGGAATACTTAGTAACTGAGCCCAAATCCATTAAGGTATTAACAATCTTAACTTATAAACACTCTAGCAGACAACTTCCTAAAATATCTGGATCGTTTCTAGATATGTAATCAATTATGAATCAAAAGGGATGTTTCTTTTATTTTCCAGGATCATACTCACCATAATAGTCGAGCATCAGCTGTAAGTCCCGCAATTGAGATACCAATATGGTTATCAACATGGAGAATTTTTTTCTGATGAGCTGCAAGTTCTGACTGTGCTCTCTAAACAGAAACATCATTTAAGACAAAAGAGTAAGTTTATAATTTTATTATTTATATAGTGAAACTAACATTTCTAGGGAGGAAGATATATTTATTGCTTTACTTACCTTCAATGCAACCAACACTGCATGAGTTTTTGATTTCAGACCAACTGTGGCTGAACCTTGTTTGACAGCTTCCATGGCATATTCAATTTGATGAATTCTGCCCTAAAATGAAAAAAAAAAAAAAAACAAAAACAAAAAACACCAACACACCTTAGTCATTACAAGACCCTTTTACATATTTAAAATTTAGCAATTCCAAATCTCAAGTTGGCATAGTTACATCTCAAATGCTGTTTCTTAAAACTAGAAGACTGACTTTAATAATAAACTTAGGTTCCATGGGGTCGCTAAGAGTCGGACACGACTGGGCGACTTCACTTTCACTTTTCACTTTCATGCATTGGAGAAGGAAATGGCAACCCACTCCAGTGTTCCTGCTGGGAGAATCCCAGGGACGGAGCCTAGTGGGCTGCCATCTATGGGATCGCACAGAGTCGGACACGACTGAAGCGACTTAGCAGCAGCAGGTTTCAGGAACGTATAAAATGATTATATTCCATTTTCTCACTTCCTATAATCCCATAAGCTTCTGAACACATTGCAGTCACCAAAAGTCACTTCACAGGAATAATATAAAACATTTTACCTGAGGGCTCCAAACAGTGACATCATTGTCATACTGGTTGCGAAACTGAAAGTAAATGAAAAAAGACCTATTAACACAAGAACATTACAAATTCAAAATCTTAACAAGCTCTATCATTAAAGTGTTCTCCCATCTCTCTCCATCCAGCATTAAGGAAAAGCTGTTATTGCAGTCTCATTGGAAGATTACTACTGTAATCAGTTGCAAGCCAATTTTACATTTATAAGGAGATGGGGTGGGGGGGGGGGGCGGATCTAGATGGTACCTAGCTTCCCAACCAGTCTTGCAGATACTAACACTGTTCATTGTACTTGCTTTGGGTTCAGTCAATTACTAAAGTTCCTATGTGTCCACTTTCCTTTCTATCTTTGCTAATATTCTTCCCTTATATCAGATCCTACTTTACCTTTTCTTAAGTCAGCTCAAATGTCTACCTCTTGAAATCTTCTCCATCTTTTCTCCCCAAATCTCAAAACATACTCCCACCAGTTCTTTATCTTCACTTCCTTTTCTGCCTCATACTACGATTTGGGATATGTCTGATTTATTTTTGAACCTTCACTGCACTTAAAACATTCATAATGAATATGTAAAGGCACATACCGAACGTGCCTTTCATTCATTCATGCTGAATGAGAACAAGAATGTCCCCAGGAAGTCAGAAGTGGACACAAACTGCCATAAAAACAGACCCATTACTGCTTTAAAGACGGTATTAAAACAAGTCCAGCACAGTACTTGGAAGACTAATCATGGGGGAGAGAAGGCTGAGCGCTGGAATGGCAGGCACAGGCCTGGAATCCCTGAGCTCTATACTATAACCCTGATTTCATCACTAATATCAGCTTCGGTTCACTCATTTGTAATATCAGGTGACTAGACAAAGTGATTGAAAAGGGCTTTTTCTGACAGAGCTCTAAGAAAAACACTGCAGAGGGACCCGCCAAGAAAATAAACGCGGTCCAGGCAGCAACCCAAATCCTTGAATCAAGTCCGCACTTGGCAGTACAAGGAAGTCTGAAGTTAAGTCCCTGTTTTTCCTTTCTCTCACACAGACCACTACGGCCCTCTCTGGACCACTCGGAATCTACTCCATTGAAGGAACCTGAGGAGCGAAATCGGCTGGTAGACCAAGAAGATACTGTTCAAGTCCCGGTGGAAAGCGAAACAAACCCCAGGGAAAGGTCGCACCGGCAGCACAGACTACCGACCTCCACTCTCCCGGCCAAGCCGGAGATGCTGAATCATCGCCTGAACCATCCCGTCGGCTACGGTTCCCAAGTCCCATGGCCCCGGACCGCTCTAAGGAAGGCAATAAGACGAAGCTCCCTCCAACCCTCAGCCAGCGGACCTCTTCCCCAACCCTGCCTAAGCTCGGAATCCAACGCACCATGGTTCCGGCGCGAGGCTGGCTTCGGCCTCCTGCAAACCTGCGGATGGAATAGCACTGCCGAAGCTTCCGCTCGGCGATCTACAGAGAAGACTGCGGACTTTGACGGCGGCGGCGCAGGGTAGAATAGTTTATTCCAGAGATATCGATAGGCTTTCCTTGCTTCCCCGCCCTCAAAGCTGTCAGGCGTCTCAGAAGTGGGAGGGGCTTGGGAAGCTAGAGGAACTGAGATTGGCTGGAAACCTTGGACCAGGAGTGCCCGCGGGACCTAGGAGCTGCTGCGTTGCAGCTACCAAGAAGTTACCTGCGTGTTGCTGACTCCTGTCAGTTTCTCATCGGCCTGACCAGTTGCACCAGAGACTACAGGTGATCGAGTGTGTGGCTAAGTCTCCCCTTAAGCGATATATGAAGTGTTGTGTAATGTGAGAAGAACGATACTGAAAGGCCACAAATAATGGTCCGTTTTTGTGCCAACCATCCTCTCCCTCTATCTTGTTTGTGAACGTGCTTTTCTTTCTACTGTGGAATCCTTTCTCCTACTCCTTGGAGAACTCATCTTTCAAGGATTTGTTATCATCAGTCTTTTCAACGTTAGTATTGGCTTCACCCCAAAAGACTTTACACTCTGAGGGCACCAGTGTCTTTCAGATCAGATCAGATCAGATCAGTCGCTCAGTCGTGTCCGACTCTTTGCGACCCCATGAACTGCAGCACGCCAGGCCTCCCTTTCCATCACCAGCTCCCGGAGGTCACCCAGACTCGCATCCATCGAGTCAGTGATGCCATCCAGCCATCTCATCCTCTGTCGTCCCCTTCTCCTCCTGCCCTCAATCCCTCCCAGCATCAGAGTCTTCTCCAATGAGTCAGCTCTTCGCATGAGGTGGCCAAAATACTGGAGTTTCAGCTTTAGCATCATTCCTTCTAAAGAAATTCCAGGATTGATCTCCTTCAGAATGGACCGGTTGGATCTTCTTGCAGTCCAAGGGACTCTCAAGAGTCTTCTCCAACACCACAGTTCAAAAGCATCAATTCTTCGGCGCTCAGCCTTCTTCACAGTCCAGCTCTCACATCCATACATGACCACAGGAAAGACCATAGCCTTGACTAGGCGAACCTTTGTTGGCAAAGTAATGTCTCTGCTTTTGAATATGCTATCTAGGTTGGTCATAACTTTCCTTCCAAGGAGTAAGCGTCTTTTAATTTCATGGCTGCAGTCACCATCTGCAGTGATTTTGGAGCCCAGAAAAACATGTACCTTCAAAACCAAGCATGACGCTGAAAGATTAGGCAACTAAAGAAAAAGGTGGACATTTTCTTCCAAGATACGTATTTTCTCTTTTGTGAGCATCTTTTAGTAAATCCTCAAATGAAATAGTTTAGGAGAGTTGTGCAATCAGCTGCCAACCTAACATTTACCGACTGCCAATGATGACTCGAAGTGAAGTGAAGTCGCTCAGTCATGTTCAACTCTTTGTGACCCTATGGACTAGTCCATGGGATTCTCTAGGCCAGAATACTGAAGTGGGTAGCCTTTCCCTTCTCCAGGGGATCGTTTCAACCCAGGGATCGAAACCAGGTCTCCTGGATTGCAGGCGGATTCTTTACCAAGTGAACCACAAATGATGACATTTTCTTTATAAAAAAGAAAGGATGGATACCTAGAGTCATATAAGGGTAGAGTTGAGAGGATCCTTAAGTATCTAAGCTTTGCAGATGAAGAAGAGACTCAGCTCACTTAAGTGATTTGCTCAAGTTCCCAGCAATTTAGTATTAGACTCTTTTTTTAAACCTTGTCACTTATATATTTTGGACATTTTTTCATGTTAAACATTTTCTAGGTTAAACATGACTCCCTACTTTTATGCACTGGATATTTTATTTACCCAAATTCCTAGTGTTTAATATTTAGGTTACCCCTCTCCCAAGCAGCTTATTTATGACATATCTTTTGTATACACATCTGTACTCTTTTTTTTAGAATAAATTCCTGAAAATGGAATTGTAGGGTCAAATGAAATGGATATTTCTAAAGCTTTTATAAAAAGTACTAAATTGCTCTGGAGAAATGTTTTACCAAAATGTATTCTCAACCACTGTATATGAGTGATCCCTTTCTTAAATTCACCAATATTGCTTGTTGTCATTTTTCAAAACCACTGTAAATTTAGTAGATTAAATTGAAAGATTGCTTTCTTTTGTTTTCCCAGCACCTAGCATAATGTCTACCACATATTAAGAGCTTAATAAATAATGTTAAATGAGTGAATAATGAATGTTGAATGGATGCTTAAAATTATTTAGCACATAAAAATTTTGACAGTTCTTTTCAAAGAACTGTCGTATCTACATACGACAAAGAACTACATATCTCTGTGTATTGACATGCCTCACATATATATATTATATAACTTTTTAACAAGCAAAATAATGATAAACTCTTCTATACTAGATATAAAAAGTATGGTCATCTTTCATGTTCAGAATTTAAAATGATTGTGTAGTATTCAGTTGTGTGGAAATACAATAATTTACATAACTCTGGGCTTCCCTGGTGGCTCAGTTACTGGTAAAGAATCTGCTGCAATGCAGGACACCCGGTTCAGTAGCTGCTTGGGGAAGAGTCCCTAGAGAAGGAAATGTCAACCCACTCCAGTGTTCTTGTCTGGGAAATCCCCTGGACAGAGGAGTCTGGCGGGCTACAGTCCACTGGGTTGCAAGAGTCAGACATGACTTAGCAACTAAACCACCAATCACCACCACCATGGGTGGGAAATTAAATTATTTCCAAGTTTTTGCTACTGTAAAAATACTATAATGAATATTCTTGTTCAGTTCAGTCACTCAATTGTGTCCGACTCTGCGACTCCATGGACTGCAGCACACCAGGCCTCCCTGTCCATCACCAACTCCTGGAGTTTACTCAAACTCATGTCCATTGAGTTGGTGATGCCATCCAACCATCTCATCCTCTGTCGTCCCCTTCTCCTCCCGCCTTCAATCTTTCCCAGCATCAGGATCTTTTCAAATGAGTCAGTTCTTCCCATCAGGTAGCCAAAGTATTGGAGTTTCACCTTCAGTATCAGTCCTTCCAATGAATATTCAGGACTGATTTCCTTTAGGGTGGACTGGTTGGATCTCCTTGAAGTCCAAGACTCTCAAGAGTCTTCTCCAACACCACAGTTCAAAAGCATCAATTCTTTGGTGCTCAGCTTTCTTTATAGTCCACCTCTCACATCCATACATGATCATCCATACATGACTACTGGAAAAACCATAGCTTTGATTAGACAGACCTTTGTTGACAAAGTAATGTCTCTGCTTTTTAATATGCTGTCTAGGTTGGTCATAACTTTTCTTCCAAGGAGCAAGTGTCTTTTAATTTTATGGCTGCAGTCATGCAGCCATTAATTTCACCATCTGCAGTGATTTTGGAGCCCCCCCCAAATAAAGTCTGTCACTGTTTCCATTGTTTCCCCATCTATTTGCCATGAAGTGATGGGACTAGATGCCATGATCTTAGTTTTCTGAATGTTGAACTTTAAACCAACTTTTTCACTCTCCTCTTTCATATTCATCAAGAGGCTCTTTAGTTCTTCTTTACTTTCTGCCGTAAGGGTGGTGTCATCTGCATATCTGAGGTTATTGATATTTCTCCAGCAATCTTGATTCCAGCTGGTGCTTCATCCAGCCCAGTGTTTCTCATGATGTACTCTGCATAGAAGTTAAATAAGCAGAGTGACAGTATACAGCCTTGACATACTTCTTTGCCGATTTGGACCCAGTCTGTTGTTCCATGTCCAGTTCTAACTGTTGCTTTTTGTACATGCACACATTTTGTGTAGTTTCCTGATTAACTCCTTATGATGAATTCATAGAAATAGAATTGCAGTTCAAAGGAAACCTAAATTTTCAATCATGATAAATACTGCTAAATAGCAAAGAAGAAAAGTTGTATCAGTATGTTTTCTAGAATGCCCCTTTCCTCGTCTGCCAGCTTGAGCTTGTCATGGTTGAAGGGGAATGATTGACTTCCTATGTCCCAATGTAAAATCTCTCTTCATGCCCCTCCAACCACCACCACCAACTCAGTTGCCTTACTTCTTCCAAGACGAAATACAGGAAATGGCAAGAGAGTTCTTAACAAGACTAGTACAGTTCTGTTGATGCTTTCTGAGTTTAGCAGGTGTTTGCACTTGACTCTTTACTTTATGAGTTCTTTGGAAATATTTCCATCCCCAATGAGCAAATGCTCAAATCTCTTACTTGCACTTGGGTAAATACGTGTCATCTGGTCTAAAGCATCTGAGGTGTACACCTCTAGCTTCTTTCTCTGGAGGATTCCTCATACTTCCACTTGACCCCTCTCTGGTAGCCTGTATCTGACTCAATGAAACCCACAGAATGGCTTTGCCTCACATTTCTGGGAATACAAACATTTCCAAATTAAAAACTCATCTTCACAGCCAGTCAAAATTTCTTGCTGCCTAGATTCCCCTAAAATGTTACCTCCATGAAGGCAGAGGATTTAAATGGCAGAGGCGAACAAATCACCTCTAAAGTCACCTGTGCCTAGAATAGTGAATACTATAAAGTATTAAGAATACTTAATAAATATTCTATAAGTATTGAATGAATGGGTTCCTCAGATATGAGCCAGACACTAATCTACTATGACACTCAGCTTAGGGGTCGTATATCTGATTTCCACTAAAGTCTCTTTCCCTAGACATGCAATAAGGAAGTCAGTAGACAATTAAAAATGGCAAAAACAGCCTCCCTCATTTTTAAAATTTCTCATTTTCATGGTCTTCCACTTTACTGTGGAATGTGGGGATAGTTTACTTTCTTTAGAGCCTCAGCCAAAACTGAAACAGAAAGAATCCCATTTTAACATCCTGGTACACACATTAACAATAGTATTTATTTACTTACAGTTTGTCTCCATCTATTAAATCAAGCCTGCAGAGGACAGGAACTGTGTTATATTTCAATAAAGTTTAGAATTCATGGATGAATAAGAGTACTTTAGCAGTAGTGTGTTAGTCGCTCAGTCATGTCTGACTCCTTGTGACCTCATGGACTTAGCCCACCATGCTCCTCTGTCCATGGAATTTTCCAGGCAAGAATACTGCAGTGGGTAGCCATCCCCTTCTCCAGGGGATCTTTCTGACCCAGGGTTCAAACCCAGGTCTCCCACACTGCAGGTGGATTCTTTACCATTTGAGCCACCAGGAAAGCAGTAATAATAATTTCAAATCTATTGCATATATTCCTTATCTATGCATGTATCTATTGCATATATTTCATAAGTTCAAAGACTGAAGTCCTGAACTCTGTTCCTAGTACTCTTCTAGCAGAAATCTTTGCATTTGCAAATATTTATAGCAAAATGACAGAATTGCTTGCACTTTAATGTCACCATGCTAGATATTCTCTGCTGCCCCTACCCTTTATGGGTTACTTCTCCAAGTTTTATTCCCTTCTGGCTTCCGGTTGAGTTCAGCTGATGGAGTGAGTGAGTGAATTAAGTGAAAGTTGCTCAGTTGTGTCTGACTCTTTGCGACCCCATGGTCTATACAGTCCATGGAATTCTCCAGGCCAGAATACTGGAATGAGTAGTCTTTCTCTTCTCCAGGGGATCTTCCCAACCCAGGGATCGAACCGGGCCTCTTACATCGCAGGCAGATTCTTTACCAACTGAGCTATGAGGAAAGTTGATGGAGAGCACTAGCAAAAGATCAGAAGGCAGTAGGAGACAGAGGCCAGTGTATTTATTACCCTTTCTCCTTCCATGTTGGCCACAGGTTGGCAGTGGTACTGCATCATCTCTTGCTGTTTCCTTGCTCACGTTCTGATTATATTCTCTTCAGTTGCCCTTTTCAAATGTGTCATCTGTTTCTTGCTGAAACCTGACAAATACAATAATATTTTCAGTTTTTACAGGGTGCAGGAGGTATACAACACTTTTTTTAATGTGAGAAAAAATCTGTTGTCTTTTCTTGATATTTAGTTTTTGCTATACTTCTAGGCATATTAATATTGGTGGCTCTGAAATAGCTGGAAAATAGAACCTAAAATTGTGACATACACCCTTTCCTGTTCGCTCCCTACTCCAAAGTACAGGGGAAAAACTCAGTTTACAGTTGGTTTTATACTTTTCCAATAATAAGAGGAATAAACATTTATTTTGTCAAATGCAAACAGTATGAGAAATAACCCCATTTAATCCACGAGGTAGAGAAAATTACTATTAAGAAATTTAGTCATTTTTTGCCCTATATAAATATCTATCAAAGAAGAGAGTGAAGTTATCCTGACGATACATTTTCCAATATTTATAATATGCATACAGTGTCTCTGTGTGCATATGCATGTTGTGGAGTATGACTCATTCCATAGAAAGAAATACTGCATTTTTTTTTTAAGGTCAACATGAGTCTAACTGAATTCTCATCCTGCCATGCTGGTGCGAAAGTCAACCTCCATTATTATTGAGCATTTCCTCTCCATCCAGGATTGCACAAGTTTCTAGGGTCTTAATCATTGTGGAAATACCTGGAATTACCTCAAATTATTTGGTCATCCATCCACATTGATTTACTGCTGAGATTCCTTTTTGTGTCATCTTCCCCTCAGGTCTGTTGACTCCAATATTCTTTTTACCATCTTTAGAACTCAAGAGTCTGGAAACAAGTAAATGAATTTGCCATCCACTGCACCTGGGTGCAGTCTTCCTCTCTGAGGTTTTGTCACAGAGTAAGATAGGAGTCTTAGCTGTTCACTCAACTTATAGGCTTCCATCGCCTAAATCTTGAGGAATCTGTCTTCCATGTCACCCTCAAAGGCATTCATTTCTCCCCCCGGCCCTTCTCATTTCAAAAGACAGAGTGAGCCTTTGTTGTCTCCATGCAGCTTTTGCTGTTTGCCTTACAGGAATCTGGGGTCTGGATACCTGCCTGGATGTGGTCAAGAAGTAAGGGTTCGATCCTTGGTGGGGGAAGTTCCACATGCCACATTGTGCTGCCAAGAAAAAGAAAAGAAGTAAGGGGATAGGAGAAAACATAGAATTAGTACCTCAACAAAATAAACTGCCACAGAAATTTATATCCAATTATATATGCTAATTTTTAATTTGCACATGATGCCACAAACATTTCTTCATGTCACATGCTTTTAAATGTCTGTATAACCATAAAGTATTACATCATATGAATGCATCATAATTTATTTAACCAACATTTCATAGACTTTTAGATGGCTCACTCTAAAGGTGGTCTTCTCTGTATCCACTACAACTTTTTACTTTTTTAAAAAAATAGATGCTCAGAAGTTAAAGCTCTCTTCTGGTAATAGCTAAAACTTGGAATATAGCAAATTGAAATTAAAAGATATAATTTAGAAGAATAACACTTTAGAATTCTGTCTAAAGTGTATAATATAATTTTCCTCTTCAGTGTGTGTGACCAAAAGAGAGGCCTGTACAAAAGCCATTGGCATACTTGAGTTATTTAGAAAATTTTTTTCCGGAAATTAAGCAATTGTTACAGAATGTCATCTGGACAGTTGAGTAACGATGAATGTTACATGTCCATAGGAAAGTTTCAACTTGGCCCATATTCAAATTTACTTTTGTTTAATTCTAAAAAATCCTGAAGTGACCAATAATGGTCTTTAAACAGAGAAGTAGCATGCTTTTCTGGCGTATTCTTTCTGCAAAATACCCTTACTGATCAATTTTGTACCTGCTGGTTAAAAATCAGGATATACCCTGAGCCAAATCCTTAAATCATGCTTAAAGGAGCTAAAAGTCATTGGAACCCCAAGAGACCAAAATATTTTTTCTCTTGGTCCACAAGTGCTCCTCTGGTACAAGAGCTACTTGGAATGATCCAGACAGTCACCTTCAACTTGCAAAGCCACCAATGTACTCATAGAAAGGAATTATGGAAAGGACAAGTCTTAGAGTCAGATATTTCTCTTTCATTCAACAGATATTTGTCGTTTATCTTACTATATGCCAAGCATTGTTACTATGATGCTGAGAATACCTCAGTAAACAAAACAGACAAACATCCCTGAGTTAGAATGTTACGAGATAAAATCAAAGAGGAAATGGGCTAGGGGCTGCTGATATAGGGCCTGTTCGCTACAGTGAGGACTTTAACTCTGAGTGAGATAGAAAGCTACTAGAAGATTTTGAACACAGATATTTCAGGATTGACATTTTAAAAGAATTATCCCAACCTTTGTGTTGAAAACAGATTACAGGGGGCCAAGCAGGTTAACCGGAGAAGGCGATGGCACCCCATTCCAGTACTGTTGCCTGGAAAATCCCATGGACGGAGGAGCCTGGAGGCTGCAGTCCATGGGGTCGCTAGGAGTCGGACATGACTGAGCGACTTCACTTTCACTCTTCACTTTCATGCATTGGAGAAGGACATGGCAACCCACTCCAGTGTTCTTGCCTGGAGAATCCCAGGGACGGGGGAGCCTGGTGGGCTGCCGTCTATGGGGTTGCACAGAGTTGGACATGACTGAAGCAACTTAGCAGCAACAGCAGCAGCAAGCAGGTTAACAAGAACAAGGCTACTACAGTAATCTAAACAAGTGATGACAATGGCTTGAACCAAAGTTGTAATGGTGAGGTTGTAGAAAGTAGCTGGATTCAGGGTATATTCTGAAGATGGAGCCAACAGTGCTTTGCTAATGGACTGGATGTGACATGTAAAAGAAAGAGAAGTTTCAAATGGCTTACGTATTGGGCCTGAGTAAATGCAATAAAGAAGTTGCAATGAAATGCAACAAAGAAGGGACTTCCCTGGTGGTCCAGTGACTTATATTCTGCCCTCGCAATGCTGGGTGCCCTGGTTCCATCCCTGATCAGGGAACTAGATCCCACATGGCACAGCTAAAGAGTTAGCGTGCTACAACTAAAGATCTCATGCTGCTGCTGCTGCTGCTAAGTCACTTCAGTCGTGTCCGACTCCACGTGACCCCATAGACGTCAGCCCACCAGGCTCTCCTGCCCCTGGGATTCTCCAGGCAAGAACACTGGAGTGGGTTGCCATTTCCTTCTCCAATGCATGAAAGCGAAAAGTGGAAGTGAAGTTGCTCAGTCGTGTCCGACTCTTAGCGACCCCATAGGCCGCAACTAAGACCTGCCACAGCCAAATAAATAAGTAAATAAATACTTTTTAAAAATTCAACAAAGAATAGATAGGAGGAGTAGGTTTTGGGGAAAAGATGATGACTATAGTTTTGCATATTTCAAGTCTGGGATATATCTACTAGATATTCTAATGGAGACATGGAATTGTTAGTTGGCACATGAGTTGGAGTTTAGTGGAGAGGTCCAGGCTGGAGATACAAAATTGTGAGTGATCATCGTAGAGAAGTATTCAGAGCTGTGACATTGAAGTGAGAGTAGATAGAAAAGAATTCCAAAAACTGAACCCTGGAGCATTCCAATTTTCAAGGCAAACGGGTTTGTATTTAAGCCTGCTGCTGCTGCTGCTAAGTCACTTCAGTCGTGTCTGACTCTGTGCGACCCCATAGATGGCAGCCCACCAGGCTCCCCAATCCCTGGGATTCTCCAGGCAAGAACACTGGAGTGGGTTGCCATTTCCTTCTCCAATGCATGAAAGTGAAAAGTCAAAGTGAAGTCGCTCAGTCGTGTCCGACTCTTAGTGACCCCATGGACTGCAGCCCACCAGGCTCCTCCGTCCATGGGATTCTCCAGGCAAGAGTACTGGAGTTGGGTGCCATTGCCTTCTCCGGCTACTTACAAGCTCTGAGACCTTCATGGACTTATTTTACCTCTCTGAACCTTTGTTTTGTTGTTGTTGTTGCTTAAAGCTACAAAATTGGGATAATATGGGTCAGTATCTTTTATGATTATTGTGATGACCAAGTGAATTTCTCATCCAAGTAAATTTCTCATCTAAAGTGCTTAGCACACTGCCTGGCACATAGTAAATACTTAGAAAATATTAGTGATGATTATTATTACTTTTTAAACCAGCATTGTCTTCTAAAATGTTGCTGACTACCTCAGTGATAATATGATCATATAATCAATATAGTGGCAATGCCTGCTATTTATCTGCATAAAAAGTGATAAATTGAAAGTATATAGTAAGCCACTCCCTCCCCTCATATCTAATATCTTAAGTAAGATGTACTTTTAGCCATGAGTAAAGCTGAGTTTTTTCACCTTGTTTTTTAAGTCCTTTGAACTGCTTTAATCTGATTTGAAAATTTTTAGGTATTTTTATTTAGCTGCTAAGATCTATGAAACATAATTATAGCGGCTCTCCTTGTAAGCTTTGGCATTCAGTATGACTGCTCTAAAAATAAAAACATGGTTAGTGAAGTTTGAAATAAGGACGCTCTTCTTTAACACATTTGAATAATCATTTGATCTGGAAATTATTTCATCTTTCATTAAAAATGTCTTTTAATTCTCAAAATAAATAACCTCTTATTGCCCTAGCAAAATAAAATACATTCTGATCTTATTTTCATAGAAATCACCCTGAGCTTGTTTGAAAAGCCACTTTCTATATTAAAAACAGGTATTTCTTCCTTTGATGGGCCAAAACTAGCAATTTTTTTTAGTGTCAGAATGGCTTCAGAATTTCTTTTCCTTTGGCCTATTGCTGAGGTGGCAAGGGTAACCATTGAGAAACAAAAGAATAGAGACATTTTAGGATGAAAAGTGTGTTCTTATAAATAAGGCAAAAATTTTCACTAGTTGTATCTCTTTTTCTTTCCTCCCTACAAGAGAGAAAAAAATCAATCCATAGTCTACCAGTAAGTAGGCTAATAACTTCTTAGATACTGGGCATAATAAAAGTAAGTGAAAGTGTTAGTCACTGAGTCTGACTCTTTGCAACTCCCTGGCTCCTCTGTCCATGGAATTCTCCAGCAAGAATACTGGAGTGGGTAGCCATTCCCTCTCCAGGGGATCTTCCTGACCCAGGGATCGAGCCCAGACCTCCCTCACTGCAGGCAGATTCATTACCATCTGAGCCACCAGAGAAGCCCCAATAAAAGTAACGTGCTCTTTAAAACCGTGTTTTCTAGAATTGAAGTCCAAAGTTATGTGTGCAATTCCCTTCCCTGCTGCTAGGTGGCAATTAATGCCTTGGAGAGAAAAAATCTCCACCCATCCCTTGCCCTCCCCCTCATCTTTCCCCACCCAGAAAGATACGTGCATTTTCTTTCCCTTAAGGTAAGAATTTTCTTAAGGATAATTTTCTCTTTCCTGCTTTGTTTTGTCCGAGTAAATTTACATTCACTTTTCCTTTAATTGTTAAGAATATCACATACAAAGCCAACACAGTCTGCCATAGCTCGAGAAGGATAGATCATATCTCTTAAAGAGGGTGGTTTCCAAACAGAGTGTATGTTCATGAGTGATATAGAGTAGGAAGTTGTTATAATTTCCCTGCAGAGGTTTGTTTTTCTCAATTTTAGTAAAGAAAAATTTCCTGTGAAAGAAATTACAACTGGACCACACTACCATTATGCCAAATGTTGTATAATTAAATATAAAACAAAAATAAAATAATTTTTTATTTCAATGTGGTGAGATTGCTTTTTTCAAGTGAACTACAGAACAAACAGTGAAAGAATTTTTCATAAGACTCACAGAGTGGTATTATACAAAAATAATAATTTTTTTCAGATAACCTGCCCCGATTTATCTGTTCTTAGCAAAATTATTTAAAGACTACATGTAGTTTCTATTTGTAAGTTGACTGAATCTCCTCTACATCCTTTTTAAAAAGTTATTTAACCAGAGACGTTGTGTTTCATGACCTTCTTTACCAAGAGTATATGTAGTGGGTGTTGGTTTTATATAAAATTCAAAATATCAAATCCTTGTTCAAAGAAGACTCTCGGTTTAGGTCTTAAACCAGACAGACTCTCCCCAGGCTGAACTTAATGAAGCCGAACACCAAAAAGAAAAGCTGCCCCTGGCATTCTAGGCCTTCCCTGCATCCAGATGGCCTGTCTGTAGCCTGGCCAGAACCAAGCCCTTCCTGCTGCTGGCCTTGGATGACAGCCCCCAGCTGCACCAGCTTCCATACCCTATTAACTCTTCAGTGTCCAAGATGTTTAAGAAGAGTTGGGACCTCCACTGTGATTTGGACTGAAAGGGTAAATCAAGTTTTAAGCTTGAAGTTTACTTTATAAAATTTTTATCCACATCCCCTCCTCCCTCCCCTCCCATAGACTCCTGCCCACAGTAGCTCAGTCAGCCAATTGGCATCAGAGGAGCACCGTTTGGAAGGGAGTGTGTGTGGGCAGGCTGCAGGTGAGGTCAGGGCTGCCAAAGCAGACCATGCGGTTTGTCCTGTGCCTACACCCAATACCTGACTTGTGCCTTTCCAGAGCATGAGTAGATACACAGCAGTCCTGCTGTTCAGGGTGTGGGTAATTTTGAAAAGTATTTTTTTTTAAATAACTTGTTCACAAGACTTAAGTTCAGCAAACAAGAGTGCATAAATGGGAGATATACCATGACCATGAATGGATTTAAGAGAACTCTGAAGCAGTTGTGCCAGAAAAACAAACCTACTCTGTGTTTTAAAAGTATCCTTGTAAGTCTTACTAGTGGCAGCAATTGTTCTTGTCTTGGGTTTTCAGAGGTTTGTTTATACGTGGGAATTTCACCAGGCGGTAACGCACAAAGCAAACGTTACACCTGAAGGCAGACTTTCCCTATGGTTTTTGCTTTTCTCCACATAGAGAGACGTTATTAACTGATTTGTAAGTGTGCTTCTCTGTTGGCAAGAATAGGTATTTTCAGCCGAAAGCCTATATCAGTCTCCTTATTTTTGAATCTCATTTCTTAGTTCTGTGCTCACTGTTATTTTTAATTATTATTATTATGCCTGTTGCCAAGCTATTCCCCTTTCCACAGAGTTGATTAGAGACTTGAGAAATCCAGGCCAACATAAAGACACAGTTTCCAGATGAGACTACGTGAAAAAAGGAAAAAAGAACAGCAAAAGTCCAAAAAAGAGCTTCGAGCTGTAGAGGATAGAGATTAAAAACAGGAACTCACAGAAGGAAGAATGAAAGGATTAAAAAAAACAACACAAACATAGAGTACTGAGATGAAAATAAAGTATATAAAAGAGAGAATAAAAATACATCTGATCTATCTGGTGTTTTGCAGTGTTTAGCCTGGAGTGCTGGGTGGCTCCTCTGAGCAACAGAACCTCTCTCAAGAGTTGACATGAAAGACCTCTCTGGCACTGGTTTTGCATTTGTGACTTTAGAACTGAAACCTTTCCCTTGACCCTTTCCATCTCCCCAGCTCTGTTCAGACCTTTATTCCCCTGGTTTCAGCTATCCCACTTGCTTCTCTGTGTTTGCCTGGCTCTCAAATGCACAAGATTGTGTTTCCAGGCCATGACCTTGTCTCTTTGCAACTAAGATGATGAAAATAAGGACTCGCCATCCAGCTATGTTGTCTCAGGCCAGTTTGAGCAATTCCTCCCCATTGGATGGAGTCCTCAGGACTCTTCTTTCTGTGAAAAATGTAGTGAGCTAGACAGGCATTTAGGAGAGATTTGTCCCCAGTGGGGATAGGATATCATTACTCAGAAAATAGGCTGAGGTCATCTAAATGCAGAAAGAACAAAAAGGTCCATCACTTCTGAACATAAATGTCTAATGACTGATACTGATAACTCTCAGATTGCAACTGGATTTTCACAGAACAGTAAAATGCTACTTGCATGAGAAAGTACATGTGAGGGAAAAAAAAGAAACTAACACGTGGAGTTTAGAGATCAACTTTTTCTCTTAGTAAATCTGAGTCGAACCCGGGTCTCCTCCATTGCAGACAGACGCTTTACCGTCTGAGCCACTAGGGAAGCCCACAGTAAATCTGAAGAAAAGTCCAATTAAAGGGGGACATAGTTTAGAATAAGTCATCTGATGTTAGTTTAATGCTTTTTTTTTTGAAATGTGCATTTTGTTCCTGAGAAAAGAATTTTACTTCCCTTTTCATTTTGAGGAGAGGGGCAAAAACTTGGGAGCATCATTCCTGTGTTCTAGTGCCAAAAGAAAATTGTTGGCATGAGAAATGTTATGAATGTATGAAAAACAATAGTTTTTTCCCCTAATTAGAATGCTGTGTTTTTCACTATTTTCCCCCATCACCGTGAGAGTACATGTACAAAAAAAATGGCATCTTTGCATACAACCCTTTGACCAGATTTCATAATTTTTGCTCTATGCTAATAAGCAGTCTTTACTAGTTTCAGTCTTTACAAATAAGTCTGTAAGTTTCTGAGGCAGGGAATATCAGTAGGGTCTTCTCTGAACTCTGTCTCTTGACCCCCAAATGAAACCCTCTATTCACCTAAACCCCCAGATGAAACCCTCTATTCACCTAAAAAGGTGAAGCTAGACCCTATTCTACAGAGCATTTTTTCCTTATGGTGCCACACAAAACCGTGGGGACTCCACTCTGGCCGAAGAGACAGAGACTGGCTGCCGACCAGTTCAGCTGGCTCAAGAGACGCCAGCTTCCTTGTCCTCTCACAGACAGTCCCCTCTATGCTGACCTTTGACTAATTGGCAGGGCTCTTGAGCTCTGACCCTACTTCCTCTCTGGCCATACTCTTCTTCCCCACATTGTTGGTCCTTCTTGGAAGGGGGAAGAGCCTGAGGAAAAGGTGCTGGGGAGAGGAAAAGGTATAATCCCTGACATTCAAGCCCCTAATGATATCTTCCCCCTCCTTGATAAATGTTACTGTTTATTTAAATGGATGTCAATGAAAGACTTGCAGATTAGTGGAAACAGAATTTAGTGTGGTCTGCAAGCCACTCCAGTACTCTTGCCTCGAAAATCCCATGGACTGCAGAGCCTGGTAGGCTGCAGTCCATGGGGTCGCTAAGAGTCAGACAGGACTGCACTACTTCACTTTCACTTTTCACTTTCATGCATTGGAGAAGGAAATGGCAACCCACTCCAGTGTTCTTGCCTGGAGAATCACAGGGACGGGTGGGCTGCCGTCTCTGGGGTCGCACAGAGTCGGACACGACTGAAGCGACTTAGCAGCAGCAGCAGCAAGCCACTCCAGTACTCTTGTCTAGAAAATCCCATGGATGGAGGAGCCTGGTAGGCTGCAGTCCATGGGGTCGGTACGAGTCGGACGCGACTGAGCTACTTCACTTTCACTTTTCACTTTCACACAATGGAGAAGGCAATGGCAACCCACTCCAGTGTTCTTGCCTGGAGAATCCCAGGGATGGCAGAGCCTGGTGGGCTGCCGTCTATGGGGTCGCAGAGTCGGACACGACTGAAGCGACTTAGCAGCAGCAGCAGCATGCATCGGGGTAGGTAACATACAAATCTCAGAAGACTATGCTAGTTGTTCTGCAAATGTCTTATAATCGTTTTAAATTTTCATATTTAATGGATTTTTAAAAACATTTTCTTACTTTTTGTAATTAATATGATCCCTGTAGTTCCATTGTCTGGAAATAGATTCCAGGAAAAACTGCAATGCATATAGACAATGATCAAAGAACTTAAAAAACTGATGTTAAAGCTTTTAAAAATTCCAATAATTTATCTCATATAATCAATTAACTAATTTTGAAAGAGCCCCAACCAATATATACTTAAGACCCTTCATACCATGTTTAAAACATTTTTTTTAAGGTAAGGAATATGGAAGAATGATTGTAAAACTGTAGAAGTCCCTTTTCAATTGTGAAAGCAAAGATTTGAATGTATTTTCCTGATTTCCCTTTGATGACTTCAGTTATGGCACCTTCTTTGCATGTATGGCATCTCTCCTGCTAACTTCCTAGAAAAAAACTCCCTCCCTCATTTGGTCGTGTTTGTAACCTTACCTTCTGAAAGTTGGCATTCAACTGAAACCAGAGCAAAAAAAAAAAAAGAAAAAGCCTTTTCCCAGTTTGTTGGCAACTTGTTGAAGGCAATTGACTGCTTTTCAATAGAAAACATTTCCTTCCCCTATTGTGTCACCTCTACCCCTTAAAACACTTTCCAGAGCTCTGACTGAGCCCTCCCTGGATTGCCAGACAATGGCTTCCTTTTAAATAAACTTAGAAGCAGCTGGTGTCATATACAGGTATTTTCTTGAGAAAGGAATCATTGATCTCAACCTATAAGGTGTACATAGTTAAGAGCACCACAGAACTGAAAGGGACTTCCCTATTCAACCCCATCCATGAATTTTACAGGGGAAGAAACTGAGACCCAGAGAAATAAGGGTATAGTCCAATTTTTAGAGTAAAGATTCCTCCCTTTTTCTGTGCTATGGACCACCTTGTCAGTCTGGTGAAGCCTGTGATTCCCTTTCAGAATCTTTTTAAGCATGTCAAATAATGTACATGAAGTTGGACCCCCTTTCTTAAATTATGTAGAAAAATTAATTCAAAATGGATCAGAAACATAAACATAAGAGCTAAAACAATGCAATTCTAAGAATAAAACATAAAATTAAACCTTATGAATGTAGATTAGGCAATGGTTTCTTTAGTCTTTTTCAGTTCAGTTCAGTTCAGTTGCTCAGTCATGTCCAACTCTTTGCAACCCCATGAATCACAGCACGCCAAGCCTCCCTGTCCATCACCAACTCCCAGAGTTCACCCAAACTCATGTGCATCAAGTCGGTGATGCCATCCAGCCATCTCATCCTCTGCCGTCCCCTTCTCCTCTTGCCCCCAATCCTTCCCAGCAGCAGGGTCTTTTCCAATGAGTCAACTCGTCCCATGAGGTGGCCAAAGTACTGGAGTTTCAGCCTCAGAATCAGTCCTCCCAGTGAACACCCAGGACTGATCTCCGTTAGGATGGACTGGTTGGATCTCCTTGCAGTCCAAGGGACTAGCAGTTTTATTGAAATTTAATCCCATGCCATTTTGTTTTTGGTTTTTTTTTTTTTTAGTTGTTCAGTGTGTCTGCTGAATCTTTACGACCCCATGGATTATAGCCTCTCAGGCTGCTCTGTCCATGGGATTTCCCAGGCAAGAATACTGGAGTGGGTTGCCATTTCCCTCCCCTGCCAGAGGATCTTCCTGACCCAAGGATAGAACCTGGGTCTCCTGCATGGCAGGCAGATTCTTTACCATCTGAGCTACCAGGGAAGCCCATAAAATTTGTCTATTTAAGATATGCACAGGTTTGGCATATTTACAGAACTGTACAACCGTCACTGTAATCTAATTTTAGAACCTAACTTGTTTCATTTTTTTAAACAATAAGGAGGATTTATTGGTTCATGTACAGAGACTATCAAACAATGACACCAAGGTCTAGATTTTTCTAAGTCTGTCTGTTCTTCTCTGCTGTCATTTTTGTTTCTGTTTTTTTTTTTTTTTTTCTTAAGAAAAATTAGATCTAATAAGGGACTTATAGCCAGAATATATGAAGAACTCTGGCAGCTCAATAATTAAAGACAAACAATCCAATTAAAGAATGGGTAAAAGATATGAATGGGCATTTATCCAAAGAAGACATACTATGACCCATGGCCTACTAACCATGTGAAAAAGTGCTCAGCATCATTAACTATTAGGGAAATTCAAAACAAGACCACTTCATACCCCTTAGGATAGCTGTAATCAAAAAGCATGCAATAATGAGTTGGAGAGGATATTGTGAAATTGGAGCCCTCAAACACTGCTAGTGATGAGCTAGAATGGTGCAACCACATTGGAAAACAGTTTGGCAGTTCTTCAAAAGGCTGAACATGTGACCAAGCAATTTCATTCCTAGGTATAAACCTGGGCTTCCCAGGTGGCTCAAGTGGTAAAGAATCTGCCTGTCAGTGCAGGCATGGCTTCAGGAAGATCCCCTGGAAGAGGAAATGGCAACCTACTCTGGTATTCTTGCCTGGAAAATCCCACAGACAGAGGAGCCTGGTGGGCTACAGTCTATGGGGTCTCAAGGAATTGAACACAACTTAGTGACTGAGCACACAGGTATAAACCCATTAAAAATGAAAGCATAGCATATAATCTACACAAACATTTGTGAATGCTCATAGCATTTCAGCTATTATTCATGCTGATTGAAAAGTAGAAACAACCTAAAAGTCCAAACAAAATATGATATAGCCATGCAGTGAAATATTAGACGGCAATAAAAAGGAACTGGAGTCCTGATACATGATACAACTTGGGTGAACCTTAGAAACATGCTAAGTAAAAGAAAACAGTGACAAAAGACTCATATTGTATGATTCCATTTATATGAAAGGTCCAGAATAGACAAATTTATAAAGACAGAAAGTATATTAGTGGTTGCGAGGGCTGGGGGACAGAGAGGAAAAGAGTAGGTGGTGACTGCTACTGAGTATGAGTTTCTTCTTGTGGTGAAACTATTCTAAACTTAGATATAGTGATGGCTGCATAAGTCTGTGATTATATGAAAGCCTCTGAATTGTACATGCACTTTAAATGGATGAATTTTATGTTATATGATTTTTATCTCAACAAAGACGTTTAAAAAAAATAAAATACAGTGATTTCCCTGGTGGTACAGTGGATAAGAACCTGCCAGTAAGGAACACAGGTTCAATCCTTAGTATGGGAAGATTCTACATGCCAGGAAGCCACCAAGTCCATGTACCACAACTTAGCTGAAGCCCATTTGCCTAGAGCCTGTGCTGCACAGCAAGAGAAATCCCCTCTAGCCACAACTAGAGAAAAGCCTATGCACAGCAATGAAGACCAGTACAGCCCCCTGCCTATATAAAAGGAGAGATGATAGAGAAAGCAAAGTACTTTTAAAAATAAATAAAATATGTAAGAATCCAAAGGAAGCCAAACCTATCAAAATACAATTATCAGAATATAAAAACAAATATCTGATATGGTAGCAATATATGTGCTTCTTTGTTAACATACTAAATTACAAGATGTTTCACAGCAAGTCTATTCAGTCAGTCAGTGAATTCAGTCCCTCAGTCGTGTCTGACTCTTTGCGAGCCCGTGGACGGCAGCACTCCAGGCTTCCCAGTCCATTACCAACTCCTGGAGCCTACTCGAACTCATATCCATTGAGTCAGTGATGCCATCCAACCATCTCATCCTCTGTCATCCCCTTCTCCTCCCACCTTCAATCTTTCCCAGCATCAGGGTCTTTTCAAATGAGTCAGTTCTTCCCATCAGGTGGCCAAAGTATTGGAGTTTCAGCTTCAGCATCAGTCCTTCCAAAGAAATCCCAGGACTGATTTCCTTTAGGATGGACTGGTTGGATCTCCTTGCAGTCCAAGGGATTCTCAAGAGTCATCTCCAACACCACAGTTCAAAAGCATCAATTCTTCTGCACTCAGCTTTCTTTAGAGTCCAACTCTCACATCCATACGTGACTACTGGAAAAACCATAGCCTTAACTGGACGGACTTTTGTTGACGAAGTAATGTCTCTGCTTTTTAATATGCTGTCTAGGTTGGTCATAACTTGTCTTCCAAGGAGCAAGTGTCTTTTAATTTCATGGCTGCAGTCACCATCTGCAGTGATTTTGGAGCCCCCCAAAATAAAGTCTGTCACTGTTTCCATTGTTTCCCCATTTATTTGCCATGAAGTGATGGGACTGGATGCCAGATCTTAGTTTTCTGAATGTTGAACTTTGAGCCAACTTTTTCACTCTCCTCTTTCACTTTCATCAAAGGCTCTTTAGTTCTTCTTTACTTTATGCCATAAGGGTGGTGTCATCTGCATATCTCAGGTTATTGATATTTCTCCCAGCAATCTTGATTCCAGCTTGTGCTTCATCCAGCCTAGCATTTCGTGTGATGTACTCTGCATATAAGTTAAATAAGCAGGGTGACAATATACAGCCTTGACACACTCCTTTCCCGATTTGGAACCAGTCTGATGTTCCATGTCCAGTTCTAAGTGTTGCTTCTTGACCTGCGTACAGATTTCTCAAGAGGCAGGTCAGGTGATCTGGTATTCCCATCTCTTTAAGAAATTTTCCAGTTTGTTGTGATCCACACAGTCAAAGGCTTTGGCAGAGTCAATAAAGCAGAAGTAGATGTTTTTCTAGAACTCTCTTGCTTTTTCCATGATCCAGTGGATGTTGGCAATTTGATCTCTGGTTCTTCTGCCTTTTCTAAATCCAGCTTGACTAACTTCCAGCTTCCATCTGGAAGTTCACGGTTCATGTATCGCTGAAGTCTGGCTTGGAGAATTTTGAGCATTACTTTGCTAGTGTGTGAGATGAGTGCAATTGTGCAGTAGTTTTAGCATTCTTTGGCATTGCCTTTCTTTGGGATTGGAATGAAAACTGACCTTTTCCAGTCCTGTGGCCACTGCTGAGTTTTCGAAATGTGCTAGCATATTGAGTGTAGCACTTTCACAGCATCATCTTTTAGGATTTGAAGTAGCTCAACTGGAATTCCATCACCTCCACTAGCTTTGTTCCTAGTGATGCTTCCTAAGGCCCACTTGACTTCATATTCCAGGATGTCTGGCTCTAGGTCAATGATCACACCACCATGGTTATCTGGGTGATGAAGATCTTTTTTGTATAACTTTTCTGTGTATTCTTGCCACCTCTTCTTAATATCTTCTGCTTCTGTTAGGTCCATACCATTTCTGTCCTTTATTGTGCCCATCTTGGCATGAAATGTTCCCTTGGTAGCTCTAATTTTCTTGAAGAGATCTCTAGTCTTTACCATTCTATTGTTTTCCTCTATTTCTTTGCATTGACCACTGAGAAACAGCAGGTCTGTTCAGTACCATAATTTTGACATAGTGATGAATAGATATGATAGGTTCAGATATCTGCAAACAGTAAGAAATGTCTGACTTCTCTTGGCAAAAATCCTTAAGTACTGCTAATACTCTGTGGTTTCTTGTCTACATTAATAATCAAAGGACTATGTGGCCAATTTAAGCCTACAAATGGGAGGACGTGAATGGTCTGCAGAATTGGGAGAACTCTTGAAGAAAATGGTAAATCTCAATTAGACATCAATGAAAATAATGATGTAATTTTTTTCCCTTTAAGACTCACAGACACCCTGAATTCTGTCTATGGATGGAATGGACCTCCTGGGGATCCATCAAAAGAATTAGTGAAAAAACTGGTTTAAAATCTGTTCCTCCTGACTTAGCCCAGTTCTCTGTCTAATGCTACAGCCCCACCCTCCCCATCCCCTACTTAATGAAGAGGATTAAGTAGAAAAGAATGAGT
Source organism: Tragelaphus eurycerus (assembly GCA_935064755.1). Classification (NCBI taxonomy): domain Eukaryota; kingdom Metazoa; phylum Chordata; class Mammalia; order Artiodactyla; family Bovidae; genus Tragelaphus; species Tragelaphus eurycerus. The sequence continues at coordinate 17,510,213 of CAKXYN010000028.1, read as the reverse complement.
TTTACTTAAATTGCTAGAGTGAGTCAATTCTAAAAAGAGAGGGACCCAACTGTTGCTTGCATGGAAGTTTCTAAAGAGTAAAAAGGATTTTAACTATAACCCTTCCCTACCCATTTCATTCCTGTCCCACTCAGACAACCACCACCACTGTCCATACAACTCATATACACTACTGCTACCAAATGATATTATAATTATTATATTTCAATAGAAGACATTGATTTAGAAAACTAATTGCTGTTTAGTGGAGTTTGACGTTTTCTCAGAGGGAATATTTTTAAGAATTTGGTTTTAAAAACTAGCGAGGCAGAAAAGCTGCCAGCAGAGATTGAATTTGCTGGAAGTAGAGTGAGGTAACTAAGCTAAAATCACTAATTTTAGATTTTACAGAAATTTAGCCACTTTTTAATTTAGAGGGGAGCTTACCAGGGCATGCCATCTTAAGACAGAGCTGCTGGTAAACATGTGGTTGCTAAGAGGTAGAATGCAGGAAAACAAAGACAAACAAATTGTTAGCCCTCATTGTACTCAAACAACAATAAATAGCAGATGATTACACACAGATCAAGTAAAGAATTTTTTTAAAATAGGAATGTGACATGCCTGCTATTATTTGAAACTGGGGACAAGGAGGTTTTGGGGCCCTCTTCTTAATTGCACCTTCCTTCCAAAGCACCTCTACCATGCAATATAGTACTGCCTGATAATAGTCATAGAACCTAGACCATGGTTTGGGATTGGGCATTAAGACTGCTGGTCACTTGGAACTTATTAAAAAATTAGACAAACCCTAATCATATCTTCTGAATTTTTTAAAAGGAAATGTTTTGACTATGGTGTTTTATAGTTTTGTTTTTTTTCTGGCATCAATAATTCTCTGGGCAATATACTTTGTATACCAAAACACTAGAGTCAAAGGGACAGAATATCTAAAATTGACACCATCTGGAGAACCCAGGTTGCATGGCCACCAGATCAAGTGAATCGTAAGTGCAGTAAAAATGGATAGGTATTAGGGAATGTCCAGAACAAGATACTGGTCAAGATTCCATGACTTTCCATAGTAAAGTCATGTGGTTCGAACCCAGCAGTCAAGGTCCATAGACTCAGATTCTCATCCAGAACAAGAATCAAGGCAAGCTGCCGGTCAGAAACCATAGAAGAGAAGCAACCTGATGAGCTCAAAGACTCGGGGGTGGTGGTAGGGGGCGGTAAAGGTAGGTAACCAAATACTCAGGGTAATGGTCCATTAAGCAGAGCTCTCCAGGGACTGATAGAGAGGGACAAGTAGGTAAGACAGACAACTTGAGACTTGGTAACAGCATAGCTCCTGCCTCAGGTCTAAAGATAGGCTGATTCTGATTGAGACAGAACTTAGTCCCTACAAGGAAGGCTAGCCTGAATCTACAAATGAAAGGAGTGGGGAGATGGGGCAGAGGTTGGGGAGTAAGGAAAGGGAGGTGGAGCATCAGCTGCTTTTGGCGAATCCTAACATCACTATATCGGGGAAGGCAATGGCACCCCACCCCAGTACTTTTGCCTGGAAAATCCCATGGACGGAGGAGCCTGGTAGGCTCCAGTCCGTGGGGTCGCTAAGAGTCGGACACGACTGAGCGACTTCACTTTCACTTTTCACTTTCATGCATTGGAGAAGGAAATGGCAACCCACTCCAGTGTTCTTGCCTGGAGAATCCCAGGGACAGGGGAGCCTGGTGAGCTTCCGTCTATGGGGTCGCACAGAGTCGGACACGACTGAAGCGACTTAGCAGCAACATCACTATATGGAGAAGGCAATGGCACCCCACTCCAGTACTTGTGCCTGGAAAATCCCATGGAGGGAGGAGCCTGGTACGTTGCAGTCCATGGGGTTGCTGAGGGTCGGACACGACTTGAGCAACTTCACTTTCACTTTTCACTTTCATGCACTGGAGAAGGAAATGGCAACCCACTCCAATGTTCTTGCCTGGAGAATCCCAGGGACGAGGGAGCCTGGTGGGCTGCTGTCTATGGGGTCACACAGAGTCGGACACGACTGAAGTGACTTAGCAGCAGCAGCAGCAACATCACTATATGTACATATGCTTATTTATAGATATAAATAGCAACAACCATAATTATAGCTGATATAGAGCACTTAAGTGTTACTGTTAATAGCACTTAACATATGTTAATTTACTTAAGCTTTATAACATGCCTACTTTCAGGTTGTGATTTAACCAGTATACACTCTAAAGACATTAATTAATGCAGCTTAAGACACTAATATGGTCTTCTCCCCAGTTGGCTCAGTGGTAAAGAATCTACATGCAATGCAGGAGACGCAGGGTTCGATCCCTGGGTCTGGAAGATCCCCTGGAGAAGGAAATGGCAACTCACTCCAGTATTCTTGCCTGGGGAATCCCATGGACAGAGGAGCCTGGTGGGCTACAGTCCACGGTGTCTTGAAAGTCAGACATGACTTGGTGACTAAACCACCACCACTAAGTGGTACTCTTACCATGAGGGGGACTCCTTCCAGGGGCCTCAGAGTGGATGGGCTCTTGTCTAACATTTGGAAATGAACTATCTGAGGAGACACATCTGCTGACAAAGCAAAAGACTTCATTGGGAAGGGACATCCAGGTAGGCAGAGACCAGCAGGGTAAGGGAACCCAGGAGAACTGCACTGCTGCGTGGCTCAGTCTCAGGTTTTACAGTAATGCAGTTAGCTTTCTGGGCTGTGTCTGGTCAGTCATCTTGCCCATGGCCATATATGGTCCAATTCAAGGTCCTTCCTCAATCAAGATGGTTTCCAGGGCAAGGGTTTCTAAGAAGTTGGCAGGACATACCATGGGCTGGTGTCTTCTCCCTCCTCTTGGACTCTCTGGAATTCTCCTGGTTAGTTTCTGGCGGCAACACTGTGTTCCTTATCAGGATCTCCTCACGCTAGCAGTTATTATCATGCCTAGCTAAGGCAGGTAATTTTGGTCAGTGGTTCCCTATTATTATGTTCTTTATGAAAAAGAGAAAGCAGACACAGAAAGTTAAGTGATTTGTCCAAGTTCCAGTAACTTAGTGAGCAGTAAAAGTGGGATTGTACTGGATTCAGTCTTCCTTACTACTCCATAGCCTTGTTAGTTGTGTGTGTAGATGTATGTGTGTTTGTGTGGTGTATACATACTTATCCACACAGGTGTGTATATTTACATGATATCTATATGTATATTTACATGTGTACACACACAGGCACACACACATATAGATACAGTGGTACGCTGGAAGCAAATGTTCACATCTCTTCCCAACTCCGCATTCAATATCATCAAATTGGTAGCTTGAAATTGGCCATGGTGGGAGTATTTTCGGCAAGAAAATTGGCAAAGGCAATACACCAGGTCTTATTTGAAGGGCTAACTTACCCTTCACATACACATAGATACACACGTTATCTTATGGATAGGCATATATAACATAAGTAACCAAAAACATAAACAAATGCCTATTATAAACCACAAATATGTTAAAAATCCTCAAATGTCAAATGAAGTATAAAAATACTAAGTTAAAGACTGTAATAACTTTATGTTGAACTACTTCCCCTCACACGGCCTATATTGATTAAGAGATCAAATATAATGTTTTCTTTAGAAGATACTTGCTAAAAAAAAAAAGAAGATATTTGCTATACAATGTTAAATTTTAGTATACCAAAAATGTTTCGGTATTACTCTGTGATAGGTCCCTATCAGCCCTAGATCTACTATGTTGCTAAAAGAAAAATACTGATTATAAAAAAACCCCAATGTTGATGTTTGTGGTTGCTGTTTTTCAGTTAGACTCATCACAGAATTAGTAGTGGAAAAGATATAATGTCTATGGCTTTCAATGAAATGTGCCTATGGGTTGCTGTGAATTTTAATATGAAATTCATTGCCTGGCATCGGCACAACTTTTGTTTAACTGAATAAAATCCTCCAAATGGGGATCAACTTCCGTTGTTCAGTATTTATTATTTCATCCACAGTGAAACAGGAACTGTAAGCATTGGGATAAGTGGACTGAAAGGCTTCTAAATCTCACTGGAGCTTCTTAGGATGAGCCCCATTATGTGCAGTAATCTGATCTGATCATTTCCAGCAGTGAAAACCAAAACTAAAGAGGTGTTCTTGCCACCTCATACAACATGTAGGCAAGAGTAGGCAACAATCCGTGTCCTTTGATCCTTCCCGCCAAATGAGTGTGATGGAGTTGTGTAAGGCTGAAGGCCTGGCCACGAGGACAAGAACAGATTCTGTCCTGATGCAGGAGGATGGAGTCAGTAGGTGACAATAATACATGGGACTGGATTTTTTTTTTTTTTGTCTTTGCAAAACTAAACATGTTAATTCTAAGCCTCACAGTCCTCTAATACCTGGTGTTCTGTCTTTAACAAAAATGTGTCTTGGGTGAAATGGTCATCTGAACAGATTCTGAGTACAGTCTGCACTTTTTTATAATGCTGAGAGGCAGTGCAGACCATATGACCACCTCTGGGGCTGTGATTGCATCTCTTCATCTTAAAGCACAGAGCTGAACACAGCTAGCTTATTATTATTATTTCAAGTTTACATAAATAAAAAAGGGTTGTTATGCATAAGCTGGAGGAAAGCAAAACTCAAAGTAAATATATTCATGTATTTCATAAACATTCATGTGCTACATAGTCAAGGAATCAAATAAAAATAAAACAGCACAACTTGATAGAAACATTATGCTAAGTTTTATTCCCAAATCAGTTGAGATAAATTTTTTTATAATTTCATTTTCTCATACACTGCTTTGGAATCCTAAAATTGTACTGGAATTACTCCAGAAGTCCTAAGATACTAAAGCATATCCATTTATCTTGATAGATAAAGATATTACAAAATCATTCATGAGGCTAGTGTTTTCTCTGACTTACCTGAACATAATGAATTAAGACTGGGGAGAACTTATTAGTAATGATGAATACCCTACTTGTACCATTTAAACAAAACTAGAGAAGAAAAAAAAGACTGAAAAGAGAAATAAGACAAGCAGAGGATACTAGAGAATACAAGGTAACCAAACAAAGTTTGAGGGAGCAAGTCAGTCTGAATTTTACTCTTGCTGCCATGGGTGATGTAATTTGTTAAACTTTTTATAGAAAAAAAATGACCTTGAAATCTAATTATTATTATTATATTTTCTTATTCTCTTTTAAAATAGAAACACTGTAATAATTCTTGATGTAAACATAGATATATAAGTGAGGAATTACCAAAAAGATTGCTTTAAAAATTTTTTTTATTGGCGTATATTTGCATTACAGTGTTGTATTAGTCTGAAAGATTGCTTTTAAACATTTTGCAAATTCAGAGTACAGCACTTTCACTAGGATGTCCATTATTTCTCTGCAGAGCAGGAGGAAATGCCGTGGACTTGCCTGCCTCTTACTGGGTGCATGCTGTCGCTTCAGTTGTGTCCGACTCTTTTCAACCCCATAGCCTGTAGTCCACCACGCTCCTCTGTCCATGGGATTCTCCAGACGAGCATATTGGAGTGAGTTGACATTTCTCCTTCCAGGGGATCTCCCCAACCTAGGGATAGAACTTGAGTCTCTTATGTCTCCTGCATTGGCAGGTGGGTTGTCTACCCCTACTGCCACCTGGGAATCCCAAATTAGATTATGATATGTTGAGAATTACATATCTCAACACAACACACATATGATAATCCAGAAAGATATTATTACCCAACAAAACATAAGTACTCAGGGAACTTAAAGAGTGAGACCACTCTATACAGAACAGAGTATACTCAACCTTAAAAATCTGATTTCAGTGACATTATTATTGGATCATTTGCATCCAGCAAATCTCACCCATCAACAAGCATGCTGTGAGAAACAAATAACTATTCTTCAATAGTTGCAATGATTTTGTAATTTTAAATGTATAATTATATTTACATTAAGACAATATCTTTGTTCAGAGAAGGCAATGGCACTCCACTCCAGTACTCTTGCCTGGAAAATCCCATGGACGGAGGAGCCTGGTAGGCTGCAGTCCATGGGGTCGCTAGGAGTCGGACACGACTTGAGCGACTTCACTTTCACTTTTCACTTTCATGCATTGGAGAAGGAAATGGCAGCCCACTCCAGTGTTCTTGACTGGAGAATCCCAGGGATGGGGGAGCCTGGTGGGCTGCCGTCTATGGGGTCGCACAGAGTCGGACATGACTGAAGCGACTTAGCAGCAGCAGCAGCAATATCTTTGTTTAGATGCTTCTGATATTTCTCTCTTTAAAATTTCTTTTTCATCAAATACAATGTTAACTTTTTTTGCCACACCCAATGCCTGTGAGTTCTTAATTCCCTGACCAGGTATTGAATCAATGCCCCCTGTATTGGAAGCACAGAGTCTTAACCACTGAACTTTCAGGGAAGTTCTTAGATGCTTCTGATATTTAGAATTTCACATTGAAGATCTTATTAGTTTTATATATATCACTATCGGGCTGTGATGGGTACAGGAAGGTTAATCCAAGAACAAAGAAATTTTATGACTCTTTGAGAATTCAAATTACCATCTGAGGGTGGCTCAGACAGCTGCCTGCAGTGCCGCAGACGCAGGTTTGATCCCTGGGTCAGGAAGATCCCCTGGAGAAGGGAACGGCAACCACTCCAGTATTCTTGCCTGGAGAATCCCATGGACAGAGGAGCCTAGCAGGCTACAGTCCATGGGGTCACAAAGAGTCAGACACGACTGAGTCCACCAACACTTTTTGAGAATTCAATTTAAAGCCCCTATGCAATTGATTGGGCTTCCCTGGTAGCTCAGCTGGTAAAGAATCTACCTGCCATGCAGAAGACCCCAGTTCAATTCATGGGTTGGGAAGATCCCCTGGAGAAGGGATAGGCTACCCACTCTAGTATTCTTGGGCTTCCTTGGTGGCTTAGACAGTAAAATATCTGCCTGCAATGTGAGACACCTGGGTTCCATCCCTGGATTGGCAAGATCCCTGGAGAAAGACACATCAACCCACTCTAATATTCTTGCCTGGAGAATCCCAGTGGACAGAGGAGCCTGGTGGACTACAATTCATGGGGTCACAAAGAGTCAAACACGACTGAGCAACTAAGCACACATATACGTGCAATTGATTGGAACAAATCTATGCAAAATCATCCAGGGGAGACATGTGTCATTCACCAGGAGGACTGACTTGTTATTTTATGTAAGAGGTTGTGGAAGCATAGAGAAAGGACAGTCTCTAGGACAAATGGGGGTGGTGTTTGTGCAAGTGCTCTCCTGGGAGAGAAGGTCCCAGCCAAATGCCTCAGATTATTGCAGTTCTACTGGCAAGAACATTCTCAAAGTGAACATGCATCCAGGGAATTATAGGCAATGAATTTCCAGGGTTTCCAGCTCCCTTAGGATGATCTGAGTATCCCTGTTGTAGGATTGCTACATCAGGCTAAGACAGGTTGTCCCTTTTAAACATTGAATTATTCTAATACCTCTGGTTCTGCTTCCAGGTTCACCAAACAACAGTCTAATTAGAATCTTGAATGTCTGCTTTAAAGAGGGGAGAAAGGACTAGCCACATGGATGTGACCTGTCGTTGTGACATTCATTGTTCATTGCAAATTAATAAAGTGGCTTTTCTGGTTCAATGTAGTTTTGGCAGAGTGATTTGCTAAAGTATAAGTTTTATTTTGTCCTTACTATATTTCCCCCCACATTTCAGAAAGTAGATTAATGTAACCACAATCACCAATGAAGATATAGAACTATTTTATTATCACAAAGATCCCTCATCTACCCCCTTTATTGTCATTCCTAGGCTCCTCCCCTCCCCCAATCCAAATTCCTAGAACCACTAATCTATCCTCCATCTCTATAATTTTATAATTTTTAGCATGCTATGTAGATGGAATCATACAGTGTGCAACCTTTTTGAGATTGGCTTCTTTTTACTCAGCATAATTCTTTCGAGATCCATCCAGGTTGTTGCATGTATCGACAGTTTCTTTCTTCTTATTGTTGAGGAATATTCCATGATTTGGAGGTATTTATCTTAACTAGTCACCCACTGAAAGATATTAGGGTTATTTCCAATTTTAGCCTATTACAAATAAACATACGGGAAACATTTCTGTGTATGTTTTTGTGAGGACTTAAATTCTCACTTATCTGTATAAATGCCCAGGGGAGTGATTGCTGGGTCATGTGGTAAGTATATGTTTAGTTTTTTAAGAAATTGCCAAACTATTTTGCAGATTAGCTAAGCCATTTAACTTTACTACCAGCAATATATAATAGAGCCAGTTGTTCTGTCAGCATTTGGTTTTGTCACTATTTCATTTTAGCCATTTTTATAGATATATGAAGATGTTTCATCGTGATTTTAGTTTTGCATTTCCCTAGTGGCTAATAATATTGAACGCATTTTTTATTTACTACCTGTATATCACCTTTATAGAAATACCTCTTCTCTTTTGCCCTTTTTCGAATTGGATCGTTTTTTCTTACAATTGATTTTTGAGAGTTCTTTATGGTCCTTTGGAGAAGGAAATGGCAACACACTCTAGTATTCTTGCCTGGAAAATCCCAAGGATGGAGGAGCCTGGCAGGCTACAGTTCGTGTGAAGAGTCGGACACGACTGAGAGACTTCACTTTATGGTCTTTTGAAGATATTTGGTTTGCGATACTTTTGTAATACTTTTTGGTTTGCAAACACATTTTCCCATTCTGTGTCTTGTCTTTTTATTCTCTTAGGAGGATGTGTTGCAGAGCAAGACGTTTTAAAGTTTGATGAGTCCAATTTATCAAATTTTCTCTTATGGCTTAGGCTTTCAGTGTCATGCCGAAGAGCTCTTCACCTAGTCCTAGGTTCCAAAAACTTTCTGCTTTGTTTTCATCTAATAGTATTGTAGTTTGACATTTTACATGTAAATCTGTGATTCATTTGGAGTTATTGTTGAATAAGGTGAACTTCAGTTGAAGTTCATTTCTTTGCCTGTGAATGTCCAATGGCTCTAGTACCATTTGTTGAAAAGGCTGGCTTTCCCCCACTGAGTTGTTTTGCAGCTTTGTTGAAGATCATTTGGCCTTGCTTATGTGAGTCTATTTCCCTGTACTACTCAAATAGCTCTATCTATCTGTCTCTTCACCGATACCACACTGCTTTTTTTTTTTTTTCCTATGGTATTAACATGTAAGATCCATTAAATTTTTTCTCTCTGAATAATAGCTCTTTTTTTTTTTTTTTTTTTTTTTGTCTTATATATGCCAGGCATTGCTTTAAGTACTTCACAAGGATACACTTATTTAAACCTCACAAACTCCTAGGAGATGATTTATGCCCCATTTTATAGAGGAGAAAACTGACAGAGTAGTTGAGTAACTTTTTTAAGAGATGGATTTGGAACCCAGGCTCACACAGTAGCCACTGTGCGTTATTGTCTTTCTGAAGTGAACCAATTTTTATCTCCTCACAGAGTTGATTTTACTGAACTTTGCATTGGCATTTTACCATGAAACCATGTTAAAAGATATGATAAGAAATAGCTCTATAAACCTATTGTATCTACTGTAGGCAAGTTGATGAGGATGTGGTTCACTACGTCACATGGTGTCCTCTTTAGGAGGACAGATGGGAAAACTGCCTCTCAAATCTCAGTACCAGGAATAGATATATTTCTCCTGACTAAGTGGTTTGTTTTTATCTCTTGGACGTTGTGAAACTGTATAAGTGATTACATTTCCCACTTTGTGCTGGCTGCTAAAAAGCTCAGAACCCAATTTTCAGCCTATCTTTAGCAGTGATGTGCACTGGATCTAATGTTATTGTACTTCTGACTTCATCTTATTTTTCTACCCTTATTTTCTCTTCTCCCTCATTTCCTCCCTAACTTATTTCTTTTTGCTTTAGTCTTTTAAAAAATCAGAGAGCATAAAAAGTCAAACATAAGGCTTTTACCAAAAGCAGCAAAACAAAACTACAGTCCCTTTGCCCACTTCTGATTCCCACTCTGTGGAACCAACTAAGGTCAGTCACATCTTTTAGCTCTTTCATCTGGCGCTTGTGTTTTTTTTTTTTTCCTTGACTTTTCAGTTTAAGCATTATTTCCTGATTTCTTATTATGGAGAGTAGAATTTTGTTTTCTTACAGTGCTCTCTGTAACACACACCCTTCACCTATGACTATCCTTCCATTGTAATAATATCACAATTCTGATTAACCCCATTTTCAGTGTTTACATTATTATGCCTATGGAAATATTGCTCACAGGTGGACTGCTTGCTGTTCACTTTGTGTCTTATATAGTCATTTTGTTTTCCCTTAGGTTAATAATTGTCTTTTTTAAACTTCTGTTTCCATAAAGCAGTCACTAATTTCTGCCTAAGCCCTCCGACAGAATTATAAATCTCTCACTCTATCCGATTTGTTTGTTTTCTCACAGACATCTCTTCTGGATGTCATCCTGGAGCTTTTCATCGTCCAGCTTCAGTCTGGGCTTGTTGTTCTCCAGGCTGGCTGCCCAGTTGTCATTCTGTGACTTCCCTTTCTCATCATTTTGAGAATTCTCTCTACATCTCTCTTTTACTGGGTCTCTTGTTTCCTGGAACTCATATTTTCCTCTTGGTTTTGCTCACTTTGTTTGGTGGAACACATCCTGCAATAGATTCCTGAGAAAAAGTTCATGAAAGGTAAATTGTTTTTTAGGACCCGCATGTTTGAAATGCTTTTATTTTAGCAGCACATTTAAATGGATAGTCTGGGTATAGAATTCTAGGTTGGAAATAATTTTCCCTCAGAATTTTAAATACATTGCTTCTCTGTCTTCTAGCTTTCCATATTGCTATTGAGAGTTTGACACTAGGTACCTCCTGTGGGACTGGAAGATTATTTTTCTCCTCTCTGGAAGGTTTTGAGATCTTCCTTTTCTTCCTAACATTCTGTAATTCCATGATGATTCACCTTGGATTAGATTAGATCCATTTTGTCCACTGTACAAAATGAACTTTAACACCGTGGGCCTTTTTGATCTGAAAATATGTTTCCTTCAGTTTTGAGAAATTATCATGTATATTTTTATTTTAGGAATTTCCTCCCCTCCATTTTTTTCTGTTCATCCTAGAACTTTTGATTCAGTTGTTGAATCACTTAAACTGATCTGATTTTCTTCTTATCTTTCCTTTTCCCCCGCCTTGGAGATTTTCTTTGTCTTCTAACACTTCAGTTGAATTTTTAAATCTGCTATCATATTTTTTTATTTTCTTTTTTATTGGAAGGGTGTGTGGCATGCCACATAGCATAGGGGGTCTTAGTTTCCTGACCAAGGATGGAACCTGCACCCCCTGGAATGGGAGCATGGGGCCTTAATCACTGGGTTGCCAGGGAAGTCCCATCATATTTTTACTTTCTAGAGCTCTTCCTAGTTCCCTGATTGCCCCTTCCTTCCTGTCCCTGTTTTTGTTTTGCTTTGTTTTTCAATGGCATACTGTTCTTATTTCATTTTCCCATACTTCTCTAAGGGCACTCATTTTAGTGCTTGACATTTTCTTTTATTTCCACCATTATCGTCTCCCTCTGAACTCTTTTTGTTTGTATTTACATTTGCAATTTTTCATAAATGGCTGCCTATTCATATTTAAGAGTGAGACACTTAAATGCCCCTTCTGTGAATGTGCAGAGTGTATTGGACCGTTGAGCTTTTCAATAGTGTCACGTTTAGGGGTGGGGCAGTGGAAGGTACCTTCAAATGTCCTTATTTATAGATATTTTCTCTTAGGCTGGTTAGTGAGCCAGTCAAAGAAATCTTTTTACATGGCAGTTTATGAACCTGGCTTCTAGAGAGTATTAGGGGGAAAAGGCTGGAGGGTGGGGCTGCAGGGAGCTCATCCTTCCTTACAGAGACCTCCATCTAATCCTCCTGTCTTCAGCGAGGTCTCATGCACCAGGCAGAGAACTTTTGACCCAGCCTCTCAAGAGAAACTTCCTGACTTCTTCCAGGTAACCTTTGTAAGGGCTTTCCTGGTGGCCCAGTGGTGAAGAATCCGCCTGCAATGCAGAAGACACGGCAGGTGTGGGTTTGATTCCTGAGTCATATAGATCCCCTGGAGGAGGAAATGGCAACCCACTCCAGTATCCTTGCCTGGAAGATCTCATGGACAGAGGAGCCTGACAGGCTACAGTCCATGGGGTCACAAAGAGTCGGACATGACTGAGTGACTGTCACTTTCTTTTAGGTAGTCACTTGGCTGTGCTTTTGGGATAATCTAGGGATCTAACGGCGGGGAAGGCAATGGACCCCACCCCAGTACTCTTGCCTGGAAAATCCCATGGACGGAGGACCCTGGTGGGCTGCAGTCCATGGGGTCGCTAAGAGTCGGACACGACTTCACTTTCACTTTCACTTTTCACTTTTATGCATTGGAGAAGGAAATGGCAACCCACTCCAGTGTTCTTGCCTGGAGAATCCCGGGAGCGGTGGAGCCTGGTGGGCTGCCGTCTATGGGGTCGCACAGAGTCGGACACGACTGAAGTGACTTAGCAGCAGCAGCAGGGATCTAACGGATGGTTATAAAGACATTCAAATAATCTTTTCTTTCCATTCACACACCACATTCCCATCTTCAGAGTCACTTGGTCCCTTTGATTTCAGAAGTTTCCAGGGTTCTGTGGTGCAATTTATCTTCCTTTTTTTAGCTTTATTTGATTTGTCCCATATGAGGGAGCCTGAATTTTGACTCAGGACCAAAACAAAAGTTTGAAGGCAAAGTCAGAGAAATGGTGCCCATGGTAGAATACAAAACATGAACAAAAGCAAGAGAGTCTCTGCAACCAGAGGAATAATCATATCCAAAGTCACAATCTTTGTCTACTTTCTATGTGTTTCTCCACTTAAAAAGACAGTCTTTTGGACTCTGGGAGAGGGAGAGAGTGGGATGATTTGGGAGAATAGCATTGAAATATGTATAATATCATATCTGAAATGAGTCGCCAGTCCAGGTACGATGCCTGATAACGGATGCCTGGGGCTGGTGCACTGGGATGACCCAGAGGGATGGTATGGGGAGGGAGGAGGGAGGAGGGTTCAGGATGGGGAACACATGTATACTTGTGGCGGATTCCTTTTGATGTATGGCAAAAGCAATACAATATTGTAAAGTTAAGCAAAATAAAATTAAAAAAAAAAAAAAAAGACAGTGCTCTGAAATAATGTGATGAACAGGAGCAGTAGTTCCCTCTGCTGATCCCAAGCTATGTCCTGAGGGAGAGTCAAGGCTATATATGAAGAATGATTTCAAGGTCAGAGGTCTGGAGGTTGTAGAAAAGTTAAGAAATATGTCCAGGCTTTAGGACTAAGGTCAACAGCAATGTGAGGATGGAGAAGTTTCAATTTTATGTGATTCTTAATTTAGAAGTGCACCCGGATGTCTTAAAGGAGTCTCTGGCAAGGGGGCTGAGTTATGATTTCCACCTTCCCTGTCCAGTCGGCCTTTGAGGACTGGCTGGTTGATAGAAATCTACTTGTTAGGGACATTTCACTTTACTAAAGTAAACAGAGTGGGCCTTTACAAAACTTAGAGACCTTCCTACACAAGGAGAAGGCTGTTAATATACTTTCCATCTCAGGGCATCCCACTGGGTTGTTGCCCCAGTGGGATGTACTACAGATAGACCTGTAATTTTCTGCCAAGTTTGGCCCCTAGGGCCATCTCAAGAAGAATGGTTGTGTCCCTACTGTCGTGTCATCTACAAACTGGCGCTTGCCAAGGGCATTTGCCATCTGCCTCTGTGGAGATTGAGCCCTGTGCTACTGCAGCTGTTGACCTTAGATATGCCCTCAAGGGAGTTCAGAGTGGAGACTGAGGCACTCTGTGTTCCAGGGAAACTCGTGGAACAGGTCTTTAGATAGTTTCAGGAACTGTGTTCATGATCCCAGTCTTTGCATCTCCCCCTATCTAGAAAAGCTCTAAATCCCTTCATGATGACATCAGCTCTTTGTGACTAGCAGAAAACCTCTGATAAAGTAAGTGCTTGATTGCACTGAACTCCCCTCTTCACCAAAATCTTACATATTGGCCTTCCTCTACTACCTCTTTGGAGTAGTCTCTCAGAGCTATCAGCCTTCCCAGGTGGTGCTAGTGGTAAAGAACCCACCAGCCAATGCAGGAGACTTAGGAGATGTGGGTTTGATCCCTGGGTTGGGAAGGTCCCTTGGAGGAGGGTACAGCAACCCACTCCAGTATCTTACCTGGAGAATCCCATGGACACAGGAACCTGGTGGCTATAGTCCAGGGGTCACAAAGAATTGGACATGACTGAAGTGATTTAGCACGCACACACATGCACTCAGAGCTATCTGAAGTGCTATTTTCCAGGCAGCAGTCCTCATTTTGCCCCAAATAAAACATAATTCACAACTTTCATGTTGTACATCTTTTTTTAGATTACAGTCACATTAATAACATTAAGTTTAAGTATATATAGCCTAGCTTCCCTTAAGAGATGACTCAGAGTTGGTACACAAGAAATATCCTGAAAGGTAGAAGGAAGGAAAGAACGAACGAAGAAGGAAAAAGCTTATTTGCATTTGTAGCTTTGTCTTTCAGAACTTTTAAAGTGTAATATGTATATATATGTGTGGCTCAGTCGTGTCCAACTTTGCAACCCCAAGCTCTTCTGTCCATGGGATTTCCCAGGCAAGAATACTGGAATGGGTTGCCATTTCCTACTCCAGGGGATCTTCCTGACCCAGGGATGGAACCCATGTCTCTTGAGTTTCCTGCATTGCAGGTGGATTCTTTACCGCTGAGTCATTGGGGAAGCCCTTAAGGTGTAATACTACAATAATAATAATAAATAATAAAATTTTAAAGTCTGATGCAGAGATTTACAACAAAAAGGTGTTAAATCATAGCAGACAGAGGGATTTGAAGATATAGTGGAGTAAGGAACTTCCCTGTCAGTCCAGTAGTTTAGAATGTGTTTGCAATGCAGGGGGCAAGGTTTGATCCCTGATCAAGGGACTAAGATCACACATGTTACTCAGGGAGGCTAAAGGAATAAATAAAACATCATTCCTTAAAAAAAAAAAAAAAGATACAGTGGAGTAAGTAAGTGATTTAACTCTCTGATCAAGAGAGAAAAGCTATGGGAGCAAAGGAAAGAAACAGAAAATCAAGATGGTGACTGCCAGCTAGAAGAACTTAAGTTCCCCTCCTCCTGGTGACCCTGTGGAGATTCCCACAACTCTGTCAGCATCTAGAACTTATTTGACTGTGAGTGGAGTGAGAAAGTGCCAGATAGTGGAACCAGTGGCTTCCTGGAAGGATGGGATAGAGAAGCTCAGAGACTGACACAACCAGAGGACAGAAGAAGAAAGGAAATGACCTTTAGATAGAAGCGGAACTGTAAGTTTTCCTGATTGCTTCTAGCATTCTGCACATACAAAGGAGCCCCAGGAAAACAGTCTCAAAAGGAGAGGAAATAGTGTCAGTGTTGCTGGTGAGGAAAATGTACTTTGCAGATACAGATCACCCAGGGATTCTTAATGTCTATATGATGGTCACGCAAAGATTTGTGGATAGATAATCTTTTCTGTTAAAACAACAAAAAAAACAATGAACTGTGGCACACTGAGTCCCCTAGAAACTGACTCTGAGGTAGATATTCACATGCAGGAAGCTTTCTGGAGAGTGCCCAGGGATTCAAATACCAGTAAAGGAGTGCAGGAAGTAGGGCTTCATAGAAGGTTGGCAGAGTGGTCACAACAAAGGTCGGCCCGCCAATCCTCTGGGGAACTCTGTCCTGCCTTGGCTCAAAGAGGACTGGGCATTCATACTTGGGCATGGACCAGTCATTAGTTGTAGGCTGCCTATGAGCTTGGACAACTTGACTCTCTTCAACTGAGGACAGTATCAGAAGAGAGACCCATCTGAGCGCCATCGGCTGCCTATATTACCAGCAGCTGTGGGAGTGATTGCCTCAATTCAGGAAGAAGGATCTGAGTAACATACCACAGCATCCATTACAGCCAACCGTTTGCACTGTGTCCACACACTTTCACTATGATAAGCTTTGGGAACAGCTCCTCCAGGATTCTAGTTGGTCTATGTTCGTGGGGAAATCTACAAGAGGAAGGTTAGTGGATAAACTAAAGCCCCTGGTGCTGCTTCTGGTCTGAAGGTTGCAATTTGTCTACAGCCATACCGCCCTGAATGCACGCAATCTCATCCGAAGGTTGCAAATTATACTCATTGTCTCCCTGCTATACAAACCATTTTCATTTCCCTCACCTTCAGCACTGCCATATAAGCGTCCTATGTGGTGGGCCCCTGGTTACCATGTCCTTCTTGGGCTGTGGCTACTCCATTTACCATAAAAATTGTGCAAAAAACTACTCAGTCAATCACCAGGGCCTCTAAATACAGACTCCAGTGTTGCTGGGACAGGAAGTGTAAATGCCACAATTAGTCACTGTGAGTGATAAGCAGAAGCCAGAACCTCTCCTATTTCCTTCCCTTGGATTTCAGAGCCATGTATTATGTCTATTGAGAACACAGTCAGATATTAATATAATAGATGTTGATTTATGGTATATGCTGCATCTTGGAAGATATCACTCCATCTTTGGAAGGTATCACCTCCAAAGTGCTACTGCAGCTGCACCTTTAAAAGGCCATTTTGTCACTGTCAAGTTGACAACTTCTGTATAGTGTGGTATGAAACAGAAAGAATGGATCCCAAGGTCATGGGTCATGTTGCACCTTCTCTGTTTGAAATGAGTTCCTGGTTTCAATCAAAATATTACAGGATTCTGTGTTGGTGGATCAAGCACTCCATTCATATGCCTTCAAATAGTGGTGCTAACTGAGGCCCTGAGGACGGGAAAGGCATACCTATACCCTAAATATATATTCATTCCAGTCAAAATTAATCACGGTCCCTTCCAGTATCGTCAACTTACCATCAAGTTGTTGGTTGGTCTCCTGGAAGAATGGTGCCATATTGAGGACTCAGTGTGGGTCTCTCTTAGGAATGGGTTGAACAGAGGGAGAAATAAGAGAGATACAGTTGCATCAAAGGCTTCCATAGGAGCCCATTGAATGTCGATCCATGAGGCAAGTGAGTGTGGCCAACTAAATATCCACCCCTCCATCACTGGCCAGTAATTATTAGTGGCTGCCCTCAAAGAAGGGAGCATGACCTTGGGCAAGGTAGCTTTCTTCAGTTGAGGGAGAGCAATACTTGGAGAGACATTCATCTGAGAGCAGTCAACGAACTCTCACAGCAAGTAGGAGAATGAATATCTGAGTCCTGAAGGAGAGAGTTAGGAATAATTGACTAACTGGTAGGCATTTCCATTCTAAATCTCAGCTTTTCCAAGGAGTTCTAGAATGGGGATAGGTTGGAGGAGGGCAGAAAATTGTGATATATCATCTGCCAGATGTTGTAGTTGCTTATGTGGGAAAATTCATTGAAAATTGTATATATTGTGGTTTCATGTATATCTAACCAAACTTTGAGTTGATCCAAGCAAAAAAATTCTAAATGGATCAATAAAAAGTACAAAGAATGCCTTTATTCTAAAATATCCACTATTTATAAGATTCTGATTACTTTAAAAACTTTTATTGTTGTATAGACATAATGTTTACATATTCAGATCAAGAAGTTATTTTCATGCTATTTAAATATATATTTATCTCCATTAATACAGTTTGTTCATAGATTTATTATTTTTATTAGTAATTCAATATTCTACCATACTAATTTATCAATGTTATAATGAGTTAATCTCTCTGTTTGGAGCGTATGACTTATATCTGGTTTTTCACAATAAGTAGTACAAGTATAAAAAATAGCTTAAAAAAATCTCTCTTTTTTTACTCCCATAATGGGATTAAAAGCTCTATTACCAGGTTGTTTTTAAGAAAGATTTTCCTAATTTTCAATACTGCAGCAATGTTCAAATGTCTGCTTACCAATTATTAGACTCTTAACACTGGTTTTTTCTTACTTTTGGTAGTAGAAAGAATGTTTACCTCATTATTGTTTTAAATTCAGTTTCCTTAATTATTAGTGAGGCAAAGAGTTTTCCCAAGTGTTTATTACCTTTTGTATTTTTTGTTATTTATATCTTTTGGCTATTTATCTCTCTTAAAAAGGAGACTGGTCTTTCATATTTTTATCAGTCCCTTATGTATTATAGACAACAAATGTTATTTGACATTTATTTTCAGTGGTTTCTCATTCCATTGCTCTTTATCTTGAATTCACTTTTTAATTAAATAGTTTGCTTTGTGTTTTATAGCATAAAACCCATTAATAATTTCTTTAGATGTTTCAATATTTTAAAATTGATATACTGTTTCCATTAGGAAAGATATGTTATCATAATCTGTAAACTTTTTATCTTCAAATGACAATAGATTTCTGTTAAGTTATTTAATACCTCCAAATCTATTGTGGCATATAGTAGAAATTATGATCATTGTTTTTTGGCCTTTTGGCTGAGATCAAGTGTAATCAGAGTCTTTTAAATGTTATCTAGTTTCTCCTGTACTGCTTAACAGAGATTCATTTATTTGTCACTTATTTCATCATATTTTTCATGTTTTTAACTTACTGTGTAGGTAGGTTCAAATTTATTTCTGAAATTTCCAATCTTATCAATAGGTCTACTTTTTTAAAAAATATAGTAATATCAGATTCTTCCCTCGTACATCCCTTTAAGAACTGAAGTAATTTTGGCTTTAAAATATGTGCATATGGTGGGTAGGTGGGAGGGAGGCTTTAGAGGGAAGACATATATGTATACATAGACCTGATTCATATTGTTGTACAGCAGAAATTAATACAACATTATACAACAATTATCCTCCAATTAAAATTTTAAAATGTGCATATGAACATAGATATGTGCATATGAATACAGAGGCATTAAAAAAAGGTCTGGATGGTTAGCCTTGGATGATTGAATTACAGATGAGCTTTATATTTTTCTTGCCCTTTATCAATAAATTCTAATATATGTTATATTACAAAGCACACATCACTTCAATGCTTAAAAAAAAGAGAAGCTATGCAGATAAAATTAAGAAAAATATTAATCATAAAATAAAAGATAATTATTAAGAAAACAAAAAGAAGGAGCAGATTAGGGGCAAACTCATATAGACAACGATTGGTCTCAGTCTTTTGTGTGTGCTAAGTTGCTTCAGTCATGTCCGACTCTTAGACCATAGCCTGCCAGGCTGCTCTGTCCATGGGATTCTCCAGGCAAGAATACTGGAGAGGGTTGCCAAGCCCTCCTCCAGAGGATCTTCCCAACCCAGAAATTGAATGCGAGTCTTTTATATCTCCTGCATTGGCAGACAAGTCCTTTACCACTAGCACCACTTGGGAAGCCCCTTAATGTGACTGTGATAACAGTGTTTGGCCCTCTTTGTAAGCACATCTCTGCATAGCCACCCCTTGACATTTCTGAAATGTCCACTTTTGTCCCAGTCTGTCTCAGTTCTGTTTCTGGAATCTACTCGCTGTGACTACAACTGTATTTGGCTTTCAACGCCATTGATTCCCACGGCTGACTACTTGTCACTGATTTCTTTCTGGACTTCTGATTTCAGATCTTGCTCTTTGTGTGTTTGGGTTGACTCTGCTCAAATCTCTTCATAGTCCTTCCCCAACTGTCAATCCTCTCGACCCCTAAACTGCCCACCAGCTTCTGAGTTGTTCTAGTCTCAGCTGCAACAGAAAGTCTGGGGTGACAGACCATCTGTTGATAACAGCCATGCCCTGGACATGGTTTTTTGGACCAGAGGTGGATACTTGCTCATGCGAGAAACAACTTGTGATTTGCATGCTCAGTCACTCAATTGTGTCCAACTCATTGTGACCCCATGGACTGTAGCCAGCCAGGTTTCTCTGTCCATGGGATTTCCCAGGCAAGAATACTGGAGTGGGTTGCCATTTCCTTCTCCAGGGGATCTTCCTGACCCAGCAATTGAACCCACGTCTCCTGAATTGGCAGGTGGATTCTTTACCACTGAGCCACCACAGAAGATGCCTCATTAATTAGCATTGCATTAAATTTGTGAATGGGAAGTATGACCATATCATTTGTTTAGTCTTTCCAATTATGAGCAGAAATAGCTCTCCATCTAGCCTGGTTTTCTTTCAGTGTGTTATTAGGGTTGTGTAGTTTTATTTACAGCTCTTGGTGTGTGTGTGTGTGAGTATTGTAGGTAAATAATGGGGATTTGGTGTTTGGGTTGCAAATGTGACTGTTTTTTTACACCTTAGTTTCTGGCTGTTGATTGTGACAACTATTTTTAAATCTGCTTATATTTTCTGCTGACCATCTGAGGAAATGAGGAATTGCCCAGTGTGAGAAGGGCTGCTTAGCAGAGATGGATTTGCATCGCTTATTTGCTTTCACATGTTTGTGTCTCTTGTGGATAATGTTTGAGTAGTGCCTGGCCCTTGTGAATCATGTGGGTGGTGTACCTTTACGTTTTCCTCTATGAATAAGCCAGGTTAATTGATCTGTACTGGAACCAAATCCATGTCCTTAAGCCCTCTGAAGGCACAGGCAGTACAGACCTTTGCTTTCAACATCACTTATTTCCAATAATTACAGTTGTCTGGGCTGCTTTGGGAGATACTGATTTTTATGATGTGAATAGACTGAAAAACTAGTTATTTGGGGATTGGTTGTAAGTTTTTGAGCAATGGATTAAGGGCTGAGCTAAGTCATGTCCTAAAAATATGCTGTGAAAAAAATATGCTGTGTTTTGAAAATTATACAAATAATACGTGTTCATTGTAGAAAAATGAGACAATGCAGATAAGCTAAAAAAAAGAGAGAGAATGCCTAAAATCTTACCATTTACAGTTGGTTGCTGTTATTTTGGTATTTTTACTTCCAAGTGGTTTCCTATGTCTGAAGTATATAATTAATTATACAAATAAACATGCACACTTAATATATTTCCTAGTTTCTAAGATGTATCTTTTCCCACATTTTGACATTACTAAAATGAGATACAGTTTTACAATCAGTGATTAAATTTAATAAAGTATTTATTTTTTCCCCTACCCTGCAAATAGCTATTATTAAATATAATCTATGGTATCTTAAAATAGATTTTAAAATTTCACCTTATATTTTCAGATAATTATAAATTCACATGCAGTTGTAAGAAATAATACAGAAAGATCCCTTTTGCCTTTTACCCAGTGTGTAGTTAATTTTATATATCAACTTGATGGGGCTAAGGGATGCCCGATAGTTGGTAAGGTATTATTTCTAGGTGTGTCTAGGAGTATATTTCCAGAAGCGATTAGCATTTGAATCATTTGACTGAGTAAAAAAGATCATCCTTACCAACGCAGGTGGGCATCATCCAATCCATTGAGAGCTTGTATAAAAAAAGAAGGTGAAAGAAGGGTGAAGAAGGGTAAATTAGTTTACTTGAGCTGGGACATCCGTCTTCTGCCCTCGGACCTTGGTGCTCCTGGTTCTTGGGACTTTGGACTAACATTGAGGCTTACACTATTGGTCTCCTGATTCTCAGGCCTTTGAACTTGTACTTGCACTATTGACCTTCCTGGTTCTCAGGCCTTAGTACTTGGACTGAATTATACTACTGGGTTTCCTGGTTCTCTATCTTGCTGACAGCAGATCATGGGACTTTCAGTTTCCACAACCGTGTGAACCAGTTCCTACAATAAATCTCTTCTTATGTATCTATATATCTTTGTCTGTGTCTATGTCTGTTTCTATGTCTGTGTCTATTTCTATGTCTGTATCTATAATCTATGTCTATATATCTTACTGGCTCTGTTTTTCAAGAGAACCCTGACTAATAACACCCATTTTCCCCTACTGTTAACATCATGCAAAAGTATAGTTCAGTGTCACAACTGGGAGATTAGTATTGATATGGAACATTTTCATCACCAGGTGGACCTCTATGTTGCCCTGTTATAACCATATTCACCTTTCTGTCACTCACTCCAGCCCAGGCTACTACCTCTGGCAGCCATCAGTTTGTTCTCCACCTCTATAATTCTATCATTTCAAGAATGTTCTGCAAATGGAATCATACATTATGTATTTTTTGTTTTTCTTACTCAGCATAATTCTCTGGAAATTGATCCAGATTTTACATGTATCAATAATGCATCCTTTTGTTATCATTGAATATTCCATGAATGCTATGCTACGCTATGCTAAGTCACTTCAGTCGTGTCCGACTCTGTGTGACCCCATAGACGGCAGCCCACCAGGCTTCCCCGTCCCTGGGATTCTCCAGGCAAGAACACTGGAATGGGTATTCCATGAATGGATACACCCAATTTGTTTAAACATTCACCCCTTGAAGTACATCAGGGTTTCCAGCTTTTGGCTACTCAAATAAAGCTGCTATAAACATTAATGTACAGATTTTTGTGTGAATGTAAAATTTCTCTGGCATTTACACCCAGGTGGGCAGTTGCTTGGTTGTAAGGCGGTTGCATGTTTAGTTCTCAAAGATATTATCAAACTCTTTTCCAAAGTGGCCTTTCCATTTTGTAGTCCCACCCATGATGTATGAATGGTCTGGTTTCTGTGCATCTTTACTTTTTATTTTACCCATTCTGAATGGCAAGTAGTGAATTTCATTAATAGTATTATTTTCTTGAATCATGCTATTCAAATGACCTACTTCATATGGGGTGAGTTGTATTAGTTTGTGTTTTTCAAGGAACTAGTTCATTTCATCTAAGTTGTCAAAGTTATGTGTATAGAGCTGTTCATAGTATTTCTTTCAAATTCATTGATTTCTTCTCTATGTTATTCCCTTCTTTTTGCTTTGGGTTTTTTTGCACTTTTTCTAGATTCTTGAATGGGAGCTTAGATTATTGAACACAGACATTTTCTCTTTACTGATATGTACACATATATGTATAAATTTCACTGAAGGAGATATTTTATATTACATAGAAAAGCCTTAGTATGCCTACCATGTTTATAGCTCCCTCCCGAGGAATTCAATTCAATTCAGCAAATATTTGTGGAGTGCTTGGGCCAGGCACTGTTCTAAATTCTTAGTATACATATGGGAACAAAATAGACAAAGAGTTCTGTCTTTGTGGAGCTTACATTTTAGCAGGAGGAGACAGGTAATAAATAGTGAGTGTAATTTATATGTGAAGTGAAAGTCGCTCAGTCATGCCCGACTCTTTGTGACCCCGTGGACTATAGAGTCCATGGGATTCTCCAGACTAGAATACTGGAGGGGGTAGCCTACCCCTTCTCCAGGGGATCTTCCCAACACAGGGATCGAACCCAGTTCTCCCGCATTAAGAAAGTGATAAGTGCAGGAACAAAAAGTACAGCCAAGTAAGAGGGAATGGATACGTGGGGAACTATATATGGTATATACACATATACTGTATAGTCCATGGGGTCGCAAAGAGTCGGACATGACTGAGCAACTTTCATTTTCATATAGGGCTTCCCCAGTGGCTCAGTGGTAAAGAATCTGCCTGCCATGCAGGAGATGCAGGAGACCCATATTCGATCCCTGGATCAGGAAGATCCCCTGGAGGAGGGCATGGCAACCCACTGCAGTATTCTTGCCTGGAGAATGCCCATGGACAGAGGAACCTGGTGGGCTGTGGTCTATGGGGTTGCAAAGAATCGAACACGACTGAAGTGACTGAGCACACGTGCACGCACGCATAGTATTTACTACTGCAGAACTTACTATAATGCATTTAATACTATAGTTAGAGTATTGAATAGATTGGTCAGACAGGCCTTGTGGAGAAAGTGAGATTTGAGTAAAGACCAAAAGGGGTTAGTCAAGTCAGTAAATGTAGGAAGTGTGCCTCAGACAGATGGGGCAGCTAGAGCAAAGGCCCTATGGTGGGAGCATGTCTGGAATATTAGAGGAAAAGCAAGAAGGAAAAAGAAAAAAAAAGCAAGAGGAAAAGCAAGTGTGGCTGAAGCAGAATGAGCAAGGGGGAAATTGGTAGCGATGAGGTCAGAGTATAAGGAGGGCTAGGTCTTTAGCTCTTGCTCTGGTGAGATGTGGAGCCATTGCCGTATATGGAGCAAAGGAATGACATGAACTGATTTAGTTTTAAAAGAATCACTCTGGGTGACTTCCCTGGTGGTCCAGTGGCTAAGACTCCATGCTCCCAATGCAGGGGGCCCAGGTTCAATCCCTGATCAGGGAACTCAATCCTTCATGCTGCAACTAAGAGTTTGTGTGCCACAACTAAAGATCCCACAGGCTGCAACTCAGGCCCAGCGCAGCCAAAAAAAGAAGAAGAATCACTCTAGCTACTATGTTGGGAAAGGGGTTATGTATAGAAGCAAGTAACTACTGAAGCAATGCAAGTGAGAGGCAGTGTAGTTTGGAGCAAAGTGATTGAAGTGGAAAGGTGAGAAGGGTTCAGATTCTAAACATATTTTGAAAGTACAGCTAATAGAATTTCTTCATAGATTGGATTTGGGGTGACAAAAAAGGATAGGTATCTGGATAACCAGTTTGATATAAATTTTTAAACATAGGGGACCACTTTTAATACCTTATCTACCCTTCTTACCTCTACAGTCCTGTCCAGCTTGTTGGACAATGACAGGCACTTTACCTGGGAGCAGCTGAGCAGTAAGCTGGGCATTAGCCTTTAGGGTGTCCTGGCATTAAAGTTTTGCCCAAATAAATGACGATTAACTGTGGCAGTGATTTTTTTCTTCCAGGAATCAGAATTGGGGAGACAAAAATCATCATTATCATCACCATCAGTGAAGGCAGACATGGAGAGAAGGCAGTATCCAGACTTCATGAGTAAGCAGAAACCATGAATAAACAAATGCTCTGAGCAAACAAAAACCAGGGGGCAGCCAAAAGATACACAGACTAATGACAGACGTAATAGAAGATAACCAAGGAAGCACCAAATTCTCAGGAGAGACTGAGTCAATGACCAGGCCTGGGTCACATGCAAATCCTGGAACCTCATGTACAGTCAGCTACTCTGTTACCAGAAGTGGGAGGATGGTGCTAGACAGGCAAAGACCACAGGTGTGTGCACCAGCCATGTGGAGTCAGGCAGGAACCGACTCCATGGGAGCCAGAACCACACATGAGCCAAAACTAAGAAGGTGTGAGAAAGCCAGAAAAAGCAGAGGAAACCTGTCTGCTGAGAGAAGCTGAGAAGTACAGCAGACGATCAGAGAGGAGCAGATGATGGCAGATGGTACTGCTGTGCTCAAGCTGGGACTATATGTAATTTTCCTGTTTCAGTCCCATCCCCAGGTGTCCTGGCTAGGCTGACCCCTGCATGTTAGTGTCCCCAAAATACCTCCTGTAGGTGTTCAAAATACCTTTTCTTTTTTTTTTTTAAGTTGAAGTATAGTTGATGTACAATATTACATTAGTTACAGGTGTACAGCTTAGTGATTCAGTATTTTTATACATTATACTCCATTTAAAGTTATTATAAAATAATGGCTGTAATTTCTTGTGCTGTACAATATATCCTTATTTATCCTTTTTTTAATTTTATTTTGCTTAACTTTACAATATTGTATTGCTTTTGCCATACATTAAAATGAATCTGCCACAAGTATACATGTGTTCCCCATCCTGAACCCTCCTCCCTCCTCCCTCCCCATACCATCCCTCTGGGTCGTCCCAGTGCATCAGTCCTAGGCATCCATTATCAGGCATCATACCTGGACTGGCGACTCATTTCAGATATGACATTATACATATTTCAATGCTATTCTCCCAAATCATCCCACCTTCTCCCTCTCCCAGAGTCCAAAAGACTGTTCTATACATCAGTGTCTCTTTTGCTGTCTCGTAAACAGGGTTATTGTTATCATCTTTCTAAATTCCATATATATGTGTTAGTATACTGTATTTGTGTTTTCCTTTCTGGCTTACTTCACTCTGTATAATAGGCTCCAGTTCCATCCACCTCATTAGAACTGATTCAAATGTATTCTTTTTAATGGCTGAGTAATACTCCATTGTGTATATGTACCACCGCTTTTTTATCCATTCATCTGCAGATGGACATCTAGGTTGCTTCCAAGTCCTGGCTATTGTAAACAGTGCTGCTATGAACATTGGGGTACACGTGTATCTTTCAATTCTGGTTTCCTCATTGTGTATGCCCAGCAGTGGGATTGCTAGATCATAAGGCAGTTCTATTCCCAGTTTTTTGAGGAATCTCCATACTGTTCTCCATAGTGGTTGTACTAGTTTGCATTCCCACCAACAGTGTAAGAGGGTTCCCTTTTCTCCACACCCTCTCCAGCATTTATTGCTTGTAGACTTTTGGATCGCAGCCAATTCTGCGATCGCAGCCCATTCTGACTGGCGTGAAATGGTACCTCATAGTGGTTTTGATTTGCATTTCTCTGATAATGAGTGATGTTGAGCATCTTTTCATGTGTTTGTTAGCCATCTGTATGTCTTCTTTGGAGAAATGTCTATTTAGTTCTTTGGCCCATTTTTTGATTGGGTCATTTATTTTTATGGAATTGAGCTGTAGGAGTTGCTTGTATTTATTTATCCATTTTATACACAGCAGTTTGTATCTCTTAACCACATACTGTTATCTTAACCCCCTCCCCCCTCCCCATTTGTAACCACTAGTTTATTTTCTATATCTGTGAATTTTTTTCTGTTTTGTTATATTCATTCTTTAATTTTTTTTAAGATTCTACATATAAGGGACAACAAAGAGTATCTGTCTGACCTGTCACTAAGCATAGTGCCCTGTAGGTCCATCTGCTGCTGCTGCTGCTGCTAGGTCGCTTCAGTCGTGTCCGACCCTGTGAGACCCCACAGACGGCAGCCCACCAGGCTCCCCTGTCCCTGGGATTCTCCAGGCAAGAACACTGGAGTGGGTTGCCATTTCCTTCTCCAATGCATGAAAGTGAAAAGTGAAAGTGAAGTCGCTCAGTTGTGTCCAACCCTTCGCGACCCCATGGACTGCAGCCTACCAGGCTCCTCCGTCCATGGGATTTTCCAGGCAAGAGTACTGGAGTGGGGTAGCATTGCCTTCTCCTCTAGGTCCTTCTACATTATTGCAAATGGCATATTCCACATCTTATTCATTTGTTGATGGACACTGACTAATTTTTGATTTATGCTCCAGGGATAAAGATGGCACATTGTCAGGAAATCACATAGTATCTACTATTCTCTGCAGGCTGAGCATGGCAGACAAGGTACAAAAGGTGAATGTGACTATTTTGAATAAAGAAGAGCTAACTGGAATCATGTGAAGCACTTTATGTACCTTCTCTTATTTAATCTGCAGTGTGAAGGAGGTACTTTCATCACTGAGGTTCACAGAGGATAAGTACAGTCTGTCTTCATTATTTGTGGGTTCCATATTTGCAAATTTTCTTACTAAAATTTATTTGTAAGCCCAAATCAATCCTCTCAGCATTTTAGTCATTCATAGACAGCACAGGGCAGTGAAAAAACTGATTTCTCCAACTTGCACGTTCCCAGCTGAGGCAAGCAAGGCGACGCTCTCCCTTCTTGTGTCAGCTCGTATGACACAAATAAGTTTCCCTTTTGTAATTTAGTTAGCACCACATTTTTCACTTTTTTGTGCTGTTTATTTGTGATTTTACTGTTTAAAATGGCCTCTAATCATATTGTTAAAGTGCTACCTAGTGTTCCTAAGTACAAGCAGCTGTGATATGCCTTACAGAGGAAACGTTTACATGAGCTTTGTTCAGGCATGAGTTACAGTGCTGTTGGCTGTTAATGAGTCAATAATACATATTTAATAAGGTGCCTTTAAGCAGAAGCATGGGCTTCCCAAGGGCTTTCCATGTGCTAGTAGTAAAGAATCCGCCTGCCAATGCAGGAGACACAGAAGACACAGGTGCGATCCCTGGGTTGTGAAGATCCCCTGGAGGAGGCCATGGCAGCTCACTCCAGTATTCTTGCCTGGAAAATTCCATCGACAGAGGAGCTTGGCAGGCTGCAGTCTGTGGGGTTGCAAAGAGTCAGACACGACTGAGCAACTGAGCTCTCACACACGCAAGCAGAAGCGTACATAAAATAAAGTTATATAGTTATATATTGATTGGTTGTGAAAATGTTTCACTGGAGACTTGCAAGAACCTAACCCTACATTTCCCCTATGAGTAATAGTTTCATATTTACTAATTCAGTGTTTGCAGAGATTTATAGAATGTAACTACCATTAAAAACAAGAATCAACTGTGATATGTGTAGGATCAGACAACTTACAGGAGCGTGGAGAGCCCAGCTGCAAAGTCTTGCCTCTCTGATTCTAGACACCTGTGCTCATTTCATCCCACCCTTTCAGAAGAGAAAGAAAAGCTCTTCTGCTCAGCTTCTGGTGCTCCTTCTACTCTATGACATTTCTTTCCCTACACCTTGTTGCCTAGGGGGGAAATGAACAGGTATGAAACAACTGTGAAAAACATAAGATCATCCAGCTTAGGCTGGGATTGTAATCATAGCACATTTGCCATCACCATTCCTTAAATATATGTGGCCGACATGGCTGCTCTATCACAAACCCGTTTTCCTGCTGGAGCCCAAATGGAGTTTCCTGATCTTTAACACAGGACTCCAGGCGATCACTACCAGTCCATCAGAGTTGGCATCTAAGATGAAACTTTTATCTTCCTTGTATGATGACCTGTGTTCTTATAAGATGAAGCATGCACTTGTAGGGATGTGAATGAACCTAGAAGTCTATAATACAGAGTTAAGTCTGAAAGAGAAAAACAAATATCATATATTAATGCATATATATGGAATCTGGAAAATGATATTGATCAACCTATTTTCAGGGCAGAAATAGAGATGCAGACATAGAGAACACATTTGTGAACATGGGGGTTTGAAGGGAAGGGTGGGATGAGTTGACAGAGTAAGATTGACGTATATATATACACTACTATGTGTAGAATAGCTAGTGGGAAGCTGCTGTAGGGCACAGGGAGCCCAGCTTGCAGTTCTGTGATGACCTAGAGGGGTGGGATGAGTGGGGTAGGAGGGAGGCTCAAGAGGGAAGGGATATATGTATACATAAACTACCACACCATTTAAAGCAATTATACTCAAAAAGAAAAGAAAAGCATACACTTGGAGGGTCCAAGCTGCCAGGCTTAAGGAATTTTAAAGTTTATACTGAGTTTCAGTCTGTTTCAAAGCCTAGACCCTTAAGGTAGCTCTGAGTGTCTGGCTGACTCTGCTTTGGAAAGGCTTTCTGGACTCCTTTACATAGTTAAGACTGTTCCTGAAAGATTCATTTTGATGGGAACAGCCTTCTTGTTCATCTTTCTATCACCTGTGCCTAGAACACTTTTGGCTAAATATTCCTCATGATTTTGTTCAGTGAATGCCTGGCCCTTTAGATTGCTATCTATTTTCCCTAGGGAGAAAGAGCTCTGACATGGGCCAGTGACAGAATGGAATCCTTACTGGCATGAAGCAGGGGCCAGTATTGCAGGGGTGGAGCTTTTCAGCTGAGGAGGAGATTTTGGGGGTAAGCAGTCAAGAAACTGTACATGAAACCAAATAGAGAAGCATTTGACTGAATCTCTTTGCCTCTTTTCTTCATTTCTCTTCATGTTCTCTCCTGTGGCTTACCTCTTTACCTTTGGTAAGATGGATCTGGGAAACCCAGCAGGAATAGGGTCAAGGCGTACAGGGAAGAGGAGGCATGGGGTATGCTGCCTGAGCTGGGAGCTCATCTTAACTCTGAACTCGTGTTGGAGAAGACTCTTGAGAGTCCCTTGGACTGCAAGAAGATCCAACCAGTCCATTCTAAAGGAGATCAGTCCTGGGTGTTCTTTGGAAGGAATGATGTTAAAGCTGAAACTCCCGTACTTTGGCCACCTCATGCGAAGAGTTGCCTCATTGGAAAAGGCTCTGATGCTGGGAGGGATTGGGGGCGGGAGGAGAAGGGGATGAAAGAGGATGAGATGGCTGGATGGCATCACGGACTCGATGGACATGGGTTTGGGTGAACTCCAGGAGTTGGTGATGGACAGGGAGGCCTGGCATGCTGTGATTCATGGGGTCGCAAAGTCGGACACGACTGAGCGACTGAACTGAACTGAACTGAAAGGACTCCAGCCTTCAGCTTCTAGTCTGTGGGCACCAGTGTTGCCCATTCGCACAGAGGGCTCAGGACTCTTAGCCCTCTACCTGCCCAATTCATCTTCCTCTCCCCAGCTCCTGTTTCCTTTCTCTCACACATAGCAGATGTGGTTTGTGAGGAAATAGGGAAAAGGAAGTTAGCCCAGGGAGACATGGATATATTTGACCGGGAGCCCAGGAAGGGAAAGTCACTCAGTGCACCAGTGTGGAATGGGAGAGTTGAAAGAACATTAGAAATCTGAACCAGGTTTATTATTTTATTATTGGAAGTAGTTTTCAGTCCAAATCTCTGCCCTGGTATTGGGAGGACGACAGGAAGCTGGGGCTTCCCACTCTGCAGTGGGTTCTGGAGCAGCGTGGTACTCAAAGCCTTGGGGGACTGTGATAAAGTACCTAAAGGCATGGGCTTTGGAATAAGACTGAACTGAGTTACCATGTTCTAGGTCTGTGGTTTGGGGCAGGCTCCTTAATCTCTCTGGATTTTAGTTCTTTTATGTGTAAGATGCAGATATTAATGGTATGCCCTCTATTGGATTATGATTCTCACGATCATTAAAAGAAGTGAGGTCTATGATGTTTTTGTGAAGCGTGCTTAGGAAACTCAAATATTATCTATTGCTATTATTCATAATACTATCATCTTGTGGCATTTTTTTGCACCTGGTGAGATATTACCTTTTCTTCTCAGTTCTGAGAATGAAAGCAAAATATATAGAATTTTGAAGAATCTGTAAGAGGAAGACAGGTACTCACAGGGACCTGTGAGCCTGGGTCTGAGAAGCAATCCTGACTGTGGAAGTGTCAGGACACCTGCAGGATTGCCCAGCAGGGACCAAAGGGGGCCTCTAGAGATCATTCATTCCTGAGATCATTTGGTGACTGATTAGGAAAGGCACCGGAGTCTCACTTTGGGAAAGTGTGCCCATATTTCCTCTTGCCCTACTTCAGCAGGCTTGAAGGGGTAAGGAGTAGCCATCTCCAACTTACCCAAGAAATGAATCAATGGCCCAGAGTGATGGCTATTAAGCTATTGTAGGCCTTGACACCCTGGGCTTCACCTCCCCAGCTTCTGTGATATTTGTTTCCCACAGCTGGGCTCATGGATGCCTCCCGCCCACCACTGCCTTGTGTAATCTCCCAGTGTTTGCCCATCACCCATTGTATTAGTTTCCAACTGCTTCTGTGTCAAATTATTACAACCTTGGTGGCTTAAACAACACAAATTTATCACCTTAGAGTTCTTCAGTTTAGAAAACCAAAATGGATCTCACTGGGCTAAAATCAAGGTGTCAGTAGGGTTTTCTTCCTTTCTAGAGGCCTTAGAGGGGTCAATGTTTCCTTACCTTTTCCAGCTTCTAAAGACCACCTGCAGTTCTTGGTTCATGGCCCCCTTCCATCTTTAAAGCCAGCAATGGCAGGTTGAGTCTTCACACTGAAATGTTCCAACCTCTGCTTCCATCAACACATGTTCTTCTGATACTTCCTCTTCCACACTCAAGACCCTATGATTACATTGGGCCCACCTGAGTAATACAGGATAATCTCCTTATTTGAAGGTCAGCCAATTCCTTAATTCCATTTGCAACCTTGCCTTAATTCCAGAATTCCCACTTGCCATGTCATATTACAGATCCATAGGTTCCAGAGATAGCATGTGGATGTCTTTGGGGGCCATCATTCTGCCTTCAACAGCCATTACTCACTGTGCCCTGCTTTCTGATTCTAGAATGAGTAAGCTCCCTTGGATGCCAGGCCTGAGCCATCCTCTTTGTGCTGGGATTCATGAACCCCATAGTAAGGTGCTGGTCTCTAGCCTGACTGGTCCCTCCCCTTCACTTTTACATAAAGTGATCCAAAGTGCCTTATACTGAGCATGAGGGTGCTCTGGGTGCTCTGCGCAAATAGGTGGGTAGGAGAAATTATTCTTTTTTTCTTCAAAAACATTCATATTCTTTATTGTGATAGCCAGGCTAACATTAATAGATTCAATTTTGTTGATTAATATTTTCAAACAGGGATTTCCAGTGGTAGCCCAGGAGTTAAGACTCCACGGCTGATCCAGTGGTTCAGCCCCTGCTTCCACTGAAGGGGACACAGGTTCAGCCCCTTGTAGGGGAATTAAGATTCCACTTGCCACACGTTGTGGGGAAAAAAATACAAACGTAAGAAGCCGATTCGTTCATTCTATGCTATCCCAGTCCTATCTGATAGCACTTTCATTAACTTAATTAATGCCTGAGGACAGTTTTCACACACTACAATAATTGTTCGTGGCCAGTACTGAAAACTCTCCAGTGGTGACCTGTATGTTTCTAGACATATGCATGAAGGCACGCTCATCTACATGCACAGTGCTCAGTGTGGTGGGGAAAAGATGTTAAACTATGTTAAAGATGTGCTAGCTATCATCCTACCTTAAAGGGAGGGAGAAGAAGAAACAGAGCTAGCATTTATTGAGAAGCTGCTCTGTGCTGGGAACTTTATATTCATAAACTCACCGTAAATCTTATTAGAATGCAGGAAAGCAGCTTTCATCAACTCCATTTTACCAATGTGAAAATTGAGGCCCGAGAGTCACACAACTAGTAATATCTCAACGTGTGACACCCGGACTGTCTGACTCTAAAACTTTTTCCTTTCCCTTTCACATGACCAGATCTTAAAGCAAGAGAATGGATCAGAATAAGGACATTCAAACTGAGGTTAGTGGAACGAGCCCTGGAGCTTCTTGGAGATACCCAGGGAGTCCACATGTAAGGATTGAAGGTGTTAGGTAAGAGGCAAGAAGGGTGGACTGGCTTTTGGGCTCTCCCCACCTTTAATCAGACCAGCTCTACTTTACCAGTTTTATATATTGGGATTCAATGTAATATTTCAACAGGAAAAAATGGGAAGTAGTTCTAACATAGACTCTTAAAGGCTACGAGACTGGAATATGACCTCCACATCCCTACAGTTCCAGAATTCTGTCCTAGTTGTGCCCAGCTAATTGGTCAGTTCTTCCAGTGCTTTGAACATCCACTGAATGTGGTCAGAGGCTGTGGGAGGAATGTAGTGGTGGTGATTTAGTCGCTAAGTTGTGTCCAACTCTTGTGACCCCAAGGCCATATGGCCTGCAGGCTCCTCTGTCCATGGGATTCACCAGGCAAGAATACTGGAGTGGGTTGCATTTCCTTCTCCAGGGGATCTTCCCTACCAGGAATTGGACCCGGGTCTTTTGAAAATCTTTTACATGGATCTTTTGATATTGATATATCTAGGCAGACTCTCAGAAGTCTGGTTGACGCTGGTTGGCTCAGAGTGAGTCAATAAGATACTTTCAATGTGAGCAGAGCCCTATGAAATAAAGGAGATAACAACTTTGAAAATTTTAAGTTAGCACCTCATAGGCTACAATGTCTGGGTGAGTCATTATCTTAACAAAGGGTAAAATGAAAGGTACATCTTCTCTTTATGTGGGGATCTTCCTGACCCAGGGATCGAACCCAGGTCTCCTGCATTGCAGGCAGATACTTAACCGTCTGAGCTACCTGGGAAGCCCCTTCATTTGGGGACACTCTTATTTCTGCTTCCCTGAGTTACTCCTTAGCAATCTATCAAAGAAGTCTATTAAAAATAGCCAACATTTATTGATGGAGTAC
This sequence comes from Tragelaphus eurycerus, assembly GCA_935064755.1. NCBI lineage: Eukaryota > Metazoa > Chordata > Mammalia > Artiodactyla > Bovidae > Tragelaphus > Tragelaphus eurycerus. The sequence goes on along the minus strand of CAKXYN010000028.1, from coordinate 17,476,395 downwards.
ATTAATCTTTACAATAAGGAACTCATGTAACAGAGCCTCAGAATGCCCCCCCAAACCCACCTTGTTCCTCATTCGTGGCCATAGGATTCCTGATTTTTAGCTGTTCACAAGGCTGCCTGGAATTTCCCAGCCTCCCTTGCAGCTTAGATGTGATTGTGTGACTACATTCTTGTCAATGAAAGGTAAGCAGAAATATCGTGTGGCAGCTTCTGGCAATTTTCTTCAAAAGACAGATGGTGCATGCCTTTTACCCTTTCTTCATCCCTTTGTCCAGCCTGCTTCATGGAAGACAGATGCAATGGTTGCCAGTCTAGTCACAATCGAGGGCCATGAGGCCACACAGAAGGTGTGGAGAGCAGTGAGGTGGCCCTGGGTCCCTGAGGACACTGTGGAACAGCTCTGGAGTTTCTACTTCAGGACTTTGGTGTGAAAGAAAAACAAAAGAATATTGTTGAAGCTGTTTGTATTGTATTTCTATTTCTCACAGCCAGTATGAATCTATATAGGATAGACCCTATATGCTATGTACTAGATTTTTCAATTTTCCAAATAAGAAAACTGTGGGTTATCCACATTAAGCCATTTTTGAAAGTCACTCACCTAGTAGACGAAGCAGTTAGGATCTGATTTTGTCAAAGCAAAATGTACTTTCCTCCTGTTCGGTGTTCACTTTCAGACCCTGAGGATAGTTTTTGACCCTCTATAGTTGGCAACAGCCTTTCATCAAAGCCCTCTGACAGTGTCTGGTCATTGAACCATACTCTTCAACTTGCCCCTCCTTTATGTCTTTCAAAAATAAAATTCATGAGTTCCAAGGGTCATGGTGAGGCTCAACTGCATGTCACCTTGAGAGTTCTGGGAGGTCAGTGCTGCCACCAGGGGTCTGATTGCATGAGGGCTGTTTACAAATTTTTATAATTTATTTATTATATTTATGTATTTATTTACCTTTGACTGTGCTGGATCATCATGGCTGTGCACGGGCTTTCTCTAGTTGTTGTGATCGGGGGCTACTCTCTAGCTGTGGTGCTTGGGCTTCTCTGTGGAGCATGGGCTCTAGGGTGTATGCACTTCAGTAGTTGTGGCACTGGGTTCAGTAGCTGCAACTCATGGGTTTTAGAGCACAAGCTCAGTAGTTGAGGGGCACAGGCTTAGTGGCCCTGAGTGGCATGTGGGATCTTCCTGAACCAGGTTTGAACCTGTGTCCTTTGCATTAGCAGATGGATTCTTAACTACTGGACCATCACAGAAGTCTTACATGAAGACTCTTAGACATTCCAGGATAAAGGATAATAACGACCATGGGAACTAATGATTGAGACCCTAGACAGATGGATGATAATTTTGAATACAGGGAATGATGAAATAGGCCTTAATCCCAGGGGAAGGGCAGAGGTGCTGGGAAAGCAGAGCAGGATGTAGGTGAGAGCAGAGTGGTAGTGGGTAGCAGAAGGGGATATCCGTTTCACTGTGGGCACACACAGGCAGGTAAGGGAGGCTGAGGTAGATGGTATCACAGAGTGAGAAACAAGTGAGACACACGTGTTTAGATGCCAGACTACCTAAGCTTTGTTGAAAAACATTTCATTCATTAGAACAGCAATTTCACTCCAATTTGGGGTTAAAGAGGGCTGTGGTGCAATTAAACAGAGCTAACACTGGGAGTAGTGATCAAGGTTGGAGGGCAGAGGAGGCAAATTGGCAGCACCAGCAAACACAATGGAAAGTGAGAAGGTAGATGCCTTCCTCTGGACTGCACTCATCTCCCTCAAAGGGAAAATCAGAACCAGTGGTGGATAAGTGGCAGGTGGTTGCTTTACTTGCAGATCTAGTTGAGACATGACCCGGGGAATGTATGACATGTTCCTTAGGAACTTTGAGGGAGTATTTTAAAAATATGTTTCATAAACCAGGCATAAAAGGAAAAATATTGTATCATTCCACTTATTTGAAGTACTGGATGAGCAGCACTTCCTAGGTTGTGCTAGTGTTAAAGAGCCCGCCTGTCAATGCAAGAGACATTAGAGATGAGGGTTCAATCCCTGGGTTGGGAAGATCCCCTGGAGGAGGTCATGGCAACCCACTCCATTATTCTAGCCTGGAAAACTCCATGGACAGAGGAGCCTGGCAGCTACAGTCCATAGGGTTACACAGAGTCAGACATGACTGAACCGAGTTAGCATGCAGCACAGATACATGAAATTCATAGAAACAGAAAGTAGAACAGTGGCTACAAGGGGCAGGAGGGAGCAGGAAATGGGGAGTTGTTGTTTAATGCGTACAAAGTTTCAGATTCACTTCAGTTCAGTTCAGTTGCTCAGTCCTGTCTGACTCTGTGTGATCTCATGGACCGCAGCACGCCAGGCCTCCCTGTCCATCACCAACTCCCGGAGTTCACCCAAACTCATATCCATTGAGTTGATGATGTAATCCAATCACCTCATCTTCTGTCATCCCCTTCTCTTCTTGCCTTCAGTCTTTCCCAGCATCAGGGTCTTTTCAAATGAGTTAGCTCTTCACATCAGGTGGCCAAAGTATTGGAGTTTTAGCCTTAACATCAATCCTTCCAATGAACACTCAGGACTGATCTCTTTTAGGATGGACTGGTTGGATCTCCTTGCAGTCCAAGGAACTCTCAAGAGTCTTCTCCAACACCACAGTTCAAAAGCATCAATTCTTCAGTGCTCAGCCTTCTTCACAGTCCAACTCTCACATCCATACATGACCACTGGAAAAACCATAGCCTTGAGTAGATACACCTGTGTTGGCAAAGTAATGTCTCTGCTTTTTAATATGCTGTCTAGGTTGGTCATAACTTTCCCTCCAAGGAGTCAGATCAGATCAGATCAGTCGCTCAGTCGTGTCCGACTCTCTGCGACCCCATGAACTGCAGCACGCCAGGCCTCCCTATCCATCACCAGTTCCCGGAGGTCACTCAGACTCACATTCATCAAGTCAGTGATGCCATCCAGCCATCTCATCCTCTGTCGTCCCCTTCTCCTCCTGCCCTCAATCCCTCCCAGCATCAGAGTCTTCTCCAATGAGTCGACTCTTCCCATGAGGTGGCCAAAATACTGGAGTTTCAGCTTTAGCATCATTCCTTCCAAAGAAATCCCAGGGCTGATCTCCTTCAGAATGGACCGGTTGGATCTCCTTGCAGTCCAAGGGACTCTCAAGAGTCTTCTCCAACACCACAGTTCAAAAGCATCAATTCTTCGGCGCTCAGCCTTCTTCACAGTCCAGCTCTCACATCCATACATGACCACAGGAAAGACCATAGCCTTGACTAGGCGAACCTTTGTTGGCAAAGTGATGTCTCTGCTTTTGAATATGCTATCTAGGTTGGTCATAACTTTCCTTCCAAGGAGTAAGCGTATTTTAATTTCATGGCTGCAGTCACCATCTGCAGTGATTTTGGAGCCCAGAAAAATAAAGTCTGACACTGTTTCCACTGTTTCTCCATCTATTTCCCATCACTATGGGACCAGATGCCATGATCTTCATTTTCTGAATGTTGAGCTTTAAGCCAACCTTTTCACTCTCCACTTTCACTTTCATCAAGAGGCTTTTTAGTTCCTCTTCACTTTCTGCCATAAGGGTGGTATCATCTGCATATCTGAGGTTATTGATATTTCTCCCGGCAATCTTGATTCCAGCTTGTGTTTCTTCCAGTCCAGCATTTCTCATGATGTACTCTGCATCCTGGATGAGCCCCCAAGATGAAAGGTTGTTGTTGAATCACGCGACGACACCGGGATTCTTGGCTCCCGGAGGAGAAGAATTCAATCCGGGGCCAGAGACGAGGCTTGATCGCTCAGAGCTTTTGTGTAATAAAGTTTTATTAAAGTATAAAGGAGATAGAGAAAGCTTCTGACATAGGCATCAGAAGGGGGCAGAAAGAGTACCCCCTTGCTAGTGTTAGCAATGAAGTTATATACTTTAAAGAATGTCTCAGGTTGTAAAGACCTAATTTACATTTGAAGATTTCTCAGGCAGGATGCATCCTGGAAAAGACCAGGTCTACCCCCGTAATTTACATTTTAAGATAACACTGTCTTCAGGCCGGATACATTATTGTTGTATAATCCTAAGGAATGTGGAGAAAGAAAAAGTTTGTCCTTTCTTCCTCCTTGAGAATTCCAGACCCCTCTCTCTTTGGGGACCCCTAGACTCCTTATCAATCTGCCTAGGACATGAGTCTCTCATTGTAGCTCAGCTGGTAAAGAATCCAAGGAGTAAGTGTCTTTTAATTTCATGGCTGCAGTCACCATCTGCAGTGATTTTAGAGCACCCCAAAATAAAGTCAGCCACTGTTTCCACTGTTTCCTCTTCTGTTTGCCATGAAGTGATGGGACCAGATGCCATGATCTTCGTTTTCTGAATGTTGAACTTAAAGCCAACTTTTTCACTCTCCTCTTTCACTTTCATCAAGACTCTCTTTAGTTCTTCTTCAATTTCTGCCATAAGAGTGGTATCATCTGCATATCTAAGGTTATTGATATTTCTCCCGGCAATCTTGATTCCAGCTTGTGCTTCTTCCAGCCCAATGTTTCTCATGATGTACTCTGCATAGAAGTTAAATAAGCAAGGTGACAATATACAGCCTTGACGTACTCCTTTTCCTGTTTGGAACCAGCCTGTTGTTCCATGTCCAGTTCTAACTGTTGCTTCCTGACCTCCATACAGATTTCCCAAGAGGCAGGTCAGGTGGCCTGGTATTTCCATCTCTTTCAGAATTTTCCACAGTTTATTGTGATCCACACAGTCAAAGCCTTTGGCATAGTCAATAAAGCATGATGCAAAAACTCTGAGGATGGAGACTGGTAATACTGCACTAAATTGTGAATGAACTCAATGCTACTGAACACACACTAAAAATAGTTAAAGTAGTAACTCTTATGTGTATCTTACCACATGCACATAAAAAGGTATGTTTCCACGTGCAGGGCAACCTCTATCCCTCACTGAGGAGAGGTTAACTTAGCCACAGGTAGCCTAGCACTATGGCTAGAAATCCCATTCCTTTCAGACATTCCTGCCTTGGCCCTGTCTTTGCTATGTTCCTGTATTTAGTTGCTTCTGAAATTGGGCCCCTTCTTCCATGTTTGCTGCTAAGTCACTTCAGTCGTATCTGACTCTGTGCGACCCCATAGACAGCAGCCCACTAGGCTCCTATGTCCCTGGGATTCTCCAGGCAGGAACACTGGAGTTGGTTGCCATTTCCTTCTCCAATGCATAAAAGTGAAAAGTGAAAGTGAAGTCGCTCAGTTATGCCCGACTCTTAGCGACCCCATGAACTGCAGCCTTCCAGGCTCCTCCATCCATGGGATTTTCCAGGCAAGAGTACTGGAGTGGGGTGCCATTGCCTTCTCTGTCTTTGACCATCCCTTATTCCTTGAACTTAATGTGGATTTGACTTCTAAGGTTCAATCTCTGACATATATTCCTGGAATATATTTGCTTTTCCCCTCTGTCCTCGTTATATTCCAACTGTCTGGGCAACTCTACACCTCTGCTCCCCAAAACTATTCCTCCCGCCTGGGCCCCACTTTTGCCTAAGGCCCTGCCTGCCTAATCTGGCCTCCTTCAAGGGCAAATCAGACACCTAACCACCGAGGGCCACACTGCTGACTCCCTTCCCTAAATTCTTAGACTCTAGGATGAGAGCACTTATCTACATACTTTGTGACATCCCTTGTTGGGGGATAATAAGAGCTGAGGTCAGAAGTGACCAGACCATTCTGGTGATGAAGAGAAGATGGTGAAAACACAGGACAGCAAACAGACTGTGATGACCTGGGATAGGTTGGGGGGTGGGTGGGAGGGAGGTTCAAGAGAGAGGGGATTTATGTATACGTGTAGCTGATTCACTTTGTTGTACAGCAGAAACTAACACAATATTGTAAAGCAATAATACTCCAATTAAAAAAAAACAAAAACACACCATCCCTAGATAACCACTAGGTAAGCAGAGAGGTCTGTGAGTGGACAGTGGCTAATGCAACCAGCCTAAAGTTCAGAGAATTCTACTAGCAGGAGCCACAGGCCATTTTATGTTTTGCTTTCTTTCCTGCTGTGACCCAGATGAAAGCTGAGGCCTCCCTGATTAATGAGCCCAATGAAATCACTTGATTCTACACTGTGGGATAACACCCAACTTTCCTCAGATTTGGGGGAATTTTCAGAAGCTAGTAGTCGTCTGACTCTGCCCCCAGGTGTCTGTATTTAATCGTACTGGTTCTAATTTACCAATCTGTCTTCCCAAGAGCTAGAAAACACAGTGTTTTCACCAGTTCAGTCGCTCAGTCATGTCCGACTCTGCGACCCCATGAATCACAGCACACCAGGCCTTCCTGTCCATCACCAACTCCCGGAGTTCACCCAAACTCATGTCCATTGAGTCGATGATGCCATCCAGCCATCTCATCCTCTGTCATCCCCTTCTCCTCCTGCCCCCAATCCCTCCCAGCATCAGGGTCTTTTCCAATGAGTCAACTCTTCACATTAGGTGGCCAAAGTACTGGAGTTTCAGCTTTAGCATCAGTCCTTCCAATGAACACCCAGGACTGATCTCCTTTAGGATAGACTGGTTGGATCTCCTTGCAGTCCAAGCAAGGGACTCTCAAGAGTCTTCTCCAACACCACACTTCAAAAGCACCAATTCTTTGGCGCTTAGCTTTCTTCACAGTCCAACTCTCACATCCATACATGACCACAGGAAAAACCATAGCCTTGACTAGACAGATCTTTGTTGGCAAAGTAATGTCTCTGCTTTTTAATGTGCTATCCAGGTTGGTCATCACTTTCCTTCCAAGGAGTAAGCATCTTTTAATTTCATGGCTGCAGTCACCATCTGCAGTGATTTTGGAGCCCCTCAAAAATAAAGTCTGACACTGTTTCCACTGTTTCCCCATCTATTTCCCATGAAGTGATGGGACTAGATGCCATGATCTTAGTTTTCTGAATGTTGAGCTGTAAGCTCAGCAGTTAACCCCAACCAAAAAGTCTGTAGGTTTTACAAAGTGGTAAGTAATATTACCATTGTTTTACAGAGGATGAAACTGAGGCATAGAGAGGCTACCTAACATGCTCAGTGAATATCTGTAATTTGGGGAACTATATTTGACTTCTTTTAGTGTGTGTGTGTGTGTGTGGGGGGGTGCTGTTACATTGTATGAGCTTAACCTATCACCATCTTGCATAACTTCTTTCCCTTCTTCTTTCTCTTCCCTAATTTTTTCCATCCCAGGGGGCCCTCCAAATCTCAAATTCACCTTCTCTTTTACACAAAAGGATTTCCACTCTCACTTTTGGATTCTAGCAGTTATTTCTCAAGCAGTTAATTCTTCCCTAGTAGAAGCCCTAGTATATGCATGTGCGTGTCACTTCAGTTGTCTCTGACTCTTTGCGACCCTGTGGACAGGAGCTCACCAGGCTCCTCTGTCCATGGAATTCTCTAGGCAGGAATACTGGAGTGGTTGCATGCTCTCCTTCAGGGTGGCACTTCCCAACCCAGGGTGGTGGTAGTGGTAAGAACCTGCTAGTCAATAGGAACACTAGTATGTATTAACCTTTAACATAATACGATTTTCTCTACTGTTATATTCTTTTAGTTTAAAATTTTCTTGTATCAACTAAGCCAGTTTCAAAGTAAAAAGTATCAGAGTCACTCAGAATAAAAGGTTTAAAAGTTCTCAAATCAGACCTTATATGATAGCCATTCCTTTATTTAACCCACAAGGATTCCCATTTTTTCCAGCCTCCTTAGATCTTGCAGCACGGTCTAAACTTGGCTGTATACCTGGGGATCTCTGGGATAAAGCCTTGGGCCAAACTGCAGAGATTCTAATTCAGTGCATGAAAGTGGACCCTGGGATTCTGCATCTTCAAATCCCTCAGTGATTGTTGAAGAACACTGATTACACAGCTTCATTTCAAGGGCTCAGCAACCGCACAGGCCTACTGTATCAGACAGTGGGGATACAGAACATTTCCATGACTGCTTGACATTCTAGTGAACAGTGCTGGGCTAGACCATTTAAGAACTTTCACTGTGATGCATAGCAAATGTGATCCCCCTTCCTTTCTCCACCTTCCCGACTCCTCTCACGCCATCTGGACTGTCCCTCCCTAGGCAGGAAACTCTCCTATAGCCTCAGCCCCTTCTCTGACAGCTCCCTCTACCTCTTGGCCTTCATTTATTTGCTCATTTCAGGGCCAGGATATGATGTTAGGGTCCTCTCTGCTCCCTGTAAGTGTTTCCACACTCTTGTGAAAGACTCAGCCACTTGGAGGCTGGTGCATTTGGCTCTGGTCATGCTCCTCCTCCTTACAGATTTATTACCAGCCTCCTAGTCATCTCACTTGATTATTGAACACTCATTCATGTGAACAGGCTCATGGTGTTCTTGTTTACCTCAAACCTTGACATTATCTCAGATGATGCCAGTGTCCAGCTAACAATTGGCCCCTCAGTTCTTTGACCTTCTCATCTCCAGTTAAAATGTTAAGGATAAGAGTTAACACTTGCTCTGTGCCAATCACTAGTCTAAGAAATGAGCATATCCTGTATTAACTCATTGAATTCCATGACAGTCCTATAAGATTGATCACTGTTATTACCATCTCCATTTTATAAATGAGGAAACAGGTCTGCTGGTGGTTGTTCTGCTATTGAGTAGAGAAAGCAGGATCTCAACTCAGGCACTCTAGTTCCAGATAGTACTTGCTTTACTACTACTTCAAACTTTTTCCTTCCAATGACAGTCTTCTGTTCAGCTTCCACTGTCGTACCCTGAACTCCACCATCTCCTCTACCTGCATCATCTTCAAATAACTCATTAAAGCATTTCATACTCTATCAACTTCCTCTTTCTCAAGCAGATCAATAAAAGCAACATAAAAGTAATGCTAATACTAGCAAACACTTATAGAGCCTAAGTGCTTTTAACTTGTCAACTCATTTATTCCTTTTTTATGAGTGAAGGGAGGGATTATTACTACTATTTTACAGAAAAGGAAATTGAGGCACAGGGAAGTTATGTAACATGTACAATGTCACACAGCTCATTGGTGGCAAAGCTAAAATTTGAATCCAGTCAGATGAGAGTCCATGTTCTCATCTCCTGTGTTAAAAATGATAAACCTGGGACTTCCTTGATGGTCCAGTAGATAAGAATCTGTCTGCCAATGCAGGGGATATGGCCTCGATTCCTAGTCCAGGAAGAGTCCACATGCCACAGGGCAACTAAGCCAACGTGCCACAGCTACTGAAGCCTGATCCCCCTAGAGCCCATGCTCCGCAGCAAGAGAAGCCACCACAGTGAGAAGCTTACATTGCAACAAGAAAGTTGCCTCTGCTCACTGCAGCTAGAGAGAAGCCTGCACACAACGACAAAAACTCGGTGCAGCCAAAAATAAATAAATTAATTAATTTTTAAAAAGGAATGATAACCTGGAGTTGTGGGGGAAATCATTTTCACCTGCCTTTTTTTTTTCCCTAAAATACCCATGCCTATCCTCCAGTTTTAAATGTTTGTTTGTTTTCTGTTTTTGAAAGAGCCTCTCAGATGATTTGGACATTTATTTCACATTGAGAATCGCAAATTAGATTCTCTCAGCAGCCTCCCACCCTGGTGTTCTGGTCAAGTTCAACTCACTGCTATCCTGCCAGCTGTGGTCAGGACAGCTTCACTCAAACAGGTCAGGGCTAGACCTGGGAGCCGAGGCATTGTGACCAGCACAGCTGAATGAAAAAAGCCTCAATATCAATAGCCTGAAGAGGCTGAGGCGAGCAGGGCTGGACCAATTTCTTCATGGCTACGTAATTCCTGCTATGTTTTTTTCTCATGTCCATCTGATTCAGTCCAACAGCCAGGAAGAGGAGCAACTGCTTTGCTGTGGATTGCTCAGAGCCTCAAGCAATCTGTCCTCATTAATGTGACAGCTTCTAAAACAAGAAGAAAGCAGAATGAAAAGAAGGAAAGCAGAGAAGGTAGTCTTGGCATAGGTCCAGAGGAAAAAGCAGTCTGGCTGAAACTGTTCAGTTCCCTTGGCCAGGAAGCAGCAATCTACGTAAACAGGAAGTATAGAAGGTTGAGGGAGAGGGCAGTGGTTAGCTGGTGAGATCAAGAGCTGACACCAGATGGGTCTAAGTGGTTACATGCAAACGTGACTCTGACATAGGCCAGGACTGCATGCGAACCATCTCGGCTCTCTCCTGAGAGACCTTGTTTCACCAGGATGTCTGTGTAGTATGTGTTGGGTCCTATTCTCAAATGGATAAATCTTTGAGCACCAGTGTTTTGTTTTGTTTTACTAATTGTCTGCTGGGTATCATTTATTTCATTTAATAATCTAAACCAGGGGTCTCCAACCTCTGGGAACTAATGCCTGATGATCTGAAATGGAGCCTATGTAATAAGTCATAGAAATAAAACACACAGTAAATGTAATGCACTTGAATCATCTTGTAAATATTCCCTACCCCCACCTAGGTCCATTGAAAAATTGTCTTCCATGAAACTGGTGCCTGATGCCAAAAAGGTTGGGGACTGCTGATCTAAACACTCTGATGACATGATTACTATTTCCATGATTTTAGGTGGAGAAAATAGGCTCAGAGAAATTGTTAACTTGCCCAAATTCATTTGCATTCTACCATTTATAGAATGGTAGAAGTTTTGAAACTTGTCTTCCCTCTGAAAAGTGACTTAACGTACAACTTATTAGAAAGAAGCTGTCCAAGTTTCCTAAGCATGCTGTAACAAATGATCACGAACCTGGTGGTAAAACAATCACCAGCTTGTTTATTTTCTCATCATTCTGGAGGCCGGAAGTCTCAAATCAAGGTGTCGGCAGGACTACACTTCTTCTGAAGGCTCTAGGGGAGAAGACTTCCTTTCCTCTCTCAGCTTCTGGGGGTTCCAGACGTTCTTTGGCTTGTGCTACATCATTTCAATCTCTTCCTTCTTCTTGGTCCTTGTCTTCTTATCTTCTGTCTCTTATGAGGACATTCATCAGACTGATCTCATCTCAATATCCTTAATTACAACTGCAAAGACTCTTTCCAAATCAGGAGGCCAGATACAAGGACACGGACATAAGTTTTGAGGGGGCTGCCATTGAACCATCTACCGAGGTTATCATTATTAATATAGTCATGAAGATTTTGTCGTGTTTTAATTAGAACCACAGAACTGAGAGCTTATTAGACACTTATTCCCATGGCCAGATCCCCATTCTTCTTCTTCTTTTTTTTTTTTTGGCTGTATCGGGTCTTAGTTGCAGCACAGTGGAGCTTTGGTGCATCATGCGGAATCTTTCATTGTGGTTCACAGACTGTCTAGCTGTGGTTCCTGGAGCACAAGGGTTCAGTATTTGCAGCACACAGGCTTAGTTGCTGCACAGCATGTGGGATCTTAGTTCTCCGATCAGGGATCGGACTTACATCCCTTGCATTGCAAGGTGGATTCTAAATCACTGGACCATCAGGGAAGTGCCCCAACCCCCCATTCTTTAAAAGAATGAACTTTTTCAAGATGCTAGTCTCTCCAATCAACCCCCACGCATCTTCCCAAATCTTAGGTCTATCAGAATCTCAGGGCCAGAGGGCAGTGTATCACAAAGACATATGCATGTGTTACGAAAACACGCATCAAGTGAAAGTGATATACCTCTCCACAGATGGCTGGGAATTGCTTCTCTGAAAGGATGCTGTAACCCTGGCTGATTGGTGAAGGAACCTTCAGGGTACACTGACTACTCACTGAGGAAAGAGGAATATGACAACAGCAATGGTCGTGGAAGCTAAAATTTAGATGAACCTGAAGAACCTCAAATTCAAAGAGCAGGGCTGCACAGAAGGGACTGCAGACGACAAGGCAGTAACACTGCTGTCTGATGTGATCTGTCTGAAATATGATCACGTCACTCTCTGCTTGAGATCTTTCAGTGGATCCCTAGGAATACTGGATAAATCCAACGTTCCTCCTCATAGCACTTCGTGAGTTGGCCTCTAAATTTTTAGATTCATCTCTCATCACTCTCTCTCAAAAACTATCTTCTGCCACAACAAAATTCTTACTATTTCCCAAACAAATCATGTCCTTTATTGCATTTCCAGCCTTGAACACGCTGTTCCAACTGCTTGGAATCCTCTTCTCTGCCTGGTAATTCCTGCTGGCACCTCAAGACCTGTTTTCCTTGCACCTCATCTGCCATCCTTCATTAACAACCCTCCCTGCTCCCTTCCATGAGTTGGCACCTCCCTCAACTGTGACTCCACGTCACTTCATTCATGGGAATTGTTGACCTTGTCTCCTATCCATCCTCCTTCCAATACTTTGAAGGCTTTAGGAAAGAACCATGTCATACTCATCCCTAAATCCCCATGCCTAGCAGGTCCTCAATAAATATTTGCTGAAAAAAATGAAAGGACTAGGTCAACATAGCTTGAAGTCTGAGATATTTGTTTTAATGAGAGTGGGCCAATTGGACAAATCACTTAACTTCTCTGTGCCTCAGATTCCTCTTTAGTGAAATGGGTTTGATAAGAATAGTGCATACCTCAGAAGGATACATAAGCCCTTAATAAGAATGATCAATAAGCATTATCTATTATTATAACTATTGAGAGGCAAATACAAAAAAATTGTAATTATTTGAGGTGGTGAATGTAACTAACCATATTGTGGGAACCATTTCACACGAGGTACTTGCATCAAATCGTGACCCAATGATATATGTCAATTATATCTTAATAAAGCTGGAAGGGAAAAGAGGCAAATACAGTAATGAACCATATTTTGAACTAGTAGTTTTTCTTTTTTCTAGTACAGTGGGACCTGTATTAGTCAAGACTCTTTCATATACAAATGACAGAAACCCAGCTCTAACTAGCTGAAGCAAAAAAGAGGGCTTAATTAACTTGTCTATCTGAAAAACCCAAGGTTATGTATATTAGCCTCAATATAGCTGGTTTCAGGGGAAAAACCAAATTGGGAAAGGAGTATGTCAAGGCTGTATATTATCACCTTGCTTATTTAGCTTATATGCAGAGTACATTATGAGAAATGCCGGGCTGGATGAAGCACAAGCTGGAATCAAGATTGCCGGAGAAATATCAATAACCTCAGATACACAGATGACACCACCCTTATGGCAAAAAGCGAAGAAGAACTAAAGAGCCTCTTAATTAAAGTGAAAGAGGAAAGTGAAAAAGCTGGTTTAAAACTCCACATTCAGACAACTAAAATGGCATCTGGTCCCATCACTTCATGGCAAATAGATGGGGAAACAATGGAAGCAGTGAGAGACTATTTTGGGGGCTCCAAAATCACTGCAGATGGTGACTGCAGCCATGAAACTAAAAGATGCTTGCTCCTTGGAAGAAAAGCTATGACCAACCTAGACAGCATATTAAAAAGCAGAGACATTACTTTGCTAACAAAAGTCCATCTAGTTAAAGCTATGGTTTTTCCCAGTCAGATATGGATGTGAGAGTTGGACTATAAAGAAAGCTGAGTGCCAAAGAATTGATGCTTTTGAACTGTGGTGTTGGAGAAGACTCTTGAGAGTCCCTTGGACTGCAAGGAGATCCAACCAGTCCATCCTAAAGGAAATCAGTCCTGAATATTCATTAGAAGGACCGATACTGAAGCTGGAGCTCCAATACTTTGGCCACCTGATGCAAAGAACTGATTCATTGGAAAAAACCCTGATGCTGGGAAAGACTGAAGGCAAGAGAAGGGGATGACAGAGGATGAGACGGTTGGATGGCATCACCGACTCAATGAACCTGAGTTTGCGCAAACTCTGGGGATTGCTGATGGACAGGGAAGCCTGGTGTGCTGCAGTCCACGGACTTGCAAAGAGTCAGACACAACAGAGTGACTGAACTGAACTGATGAGGACTTGGCTTCTTTTGAATTTCTCAGCTCTGGCTTTATCTACTAATTTTATTCTCAGGCAAGTTCATTTTGTAGAAGCAAAATGTAATGTCAGACTTTCATTTCCACAACTTAACAACCATGGTAGAAAGACTTAGCAAGGGACTTTGCTTGTGGTCCAATGGCTAAGATTCCATACTCTCAATGCAGAGACCCAAAGTGGATCCCTGGTCAGGGAACTAGATCCCACATGCCGAAACTAAAGACCTGATGCAGCCAACAAAAGAGAAAAAGTCTGCCCTCGGTTCTGATTGGCCCAAATTGGATCATATGCTTATTCCTAAACAAATCACTTCCTCTCTTTTTGTCTAGGCCTGGACCTATGCATAACCACTGAATGACTAGTACAGCCTTTCCACAAAGACACATTAAGGTGTGGTGACCAGCAGAAAAGCAATGGAAGCAGACAGGGATAGATTCAGGTTTTGTGGAGCCTGAAGCTTCAAAATTTTCAGTCTTTCCTCAATAAAAATAATACAAAAATTTTTGTATTTTTGAAATGCAAAATACATTTTGAAATACTACATTTTGAAAATGCATTTTGAAATACAAAATTTTGTGTTTTTGAAAATACAAAAATTTTTGAAAGTGAACTTTGTTTAGAATGAGGAAATAAGTCGCAAAAAATTACTGAAATATTAGCGATTCAGTTCTTTTCTGCTGAGGTCTGTTTAGGCAATTTCCCAGCAATGCTTATATTTAAATGCTTCTTGATTATTACGTGGCTTCTACTCCCCTTCTGCAACAATCTGTAACTCCTAGAGTCTCCCAGCACTTTCAGGGACCCATGCAACTGAAAGGCTCGGAAGCTTCCTAATAAATCTGTCTCTAGACCTAGAGCAAGAAAAAAATAACAGAAACAACAGATGTCTATTTCTTAATAGAACATTCCTTGTTTTAAAGAATGGACATATATTCAAATAATTCTGCTCAGGCCACTACGTCTGGGGAAGCGTGGGTCTTGGCAGAACAAGCGATCATCATTCTGTACTTTGCGGCACTGGCCAAACCCAGCTGGATTTTTGCTACACTGATTTTAACAGCTCTGCACTCACGTAATTCAGTGCTTTAAAAGGCCATGTTTTATTTGGCACCAATGCCTTCAACAAACTAACAGGGACCGTTGGCCCCAGGAGTCAAAAGCTGAACCTGTCCTGCCACGGCTCCTGGCTGTGTCCTAAATCTCCTCTTTCTCTTTCTTCTCATCTACCTATTTTCACACTTCGTACTCCTCTTCCTCCTCCTCCTCCTTTCCCTCCACTCTTTCTTTTTCCTTCTCCTCTTCCTCCCTGAGTGTTTTGATAGCCCTGTGAGTTCAGACAGTACATCAGACATGAAGCCCAAATTATGAGCAAATTCCACTGACGTCAGGCCATTTGTCCATCCAGCAAACTTGGCTCGTTTTTTGGCATCTCTAAGCTGTGTCCATTGGAGACTCAGACAAGTGCCTTCAGGGCAACGGAGGCACTCCAGATGGTGGTGTTCAGATAGCCTCTGCAGCACACTGCCTCCCATCTGGGCCAGCACTCTGAATGCCATAGGCCACCCTCAGCACATCCCCACAGCTGCTGTTGACTCTTGGAAGGAGCGTAGCAAACACACTGTGACTTATCAGGGGAAACCTGCAGATGATTAACTCTGGGCCCATTATATGCTACATTTCCACCAAGCAGACTCCAGGCTGGGGGTAAGAGCAAGGTAGGAGAGAAGGCAGACCAGGAGTTTGGCAGCAATTGTAAATGTTTTCCCCAGCAAAGGAGACACATCAATAGAAAGGGGGGATAAAAAAAACACATTTACAGAGACACAAACATGGGTGCAGGTCCCTGCTATTTCCCTTATTACCTGTGAGAGCTTGGTAGATTGTGGTAGGTATCTGCCAGACATTCTTTCCCATACTTCTACTTCTGGACACAGCAGCCTCTTTCCTCGGGAGCTCTTCTCTTCTACTCCATATGGCCTCAGGACTCTGTTCTCCTACCTCCCCGAACCCCTCCATTCTCTCTCCTCCTCAGTGATGGAACGCAGAGGGGCCAAGTACAGAGTCACAGGTCTCTAGACACAGCGAATAAGCCCATGAGTTATGCTAGCTCCTTGTAGTCCTTCCTTGAAAGTTTTCCAAATTTCTACATAGGATCAAAGCTACATAAGAATGCTAATATACCTTATGAGTCCATAATGAGGAGAAAGGAAAACAGCTGTCACCTAGCTGGGAAAAGCGGAGACACCTAAAGTTGAAGAGTGGAGGCATCTAAATTTAAAATGCTATGTCTCCACTTTTCTGAATTACTGCCATAGCTACTTAGATTTATGGGGACAGTGTGGGATTACACATATGTGAATTTTCCTGGCAGCTGAAGGTTACCCTTCCAGGGTAAAAAGACCTCTTTTTTTTTTTTTTTCCTTTTCTTTCAGCCATATTATTTGCAGTGTTTTCCAAAATGTTTTCTACCCTTCCCTTTTAAATGGGAGGCATCACATTTAACCTCTTCTCGGTGGCTCAGGGTCATCCAAATGAACATCTGCTAATAGGCCGTGTGATAACATGGTCTGATTTTTCGTCGTTTTTTTTTTTTTCTTTGTTTTGTTTGTAAAGATCATCCCACCCCGCATTTCCTAACTCCTTCCTGCTCACCCAAGCTCCACGGGGTGAGTTCCCCAAAAGAATGAGCCTCATTCATAGCCAAAGTTCTGATCCTCTTGCTGTCGTGCACACCCCTTCCCGATGTGTTCTTGCATTCCTCTGGCTCCTGAACTTCTGTTTGCTTCCTGCTTTTAGTCTGGCAGTTTCCCCTTAGATCTCACCTGTGATACAGCTGCTCTGAGACTGACCTTTGGTCTTCTTCCTCATATGCCATTCTGCCTCTGCCTTTGGGTCCTGATCTGCCTCCAGCTGGCACCTGTACTGAGCCAGGCTAGGGTCCCATGACAAGGGATCAGATGTTCGTGTTCCTGACTCCTTTCACATGGTTAAATGGATTGGAGTCATTTACTGCGGAGACAGCCTTCCATACCACCACCACCCCCAGAATAAGACTTAAAATACTTGGGAGTGGAAGAAGGGTTACAGGAAATATTTGTACTATTGCAGAGGGCATACTGTAGCTGGGTAGTGTAGATATAGGTTTTCTGGGGAGGGACAACTATTACTGATTAATTGGGGTAGGGAAGCTTCTTTGAAGTTGCGAAATTTCCAAGCCTGACAGCTAGGCTCCTTCATGGGCCCCTATCTTACCCAGGACTAATTGTCTCTTCTTCTCCTTGTCCCGACACATGAGCCCAAGGTCACCCAGTTACAACATTTTCTTTTTGCTTCAACAGACTCATCTCTTCACCTCCATAAAAATTGTTTAAAGATGAGTTAGTAAAACATGAAAATGTACATTTACATATGTTGAAAATGGAACTTATACTTCTTAAGGGCTAAAGGGGGCTCACATACTCAAAGTATCTTAGCTTTTAGTTAAAGCTATAGGAAATGTTGCAAAAGGTGAATCATGCAAATGTAAATGTGTAAGTATAAACTACTTAGTTCCATAGAAAGAACTCAGGCAAACGCTGATTGATCCCATGTTCTCAGTGGCCTACTGAGCAGCTGCTTTGCCTCCTTTACATGGAACTGGCCCATCTGGCTGTCCAGCCACAGAAAGTACTTAAGAGCTCCGCCTGGATGCCCCACCTCTGTTATGCACCCAGAAATTTCCCCTCTCTTTCCACTTCTCCGGCTTGTTGCTGTTCAGTTGCCCAACTCTTTGCAACCCCATGGACTGCAGCACACCAGGCCTCTCTGTCTCTCGCCATCTCCCAAAGTTTGCCCAAGTTCATGTCCATTGCATCGGTGATGCCATTCAGGCATCTTATCCTCTGATGCCCTCTTCTGCTGCTCTCAGTCTTGCCCAGCATCGGGGACTTTTCCAATGAGTCAGCTGTTTGCATCAGATAACCGAAATACTGGAGTTTCGACTTCAGTATCAGTCGTTCCAATAAGTATTTAGGGTTGATTTTCCTTAGGATTGACTGGTTTGATCTCCTTGCTGGCCAAGGGACTCTCAGGCATCTTCTCCAGCACCACAATTCGAAGGCATCAATTCTTTGGTGTTCTGCCTTCTTTACAGTCCCGCTCTTACAACCTTGCATGACCACTGGGAAGACAATAGCTTTGACTATACGGACTTTTGTTGGCAGAGTAACGTCTCTGCTTTTCAGCACATTGTCTAGGTTTGTCATAGCTTTCCTGCCAAGAAGCAAACATCTTCTGATTTCACGACTGAAGTCACCATCAGCAGTGATTTTAGAGCCCAAGAAGAGGAAATCTGTCACTACTTCCACCTTCTCCCCCTCTATTTGCCATGAAGTAATGGGGCTGGATGCCATGATCTTAGTTTTTTTAATATTTGGTTTTAAGCCAGCTCTTTCACTCTCCTCCCTTCATGGATCACTGCTGCGTTATGGCAAAGGGGCTTTAGTAACTCGATGAAGCTATGAGCCATGCTGTGTAGGGTCACCCAAGACAAGACGGGTCATGGCAGAGAGTTTTGACAAAACATGATCCACTGGAGGAGGGAACGGCAAACCACCCCAGTGTACTTATCATGAGAACCTCTCCTGCTTATCCCATGCTAATTTCTGCTCACCCTGGCTCTGGGATCCCACAGCATGCTTTTAATGCAGTGGTCCTCAACCCTGGCAACACACACTGAAATCATCCAGGCCCAAGCACAACCAATTAAATGAGAATGTCTTGGGATGAGGCCCAAGCACGAAATTCACCTCCCCCTTACCCCAATTTCATGGAGAAAAATTTCAAACATAAAAAAAGTTGAAAAAAATTTATAAATCCATCACCTCCTAGATCTTAGCATTAGCATTTTATTATACATGACTTGAAATTAAAAGACGCTTACTCCTTGGAAGGAAAGTTATGACCAACCTAGCCAGCATATTCAAAAGCAGAGACATCACTTTGCCAACAAAGGTTCGCCTAGTCAAGGCTATGGTCTTTCCTGTGGTCATGTATGGATGTGAGAGCTGGACTGTGAAGAAGGCTGAGCGCCGAAGAATTGATGCTTTTGAAGTGTGGTGTTGGAGAAGACTCTTGAGAGTCCCTTGGACTGCAAGGAGATCCAACCGGTCCATTCTGAAGGAGATCAGCCCTGGGATTTCTTTGGAAGGAATGATGCTAAAGCTGAAACTCCAGTATTTTGGCCACCTCATGGGAAGAGTTGACTCTTTGGATAAGACTCTGATGCTGGGAGGGATTGGGGGCAGGAGGAGAAGGGGACGACAGAGGATGAGATGGCTGGATGGCATCACTGACTTGATGGGTGTGAGTCTGGGTGACCTCCAGGAGCTGGTGATGGACAGGGAGGCCTGGCGTGCTGCAGTTCATGGGGTCGCAAAGAGTCGGACACGACTGAGTGACTGATCTGATCTGATCTGATATATCTCTTAACATTTCATTACCATGTTTATCCATCCATTAACATCCTTCTACCTATCCATTAATCCATCTTATTTTTAAATATGTTTTACTATCATTATTATTATTTTGACTGTGCCATATGGCTTTCAGAATCTCAGTTCCCCAGCCAGAGACTGAACCCAAGCCACAGCAGTGAAAGCCTGGAATCCTAACCACTAGGGTACCAGGGAACTCCCTAAATATATTTTAAAGTAAATTAATTAACAGGGCATGTGGAGATAAGGGCTACAGTTATTCCTTAATGACTGCAGAGATTCCTGGAGTGATGAAAAAGTTTCAGAAATAGACAGTGGTGATGGCTACACAGCAATGTCAGTGTAATTAATGCTGCTGAATTGTATGAATATACACTTTTTAAGGTACAATTAAAAAATGGCTATAATGGTAAATGTTATCATATACACATACACAGATATGTGTATGCATGTGTGTTTTTTAAACCATAAATATTTTTACAAAATAACTGCAGATGATGGTGTATTGCTTCCTAAGCCTGGATGGTGTGTATGTTTGGTTTTCATTATTCTTGACAATGTGCACATATATAATAGTTTTTGCTGAGAAGAAAGACTGAATAGTTTTCTTTTTTTTTTTTTTTTTGGCTTACTCACTCACCCTTTTATTTTTTTTTTTTTTTTTTTTATTATTTTTTTTTAATTTTTCTTATCTTTACAATATTGTATTACTTTTACTATACATCGAGATGGATCCGCCACCAGAATACGTGTTCCCCATCCTGAACCCTCCTCCCTCCCTGAATAGTTTTCTTTACCTGCAGGAAAATGCTTAAGTGGTTCCTTCTTCAAGAATGCCTTCTCTCTTTTCTTTGCCTACAGGAATTCTTCCTTTCTTTAAGAATCAGCGTATCTTCTCCTTCTGGGGGGTCTCTCCTTGCTACTGCAGCCACTGTTAATTTCGCTTTCTTTTGAATTTGCTTAAAATCACTGCCACTCATCCTTTGTTGTTATTGTTTAGTTGCTCAGTCGTTTCTGTCTCTTCGCCACCCCATGGACGATAGCCCGCCCAGCCCCCTGTTAAATACTATTTCTTTTCATTCAGGTGGAGAAAGTATGCTTGCCCTGGTCTCAGGCCCACCCCCACCCTGCCCAGGCTCTGCTCTCACAGGCTCTCTTGTTCTTTGATTCTTGATAGGTTAAAGCAATAAGAAGCACCGGCAGACTGGAAGCAGAGGAAGGGAGAAGCCAGGGTTCTCCCTCTTTCTTTCCCTGCTTCCTGTGGAATCTGGCAGGGTCCCGGTGGACAGCCCCTCCCTTCCTGGCCCCAGCTCTCCCTTGGGCAGGTCCCCACCGTGGTTCTAGCTTCCTCTGCCTGACGGCCCAGGCCTCTGGGCTCTGGTAACATCATTGCCTTCTTCCAGAATCACTCATACAGCAAGGGGAATGACCTCTCAATTCTGCTAAATCTCTGGGCTGCTTCACCATTCCCTATTTGGTTTCTTCACTCTTCCATTCATCTGTGTAACTAATCCTCTGTAAGGTAAAAAAAAATGTCCCTTCCTCTGAAAGCCCTGTTTATTTTCCTGGCTAGATCCCAATCGATACAATGTATAGTGAAAAGAGCACAGGCTTGGAAGCTGGAGGGATCAAGGCTTGAATCCTGTTGTTTATTCTATGAACTTGGACAAGCCGTTTAACCTCGTTCTGTAAACTGCAAGTTAGAACACCTACCTCATTGTGTTACCTTGAGTGTTAAATGGCACGCCTGTACCATAGTTAGGATTCAATCAAAGGTAGCAGCTATTATGGA
This sequence comes from Tragelaphus eurycerus, assembly GCA_935064755.1. Taxonomy (NCBI): domain Eukaryota; kingdom Metazoa; phylum Chordata; class Mammalia; order Artiodactyla; family Bovidae; genus Tragelaphus; species Tragelaphus eurycerus. The sequence continues at coordinate 17,455,197 of CAKXYN010000028.1, read as the reverse complement.
TTTATAAATTCCTTGACAATATGTTCATACCATTATTCTCTTTATGTCCTAGTGCTTTACATAAAGGTGTTTGTCACATCCTACCTTGTATTTTTATTGTATTTTTTTAAAAGGTATTAGGGCTTCCATCGTGGTCCAGTGGTTAAGAATCCACTTTGCAATGCAGGGGACATGGCATCAATCCCTGGTCTGGGAAGATCCCACATGCCACAGGGCAACTAAGCCCATGCACCACACTGCTGAGCCCACAAGCCAGAACTACTGAAGCACACCTAGAGCCTGTGCTCCGCAGCGAGAAGCCAACACAAAGGGAAGCCTGAGTACTGCAGCTAGAGAGTAGCTTCCACTCTGTGCAGCTAGAGAAAGCCCACCGGCAGCAAGGAAGACTCAATACAGCCAAAACATAAAAAATATTTAAAAAGACAAAGTCAAAAAAATGTATTAATTTTTGGCTGTGCTTGGTCTTCGTTGCTGCCTGGGCTTTTCTCTAGTTGCAGTAAGCAAGGGTTATTCTCTAGTTGCGGTGCTCAGGCTTTCTATTGCAGTGGGTTCTCTTGTTGCGGAGCACAGGCTCTCTAGGCACATGGGTTTAGTTGCTCCACCACACGTGGAATCTTCCCAGAGCAAGAATAGAACCCATGTCGCCTGCATTGGCAGGCAGATTCTTAACCACTAGACCACCAGGGAAGTCCTATGCATTTTGTTTCAGCAGCAGCTTATTGAACACCTGACACATCTAAATCAAATCCCATATGATTATACAGTGGAAGTGAGAAATAGATTTAAGGGCCTAGATCTGATAGAGTGCCTGATGAACTATGGAATGAGGTTCATGACATTGTACAGGAGACAGGGATCAAGACCATCCCCATGGAAAAGAAATGCAAAAAAGCAAAATGGCTGTCTGGGGAGACCTTACAAATAGCTGTGAAAAGAAGAGAAGCAAAAAGCGAAGGAGAAAAGGAAAGATATAAACATCTGAATGCAGAGTTCCAAAGAATAGCAAGAAGAGATAAGAAAGCCTTCTTCAGCGATCAATGCAAAGAAATAGAGGAAAACAACAGAATGGGAAATACTAGGGATCTCTTCAAGAAAATCAGAGCTACCAAAGGAACATTTCATGCAAAGATGGGCTCGATAAAGGACAGAAATGGTATGCACCTAACAGAAGCAGAAGATATTAAGAAGAGGTGGCAAGAATACTCAGAAGAACTGTACAAAAAAGAGCTTCACGACCCAGATAATCATGATGGTGTGATCACTGACCTAGAGCCAGACATCCTGGAATGTGAAGTCAAGTGGGCCATGGAAAGCATCACCACGAACAAAGCTAGTGGAGGTAATGGAATTCCAGTGGAGCTATTCCAAATCCTGAAAGATGATGCTGTGAAAGTGCTGCACTCAATATGCCAGCAAATTTGGAAAACTCAGCAGTGGCCACAGGACTGGAAAAGGTCAGTTTTCATTTTAGTCCCAAAGAAAGCCAATGCCAAAGAATGCTAGCTACCGCACAATTGCACTCATCTCACACGCTAGTAAAGTAATGCTCAAAATTCTCCAAGCCAGGCTTCAGCAATATGTGAACTGTGAACTTCCTGATGTTAAAGCTGGTTTTAGAAAAGGCAGAGGAACCAGAGATCAAATTGCCAACATCTGCTGGATCATGGAAAAAGCAAGAGAGTTCCAGAAAAACATCTATTTCTGCTTTATTGACAATGCCAAAGCCTTTGACTGTGTGGATCACAATAAACTGTGGAAAATTCTGAGAGAGATGGGAATACCAGACCACCTGATCTGCCTCTTGAGAAATTTGTATGCAGGTCCGGAAGCAACAGTTAGAACTGGACATGGAACAACAGACTGGTTCCAAATAGGAAAAGGAGTACGTCAAGGCTGTATATTGTCACCCTGCTTATTTAACTTATATGCAGAGTACATCATGAGAAACGCTGGGCTGGAAGAAGCACAAGCTGGCATCAAGATTGCTGGGAGAAATATCAAGAACCTCAGATATGCAGATGATGCCACCCTTATGGCATAAAGTAAAGAAGAATTAAAGAGCCTTTGATGAAAGTGAAAGTGGAGAGTGAAAAAGTTGGTTTAAAGCTCAACATTCAGAAAACGAAGATCATGGCATCTGGTCCCATCACTACATGGGAAATAGATGGGGAAACAGTGGAAACAGTGTCAGACTTTATTTTTCTGGGCTCCAAAATCACTGCAGATGGTGACTGCAGCCATGAGATTAAAAGACGCTTACTCCTTGGAAGAAAAGTTATGACCAACCTAGATAGCATATTCAAAAGCAGAGACATTGCCAACAAAGGTTCGTCTAGTCAAGGCTATTTTCCTGTGGTCATGTATGGATGTGAGGGTTGGACTGTGAAGAAAGCTGAGTGCCGAAGAATTGATGCTTTTTAAGTGTGGTGTTGGAGAAGACTCTTGAGAGTCCCTTGGACTGCAAGGAGATCCAACCAGTCCATTCTGAAGGAAATCAGCCCTGGGATTTCTTTGGAAGGAATGATGCTAAAGCTGAAACTCCAGTACTTTGGCCCCCTCATGCGAAGAGTTGACTCATTGGAAAAGACTCTGATGCTGGGAGGGATTGGGGGCAGAAGGAGAAGGGGACGGCAGAGGATGAGATGGCTGGATGGCATCACTGACTCAATGGACGTGAGTCTGAGTGAACTCCGGGAGTTGGTGATGGACAGGGAGGCCTGGCGTGCTGCGATTCATGGGGTCGCAAAGAGTCAGACACGACTGAGTGACTGATCTGATCTGATCTGACACATTAGCAATTGTACTAGGCACTGGTTCTAGAAAAAAAAAATGACGAAAATAAAGCCTTTGCTTTCAGCGTGCTTACTGTCTAATGGGAGTGAGAGAAGTGATAACTAAGTCTATAAAAAAAGCAATCTGATGAACACAGCAAACAGAGGCACGGATGACATGGTGCGTGCCTGAAGGAGTAAGGTGCTGACTCTGCCCAGGGATATCGGACAGATCTTCAGAGGAGTGGGAACTCTGCTGGCTCTGAAGGAAGAGAAGACGTTCAACGAGCAATGAACACAGGGAAGGGGAGCTCAGGCTGAGGGAATGGAATAAGCTCTGATCAGGCATGTACACTCACTTCAATTTAATGCCATTTAATACCTTTAATGGGAATTTGTCAAGAGACACCTTGAGGAAGACCTTGAAATCCTTGCCAGTTTATGGACATGGATTTGATTCTACAAGTAAAAATATCAATAGAAAATTTTGAGGAGAGAAATGATTTGATCTAACTGTAACTTAAGAAATAGTACAGGAGAGTTTGGAGGCCTTTTAGCAAGTTCCTCCGATTCTTCTGTTGTGGTAGAACTCATGACACTTGGTGATTGGTTGATAGGGGATGAGCAAGAGAGTGAGTTAAAACTGGCTCTAAGGCAGCATTTCTCAATCTATGCAACAGAATAGTATCTCATGAATAACAACCGTCATAGCTATTTTTTTCAATGTACTTAGAAAGAATATATATATATATATATATATATATATATAGAGAGAGTAGAGAGAGAGAGAGAGAGAGAGAGAGAGATCTGAATCACAATAAACTGTGGAAAATTCTGAAAGAGATGGGAATACCAGACCACCTGATCTGCCTCTTGAGAAATCTGTATGCAGGTCAGGAAGCAACAGTTAGAACTGGTCATGGAACAACAGACTGGTTCCACATAGGAAAAGGAGTACGTCAAGGCTGTATATTGTCACTGTGTTTATTTAACTTATATGCAGAGTACATCATGAGAAATGCTGGACTGGAAGAAACACAAGTTGGAATCAAGATTGCTAGGAGAAATATCAATAACCTCAGATATGCAGATGACACCACCCTTATGGCAGAAAGTGAAGAGGAACTAAAAAGCCTCTTGATGAAAGTGAAAGTGGAGAGTGAAAAGGTTGGCTTAAAGCTCAACATTCAGAAAACGAAGATCATGGCATCTGGTCCCATCACTACATGGGAAATAGATGGGGAAACAGTGGAAACAGTGTCAAACTTTATTTTTCTGGGCTCCAAAATCACTGCAGATGGTGAATGCAGCCATGAAATTAAAAGACGCTTACTCCTTGGAAGGAAAGTTATGACCAACCTAGACAGCATATTCAAAAGCAGAGACATCACTTTGCCAACAAAGGTTCGCCTAGTCAAGGCTATGGTCTTTCCTGTGGTCATGTATGGATGTGAGAGCTGGACTGTGAAGAAGGCTGAGCGCTGAAGAATTGATGCTTTTGAACTGTGGTGTTGGAGAAGACTCTTGAGAGTCCCTTGGACAGCAAGGAGATCCAACCAGTACATTCTGAAAGAGATCAGCCCTGGGATTTCTTTGGAGGGAATGATGCTAAAGCTGAAACTCCAGTACTTTGGCCACCTCATGGGAAGAGTTGACTCATTGGAGAAGACTCTGATGCTGGGAGGGATTGGGGGCAGGAGGAGAAGGGGACGACAGATGATGAGATGGCTGGATGGCATCACTGACTCGATGGATGTGAGTCTGAGTGACCTCCGGGAGTTGGTGATGGACAGGGAGGCCTGGTGTGCTGCAGTTCATGGGGTCGCAGAGTCAGACATGACTGAGTGACTGATCTGATCTAATCTGATACATATATTTGTATATATATGCAAATATTTTGCATTGGCCTCTGTTTATAGCCTGAGGTTCATCTGACCCAGATGAATTCTTGGACCTCATATCAGCTCTTCCCCTTGCTCAGTGTGCTTCAGCTTCATCAGTCACAGTTTTTTGCTTGAACAGGCCAACTTTGGTTCTGATTCAGGATTTTCATGGTTGCCGTTTCTTCTGCCTGGAAGAATTTCACTTCAGACTTTTGCTTCTCCTTACATAATCTGGCACCTGTTATTACAATTATTATTGTTTTTACCACTCTCTGTTTTACTTGCTCTCCTTTTAGGCATCCTAACCCATTTGCTATTCCTTGACTATGTTAAGCACACTCTTGCCCCATGACCTGGTTTCTTTCAGCTAGAATTATCTTCCCCCGGGTTTCCGCATGGCCCACATCCTCATCTCTTTCAGGTCAGCCTTTGCTTATGTGTTTACATTTTCAATGAAGGATCCTTGAAACCCCTTTAAATTTTAAAGCTAAAATTAACTATTCTTTTCCCCCTTTTCTGCTTTTCCCCATAGCACTTAGCTACCAGGTTGCACACTACATATATTTCTTTTTATTTTTCTGTACCAGAATGTGAGCTCTGTTAGGGCAGATATTCTTTAAAAAAAAAAAAAAAAGAATTTATTTACGTACTTATTTAATTAATGAATTTATCTTTTGGCTGTGGTGGGTCCTCATTGCTGTACTTGGGGCTTTCTCTAATTGCACCAAGCAGAGGCTTACTCTCCATTGCAGTGGGTGGGCTTCTCATTGCAATGTCTTCTCTTATTGCAAAGCACGGGTCCTAAGGCTTGCAGGGTCAAGTAGTTAGAGCACATAGGTTCAGTAGTTGCAGTTCTCTGACTCTAGAGCACAGGCTCAATATTTGGGGTGCAAGGATTTAGTTGCTTCTCTGCGTGTGGGATCTTCCCAAACTGGGGATCAAACCCTTGTCCCCTGCATTACAAGGTGGATTCTTAACCATTTGGCCACCAGGGAAACCTCAGAGCAGATATTCTTATCTAATTTTGTTTATTGCTCTATCTTCAGTGCCTAAAACATAGTTGAAAAGTGAAAGTGAAAGTCGCTCAGTCATGTCTGACTCTTTGCCACCCCATGGACTATACAGTCAGTGGAATTCTCTAGGCCAGAATACCAGAGTGGGTAGCCTTTCCCTTCTCCAGGGGATCTTCCCAACCCAGGGATCAAACCCAGGTCTACGCACATTGTAGGCGGATTCTTTACCAGCTGAGCCACAAGGGAAGCTCAAGAATACTGGAGTGGGTAACCTACCCCTTCTCCAGTGGATCTTCCCGACCCAGGAATCGAACTGGGGTCTCCTGAATTGCAGGCGGATACTTTACCAACTTGGAGAAGGAAATGGCAACCCACTCCAGTGTTCTTGCCTGGAGAATCCCAGGGACAGGGGAGCCTGGTGGGCTGCCATCTATGGGGTCGCACAGAGTCGGACACGACTGAAGCGACTTAGCAGCAGCAGCAGCAGCAACTTTACCAACTGAGCTATCAGGGAAAGATAGTTTGTGCTCAGTAAATATTTGTTGAGTGAATGAATGAATAAATGTTAAAGAACTCCAGTCTTTTTCTCATATCTCAGATCTGAAATAAAATGCCTTCTTCAGAAATGCATTATCTCACCCTCCCATCTAAAACTACCATTCTCATCCTAGTTACGCTTTGTATCAATAATATCATCATGTTTTATTTTACTCATAGTATTCATCATCATCTGAAATCATTCTCTTTATTTATTGTTTATTTTCTGTCCTCTCCCTCCTCCATTAGAAAGACCTGGGACCTCGACACACAGTAGGTAGTCAGGTTAAATGACTGAAAAGATCTGTGCTAAAGGCTTCACATGGATTATCTCACCTATTTCTCCCAGCAAGCCCCATTACTACCCTCTTTTTGTCAAGTAACAGAGGTTTAAAGAGCTTGCACGGCTAGAAAGTGACAGAGCCCAGAAAGTATGCAGTTTGATTCCAGAACTCAGTCTGAGTCAGTTTATTTAACTGCAGGACTTCTCAGAGCCTCTCAGTCTGCAATCTACAAGAAAATGAAACCATATTCAACATTGCTCAAACTACTTGACCGCAGAATCCTCTTTTTTTGTGGCATATTCCTAGAGTTTCACAGATGTATTTTGGAAATGTTTCCCAAAAGTTTCTGACCCATTTGCCTGGACAGTTGGTAGAGCTTTATTTACAGGTCAATAACATATAACTCTGTTGTAATCCCCTGTGGCCTAATAAGCCTAAGAGATATGGGATAAAAGTCTTCTCAATAGGAAAGCAAAGGAAGTCCAGGGTTACTGTCAAAAAAGCAATAGAAGAGAACAAGATCCAGGCAAGACCAAAAAACCAAAAAATAGTCCTCATAAGTGTAAGGCACAAGATCACCTTTCTTTCAGCAAAATCTATGACTGTTCAGTATGTTGGACTGAGTAAGTAAGGCAGCAGAAAGTTAAGTTTGGTTTATAACACAGAGGAGCCTGCAGATCCTTTGTGGAGGATGAGTAGACACTGGCATTGTTTACTCATCATCTGTTCTTTCTTCCTCTTTCTAACATGTTTCCCCTTGTAATTTACCCTTTTTCACTCAGTCTTGTGCTTCCTTAAGCCAATCACTCTCCTTGTCTACGAATGGTGTAGAAATGAATCAGTCACCTTATGCAATTCTGGTCAGTGAGACATTAAAGATGAGTCTATTTGGGGGTTTCTGGGAAAGGTTTGCCTGTTCATGGAAAAGAGACACTTGGGGAGGTATTGTTGGGTGTGCCTATGACGCTTGGAACTAGACAGAGTTAACATTAATAATGAGAATGGTAGAGCAGAAAAAGAGAATAGTCCTTATTCTCTTAGGTACTGCTTTTTTTTTTTTTAAACTGGCTAACCTGGGGGGCATATTAAAGGGATAAATTTTAGATAAGGAAATAAGTCACTCATTTCCAGGGAGTAGCATTGTGCCAGGCAGAGTTTCAGCTATGATTCCGCATTTCAGGTGACTGCCAGTTGACTGCTTCAGGAACGAGGGACTGGGCCTGTTATGCTTGTGGTTTGCAGAGTGTTGCAACAGAGGAGAGGGCCAGTGCCAGCTCAAAGATTGCTGCTAAATTGGTTAAAGTGGGACTTTGTTGGAAAAGATATGAGGAGAGTAGCTGTCAGATGAGTGGTATAAGACTAGAGTAAAGAGCTCCAAACAACTGTAGCTGAGAGCTGTAGGGATCCTTCCTGTTCCTACACTTGGTCCTCATCTCTGGATACCCCCAGTTGCATGGCTGTCCGTGGGTCTTGTGAAATTCCCACTTGAAATCCACAATGCCTTCTGTCCTTCCACCTCAAAACATGAGACTTTCTGCCTATATTCTTGCCTAAGAGTCCCCAGACACAGCCTGGAGAAGAAGCATATCCTGTCAGATGCATCTAGGGAGTTGTTGGTTACTCTGGAGGAATGGAGACTCAATAAAAATAGAAAGTGGCAGGTGGTGTCTCTTTGCCCAGATAATCCTGTCTACATGCTCCCTGCAAAGTTATTCAACAACCATGGGCTTCAGAGTCTGATTTCAATGGATTTTTAGATCTCTTTAAGGAGCAGAAGTGAATACTCCTACCTTTATTCCATGTACTTGCTCAGATAGTTTGTCCAAGGCTTCACATTTACTAAGTAGAGGCGTGAGGATTAAAATCCAAGTTACCTACCTCCCAACATCTGTGTACATAACCATTACACTAAACCAGACCTGTCAATGTTTGTCCCAAGTAATCATGCATAAGAATATCCGGTGGGACTTCCCTGGTGGTACAATAAATAAAAATCCACCTGCCAATTCAGGGGACACAGGTCTAATCCCTGATCTGGGAAGATTCCACATGCTTCGGAGCAACTAAGCCTGTATGCCACAAATACTTAGCCTGTGTTTGCCAAGTAGTAAAGCCTGTGTGCGCTAGAGCCTGTACTCTGCAACAAAAGAAGCCACCGCAATGAGAAGCCCGCACACTGCAATGAAGAGAAGCTCCCACTGACCACTGGAGAAAGCCTGCTTGCAGCAACAAAAACCCAGAACAAGCAAAAAGAAAAAAAAGGAATATCATGTGAAAGGCTTGCAGTCAGAAAAAGATAGTGAAACTGATTCCTCACTGGTCACAATTCCCCACCTTTCACTTCTACCTACACTTTAGTAAAGCCTCTCATTTTCAGTATGGAGCACTGGTGACTCACTATAGCTGTATAGTTCCATGCTTCACACTCTGCACAGCACAATTCGGTAAGTGGGTTCTCCCTGAGGCTCAAGCAGACCACCTTTGTGGGCACATCTGTCATTTAGATACGTCCTACCAGAGGCAGAGGACCCCACAGGATGGAGGAACCCACCAACTGCTAACGGTTTATTGGACAGGGAATCCCATTTACTATGATGGAAATGATTTCCCAGAAATGGGCACTTGGGCAAAGCTGTCTTAGGCAATGAAAAGGCTCAGCTATCATCAAGTTATTTGAGAGCAGCACAGAAAGTTGTCTTATTCATCACCACCTCTGGGACATTTGTTTGGGAGAAAAGAGTGGACCTTGTTTCATACTTTCATCCTTGACTTGGTACATTCATTAAGCAGAGAGCTCTGTGCCAGGCTTTCCAGCTCCCTTCAAAGCCATGAAAGAATGATAGTTATTGAAACTTGTTTAGGCATATAATTTTATATTTATAATTATATACATAATTATAATTAATTATGCTATAAATATAATGTGTATATACTGTAACTATAATATTAATATGATTTTATATTTTGTCATCTTATCTTTATATTTTGTCATCTTATGTAATTGTTATTGTCTTATAAGTTTATAATCTACAAAATGCTTGCAGTGTGACCCTATTTTTTTTTGGAAGGGGGAATGGGAAATTATGCTTATACTTGGAGTAGCCATATTTGCAATGGATGAGGTGGTGATAAAGTTTAAATAAACAAGCTTGGATAGACAAGACAAGACGCTGAAGATGTTGGTCTAAAGTGCAGAGAAAGAGAAAGACAGAATGCAGCCTGCGCTGGGTACACTGAAAGCAGGGACAAAGATGGTGTTTCTCATGGACTCCACGTGGGTTCAGCTGAAGAGAGCTGACCTGGAGCCATTTCAAATTTCACTCAAGAGTTATCCTCAGAATTGTGAAGTGACCCAAACAGAGGGTTGGTTCACCTGGTTCCCACTGCTGTCGGAGGAAGCATAAGTCAGCAGATAGAAGCAAATGTTTTACCCACAGGACAGGCAGTTCAATGTGGGAGCCTCCAAAGTGCCCATGAAACCACCCATGAAAAGAATAGTCAGCTTTGAACATCAGCCAGAAAGAAAGAACTTTAAACATTTTGCCACAGCTAAAGAAAACCAGTGCCAGAGTCCCTTGGTGCCAGTCAGGCAACACATTTCCTGCCCCTTAGTTCTTATTCACCTCCCTCTTTTAACCTTGGCTAGTGAGGCAGCCTGATGGCAAGTGGGAAAGGAGGAGCAGAAGCATCAAGTAGGGAAACAGATGAAACTGACTAAGCTTTCTCACTGTGAGCACTTTATCAAAGGTTCTAACCCCATACCAGACATTCTACATATAATTTAAACACCAAATGTACGTCAGAATGAGTTTCCTAAAATAATGTCCATCTTTAAATTCTAGCTCTCTCAGCTTGGTCAGAAGAAATGTATTTTAATGTTGGGAAGGACTTGCTAAAAGCAATTTTTCAGGGGATTTGTGGGCAATCAAACACAAGATCATGCACTGACTTACTCAAGAGAAACTTAAGTATTTATCTTCTTTTTCCCCTCATACAGGAATCAAGTCACAACCTTGATCCCTGTTAACTGAGCTATAGAACTAAAAATTCTCTTTGCAAATTTCTTTTGCCTTTTAGAATTATCTGTCATCTTTTTTTTTTTTTTTGGCTGCATGTGGGATCTTAGTTCCCATATCATGGGTGGAACCTGTGCCCCCTGCATTGGACTCATGGAGTCTTAACTCCTAGACCACCAGGGAAGCATGTGGCAGCCTTAGTTATGTCCAACTCTTTGTGGGGAAGTCTCCTGAAATATTTCTTGATACTGATTTCCAATTCATACTTTTATGGATCTACATCTGTCACTACATCTTTGCATTTTGAAAAAATGCTTAAAATTTGTTTCTTGCATTTGTAATTAAACAGTTGACCAGTGTAAATCCAATAAGAATTTAATTGAGGCCAAATACTTGCTGCTTGTAGCATGCCTAATAGTTTCCATCTTTGTCTTACTTGAATAGTCCTAAGTATTAGCATTTTATTTTTCTGCTTTCCACTTATTTTTATAAAATAGGTTTAAAGAAAATATTCAAATCACTGCATAAATCAACAGTACTTTACAGACAATAGAACAATCCAGACAAAACAGAACCAAGGACTGACAGTGAATTCCTAGAAAGTGTGGAATCGATATATAAGATGAATTTTGCTTGAATTTTAAGATTAATTCTTAATCATTGTAATTCTAATTCCTTGACTATTACATTCAGGCTGCTTGAAATACCTAAATCAAGTCTTTCCAGGTTCCCAATACAAAGATGAAAATACTGGGGGAAAACACAATTTTGGTCCACTCCTTATCCTGTACTAGAGGTCAACATGTGAGAAAAAGATAATTAGAAGGTATGTTTTCCTTCAAATAACCTCTTTGGAAATATTTGTCAAGACATTCAGTGAGAGATTTCAAATGTTACAATTTAGAGTTTCAAAATAATCCAGATAAATAAATGCAAGATGACAGAACCAAATCTTACCAACACTACTACTGGATTCACTAGTTTAATGTTTCTAATTCATGTGTATCAAAAACTTTCATCATGGAAATAGAACTATAATAAGAAATGACAAAATGAGAAATCATAGAAGCTAAGAACTTGACTTTTGCTTGAATTGTTACTCTGCTGCTTGTTAGCTGTATGATCTTGAGAATATTGCTCATCTCACTGTATCTCAGTTTCCTCCTAGATAAAAAGGGAAAGATATAATATATATAATCCATCTCCATACCAGAGTTCAGCACCAATTATGGGGCAGAAAAGGAGAAGACAGATGGTGATGAAAGTATCACCTGCTAAACTTCTAAAGACCAGAATTATATATGTGGCTTAGATATATCACCATTATAGGCTTCCCCACAAGCAGGTTCCTCAGTGGAACCTGCTTGTCCCCCGCAACCCCGCCCCACAGGAGCCCAACACTGTAATCCTACAGCATGAAGGAACAGGATAGAGGGCATGCTGTCTGTGGATCCCAAGTTAAAATGAAACAGGAAGGGGCAGAGATAAGCATTTTAAAATTCTTCTAACTCATCAGGAAGAAAACCACTCCCTCTTTCCCTGTGGAAGGAAACAGGGGTCAACAGAGAGTGGACAAAGGGTATTACATTAGTGAAGCTCCTTCTAAAATGAAAACATCAGAATAAGAGGAAGAAAGTTGTACCCCTAAACATTTCCCAGACATTTGTTCTCTTAATCCACTGGGCTTGACCATTAACTTATTAATCAACCAAGGTCTCTGGCTGTGCCCTTGAGGGGAAAAGATGAGCAGATTTTCAGGACAGTACAGTTCTTACTTTCATAGGGCTGTTCCGCCAGAGGAGTTAGTCATGCTCTTCTATGGGTCCTCCTGGTATACCCCAGGCCCATAGTGTTGCTTCTACCCTAGAATGTTCTGAAACAGGCCAGATGAGTACATTAAGTAAATTAACTTAAAGGTGACCTTGTGCTCCAGGATGAAAATAAATCCTTTACTTATTTCCCAGCCTACTTTGTTTAATACTCTAACCATCCTCAGTTGTTGGCTGGGAGTAGCTGGTTGGAAAGCTGGCCTTAGTGTAAACACAGTGGTGGATCCAGAGACTGTCAGTCCATTGAACTTCCTACAGATGGAGATCTGAGCAGTGCATGTTCATGGCTACAGTATGCATATAGCTCATTAGGGATTCCACAATGGTACCAAGTGATAACATAAAAATACTCCAAATAACATCCTAAAAATAAGATACTTCACATCCCATAATCAAATTCTATGGAGAAATTATATTTAATAAAAATTAGATGTCCCTCTCTTGGAAGTGAAGTCCAAATAAGTTAAAGTCCAAAAGGATTAAAACCCTAGATCAAATTCTCTTAACTTTATGAGTTAAAGTTAAAAACATTAAAATCCAAAATTTATTTCCTCTCATTTTCCTATCCTCTCAATCTTAGTCAAGAGAAAGCAAATATGGGGGTGTGTCCCCTCAGCACCAAATCACCTGAAATCAATGTGGTTCCTTCAAGATCCCAAAATTAGAATTTGTCTTCATGATCCCGACTTTTATAAAAAGTCCACAGAATTTCTGCTGCTGCTGCTGCTAAGTCACTTCAGTCGTGTCCGACCGACTCTGTGTGACCCCATAGATGGCAGCCCATCAGGCTCCCCCGTCCCTGGGATTCTCCAGGAAAGAACACTGGAGTGGGTTGCCATTTCCTTTTCCAATGCATGAAAGTGAAAAGTGAAAGTGAAGTCGCTCAGTTGTGTCCGATCCTCAGCAACCCCATGAACTGCAGCCTACCAGGCTCCTCCGTCTGTGGGATTTCCCAGGCAGAAAGTACTGGAGTGGGGTGCCATTGTCTTCTCCGAAGAATTCCTAGAACATACAAATTATAAGAGTCTTAGCTCAAAAACTATACAATTTATAAAGCAAACTAATCCTTAGATCATAATAGAGTTACCACAGTAAAATATGCTCCCACATCACATCACTTAATGAGGCCAAAGACTCTATCAAAGGTACCCAAATCAAGGTGAATAGATGAAAATAATCAGGATTTCCGTCTCACTAAGATTCATTCATTCACATCACAAATAATTATTGAATGCCTACTAAGTTCCTGGAGGTATTCTAGCAATGAATGAAACAGACAAAAGTCCTTTGCCTTCATGGAGCAAAACTGCATTCTACTGGGGAAGACATTCTCTAAATGAGATAAATAATTAAATACGTAACATGTTAGTGATATGATCAGGAGGGAAGAAATAAAGACGATATTACGACATGTTGGGAGGGGATTAGAAATTTAGCTAGGATAGTCAGGGAAGGCAATTTCGAATAAAAACCTAGAAGATGTTAAAGAGCAAGCCCTGGGGTTAATCTACAGAGAGATTCTTAAGGGCAGAGGAAATTGAAAGGTGGGAGGTAGGAGTGTTCCTGGCATGTTTAAAAACAAGGAGGGCTGTGTGGATGGTGTTTAGGGAGCAAGGTGATAGAAAGTGATAAAAGATGAAATTAGTGGGATACAGAGAACCAGACATGTGGAGCCAGGTGAGCATTCACTCTCATCTGGAAGCCACTGGAGTCGTCAGAGCAGAATATTGACTTGAACTGACAAGATCACCTGGATGCTGGGTTGAGAGACTCTAAGGACCAAGTACCAAAGCAGGAAGATCATTTAGGAAGCTATGGGAATAATCTAGGGAAGACAGGTTTGTGGCTTGGACCAAGTGATAGCAGTGAGAGGGGTGGTAAGTAGTTGGGTTTCTATATACAGTTTGATGGCTATCACTTCCAAATTTTTGGAGTTGAGAAAATGTGAGCTTAAACTCAATTGGGAGAAATCATCCATCAAGAGGTTAATTTCTCAGTTCTGATGTGGAAGGAAGAGCCAGATCTTTTCCCTTTTCCTTAGGGAGCAACATTTGCAACACTTCTGGCTTCTAAAACCATTTAAAACCTTACACCATGATGTCAGTTCCCATCAGTAGGTTTTACATTGAAGTACCATTCCTTCCTGCCAAATGTATTCAAAACCTCCTACTTTCCCCTTTCCCACTGAGTCTCATGGCTCTAGGATCCCATGCTGAAGAGTGGGGCTTTATCTCCTCACATAGCCTCCATGCTATCTTATGAACAGCACCTCAATCTCGATGCACAGGGCTTGTTACCTTCACCTCTTGCCTCCTCTGGAGGACTTCCTCTTGCTTCCTACAATTGTTTCAACAGGATAATCACCCTCAGCAGTGACTTGAACTAAAACTGCTTTTGGAACCTGTACCCCTATGGGTCTAGGGAGTTTCTATTACCTATCTTAAGTCCTCCTGAAGACCTTGTCTTTCCCTTGGAATGTCACAAGCCTTCAGTAGCATTTCTTTCAGCAACATCTTTTTCTGCAGCAAGAGAGCAGACACCTCATGTTACATTTCCTTCCTCTGTTCTACTGTTATTTTTCAGAAAGACTCATCTAAATTCGTAATGGTTCCACCTGATTTTAGATTGCCTCCTTTCATTCTCAGCTTATAGTAAAGCTAGGGTTGTTTGCTGAATTTGAGCATCTCCTTTCTTCTGTTTTCTTACACACTTTTAATTTTGTCTCTGTTTTTGTTTTCTGGCCCAGACATGTGTTTTTCTTACACATTCCTCTAAGTTTTGCTCTGTGGGATCTCCAATAGGGAGACATGAAGTCTATGCATTGTGTTTGCCTGCAGCAAAGAAATGCTTACCTTCACCTTTCTGAGCTGCATAATATTCCCAGGAGACAGTTTCCTAATAGGTCAATATGAAACCTAGGGTCTGGACTTAAGACTTGTCATTGTTTCTTCCCAGACTTACAAGGGTAGGACCCGTACTACTCTGCTGCTAGCCTCACTGAGAGCAGACCAGAACACATGCTTTTTTGCAGACTGGACTATGTGAAAGAGAACGGGGAAGAGGAAAGGAACAACAAGGACCATCAGTTATATTTGGTCTTTGTCATGTGCCCTGAGTCTCATCCCAAACTCATCAAAGTTGCTTATCCTCTCCTGGGAAGTAATCAGTGTATTCAGGCATGGACAGTTACTCTAAAGGATGTTCTCCCATATGCATGGCAATATCAGGAGTGAGGAGCAAGTGTTACCCTGTGAAATTCTGTAAAATACTTAGCATAGTGCCTGAAAAGGGGTTAGAACTCCATAAAGGTTGACTATTATAAATAGAAAAAGAATTAAAGTATTGCGATGAAAATTATTTTCCAGTTCATTATTTATAGGAATAGCTAAAGGGGAAAACTATAAATACTAGAAAATTCTAAATTAAAAAAATATAAATTAGAAGCATAAATAATAGAAAATTATACATAATAGCAAATTCTACAATACTGGATTATTTAGAGTTCTTGTTTTTTTTTAAATGACAATTGCCCCCGCCCCCTAAAAAAGAGTAAACTCCTATGCCTACATTGTCCTTTTAATGCTCATCTATGAATACAACCTACTTCAGACATGGAAACAGCCTCCAGACGAGTGAACATGATTTGGTCAAGTTTTTTCTCAGATCTCAGGACCACAGAACTGGGTTAATCCTAATCTTTGGTTATGACACACTCTCCTCATTGGTTCCTCTCTCCCTCTTCCCATCTCTCCGTCCCTCCTCACATCCCTCCCTCCTTCCATCCCTCCTCACCGCCTTCCAAATTGCTCCCTCTCCTAAAGAATCTTACAATATCCACACCTTATTCAGAGTGGAACAGAACTTCAGGATTCTCCTGTTCTCCCCTCTTTCTCCTTCCAGGCAACTGTCTTTAGTTATTGGGCTGAGTCTGAAATTTATTTAATAAACACTGAAAGTGACAAACTGGCCACATCTGGAAGACGACGCTGCTGTTTATTTTGGTTTCTCCCAGAATTCTAAGTGCATCCCCAAAGCTCAAAGGAAGGGCATGCTTTTGACTCAAACTTTGCCCTGTTTGCCAACCTCAGGGAGTCTGGGTTGAGTTAGGGGGAATGTAACAAAACCTGACAGTGAACAAGCCTAATGGAGTTTGGAGTTCTATTATGAAACTTCTGTGTAGTTCTGCTTTTCACCCAGTTGTGTCATAAGAAAACAACCAAAACATTCATTTCAGTTTTTGTTAGCCATCTTTTAGAATAATACAAATACGTATTCAGTATTTAACTATTCTGTAACTATCAAATTATCATATGATGTTGAAAAGGTATTATGTACAGACTCACAAGTCAGTTTTAAATTCTTCTTTTACTTTCCTTTATTGTAAGTACAATCATATGTGTGTGCAAATATATATATATATAACTATGTATAATACCACAGGTCCATATAAAAATAAACACATTAAAAACAGTTTTGGGACTTTTCATTATTTTTATTATACAAGCAATTTATATTCATTAAAGAAAAAGTGGACAATGCAAAAAATTTAGAAAGAAGGAAAAATTATGTATGGAACAGTTTATCAGTTTATTCCACTGGCAACTGATATTGTTGTCCTGGGTGCTGAGAAAAATACATAGATGATGAGGATATGGACTGTACCCTATAGGAGAGATATATTTAAGTACATGTACTTATTCAGTGTATTCAGTGAAAGATAAAGTTTGTCAAGCATCTTCAATATTCCTACATCTTCCTGTTACCTTTAACTCATTTAGAGGTAGGCTCTGTTTACCCAGAAAGCAGATGATCTGTGGGTGCCTGGCTGTGTCATGATTTAACTTGAGGTCCAGCTTTCTTTAGCCTGCATGTATCTGCACTTCATTCTTTAGAGAGGCAGCAGTTGGAAAGAAATCTTTCTACTTGTTACAGGGACTGGGAGGGCTGGGTGGATGAGTGATAAAAGGTTCAGGGTTGATAGTATCCACTGAAGACAAAGAAACCACACGAAGATGAAGGTAGGAAAGGATATGGTTGTGGAGTGTATTAATGACTCACTCCAAATTTCACAAGGACAACTGCCAAGCAGAAAGTTGTTTCTAAGTTATTTTAAATAAAATTTTGAAGAGGATTTTAAGAAAATAGGGTTTAGGCAATAATTAAACATTAAAAAAAATTTTTTTTGGCCACACTGAATGCATGTGGGATCTTAGTTCCCTGATCAGGGATCAAACCCATGCTCCTGCATTGGCGGCACAGTCTTAACCACTGGACCACCACGGAAGTCCAAATTCAGCAATTTTTGATTTGTAGATTAAGTCACATTGTCATCATGTGTAAAGTGAGAAGTCAAAATTCAACTCACAGGTTTCAGACTCACAGACTTAGAGAATGAAATTATGATTATAGAAGTAAGGGGAAGGGAAGGGGGAAGGATGGTTAGGGAATTTGGGACCAGCGTGTACACACTATTCAATTTAAAGTGGATAACCAACAAGGACCTACTGTATAGTACAGGGAACTCTGCTCAATATTATTCAACAACTGAAAAAGATAAAAGAATTTGAAAAAAAAAATAGGTACATGTATGTATATAACTGAATCACTTTGCTGGACACCTGAAACTAACATAGCATTGTTAATTAACTCTACTCAAATGTAAAATAAAAACTTTTTAAAAAATCAATTGGTTTTACGTGTGCCTCAGAGTGTGCTATTAATGGTAGACTTCCACTGGTTTCAGATAATTAAAACAGTATTTCTAAGATTTTGAGATAATTATGCTGGAATTATACCAAAGAAGTAAAATTGTGAGAGTCTATATCAGTAATCATTTAACACAGCAAAAAACTGGAAGAGAAGTATTTCAGTCCTTCTTAGGTGAGGTGGTTAAGGCAGCTGGACACAAAAGAGAAACTGGGAATTATCTAATTCTGACTTTCTTCCACTGATGAAGCAAAACCAGACAGTTTCTAATTCTCCCTCGATATGATTTTTACACAGACACAAAACTTCTAACAAAATCAACATTAATATAAACTATTGCCTTCATTTTCCATCTGTCTACCATCCATTCATTCAGTAAATATTTATTATATACCTGCTATGAGGGAAAACACTTTTTCGGGGCACTGTATTACCAAATGCCTCAATCGAAGAACAATTGCAAGTCATGAAAGATGAGTTCATATAATAAAATGAAGCTGTTATGAGAAACTTGGAATTTATTTACAAACTAAATCAGTTTAAACTTAAGAAGCAAATAGTAGTCAGTTTTCAGAACTGAGGGTTGTTTGTTTAGTAAAGAACACTGCTAAACTATCATGCAAGTCTCAGTTATGAGTTTCTATCACTAATGAGCAAATGAAAAATGCTTCCTATGGCAAGGAGCATCAGCAATGGATTATTTGATTCTCATTGTGATTTACTTCATTACACGATGAGTTACATGTTTTCCTTAGTTAGTTTCAGAAGCTGAGAAAAATCTGGTGGCAATACTTCATATAGGTTACAAAAAAGAAATTGTTGTTCTCCAAACTGTGTATCTGTATTGTCCAAACTCCCAAGTCTCCCTCTAGACTCCTAGCCAGCTTTTATTCATTGCCAACCAGACATTCCCCCACTAGTGCTCCACAAGCCCACAAACACTGTGTGTACAAAGCTTGAACTCTATGTAGTCTCCTACAAGCCTAGTCTTCTTGAATTCTCTCATAATCAATAGAACCACCATCTACTGATATCTAGTTCCTCAAACGAGAAATTGGATGCTCATTTAGAACTATCTTCTCTGGCACTCCCATAGTTATTTTAACAGGTCTTCAAATTCTGTTAATTTTATCTTCAGAACAGATTCTTTGCTTCATCAGCCTTGCCACTGCTTTAAGTGCCATTCACCCTTATCTTGCCTGAGCCTCCAAAATGACCTTCCTGCTTCTGGTTTCTCAATACTCTACTCTATCCTCTCTACTGACATTAAAGTCATCTTTTTCTAACTTAAATACATTCATGTCAGTCTCTATCTCTCTGAAAGTCTTTGAATGGATCCTGACTAACTATAGGATTGAGTCCGATTATGTAGCATGGCCTTTAAGAATCTTTATAATCTGGTCCTAAATGTTCTTTTCAGGCCCTGCTGCTGCTGCTACTGCTGCTGCTAAGTCGCTTCAGTCGTGTCCAAGTCTGTGCGACCCCATAGACAGCAGCCCACCAGGCTCCCCCATCCCTGGGATTCTCCAGGCAAGAACACTGGAGTGGGTTGCCACTTCCTTCTCCAATGCATGAAAGTGAAAAGTGAAAGTCAAGTCACTCAGTCGTGTCCGACTCTTATCGACCCCATGGACTGGAGCCTACCAGACTCCTCCGTCCATGGGATTTTCCAGGCAAGAGTACTGGAGTGGGGTGCCATTGCCTTCTCCGCTTTTCAGGCCCATCTCTCCACAAATATTATGTCTTTCTACCACATGGGACTGCTTGCCTACATATACCGTGCATACTGCTTTTATATCCACATGCTTCTGAATATGGGAGAAGGCAATGACACCCTACTCCAGTATTCTTTTGCCTGGAAAATCCCACGGACGGAGGAGCTTGGAAGGCTGCAGTCCATGGGGTCGCTAAGAGTCAGACATGACCGAGCGACTTCCCTTTCACTTTTCACTTTCATGCATTGGAGAAAGAAATGGCAGTCCACTCCAGTGTTCTTTCCTGGAGAATCCCAGGGACGGTGGAGCCTGGTGGGCTGCTGTCTATGGGGTTGTACAGAGTCGGACATGACTGAAGCGACTTAGCAGCAGCAGCAGCAGCAGCAACCCCTACTTATCTTTCAGAATGTAGCTCAAATATTACCTCCTCTAAAAGGCTATCTTTGAAGTCCTCTGGAAGAGTTAGTTCTGCTACTCTCTGTGCTGGGCTATTCTTTGCTTGACCTTTTTGACACCCTCTCTACCATTCTCCATCTATCTTGTGCCCTGGGAGGCTGACCTCTTTCGACAACATTAACCAGGTTTTTTTCTGAATTTCTGGTGGATTTAAACAATGAGAGGCCCTGGAAGAAGCTCAGAAGGCAGAAGAGAGTTAGATTGTAGTAATACTTCCCTAACTCCCTCTTTTCCTCCCAGGCCTTGGATTGACAAGGGCTGCATTAATCTACCAAAAGAGTTCCTGTTAGGTAAACCTTCCTTATAGCTAGAGCTGTCTTTCTGGAGTTTGGTAATAGCTACTTTCCTTTGCCTATTTAGGACTAGGGGTGGGAGCAGTTTTTCAATGTTGATGCTTAATTATCCCTAACTCTGCTTACAATTTTCTAAATAAATTATTAAACTCTCTTTAATCATTCTTTTTGAGTATGCCATCTGTTTCCTATCCTGACTGCTATATTGCTTTGTACAATTTAGATATCTCCTTGGCTGTATTTGACACATTGTATTCCAATTATTTTTGCCTACCTGTTCATTTCCTCCATTAGACTCCTCAGGGCAGGTCTGAATCCAGAGAAAGAATCCTTGTGACTAGGTAGAGAAGAGCCTTCCTCTCTTAGAAGGGCTTTGCAAAATCCAGAGTGGGACAGGCAGATGCCAGAGTGAGGAGGGATCTCTACAATGTGTAGAAAACCTGAAGGACCTGGAAGGAATCATTGAGAATCAGGTAAGCAACTGCCTGCCTGCCTTGATCACAGGGGCCAACCTGGCTGAAAAGAGAGTCTAAATTTAAAAGGAAAATCAGAAAGCAGGGACTGAAAAATGACACAATTAGCTTTGTCAATTTCTGCCTCACTTGGGCTAAAGGCTGAGCTCCTTTGCCTGACATTTGGAATCCAGTAATAAAGGCTTTTGGATTTTACTATAATAAGGGAACCAAGAAGTATAAATAAAAGGACAATGATTCTGTAAACCATATAAGATTTCTTTAACTTTTACAGCTGTTGGAAGTAAGACTTGGAGGATCCCAGTCAGTAGCACTTCTCCTTCCTGCCCAACTTTTCAACAAATTGAGAAATAAAAGACTAAGACAGATGGAGCCCAAAATAATAATGATAATAGCAATGATAGCTCACATTCATAGAGCACTTTTGTAATAGACACTATTCTAAGAGCTGTATATATATGAACTCAATCTTCACAACAATTCTCTGAGTAGATACTCAGTCCCGTTTTTGTGGGTGGAGAAATTGGAGCACAAGGAAGTTAAGTAACTTGCCCAAAGTCACATGAAGGTTATTAAGTGACAGATATATTGCCTTTTGAAATGGAAGACATGTATTATGGATAAACCTGGTGTTGGACATTTGTATCTATGAACAAGAAGGATTTCTAATACTGAACTTCTAGTGATGGCAGTCCTGAACTTCTACATGCTTCCTTATATGGATCTTGTTTCTGGAAAACTTGGGGCATGAAAGAGCAAAGAAATGATCTTCCTTACAGGCAGGCTGGTTGCAAGGAGAGGGCGAGAAAGAGTAAGAGAGAGAAAAACAGACAGGCAGACAGACAGAAGGGATAAACAGGGAGCTTGCCTAAGCATGCCACTTCTCTTTTCATAGTCATCAATCAGATTGAGTAAATTCTCCTTTCCTGGGGAAAGATGAGGTGTGGAGGAAATTAGGGATATTAACATTAGGGGCTTCCCTGGTGACTCAGCAGTAAAGAATATGCCTTCAGTGCAGGATTCTTAAGAGATGCAGATTCGATCCCTGAGTCAGAAAGATTCCCTGGAGAAGGAAATGGCAATCCACTCCAGTATTCTTGCCTGAGAAATCCCATGGACAGAGGAGCCTGGCAGGCTACAGTCCATGGGGTCGCAAAGAGTCAGACACGAATTAGCAACTACATAATAACAACACTAGTGGAGCCCCTTGCATCTAGAAGGAAACATCAGGAATTGGAAAGAGATATTTTCCCCCTCAATGTGATGTACCTATATACATTCCTTTTTACAGTTCTCAATATCAGTGCTACATTGTGCTGAAATTATTTGCTTGTCTGCCTCTACCTCTTCCTTCCTGCCTCACCTACATTCTTCTTAATAGCAGAAATCTTTTTCTGTTAATCTCTGAATCTTGGATGACTAGTACATAGTACATGGTTGATAATTGCTTGTTAAGTGAAAGAACGAACAAATTTTTTGCTAAAAATCCCAGAAAATACAGAAATAAGAATTCAACAGCACACTAGGATTTGTTGTTGGCTCAGGAATCAATTAGTTGTTTCAGCTCCTAGGCCTTAGGTCATCCTGAGCCTCTTTAATTCCTGGCTTTTATTTTTAATAAAAGAGCATAACAGGTGAGCTGGAGAAGCTGAAAGCTTCCTACTTACTGTTGCTGCTACCCATGGCTTTTCTGCAACTGGAATCAGACACACAGAAAGAAACAACATAGCCTAACAGCTTGGCATATATCTTGGTTTTCCGTCGTCTAGAAAAAAAGAGAACTTGGATTTTGGTGGCCTTCAATCTGGTTTTGAAAACCCAGTTTGCAATTTACTAGCTGTGTGACCTTGGGCAGATTATGCTTGTGTATAGTAGTTACGTTCTAGCAGTTTTTAGGCAGCTCCCTTCTGTGAGGACGTCATCAACTGTTCAGAAAGGCTCCGGTTTCACTGCTTTGATGGAATTACTCATACCCTACCTCATTGCCTCCCTTTCTATTTTTGAAATCAGCCTGCTTTATCTTCCAGACATCAGATTTTGCTTTCTGATAGCATGTGACTCTCGAGAAACGTGATTTTTCCTCTTACTTCTTTATCCTGTTTTTCTAGTTCGTGATTGTATCTCAATTAACCATTTCCTTAGTTACTGATTGACTAATGGAAACCAGCTTCATTGACCTAATTGTGGACTTTGACTACCACTGACATCTATTTGAATCACAGTAGCTTGTCAAACTGCCCTGATATTTTTACTGCATCTTCCAGAACTGTTGAAGCTTACTACCAGTGGTCCCTTCAAAATGTGGCAGTTATTTTAGCATCTCAATAGTTATTCAAATGTAACTAACACATGTTTCCTTAACCAATCAAGTCTGTGTATTTTGTACGTAGGAACGCATATCTCTGGTAATGCTATATGAAATTATTCAAAACCTAAGCATCTAAAGAAATGATCATTTATAAACTAAGGCCCATAAATGAAAAATTGGGAAAGACTTCAGCAAGACCCAGTTTTTCAAAACTGGACTGCCACTATATTATGGGACAACTTCATATCATTTTGCTTCCATTTACTAATCCTTTCATGATCCTCTTACTGAAGTAAGCCAAGTTCATTCTCGTCTTCACAGATTTAGAAACTATTCCCTGAAGGCTACTAAATAATAAGTACCAGTGACATTTGCCCATATTTACCCAGGTTTGTAAAATGTTTCTCACCCATTCTCTCACTACATGTGTTTCTGTCTCCAAGACCACTGCTCATTTATTAATTCATTTAACTAACATTTATTGAATCTGCTGTTTTAGCACTGTGCTAGAAATTCTGGGGGAAAAAAAGATGAACATGATTTGGTTCCTGCATGTAAACCAGGGAGAAAGATTTAAACTTAACCAAGAAAAATACAATGTTAAGGGGACTTCCTTGGTGGTCCAGGGAAGACTCTGCTCCCAATGCAAGGGGCCCAGGTTTAACCTTTGATCAGGGAACTGGATCCCACATGTTCCAACTAAGAGTTCACACACTGCAACTAAAGATCTCACATATAGCAACTAAGACCCAGTGCATCTAAAAATAAATAACTACAATATTAAGATACTGTGATATAGAATTATATAAAAGCTGTAAGAATACAGCAAGAAGAGAGGCTAATTCAGGCGTTAGCTCTAGGGTGACTTAGGCTTCAGAGAAGAGGAAATTAATTTTTTAAAAACTAACAACAAAACTAAACCCTGAAGCAAAGTAAGATTAATATAAATTCATTTAAAAATTTAAAAATTCCATATCGTAGATTGATAACTTTTTTTCTTGGGGCTGTGGGGGACAGTATGTCAGGAGAGAGAGTTGTGAAATCTAACAAACAAGATGGGGTGTCAATACTTCAAAGGGGTTAGAAATCATTGTCCTGCTATTCTAGAAGTTTAAATGCTTGCTCAGCTCTTGTTGCACAAAATTTAGGTCATGAGTACTGGGAGAAATTTGTGCCCAATACACAGAGCAAAGGGTTTTAATAACATCATTTATCTTTCAGATCAGATCAGATCAGTCGCTCAGTCGTGTCCGACTCTTTGCGACCCCATGAACTGCAGCACGCCAGGCCTCCCTGTCCATCACCAGCTCTCGGAGGTCACCCAGACTCACATTCATCGAGTC
Organism: Tragelaphus eurycerus; assembly: GCA_935064755.1. Lineage (NCBI taxonomy): Eukaryota > Metazoa > Chordata > Mammalia > Artiodactyla > Bovidae > Tragelaphus > Tragelaphus eurycerus. Next base: position 17,430,570 of record CAKXYN010000028.1, on the reverse strand, counting down.
AGTGATGCCATCCAGCCATCTCATCCTCTGTCGTCCCCTTCTCCTCCTGCCCTCAATCCCTCCCAGCATCAGAGTCTTCTCCAATGAGTCAACTCTTCACATGAGGTGGCCAAAATACTGGAGTTTCAGCTTTAGCATCATTCCTTCCAAAGAAATCCCAGGGCTGATCTCCTTCAGAATGGACCGGTTGGATCTCCTTGCAGTCCAAGGGACTCTCAAGAGTCTTCTCCAACACCACAGTTCAAAAGCATCAATTCTTCGGCGCTCAGCCTTCTTCACAGTCCAGCTCTCACATCCATACATGACCACAGGAAAGACCATAGCCTTGACTAGGCGAACCTTTGTTGGCAAAGTGATGTCTCTGCTTTTGAATATGCTATCTAGGTTGGCCATAACCTTCCTTCCAAGGAGTAAGCGTTTTTAATTTCATGGCTGCAGTCACCATCTGCAGTGATTTTGGAGCCCAGAAAAATAAAGTCTGACACTGTTTCCACTGTTTCTCCATCTATTTCCCATGTAGTGATGGGACCAGATGCCATGATCTTCGTTTTCTGAATGTTGAGCTTTAAGCCAACCTTTTCACTCTCCACTTTCACTTTCATCAAGAGGCTTTTGAGTTCCTCTTCACTTTCTGCCATAAGGGTGGTATCATCTGCATATCTGAGGTTATTGATATTTCTCCTGGCAATCTTGATTCCAGCTTGTGTTTCCTCCAGTCCAGCATTTCTCATGATGTACTCCGCATACAAGTTAAATAAACATGGTGACAATATACAGCCTTGACGTACTCCTTTTCCTATTTGGAACCAGTCTGTTGTTCCATGACCAGTTCTAACTGTTGCTTCCTGACCTGCATACAGATTTCTCAAGAGGCAGATCAGGTGGTCTGGTATTCCCATCTCTCTCAGAATTTTCCACAGTTTATTGTGATCTACACAGTCAAAGGCTTTGGCATAGTCAATAAAGCAGAAATAGATGTTTTTCTGGAACTCTCTTGCTTTTTCGATGATCCAGCGGATGTTGGCAATTTGATCTCTGGTTCCTCTGCCTTTTCTAAATCCAGCTTGAACATCAGGAAGTTCACAGTTCACATATTGCTGAAGCCTGGCTTGGAGAATTTTGAGCATTACTTTACTAGCGTGTGAGATGAGTGCAATTGTGCGGTAGTTTGAGCACTCTTTGGCATTGCCTTTCTTTGGGATTGGGATGAAAACTGACCTTTTCCAATCTTGTGGCCACTGCTGAGTTTTCCAAATTTGCTGGCATATTGAGTGCAGCACTTTCACAGCATCATCTTTCAGGATTTGGAACAGCTCCACTGGAATTCCATCACCTCCACTAGCTTTGTTCCTAGTGATGCTTTCTAAGGCCCATTTGACTTCACATTCCAGGATGTCTGGCTCTAGGTCAGTGATCACACCATCATGATTATCTGGGTCGTGAAGCTCTTTTTTGTACAGTTCTTCTGTGTATTCTTGCCACCTCTTCTTAATATCTTCTGCTTCCGTTAGGTCCACACCATTTCTGTCCTTTATCGAGCCCATCTTTGCATGAAATGTTCCTTTGGTATCTCTGATTTTCTTGAAGAGATCCCTAGTCTTTCCCATTCTGTTGTTTTCCTCTATTTCTTTGCATTGATTGCTGAAGAAGGCTTTCTTATCTCTTCTTGCTATTCTTTGGAACTCTGCATTCAGATGTTTATATCTTTCCTTTTCTCCTTTGCTTTTCGCTTCTCTTCTTTTTGCAGCTATTTGCAAGGCCTCCCCAGACAGCCATTTTGCTTTTTTGCATTTCTTTTCCATGGGGGTAGTCTTGATCCCTGTTTCCTGTACAATGTCACGAACCTCATTCCATAGTTCATCAGGCACTCTATCTATCAGATCTAGGCCCTTAAATCTATTTCTCACTTCCACTGTATAATCATAAGGGATTTGATTTAGGTCATACCTGAATGGTCTAGTAGTTTTCCCTACTTTCTTCAATTTCAGTCTGAATTTGGCAGTAAGGAGTTCATGGTCTGAGCCACAGTCAGCTCCTGGTCTTGTTTTTTGCTGATTGGATAGAGCTTCTCCATCTGTGGCTGCAAAGAATATAATCGATCTGATTTCGGTGTTGACCATCTGGTGATGTCCATGTAAAAAGTCTTCTCTTGTGTTGTTGGAAGAGGGTATTTGCTATGACCAGTGCATTTTCTTGGCAAAACTCTGTTAGTCTTTGCCCTGCTTCATTCCGTATTCCAAGGCCAAATTTGCCTGTTACTCCAGGTGTTTCTTGACTTCCTACTTTTGCATTCCAGTCCCCTATAATGAAAAGGACATCTTTTTTGGGTGTTAGTTCTAAAAGGTCTTGTAGGTCTTCATAGAACCGTTCAACTTCAGTTTCTTCAGCATTACTGGTTGGGGCATAGACTTGGATTACTGTGACATTGAATGGTTTGCCTTGGAAACGAACAGAGATCATTCTGTCGTTTTTGAGATTGCATCCAAGTACTGCACTTCGGACTCTTTTGTTGACCATGATGGCCACACCGTTTCTTCTGAGGGATTCCTGCCCACAGTAGTAGATATAATGGTCCTCTGAGTTAAATTCACCCATTCCAGTCCATTTTAGTTCGCTAATTCCTAGAATGTCAACATTTACTCTTGCCATCTCTTGTTTGACCACTTCCAATTTGCCTTGATTCATGGACCTGACATTCCAGGTTCCTATGCAATATTGTTCTTTACAGCATCGGACTTTGCTTCTATCACCAGACACATCTACACCTGGGTATTCTTTCTGCTTTGGTTCCATCCCTTCATTCTTTCTGGAGTTATTTCTCCACTGATCTTCAGTAGCATATTGGGCCCTTACTGACCTGGGGAGTTTCTCTTTCAGTATCCTATCATTTTGCCTTTTCATACTGTTCATGGGGTTCTCAAGGCAAGAATACTGAAGTGGTTTGCCATTGCCTTCTCCAGCGGACCACACCCTGTCAGATCTCTCCACCATGACCCGCCCATCCTGGGTTGCCCCACGGGCATGGCTTAATTTCATTGAGTTAGACAAGGCTGTGGTCCTGGTGTGATTAGATTGACTAGTTTTCTGTGAGTATGGTTTCAGTGTATTTGCCCTCTGATGCCCTCTTGCAAGACCTACTGTCTTACTTGGGTTTCTCTTACCTTGGGCGTGGGGTATCTCTTCCCGGCTGCTCCAGCAAAGCACAGCCATCGCACCTTACCTTGGATGAGGGGTCTCTCCTCACCGCCGCCCTTCCTGACCTCGGTCGTGGGGTAGCTCCTCTCGGCCGTGCTTAGTGCGCCAGTCCTCACCGCCGTCCGTCCTCGGTCGATGGGTAGCTCCTCTCAGTGCGCAGCGCAGCCGGCGAGGGGCTCTCAGTGCGGCGCTCGCGGGTAGGCCGGGAGCTCTCAGTGCGGCACTCGTTAATATTTATGATAAGGTGACTACATAGTTTCAGAATCTAGACAAGTATTTCCCATTTCATAAATAGGGGCATTTTAAGTTTTATACTTGAAGGATATTGGGAAAACATCCTTAATTCTTGTGTTGTGTGCGTGCTCAGTGGTATCCAACTGAGACCATACGGACCATAGCCCACCAGGCTCCTCTGTACATGGAATTTTCCAGGCAAGAATACTGGAGTGGGTTGCCATTTCCTCCTCAAGAGGATCTTCCCTACCCAGGGATGAAACCAGCATCTCCTGCACTGCAGGTGAATTCTTTACCACTGTGCCACCTGGGACCTAATATTGATAGTAAAGACAATAGTAATTTCTTTTCTGTTCAGTTAAAAATATTCTTGCTTTTGTGTGTGTGTGTGTGTTGGTGCACGTGTGTGTGTGTATGTGCAAGAAATGGTATTTTTAGCACTAGAGCATACTGAAACCTCTGCTTTTTTAAAAGCAACTCTAAAAGAAGAAAGAACAACAGGATTTCCTCTATAACTAATATTGACTTAACTTTATAGGGTCTCAAGCCTGAACTCCTCTGTTTACTCATGAAACAGATCCAGGCTATTGGTCCATTCTGATTTACTTCCAAACTTCACAGTTCAGACCGTACAGCCAGTTTAACTCTTGACCTCTCAGGTGACATGATTTTCAAGGGTAATAGAAAAGACACAGCAGTGCTGGGAGGTTGTGAAAGAAACCCATACTCTGGCCCACTGCCCAGTAGACAAGAGAGTCCCTCAGCAAAAGAGAGTTTCCACTGGTTACACTTGGGAATTACCCCCAATTTAGCCTTTGTTTCAAACCATCTGGATGTCAAAAGTGCTAATAAGCAACTGACTCACTGGTGGAATAAACTCAGTCTGGTGATTTTTTCTGGAAGACTGTTAGGACAGAGATATTGGCAATAAAGCAACAGAGCAACTTCTAAGTTATGAAGTTGTCTGAGCTTTGCTTGTTGTGAGATGGCATATTGGTAACTGCGAGAGGGTACTGAAAGATCATAGTAGCTCAGCTTTTTTTGTAGGTGAAAGAAGCCCTGTTTGGATTTTGTCCAACACCCTTTTCCTAGCTCTTTAAAAGTAGCAAGTGTGGATCCTTTCTTAGAAGCCCTGGAATTATTTCACAGCTGTGACAATTGTTGGGAGAGTTTAATGAGACCTGGCAGTTCCTGAGAGTCATCAACATCTTTTAAAATTCGACCACTAAGTGAATGCCAGAGGATAATAGCTTTGAGTCTGCTTAATCACAGTATTAAGCCAAAAAAAGAGATATTTGTCCTAATGAAGACTAAGCGGGTGTGTGTGTGTGTGTGTGTGTGTGTGTGTGTGTGTGTGTGTGTAGGTGTGTGTGTGTTGTGTGTGTTCTGGCATAATACTTTGTCATTTTCCTATATTGGCTCTTACATTGACAGAGATGAAAAATGTGAATATATGTATTTAAACAGACATTTAGGTAATGGAAAAGGTCATTTTTATGAGATGGCTAGTAGGCACAAGTGCATTTATTTCATTTTAAGACCATGTTTCACTTATCAGTGAGAAACATTTGTCAAGAATTTCAACTTCAGTACTTCATGAAATTATCTAAAATAGAGCAACACTGGTCATGCATTGGCACACAGCAACCACCTTTTTTCCTCCCATTAGGTTAAATGTCTGTTTCTATAACAGCTTTAAGATCATTTTTCTTTTGCATTTTCCTTGGAAACTTCACACCTCAGGAAAAATATTCCAGGCACTTTCATTTTAAATAGCAACTCACACCTGTCACATGTCATTTAACACATTGGTCAAGAAGTTAACCTAATGTCACAACTCTCTGTCCTATATGCTAGTTCTCTATGACCCAGAAAATAAAGTTAATGAGATACACTATATGCTTTTTAGGCACCAGGCACAGCTGTAAAGGCTTTACGTTTAGTAACTCATTTAGTCCTCATACTGACCCTATGAATTAGGGCTGCTGTTCTGTTGCTCAGTCGTGTCCAACTCTTTGTGACCCCATGGACTGCAGCACGCCAGGCTTCCCTGTCCCTCACCATCTCCTAGAGCTTGCTTAAACTCACGTCCATCGAGTCGGTGATGCCATCCAACCATCTTGTTCTCTGTTGTCCCCTTCTCCTGCCTTCAGTCTTTCCCAGCATCAGGGTCATTTGAATTAGACCTCATCTAAATCAACACATATGCAGAGTACATCATGAGAAACGCTGGGCTGGCAGAAGCACAAGCTGGAATCAAGATTGCCGGAGAAATATCAGTAACCTCAGATATGCAGATGACACCACCTTTATGGCAGAAAGTGAAGAGGAACTCAAAAGCCTCTTGATAAAAGTCAAAGAGGAGAGTGAGAAAGTTGACTTAAAGCTCAACATTCAGAAAACGAAGATCATGGCATCTGGTCCCATCACTTCATGGGAAATAGATGGGGAAACAGTGGAAATAGTGTCAAACTTTATTTTTCTGGGCTCCAAAATCACTGTAGATGGTGATAGCAGCCATGAAATTAAAAGATGCTTACTCCTTGGAAGGAAAGTTATGAGCAACCTAGATCACATATTCAAAAGCAGAGACATTACTTTGCCAACAAAGGTCCATCTAGTCAAGGCTATGGTTTTTTCAGTGGTCACGTATGGATGAGAGAGTTGGACTGTGAAGAAAGCTGAGTGCCGAAGAATTAATGGTTTTGAACTGTGGTGTTGGAGAAGACTCTTGAGAGTCCCTTGGACTGCAAGGAGATCTAGCCAGTCCATTCTAAAGGAGATCAGTCCTGGGTGTTCATTGGAAGGACTGATGCTAAAGCTGAAACTCCAATACTTTGGCCACCTGATGTGAAGAGCTGACTCATTGGAGAAGACTCCGATGCTGGGAGGGATTGGGGGCAGAAAGAGAAGGGGATGACAGAGGATGAGCTGGCTGGATGGCATCACTGACTCGATGGATGTGAGTCTGAGTGAACTCCAGGAGTTGGTGATAGACAGGGAGGCCTGGCGTGCTGCGATTCATGGGGTCGCAAAGAGTCGGACACGACTGAGTGACTGAACTGAACTGAAATCAACATCTGCAGGCTTCTTCTTTTTTTTCATGTAAACATGTTACTTTTATTTTTCATTTTTATTTTTATTAGCGTATAGTTGCTTTATGCTGCTGTGTCATTTTCTGCTTTACAGCAAAGTGAGTCAGCCATATGTATACATATATCCCCTCTTTTTTGGATTTCCTTCCCATTTAGGTCACCACAGAGCATCAAGTCGAGTTCCCTGTGCTATATACAATAGGTTCTCATTAGTTATCTGTTTCATACATAGTAAAGTATACATGTCAATCCTAATCTTGCAATTCATCCCACCCCTAGGCATCTTGTTGAATTCAATTCCCAATTTATTAAATCATTTATAAAATACTTACAGAATGTATGCAAAGTACTGGGTGTTCTTGATACAAATGTTCTAGAATGTGTACAAAATGCTAAGTGTTCTAGATACAAAATATGTATAAGGCTGGATACTCTGTCTTTTAGTAGTTCAGGGTTAAGTATTAGTTGTTCTAATTGCAGCTGATTTGCTAGACATTGTATAACTGATGGAGCATATTAATAAGGCTTCAGGCCTGTGGTACGTAGCTATCTATACAGTGAATGAATTCTTTTCTATTCCAGTTAGAAGAAAGGATCAGAAATAGTTCACATTCCTGTGAGACAGACAACAATATGCATTTAAGCTTTTGACTTGGGGCTGTATTGACTTTTCTGTCCTCTGTTATAATATACTCTGAAGAGATCTGGACTGCCTGGAAATCCCACAGAACATCTCACCAATACATTATTTTGATGGCATCATGCTGATTGTTCAGGACAAGTAAGAAGTGGCTAATGTGCTGAAGGGTTTCCCTGGTGGCTCAGACAGTAAAGAATCTGCCTGTAATGCGGGAAACCTGGGTTCAATCCCTGGATGGGGAAGATCCCCTGGAGGAGGGCATGGCAACCCATTCCAGTATTCTTGCCTGGAGAATCCCAAGGACAGAGGAACCTGGTGGGCTACAGTTCAGGGGGTTGCCGAGTTGGACACAACTGAGCAACTAAGCCCAGCAGTGTGCTGAAGGCCTTGGTAACACACAGTGTTCCACAGGGTTGAAGATAAAAATTCTCTGAAGATTCAGGAATCTGAACCTTCAGTGAAGTATTTGGGTGTCTAACGGTCAGAAGCATGACAAGGTATTCTACTCCAAAGTAAAAGAAAATTGCTGCATCTTGTATTTGTAACCACAAAAAAAAAGGAGACACATTGCCTAGTAGGCCTGTTTGGGTTCTGGAGGCAACACATTCCAAATCTACAAATACTGCTCCATATACTGAATGATACTGACATCAGCCAGCTTTGAGTGGGAAATGTCCACGTAGCAGAACAAACAGTCCCACCACTTGGGCCGCACAGTCCAGCAGATCTTATGGTGTTGGAGGTGTTGGGGATAAGAAAGATGAAGTGTCTTATGACAAGCCCTATTGGGAGAATAACAATGCAAGCCTCTGGGATTCTGGAGCAAGACCATGCCTTTTGTAGCATAGAATTATGTGCCTTTTGAGGACTAGCTATCAGTGAGATACTGGGACTGGTAGAGGTAGACTTCTTCATGGGGCACCAAGTGACTATAGGTTCAGGGCTGCCCATTATGAGCTGGGTTCTGTTGAGTATATCAAATCATAAAGTCAGATAGGTCCAGTAGGAGTCCATTGTAATATGGGAATGATGCATTTAGAACTGAGTGCCAGTAAGACAAAGGACACTGTAAACTGTATGTGACTCTTCATAGCTGCAACAGAACCTTTCCTCAGCTTGCTTCTGGGGCCATGTGGGAGACCCTGTATGAGCAGCTAAACAAGAAGGGAAAGCCCCAGCTTGATTTATGGATGTGGGTATAGGCTGGACATGGACCATGGCTGTGTTACAGCCACATTCAAGGATAACCCTGAAAGACAGTGGCGAGGGAAAAATCTTCTTGATGGGCAGAGCTGCAGACAGTACACCTAGTTATCTTCTATTTTGTGGAATGAGAAGTGGTCTAGTATGTACAGACTTGGGAAGTGGCTTGGAAAGAAAAAAATGGGAAAATTGGAGACAAGAAGATAGAGGCATGTAGGTGAACATAAAGGGCTTCCCTGGGGGCTCAGATGGTAAAGAATCTGCCTGCAATGCAGGGCACTCGCGTTCGATCCATGGAATGGGAAGATATCCTGGAGAAGGAAATGGCAACCCACTACTCCAGTATCCTTGCCTGGAGAATTCCATGGACAGAGAAGCCTAGCAGGCTACAGTCTATGCGGTCGCAAAGATTCAGACACAACTGAGCTACTAATACACACTCACTGTGTGCACACACACACACACACACATACACACACACATGAACGTAAAGAGTTTTGTATTATACATTACAGCTCAACAGAAAGCATCCACCATAGAAGGGGAAGTGAATAGCATATAGTAACTAGACTATTGGACATAAGCTAGTTTTTGTCATTGGCCATCCTGGAACTGCCATAATGGACACATGAACAAAGTAGCCATGGGTTCAATAACGTGGAGTTTTCATTACTGAAGCTAATCTTGCTTCTGCTGCTTCTGAATGTCCAACTTGTCAACAACAAAGACAAATGCTGATATATCATTATTTCTTGATAAGACCAGCTAAGAACTTAGTACTAAGTCAACTACAAGAGCTTAGTGGGTTGTCCTCACAGTGATAGATACTCATTTGGGGTACAGTTTTATCTTTCCTGATTGCATTGCCTCTGCCAGCACCGCAATCTGGAGGCTTAAAGAATGCCTGATTCACAGGTGTGAATCCCACACAATGAACATCTGGACAGGTGATGCATTTCACTTCAAAGGAGGTACAGGCCTGACCTCACGACTGTAGGGATTCATCAGCCATATCATATACTGTACTGTATAGAAGCACCCAGCATCACAGAACACTGGAATAGCCTTTTAAAGGCACTGCTCTGAAGTGACTCTCTGAAAGGACGCAGTGCTATTCTTTTAGAGAAAAGCACAGGCTTTTTTTTTCCTCCTCCTCCAGCTGGTCATATGAGAACCTTCTCCCCCTCTAATCCATATAGCCACCCACCCCAGTACTTTTGCCAGGAAAATCCCATGGACGGAGGAGCCTGGTAGGCTCCAGTCCACGGGGTCGCTAAGAGTCGGACACAACTGAGCGACTTCAATTTCACTTTTCACTTTCCTGCATTGGAGAAGGAAATGGCAACCCACTTCAGTGTTCTTGCCTGGAGAATCCCAGGGGCAGGGAAGCCTGGTGAGCTTCCGTCTATGGGGTCGCACAGAGTCGGACACGACTGAAGCGACTTAGCAGCAGCAGCAGCAGCATCAGCTCAGGGCAGGGATGGGTGATGTCACCACTGTGGTAGATGACATGGGGATCTGGACTAAATCAGAGACCTTTATAGGTGTCACGTCCCCAGTAGGAAGAACACAATGAATACCAAGCTCTGGAATCAGGAACGGTCTTATATTACTTCTGATAATCCACTGTGCTGCCTATACTGGAAATCCTGGGCTCTGCAGGGCTGGCGGTTCTGGTGCCCAGAAGGGGTGTACTCTCCAAGGGACAGAGCAAGTATCTCAATGAACCGTATAAGCTGGGGATCCTGCCAGGGCACTTTGGATCCCTGTGTCCAGAGACCAGCACGTGAAAAGAGGAGTCGTCATTCTGGGAGGAGTAACCCATCCTGATCATCAGGAGAAGTGCTGCTTTAACACAAGGAGAGGAATGTGTATGGAAAGCAGGTACTCCCTCGGCCCACTGTAGCAATGGGTAGGCATGGGCAGCAACCTTGACTTGCAAAAGGTATGACTGCCAAGGACTAGTACCCATCAGGAATGAAGGTTTTATGTTCCACCATGAGGTAAGCTAACAAGACTTGCCAAGGTGATTCCCGGGTGATAGGAATTTAGAAAGGACAATAGAGGTGGGAGAGGGTGAGCACCAGCTGTAGCCCCAAGACCAACTGCAGCCATGGAGCTCTGGTTCATCTCACTAACCTTCTTGTAAGTTTTCTCTCAGGAAGAAAGGCCCATAGGAATCATGGAGGATCTGCGCAGAGAAGCAGATTCATCCAGAGTATGGGTGGAGTGTGGAAACCATGAAATTGTGCCGCTGAAATCTGCAGTATTGGACCCAAATTTCTCCTGCTGCATCCACCCTTGTTTTTGCACTGGGCTATTACATCCCTTGGGCTTCCCTTAGCCAGTGATAAAAGTATACTAACAAGCCCATTTCTGTGATACAGGGACTCCTTTAACAGGTGACTTTGGCTTGAGGACACCCCTCTGGCTTGGCTGAAACTTTCTTAGAACTGTGCTGCAGTAAGCCTCCTTCCACCTCAATCTTTCCTCCCCTCTCTTTGGCTGGTGTCAGGCTTCCATCCTAGTTGGAAGGCTCTCCCCAGTCCTCTCACTGTCTTTTCTTTACCTTCACCAGCATTTCCCTCAGTAAATCTCTTGCACGTCTATCTTGGCATCTGCTTCACAGAGGACACAAATTAACATAATGCCACTGAGGAAATAAGACCTTCTCTAACAAGAAAATGGTAGAGAGTATGAAGTCTCAGAGAACCTACTTTCTTGTACTGGATCTTTTACAAACTGTTGATATATATAATGTTTGCATTGTCATCTGAGAACACTAATTCACAATTTACTGTTTACACTACCCTAAAAAAGGAGGAAGTGCTACCAAAAGAAAATGAAAGTAGAGGAGTCACTTCCTCTTCTTTAACTGCTCTTTCACTTTTTTTTTCTTTTTAGTTTCTATTATTACTTAAGCTGTAGTCCATTGTACAGCCTTGTGTTACACACATTTATCTCACTTGCTATCCGAGCAAACATATTCGTATTACTAGAAAACCACCAAAAACTATGTGCCATAAAGGCCTAAAAGCATAATCTTAGTTCATATAACTGGGAGAATATTATTGCCTAGTCGATCATCTGAGAAGAACACCAGACTTAGGAATCTTGGAGAGCATTCTGATCTCATCTTTCCTATTAATGTTTGAATACACCTCTTGAATTCCTAAAACCATATCTTACTTTACTAGAAAATAAGGGTAAAGGTATTTGCTTTCTAAGCTAAAGAAAGATATTTTCTTAGATGGGTCTTTTATATAATAACCATACTTGATGGTGTGTGTATGTGTAATATAGGAAAAAGAAGCTTAAGATTTGTGATTGGAAGACCTGAACTCAGTCCTACAACTTGTAAGAAACTCGCACCAGTCCTATTGCCTTACTGAGTCTGCCTTACCTTAGAGGTTGTTGCAAAGTTCAAGTGCAACAGAGCAGGTGAAAAGACTTTGTAAACTATAAAATGCCATATAGACCTCAGCGCTGATGATGGTGATGATAATTAGGGATCTTTGGCACAGCTTCTGATATATGAATGATGTTTGTAGCTTAAGAGAAGCAAGAAGTTGATGGAACTCCTTGTACTACTCTACTTGTACTAGTCAATCTTAAGTCACTCTTAATCTTAATATTCAATTAAGTCAATCGTAATCTTAATATTCAATCCCTGAATATTCACTGGAAGGACTGATGCTGAAGCGGAAGCTCCAGTATTTTGGTCATCTGATGTGAACAGATGACTCCTTGGAAAAGTCTCTGATGCTGAGAAAGACTGAGGGCAGAAGGAAAAGAGGGCGTCAGAGGATGAGATGGCTGGATGGCATCACCGATGTAATGAATATGAACCTGGGCAAACTCCAGGAGACAGTGAGGGACAGGGAGGCCTGGTGTGCTGTAATCCATGGGGTCGCAAAGAGGTGGACACGACAGGGTGACTGAACAACAGCAGCTAGTCTACTAGGGCTACCATAATAAAACACCAGACTAGGGGCTTAAACAACAGAAGTTTGTTCTCTCATAGTTCTTGAGACTAGAAGTCCAAAACAAGGTGTGGGCTGAGTTAGTTTCTCCTGAGGCTTTCCCACTTGGCTTGCAGAGAGTCTTCTTGCCACATTTTCACATGGCCTTTTCTCTGTTTAAACACACTCCAGGTGTCTCTTTCTCTTCTTGTGAGACTACCCAGTCATCTGGGATTAGAGTTCCACTCTTATGATCTTATTTAACTAAACTACCTCTTTTAATGTCCTATCTCCAAATACAGTCACACTGGGAATTAGAGTTTCATCATATAACTGAAGGGGGATATAATTAATCTCATAACACTAATCATTAAGTATATTCAAGGCCATTCTGTGTGTGCATGCTGTCACTTTAGTTGTGACTGACTCTTTGCAACTCTATAGACCGCCAGGCTCCTCTGTCCATGGGACTCTCCAGGCACGAATACTGGAGTGGGTTGCCATGTCCTCTTCCAGGGGATCTTCCTGACCCAGGAATCAAACCCATGTCTCCTGCATTGGCAGACAAGTTCTTTACCACTAGCATCACCTGCTGCTTCTGCTGCTAAGTCGCTTCAGTTGTGTCCGACTCTGTGTGACCCCATAGATGGCAGCCCACCAGGCTCCCCTGTCTCTGGAATTCTCCAGGAAAGAACAGCGGAGTGGGTTGCTATTTCCTTCTCCAATGCATGAAAGTGAAAAGTGAAAGTGAAGTCACTCAGTCATGTCTGACTCTTAGCGACCCCGTGGACTGCAGCCCACCAGGCTCCTCTGTCCCTGGGATTTTCCAGGCAAAAGTACTGGAGTGGGCTGCCATCGCCTTCTCTGTAGCATCACCTAGATCCTGCTTAATATTGCCCTGGTCTGTCTCAGGATATTGTGGTTCCTGCATCTGGATCACTTGAGGTGTGTGGGGAAAATGCATATTCCACAACCTCATCTTGGGTTTACTAACTCAGAATTTTGGGGGTTGGGGGTTCAGCAATCTGTGTTTTGACCATCCGGATAAAAGTTATCTATCTAAATGATTTTTGTGTACCAAAGGTTAATAGTTATCAATACAATGGAAAGAACTGAGTTTGGAGTCTGCTGCCTATATTAAAATTCTGGCTTCAACAATTACTAGATGAGTAATATTTGCTGAAGAATTTATCTCTGTGCCTCGATTTTCCCATATGTAAAATGGGTATTATTATTATTATTGGGCTTCCCTAGTGGCTCAGTGATAAAGAATCTGCCTGCCAATGCAGGAATTGCAGGCTTGATCCCTGGATCGGGAAGATCACTACCTTCAGATTGTTGTAAGGAATAAAGGTAGAAGATTAGAGGATCTGGTGTGCTATATGTGTTTCCTAATTTTTAAATTTTTTCTTATCATTCTTCATTTTATGTTCTGATAATGGTTCCATGAACTTCTTCACCTTTATGCTCTTTTTCTTTCTTACAACACCCTCCTCTCTCATCTCTAAATCTTAACCCATCTTTTAAGATGGGTTTTAAATTCTACCTACTTCCTGTCACCTTTCTTAATCCCCATTGTATTCTGGCTATCTCTTAGTGTATTCTCTTTTGCATTATAATTATTTGTTTAGGCCTTGTTCCCCACTGGCCATTGACAAATGATTCCATCCTCAAACACATACACACATGCGCAGCATATATTTCTTGAGGGTAACTGGAACAAGGCTTAAATTAATAAATACTTGTTGAATGGAATTAAAGGGGATCTATTTTTTCAAGTTTAAGATTTGGCTTAATTCTTTGCAAAATACACTATTTTTATGCCCATGATATACTACAAGAAGTAGCTCATAATTTGGAGGCGGCTGGTGTACGGGAAAATTGGAAACAGAATTTTGACAAATGTAAATATTTACAGGGAGTGAAGCTAACATTATCTCAATTCTCATGTGCCTGTAATCAAACAGAAGTGGACCCTTTAGTTCTTATTATGAATATGTGGCCAGAGAAACTGCTTGCACTGTAGCTCTAAAAGAGCAAAGAGCTTGAAAACGAGGTTGATGAAGGATGAAGGAATTTTGGTTGTTAGAGAAACTTGGAGCCTACAGTTCATTTTGAAACTATTTTTAGTAATGATTTAGTCAGGATCATTCCTATGAAGGTTTGGATATGTCTGGTCTACTTTATAGCACAATAAAAACTCATGGCTTCCTGGTTGGCTGGTATTTGTTTTAAGAAAGTGGGTTGCTGGTGCGGAAGGCATTTGAGAGGTTCTAATGAGCGGAAATCTGATGTAAACCTTTTCACCTGTGAAAAGGAGGGGTCACTCAGGAATAAAATCTGCCATACCCATGAGGTTTCCTGGTTAAAAAACCATAGTTTTGATTTGTTTAAAGTCTTGTCCATATTTGAGTGGATGTTTATCATCCTTTCAAATGTGATTATATGTCCCCAAAAGACAGTATTAAAATCTTGAATTTATATAAGGGTTCTTGTTATTTTTTCACAGTTTGCACTTACATTTAATATAGTTTCCAAGGCACCAAACCATGCTAGAGAGTTGTCACTGGTAACAGGCCAAGCATAATTCTGCTGAAGACTGAAGTTAGGTTAACTGGAGGATTGCAGTGAGTCTGGGTTATTTAGCAGGAAAAGGATTTTAAATATGCTTCCTTGTGTCTGAATTATCTAATCAGATATATATTTTTAATGCTCTAAATACACAAATTTACATCTTGCTTTTCATTGGATTTAGTGACTTGTTTACTCTTCCCAGAAGTGGTGAAAGTATTGTGATTTTAAACAAAGAATGTTAAATGAGATGATTTAAATGATCTTAACATCCAAGTCTTTTTAAAAAAGGATTTCTCACTGACTTCAAAGTGATATGAGAAAAAAAAAAAAAGAATCAGACTAAGATTCTGCTGCTACTGCTAAGTCACCTCAGTCGTGTCCGACTCTTAGCGACCCCATGGACTGCAGCCTACCAGGCTCCTCCGTCCATGGGATTTTCCAGGCAAGAGTACTGGAGTGGGGTGCCACCGACTAAGATCCTAGTACTCATTAAAGCTACATAATGACTGCTTAGTTAAAAAAAAAAATCTCTCAGAGCTATGTTAGATGTTTGTTTCTGTATAATATAGAATCTGTAACCTCATTGTCTGATTTTTTATTCCTTATTTGTAGGACACCACAGTGAATACAAAATAAGTACTAGTTTATAATACTTCCTTATAAAAATGTAGGGAAACTTGCAAGTACACCATTAAGGGAAATCTGTTATTTTTAATACAGGAGAAAATGTTTGTGTGGTCTTTATATTGTATCAGCAAGCTATTTACATTTCTCTGTGTGTGCTATGTATATTTAGCTAAAACTAACAAAGATAATGATAAAATTAAAGGTAAAGCTTCTTCTTGGCTAAACTTTCTAGAATGGAACTTTTCTTAATGTCAACATAAGTATTAATTTATTCCTCAATCCACTGTTCCACATAAGGTTGACAATGGTTTGTGGATACTTTTTTGTCATCTTTTTAGAATGTGGCACTTTATGTCTTTTGTCTCCCCTTATTGCAACTTCCTTATTTTGATATGTGACAACACTCTTGGCTGATTCTCTAACTTTGCCACTTCCTTTTCAGTTATCCTTTTGAACAATTCTTTTGCTCTTTGTCCTTTATATGCTGGTACTCCTCAGAATTCAGATACTGATCCTTTCCTCACACTATATACTCTCTTGGGGTTGTCTCATTTCCCTCCCAGGGTTCCATTCTGCCTGCATACTCTAGGCTTCCAAACTCTCTCTCTAGTCCACACTGCTTTCTTGAGCTTCAAACTCATATATCCAACTGCCAAGAAACATCTCCACTTGGATTTAAACCTGTTCAAGGTGAAATTCACAATCTCTGTTATCAATGATTGCTCTAATACTTCCTATCCTAGTTAATGGTTTCAAGATATTGTAGTTGCCTAGGCTAGACCTAGGGAACCCTCGGTGAATTCCCCCTTTCCCTCTATGGGACTGATCTGAAAGGTCTGTAGTTGCTTTCTACTAATTCAGTCCTTTCCTTCCAAATTCACTTCCATTGCCTTACAGAATTTTATTTTACCTTTGACCTATTATAAAGATTTCTGAAATGATTTTCCTGGCTTTGGTTTCACATTCTACCAAACTATTCAAGTGGTACTAGCATTGAGATTTGAAATGTACAATTAAAATTGATCATGCCCCTGCCTTCCCCCCAAAATCAATCATGCCTGTTCCTTGCTTAAAAACCTTTAACACTTTCCTGGGAATTTCCTGGCTTCCCAGTGGTTAGGACATGGGCTTTTCCTGCCAATGAACCAGAGTTCAATCCCTGGTCAGGGAACTAAGATCTCACAAGCTGCATGGCTTCGCCAAAACAAACAAACAAACCCTTTCAAAGTTCCTTATCTCTCACAGAATAAATTCCAATCTTCTCAGGATGGCTTCTAGAGCATCCCATAATTTGACTTCCACCTACCTGAGTGTTAGTCACTTAGTCGTGTCTGACTCTTTACAGCCCTGTGGACTGTAGCCCACCAGGCTCCTCTGTCCACAGAATTCTCCAGGCAAGAATACTGGAGTAGGTTGCCATTCCGTTCTCCAGGGGATCCTCCCAATCCAGAGATCGAACCTGGGTCTCCTGCATTGCAGGCAGATTCTTTACTGTCTGAGCCACCAGGGAAGCCCCCTACCTATCCAGCTTCATTTCTCCATGTCCACCTTCCTTCCAACCCAAATGACACCTACCTGGTAACAGATCCAAAAGTGTCTGTGCTTTCACACCTCCATGTCTTTGCACATACTGCTCTGTGTGGATGCTGTACCTTCTCCTTGTCTACCTGGGAAACCTCTATG
Source organism: Tragelaphus eurycerus (assembly GCA_935064755.1). Taxonomy (NCBI): domain Eukaryota; kingdom Metazoa; phylum Chordata; class Mammalia; order Artiodactyla; family Bovidae; genus Tragelaphus; species Tragelaphus eurycerus. The sequence goes on along the minus strand of CAKXYN010000028.1, from coordinate 17,413,357 downwards.
TGTTCTTTGGTACCCAGGGTAGCGTGTCTTCACCTGTGAACTCCTCTTCATCCCACCACTAAACTTTAAAAAAAAATTAATTTAATTGGAGGCTACTTTACAATATTGTGCTGGTTTCTGTCATACACTGACATGAATCAGCCATGGGTGTACATGTGTCCCCCATCCTGAACCCCCTCCCACCTCCTTCATCCCATCTCTTAGGGTTGTCCCCAGTGCACCTGCTTTGAGTGCCCCGTTTCATGCATTGAACTTGGACTGGTGATCTATTTCACATATGGTAATATATATGTTTCAACGCTATTCTCTCAAATCATCCCATCCTTGCCTTCTCCCACTTCTCCAAAAGTCTGTTCTTTATATCTGTCTCTTTTGATGTCTTGCATATAGGGTCATCATTACCATCTTTCTAAATTCCATATATATGAGCTAATATACTGCATTGGTGTTGTTCTTTCTCACTTCACTCTGTATAATAGCTTCCAGTTTCATCCACCTCATTAGAACTGATTCAAATGTGTTCTTTTTAATAGCTGAGTAATATTCCATTGCTATATGTACCACAGCTTTCTTATCTATTTGTCTGCAGATACTTTTAAAGAGCTATATTAGAGCATTTCATATGTGCTGCACTTGTTTACAATGTTTACATATTTTGTCTTCTACCAAATGGAGGGCAAAGGCTATATCTTATTCATATTTCAGTATCTAGGGCAATGCTTGGCACAGTCTGAATGAATAGACTTTTGCAAATAAAAATGTTTATTTGTCTTTACTGTGATTTATGTTATTATGGATGAAACTGGTTGTAAGGTTTGACTTTTTTTTCTTTTTCTCCATGTTATCACTGATGGGACCTTAATCAACATCTTTTTAGCAGAATGGGATCTCAGATATGTAAGCCCATAAAATTATGATAATAATGTGTAGTCAGTCATTCCTTTAAAAATTAATGTAAATAAATTTGTTTGCATTTATAGTAAAGAATTAGAATAGAGCATAAAATCCCTGTAGCATTTGCCTTGTGATGAAAGAGAGCTGATAATTTATCTATCTGTGTAGTTAGAAAGACAGATTCCTGGTTGATTGATATAGCATTGAAAGAAATTCTTGAAAACAAGTTGAACAGATGATATAATCTGGGGATCTTGGAAAAACCCAGCATCGATAGAATCCTGGAAAGTCTGGAAAGGATGAAGAATGTTAAGAGAATAGGATATAAGAAAAATAAATTTACATTTACAAAGCATCTAGTCATTGGTAGTCATTTTACAGATTAAAGTAATCCATAACGATGACCCTATGAGGTAAACACTGTTATTCCCATTTTGTAGATGAGGCAGGTAACATGAAACATTAGGTAACTTCCAAGGTCCTGCAGCTGCAAAGTGGTAACTAGATCTGATTGACTCTAAAGTTTCCTTCCCTCGCAGCATGCTGTCCTGACTTTCAAAGTTCCCAGAGCTGCCCTACTGCTGTGTGGAGCTTAGTAACACACACAAAGACACATTATTTGCTCCTATTTGCAGTGATCATATGTATGTGGCTCACTTACTAGTTAACAGTAATCATTTTATTTCCAATCCCAATGCTCATTTTGAAAAATTTAGTAATGAATATTCTTGCTTTTGTTGATGATGCTAGATAATGAATTGGAAGACTCTTTCTGAGCTTCTCTTAAAAGACAGCACAAATACATTTGAAGTAGTTTTAGTGGAGAAAGGATACTTCTAAATTTTCCTAGTGTGCCTCACTTCTGGCTCCACTGGAATCCAGAAACAACGGCTGCCTGGGGTAAAAGGCAGTTTGCTCTTCCTGCCTCCTGTACGTTGCTTAGCCTGGCAGTGTGTCACCCTCCTGGGCAAGAATCCAGCTTGTGGTAGTGAGGTGGTTTTGTGGCAGAACTCCACAATTAACCACAAGTTCAGTGTCAACGGTAGGCTGCCACCGTCGTGGCTGTGACCCTTCAGATCTGCTGGGATAGCCAGAGCTGAAGAAACTACCGCTTGTCTAAGGAGGGAACAGGAAACTTGGAAAGAGTCTGCATTGCTGTTTATTGTTCAAGATTCGGGCTTTAGGTTTAATTAAAAAAAAAATCCAGGCAATTTCAGATTAACAGTTACAGGTCTATACTTTGACCAGTTACTTTTGGTAAAAAGATAGTGGATTTGCATCATAGATACAGTTGTTGCTCTGAAAAAGAGACATAAAAAAAGGAAAATTCTTAAAGCAGTAGAATATATTCTTTCATGGCAAAAGAAATCTAGGTACTATCACTTGAGTAAAAAAAAATAATTCGCCCACACATCTCTTAAACATTTACTTTATATTGGAAATCAAATCAAGCTTAATAATTTCTATAAATCTAAGAGAAAGTGTTCTTTTACTGATTTTGTGCAAATGGATGTTAACAAAAATATTTTTCAGTAATAATATGGAAACTTGTTTTAAATCAGGTATTAAAAGTTTCAGTGAAAACTCCTTGACTAATAAAACAACAACAAAAACTGAAGGGCATGCAACTAAAAAACTCTGATTTAAATTGTTTTACTTCAAAAATTTTTGAGCATTAACTGAGTGCTTATGCATAACAGGGAGACTAAGACAGGATTCTTATGTTTGAGGAGTATATTGAAGACTTTACTATGTAAACAAACAAATAGAAAAGGAACATTTGTATAACAAATTGTAACAATAAATTCCAGTTTCATGTTAGGACCATACCATCTCTTTGCTGCTGCTGCTGCTAAGTTGCTTCAGTTGTGTCCGACTCTATGCAACCCCATAGATGGCAGCCCACCAGGCTCCCCTGTCCCTGGGATTCTCCAGGCAAGAACACTGGAGTGGGTTGCCATTTCCTTCTCCAATGCATAAAAGTGAAAACTGAAAGTGAAGTTGCTCAGTCGTGTCCAACTCCTAGTGACACCATGGACTGCAGCCTACCAGGCTCCTCTGTCCATGGGATTTTCCAGGCAAGAGTACTGGAGTGGGGTGCCATTGCCTTCTCTGTACCATCTCTCAAGCCTCCTCAATTTCTTACACTTTTGTTCTTTGCCGCTTCATATCTTACACTCCGGCCCAATGTACTATTCTTCCAAAACTTTAAACTCACTTGCTTCCTTTGTCCAGGCTATCTTTTCTCCTATTTTATTTAGTTAATGTCTCATCTTTCAGTGAAAGTCAAAGTGAAGTCACTCAGTCGTGTCTGACTCTTGGTGACCCCACGGACTGTAGCCTACCAGGCTTCTCCGTCCATGGGATTTTCCAGGCAAGAGTATTAGAGTGGGTTGTCATTTCCTTCGCCAGGGGATCTTCCCAACCCAGGGATGGAATCTGGGTCTCCGCATTGTAAGCACATGCTTTTACCGTCTGAGCCAGGAAAGTCTGGAAGGCATCTTTCAGTACGGAGCCTCAAAATCTCCTTCTCTGATTCCTCAAGAGCATTACTCCTTGCCCGATACTCCACCCTTGGTCTGGGTTAGGTTTCCCTCCTCTGAGCTGGCTCAGTACACTGAGCTTACTTACTTTTCTAGCTTTCATCATGAACCCTGATGGGAAGGAATCCCATCTTTCATCATTGTATCTTTGTCAGCTAGCACAGTCCCCAGCACAATGTCAGGCGCTTGATAAACATTGAATGAATGAATGCATTCATTAAGGGAGAGAGGTTCATCGCTGGCAGAAGGGAATGATGCATAGGAGAGCCGAGGAAGTAAAAGAAGTGAGGGAATAAATATAGAGATGAGAGAGAAAAGAAGTGAAGGATTAAATATAGAGATGAGAGAGAGAAGGTGGGCAGAGGGGAGAGAGGAAGACAGCCATCCAGACAGATACTGGGGAGAGGACAAAACTCGAAAACAAGCTGAGACGACCGCACAGGAGGGAGACTCCAGAGGAGAATGACTCTCTCCTTCTTTAATAGTTCTCAAGCACAGTTTCCAACAGTTTTTTTTTTTTAAATCATGTATTATCTTGTGCTCTTTAACGATCTATGTACATAGGCCCTACCTCCCACATAAAACTGCATCTTGAGGAAGCTTCTAGAAGTTTCTACAGTAGTTTTTAATTGTTCTGACTAGTGTCTAGCATGACGCTCTGCATATAGAGGGCCATCAATAAATACTTGTTGAGATGATCTAAAGAGTGAGTCAAAGTGAGGTTCAGATTCTGAGATGAGTATTAGCTGGAAGGAAAATATGTAGTATTAACACACTTAGGCGGAGAAGGCAATGGCACCCCACTCCAGTACTCTTGCCTGGAAAATCCCATGGGCGGAGGAGCCTGGTAGGCTGCAGTCCATGGGGTCGCTAGGAGTCGGACACGACTGAGCGACTTTTCACTTTTCACTTTCATGCATTGGAGAAGGAAATGGCAACCCACTCCAGTGTTCTTGCCTGGAGAATCCCAGGGATGGGGGAGCCTGGCGGGCAGCCCTCTATGGGGTTGCACAGAGTCGGACACGACTGAAGCGACTGAGCAGCAGTAGAAGCAGCAACTGCCACTGCATACTGAAAACAGAATGATCCTTTTTATGCCAGAGGAATAGAATACACCTTTCTTTCCAGAGAAAAGCCAGTCCTCTTGTTTTCAAATTTAAGTTTGAAAATGTTATTTCTTTCATTCTTTCAATACCTTTTAAAGTTTTCTCCTATCTTAAGAAAGCGTTCTAGTTTTGGAATTTGGAATCTCAATGACACTGCTTAATTTACTGGCTATTTATGAAAATTTCTTTTTCAGACTGCTTTATATCTTTATCCCTGAAAAATTAGGATTGCTTTATTATTGAATTCTTAAAAGTTACATTTTAGAAAGAGAATGCAGTCCTAACCACTTTCTAAAATCCAATTCAGATCCATTTTATAGTCTATTTCAGAGGTTTTAAATCTTCCTTCCTTCTTCCCTCCCTCCCCTTTCTTCCTTTCTTTCCTCCCTCTCTCCCTCCCTGTCTTTCTTTCCCCCATCTCTCCCTCCCTTTCAAATTTTTTTTCCCTTTCCCTTCCTCCCTCCTTCCCTTCTTTGTTTCCCTCCTCTACTTTCTTCTTTCTTTTGGCCTAAGGATTCCAAAGAGGGGCTTTGGATCAGAGTAGGAGGTGTCAGAGACCTGCTAGTAGTCAGGCTCTGACCCAGGACATTTCCACTTCAATAACGGTGTTTGTCACACAGTCTTGTCCAACTTTTTGTGACCTGCATGGACTGACTGTAGCCTGCAAGTCTTCTCTGTCCATAGAATTCTCCAGGCAAGAATACTGGAGTGGGTTGCCACTTCCTTCTCCAGGGGATCTTTCTGACCTAGGGATTGAATCCAGGTCTCCTGCATTGCAGGAGGTTTCTTTACCCTCTGAGCCACTTCAGGGAAGCCCACTTCAATAACAAGTCTGCTTTTATTTGCATAACAATTCTTTGGAAGAAATTTGAAAACTAGGGTTGAGAGGTGACAATACAGAATAAGAACAGTAATTTAAAAAGCTCTTAAAGAACTGATAATCTTTATCTGCTGCTATTCAACTGTTCTTAGCAAATCTTTAGAGGCTCCTCCATAAATTAACCTGAGGAGTCAGAACCAGAGAATTCACTTGATCATGGAACGGTGATAGTGACTGGATAGAGTCTTAGCCCTCATCCATTCACCTTTACCCACCCTTTCCTACTTATATTCCATATGATCACCAATATGTGTAGGGACTAAGATCCATTTAAAATTTTTAATTTGGAAGGGAATTTCCGGGAATCCTGCTCTAGAAATGGATTTTCTTTACATCTGGATTTTAGAGTTTAGGAAATAATCCTGTCTTCTATTAAAAAAGAGACTGAAAGCACAAGATATAAGGATGAGGAGTTAAGACTCATCAGAGGACAGAATAAGTGGGGAGGAGTTACTAAGACCTAAGAAGAGGTCATGTGTTATTTTGGCTTCTTTGAGGACAAAGGAGAGAACAAAAGAATTCACACAGAGAGCAATTTCCAAACAAGGAATGGTGAGACCCAGAGGTCCCACATGAAAAACTGGGTGTTCTAACATTTGGGTTGAGCCCAGCAATGGGACATCTCATTTGGTGCCTGTACGCTTAGATAGGTGGGCAGGCAGTGGCATCTAGAAGGCCTACCAATCGGGTCCTTACCAGTAGACTAGTGTTTGTGGGCAGAACTTTTGGCCCTGACACTGTAACGACCTAGGCACGATTTTAGTTCTTCCATAATTAATTGTAGCATTGGCAGCTTATTGGTGTGGGGACCTGATATAGAGAACAAAACAAAATTCTCATCCTATAAACTGGGGCACATGGGAAAACTGGGTCTTCAGGGTTTGAGGGCAAGGACCTCCTATTCAGAATACAAAAGTAGACGGGGGTTGCACTTCACCAGAAGGACTCAGGAGCTGGGTGGTAAGCACCAGGATCCTATGTGAGGGGTCACTAAACTGGGAAAATGAGTCCAGTGGGGAGATTATGTGTCAAGACATGCTGCTGCTGCTGCTGCTAAGTTGCTTCAGTCGTGTCCGACTCTGCGACCCCATAGACGGAAGCTCACCAGGCTCCCCCGTCCCTGGGATTCTCCAGGCAAGAACATTGGAGTGGGTTGCCATTTCCTTCTCCAATGCATGAAAGTGAAAAGTGAAAGTGAAGTCGCTCAGTCGTGTCCAACTCTTAGCGACCCCATGGACTGGAGCCCACCAGGATCTTCCGTCCATGGGACTTTCCAGGCAAAAGTACTGGGGTGGGGTGCCATTGCCTTCCCTGGTCAAGACATGAGGGAAGGCAAAGTCAGGTAAAAATGAGGCTGAGGTAGAGATGGTTGAGAAAAGTCAAAGGTATGTTATCACTTTAGGTCTTTTTTTCACAACAGATAATGTTTGTACATTCTTAAAGACAAGAGCTAAATAATTCTACTGGTTGCTTAAAAGGGGCAAAAGAATAAATAATTTGAACTCTAAGACATGTGACCTACTAATAATCTCTAATAAAAACTGTAGAGAGAGAAGGAAGTTGTTATAAACATCGCTAGCTGATTCATATTTTTAGTTAAGTAAGTGAAAGCGTTCTTCCCTGGTGGCTCAGATGGTAAAGAATCTGCCTGCAATGCAGGAGACCTAGGTTCCATCTCTGGGTTGGGAAGATCCCCTGGAGAAGGGAATGGCTACCCTCTCCAGTATTCTTGCCTGGAGAATCCCACGTACAGTGGAGCCTGGTGGGCTACAGTCCACGGGGTCACAAAGAGTTGACACAACTGAGTGACTAACACTTCCACCTTTAGTTGAGTAAACTGATGGTCTTCGGGCATGTGCTTACATTTTATTTTGCAATCTTCTCAGGTGCTGGAATTGGTTCAGAGAAGGAGAACTGGGAAGTAAGAAGAGGACTTTGCATTTTATTTTCCAGATAATAGTCCTTGGATACAAATCCTTTTATCTTTGTCAACACAGAGTTTGATTTAGTTTGGTGGTATGAATAATTCAAAGGTTGCTCGTAGCAATTGTTGTTGTTCAGTCGCCCAGTCGCGTCCGACTCCGTGATCACATGGACTGGGGCATGCCAGGCTTCCCTGTCCCTCACCATCTCTCAGTTTGCCCAAGTTCATGTCCATTGCATGGGTAATGCAATCCAGTCATCTTATCCTCTGACACCGTCTTCTCCTTCTGCCCTCAATCTTTCCTAGCATCAGGGACTTTTCCAATGAGCTGGCTATTTGTATCACATGACCAAAATACTGAAGCTTCAGCTTCAGTCCTTCCAATGAGTATTCAGAGTTGATTTCCCTTGAGACTGACTGGCTTGATCTCCTTGCTGTTCAAGGGACTCTCAGGAGTCTTCTCTAGCAACACAGTTTGAAGGCATCACTTCTTTGGTGCTCTGCGTTATTTACTTTATTACTCTTAGCAATACTTGGATCCTAAAAATGCCTATATATTTTTGGCAGGTAGAAATCACAGCTTTTTAAAACTGGAAGTGATTTTAAGATCATCAGAATGAAATTGCTTCAGTTTACAACTGTGGACACTGAGGCCTGTAAAAGTTACATGACTTGCTTAATGCTGGGGTATGAATGGCTGGGCCATGACTAGAAACAATGAAATGGATTTCTAGTTTACCACTATTTCCATTACCATGCCTATCCTACCTCAGATGATAACCTAAGGTTTTAAAACAACAGTAATAACGATAACAACTGTATTTATTAACAACAACTTTAACCCGAATTTATTGTATCAGAGCAATTTATTATTTCCAATGAGAATTTATAATGGGCATTTCAGTGACGCTGACACTAGCTTGCCATGCCCTTCTGTACAAGCTCAAAATGTATCCATCAAGCTTCCTAATTTACTCTTTGACTGGTAATGATGAGTCCTGTTTATTTTTAAATACATTTAAAAATGTATTTGTGGAGTTTTGTTGAAATGAGATATTTTTAAAAAGATTTCAACTGTCCTGGTGAAAAAAAAGACCCCATGGATTTTTATCTCTTAGGGCAAGCATTTGAGTAATCAATTTGAAAACTCTATTACATATTTTTTCCTTTATCTAAGAAGCAGACAAAAATTCTGGTCTTTTTTCATCTTGGTCCAATTCTTGTGCTAATTTCACTGTGATTTCTGCTATGCATGTGAACTATGACCATATACAAAAATGGTCTTGGCTGTGGGCAAAGATTAATTGGTGAAAAATGGGCCTGTTTGTGGGATTTACCACACAGTAAGGTTTCACATCTCCCTGGAAAAATGTGGAATTACTCTTTGAGACATGCAGGCCTGTCATGAGGTGGAAGGGAGAGTTTTGGAGGAGGGAAACACAGTTCAGTCACTAAGATAGTTATGATTGGTGAGATTCCAGAGCAGTCCCTTCCGTACAGCAGTTCTTCCCGCTTTCGAGTCCGTGTTTCCATGTAGCTAGTTTCATCAGTAATTCACAGATAGCATCTTATTTGGCTTCTCTCACGGCCAACTGATCCAAACCTGGCAATGGTCTTGGAGTGAACTCCTAATCCTCCCATTCCCCGCGCCCCCAATATGTAGTTACAGTGAAAAGCCTTCAATGTGGGAAGATCTTTTCGACAACAGATTTTCCATGCTTGCTGAGGCAGAAACAGATGTGGACCCACTGGTAGTTTGGCAAGGGTGCACAGACGATGGGACGGTAGCTCCTCCCTTTGTGAAGATGGTTCTTGAGGAAGACAGACTCGGTAATACCGATTAGGATGCTCCCAGGGAGCGCTCCACGTGCGTGCTCCTCCCTAAAAAGCCACTGCAAGGGCCTGCTGCATGGCCCAAGAGTCCACGCTGCTGTTGAGGACAGACCTAGCCACAGTGATCAAGGCTTCTTTCCCATGACTTTGGTGGGGACTGGGCGCTTACCAGGTCGCAGCTAGGCTCGGACAGCCCAAGGGTCCACCCTAAACTGAGATGGGGGTAAAGGCGGGACCCATCGCCTCCCCACCTCAACTCGGTTTCTCTACTAGGCACTCCCCTTGAGGACCATAAGCGCCCTCTTTCCCTACGCCCCCAGCGGTGACCTGTCGGAGCCTGCCTGAGGTCTGTGACTTACCCCAAAGGAACCTGAGCGCCTGGGGGAATCCCAGGATGGCGGGCTTGCCCCCTTCTATCCGAAAAGGATCCCTCCCATCCCTCCCACTCTGGATTGGTCTCCGGGCGGCCGCAAGCCGCGCTCTCCCCAGTCTGCGCACGCTGAGGCTGGGGTCCCCAGCCCGCGATGGGGCAGGCGGCCGGCAGGAGCGGCGGCGCCCTTGGCTGCCGGACGGGCCGGGGCGCGGGCGCGCGCAGGCGGGCGGGCGGGGCGCGCACCCGGCCGGGGCAGCGGCGGGGGAGGAGCGCCCGCCCGCCGCTCGCGCGCCCAACGGACCAGACTGGGGCCGAGAGGTAACTGTTGCAGCCCGCGGGAGCCGGGAGGCGACGCCGACGCTCCAGTCCCAAGAAGTGCCCGGGGTAACAGGAAGGGGGGCGGGGTCCGGCCGCCGAAGTCCCGGAGAGGAGCCCCCTCCGCCCCTCTTCTTAGCCAGCATGTCCCGGACCCCGCCGCTCCTCCACCGGCGCGGCGGGGACCCCGGGCCGCGGCGGCGGGCGCAGCCCCGACGCGCCGCCGAGCCGGGGGGCGCTCCGAGCGTGGGGGCCAGGCGGGAGGGAGCGCGAGCGGCCGCTACGGTCTGAGTGGGGCGTGCCGAGCCCCCGCGGCCACCGGGCGTCCCGGCCATGAGGAGGGACGAGCGAGACGCCAAAGCCATGCGGTCCCCGCCGCCGCCGGACGGGGCCGCCTCGCCCCCCGAGAGTGTGAGGAACGGCTACGTGAAGGGCTGCGTGAGCCCCCTGCGGCAGGACCCTCCGCGCGGCTTCTTCTTCCACCTCTGCCGCTTCTGCAACGTGGAGCTGCTGCTGCCGCCGCCCGCTTCCCCTCAGCAGCCGCGGCGCGGCTCCCCCTTCTCCCGGGCGCGCCTCTTGCTGGGCGCCTTGGCCGCCTTTGTCCTCGCCCTGCTGCTCGGCTCGGGGCCCGAGAGTTGGGCTGCTGGGGCCGCCCGGTTGCGGACCCTGCTGAGCGTCTGCTCGCAAAGCCTCAGCCCCCTCTTCAGCATCGCCTGTGCCTTCTTCTTCCTCACCTGCTTCCTGACCCGGACCAAGCGGGGCGCCGGGCCGGGCCGGAGCGGCGGCGGCTCCTGGTGGCTGCTGGCACTCCCCGCCTGCTGTTACCTGGGGGACTTCTTGGTGGGGCAGTGGGAATCCTGGCCTCGGGGGGACGGAGACGCCGGGGCCCCGGTCCCGCACACACCCCCAGCGGTGGCGGGCCGGTGGTTCTTGGTGCTGAGCTGCGTGGGCTTGCTGACGCTCGCGCAGCCGGGGAGGCTCCGGCACAGCATCGTGGTGCTGCTCTTCTCCAGCTTCGTCTGGTGGGTGTCCTTCACCAGCCTTGGGGCGCTGCCTCCAGCCCTCCGGCCCCTGCTGTCCTGCCTGGTGGGGGGCGTCGGCTGCCTGCTGGCCCTGGGGCTGGATCACTTCTTTCAAATCAGGGAAGCTCCTCAGCAACCTCAGTTGTCCAGTACCGCAGAAGAAAAAGTGCCTGTGATCAGACCCCGGAGGAGGTCCAGCTGCGTGTCATTCGGAGAAACTTCAGGCGGTTACTATGGCAGTTGCAAAATGTTCAGGAGACCTTCGTTGCCTTGCATCTCGAGAGAACAGGTATGTTTCCAGAAAGACACGGTTTGCTAAGGAAAGGAGGGCGGTTTTATCGCTTCAGTTCCCGAATTGAATTAGTGCGTTTGAAAGCTTGTTTACTTCCAGAGTAAAAAAAAAGTTTTATTCTGGAAATAATTCCTAAAATACAGGAAGCTTAGAAAAACAAAAACAAAAAAACGCAGAAGTACCATTTATCTTTGAATAGAAATGAAATAGCAGACTAAGCATGCTACACTTTTTAAAGAGTTTGTTTATGCAGTAGATGCGTTCTCAGAAGAATGAAGTGAATTATTTGAAGAATTACAGTATGACACTTCTGGTGTCATTTATTTGTTGCTGCAATAATGGTGCTGTTTCCCTCAAAGATAACATACAGCCGTTAGAATGAGTGAATATATAGATGTGTGATTTTTAATCAGTATTAAAGAATCAGTATTATTCTTGATAATAGGGCAAATCTTAGGTCTTACAATTAAAAGGAAAGTGATGAGTTTTGGAACAGAGACTTGTTAACTTAGATGAAAAGACCGTTGGGGATAATTTTAAGAGGTTTCTTCCCCCACCCCCACCCCAAATTTCAGCAGTAATAAGCTAATATAATCTTTTACAGACTAACTCGTGGTCCTGTGTGTTTGTTGCATAATTAGGAGAATGTTGTAACAATTTAACCTTTAATCTTAGTAATGTTTGGAAAAATACCAGAAACATTTACAATTTATTTTCCTGTAGGTTTACATTTTTTTGTTTGTGTTTTTTTAAGGAATTGAAATCATCCTTAGGGAAAGAGTTTCTTTTTATAGCCTAGGGAAATCTTACCTGTTCTGTATTAGGAAGAAACTCACTAAGTATAGCTACTATTCACTGAGCATTTTACTAAGTGCAAAATACTTGTATTAAACCTTCACAAAGACACTGTATAGTAGATGACATTAACTTCAAGTTAGAGATGAGCAAATTGAGGCTTATTGAGATTACCCAACTTCACACATTATCATCAACAGTGGAAGTGCTGGGATTTGAACCTAGATTTTTCAGTTTTCAATGCCTTCTTCTAAGCAGCTAAGAGGATAAATGTAGAGGTTTGCTTAAATGGGCAAGTAGGAGTTTATACCCTTGGTTTTCAGACTTTTTGATTAGTGAAACATTTTACACTGGGGACCTAATATATCTGAAACAGAAGTTTCTTATTGTTGCTAATTCTGATTTTTTTTTTTGCTCTTTGCTCTTCAATATAATCTATAAACTACTACACTATCTGTAGCGCTCAAAGAGACAAACACCTTGCTTCCTGAAAAGTGTTTTCAGAGGCCGCTTTTGTGGTCTGTATTTGGTCAAATGCTTGAAAAAAATTATTCAAAAATTATCATGCCTTTTGTTTTCTCAGTTTACTACCAATGATAATAGTAGACAATGCCCAGGAAAACATGTTTCAGGAGAAAAACTGTCAGAAGAAGATTCACTGTAGAGAAAAGTCACATCAACTATTTTCATAGACAGGAATAACATTGGATGGACATTTGACTTTTTGTGAATAGATTGCATTTTTTAACACCAGGAAAGTGTTTTAGCATAGTTTCATTACACTGGTAGACAGTTTTCCTGAGCGTAGTAGTATTAGAGTTTAACATAATTGTAGTGTGTTGGAGTAGTGAATTATGGCTGTTATCTTATTAATTGAAAATTCCTGGTTTGGCGCTCTTTCCATCACAGCGACCTTTTTTCAATAGTTAACCAGGTGAAGCATTGTTATGCTAGGTAGCTTTAATTGTTATTTGTATTAGAGGAAAATACAATTTGTGCTTTTTAAAAAGGGCATATTTTATTAGTACAGAAAACACTTCACATTCCACTATGAGTCGCAACATTTTTGGGGGAGGGGTCTTAAGTATATGCTAATAGTTCAGGGGTTTATATATGGTTAGCTAATGGTCAGTGTCAAACTATAATATTCTTTTGGCAATACTAGAAACTACTAGATGTTTTTAACTTGGCAGACATTGTAATAACAAAAATTTTTACTTATGCTTTTTTTCCTGAAGTTCAGCAGTGGATCTGTGGTTTTGTTTGCATGTATGTTGTATGAAAGAAATTAAGTGGAAACCTATACTTTTTATAGAAGTAAAAGATTAAGAGATTTTCTAATTGTAAAAGTGCTAAACTTTGTATGTGATCATTGTAAAGTCACTCTCTTATTTCAAAAAATGAAGGGAGACAAACGGTTTTGGGTAGAAGCTGATATTGGGGAAAGTGCCGTGGATTCGTAGAGATTCAAGGGTAAAGTCTTGGGTCTACCGTCATATTGGAAAAGTTGGGGAGCTTTTCCGAGTCTCAGTCTCCTGTCAAATCAGGGGATCCAGTAGATAAATTCTATACCACCTTTCAATTCTATAACTCATTTCTTTTAGTTTACATTTTTTGTAAGCTACAAATGAAAGTATAAATAAAACTTCACAAGTTAATAGATCTTGAAGTTTTACTTAAATGTTTAATGTTGATATTGCTAGCCTATATTTTCCAAGGTGTGATAACTGAAAAATATGAAGAAATAGTCTGTATTTTTAAATAGAACTTTTCTTTTAACCTGTATATGTGGACATTCATATTTGGATTGATAAATTTATTACACTGCATTTCCTTACGAATTTAAACATTTTTATGAACATCTTTGAAAAGCAATTGAAAACTCGTGTCAATAAAAAAGTTTTTAATTGTGTGAAAGTAGATGTTAAGTAATTTTTAACATTTAAATTGTTATGTCAGATACTGTATTGAAGCATAATAGCATATGTTTATAAAACATGATTTTCACAGTTAGGTTTAATGTTTAGTTACTGCTGACTGTGTTCCTCCTGGGGTTAATGGACAGAAGCACTAAGTTTGTACTATATTTGCCAAGGCTCAGCTGAAACTAATAGGAAGTTAAAAAAATTTTTTTTAGTTGCCTACATGAGACACTTTGGCCAGAATTTAACAAACTACATTTCTGTGTCATTTTAATTATACTTTCTACGGTGGAGATTTCAGCTGTAAACCAGATCATTTTATGTGTGATGGACTAGGTAAATACGAGGTTAGTCTGTTTGTGAGATATTTTTCTATACCTAAAATGCTGAGTGCTTTCTAAATGGTTAGGTAAATATTTTAAAATTTTGTGGCCTTAAAGCACATAAATATTAGTTAAAGTGTTAATTTTATTTGAAAAAGGATACACATGTAGTACGAAGGTTTTAAAAAGATTTTAGTTTAAGTCATTATTCCCCTAAGGAATTTGCAAGGCATAACCTTCTATGAATTTTTTAAAGAATACTGTGAAATTTGGCCAATTCTAATTTCGTGTTAATATTTTACAACGAAACATTAGCTTACATAGTGTTTTTTATGCTTTATTTTGTAAATATTATATGTACCTTGCCATCAGAGTTATCGTTCAAAAACAGATTTTTATCAAATCACTTGCTCTGTTTCAGAACTCTTATGGCTTTTCATTGTACACAGAGTAAGGTTCATGCCCTTGACCCTTACTTGCACAGCCCATAATAATCTGTTTTTAGCCTTGTGTTTTGTTTTTTAAAAAAGCCGTTAGAACTTATGGAACACCTTTTCCCCGCATCCATCCATGGCTCTTAGCTGTTTGAGGACTGCTTATTGTTCCTGATGTGTATGTAGAGTTTTGCTTTTGCTTTTACCATTCACACTGATTGAAATCTCCTTTAAGAAATGAATTACAATGTGTTAAGATTAAGAAGCCTTTCGATACCAAAGGGATGCTCAAATTAAGTGTATAAGCTGAGAACAAAACTGCGTTGTGGCAGAGTTGGCCGCGTTTAAAAATAAAAGTTGACAAGTCATGTGGAGCAGTGATGTGATGATGTGTGAGAGAATATTTTCATTGTACCACATGAAATAGTAACATCTCCATAGTTTGTTTTCCCACACAGAGTGGAAGGTAAACAGGGCCAGCCATAAGTAAAACTTTGGCTTTAGTGAAGTTTAGTGAAGTTTGTTTTTCATTGTCCTCTGATTTTTTTAATCCTTCTCAGTGGCAGGCCCTTTTCTGATTCTCTTTCCTTGTTCTCTCAGTTACCAAGTCAGCCCGTTTCCTTAGCAAATTCTCCTGCCTTCTTAAACCTTTCCTAAAGCAGAAAGAATCTATACATGCTGGAAAAGTTTGTCTAGAAATTAGCACGTTTATAAAGATATAGAAGAGATTTGTAGAAAGGAAAAAAATTCAGCTCTGGAGAAAGAATATTGTCTCTAGGTTATGACGTGAGATATTATTGGGATTCAGGACTAGAAGCTTCGTCTTGACTCCAAGTTCCCCTAGTGCTTGCTGTAAAGAGCATATGCGCCTGTGGTCATGGTTTTTCAAGGCTGTACTTAATTTGCCAGCCATCTCCAGTTACTTGATAAACAGTGTCCCTGGTTGAAAGAGGTTGAGGGTAGTGGTGGGAGAGAAAGGGAAGTGAGAGACAGGAGGTACTCCTGAAATCACATAGTTCATGATGACATTGAAGGTAAACTTGGTACCTGATATTGTTGTTTCAGGGTGACTTACTAGGATGCAGCTGGACTCAAACTCATGTGCCTTCAGAGGCCAGCCACAGAGCCTATTTACGTTGTATGTTGAGGAAGGAGGGGAGGTGAGGAAGAATGGAAGTGAATGGACTGTTGTCTGCTTTTCAGTTTGAACAAAACAAACTGGACAACTGTGTTAGCCAAGCAAAACTTTAGTAGAGCTGGGTTCTGTCTGTTGGCAGTTCCTAACAGTTTATAACATTGTTCACCATATTATTTACAAGCTGATTCATGTTTATTTAAGAGATTGTTGGAAGTCTGTTCTTGGAATTTGGGGAAGAGGAGTATTTCCCACTTCCTCTTTTATAGCCTAGAACTTTTTCTCCAGTATTGATTTACCTGGAAGGTATCTTATCTTTATAGATTATTCCCTCCTCTATCAGATAGAGTACATTATTTGGTTGCTTCCTTACATTTTGTAAAACTTGCTTTCAGCATATTTTAAAGTTAGTTAGTGTTCTTGCCTGGAGAATCCCAGGGACGGGGGAGCCTGGTGGGCTGCTGTCTATGGGGTCGCACAGAGTTGGACACATTTGAAGCGACTTAGCAGCAGCAGCATTTATATTTGTTAATGAGAAATGCAATACATAAAAGACTGTACATATATATATATTAAATATGGTTTAAGGAAGAAAATAAGACAAAAAAGAAAAATATAAAGTATTTACCACTCATTTCCTTTGTGTTACCCTCTTTTGTATCCCCTTTTCTCTGTCCCAGAGACAATACATTTATCTTGATTTTATTTTTTGCTATTCATTCCTTTGCTTGGCTTTATAACTCCCCTGAACATGGGCTTCCCCAATGGCTCAGTGGTAAATGATCTGCCTGCAGTGCAGGAGACAAAGGAGATGTGGGTTTGATCCCTGGCTTGGGAGGATCCTTTGGAGAAGGGAATGGCTACCCACTCCAGTATTCTTGCCTGGAAAATGCCTTCAGCAGAGGAGGCAGGTTATACTCCATAGGGTTGCACCAAGAGTTGGACACGAATAATAGAAATAATATGTTGTCAGTATTGTCTGCTTTTGAACCTTAATAAACTGAATCATGCTATATGAATTTTTCTGTAACTTTTTTGCTTGACTTTTGAGATTCATTCATGTTGATGTGGATAGATATAGTTCATTTTTCAATGCTGTATAGTATTTCATCTTATAACCATAATAAAATTTATCCATTCCACTGTTCATGGACCTGTGGATGGTTTTCAGTTGTTTGCTATTATCTACAATGCTACTGTGAAATTTTTTGTAAATGTCTCCTAGGTGCATGCATGCATTTAGAATTGCTAAGTGGTAAGGCTTTCCCGGTGGCTCAGTGGTAAAGAATGTGCCTGCCAATGCAGGAGACTTGGGTTTGATCCCTGCGTTGGGAAGATCCCCTGGAGAACGAAATGGCAAGCCACTTCAATATTCTTGCCTGGAGAATCCCATGGACAGAGGAGCCTGGCAGGCTACAGTCCATGAGGTCTCAAAGAGTCAGACATGACTTATCGACTAAACAACAACAAGGTATGTTCATATTCAACTTCACTATGTGTGGTTGGCTGAATAATGGCACCCCAAAGGTGTCCATGTAATAATCCCTGGAATTTGTGGATATGTTACCTTATGTAGCAAGGAAACTGCAGATAGGATTAAGTTAAGGACCCTGAGGTGGGGAGATTATCCAGGATTATCTTTGTAGACCCAGTGTAATCACAGCTTCCTTAAAAAATGAAAGAGGAAAGCAGAAGAGATCAGAGGAGAAGCCACAATGGAAATAGGATTGGGGTAATATAATGTGAGCAAGACTCAGTCTACGTTTAGCTTTGACAGTGGGAGAAGGCCAGGAGCCAGAGAAAGCAGGCACGCTCTCGAAGGTAGAAGAGACAGGGAAGTGGATTTTTCCAAGTCCTCAAAAGCGGCAGCCCTTGCAACACTTTGATTTTTAACTTAGTGAGACCTGTGTCAGACTTCTGACCCACAGAACTGTAAGATGATAACTCAGTTTTATGTGACTGAGTTTGTGGTAATTTGTTACTGAAATGTATTAGTTTGCATTAACGACCAACAGTTTGCCTGGGTTGCTATGCCAAAGCACCCCAAACCCAGTGGCTTAAATAACAGAAGCTTATTGTCTCACAGTTCTGGAGTCTAGAAAGCCAAGGTCAGACTGTCCCAGCGTTGGCTCCTTCTGAGGACTCTGAGGGGAGGATCTGTGCCATGCCCGTCTCCCACCTTCTGCTGGTTTTACTGGCAATGTTTGGCATTTTCCAGCCTTTCGATTTGTCACCCCACCTCTGCCTTCATCGTCACATGGCACTTTCCCCATGTCTCTTCTTACAGTCTTCCCTCTGTGCCCTGTCTCTCTGCCTCAATTTACCCTTTTTATAAGGACCCCAGTCAAATTGGACTAGGGCCTACATCCTAATCACCTCATTTTAATCAGATCACCTCTGTAAAGACCTTATTTCCAAATGAAGTCACATTCTAAGGTCAGGACTTCAGTATATCATCTTTTGAGGGACAGGGTTCAACCCATACACATAGCCGTAGAAAACTAAGACCCTCTGGGAAGTTGAATTGTTTTTCAGAATGGTCACACAATTTATATTTTGCTAGTAGAGAATGAGAATGCCCTTGAACCAATGATTCCTATTTACTGACTTTAATTTTTGTTTGTCTAGTAGAGTGTAAAGTATATTACTTTGAGATTTAATTTGCATTTATCTAGTTACTTAATAAGGCTGAATATTTTTTATGTTTATGGAGTGTATTTATTATTCAGGGATTATGTGTTCATGTCTTGCACTGTTTTAAAAATTCAGAGTTTTGTTTTTTCTTATTTCATGAGTTCTTTATATATTTTGGACATAATCTTTTATTGGTTATTTCGGTTTTAAATATCTTCTTCCAGTTTTCATGGTGTCTTTGAAACTGAGGTTCTTATTTTTAATATTATCAAGGATACTAGTCTTGCCCTCTAATGGTGTGAGACCCTCCGTGTCTTCCCTATTGGAAGTCATAGAATAGACTCTTGTGTTGTTTTTCAGAGTTTTAAAGTTTCGCCTTTCAGATAGTTTTCATCCACCTAGAATTGATTTACATGTATAATGTGATATAGAGGTCCTAGCTCATTTTTTACCCATATAGCTCTTTTTTAACCCATATGCCCACATTGAAAAGTTTATTTTCCATTTATTAGCAGTGCTGCCTCTGTCCTGTATCAAATTTCACTATGTGTATGAGTCTATCTGGCTTCTCTGTTCTGCTTAATTGATTAGTTTACGTGCCCTGTGTTAGTACCACACTGTCTTAATTACAATAGCTTCAGATCAGATCAGTCGCTCAGTCCTGTCCGACTCTTTGCAACCCCATGAACTGCAGCACGCCAGGCCTCCCTATCCATCACCAGCTCTCGGAGGTCACTCAGACCCACATTCATCGAGTCAGTGATGCCATCCAGCCATCTCATCCTCTGTCGTCCCCTTCTCCTTCTGCCCTCAATCCCTCCCAGCATCAGAGTCTTCTCCAATGAGTCAACTCTTCGCGTGAAGTGGCCAAAATACTGGAGTTTCAGCTTTAGCATCATTCCTTCTAAAGAAATCCCAGGGCTGATCTCTTTCAGAATGGACCGGTTGGATCTCCTTGCAGTCCAAGGGACTCAAGAGTCTTCTCCAATACCACAGTTCAAAAGCATCAATTCTTCGGCACTCAGCCTTCTTCACAGTCCAGCTCTCACATCCATATATGACCACAGGAAAGACCATAGCCTTGACTAGGCGAACCTTTGTTGGCAAAGTGATGTCTCTGCTTTTGCATATGCTATCTAGGTTGGTCATAACTTTCCTTCCAAGGAGTAAGCGTCTTTTAATTTCATGGCTGCAGTCACCATCTGCAGTGATTTTGGAGCCCAGAAAAATAAAGTCTGACACTGTTTCCACTGTGTCTCCATCTATTTCCCATGTAGTGATGGAACCAGGTGCCATGATCTTCGTTTTCTGAATGTTGAGCTTTAAGCCAACGTTTTCACTCTCCACTTTCACTTTCATCAAAAGGCTTTTTAGTTCCTCTTCACTTTCTGCCATAAGGGTGGTATCATCTGCATATCTGAGGTTATTGATATTTCTCCCGGCAATCTTGATTCCAGCTTGTGTTTCCTCCAGTCCAGCATTTCTCATGATGTACTCTGCATATAAGTTAAATAAACACAGTGACAATATACAGCCTTGACGTACTCCTTTTCCTATTTGGAACCAGTCTGTTGTTCTATGTCCAGTTCTAACTGTTGCTTCCTGACCTGCATACAGATTTCTCAAGAGGCAGATCAGGTGGTCTGGTATTCCCATCTCTCTCAGAATTTTCCACAGTTTATTGTGATCCACACAGTCAAAGGCTTTGGCATAGTCAATAAAGCAGAAATAGATGTTTTTCTGGAACTCTCTTGCCTTTTCCATGATCCAGCGGATGTTGGCAATTTGATCTCTGGTTCCTCTGCCTTTTCTAAATCCAGCTTGAACATCAGGAAGTTCACGGTTCACATATTGCTGAAGCCTGGCTTGGAGAATTTTGAGCATTACTTTACTAGCGTGTGAGATGAGTGCAATTGTGCGGTAGTTTGAGCACTCTTTGGCATTGCCTTTCTTTGGGATTGGGATGAAAACTGACCTTTTCCAATCTTGTGGCCACTGCTGAGTTTTCCAAATTTGCTGGCATATTGAGTACAGCACTTTCACAGCATCATCTTTCAGGATTTGGAATAGCTCCACTGGAATTCCATCACCTCCACTAGCTTTGTTCCTAGTGATGCTTTCTAAGGCCCACTTGACTTCACATTCCAGGATGTCTGGCTCTAGGTCAGTGATCACACCATCATGATTATCTGGGTCGTGAAGCTCTTTTTTGTACAATTCTTCTGTGTATTCTGGCCACCTCTTCTTAATATCTTCTGCTTCCGTTAGGTCCATACCATTTCTGTCCTTTATCGAGCCCATTTTTGCATGAAATGTTCCTTTGGTATCTCTGATTTTCTTGAATAGATCCTTAGTCTTTCCCATTCTGTTGTTTTCCTCTATTTCTTTGCATTGATCCCTGAAGAAGGCTTTCTTATCTCTTCTTGCTATTCTTTGGAACTCTGCATTCAGATGTTTATATCTTTCCTTTTCTCCTTTGCTTTTCGCTTTTCTTCTTTTCGCAGCTATTTGCAAGGCCTCCCCAGACAGCCATTTTGCTTTTTTGCATTTCTTTTCCATGGGGATGGTCTTGATCCCTGTCTCCTGTACAATGTCACGAACCTTATTCCATAGTTCATCAGGCACTCTATCTATCAGATCTAGGCCCTTAAATCTATTTCTCACTTCCACTGTATAATCATAAGGGATTTGATTTAGGTCATACCTGAATGGTCTAGTGGTTTTCCCTACTTTCTACAATAGCTTAGTGGGACAGTATACTGTAAGTCCCCTCATCTTATTATTTTTTTCCCCCATCTTATTCTTCAAGAATCTGCCATTCATATTTGGACCTTTGCTTTTCAATATAAATTTTAGAATAAGTTTCTCAGGTTCTATAAAAATTCATATTGGGATTTTGATTGCCATTGAATTAAATCTTTTGAACAATTTAGAGAAGTTGACTTTGAAAATTTTAAGTTGTATTTTTCTAGAAATTTTAGTATAGCTTTTCTAATTTATTTTCTTTGTAATATCTTTTTATTATGTTTAATTTGTTCAACATCTGCTTTTTTGTCTTCTTTTTTATTCCTAACATTGTTTCTGTCTTTCTTCTTTGTTTCTGAATCAATCCTACTAGAAATTTGTTTTCTAATCTTTTTAAAAAACCAACTCTTGGGACTGGTACTTGTTTTATTTATATCAGCTCTTTTATTGTTTCTCTTTTTGAGTTTATTTTCTTGTTCCTTTCTTTTTTTTTTTGACTGCACTGGAAGGCTTGTGGACCTTAGTTCCCTTACCAGGGACTGAACCCAGGCTCTTGGCAGTGAGAGTAAGGAGTCCTAACTACTGGACTGCCGGGGAATTCCCTCCTGTTCCTTTTTAAAATTTATAATTGAGATGCTAAGCCCATTTTAACTTTGAGCTTTTCCAGCATATGTATTTAAGATTATACATTTCTCTCTAAATATTGCTTTAGTTGAATTTCACTAATTTGGGTGTGTAGTATGGTTATCGTTCAGTCCGAAGAATTTTCTAATTTTCATTTTGATTTCCCTTTTTGACTAACAATTATTTAGAAAAAAATCTTAATCATGTGCAGGTTTTCTAGTTGTTGTTGATTTCTGATTTAAGTGTCATGTGGGCAAAATATGTAGCTTAACATATGATCTGCTGCTGCTGCTAAGTCACTTCAGTCATGTCCGACTCTGTGTGACCCCATAGACGGCAGCCTACCAGGCTCCCCTGTCCCTGGGATTCTCCAGGCAAGAACACTGGAGTGGGTTGCCATTTCCTTCTCCAGTTTTCATAAATAATCTATGTGCTTGAACAAATACATTTTTCAATTGTTAGGTACACTATTTATTAGCCATCTGGTTGATAAAGTTGTAAAATGTCCTTGTCATACCTTCTGTGTTATTGACTTTTTTATCTTCTTTACCTGTCAGAAACTGGATAGAGTATTAAAAATCTCAGTTTCTTGGTGGATCTTTAAAACCGCCTGCCGTAGTTTGTGGGTAAATGTGTAGAGACTAGAACTTTACAAATTGGATGAAATTACTTATTGGAGGGACAACAAAAAGGATGCACAAGAGAGAGCACATGTCAAATGTTTAGTCAATGTAGGTAAGTAAGATGCTAAGTGCCACTTTTAGTATATAACAAGCCCTTAAGAACTCAACCAATTGAAACAACTAAGGAATGCAGAGTTCCAAAGAACAGCAAGAAGAAATAAGAAAGCCTTCTTCAGTGATCAATGCAAAGAAATAGAGGAAAACAACAGAATGGGAAAGACTAGGGATCTCTTAAAGAAAATCAGAGATACTAAAGGAACATTTCATGTGAAGATGGGCTCGATAAAGGACAGAAATGGTATGGACCTAACAGAAGCAGAAGATATTAAAAAGAGATGGCAAGAATACACAGAAGAACTGTACAAAAAAGATCTTCATGACCCAGATAATCACGATGGTGTGATCACTGACCTAGAGCCAGACATCCTGGAATGTGAAGTCAAGTGGGCCTTAGAAAGCATCACTACGAACAAAGCTAGTGGAGGTGATGGAATTCCAGTGGAGCTATTCCAAATCCTGAAAGATGATGCTGTGAAAGTGCTGCACTCAATATGCCAGCAAATTTGGAAAACTCAGCAGTGGCCACAGGACTGGAAAAGGTCAGTTTTCATTCCAATCCCAAAGAAAGGCAATGCCAAAGAATGCTCAAACTACCGCACAATTGCTCTCATCTCACACGCTGGTAAAGTAATGCTCAAAATTCTCCAAGCCAGGCTTCAGCAATACACGAACCATGAAATTCCTGATGTTCAAGCTGGTTTTAGAAAAGGCAGAGGAACCAGAGATCAAATTGCCAACATCCACGGGATCATGGAAAAAGCAAGAGAGTTCCAGAAAAGCATCTATTTCTGCTTTATTGACTATGCCAAAGCCTTTGACTGTGTGGATCACAATAAACTGTGGAAAATTCTGAAAGAGATGGGAATACCAGACCAGATCTGTCTCTTGAGAAATTTGTATGCAGGTCAGGAAGCAACAGTTAGAACTGGCCATGGAACAACAGACTGGTTCCAAATAGGAAAAGGAGTACATCAAGGCTGTATATTGTCACTGTGTTTATTTAACTTCTATGCAGAGTACATCATGAGAAACGCTGGACTGGAAGAAACACAAGCTGGAATCAAGATTGCCGGGAGAAATACCAATAACCTCAGATATGCAGATGGCACCACCCTAATGGCAGAAAGTGAAGAGGAACTCAAAAGCCTTTTGATGAAAGTGAAAGTGGAGAGTGAAAAGGTTGGCTTAAAGCTCAACATTCAGAAAACGAAGATCATGGCATCCGGTCCTATCACTTCATGGCAAATAGATGGGGAAACAGTGGAAACAGTGTCAGACTTTATTTTTCTGGGCTCCAAAATCACTGCAGATGGTGACTGCAGCCATGAAATTAAAAGACGCTTACTCCTTGGAAGGAATGTTATGACCAACCTAGACAGCATATTCAAAAGCAGAGACATTACTTTGCCAACAAAGGTCCATCTAGTCAAGGCTATGGTTTTTCCTGTGGTCATGTATGAATGTGAGAGTTGGACTGTGAAGAAGGCTGAGCGCTGAAGAATTGATGCTTTTGATCTGTGGTGTTGGAGAAGACTCTTGAGAGTCCCATGGACTGCAAGGAGATCCAGCCGGTCCATTCTGAAGGAGATCAGGCCTGGGATTTCTTTGGAAGGAATGATGCTAAAGCTGAAACTCCAGTACTTTGGCCACGTCATGCGAAGAGTTGATTCATTGGAAAATACTCTGATGCTGGGAGGAATTGGGGGCAAGAGGAGAACGGGATGACAGAGGATGAGATGGCTGGATGGCATCACTGACTTGATGGATGTGAGTCTCAGTGAACTCTGGGAGTTTGTTATGGACAGGGAGGCCTGGCGTGCTGCGATTCATGGGGTCGCAAAGAGTTGGACACAACTGAGCGACTGATCTGTTCTGAAGCTACAAGTTTAAGCATTTTAGAATATATCTTTTGAAAGAAATCACTGAGTAAAAAAATCCTAGATCCTTAAAAAAGAGGGAGTAGTGTGAGGAAGGAAAAAATTTCCTTTCTTCCCTTGTAGGTTCTTTGGCTGAGCTAATAATTCGATTGATAAAAGACAAATTAACAGGAAAAAAACAAACTTAATTTTGTGTGTATGGAAGCCTCATAAAAAAATGAGACTCAAAAAAGTGACCAAAGTAGAAAAATATCATAAAATTAGAATCAGAGTACTTACTTAGTTTTTTATCTAAAGTAATGCTGCACATGTAGACTTAGGAACCTTAAGTGAAAAATGTAAAGTTGTCTCAGATAAATAGAAAAAAATTAAAATTCTTTAAGTAAAATAGAAGTAAATTCAGATGGTCTTAAGACATCAGATAATTCCCCCAGATAAAGTTCCAAGGAAATTGAGCAGTACATAGTAAAAAGTGAACAAAACTTGCAAAGAAATAGGACACTATGAATAAGAACCTGCAGAAAAAGGTATGCAACAAAAGAAACCCACAAAGGTTTCAGAGCTTAGATCTATTATATATAAGATATCAAAAACATGTTTAATATGCTTAAATGAAATAGAAGCTTGGGGAAATGTTTGGGGAACAGAGGATTAAAGAATAATTATATAGATTTGAAAATAGAACTTTCAAAGATGAAAAAATAACCATAGATTTTAAACCTGATGCACATGTTAAACAGCAGTTGAGCGACAGAATCTGTGAACCAGAATATAGGTCCAAAGAAATTGTTCATAATGTTTTGCAGAGAACAAAATAGAAGGAAGTTAATAAAGAGGGATCAAAAAAGTTAGACAGTAAAAAGTTTAACATGAATTTAACTGAAGTTCCAAAAGGAGACAATAAAAGGGAGAACAGGCAATATCTAAAGAGATGATGACTGTAAAATAGAACTTTACAGAACTGATGAAAAATACCAGCTAATATCTGGAAAGCCCACTGAATCCCAGCAGAACAAAGAAAAAGAAATCCACCCTTGGATGCCTTAGTTGCAGAATTCAGAACACACACAGAAGAGAGGTTCTAAAAGAGAGCAGAGAGAAAAGAGAAGTTGCTTACCAAAAAAAAAAAAAAATGAACAGCAATTACACTGAAAAATGACTTATTAATAACAAAATGGAAGCCAGAAAACAGTTGACTGTTATTTGTCATGTGCTGAGGGAAAATAGCTGTCAAACTAGTAAATGCCCAGTAAAATCTTCTAGAAAGAGAAATAAAAACTGAGTTTGTTTGTTTGTTTGTTTGTTTGTTTTTACTAGCAAAAGTACACATACTTCAGACAGGAAGAACTGAAATCAAGAAGGAATGCTAGTGATAAATATATAGGTAAAATTTAGTAGCCTTGATGTCCTGAAACATTACTCACAGCGCCAAATTTGTGAGGGGAGAACAAGCCAGAACTGAAACTAGAAAAAAATAGCATTTACCTTGGAAGGAAAAATGAGAATAGTGAGATGCCGTGAGAGTCTTCTCTCTATAGTGAGAATACTGCAGTGGAGACACAGAGAAGTATGAATATTTTCATATGAAGAAAGAGAGGTCTGAAGATATTTCATCTCTGGGTGTCTGAAAGGTGAGTGGTATTGTTAGTCAATGTAGGCACTTTGGGAAAAGGACCTGCTTTAGGAGAAATGACAAAAAGCTTGGTTTTCTTGATTAATGCATGTTTTTTCATGTGCATACTTGCTCTGTCCAAATGAGATGTAACCTTCCTGACAACAGGGATCAAACATCTCTATTTAGTAGTTCTCATAGTATATTTTGGAATTGACAGTGGTTATCTATTATTGTATTTACTTTCACTGTCATTTCTCTTGATAGTTCATGTTGATCTTGAGTAAAGGAAAGAACTCTAGGTGGAGATGGGTCTCCATTCCCTACTCTCTTTGGAATTCTCATTAACAATAAGATGTGTTGCACAATGCTGAAGCCAGACTTCTTCAGAGTTTAAATGGCATCTCTGAATGCCAGAGGGTATTTCCAGGATATTAGGCAAATATTAACTTCTCTGTACTTCAGTTTCCCCAGGTAGAAGCTGGAGGTAATAATAGCATCTATCTCACTGAAGTGAGGTGGTGTGAGGATTAAATGAGTTTAATAACCTGTTGTTGTTGTTTGGTTGCTAAGTTGTATCTGACTCTTTTTGATGCATGAATTGCAGCATGCCAGGCTTCCTATCCTTCACTATTTCCCTGAGTTTACTCAAACTCATGTCCATTGAGTCAGTGATGCCATTCAAGCATCTCATCCTCTGTTGCCCCCTTCTCCTCTTGCCCTCTATCTTTCCCAGCATCAGGGTCTTTTCCATTGAGTTGACTGTTCGCATCAAGTAGCCAAAGTACTGGACCTTCAGGTTTAGCATCAGTCCTTCCAATAAATATTCACATTTAATTTCCTTTAAGATTAACTTGTTTGATCTCCTGCTGTCCAAGGGACTCCCAAGGGTCTTCTCTAGTACCACAGTTGGAAAGCATCAATTCTTTGGCGCTCAGCCTTCTTTCTGATCCAACTCTCACATCCATACATGACTACTGGAAAAACCATAACTTTGACTAGACGGACCTTTGTCAGCAATGTGATGTTCTGCTTTTTAATACTCTGTCTAGGTTTGTCATAGCTTTTCTTCCAAGGAGCAAGTGTCTTTTAATTTCGTGGCTTCAGTCACTGTCTGCAGTGGTTTTAGAGCCCAAGAAAATGAAATCTGTCACTGTTTCCACATTTTCCCCATCTATTTGCCACGAAGTGACAGGACCAGATGCCATGATCTTAACTTGTGAAGTTCTTGAAACAGTGTCTGGCACCTGGCAAGGATGCCATGCAGTATTAGTGTTATTATTATAGTTAAAATTTTCATTATTGAACTGCTTGGTACTTTATGCCAGATTACTTTAAAATCAATGGTAGTTCAGTTCAATCACTCAGTCGTGTCCGACTCTTTGTGACCCCATGAACCGCAGCACTCCAGGTGTCCCTGTCCATCACCAACTCCCGGAGTTTACCCAAACTCATGTCCGTTGAGTTGGTGATGCCATATAACCATGTTATCCTCTGTCATCCCTTTCTCCTCCTGCCTTCAATCTTTCCCAACATCAGGGCCTTTGCAAATGATCAGCTCTTCGTATCAGGTGGCCAAAATATTGGAGTTTCAGCTTCAACATCAGTCCTTCCATTGAACACCCAGGATTGATTTCCTTAAAGATGGACTGGTTGGATTTCCTTGCAGTCTAAGGGACTCTCAAGAGTCTTTAACACCACAGTTCAAAAGCACCAATTATTCAGTGCTCAGCTTTCTTTATAGTCCAACTCCCACATCCATACATGACTACTGAAAAAACCATAGCCTTCACTAGACATTACTTTGTCAAACCTTTGTTGACAAAGTAATGTCCCTGCTTTTTAATATTCTGTCTAGGTTGGTCATAACTTTCCTTCCAAGGAGTAAGCATCTTTTAATTTCATGACTGCAGTCACCATCTGTAGTGATTTTGGAACCCCCCAAAAATAAAAGTCAGCCACTGTTTCCCCATCTATTTGCCATGAAGTGATGGGACCAGATGCCATGATCTTAGTTTTCTGAATGTTGAGCTTCAAGCCAGCTTTTTCACTCTCCTCTTTCACTTTCATCAAGAGGCTCTCTAGTTCCTCTTCACTTTCTGCCATAAGGGTGGTGTCATCTGCATATCTGAGGTGATTGATATTTCTCTCGACAATCTTGATTCCAGCTTGTGCTTCATCCAGCCCAGCGTTTCTCATGATGTACTCTGCATAGAATTTAAATAAGCAGGGTGACAATATACAGCCTTGACGAACTCCTTTTCCTATTTGGAACCAGCCTGTTGTTCCATATCCAGTTCTAACTGTTGCTTTCTGACCTGCATACAGATTTCTCAAGAGGCAGGTCAGGTGGTCTGGTATTCCCATCTCTTTAAGACTTTTCCACAGTTTATTGTGATCCACACAGTCAAAGGCTTTGGCATAGTCAATAAAGCAGACATAGATGTTTTTCTGGAACTCTCTTGCTTTTTTGATGATCCAGCGAATGTTGGCAATAAATCAGTGGTAAGGTTAATTGAAATTTATATTTTTCAGACAATCCTTTTTATTGTCCTGGAACTCCTTTTGCAGCCTGTATTGAGTAAAAAGGCTGTGCATAAGGGATTATATGGGGAAAATTCTTTTAGCAGTTGTTTAGTATTAGGACAACAAAGATGCAAGTGATGAGTTTAAAAGCGATTAAAAGGGATAATTGGGGCTTCTTATCTTTTGAAGTTTCAGAGTTAAAGGTTAAGAACCTTTGGTCTACCAGATGAAGAATTTGTCAGCTACTGCAGCCATCATTTATGTCACTTAAACTTTTGTTCCAGTTTGTCACTTTGGGGTTGGAGGTACACTGGAACGTCAAACAAATGCCTTCACTCATAATTCTTGCTTTATAGCTCCCTGTCTGCTAAGCATGTTGACAGTTATGCAGCCCCACCCCAGGGCTGATAAGAGATAGACAAGAGATGAGGGAACAGAAGGAAGAGAAACTGTATAAAAAAAGTGATTCCTCCAGCCCTCCAGTCATTAGGCACTGAGCTTTACTGCTTCTTCAATTTAACACTCTGTTCTACCTTTTAAAGTTCCCTAAAGATCTTTGTATGCAGGTCAGGAAGCAACAGTTAGAACTGGACATGGCACAACAGACTGGTTCCAAATAGGAAAAGGAGTATGTCAAGATTGTATATTGTCACCGTGCTTATTTAACTTATATGCAGAGTACATCATGAGAAATGCTGGGCTGGAAGAAGCACAAGCTGGAATCAAGATTGCTGGGAAAAACATCAATAACCTCAGATATGCAGATGACCCCACCCTTTTGGCAGAAAGTGAAGAGGAACTCAAAAGCCTCCTGATGAAAGTGAAAGTGGAGAGTGAAAAAATTGGCTTAAAGCTCAACATTCAGAAAATGAAGGTCATGGCATCCGGTCCCATCACTTCATGGAAAATAGATGGGGAAACAGTGAAAACAGTGTCAGACTTTATTTTTTTAGGCTCCAAAACCACTACAGATGGTGACTGCAGCCATGAAATTAAAAGACACTTACTCCTTGGAAGGAAAGTTATGACCAACCTAGACAGAATATTCAAAAGTAGAGACATTACCTTGCCAACAAAGGTTCGTCTAGTCAAGGCTACGGTCATGTATGGATGTGAGAGTTGGACTGTGAAGAAGGCTGAGCGCCGAAGAATTGATGCTTTTGAACTGTGGTGTTGGAGAAGACTCTTGAGAGTCCCTTGGACTGCAAGGAGATCAACCCTGGGATTTCTTTGAAAGGAATGATGCTAAAGCTGAAACTCCAGTACTTTGTCTACCTCATGCAAAGAGTTGACTCATTGGAAAAGACTCTGATGCTGGGAGGGATTGGGGGCAGGAGGAGAAGGGGATGACAGAGGATGAGATGGCTGGATGGCATCACCGACTCGATGGACGTGAGTCTGGGTGAACTCTTGGAGCTGGTGATGGACAGGGAGGCCTGGCGTACTGTGATTCATGGGATCGCAAAGAGTCGGACATGACTGAGCGACTGAACTGAACTGAAAGATCTTTCACTACTTACATGGTAATGGTTTAAAGCAGACAGAAATAATTATGGATGTGAATTTTTACAAGTATATGGAGAAATATTTTTTGCTAGGGCGAAAATACCTACGTACACATAGTGAACACCAACGTTTACTACTTATATGTCATTTTATAGTTTGTTGTTTTTGTAAATTAAGTGATTCAGTGGTAATGAATCTCCCTGCAATGCAGGAGACACAGGAGATGTGGGTTTCCCTGGGCAGGGAAGATCCCCAGGAGGAGGGCATGGCAACCCACTCTAGTATTCTTGCCTGGAGAGTCCCATGGACTGAGGAGCCTGGTGGGCTACAGTCCATAGGGTCACAAAGAGTCGGACATGACTGAAGTGTCTGAGCATGCAAGCACCATAATGAATGAGCTTTACTATTTGAAAATTTATTGCTTCAGCAAACATTGCTAAGACAAAAGTTCTGCTTCAAAGATGAAGTCTTTGAAGTCTTTGAAGAAGAATCATGTACATATATTACACCCAGATGCTTAGTATAAGGTGAAAGTGAAGATTTTATTTTAAATGAGAAGACATTGTAATTTAGTTGTGTCTGAGGGGGTCTCAATAAATAAAACCCACATTTCTTTCCCAAATTCTGAACAAACTGAGAAAAGAGTGATAGATGAGAGATCAGAATACCACCTTTATTCCTGATAAAGCTCATGTTGCAGGACATAGGTTATATATGCAGGCAGTTTTGCTTTCTAGTCATAAAGCCTAGAGCTAAATAGACATACCTGCATACAGGCAGGACAGGGCCAGGAACATCTTCCCTGCTTTCTAGGAGAGCCCATCAGTGGAGGAGCACTTGAGAACTACTTCTAGCTAGCAGGTAGGCCCCCAAGAGCAAAAAAGCTACAGGTAGAATTATGCTTAGGTAATTCTTTAGTCTAAACTTATCAATCATGTAAGTTACTATTCTCCTTCTAGGAGAAAAATAGGGAATAGAGAGAGGCCAGGGGCTTCCTTGCTAGCTTAGCTGGTAAAGAATCTGCCTCCAATGCAGGAAACCCTGGTTCAATTCCTGGGTCAGGAACATCCCCTGGAGAAAGGATAGGCTATCCACTCCATCATTCTTGGGCTCCCTTGGTGGCTCAGACAGTAAGGAATCCTCCTGCAATGCCGGAGACTTGAGTTTGATCCCTGGGTTGGGAAGATCCCCTGGAGGAGGGCATGGCAACCCACTCTAGTATTCTTGCCTGGAGAATCCCCATGGACAGAGGACCCTGGCAGGCTCCAGGCCATGGGATCGCAAAGAGTTGGACACGACTGGGCGACTAAGAGCACAGAGGTTAGAAAGTTTAGGGGAAATTCCAACTCACAGAAACTCGTAGGATTGAGGAAAAGGCATTGCCTTTCAACATGAAAATAGGAAAAGCTATTTGTAATCTTAACACATTTTGTGCAACAAGTATTTTAAATTTTGCATGTCCTCATTTTTGCTAGTGTAGTTTTTTACATAGTTGCATGGCATGTACTTAATTTTAAAACTGCTACAGATTTTACTTTTGTTCTTTTTTTCCTTCTCTTGACAAAATTGAGTCACTTCCTTCTCAGTGTTCACCTACTATTGTTCTTAACACTGAATATATTTGTTGACAGGTCTTTCTTGGCTCTTTCTTGCCTTCTTTAAATGCACAGATAGTTTTTCATTCATTTATGTATGCCCTGTACTTGGCATATACCAAATAGGTTATTGCATTGAATTACTGCATTAAATACTCTTCTTTTTATCACTTAACATGGCATTATTTTTTCCTAGTCACTGGATACTACTTATAATTCTAGGGCTTCCCTGGTTGTTCAGATGGTAAAAAGTCTTCTTGCAATGTGGGAGACCTAGGTTTGATTCCTGGGTTGGGAAGATCTCCTGGAGAAGGGAATGGAAACCCACTCTAGTATTCTTGCCTGGAGAATTCCATGGACAGAAGAGATTGGTGAACCACAGTCCACGGAGTTGCAAAAAGTTGGACATGACTGAGCTATTTACACACAGGCACACACTTATAATACCATCGTTGAAAATAGCATGAGGAGGAGAGTTCCTAAAAAATACATTCTTGAAATCACAGAACCCAGCAGTAATCTTCTCTAGCCAGGGAGAGATTGCTTTAGGAGTGACAGAGTTTGTAAGTGAAGTGTAGAACATTCAGAGCTGGGAGACTAGTGTAGACCTTGTGGGTAGGAATTCCCTCTTAAAAAAAGAAGTGGCTTACAGTGGTGATTTGAAATGACATCGGAGTGGTTCAGCAGAGCTGTAAACAACTTTGATGTTAGTTTTTCAGATATGGCTTACAAAAAATGCTTAAGATTTGGTGTGAATGGTTCTCAGTTAACCAGTGTTGATAGAAGGAAAACTTTCAGTGCTTAGATGCACTTAAAAAAAAATTTCTAGGGAGAACTTTGCATACAAATCTGCTAATTTTTATAGTTTGCCAAAGAGGAAAGTGAAAGTGAAGTTGCTCAGTCGTGTCCAAGTCTCTGCGACTCCGTGGACTGTAGCCCACCAGGCTTCTCCGTCCATGGGGTTTTCCAGGCAAGAATACTGGTGTGGGTTGCATTTCCTTCTCCAGGGGATCTTCCCCACCCAGGGCTCGAACCCAGGTCTCCCACAGTGCAGGCAGACGCTTTACCCTCTGAGCCGCCAGGGAAACCAAAGAGGAAGATGATAGTAAATTATTAGTTGTAATTATTTAGCAAGCTCCAGAAATGCAGTTAAACTAAGTACATTTATGCCTGGTAACTGACATTTATCTTTTTACAAGTAATTAGTTTAAATGCATTTTTACTGTGACTGTTTCTCATATGCTTACCCTGTTTCTGCTTGACATGACAGATCTTGATGAAAATAGTTCATTATTTCCCTGAAAAGTAAGAGTTTTCATTTTACACTGTTTCTCTTACTATGCTGTGATAGAAGGATGCCTTAAGTGCTTTATAAAGTCTCCTTGCCACATAGTAAGTGATCTCAGACTTTTTTGTATCTTGAGTTTTTACCTGCTCTTTAAAGGTTATTTTGCTTGCTTCTTATTATTCGCTATTATTTCTCACTTATCAGTCTTTAACACACATCCTCCCTACCTTTCCAATTTGCTACTGATTATCAATAGTAAGTCAGGAAGCTAGTTAACCAAGCTAATTGGAATTGGGTGTAAATGTAAGGATGAAAAGGCTTGAAAATCTTTCTCATGGATAAAGTGTATGGACTTTGTCACATCTATTTTGACTCTTCAGAGACCTTTTTTGCTTGTTTTAATAAAGAATCTCTGGATAAATGAGGTGTTAGCTGTATTGATTCGACATAAGCAGCCACATATAGATTTATTTTTCCTTTTCTTTTTTAGTGAGGTCTACTGTACATACCATAAAGTGAACAAATGTTAGGTGTACAGCTCAACAAAATTTCATATACGTATATACCCATATTATTACTACTCAGATCAAAATAAGGAGCATTTTCAGCACCATAGGTGGCTCCCTTGTGTTCTCACCCAGTTAATCGCCACATCCAGAAATGTCCATGATTCTGACCTTTATCCTAATAGATTAGCTTTCTTGTCTTTGAATCTTTCTAGAAACTGAAATTTGGGTTTTGTACTATTTTTTTGTGTCATGAAGTATTGTTCTTTTGATTTTTTTTAATGTTATGTCCCCCCATTTATTCTTTTAAAAGTAATTTTATTAATTTTTGGCTGTCTGGGTCTTCATTGCTGCGAGGGCTTTTTCTCTAGTTGAGCAAGTGAGAGCTGCTCTTGACTGCAGTATGTGAGCTTCTCATTGTGATGGCTTCTCTTGTTGCAGAGCACAGACTCAGTAGTTGCAGCTCCCAGGCTCTAGAGCACAGGCTTCGTAGCTTTGGCCCACAGGGTTAGTTTCTCTGCAGCATATGGGATCCCATGTCTCCTACATTGGCAGGTGGACTCTTGACCACTGAGCCACCAGGAATGCTCCCCACTACCCCCATTTACTCTTGAAACATTCATTCAGTGCCTACTACAGGTAAGAAGTTAATGATTTGGGAGATTCAAAGATGAATCTAGTGCAGGGGAAAAAAAAAAAAAGTGCTATAAAGGAAGTATAAACAGAGAAGGTGTAGGGAAAGAGTGGTGATGTGTCAGTGAGGTCCTTGGCAGAAAATAGATGATAAGTGGGTAAACTTGGGAGAGCTTACCGTAGGAGTGATTTATAGAAGTGTGGGAAGGGTTAAAGGAAGCTGACATGGGATAGTGAAGTATCTGGTGAGCAACAGTAGGTAGCCATCACAGCCTTTGGACACGTAAGGGCAGGAATAGGAGGTTATTGTCAAGACTGTGAGGGCATTTGAATAGAAGCTTTAGTTTTTGGTAGATTACTAACTAGAGGTGACATTACTCCTCGCTTATTCTTTTCCTGTCTCCATTGGCTGAATTTACCCAAAATACTGGGCAAAGGAGACTGTTATTACAGTCATTCAGGACAGCCTTCTAGGGACAGACAACAAAGTGGAGAAAAATGGAGAATGGCTCTGGAGGGGCAAATGAAATATACCCAGCACAACTGGCTTTTAAAAAGCATAGTAGAGGACTTCCCTGGTGATTCAATTGGTTAAGACTCTGCACTTCCACTCAGGGGGTATGGGTTCAATGCCTGGCTAGGGAACTAAGATCCTGCATGCTGTGAGATGTGGCCAAAAATAAATAAGTAAATAAATAAATTTTTAAAATGAAAAACACAGTGTATACCATTCTCTGCAGAAGTGGAATAGCTGCTTAGGAAGAGAAAATCATGAAAACAAAGGTAGAGAAGTAGTGAAATAAAAAATGTGCTCTGAAAATGGAAAGTATTTCAGTTTGGAGTCTGTGCTGAACAAAGAGGAATAGTAGGCCATAAAAATGGGTAGTATTTTCAGGGAAACATTAATTTTTACACTGCTTTTCCTCTTGTTCGTTATTAAATTTACATTATATCATGGCTTTTATAAATGCATGAGAATCAGTGTTGCCTTCATCATTAGGTAGAAGATATAGGGTCAAGTTTTGAGCCTTAGCATTGCCATCTGAGTGTGTTGCACATGGTGATGGAGCCCTAACAGTAGAAACAGCAGGAGTCATTTAGAGAGTGAGGTTAATAGTTAAGAATGTAGGCTCTGGAATTGGACTGTCTGTGTTTGTAGTCTGGCATCAGAATTCATTTTCCAGCTTGATGACCTGGACAAATTACCTAATCCAGGCCTCAGTTTTCTCATTAGTAAAATAGGCATAGTCATCATAACTTTACCATAGAGAAGTTGTGAGTATTAAATGAGTCATTCATATGAAGTGCTTAGCCCAGGGCCCAGCAGGCACTGTCAAGAGATGTTCTTAATATCTATTTTAAAAATTATATTTAGGAGGT
Organism: Tragelaphus eurycerus; assembly: GCA_935064755.1. Taxonomy (NCBI): domain Eukaryota; kingdom Metazoa; phylum Chordata; class Mammalia; order Artiodactyla; family Bovidae; genus Tragelaphus; species Tragelaphus eurycerus. The sequence continues at coordinate 17,377,897 of CAKXYN010000028.1, read as the reverse complement.
TTTACTTGTCTTCAAATATTTGAAAGCCTGCCGTATAAAATAGGGATTAAACTTATTATTTTCATGAGAACTTCTGGGGTCAGAACTGAGATTAAGGCAATGGCACCCCACTCCAGTACTCTTGCCTGGAAAATCCCAGGGACAGAGGAGCCTGGTGCACTGCAGTCCATGGGGTCGCTAGAGGTTGGACACGACTGAGCGACTTCACTTTCACTTTTCACTTTCATGCATTGGAGAAGGAAATGGCAACCCACTCCAGTGTTCTTGCCTGGAGAATTCCAGGGACTGGGGAGCCTGGTGGGCTGCCGTCTATGGGGTCGCACAGAGTCGGACATGACTGACGCGACTTAGCAGCAGCAGCAGCAGGCAGTTTTTTGACAAACATGAGAAAATCTTTTGATCATTTAAAGGTGTTGATCAGAGTTGATTACTTCATGAGCTAATTTGCATGCCAGGCAAAGTGTTCAAGAAAAGACTGGAGATGTTTGAAAGTATATTAATGCATCATGAAAACACAACAAAACTAAATATCTTCAGGATACCTCACAACTGTAGCTTTATTCTTCAGAGTCTGTGAAAGTTGAAACACTGGATAAACCGTGTTGATTTCCTTTTCTCCTTCTCTGTTTATTCCTCTTGACAAGGTCAATCCCTCCTGCCCTCCCCCCTTCCTTAATCCATCTTAAATGTCATCTTTCTTTAGCAATATTTATTGAGCACATACAAATGTGCCAAGTTTTGTTCTAGATACTGTGATTAGTACTGTGAACAAGATGCATGAAGTTCTTGCTCTAATAGAGTCTTAAAAATTGTAGCACAGGTAAACAGAAAATAAAAACATGGTAAAATAACTTCAGGTAATTCTAAATTTCATGAAAAAGTAAAATGGAATAATGGGGCAGGGTGGTGGAGGTGGAGGTGGTGCTTTAGGTAAGATCGTCAGGGAGAGCCTCTCTGAACAGACATTTTAACTGACACATGAATGTTGAAAAGGCACTGGTCACATAAGCTCTGGGGGAAGAACATTCTGGGCTGAAGGACCTAGCAAAGATAAGGTCCCTGTGGTGGGAAAGACCCTGGCATACTTGGGAGTTAGTAAGAAAGATGGCTGGGTAGAGAGTGGTAGGAGAGGTAAGAAGCATGTGGATCACACAGGTCTTGTAGACCATGTTGACGCTTGCACTTCTTTCTAACTGCATTCTAACGGGAAGCCATGAGACATTTCATGATATAACTTATGTTTCAAAAATACTATTCCGGCTTTTTTTTTTAATTGACTATTGGTGGGGAGTCGGTAGAGTGGAAGCAGAAAGGTAGGTGGCTGTTGCAGTTGTACAAGTGAGAGAAAACTGGCTTGGACTATTTCTGTAGACTTTCTGCCTCTACCTCTCTGATCCCCTGGATAGAATGTCCTTTTTTTTTTTTTTTTTTTTTTAACATTTATAATGTTTTATATACACTACTGTTAAAGTGCCTGTAGTTAAGTATGTGATTGCCTTCCTGTTTAGATGCTGAGCTTCTTAAGCATAGGGGCAGTGTCATCCCTCTTTTGCATTCCTTATCTCAGTTCCGTAGGTAGCACTGTAGTTAACGCAGCACTTAATAAGGATCTATTAAGTGAATTCATACCTGTTCTTTATTAGTTTAGAAAAGTCTCTTTCTGTTCTTAGTTTGTTGAAAGTTGAATGTTGTCAAATGAGTTTTCTGCGTCAAGTGATATGGTCATAAAGTATGTCTTTTTTGTTTCTTTACATTGTTAATTTGTTGGATTACATTGCTTGTTTTTTAAATATTGAACCAGCTTTTGCATCACAGGGTTAAGTACCACTTGGTTCTGGTATATTATTATTCTTGTGCATTGGTGGATTTGATTTGTTAATATTTTATTGAGAATTTTTGCATCCATGTTCATGAGGGATATGTCTGTAGTTTTCTTGGTACTGTTTTTGTCTGGAGTAATGATGTCCCAGTATGAGTTGGGAAGTATTCCCTTTTCTGTTTTCAGAAGAGAGTATGTAGAATTAGTTCTATTTATTCTTTAAGTATTTAGTAGAATATTCCAGTGATATCATTAGGGACTAGAAAGTCCTTTTTTCTTTTTGGAAAGCTTTGAACTGTGTATTCAATTTATTAATTTTCTCTTGCTTTCCTGTTGCTTTTTCATTGATATGTGATTTTATCATTGTTACTTTTTTTCTGCTTGCTTATAGGCTTATTTTGTTCTCTTTCTAATTTAAGGCAGAAGCTTAGATTTTTGATTTTAGATTTTTCTTCTTTTCTAATATTAATATAGGCATTTAGTGTTTTAGCTTTCCCTCTAAGGACTACTCTAGCTGCATGTCATAAATTTTTATCTATCTTACTTTTTATTTGGTTCATATTATTTTCTAATTTTCCTTTAAATTTTCTCTTTGAATTATAGCTTATTTAGAAGTTATTTAATTTCTCAGTGTTTGGAGTATTTCTGTTATCTTTTTGTTGTTGATTTCTAGTCTAATGTTAAATTTTATTACAGTCAACTTTATATAATTTCAGTTCTCTACATATATTAGATGCCTGTGTATTATCTTTTCTTTGCTATGTTTATCCTGGATAGACGTTCTAGGTGGTAGGCTATGTCTATGCTTCAGTTTTGCTGAATAATACTAAATGGTTTTTCAAGTGAAATAACTACATAAAACTTTGTATAGGTAGTGTGTGTGGTGTGTGTGTGTGTGTGCGCGCGTGTGTGTGTGCTCACTCACTTTAGTTGTGTCTGAATGTTTGTGACCCTTTGGACTGTATTGGTAGAAAAATTATTAATTGTGACTTCCCAAATATTTATTTAAATTAAAAAATCATAGTAAATTTATAATGTTATATTGAATTGATTTGAAATATTTGAATTTTGAAATAGAAATGAAAGTTGTATCCCAAAGAATATAAAAGTTGAAAGCCATGTGGGGACTGTGAAGAAACATTGTTAAATGCTGTTAGAGAAACAATGGAATTGTGTTCATTTAATATTAATGAATTCTGAAGGTTTCCTGGAAATTTGATTGGTTTTGCTGCTAACCAAAGGTAGTTTAAGTCCATCTAATGCATCACAGCTGTGCTGTACCAAGAGCAGAGGGAAGTTCCTGGGGGAGCTTTCCCACTGACCTATAATTTGAGATAGGATTATATTAATAGTTATGGAGCTACAGAAAGTTGCCACTGTTTCTATTTTCTTGCCTACCAAACATATTTCTTATCGCCTCTTTACTCATAGATCATACAGATTACATAAAATTCACTTTACTTATTGTCTAATACATTCATTTATAATCTTAAGATTATAATTCTAAAGGTGAAATGGGTCTTAATTGAGTAATTTAGGAATTTACTCAAATCACTAGTTTCCTTGTTTTGAGTAATGCAAAATGTGTACTTCTCTTATTGTACAGGTTCAAAACATTTCTGACTAAATAGGAGATAATTTTCTTTTATAGTTGCATTCAGAATTTTATTTCTGTGGTAGTAACTTGGAAGTATGCAGTTTCCCTTTTCATTTCATTTTATTGAAATTGATTTTTGTTGCTGTTTTTGGTAAAGAAATTTCAAATTTCACTAACATTTGATTTTTAACCATAGGGAAAATGTGTTTTCAAGAAATTAGAGATTTGAATTTGAAATATTTTTTGTTAAATGTTCTGCCAACTTTTTGTTTAACCATGGACTCTTCATAACATCAAAGAGTTGCATGTTTTAGAGCTTAGAGAAAAATGGACACAGTGAATCCTAGCAACTGAAGGCAAATAGATACGTCAGTGCCACGCTTATGTCAGCAGTTTGTCCTATTTGCTTGGGAACTCTTTTGTTTTAGGAGTATGTTTACAATGGAGTCTTTCACTGGAGCAGGACTACATGACTGAATATGTATTCTGAGTTGTCTGAGTACATTCTGTATACAAATTTTAAGACATGTATACAGGCATATTGTTATGTTATTGATATTTAGTCTTATTTATTGTATTTGATTTCTTTCTCAAAAGTCTTTTATCTGTTCATGTTTGATAACTTGCACTAGGCTTTGCATTTCTAATTATGGTGTTCTTGTATAGGGTACTGAGTGTGATTCCAGGTTAGGTCTATATGGCTTATGAGCTACATGGCTTATTTTTAAAAGGGAAGTTTAAGCAGTAGAATAATCTGTATTCTTCTTGAACAAGGCCTATAATTTCATTGTGCCTTAATTTTCTTAAATGTTACTCTGAAAATTTTTTACTAGGAGTTTAAAAGGTATTGCTGCTGCTGCTAAGTAGCTTCTGTCATGTCCGACTCTATGTGACCCCATAGACGGCAGCCCACCAGGCTCCCCCGTCCCAGGGATCCCCCAGGCAAGAACACTGGAGTGGGTTGCCATTTCCTTCTCCAGTGCATGAAAGTGAAAAGTGAAAGTGAAGTTGCTCAGTCGTGTCCGACTCTTCGTGACCCCATGAGCTGTAGCCTACCAGGCTCCTCCATTCATAGGATTTTCCAGGCAAGAGTACTAGAGTGGGGTGCCATTGCCTTCTCCTTTAAAAGGTATTACTAAAATGAAATTCAGAGTATTCCAGAGTACCCTGGAGTACTCTGAATTGAAGATTATAGGTTTGGAGCTTAAGAAGAGAATGAGTCTAGGGGACTTCTCTGGTGGTCTAGTGGCTAAGACCCTTCCCTGATCCCAATGCAGGAGGCCTGGGTTCAATCCCTGGTCAGGGAACTAGATCCCGAATGTTGCAACTAAAAGTTCGCATGCCACTAAAGATGCCAGGTACCCCTATTAAGACCCAGGGCAGCCAAGTAAATAAAAAAAAAAGAGAATGAGTCTAGAGATCAACTTTCAGAGCTACTCAGTATGTTTCCCCGAAGGCCTTGGGGAAATGTGATGCCTTGGGGTCAGGCTTTTTCCTGCAGAGCACAAGGCTGACATATCACTTTCCCATAGAGTTGATAGTCTAGTCATTACATTCTAGAGTGAGGATTATTTGCTAAGTCATAGATGAAGCTTGAGAATAGATGAGATGTTGGGGTGGGTGGTGGTGGTGCAGATGGGAAGTAAGTGCAGATAAAATTAAAACAAATTGAGGACAACATGACTTTGGGAAGTATCTGTATTATGCAGGTTTTCAGGAGAAAAGCAAAAATTGTGGGAAATACTTCTGTTTAGTGGTTGGCATGTCACAGAGGAGTCCGTGAAGAAGAGTGGTAGGATGTGGGAGATTTACCACGTGTGCATATTTCTTCTATGACTTGGGAAAAAAGGTGTTCACACGGCCACACATTTCTATAGGCTTTCCAAAAGTAAAGTATTTTAAGTGAAGAGTACTGTCTCTTCCCATTCTTCATTTTCCATCATGTCATGTAGCATTCGAGTGCTTATAGGCATTTTTGGGATCCAGCTAATGGAAAAGGAAAGTTGAATTGGGGATACATTTAGTTTGGGTAGCATATGTTTATGTGGTTCATTATTATTTCAGAGGATAGTTAGGTATAGGAATGTTCCTGTTCCTTCTGCTATAGGAAGGAATGACATTTGGAATACAGTTGACTGTTGAACAAAACAGGTTTGAACTGTGGAGGTTTACTTACATGCAGATTTTTTTTTTTTTTTAGTAATAAATAACTATAGTACTATGCTATCTGAAGTTGGTTGACTCCGTGGATGTGGAACCTTGGATATGAGGTGCTGCCTATATGGCAGGCTGACTGTAAATTATATGCAGGTTTTCAATGGCTCCGAGGGTTGGTGCTCGTAGCCCCGCAGTTGTTCAGGGGTCAACTGTACTCTTGTCACTTACAGTACTGACTCAGTGTTATGAAAAAATATGCAAGGCCAGAGATTATAGATGATATAGACACATTCTACAGAATCTGACACTAGAAGTATGTGAGTAGGGTAAGAGAAATACAATTTGAAATATACAGAACCAGAAGTTAGTATGGAGAAAACTCTTTTGAATCTGATAGCTTATAAAGAAAAGAAGCAAAGGTAAGTTTCCCCAGATTTGACAATACTAAAATTTGTGACACAGTAAATTTACTAAATACTAAGTTTATGACATAGCTAGTAAAAGTTTGTGAACCTAAAAGAATATTTTCTAAAATGTGAGTAGTGATTTAGTCATCAGAAAGTTTTTTTTTTTTTAAATCAGCCTCTTTATGGAAAATCTTACATATTTCCATCTCCTCGTGGAAAATCATAGAAAATCTTACATATCATTGTCACACAAAGAAGTGTTCATGAAAGATACACAATTAAAATGTAGAAGACGTATTCTGGAAGTTTGTCAGGGAGTTTATTATTGATAGAGTTATGATGTTATTTTTCTATATTTTAGTGAAACTTGTGATTCCCCCCCCATTCTAGATAAGTATTCACCTTTATATCAAAGTTCATATTTGTAATTTTGCTTTTTTGACTTAAAGAGGTTCCCCTAAATTGTTTAAAGTCAAAGCCCAACAAAACCTGGGAGGCACAAAATCATGGATGTCATCAGGATAGTTTAAAGGTGGAGGATGTGTTCTGTTTTAAATGATGCATTGAGGTCGTACAGAAGGCAGTGTGACTTGGTGATAAAGCTTGTTATTGATGATCATGTGAATTTGGGAGTAGGGAATGGAGGTTGTATACTTTTTGGAGGAAGTGGCAGTACGTCAAATAACACTATTTTGCAGGGGTGAAAGCAAGGTCCAGGCACTTTTATGTGTGTGTATGCTTCAAAGACAGATGCATATCTGAAAATGTTAGAGTGGACTTCCCTGATGGTACACTAGATAAGAATCCACCTGCCAATGCAGGGGACAGAGGTTTAGGGGTCAGAGAAGATCCCACATGCTGTGGCACAAATAAGCCTATCGCTACAACTACTAAGCCTGTGCTCTAGAGCCCGAGAGTCCCAGTTACTGAGCCTGATGAATTACTGAGCCTGTTACTGAGCCACAGAATTCCATGGACTGCATAGTCCATGGGGTCCCAAAGAGTTGGACACAACTGAGTGACTTTCACTTCACATACATATATGTGTATCTATATGTAGACACACACACATGTGTGTATGACACACACACATATATGTATGACACACACATGTGTGTGTATATATATAGATGCACATATGTGTGTGTGTGTGTATCTATATATAGATACACATATATAGCACAGAAGGAAAAATTAAAGAAAATAGCAAGAGAAGTTAAAGCAAAGCAGAGATAGTAGCTAGAGCAGAGAGGTGAGGAAATGGGGTCAAGATAGGAGAGTGCATTAAACAGAATTCAGTGAAAGTGCAAACATTCATCCTTACACACTTGAGTAGTGTTTTTTTAATTGAGATTTAATTGATATATAACATTATATTAGTTTCAAGTGTACAAATAATGATTCAGTACTTGTGTTTAATGCAAAAAATGTCTAGGTAACATCTGTCACCTTACATAGTTTTAAAAAAATTGCTTTTTCTTATGACGAAGACTTTTAAGATTTACTCTTTCAGAAACTTTAAAAATGCAATAAAGTATTATTAAAATAATCACAACTTATTTTATAATTGGATCTTTGTACTTTTGACCTCCTTCACCAATTTTGTGCACTCCCACAGCCCCAACTCTAGCAAACCACCAATCTGTTCTCTGAATCTGTAGCTTATTTGTGGATATATGGACTCACACACACATATTACAGTTCCTACTCCTTCATCCGTCAGTGGACACTTAGGTTATTTCCTTATCTTGGCTATTCGTAAATAATGGAGGACTTCAGTGGTTGTATTGTTATCACTGTTTTAGCTCTGTGTTAATGCTGAGTATTGTTGGTTTTCACAATGCTAGCCCCAAGCACTTCTTCCTGAAACTGTGACCTACTCTGTGCTTTGTTGTTTGATGTTCAGTTGCAGAGTCATGTCTGATTTGTAACCCTGTGGACTGTAACCCACCAGGCTCCTCTGTTCAGGGGATTTCCTAGGCAGGAGTATTGGAGTGGGCTGCCATTTCCTTCTTCAGGGGGTCTTCCCAACCCAGGGATCCAACTCGAGTTTCTTGCATTGGTAGGTAGAGTCTTTACTGCTAAGCTACCAGAGAAGCCAGCTCTTTGCTTAGTTGGCTCCAAAATAACACAATTTGTGACATAATTGGAAGATAATAATGTTTATTAGTTTAACATGTTAAACTCAGTCTTCTAAATTCTTGTTTGTCTGAAGTGATTCAACCATATTAAAGATATATATCAAGTCTTTTGCTGGTAAGGTTATATAAAAATTTTTATCAAAGACATGGAATACAGTCATCTTCTTTTAGTTTTATAGATATTATGCAAAAGGGAACATATTGAGTGTCAGGATATTTATTACTGCATTTTCCGTTCCATCCACTAGTATTTATTAGGTGTCTACTATATGCCAGACATGCGTCTAGGTGCTGGGGGAGAGCTATGAACAACATGGCCAAGGTGTGTAACCTCAGCCTTTGTGTAACCTACATTCTAGTGGGGGAGATAGAAAATAAGCAGATAAGCACATATATTATCAGATAGCATGTGTGTCATAAAGAAAAATAAGAGAGAGTAAGATGACATTGTATTGAAGGAGGATATTTAGATAATTTGATAGGAAAGCCAGGTAGGATATTTGGGATATTAACAAATCACTTTTTGTCAGTATATTTAGAAACCTATTTTATGCAAACCAAAATGTGTTTATGAAGATCAAACCATTTAAAATTGAATAGGAGCAACATCTATTCACCATAATTTTCTCATCTCTAAAATTATTAATAATAGTACCTGTCCTGAAGGTTTGTTAGAGTTTAAATAAGATTCTGTATGTGTATATATGTGCAAGTATAGCCTTAGCACAATGCTTGAGTTATTATTGACTCTCAATAAATGTTGAGTCTTTTTAGCATGACTTTATTTCCATTTATTTTATATGCATTTTTATGAACCAAATAGGTTATGAGTTGACCAAGTCCTCTTGTTAAATGCTTTCTTTTCTTGCAGATAGTTCCAAATTCCAGATTGAAGCTTTTTTTTAAATTTAGAGAATACAGAAATTTTAAATTGAGGTATAACATATACACTAATCTTAAATATACTGCTCAATGAATATTTTCATAGGTATATACATATGTAATTACCACTCAGATCCAAATATACAATATTCCAAGCATGCCAGAAAAAATCTTTGTTTACTCTTAGGGATATTACTCCCTCCATATATTAACCACTATTCTAAGTTCTATCTCCATGAATTTTTTTGGCCTATTTTTGAATTTCATATAAATTGTTACATAGTATGTTATCTTTTATATCTGGTTTCATTTGCTGAAAATAACCTACAATATCCAAAAATATTGTTCAGTATATTACTAGTTTATTACAGTTCTGTGTAGTATGGTACAAATGTATTATTCATTCTCCAGTTTATAGACACTTGAGTTATTACCATTTGGGAGGAACATTTATGATTAAAGCTATTGTGAACATTCTTATACATCTTTTGGTAGACATATATTAATTTTTGTTGACTGTATACCTAGGAGTTGGGTTTACAGAATCATTGGGGGCTTCTCAGGTGACTCAGTGGTAAATAATCTGCCTGTAATGATTGAGCTGTGAGTTCCATCCCTGGGTCAGGAAGATCCCTGGAGAAGGAAATGGCAACACTCCAGTATTCTTGCCTGGAGAATCGCACGAACAGAGGAGCCTAATGGGCTACAATCCTTAGGGTTGCAAAGAGTTGGACATGACTAAAGTAACTTAACATGCACGCACGCAGAATAAGTATATATTCCACACAGAGTAAGTATATATTTGACTCTTGGCAGTTAACTGCCGAGTAGTTTTCCAGAGTTGTATCAGTTTACACACCAAGATATTCATGTTGATGTTTGGCAGAAACTCTGAATATCTTCTGATGAATGTGTGCGTGCGTGCTAAGTCACTTCATCTGTCCAAATCTTTGCAACCCTATGGACTGTAGCCCACCAAGCTCCTTTGTCCATGGGATACTTTGGGAAAGAATACTGGAGGGGATTGCCATGCCCTCCTCCAGGTGATCCTCCCTACCCAGGGATCGAACCTGTCTCTCTTTTGTCTCTTGCATTGGCAGGCAGGTTCTTTACCACTAGCACCACCTGGGATGAACTAGCACCCCTTTTGCTGAACAGAAGTTCTTAATTTTAATGAAGTGCAACTTATTTTTTTCTATTAGTAGTTTAGTAACTTGAGTTTTTAGTTAGCAGTTTTAGTAACCTTTTGAATATTTAAAAAATTTTTTGCTTACATGAAGATCATGAAGATATTTTCTTAAATTTTCTTCTAGAAGCTTTGTAGTTTTTACCTTTGACTTTTAGGTTTGTGATCTACCTTGAATTAACTTTTGTTAATGGTGTGAAATTGAGCTCAAGGTTCTTTGTTATTTCATACTAGTTTTCAAAACTCTAGTGCCTTTGATTGAAAAGCCTGTCTTTTCTCCACACAGATTTTCAGTGACATCTTTTTCATAACAGGTGACCATATGTGTCTGGACTCGTGTTTGAACTCGGTTTTGCTGGTATGTCTGTCCCTCCTTTGGCCACTGTCACACTATCACTGTATAATAAATGTTGAAATTTGGTTAAGTCCTTTAGCTTTGTTCCTTTAGCTTTGTCTGAACTTGGCTATTCTAGGATCTTTGCATCTCCAGATAAATTTTTGGATTGGTTTGTCAGTTTCCACAAAACGTCTTGCTGGGATTTTGATTAGGATTGAATTGGGCCTATACATTAATTGGGGGGGGGGGGTTGGTTATCATAATAATATTGAATCTTCCAAACTATGAACCATGTGTATTTCCCCATTTCTTTTCATTTTTAAATTTTTTTCTCATTTTTTTCAGTGTAGTTATCTTACCTATCTTATGTAAAATTTATTCATTATTTGACTTTTGTTATATAATACTATATATATTATACAATATATATTATATAATTTATAATTTCATATTATATAATTTCATATATAATATGAAAATACGAAATTTTCATAAATTTCATTTTCCATTTGTTTGCTGTTATTCATTATTTGACTTTTGTTATATAATACTATATATATTATATAATTTATAATTTCATATATAATATGAAAATACGAAATTTTCATAAATTTCATTTTCCATTTGCTGTTACTTTATAGAAATACAGTAGAAAAGTCTTAAACTTGTATCAAAACAACCTTACTGGGTTCATTTATTCATTGTAGTTGCTTGTTCATAGATTGCTTTGCATTTTCTATGTATATAATCATGTTATCCGTGAGCAAGGACAGTTTTACTTTTTCTGATCTTTATACTTTTCTGCTGTTTCATTGTCTCATTTTAATGACTAGAATCTCCAATATTAAGTTGAATAGGAGTGATGACAGTGGACAATCTTGTTTTCTCCCCAACTTCTGGGGAATAGAGTCAGTATATAAACGTCAAAATTGATGTTAGCTGTAGGTGAGGATGTGTGTGTATTGTTTTGTGTAAAAGATACCTTTTATCATATTAAGGGGCTTCCCAGGTGGCGCTACTGGTAAAGAACCCACCTGCCAGTGCAGGAGACATAAGAGATGTGGGTTCAGTCCCTGGGTTGAGAAGATACACTGGAGGAGGACATGACAGTCCACTCCAGTATTCTTGCCTGGAGAATCCCATGGATAGAGGAACCTGGTGGGCTACAGTCCATAGCGTTGCAAAGAGTTGGACAGGACTGTAGCGACTTAACACAGATCAGATTAAGGAATTATCCTTCTATTTCCAAATTGCTAAGAGGTTTTTAAAATTATGACTGTTAAATTTTATCAGATACTTTTTCTGCATGTTTGAGATAATCTTAGGATTTCTCTTTTTATTTTGTTAATGTGGTGAGTTACTGTGGTTTATTTCCAAATGTTGAGACAACATTGTTTTCTTGGAATAAATCCCACTTAGTCATATGTATTATCCTTTTTTATATTTTGCTGAATTTGCCTTGCTAAATTATTATTATTAATTTTTTAGAATTTTCATCACTGTTCATGAGAGACGTTGCTCTATAATTTTCATTTCTCATAATGGCCATGTCAGGTGTTGGTTTTAGGGTCATGCTGGCTTCATACAATGACTTAGTATTTCCTTTTTTTTACCAAATGCTAAAAAAAAGTTGTGTAAGATTGGTTTCTGCCACTTTTAATTTGTGAGATCATCTCTCTCTTTTTTTTTTTTTCTTATAAAGCTTATGAAGTAGTCATCAAAATATAGAGTATGATTGTCTTCTCTATAGTTAGGGAACCAGAATTAGGCAGCTGATAGTTACTGATCTGATTATTAAAAACTAGATCTGTCTTACTTCAAAACCTATGATGCATAATGTACATGGAGGAAAGTGACTGACCAAGTGGTCATATGGAGGTCTTAAGAAATATTATTAACAGAAGTTATTCCTTTGAAAGCTGAAAGAACTTTTGAAAATGTACTTTCTGCTAGTCTAAGAATCACACCCTTGATGACTGCTTCTTAGCTGTTTGTGAGGGTTGTGGCTTAAAGCAGCTTAGCTTTATAATTCTCAGCTGGCTCTGTCCAGTGAAAAGCTTGTCCATTCCAAAACTGAACAAATCAGTTTTATTTCTCTGTGGTAACAAATGGTTACTTGGAATTTACTGGAATTCCTCTTTTTCCAAATCCACATAGTCCTGGCAAAAGTTCTTTGACTTTGTAGAAGTTAAGATATTTCCTTGCATATGATAGGTTCAGAGAGTCAGCTTATCCTATACTGACAGGACCAAGGATAGGGGAAAAAACTTTATACAAAGGAAATATAAGGTGGTTTTTTAAGACTTATCCAGTACTTTATTTCCCCTCAACTTCAGGCATTCTCATCAGAGACCCTTTCTTATAAAAAGAAAGTTAACTTTTATTCCATGTAGAAGCATCTCCTCTTTCTAGGGGACACAAAATACATGAAAAGGGGTACTTGTTCGTCAGTCACTAAAAACTTTAGGTTTTCAAGCAGTTATTTATTAATGACTTCTCATTTTATAACTTTCTGTTTTATTTTTAGAATTGTATTGGAAATGCTTGATTCCTTTATGATTTTTCAGCAAGTTATAATGTTGTTTAGTCACTAAAATTTATATTGTGCCAGTGACATTATTTTCTTCCCTTAGTATGAAAGCCTCAATAATTTTTTCTTGTTTCCAGTGAATTAGAAAGTCTGGCTCCCTTTGAAACACTTTCTCATTTTTAAAGCATAAAGTGTTATTTAGTGAAGCTTACAAAAGAATAATGTTCCAGAGAAGGTAATTCTTTTTAGGAGAAAAATATTCTGTGGTAGTGAAATCTCAGGGTTTTAGAGCTGGAAGCTTTTCCAAGAGATCATTTAATCGTTTTAGTACTTGTGATATTGATATCTTAATGGGATTATTTTGCTGACAAATGTATTATTTATTGCATTCTAAAATCCTTTGTTAATTATGGGTGCCTCCCACAATGGAGACACAAATTTAATTTAAAGGAATAGATATTATCGAAACAAACAATTTATTCAGTTTTTCATATACTAAAATTCGACAGAGAGCATTAGGTATTGTGCTGGGTGCTCATAGTTATGAAAGCAACACAACTGTTGCTCTCAGTGGTCACAGCCATTGGGGAGATAAAGGAATAGCTGTAATTTTTAGTCTTGGTAGCCTTTAATATTGGAATTAAAAGTATTGGCCCACTAGTCTTTTACTTTACATCTTATTCTTTTGCCATTCTATACGTCTAATTGGTTAATATGTGGATTCTAATGTTTAGTGAGGTTAATTATTAGTATGAGAAGGATTTCATTGGATTTCTATATAAAACCAAATGAATAGACTTGATAGTTAATTATTTGTGCTGAATAATAAAAGTTTAAGTTTGGAGGTTCTGTATATTAATGGAATTAGAAACGCTTGCCCTAAAAGTTGTATTAAAATTCTGAGATAGTAGAAGAGGAAGTGGATTGATTTTATTATAATAACTTTGTGAATCAGGAAAAAATTTTAAATTATCCAGGTAAGCTGTCAAAATGAGAATTTAGAAAGGAATGTTTAAATGTTGAATTACTTATGAACTGACAACTGTAATAATCTTTTGCCACAATTAATATCATAGTACAGTGCTTTAAAAACTTCATAGCAAAGGCTTGTCAGTTTATTCCATTTTTAGGAAAAAATTTTAGGGTATTATTTCTTAAAATATTTGTTGAATAAAAAGAAAAAATCACTAATATTCCAGATGAAGTTTTTCTTCTAAATGAAATTTTCTTTTAACCTCTGTTCTCACTTGTAAAGTTCAAGTGATATTATTGCTGGCAAGATATCCTGACTAGTGAATTTATTCTCCTATCGTAAATGTTCTGATGTCATCATTCTCTTCTCTGTCTTTTATCGTGGCTGTCATTTTATGGGAAAATGACACAGTGAAAGGCAAAAGGTTAGCTGGAAAAGAAAAGAGGTGAAACTGAAACTAAAAGTGACTAAATATATACTAAATTATCAATTGCTATTTGCATATTATCCATGGTAAATTTTATTTTTGTACTGGCTCTTCTTTGTTTTTTTTTTTTTTTTTTAGGAGCCCTGCTTGGAGTATCTCTTTTGGTCATTTAGTTAACAAAACTAAGGGCCGATTATGTGCCTAACATTTCTGTGAATGTCTAGCTCATTGATTTGTGATAGTACCCAGTTTTAATATTAACTTTGTAAAATATATAGGGCTTAGCGTTCTCCATATATGAGGCTTCATCTTCCCAACAGATTATATTTTTTTGGTGTATTTTAATGGCAAAAATAAATGGGTTTATTCATATTCTAGCTGTGTTCCCTTAGCACAAATGGATAGGTTTAACTATATTTCCTTTTAGCATTTTCTTAAGTTTTACTAAATGAGATGTCTAAAATGAGTAGTAGATATTTTCTGTGTTGCAGTTATCTTTGGATTCCAGTTATTATACATCTGTTTACAACTGATAATCAAAAATAGTTTCAAAAACTTGAGCCATTTTAGCATAAAATTTCTGTTCTGCTTTTATAGTACATTTTTGTTTCATCCAAAGTAATACATACACATGGTTAAAAAACCAAATAGCACTAAAAGATTAACATGAAAAATTGCAGTCCCCTCTCTAATTCTTCCCCTCTCTCCAGTCCTGCTCCTCAGACATAATCACTCCTAATTCTTTTCATTATTTCTTGTGGTATTTATCTACATAACTAAAAATAATATGCCTCTTCTGCCAATTTCTTGACTTAAGTAATTCTTGTATGTAATTGAGATTTTAGGTCTCAGAGTCCTCCCCTTTACTCTTATTCCATTCTTTTACTATAGCTGTGTCCCAATTTTAAAATCTGTTTTTGGTATTTACATTCTCTGATTATAAAAATATTGTTTACTGTTAAATTAAGTCTACTTTTTAAAAAAGCATCCACTGTTACTGTTAAAGAGTCTGAAACTAATCTTGATTTTTCTCTGGAAGCTTTTAGGATTTTCTTTATCCTGGTCTTCAGAACTTTTGTTATATTGTGCCTTAGCCCATCTTTTTTTCAGTCATGTGCTGATATATATATATATTTTTAATTTAGGAGATTGATATCTTTTAATTTGGGGAAAATTTCCTATAGTTTTTAAATAATTTCTCTTTTTTTCTTCTTTTCAATTCTTTCTTTCTGGACTTACTATTGATTTGCCATTGTTTCTCCTATTTGGACATTGTATCTCTTGGATTAATTGCATAATTTTTTTAAATCTTTTTTTTTTTCTTCCAAAGTACACCTGTTAGGATTTTTGTTTTTTTTACTGTATTTCACTTTATTGTCTCATCCTTCCACTGACTTATAAAATTTTTTTGCCGTGGTTTTAATTTTTCCTAGAGCTTTCTTATTCTCTGTTCCCAGTTTAATATTACTTTTTTATTTCATAGATAGAATATCTACTTTTATCTCTGAGATTATTAATAACAGTTTATTGATGTTTTGTTCTGTTTCTTTTTCCTGTCATTTCCTAATTTCTTGTGGCTCATTTTAATCTTTGCCTTTCTACAGGAAGCTTTCATCAGATCCTTATAGTCTTAGTCTCCCAAAAGCAGACTCTTAAGATAGGGAGATGATTCCAGGAATTATAATCAGAGAGAATGGGGAAGTGAGACAGTACAAGAGAAAAACTGTTTAATGCTATGCTATGCTAAGTCACTTCAGTCATGTCCGACTCTGTGCGACCCCATAGATGGCAGCCCAACAGGCTCCCCCGTCCCTGGGATTCTCCAAGCAAGAACACTGGAGTGGGTTGCCATTGCCTTCTCCAATGCATGAAAGTGAAAAGTGAAAGTGAAGTCGCTCAGTTGTGTCCGACCCTCAGCAACCCCATGGACTGCAGCCCTCCAGGTTCCTCCGTCTATGGGATTTTCCAGGCAAGAGTACTGGAGTGGGGTGCCATTGCCTTCTCCAAACTGTTTAATAGTAAAGAGTATATTGATTGAGTAGGTTACCACTGTGGGCACGGCTAAGGATTCAGTATTACTAGAGACTCTCAGACTCTGTGCTGTCACATGTTGTTATTTAATATTAAATTACTTAAATAAAATTTAAATTCAGTTTTTGTTCACACTAGCCACATCTCAAGTGCACAATAGCCACTTGCAGCTAGTGGCTACCATATGGGACAGTGTAAATATAAAACATTTCCTTGGTGGTTTAGCGCATAATAACCACAGACTTGTCTCTCTGAGGTGCAGGAAAACTGAGCAGTTTATCTACCAAAATCTGTCCCTTGTTGGTCAAAGTTGCTCCTGGTGAGGTTAACTACCTGTTACTTTTGGCCTATATCAGTATGCTATGTCACGTCTGCTTTCTACTGCTGATACCAAATGCAGAATTTCTCTAGATGTCTGGTCTCTGTAGAATTCCTCCAGAGACCAACATTCTGGTCTGTCAGTCTGAAGGGAAGTAATGGCTTGACTGAGCATGATGGAGGTAGCATCTTAATCAGTATGAATATGTAGGTTTTCAATCAAACTCCCAAGATTTTAGTGGGAAGTCTTACCGCAACATTCTGTGGCATTGAGATCTTCAAATTCTAAGTATTTGGAGGGTTCTGTGAGTAAATTGATTTCCTATTCTTTTCCCCTACTATGGGCATTATTTAGGTTTCAATCTTTTTTATCTGAGGATTACCACCCCTTTGGAGCTTAAAAAAATTATGACATATAGTGTTTCAAACTTATGGAAAAGTATAAAGAAAAATATACTTGCAATTCTTGCAATACTGTGGTAAACCCAACTAGGTCTTAATGTGCTGTTTTTTCTCTTCTCTTCCTTTTCTTAATGCCAAGATATTTTATTTGATTACATTTTAGGAGACTTGCTACCACTTGTTGATATCAAGGCAGCTAAGCTTATATTGGTTTTTATCCTCTACTTTGCTGTTTAGTTTGGTAATATTTTATTGAGAATTTTGTGTCTATTTGCATAAGATATTTTGGCATTTAATGTTCTTTTCTTTGAACGTCTCTTCTCATCTGGTTTTGATGTCAGGGTGGCACTATACTTATGAAAAAAATTGGTGAGTGTTACCTCTTTTTCTGTAATCTGAAACAGTTTGTACAAAATTGGGGTTAGTTGTTCCTGAAATGCGTGTTTGAACTGCTGAGTTTGGGGCTAGTAGTATTTTTTGTGTGTGTGCCACTCTCCTTCCTTCTGTTTTAATATTTTTCTTTCTCATGTAGAAATATCTTTTAGTTAGGTTCAGCTAGTATAAGCTCTTTTTGTGTGTCTGAAAGTTTTTTTGTTTAACTCTCACTCTTGAATGATAGTTTACCAAGACATAAAATTCTTGATTGTCGGGGGTTTTTTTCCTCTGGAGTTTTTCTTCCTCAAATATCTTCTGAAAATTTTCCAGATTTCTTCTTTAAAAAAAAATTTATTTGTCTGCACTAGGTCTTAGTTGTGGCATGCAGGATCTTTTAGTTGTGGCATGTGAGATCTAGTTCCCTGACCAGGGATCGAACCTGGGAAACCTGCACTGGAAACTCAGAGTCTGGACCACCAGGGAAGTCTCCCCCAATTTTTTCTTTTTTAAGTTTGGCTTGATGACCAGGGGGCTTGATATTTAACTTAGGTCTTATCTAAATATTAGATCTGTAATCTAACAAATGGAAATTAATTTTTAAATGGGTATCCCAGTTTCTAATTACATGCCAGTAATATTTGTGACAAAAAAGTTCTTTGTAGTCTCAAATATCTTTAATTTTAATGAAATCATTCTCTCTGAAAGATTAAACTAGCATTTCTGAATCATAACTCCATATTAGAACCTACTGATTTGATTGGTTTGGGATGGGGGTCTAGCTAGGCTTGAGTTATCTTTTGATGTGCCCAGATAATTCTAATGTATGGATAGAGATTAAGAAACACTGAGTTACAAATTGATTTGTACATTCAGTGAAATTTTAATACAAACTTCAGGAGTCTTTTTTTTAAAGTTATTGATAGTCTAATGCAAAAATTTCTGAGACTTCTCTGGTGATCCAGTGGTTAAGACTCCATGCTTCCACTTCAGGGGTCATGGGTTAGATCCTTGGTTGGAGCTCTAAGATCCAATATATTGTGTGCTAGCCAAAAAAAAAAAATTATATATATATATATATATTTACATGAAAAGACAAATTAATAAAGCAGTTTTAAAAAGAACATAGTTTAAACTGCCTGGTTTCAAGATTTATTTAAATACAGGGTGGTGGTAGTAATAAGACAGACATTATGGATCAATAGAATAGAATTGAGTGTCCAGAAATAGACCTACATTTCTAAAAGGTCAATTGACTTTTGGCAAAGGGGCCAGGGCACTTCAAAGGAGGAAGTTATAGTCTTTTCAATAAATGTCCTGAAACAACTGGCTAATGTGGGTGGGGGAGCATAGTGTGGAAATAAACACTGACTCTTCCTTCATGCCATACACAACAAAAAGAGTTAAAGACCAAAATTAAAAAACAAAACAAAACTATAAAACATCTAGAAGAAAATTCTGAATATAAAAACAAAAAATTAACTAGACTTCATTACAATTAACCACTTTTCTTTGAAAGCTATCAGCAGAAAATGAAAAGATAAGCACTAGCATGGGAAAAATATTTATACTAAGTCTGATAAATGACTTCTATCCAGTACTTTTAAAGATTTCTTATAATTCAATAAAAAGAAAACAAATGATCAAATTAGGCAAAAAATGTAAGTACTGCTGCTGGGATGTAAAACTGTACATTCCATTGGAAAATATTTGGCAATTTAGCGTATGATTTTGGAGTTCTCTCTGTGGTATTTAATGAAGAGAAATGAAAACATATATCCACAGAAAAACTTATTCATGTGAATTTGTAGCACTTTTGTTCATAAAAGCCCTACATTAGAAACAATGCAAATGTTCATCACAGGTGAGTGGGTAAACAAATTGTAGTATATCCCTATAATAAAATATACTCAGTTTGGTTCAGTTCAGTCGCTCAGTCATGTCCGACTCTTTGCAACTCCATGAATTGCAGCATGCCAGGCCTCCCTGTCCACCACCAACTCCCAGAGTTCACCGAAACTCTTGTGCATCAAGTAGGTGATGCCATCCAGCCAGCTCATCCTCTGTTGTCTCCTTCTCCTCCTGCCCCCAATCCCTCCCAGCATCAGGGTCTTTTCCAATGAGTCAACTCTTCGCATGAGGTGGCCAAAGTACTGGAGTTTCAGCTTCAGCATCAGTCCTTCCAATGAACACCTAGGATTGATCTCCATTAGGATGGACTGGTTGCATCTCCTTGCAGTCCAAGGGACTTTCAAGAGTCTTCTCCAACACCACAGTTCAAAAGCATCAATTCTTCGGCGCTCAGCTTTCTCCACAGTCCAACTCTCAGATCCATACATGACTACTGGAAAAACCATAGCCTTGACTAGACAGACCTTTGTTGGCAAAGTAATATCTCTGCTTTTTAATATGCTATCTAGGTTGGTCATAATATATTACTCACTAATAAATGGGAATGAATTATGAATACATATAACATGTGAATCTCAAATCATTAAAACAGCATGCTAAATGGAAGAAGCCATATACAAAGTAATAAGTGCTGTATAATTCAGTTACGTAAAATTCTAGAAAATGAAAATAATTTACAGTGTCACAAAACATCTGCTGCCTAGGGCCATCAGTAGGGGGACTTGAATGTAGAGAAATTTGAGGGAACTTTTGTTGGTAATGGAAATAGTCATATCTTAATTTTGGTGATAATTACACAGTCATACAGTATTTGCCAAATACCATCATACTGAACATTTTAAACACCTATAAGTAATTTTTACTTCAATAAGTTTGAATTTAAGAAAAGTGGCACTGGATTGGACCATCTTTTATTCTTGTCCAATTGTCGCAGTATATAATTATGTGTCCTTTTCAGTTTTTATTTATTACTTTACCATTATGGGTTTATACTAACTGTTTAGTTTATGTTAAAATAAAATTTTAAAATCAGAATTACATTTCAAGAAAGATTATAACTTCTGTTTTTAACTTTGTGTATGTGCACTGTGTACATAGAATCCTTACTATAGGGCTTCCTCTTTTAAAACAAACCAAAAATAAACAAATTTGGGGAATTGTAGCTTTTAAATACTACAGAATAAAACAGTCCTAACATGTAGCCCGTAACTAGAGAATAAAACAGGCAAAAACAACTTGGGGGATGAAATTGTAGCTTCTGGCTTTTATTTTGTGACTTCAAATCCATGTTCATGGTTAAACTACAGTGTTCATGGTTGAATGTGTAATATTTACTATGGAGAAAATATATGTATGGTCTTGGCTCATTTAGAAATGAAATAATTTAACCTTTAACTGAATGTTGATATAGCATGTATTTTAAGTGTATGTTACAGTTGCATCCTGTTGTATAATACTGGGAATGTTTTTATTACTTATATAGTAATAAGGTGAAAACTGTATACTGTTTAAAAAATATGTGCAGCGTCACTTCAGTCGTGTCTGACTCTGTGCGACCCCATAGACAGCAGCCCACCAGGCTCTGCTGTCCCTGGGATTCTCCAGGCAAGAACACTGGAGTGGGTTGCCATTTCCTTCTCCAATGCAGGAAAGTGAAAAGTGAACGTGAAGTCGCTCAGTTGTGTCCGACTCCTAGCGACCCCATGGACTGCAGCCTGCCAGGCTCCTCCATTCATGGGATTCTCCGGGCAAGAGTACTGGAATGGGGTGCCATTGCCTTCTCCAAAAAAAATATATGGATACTACCTATTTCAGATCTTTCATGTTGAGCCTATTAAATAAAAAAAAATGGTTAAGTACCCTTTTGTATATGTTGAATTAACTGCTGTACAAAACAGGATGCAGTGACCATGTTTTTAGACTGATAGAGCGATTGTAAACAGAGGAAGAAGGGTTGAATCAGGCAGTCCAGGACTTTGACGGCTGCCCTGGAAATGGTGTGCATTATCCTTGCTAGCAGTAATTGCCCTCCCTCCTTGTTTCTCCTCCTCCACCTCTTCTCTCCCCTCCCTTTCCTTCTTATTGATGATGGCAGTGCAAGTCAAATTCGTATATTGATCTAGGCTCACACTTAATGTAAATAATTTTTAATTGAGTTAAATTAATGAAAATTAAACTACATTATATAATACCTGAAACTAAAGGCTCAATAAACTGACTTATCTTTTAAAGTATTACATGTTCTTAATTCTTAACATCTGTTTTTCAGTTAAGAAGGTAGATTGAATTTGTAATTTACTAAGTGACCTTAGATAAATTAAGCCTGCTTTCTCAATTTTCTCATTTGTAAAATGACAACGGTAGTAGTACTGCAACTCCTAGTGTGATGTAAGGATTAGATGAGCTAATGTGTTTAAGGTGCTGGCACATAGTAACTACTCAACAAAAGTTTACGTACCATCATCATGATCGTATCAAAAGTAAAACTTCTGTATCTCACTATGGCTATTTTAATATATGTGTTACTAAGCAATATAATGTAGTTTAAAGAAAAATGTTGGTAATGACACTTTCAAAGAAACAAAATATATTGTAAATTTTAGATCATATATATGACTGGGTTTTTAAATTGTATTTGTTGCCAGTGTATTAGGTTTATGTAATGATTGTTTAGACAGGAGCAATATTTATTCATTTTTTAGAATTCTTGGTCACTTTCATAGATTTCAAAATAGCTGTAAAGATATAATTGTGGTTTTCATATACATATATTTTCACATTTTGGTGGATGCTATATTAGATCATATTGCCAACATCTGAGAGAATGTAGTGGCAAGATTGATTTCTCCCTAATTCAATCACCTAGCAAATACATATTATGTATCTACTGTGTACCAGATGCTGGGGATATCACAATGAAGAAGATAGTCAAGATTCCTGCTGTCACAAGGCTTAGAAATCATTGTTGAGGAAAATACTGGGGAAAAATGATTGGAAAAATAATACATAAAAGAACAAGACAGCTTGAAATAGTTTGATAAGTCCTGAGAAGAAAATAAAATAGGATGGTGGGGTAAAGTGTGCCTGGAAGGACTAATTTATACTCCATGGTTATAAAGTCCTTTGTAAGAAGAGGACATTTGAGCTGAGGCTTGAATGATGAGGAGATAGTCTCATGAAGAACTGGAGATGGATTTTCTGGTTAGTGGGAATAGGAGTGCAACTACTTCTCAGGCTTGATGGGCTTGGTGTATTTGAATACTTTAGAAAATGAGTATTGCTGAAGGATAGTGATTGAGTGTAAGAGTGATAAAGGAGATAGGGTGTAAAGATAGGCAGGGACATGTATTTCACATATAGCCCAGGGAATCATTTTATACTCTGTGAACTTTGATGTCAGTAACAAAGAAAAGAATGGAAAACATGTGGTTGATATTAACAATGTGGCTTTTAGGAAACCAAAAAAATATCCACAAAGGTTTTTATTGGGGATTTGGAAGTATAATAAAAGAAATAATTGTTAATTTTATAGTCTCTGGAGATAAACCAGGCCTGACTGATTCCTGGCTTTTTTTTAGTGAAATATCAGGTTATAAAAATTTGTTTTAAAAGCAGTGGAAGAGAAAACTTGTATATATAGCACTTTTTCCTCCCATATGTATTTGTTATATAACTACATAAATACATTTTTATATGTGGATGTATATGTACACAAGGCTTCCCTGGTGACTTAGTGATAAAGAATCTGCCTGCCAGTGCAGGAGATGCAGGTTCAATCCTTAGGTCAGGAAGATCCCCTGGAAAAGGAAATAGCAACCCACTCCATTCTTGCCTGGGAAATCCCACGGACAGAGAAGTCTGGCAGACTACAATCCATGGGGTCACAAAAGAGTCGGGAAAAAACTTAGCAACTAAACAACAACAAATGTATGTAATGGAGTCTAATAGATCTAGACACATACATGAGTATTAATAATTTTGGTTCATGTTTTATGAATGCTATTACAAGATATGAACCCATCATATTTATATAGAATTACCAACTATGCAGTTTGCTAGTAATTTTTTATTTTGGATTAATGTACTTTGAAAAGTGAAAATGAAGTCGCTCAGTCGACCACATGGACTGTAGCCTACCAGGCTCCTCTGCCCATGGAGTTCTCCAGGCAAGAATACTGGAGTGGGTTGCCATTTCCTTCTCCAGGGAATGTACTTTGAGGAATTGCATTAATCTTTCAGTCACTGGAATAGTGACTAAATAGTTACTAGTGAATAGTGAATAAGTCACTCTTTACTTCATTCAACTTGATAATTTAGTTGAATATCATGGATTTTATGAAGGGATTGGCTGACTTGTTCAAGTTTTTCCTTATAAATTTAACTTCTGTCATGTTGGTAGGTAATTTTTCTCTTTCAGGGCCATAGGCCACAAGTATCCTTTGCTCTGGTCAGCCATCTAGAAATTTTGTGCCATTGATAATTACTAGAAAGATAATAATAGAAAAATATTGGCTGTGTGTGTGCAGCAACTGCTAATTTCCCCTTCTGGATTGGAGAGTAGAATTAGAATATGAAAAAATATAGTTTTATGGTATTCCTAGCAGGTGATAATTCTTTTTATTTCACTTTCAGTTGTGATTGCTAGTTTACTTCTGATATTTAAAAAATTGTCACAGATTAAAAAATATAAACAACTCTGCTTTTGATTAGCAATTTAAAAAGTAGAATAAGATGTAAAATGGAAAGTAAAAGTTCCTGACTTTTACTTTCCAGTCTTATTCCCCAGATCTGAACATTGCTAACAGGTCCTTGTGTTTCCTTCTAGAATTTCATATGTTTATGTAAACACATGTAAGCATGTGTTTGTGTGTGTAAATTTACATATATAGTATGTCCTCCCTTCCTTTCTCTTTTTACATATATAAGATCTGCAGTACTGTTCTACAACCTTTTTGTCACTTAACATTTATTATAGGTGTCTTTCATAGACCCATCCTGTTTTTTATAGTAGCTACATGGTAGTCCATTGTTTAAATATAGTGTAATGTATTGACCTGACTTCTGTTGATAAAGGTGCTTCCAGTTTCTTATAATTTGTATAGTAGCATCTTGTATAAATTTATCCTTAGGTGTATGCCTTTAAAAGTTTTAGAGCAGTTGCCAAATTGTCCTTCAAAATAGTAGCAACAGTTTATAAGCCCCACGTCTGTGTTCTAGTACTTTCCCTTCATATTCTAGCTAGTGCACAAAAAAGAAGAGTTGACAGTAAATAGGTAAATTTTAGTGATACACAAAATATTTTGGGTTATGGCAAAAGCTAAAGCCGAAACTCCAGTACTTTGGCCACCTCATGCGAAGAGTTGACTCATTGGAGAAGACTCTGATGCTGGGAGGGATTGGGGGCAGGAGGAGAAGGGGACGACAGAGGATGAGATGGCTGGATGGCATCTCTGACTCAATGGATGTGAGTCTGAGTGAACTCTGGGAGTTGGTGATGGACAGGGAAGCCTGGCGTGCTGCGATTCATGGGGTTACAAAGAGTCGGACACGACTGAGTGACTGATCTGATCTGATCTGATGGCAAAAGTTCAATTATTTTCATTATTTTTTCTAGGCATAAAAAATATTTATTTGTGACATATTTATAAATACTTATGTGGCAGAATTTGAATTTTACATTTAATTTCAAAGATAAGTAGCACAGTGCTCAGCATAGTTGTTAGAAAACTAATACAGGCCATGAACGAGTTAAAGCCATTAAAATTAATAATATTTATTTTAGTAGTTTTATATGCAAGCTAAAGTTCATGTAATTCAAATAATAAGTACAATTTTAGACTTCTCAGTATAGACTTTATCTGTCATTAAATATAGTTAATACAGTTTTTAATTGGATTATTAAAATGGATTTAAATTTTACAGATTGGATCAGGCAATCTGATACTATTAATAAAAACTACAGAATACTATTGGGCTGGTTGACAAAATTAGAATAGGGCAGTAGATTTGATAAAAGCATTTAGCAGTGTTGAATTTTCTGAAGTTAACTGTATGGTTATGTAAGAGAATATCCCTATTCTTACAAATTTACACTGTAGAATTTAGGGATAGAAGGTATGATATAAGAACTTTTCTCTTAAAAAGTTCAAGAGGAAAAAAATAGAGTAGGCATGCAAGAGAGTGTATATGATAAAACAAATGGGACAAAATATTAACAATAGACAGGTCCAGGTAAAGGACAAACAGGGCTTCTATGAATTAAATCTTGTTTTGCAATCTTCTGTAAGGTTGCAGTTATGTTCAAATAAAGTGTTTTTAAAATGGATTAAAGATTTTTTAATAAAGATGAGCTGTTTATAAACCCAAAGATCTTTTTTATAAACTCAAAGATTTTTGATCACTGGTATTTTATTATGTAGCAAGTTATTGTGGTTCAGTCACTAAGTCGTGTCCACCTCTTTGTGGCCCCATGGACTGCAAAACGCCAGGCTTCCCTGTCCTTCACTATCTCCCACAGTTTGCTCAAATTCATGTCCATTGAGTTGAGAGTATTAACATGTACTAAGTAGGGAGAAATAATTCCAAAATCTAGCTGTATTGTCAGAAATGCTACTAATTCTGTTCACAGAGTTTCTCATGAAGAACAGTATGGCTACTATGAGTAGCAGGTATTAACTATTGTGTTACAAACTAAATATTTTTAGAATCTTGAATTGAGAAAGACTGGTTACGGACTACATGTTAGGACTGTGAAGAAAGTGCAAAAAGTTTGTGTGGTAGTAGGGGTAGTGAGGTGAGATTTGGGGAATTGGAAGGAATTGGCTAGAGAGTTCAGAATTGGAGAAAGTGAATTTGGAAGTAAATTTTCATTGAAATGCTACCACTGTAGAGTGTGTGGTTTCCAGTCTTTTCATACCTCATTTATTTTAATATTCACCTCTCCCCCCAACCCTGATATGTTAAAACCTCTGGAATCTGGATGTGCCTTACAATCGATGGTATCTGACATTCAGTGTCAGTGTGGGTTGAAAGTCAGTTTTTGCATAAAAGATTTGTGTTTGCTTCTGCCATTGCCTGGGGTCCTAGCAACCTGAGACCATTTTAAATTAAATTTAGTGGTTGAGTATTTGAACTGCACTAGTAGTATGAATTCCGATTACAAGTCTGTTAGTTCTGGATGGTGTTTCAGATTTGAAGCAGAGTTATTTGCCTCCCAACACACACCTTCAACTTGTGCCAAAGTTAAGATAAGTTTCTTTGCTGTTGCTTTTCATATAATACGTTTCTCTTTCTTCCTGTGTACTTTATGACATAGCTTTATTATGGGGTTTCCTATTAGCCTCCTCATATTGGGCATTTTTTTGTTCTTAGTTGTATATAAGAATCACTTCAGTTGCTCAGTCGTGTCTGACTCTTTGCGACCCAATGGACTGCTGCACGCCAGGCTTCCCTGTCCAACATCAACTCCCGGAGCTTACTCAAACTTATGTCCATTAAGTTGGTGATGCCATCCAACCATCTCATCCTCTGTAGTCCCCTTCTCTTCCTGCCTTCAATCTCTCCCAGCATCAGGGTCTTTTCAAATGAGTGAGTTGTCTGCATCAGGTGGCCAACGTATTGGAGTTTCAGCTTCAGCAGCAGTCCTTCCAATGAATATTCAGGACTGATTTCCTTCAGGACGGACTGGTTGGATCTCCTTGCTGTCCAAGGGACTCTCAAGAGTCTTCTCCAACGCCACAGTTCAAAAGCATCAATTCTTCGGTGCTCAGCTTTCTTTATAGTCCAACTCTCACATCCATACAAGACTGCTGGAAAAACCATACCTTTAACTAGATGAACCTTTGATGGTAATGTCTCTGCTTTTTAATATGCTGTTTAGGTTGCTCATAACTTTCTTCTAAGGAGCAAGTGTCTTATAATTTCATGGCTGCAGTTACCATCTGCAGTGGTTTTGGAGTCCCCCCAAATAAAGTCTGTCACTGTTTCCATTGTTTTCCCATCTATTTGCCATGAAGTGATGGGACCAGATGCCATGATCTTAGTTTTCTGAATGTTGAATTTTAAGCCAGCTTTTTCACTCTCTGTTTCACTTTCATCAAGAGTCTCTTTAGTTCTTTGCTTTCTGACATAAGTGTGGTGTCATCTGCATATCTGAGGTGATTGATATTTCTTTGAGCAATCTTGATTCCAGCTTGTGCTTCATCCAGTCCAGCATTTCTCACGATGTACTCTACATACAAGTTAAATAAGCAGGGTAACAATATACAGCCTTGATGTACTCATTTCCCGATTTGGAACCGGTCTGTTGTTCATGTCCATTTCTAACTGTTGCTTCTTGACCTACATACAGATTGCTTAGGAGGCAGGTCAGGTGGTTTGGTATTCCCATCTCTTTAAGAATTTTCCACAGTTTGTTGTGATCCACACAGTCAAAGGCTTTGGTGTAGTCAATAAAACAGAAGTAGATGTTTTTCTGGAACTCTTGCTTTTTTGATGATCCAACAGATGTTGGTAATTTGATCTCTGGTTCCTCTGCCTTTTCTAAATCCAACTTGAACATCTGGAAGTTCACAGTTCACATACTGTTGAAGCCTGGCTTGGACAATTTTGAGCACTACTTACAAGAATAATGGTGATAAAATACCCTTTTTCCCTCCTCCTGGCTGACTTTCACATCCTTACTATTTGAATGAAAGTGGAAATGTTAATTGCTCAGTCATGACTGACTCTTTGTGACCCCATGGACTGTAGCTGGCAAGGCTTCTCTGACCATGGAATTCTCCAGGCAAGAATACTGGAGTGGGTTGCCATTCCCTTCTCGAGGGGATCTTCCTGACCCAGGGTTTGAACCTAGGTGTCTTGCATTGCAGGCATATTTTTTACCATCTGAGCCATCAAAGAAGCCCTACTATTTGGATATATGTCCTTAATCATATTATTCCTGTGTATGGTTTCGCAGTATCTTTAATCTTGCCTGACTTAGAAGAATCCCTCTAAAAGTAAAACAGTACCTGCATTTATAGTTCAAGCTCCCTTGGTGAGAGATTGCAATGTACAATGTATCACTGTCCGTTTCTGATTTGGAAGACATTTGGGATGACATTATAGAAAAGGTTAATGAGTATACATATAACTTGGAATTAGTCCTGCTTTTAAATCAGGACTTTTACTGGTTACTTAAACCAATAACTTTTACTGGTTACTTAAGCTTTCTGAACCTTAGTCTCCTCATCTAGAGAATGGATATGATAATACCACTCTGATGATGTTATTGTGAGCCTTCCACGGAAATAGCATATGTAAAGGTCTAGTGTGACATCTGGCATGGGTGTGGTGCTGAATTTTTTGATTAATTAATTGTTTTGGGTTCCTCAGGATATTCCCTTCAACCCAACCCCTCTTTTAGAAACGAATCTTGCCCACCCATTCTCCCCCTACCCTAGCCCTCCCAGCCATCAAAGAGGTGGGCACATTACTCATTACATGTGCTTTAAGTTCTGCTTAAATGATAAAGCTAAGGAGAAACTATCAGGGATAAGAGTTGAGTGTGGGGGGAGGGTGGTTAGGGAGAGACACACATACACCAACCAACCAAAGGAGACCTACTCCCATTTTTTGAGGCCCTCCTTTCTACAGTTTTTCTTTCAGAACTATGCCAGTTTCTGCCCAGCTTTATAAGCCACTAATGTCTTTTTCTGGGGGCTTAATGTGGCTTGAGTTAGCTTTCTGTCACTTGCAGTGCAGAGTTCTCATGGGTAGGATAATGTTGTTATTTGTCCCAATAATTTTTCTTGCTCAAAGAACTACCTTTATTGTTTCCATGTTGAATATTCAAAAACTGGTGTTTGACAGACCATTAAATGGAGGATAAATGCCTGGGGAAAGACATAAAATTATAATTTTTTAAGGGAATATTCCTGAGTTTAAGATGTTTTTCTTGTCACATGATTCTTTCTAGTGATGCTACGGAGAATACCATATTTAAAGTAAATTTCTATTTAAACTTGCCAAGAAAAATTGCAGTATGATTTTAATTAGAAACTGTTAGCCACATTTATAAGCGCTGATTAAAAATATAATGGGCAAAAGGGGATAAAATTTCATTTGCAGCTTTTCATGTGTTGGTTCTTTACTGATTTTGCTTTTTAAGACTCTCAGATAGAGTGCTGCTGCTGGTGCTGAGTTGCTTCAGTTGTGTCCAACTCTGTGCGATCCCATAGACAGCAGCGCACTAGGCTCCTCCATCCCTGGGATTCTCCAGGCACGAATACTGGAGTGGGTTGCCATAGATAAGAGTGAGCAGGGCCTAACCTGTCTGAAGTTAAGGCATGACCCACAATGCAGGCGAGAGGACCAGAAGGGTAATGACTCAGTGTCAGCATTCACAGCTGGTAAAAATGCTCTTTGTGTTCTCAACTGGAATAGTCAGTCTGAATAGGGGCCAAGGATCATAATATAGCCACATGCAAATCTGCAGTTTGATTAGAACCTGAGAACAGGTTAGGGAAGAAAATAATTTCCTTTAAAATCATGCTGCACAATGAATACTTGGAGTGATAGAAATGCTTTAAGCTGAGAAACAAGAAAAAATTTAGTCATTGTTCCAAGTCTTAGGATCGCTGTGTGTAGAGTATAGTGCAAAAACTTCTACCATGTGTACTTCTGGTTTCTTTATTTGTGTTTGCATTTCAATTTTACCCAAGATTGGAACAGTGGTTTACGTGGGTGTGCAAGAGATGTGTTTTAAAAGTAGATAATAGTCCTGTGGATTGACAACTAATTTCCTTTGCAAGTGGTTGCGTAGGAGAATTACATACAAGTTCAGTTCAGTTCAGTCGCTCAGTCGTGTCCGACTCTTTGCAGCCCCATGGACTGCAGCACGCCAGGCCTCCCTGTCCATCACCAACTTCTGGAACTCACTCAAACTCATGTCCATTGAGTCGGTGATACCATCCAACCATCTCATCCTCTGTCGTCCCCTTCTCCTCCTGCCCTCAATCTTTCCCAGCATCAGGGTCTTTTCAAATGAGTGAGTTCTCTGCATCAGGTGGCCAACGTATTGGAGTTTCAGCTTCAGCAGCAGACCTTCCAATGAATATTCAGGACTGATTTCCTTCAGGATGGACTGATTGGATCTCCTTGCTGTCCAAGGGACTCTCAAGAGTCTTCTCCAACACCACAATTCAAAAGCATCAATTCTTCAGCACTCAACTTTCTTTGTAGTCCAATTCTCACATCGATGCATGACTATTGGAAAAACCATAGCTTTGACTAGATGGACCTTTGTTGGCAAAGTAATGTCTCTGCTTTTGAATATGCTGTCTAGGTTGGTCATAACTTTTCTTACAAGGAGTAAGCGTCTTTTAATTTCATGGCTGCAATCACCATCTTCAGTGATCTTGGAGCTCAAAAAAAATAAAGTCTGACACTGTTTCCACTGTTTCCCCATCTGTTTGCCATGAAGTGATGGGACCAGATGCCATGATCTTAGTTTTCTGAGTGTTGAGTTTTAAGCCAACTTTTTAACTCTCCTCTCCTCTTTCACTTTCATCAAGAGGCTCTTTAGTTCTTTGCTTTCTGTGGTGTCATCTGCATATCTGAGGTTATTGATATTTCTCCCAGCAATCTTGATTCCAGCTTGTGCTTCTTTCAGCCCAGCGTTTCTCATGATGTACTCTGCATATAAGTTAAATAAGCAGGGTGACAATATACAGCCTTGACATACTCCTTTTCCTGTTTGGTCTGTTTCATGTCCATTTCTACCTGTTCTTTCTTGACATGAATACAGATTGCTCAGGAGGCAGGTAAGGTGGTCTGGTATTCCCATCTCTTTAAGAATTTTCCACAGTTTATGGTGATCCATACAGTCAAAAGCTTTGGCATAGTCAATAAAACAGAAGTAGATGTTTTTTTGAAACTCTCTCACTTTTTCAGTGATCCAGCAGATGTTGGCAATTTGATCTCTGGTTCCTCTGCCTTTTCTAAATCCAGCTTGAACATCTGGAAGTTCATGGATCACATACTGTTGAAGCCTGGCTTGGAGAATTTTGGGCATTATTTTGCTAGCATGTGAGATGAGTGCAATTTGCAGTAGTTTGAGCATTCTTTGGCATTGCCTTTCTTTGGGATTGGAATGAAAACTGACCTTTTCCAGTCCTGTGTCCATTGCTGAGTTTTCCAAATTTGCTGGGATATCGAGTGCAGCACTTTCATAGCATCATCTTTTAGGATTGAAATAGATTGTATGTATAATTACATACAAGTCCTCCTACTAATCTCAGGTTTAAATAATGTCATAAAGCGTAATGTCTTAAAAATACTTTGACCATTACTAGAGATTGTCCTATGATTCCTTTAATGCCTCATGAAGTTGTACGAAAGAAGGATATTGAGATCCTTTACTGTCGGGCACATAGACTTACTTCATTTAGTATTTATTAAAAAATTCGATTACCGGTTTATATGTAGGACACCATGATAAATACAAAAATGCAAGAAACAGTCTTTAGGCCAATTACATTCATATGAATATCTGTTACTCAAAGCGTTATATATCTTGTGCCAACTATAAGTGTTTTAAGGTCTATAAAGTCTTGTATAGCAAGATTTCATTAGGTAAAGATGGTAAAGAAAAACACTTTCGGCAGAGGAAATAGCACGTGATGGAAACAACCTCAAGTAATACAATTTGGCTAGATTTCAGGGTGTTTCTACTGCTGTTTTGTATTTCAGAAGAGTTGTGGGAAAACCCATTTACCACAACCTGGGTAGTACTTGGATGGTGCTGGTTGTATGTGTGCAACTTTTAATGACTGTAGAAGGTGGTTTGATTATTGACTAAAGAGAAAGCGTACTTTCTCAGCATCCTAGGTAATCTAACCTGTGATAATTTTTCATTACTTTGACAAGGGACTAGGGAAGAGATTCTAGTCCAGGGGTAGAGACGGTTAGATTCAGAGAGACTGTAAATGTGTGAGAGTATTCATGTGTGTGTTGCTAGTTATGACCAACCTAGATAGCATATTCAAAAGCAGAGAGATTACTTGGCCAACAAAGGTCCGTCTAGTCAAGGCTATGGTTTTTCCAGTAGTCATGTATGGATGTGAAGAGCTTGCTTCTCTATTTGTGGATCTAAGTTACAGAAAGATATATATTACTTTGTAATTCATGTTTATTATTGAGCCCTTGAATTTTGGTGAGTATGGTTAAGAGATGGAATTTTAAGTTTAATTTTGATTAAATTGTTACATATGGCTAGTGGCTGTTGTATGGGACAGCATGCTTATAAAGCTTAAGCAGTTTTGCCATGTTTTTAGCTCTATGGTATTAAAAGGGCTGACCAGATAGTGTTTTCACTCACATATGGTTAAAGTAAACACATTTTAATTATTTTAAGTGTATTTGGGCCTTAACATCACTAGGAACAAAGCTAGTGGAGGTGATGGAATTCCAGTTGAGCTATTTCAAATCCTGGAAGATGATGCTGTGAAAGTGCTGCACTCAATATGCCAGCAAATTTGGAAGATTCAGCAGTGGCCACAGGACTGGAAAAGGTCAGTTTTCATTCCAATCCCAAAGAAAAGCAATGCCAAAGAATGCTCAAACTACCGCACAGTTGCACTCATCTCACACGGTAAAATAATGGTCAAAATTCTCCAAGCCAGGCTTCAGCCATACGTGAACCGTGAACTTCCAGATGTTCAAGCTGGTTTTAGAAAAAGCAGAGGAACCAGAGATCAAATTGCCAACATCTGCTGGATCATGGAAAAAGCAAGAGAGTTCCAGAAAAACATCTATTTCTGCTTTATTGACTATGCCAAAGCCTTCGACTGTGTGGATCACAATAAACTGTGGAAAATTCTGAAAGAGATGGGAATACCAGAACACCTGACCTGCCTCTTGAGAAACCTATATGCAGGTCAGGAAGCAACAGTTAGAACTGGACATGGAACAACAGACTGGTTCCAAATAGGAAAAGGAGTACGTCAAGGCCATATATTGTCACCCCGCTTATTTAACTTGTACGCAGAGCAGAGTACATCATGAGAAACGCTGGGCTGGAGAAGAACAAGCTGGAATGAAGATTGCCAGGAGAAATATCAATGACCTCAGATATGCAGATGACACCACCCTTATAGCAGAAAGTGAAGAGGAATTAAAAAGCCTCTTGATGAAAGTGAAAGAGAGTTAAAAAGTTGGCTTAAAGCTCTGCATTCAGAAAACTAATATCATGGCATCTGGTCCCATCACTTCATGGGAAATAGATGGGGAAACAGTGGAAACAGTGTCAGACTTTATTTTTTTGGGCTCCAAAATCACTGCAGATGATGATTGCAGCCATGAAATTAAAAGATGCTTACTCCTTGAAAGGAAAGTTATGACCAACCTAGATAGCATATTGAAAAGCAGAGACATTACTTTGTCAACAAAGGTCCATCTAGTCAAGGCTATGGTTTTTCCAGTAGTCATGTACGGATTTGAAAGTTGGACTGTGAAGAAAGCTGAGCACCAAAGAATTGATGGTTTTGAACTGTGGTGTTGGAGAAGACTCTTGAGAGTCCCTTGGACTGCAAGGAGATCCAACCAGTCCATTCTGAAGGAGATCAGGCCTGGGATTTCTTTGGAAGGACTGATGCTAAAGCTGAAACTCCAATACTCTTGCCACCTCATGTGAAGAGTTGACTCTTTGGAAAATACTCTGATGCTGGGAGGGATTGGGGGCAGGAGGAGAAGGGGACGACAGAGGATGAGATGGCTGGATGGCATCACCGACTCGATCGACATGAGTCTGAGTGAACTCCAGGAGTTAGTGATGGACAGGGAGCCCTGATGTGCTGCAATTCATGGGGTCACAGAGTTGGACACGACTGAGCGACTGAACTGAACTGAAATGTTTTTGGTGGTTTCATAAATAAAATTTGAGATTATCAACTCTAGTAAAAACTAGTTAATAATTTAATAATTACATATACTCTTCCTAATACCAAATACTGTATGTGAGTGTTAAGTGATATACTAATAATGGAATTATTAAAATGATGATAAAAGGAAAGAGCCATATAATAAAAGGAGGCAGAATAAGGACAGGAGGGGAAGAAGAGTCTATAAAAGTCTAGGAGGAGATTAAGTTTGACCAAAAATTTATCTATACCAACGATCAGAATAAAAAGATAAATCCAATAAAAAATAACACCTTTGTATAGTAAAAAGACATATGCCATTTTGTCAAGAGAAAAACTTCTCTAAGATGAAACAGAAATTTATTGAATTTTTATAGGGGGTGTTGAATAGCATAATGGATGGCATAATTTCATAACAATTTTATAAATAATGGGTGACATTTTCATCATATTGCTTACATCAGACCTCGTTAAAAATTTGTGAAGACCTAAAGTCTGCCAACGACTATGTGAAGAGCTTAGGAGCAGATCTTTCAGCTCTTTTGAGTCAAGATGACTGCAGTCTTGGCTGACAGCTTGACTACAACTTCATGAGAACTGGAGCCAGACACTCAGCTGGGCCATTTTCAGATTATTTACCCAAAGCTATGAGATTTAGAAAAAAAAAAAGTTTGTTTCAAGCTGCTCAGTTTGGCATAACATTTTTTTCCCCAGAGGAGATACCTAATATATATTTACTATATGTTTATTATGCTGTGATTTTTTTTTTTTTGAGGATGTAGGTACTTGGTATTAAATGTTGAATAGATATAATTTTCTAAACTGAAAAAATTATTTATGAAAATATATTGAATTTAGTTGAAGGTAATATAAGTTAGAAAAAGGGTAAAAATAAGGTACTTAAACTCGCCAACCTAAATCGCTATTTGAATGAATGAAAAATAGCTAATAGTAGCTAACATATATTGAACTTTTTCTGTGTGTCAGAAACTATGCTAAGCATCCTATGTGCATTATCTATTTGATCCTCACAGAATCCCCTGAGGTACTTCAGGCTTTAAGAGATTAAGTAACTTTCCTAAAGTTACAAGGACAGATGCATTTGGGACTTAAATCCAAAGCTCTTTGACTCTAGTTTAGCCAGTCAGTGTACCATACTGCCATCAGAGAACTTCTCAGGTTCAGAAATCCACATACCTGAGCATCTGAGGAATTCTTAAATTTTGGCGGATGCTGGAGATGCAGTGGTGAAGAAAGTGAGAAACAATCTCTGCTCTCACAGCATTTATAATCTTATGAAAGAAATAGACATCAGTAAAATAAGTATGTGTTTACAACCTGAGGGAAGTGCTATGAAACTGAGTACAGGGAGATTCTTTAGTAAAAATACCATCCTGTTGCAGGTGAGTAATGACATGGTTAGGAGCTGAAAGAAGACTGATGTGGTTGTAGCACAGAAAGCAAAAAGAAGAGTGATGTGAGATTAGGTGAGAAATATGTGCACCGGCTAGGCTGGCCAGCCGTGGAGGGTGGCATATTGTTATTCTCCCTAAGAGATATGAGAAGCTATTGAAAAGTTTTATGTAGTAGATGTTAAGGCTTTCTTTTGAAAAGATGATTGTAGCTGAAATATGGACCATTAGATTGTACAGTTACCAAAGTAACTGTGCGGATATTATTAGGAAGTATTTCAATAATTCAGCTAAAGAAGATGGACTAGGGTGATGGTGAACATCTTTTCAGAAAAGGAAATAGATTTGTAAAATGGTTGCAAGATAAAGTCACCAGGACTTGGTGATAGATTGATTACCAGGGGCTGGGGGAGGAGGTATCAAGGATGACTGAAATATTTCTGACTTGCCTATGTGGATGGATGGTGATGCTGTTTATTAGGATACAGAACATTGGAAGTGGGACAGGTTTGGTGACAAACTAGTTAGAGTTCACTAGGTAGCTTTTCGGGGAAGGCAATGGCACCCCACCCCAGTACTCTTGCCTGGAAAATCCCATGGACGGAGGAGCCTGGTAGGCTCGTCCATGGGGTCGCTAAGAGTCGGACACGACTGAGTGACTTCAGTTTCACTTTTCACTTTCATGCATTGGAGAAGGAAATGGCAACCCACTCCAGTATTCTTGCCTGGAGAATCCCAGGGACAGAGGAGCCTAGTGGGCTGCCGTCTATGGGGTCGCACAGAGTCGGACACGACTGAAGCGACTTAGCAGCAGCAGCAGCAGCAGGTAGCTTTTACTGAATTTGAGCTCACTAATTAGCTCTTTTGCTGAATTTGACATACCACTGATTCATCCATGTTGAAATTTTAAGAAGCATATACTAGGTTGGATTTCAAAGAACTCTGGCCTAGAGGTAAAAATGTTTAAAAAAATGTGCAGATAGATGGAAATTAAAGTGTTAGGTAAGAATACCTTGTGAAAGCTAGTGAGAGGAAAATCTAGAAATTGGGGTGCTCCAATATTAACTGGCTAACCCAAAGAGAATACAAAGGAGAGGGTAGGAGGTTCTTTCACTCATTTACTCATCCATTCAATGAATAGTTGAGTGCCTGCTATATATCAGGCAATATTATAGGATCTAGGGTATGCTGCTGCTGCTCCTAAGTCGCTTCAGTCGTGTCCGACTCTGTGCGACCCCATGGACCGCAGCCTACCAGGCTTCTCCGTCCATGGGATTCTCCAGGCAAGAACACTGGAGTGGGTTGCCATTTCCTTCTCCAGTGCATGAAAGTGAAAAGTGAAAATGAAGTCGCTCAGTCATGTCTGACTCTTAGCGACGCCATGGACTGCAGCCTAACAGGCTCCTCCATCCATGGGATTTTCCAGGCAAGAGTACTGGAGTGGGGTGCCATTGCCTTCTCCCGATCTAGGGTATAATGGTGGATAAACCATCAATGTCTTTACCTTCTTAGAGCTTGCACTATAGTGGACAGTACCTAAGTAAACTAAATAATTCAGATAGGGACAAGTGCTAGAAGAAAATAGAAAGGGATTATGTGGAAGCATCTGAGATGGGGAAGATTGAAAGAGGAACAAGGTTTTTGAGGAAGATAAAGAACTTTCATTTAGCCATGCTACTTTTAAGGTATCTGAGAGCCAAGTGGGTAAAAGTGACTGCTTCTGGCTAGTAAACAGCACTGTCATTCACCCAGTTTGTCAGTCATTCTTTATTCCTTCTGTTTGTCTTAAATCCCATATTCAGCCTGTTAGAATAACTGCTGACAACTCTCTTTAAAATATATGCCCAATCTGATTACTTTGATTACTGATACTATCTCTTCAGTGGAAATCACCAGTTTTCCCTAGCTAGACAGTTACACTAACTTCTTCCGTGGCCTCCCAGCAGCAATCATGTCCCCATGTAATCTGTCTGGCACATTGCAGCCAGAGTGGTCTTTGAAAAATGAATATCTTATAATGTCACTTCCTTGATTAAGTACTCCAGTTTTTCTCCCTGTCAAGTTTAAACACTTTACCATGGCTATAATGCTCTATTAGACCTGGTCACTTTCTACTTTTCTCACCTCACATTCAGAGGCATTTTCACTCTACTCCAAAGTATCAGCATTATTCTTGAATTTAGGGTATTTACATTTGTTGTTCTTCCTCTTTGATGCTCTTCCTATATATTTCCACAGACCTCGTTCTCATTTCATACCAATTTCTGTTCAGGTGTGACCTTGTAAGAGAGGTTTTTCCTGACCGTCTGTCCATGACTGCCTATCATTCTATATTTCCATAAGCCACTTTATTTTTCTTCATTCCACTTACCACTCACCCCACACATACACACATTTGTTTATTATCTTTCTCCCTATCTAAAATTCAGAGACCTTTTCTGATTTATCTCTGTATCCCAGTAGCCTGTAATAATGCCGGGTGCATAATGTGTGAGTTCAATAAAGATTTGTTGAATGAATGAATATTTAAGTCTAGCGCTCAGGGGAGAGTTCAGTGCTGAAATGTAAATTTAGGAGTCAGTAGCATAGAGATGGTTTTCAAAACCATAGGAGATTATCAAGGTGCAGTGTGTTGCCATAGCAGAAAAGAGGACCCAGATTTAAGCTGTGGGCTACCTTTGCACTTATAAAGCAGAATAGAAGAACCCAGGAAATTAGGAATACCAGAAAAGAAACATCATAGGATACAGCTGTGTTGAATGACACTGAGAGGTTGACCAAGATGAGGTTTGTGAATTTAACCATTGAATTTGACAAGTTGAAGGCTGTTTTGTGGGCTTCAGGACTTATTTCAGTGGGATGGTTGGGGCAGAAATGAGATTTTAGTGGAAGGAATAAAGGTCAAGAAGTAGAAAGAGACAAGTAAAAAAGTCCTTTGAGGAGTCTCGCTGTGAAGGGGAACAGAGAATTGGGAGATCACTGAAGGAAGGAAATGAAAGCAAGGGAGGGCTTAAGCATTTCCTATCCTTTTCTCATCTTGGGATCCATCCATCTTCTCTTGGATTGAGGTTGAGCTGTCATCAGTTAACTGGTGGATTTGTTTATAATGTCTTTTTGCAAGACCCTGGCTTCCTCCCCAAACCTTCTATTTACCAAGGTACTTTTTCTTTCTTCATTTCATTAGAGTCCTTGATAAATGCTTTCTGTTTCTTTAAGTGATAATTCATTAGTAAATTAAGCTTTTTCAGCTGTTTGCTTTGCTTGATGATTTTATTGCATTGCATAGCCATCATAGATACTTTCAAATGTCAACAGTAGTAGTAGTGATTGTAATAAGATGCTAATGTATATTATTTACTGTGTACATGGGACATTTTGAAGAGATTTTCATGTGTTTATTGAGTTAGTATTTCAAAACAACCCTGGGAGACAGGTACTATTATTATTCTAGACAGAGGATCCTGGAATATGAGGTGCAGAAAGCTTGAACTAATTTCCTCAAGATTATACAATTAGGAAGTGACTGTCAGTATTGTTGGAGAGCTTTTGCTCTTAGGCACTATGCTAATCTGTCTCTACCTTAACAAAGCAAGTGTCTTCAAGTATGTTAAACATTTATGCCTTTGGTTAAACGTTTTGGTAGTCAAGAATTCTCTTCCTCTCCCTTTATATCTATTATATGAATTCATGTTTTGGACTGGGTTACTGGTAATTCCATTATTTTTACAATAATCAGGTTTCAGAGATAGATGAAACATTTAATTAAATAATGACTGGAATAAAATTTACTAATCAGATAGACTTGTTTCCTAAATCTCATTTCTTTCCCTGTATCTTTTTTGGCCTACCTCTGTTAGCTATGAGCTTTAATTTTAGATTTATTTGTGCTTATATGAATAAGCACTATTTATTCTGTGAGTAATTTAATTAACCTTACAAGACTTACAATTTCCAGAATGTCAGAGTAGCCATTATCAAGTTCACACTTCTTAAACATACTCTTTTGGATTCATGACATTCCATTTTGACAGTGATAAAGAGCATACTCATAGGCATCATTGAAAAGGAATGTTGGAACTGTTTATGTGATAGTTCTACACGTTTCTTTCATTTATCTAATACAGAAGGGTCTTATCAACACACAGGCCTACAGTAGAGTTTATAGTACATGAGTAGGTTTTATAAGATAATTAGTAATGTGCTTAAGGAAAGATAAGGGTTTTTAAGAATTTAATTTTGGAATTATTTTAGAATTAGAATTTAAAATTTTAAATTATGAATTAAGTTTGTTCATTTCAGGTCATTGGCCAAACCAAATGTGGCTGATAAAATGATGATGTTTTCCTAATATTGAAAGGCTAAAAGTTTGTTTAAATAAATTTTTGTGCTTTTATGAAAGTCACATTTAAAATTTAAAATAGTTTTACTGCTACCATTGTGAAGAGACTGTAAGAACCTAGATTTAGACAGTACTTTTCCCTGGTGGCTCAGATGGTAAGGAGTCTGCCTGCAATGCGGGAGACCTGGGTTTGATCCTTGGGTTTGGAAGAGCCCCTGGAGAAGGAAATGGCAACCTACTCCAGTATTCTTGCCTGGAAAATCACATGGACAGAGGAGCCAAGTAGGCTACAGTCCATGGGGTCACAAAGAGTTGGACAGGACTGGTTGACTTCATTTTTTTTTCTTTTCATGTTAGCAATATAAAAAATGCCAGAGGCAATGGAGAAAAGTTAGGCGGATCAGAGAAAAGAAAGAGGAAGTAACATTTTTTTGAGCACCTCTTAGATTCATAGAAACTCAGTGGTAGGGTTTTTACTTACATTATCTCATTTAATTCTCACAAAACTCTTGCAAGGTAAGTATTAATCAGTTACCTTTTAAAGATGAGGAAACTGATGTTACAAAGATTATCTTGATCTTTATCAACACAGGTAGAACTAGAATTAAAATCCAGAGCTATTTGATACTATACTCTTGCTTCATGGAGTTGTTCTTTGACCTTGCTAAGCAGAAAATTATTTTATGTAATAGCAGAATTTCTATGATATTTAAATTTTATTCATGGAGTTATCATAAATATCAGGATATGACACTACTTCTAAATATGCTTATAGGTCTTTTCATAGATGCATATCTTTTCGAGTTGCATATCTGCCTTATCTGTCAGAGTGGTATAGAATACTTAAAAGTAATTAAAGTACATGTCTCAAATATGTATGGTCAATGATATTTTTCCAAAGCCCATACATTTTTATAGCAGTGTGACTCCAGATCATGCTCACTACCAGACTGAAGATAACTCATGAACAATCTTATCTTTATCTCCACCCAGTTCATTTATCTTCTGTAGGAGCTCCTGAGTTAGACAACCTGCCCTTTTACTTCTGATATAGTTTTAGATAAGGGCATAATAGGTGTTTCTTGGAGATATTTTCTTTAGCATTTATCTTAGAATGCCAACAGCAAATGCATCCTTGACTGTTGTAGATAAATAAGAAAGCATCAAGCCTTTTATTGATGATCATAGTTCAGTTGTTTTAGGAATTCCAAATAAAATGATAGTAATGTATTATTTAGATGATTCTTTTTGAAATTAATTTGAATATAATTAATTTCAGTTTAGTTCAGTTGCTCAGTCATGTCCGACTCTTTGCGACCGCACGCTAGCAAAGTAATACTCAAAATTCTCCAAGCCAGGCTTCAACAATACGTGAATCTTGAACTTCCAGATGTTCAAACTGGATTTAGAAAAGGCAGAGGAACCAGAGATCAAACTGCCAACATCTGTTGGATCATCAAAAAAGCAAGAGAATACCAGAAAAACATCTTTCTCTGCTTTATTGATTACGCTAAAGCCTTTGACTGTGTAGATCACAACAAACTGTGGAAAATTCTTCAAGAGACGGGAATAATTAATTTACTTCTGTGTTTATTCCTTTTTTATATTTTATAACATTTCAAAGATCACATTGTGCTTATTTCCCCAGTGACCTCTGACCAAAAGCAATAAAGTTCTAGCCTGGGTGGAACCTGGCTAGTTGTAGTTTCTCAGATTTATATAATGATAGATGTTGCTTTAGTAAAACTGAGTCATATTTTTCACTGCCCGCTGTATTATTCCATCTTGGTTGCAGAAATTAACTACTACGTAGTGAAACACCAAGATTTTACAGTTCTTTATATTTTAATTTGCAAGCCAAAAGTTCTACTGAAACATTCTATTATTTGTTACTAATGGAAATCAATTTTGACTGTTTTAAAAACTGAAAAAGAAATGCTGAAAGAATATAGAGCAGCTCAGAGAGTCTCTGGGAAGTCTGGAAAACTAGTCTCAAAAAAAGGACAAAAAAAGAAGTTGCATAGTAGCAGCCCAAAATCATAGCACAACATTCATCTGATGAATATATGTATGGCTGCCACCAACAATGCATACTTACTGCACCTTAATTATCCTAACACAAACGTTACTTGTTAGCTCTGACACTGTTCTGTCAGAACCTTGATGTTGCTATCACCAGTTTCCATCTGTCTCCAGAATGGATTCTCTAATGTTCCCCCCACTGCATCATTATCCCCCCAATTTAAAGCCCTGATGTGTGTTTCTGAGTAGTTGATTTAAGGATATATGCTAATACCATAACTCCAGAAATGATTGGGAAGTGAATGTCTGACGTTTTCAGGTTGTGTAGAGGGCACGTGAGCTCTGCGGGCCATCAAAATTCATCAGGTAGGGAATTGCTCAAATTCTGAGGTGGAGAATTTCTCAAATATAGAATTTCTCAACAGTCATCAGGTAGACAATTTCTCAAATGTAGCGT
This sequence comes from Tragelaphus eurycerus, assembly GCA_935064755.1. Classification (NCBI taxonomy): domain Eukaryota; kingdom Metazoa; phylum Chordata; class Mammalia; order Artiodactyla; family Bovidae; genus Tragelaphus; species Tragelaphus eurycerus. The sequence goes on along the minus strand of CAKXYN010000028.1, from coordinate 17,335,277 downwards.
TTCTGAGATGAGAAATGTAGAGAATTTCTCAAATGGGTTTTATGTTTAGAATTTTTTCTTATTCTGAATAGTAACTCTTGATTATACCCCACTACTGTCACTTTACTTTTGGATAGTTTGTAAACTTTTAAAGCCTTTTAGTTTGATTTTATCTTTATGACACCCTTATAATGTCAATTTTATAGATGTGGAAATTGACATATATAGAGGAAAAATGATTTCTTTCAGATCAGTCTTCTAAATAGTGATTATGTACTTAGGACTTTTTGGTATATAACTAAGTCAGAGCATGTTTTAATGGTTTTTTTTTTTTTTAAGATAATGTACTATTGTTTCAATATTATTACTTTTTTTTCCTTAGTAGAAATGCTTTTTTGTTTGGTGCTATTTAGCCATCTGGCTGTAATTTAGTTCCCATAAAGGAACTGCCCTCAGTGGCCTTACATGCTAGTAGCTGCTGCTACTGCTAAGTTGCTTCAGTTGTGTCCGACTCTGTGCGACCTCATAGACGGCAGCCCACCAGGCTCCCCCATTCCTGGGATTCTCCAGGAAAGAACACTGGAATGGGTTGTCATTTCCTTCTCCAGTGCATGAAAGTGAAAAGTTAAAATGAAGTCGCTTAGTCGTGTCTGACTCTTAGTGACCCATGGACTGCAGCCTACCAGGCTCCTCTGTCCATGGGATTTTCCAGGCAAGAGTACTGGAGTGGATTGCCATTTCCTTCTTCAAGGGATCTGCCTGACCCAGGGATCGAACCCAGGTCTCCCACATTGTAGACAGACGCTTTACCGTCTGAGCCACCTAGTAGAAGAAGACAGAAAATAAAGGTGAAAACTAATAATGGTCAGCTGTTGGTAAGTGAGGGCCATGGTCAAAATTAAGAAAGGAAAGGTAAAAAGAGAGTTCTGAGGGTGGAGAGGGGAGTTGTAATTTTAAGTAGGATAGTTGAGGAAGACCTTCCTAGGAAGTTGACATCTGAGCAAAAAAAAAAAGATCTAAAAGAGGTTTGTGAGGGACACATGCAAGTATCTTGAAGAAGAACATTTAAGAACAAGGGCATTGGTTCTGAGACAGGCGTGTGTCTGACATGTTCACGTTAAGCAAAGGAGACGGTATGTTAAAAGCTGGGCAAGCAGAGGGGCAAGTAAAAAGAGATAAGATAAAAATAATAAAAAAGCTTACTAAGAGATATTTTTTTTCTTATATCTAGATTACATACTGGTACCTAACTGTCCTGAATGTTTCCATTGTTAGTAAGAATCGTTAATGCTCAAACAGCATGTCAGAGGATGGATGGGGTTTGAGTGACTGTACTTTATTGGGGCACCTAGGTTGGGGTCGCTAAAAGTCGGATATGACTGAGCGTCTTCGCTTTCATTTTTCACTTTCATGCATTGGAGAAGGAAATGGCAACCCACTCCAGTGTTCTTGCCTGGAGAATCCCAGGGACGGGGCAGCCTGGTGGGCTGCCGTCTCTGGGGTCGCACAGAGTCGGACACGCCTGAAGTGACTTAGCAGCAGCAGTAGGTTGAAAACCATGGCTCAATAATAGTTGGATGTGACGAATAAGTCAGATTAAATATCCTCTGAGGAGCTATGTGTAATTTGAGGCCTTTTTTAGTGTCATTTTTAATGGTTAAATAGTTTTGAGAGGAAAATAATTATCTTAAAAAATACAGCTATTCAAGAAAATGTACTAGGATGGATCATGTATTTGCCAAATCAAAGAGAACAATTTAAAATATATCAGGTTAGCATTCTAGATGTTTTGTTTTGCCTTGCAGAAAATATTGATTGATAATATAATTTGTTTTGTGCAGTTTCATAAATACCTAATGCAATTGTTATTCTCAATGAAAATATTATTCCCATTGTTTAGACGCACTTATTTTCTTGATATTTTTAAAGTGCATATTATGGAAAAGTCAATTTGACATATTATTATTACATATTACATATTTGGGGAGAGTAGTATATATATTGCTCTTAATTCAGTTCAGTCATTCAGTCATGTCCCACTCTTTGTGACCCCATGGACTGCAGCATGCCAGACTTGCGTCCATCACGAACTCCTAGAGCCTGCTCAAACTCGTGTCCATTGAGTCGGTGATGGCATCTAACCATCTGGTCCTCTGTTGTCCCCTTCTCCTGCTTTCAATCTTTCCCAGCATCAGGGTCTTTTCTAATGAGTCAGTTTTTGCATCAGATGGCCAAAGTATTGAAGCTTAAGCTTCAGTATCAGTCCTTCCAATGAATATTCAGGACTGATTTCTTTTAGGATTGACTGGTTGGATCTCCTTGCAGTCCAAGGGACTCTCAAGAGTCTTCTGTAACACTGCAGTTCAAAAGCATCATTTCTCCAGTGCTCAGCTTTCTTTACAGTCCAACTCTCACATCCATACATGACCACTGGGCAAACTATAGCTTTGACTATATGGATTTTTGTCAGTAAAGTAATGTCTCTGCTTTTTAATTTGCTGTCTAGACTTGTCATAGCTTTTCTGCCAGGGAGCAAGCATCTTTTAATTTCATGGTTGCGGTCACCATCTGCAGTGATTTTAGAGCCCAAGAAAATAAAGTCTGTCACTGTTTCCATTTTTTCCCCCCATATATTGCTTCCCATATATTCCATATATTTTTTCCATATATTGCTTTACAAAAGGAAAATATGAAAAAATGGCATTCAAATTCTAAAATACTTGTACAACATTTTAGTTTTTACTCGTTACTTTTCACTAATATTTGTCAACATAGAGTTATAACAAGGAGTTTGTGAGGATTCTATAGAGTGTTGAAACTACAGGTATGAATGTTTTATCTTGTAAAAGTATCTTTTAAGATAGTCAAAAAAAAGAGACAAAACTGCAATTGTGTCTTTTTTCAATTTCCTATTTTAGGTTCTATCTCTTGCCTCTTCCTCTGCTTTCTCTATTTTGCTTCCCATTACTCTTGTTTATTTCTCTAAATCTGTCAAAGTTGGAAATTGACCAATATTTCTGGTATATTATGGGGTATTAGTTCTGAGATCTAGGTGAATTTTCAGATTCACAAATACAAGTAAATAATTTTGTTAAGGCATAACTTTTAATTATATACTCTTCAGACTAGGGTGTGGTGGTCTGCTAGTAGGTGAGCCTAGATGATTGTCCTGCTTTATGCATAGGAGTCACCTGACTCAAAATTTCAAGTAAAATTTGACTCATATATCATTTATTCTTACATTGAAATTTAATATAGTTAATTTTATATATTGATAGCAATCTTGCTGAATTTATTTTTTCTTATAAATTTTAAGTTGTTTTTCTTAAAGCTTACAAGTAAACAATGTCATCTGTAAGAGATAATTTTTTCTTTCCAATCTCAGATTTTGCTTTTCTTCTCTAATTGCACAAAGACAAAATCCCTCCCAAGACTGTACTTTTTCAGCATCTGCTGAAATACTTTTTCTTTCACTTGTTAATAAGGGGAAACATATTAACAGGTTCTAGAACATATCATATGATTCTATTTTTTTATTCATTCATCTTTTTGTTATGAAAATTTGTTGTTGTTGTTGTTCAGTCGCTCAGTCATGTCCTACTCTTTGTGACCCCATGGACTGCAGCACGCCAGGCTTCCCTGTCTGTTACCATCTTCCAGAGCTTGCTCAAACTTATGTCTACTGAGTTGGTGATGCCATCCAACCATTTCATCTTCTGTCATCCCCTTCTCTTTCTGCCTTCAATCTTCTGCAGCATTTTTAACCACACAGAAAAGTTGAAATAATTCATTCAAAATCTGTGTATCCTGTCCTTGAATTTAATAGTTAACATTGTGTTATATTCGCTCAGTTTTCTTTCCTGAACAATTTGAAATCACTAGAAATCATGATACTTCACCCTGTATACTTAACCATGCATCCTAAAAACAAGGACTCCAACATGACTACAAAACTCTTATCATAGCTAAGAAAATTAATAATTATATATCCACTCTTTAAGGTTCCCTGTAAGTTCCAGAAGATCTTTTATAGTTCTCATTTTTTCCAGATGAAGCAAGCTTTATATATTGCATGTGGTTATATCTTTTTCATCTTATTTAATCTACAATCACACTCTCCCCATCATTATTTTTCCCTAATAAAGTGACTTTTTGAAGAGTTCAGGCCAGTTGCCTTGATAGAAACTATCCTTAGTCTCATTGAGATCTTTACTAATATGTGAGACAGATATTAAACATGCAAGTTATTAATTATTTTAGAAATATGTAGGATTATATAGATGAGAAAACTGAAAAGTAGAGAGATTATTGATTATTAAAATAACACAATGGATAGTGGCCAAGCTGTGTTTTAACTGAATCTGGTTTTGAAACTCACAATTCCAACCCTTATCAAGATAATTCTACTGATAATTTTTAAATGCTAAAGAAAATTTCAGCTTGTGAAATTCAGGTGATAAGTATTTCTCTGTCTTTTTAAAATTGCAGACAAATGATGTTTCTAGATGAGAATTCGAAGGCAATGGCACCTCACTCCAGTACTCTTGCCTGGAAAATCCCATGGACGGAGGAGCCTGGTAGACTGCAGTCCATGGGGTCGCTAAGAGTCGGACACGACTGAGCGACTTCCCTTTCACTTTTCACTTCCATGCACTGGAGAAGGAAATGGCAACCCACTCCAGTGTTCTTGCCTGGAGAATCCCAGGAATGGGGGAGCCTGGTGGGCTGCCGTCTATGGGGTCGCACAGAGTCGGACATGACTGAAGTGACTTAGCAGCAGCAGCAGCAGCAGCAGAGAAGTAAAATCTTAAAACACTTTCTCTTAAGAACAGTCATGCCATAAGGGTTCTAAAGTACAGGTTAACTTGTAGACCTACTTTGACTTAAGGATATTCCTGTGATATACTGTTTGATGAAGTAGATTTCACTGTAGAGTTTTGTTTTAGAATCTACTCTAGTTTATTTTTCATAGAATTTTATTTATTGTTTTTTTTTTTAAATTTGCTTACATTGGCTACTTTGTAAGACCCATGGCTGTTAAGTTTTCCTTTAGCCAGTACTCAAACACCTGCAGATCAGATATGTTGATTATCCCAAGAGGACATCACTATATTTGTGATTTTTTTTTTTTAGTTAGGAATCATACTAAGCGTTATGACCAACCTAGATAGCATATTCAAAAGCAGAGACATTACTTTGCAAAAAAAGGTCCGTCTAGTCAAGGCTATGGTTTTTCCTGTGGTCATGTATAGATGTGAGGGTTGGACTGTGAAGAAGGTTGAGTGCCGAAGAATTGATGCTTTTGAACTGTGGTGTTGGAGAAGACTCTTGAGAGTCCCTTGGACTGCAAGGAGATCCAACCAGTCCATCCTGAAGGAGATCAGCCCTGGGATTTCTTTGGAAGGAATGATCCTAAAGCTGAAACTCCAGTACTTTGGCCACCTCATGGGAAGAGTTGACTCATTGGAAAACACTCTGATGCTGGGAGGGATTGGGGGCAAGAGGAGAAGGGGACGACAGAGGATGAGCTGGATGGATGGCATCACTGACTCGATGGACGTGAGTCTGGGTGAACTCCGGGAGTTGGTGATGGACAGGGAGGCCTGGCGTGCTGCAATTCATGGGGTTGCAAGGAGTCGGACGTGACTGAGCGACTGAACTGAACTGAATTGATAATAAGCTTAGGGGTGACTTCTATACAGTATGGATATTAGAATTTCTAGAATAAATTCCTTAATTCTTTCCAACTAATGTTTGTTTTGGACTTCAAGGCACAATAGTCTTGTTATCTGGTTTTCATGGTTGACTGCCATGGACAAATGGCAACCGACTCCAGTATTCTTGCCTGGAGAATCCCAAGGACGGGGGAGCCTGGTGAGCTTCTGTCTGTGGGGTCGCACAGAGTCAGACACGACTGAAGCGACTTAGCAGCAGCAGCAGCAGCAGCCATGGACAAAAAGCTTGAAAATTAAATGTGTGAGTATTACAGCAGAGGTGTTGAGTTTAATCCATTTAATTTTTCTATAATATCTGCTGGCTATTTGGGCCCTACTAAATCAAATTAATTTTCTCAGTATGCTCAATTTTTGTAACTTTTTTATTGTTAGATCCAGACTGTAAAGCTTTGGGGTGGGAGGACAATGTATTTAAACTGCATTGGCAGTATAGATCAATAATATCTACTGAACACTTTGTGCTTAAATACAAACACTATGTTAAGTGATTTATACCTGTTATCGTCCTTAATTTTAACAGTCCTTTGAAATTGATTACAAAATCAGCTCCATTTTTACAGAAATTGTATCCATATACACAATGGAATATTACTCAACTATGAAAAGGAATGCATCTGAGTCAGTTCTAATGAGGTGGATAAACCTAGAGTCTATTACACAGAGTGAAATAAATCAGAAAGAGAAAAACAAACATCATATATTAATGCATATATTTGGAATCTAGAAAGATGGTATTGGAGAAGGAAACGGCATTGGAGAAGGAAATGGCAACCCACTCCAGTGTTCTTGCCTGGAGAATCCCAGGGACGGGGGAGCCTGGTGGGCTGCCGTCTATGGGGTCACGCAGAGTCGGACACGACTGAAGTGACTTAGCATAGCATAGCATAGGCATAGTTAAAACTTTTTCCAGGGTCACACAGCTGTTTAAGTAGCAGAGCCAAGATTTGAACTCAACTCTGGGAAAGCCATACTCTTTATTGCATTGCCACTGCTACTGTTATCTGTTTAACTCTGTTCTACAGATGAGGAAACTGAGGTACAAAGAGGCGAAGTAATTTTCTTTCAAAGAACTTTGACTACTTGGCCCCCCTGCTGATTCCTCACCTGTTATCTAGAATAAATGCTACGAATGTGTTGCCTTTCTTGATTCTGGTAAAGTGACAGCTATTAACAAAATTTGATTAGTTTGATACATTTCATATACAAAAGTAATATAAACATATTAAAAAGCATGAAAACTTTAGAAACCTCCTAGATGATCTTTTTTTTTTTTTTAATTTTATTTTGCTTAACTTTACAATATTGTATTGCTTTTGCCATTCATCAAAATGAATCCGGCACAAGTATACATGTCTTAACAAAATCTGTGTTGTTTTAGAACTGCAATTTGAGAAAGACTTTGCTCAGATGCTAATTTTGATCCTTTTTAACCAAATAGCAATCCACAGGGATAACCAAGAGATGGCCCCTGTCTGAAATGAGCTGTCCTTCCATACTGCTCTCACTACCCTCCCCCATTCCGGTATTTTCATCCCTTTTCTCCCCCCACCCCCCTTTTTTTCTGTAGTAATCAGATTCTACTTAACCTTCTTCCTTAAAAACAATTTCTTCTTCCTTTGAACTTCCTTAATAATTTAACTGTTTTTCTCTTGCTCAGTGTATTCCTTCCTTGTGCTAAAGTGCATTCTCAAGGAACCTTTGAAGAAAGACTGTATGAAAGTATGCTTTCTGAATTCTTGCATGCTTGAACATGACTTTATTTACCTCTAGACTTGATTACATAGTATATGTATAGTTTTTAAGTTGTTTGACATTGGTGTTCTTCAGAGATTGGAAGGTTCTGTTGTCTTCTCTTATTCAGTATTGCTGAAAGTTGAATTCCAGTCTGATTGTGACATTTTTTAAAAATCTCTGGAAGTAGAGGGGGTTGGTCAGTATGACAGTTCCTTTCTTTATTAACAGGAAGGTTTCTGAATTGGCATCAATTCCTACATTTTATACTCTTAAGTCCTTTGTAATAGAGAAAGTACATAGAGAATCTGTAGAGAATAGGAGCTGATCTGCCCAGATGTGAATCTCATCTCTATCATTTACTTGGTTCTGTGACCTTGGGCAAGTTCTGTACCCCAGTTTCCCCTGCTTTGAAATGGAGATGATGATAATACTTACACCAACCTCACAGGATTACTAGAATGATTTAATATTTATAGATCCTTAGAATTGTAATAGGCATATAGTAACATTGGGATTAGCAAACTACAACTCTTGGGCTAGATCCAGGATTTGGCTTCTTTTTGTACTGCCTGTGAACTAAGAGTGGTTCTTAAATTTTTAAAGGAATGTTTAAAGCAACAGCAACAAGAAAGAATATATATGGCACAAAGCCTAGAATATTACTGTCTTACCCTCTATGGGAAAAGTTTTCCTGCCCCTTAACACATTAAATGTGATTGTTTAAAAAATGATAATAATGTAGCTGCAGGAGAATGAGGAAGATAGAAGAAAAGTACTTATAAAGAAGTTCAGAAAATCTTTCGACCTTTGCCCCCGAATTTTATCCCACCTAATTTTTATCAACCTTTTGGTTTTGTAATTGTGACATACTGCTGCTGCTGCTAAGTCACTTCAGTCATGTCTGACTCTGTGCGACCCCATAGACGGCAGCCCACTAGGCTTCGCCGTCCTGGGATTCTCCAGGCAAGAATAGTGGAGTGGGTTGCCATTTCCTTCTCCAATGCATGAAAGTGAAAAGTGAAAGTGAAGTCGCTCAGTCATGTCCGACTCTTAGCGACCCCATGGACTGCAGCCTACCGGGCTCCTCCATCTATGGGATTTTCCAGGCAAGAGTACTGGAGTGGGGTGCCAATTGTGACATAATGATGCATCAATTACAGTGAGCACTTTTGTTTGAAGAAGTATATTTTAAATGTTGTAGAATATGTTCAGGTATTTATTAATGCACCTTTTAGCTTTCACTGGGCTTCTCCAGTGGTTCAGACAGTAAAGAGTCTGCCTGCAATGCAGAAGGCCAAGGTTCAGTCCCTGGGTCAGGAAGATCCCGTGGAGAAGGAAATGGCAACTCACTCCAGTATTCTTGCCTGGAAAATCCCATGGATGGAGGAGCCTGGCAGGCTACAGTCTGTGAGATCGCAAAGAACACAACTGAGTGACTAACACTTTAACTTTCTAAGAACTATAGGTTTTCTTTGGCATTTCATTAGTCTTCATTGTAGGGTCTGGATAAATTGTTTGACTAATAATCCAAGTTCTTTCTTTGTCTCTACCTTTCATTGTAATTAAAGTTAAACGCAAGGTAATTATGGCAAGAATAATTTACAGGTTATTTAGGAAGAATTGTTATTACAGAGGAGAAATTTAAAATTAGTTTTAAGTGTATAGGTTAAATAAACAGCACCCAAGGGTGTCCCTGGGAGGCCCGTGGAACTGGCTGTGGTACCATAAACCAAGAGGGTATAATGAGGAAAGCCAAAAAAACGGCATGGAATGGAAGAAACAGGAATGTAAAAGGTTTGGCAATGGTAGTCAATCACAAGAAACTCTCTCTTCCGCTGTTTGTTCTTGGTTAAAAAACATACTAAGATGTGAAAACCAAGTCAGTTTTTTGTTCCAGCCTCAAAGAAAAAACAAGTGACAAAGATGCCTCGCATTTACTGTTCTCTCTGACATGTGACAAAGATGCCTCGCATTTACTGTTCTCTCTGACATATGGCGTTCATGCTTGTATTGTGCCATTGTGGAAGAAAGTTCATTTCTGATGTAATATATCTGACCTTCCTCAGTTCTTGGCAATTCTGTTTTCTTGAAACACGTGTTGGTCATTACTCTTTTAGAAAGTCAGTAGGCATTGATCCAGGAAAGAAACTAACGATGCTGCTGCTAAGTCGCTTCAGTCATGTCCGACTCTGTGCGACCCCAAAGACGGAAGCTCACCAGGCTCCCCCGTCCCTGGGATTCTCCAGGCAAGAACACTGGAGAGGGTTGCCATTTCCTTCTCCAATGCATGAAAGTGAAAAGTGAAAGTGAAGTCGCTCAGTCGTGTCCGACTCTTAGCGACCCCATGGACTGGAGCCTACAAGGCTCCTCAGTCCATGGGATTTTCCAGGCAAAAGTACTGGGGTGGGGTGCCATTGCCTTCCCTGTAAGCAAATGAATCTATATTATGGCTAGGATAAAAAATATTGGATTTTGAAACTGTACCCTGGGGTATCTTTTTTGTTGCTGTTGATCCAATTTTCCATTAGAAAATTTTAGGGTAGAACACATACTCTGTATTTTGTCATTGTCATTTTTAATTTTCCTACAATTATAGTTTTGTCCATCCATAAGCAATTTGGATATTAGCTTTTGTACTTCAGGCAATCAGAATCGATGCTAAACTCAGTAATATTCCTAGTTAGTGTTTCTTGCTGGGATCAGAATTTCTATTCTTCAATTATTATAGTGCAGATTGCCTTTCATTGGATTTCAAAATCTATTATTACCTAACTAGATTCTTACATTTATAATTTATAGACTGTTAAATTTGCAACAATGTATTTTTAGAAATATAGATTAAACATTGTAAATTTAACATTTCTACTGAAAAACCTTTAAATTGTATTACATACATACTTAAGTTTAATAACCACAATATACACTATATTTTTTCATGGTTACAGAGAACTTAGAATATTAATATACTAAATACTAAACTATTATAATATGTACAAGAGATTTCCTAGTACAGTATTCTCATTTTAGTCCAGTAGCACCCTGCAGATGAGAAACATAATATATAGACGTTATATGACTTCCCCAAGGTCCATGGCTAGTATATAGATCCAGGTCTCCTATGAAGTGCCTTTATCTGTTATACTGTGACTTCTGTGTATGCAGAAGGCATGAGATAAGAGATCAACTTCATCTAATCTTAGCAGTATTGCTAGACTAGCTATTTTGAGTAAATTTCTGATAGGTCTTGCTATCAGAAAATCAAAATGAAGAAAGCAGAAGTGTACAAACTATGGAATTTAGAAGTAGAAGGGAATCTTAGCTTTCTAGTACACTGGTCCCCAATGGCTGCACCTCAGAATTAACTGAGTTGCATTTAAAAACGCTATTTCTCTGTACCTGCTCCCAGAGAGTTCTGATTCAGTAGGCTCAGTCTAGAGATTTGTACTTTTTAAAAGGTTTCTTAAGTGATTCTCATGATGTTTGGGAACCTCTGATAGTCTTTTCCTTTGTTTTATGAACAAAAAAGTTAAAAGCCAGAAGGGTGAAGATGGTGCGAGTATGTGGTAAAACGTGGACTCAAAAGTATTCTCTTGAATCTTAGCCCAGTGCTTTTCCCCTGTCTACTCCTGGCCTGTAACTGCTTAGATATCTTTTGCCTGAGACACTTATAGGTACTCCCAAAGTATTATAATAATGAAGAAAAAAATAATAACAATAATTTTGTCCATATTTTTTCTCAGTTATGAAAATCATTTTGTATTTTAATAGTATTTACAATATACTGTGCTCCTTTCTAGTGTCAGCCCACTTTTCTACCTCACATTTTTGTTGTTTGGCAGTAATTTTTCATAGTGTATTTGCCAGTCTCCTCAACATTGACTTCAGAGCTTTAAAATACTTCTTCAAAAGTTGTCCAAAAATTGAATGTACTTTTATAAGAGACTCTAGAAGGTGGGAAAAATTTGAATAATAGTTAAATGATACGTTTTCTTGTAGTTGGGCAGTTTACAGTCTGGTAATTATGTCCGGGAGACTATATTACTTGTATTATGATATTAGTTTGTTAATAAGAACCAAACCATATGCCTGGCCAGAAAGAGAAAACACAGTAGTTAGAAGGATGATAACAATTAAAATGTCTAGCAGTAATACATGCCCAGCACTGTGTTAGGTGCTTTGCAGACGTTACTTCATTTACTCCTTCACAATAATTCTTGGAGGTAACTGCCCTGTGAGAGATTTTTTTTTTCAAGGTACAGTACACCAAAGAAGTGTGCTAGATCTTTTTGATAGAAAGTATAAATGATTATTATCTCTCCTCTAGATGAATAAACAGAGAGAATATTTTAAATAACTTACTTGTAATCATGTTATTTACTAAGTGGCAGATTTAGGACTTGAATTCAGTCCTGACTCTAAAGTACATGTTCTTGATTCATTGTCACTGATGCTCTTTTTATTTAGCAAAACTTACGGAGTTCCTGTGTTGTACATGGCACACTACTAAACCTGAAAAGTCAGAAGTGATTGGGTACTTTGCCCTTAAGATTAGTATAGTTGGTAATCCAGAAGACAGTAATTAGAGTTGTCATTGAAATTTCAACTTCATTCAAGATGTATGGAACTCTATTGGACTATTGTACTAATTTCCAGAGATGTCACATTTTTCTTTTTTGTCAAACAAAGGAAAACATTCAGATGAATGTATGATAAATGTGAACTGACTGCAGTACTTGAAAAGAAGGCGATGACATTGAGAATCATACCTCTGTACTCCAATTTGAAGGAAGGTGAAAAGTTCCTAGATAGAAACAAAGTCCAGCGGGTATAGAGCCAATGTTAGGGAAATAGGGAGTAGAGGAATGAGATACAAAGGAGGAAGGAAAAAACTAGGAACTTTGGAGCTGTATGATAACTGTTAATATTTCCTGTTTTGAGGTTATAAAGCAGGACTAGGAAGAAAGAAAGGGGATAGATGAAAAAGTTGCATTATGACACTTTAAAAAATATTACTAGATTTATCCTAGAGAGAATGTTAGATCTTCTGGTGAAAAGTGTGGAAAAATAAGGGGATATTGTCTAGAACTACAAGGTGAAAGAAAGCACTTTACTTGCACTATTTAGAAGAGATGGCCACACAGTAGTTGTCAGGCTAGCCAGAAAGAGCTGTTGCAACTTCAATTAAAAACTAATTAAAAATTTAAAATCCGATCCCTCAGTCACACTAGTCACATTTCAAGTGCATAGTAGTTATACATGGCTGATGGCAATCAAATTAGATAAAACATTTCCATAATAAAGAAAAAAACTTTTATTGGACAGCACTGCATTAGGCTCACCGTATGCTGACTTTTAGGGTATATATTCAGGATTTGGCAGAGAGCCTTTTAAAATTTATCAAAGATAGTAGTATACTGGAGAAAGACAGTAGAAAACAGATAATCTAGTTTTGATGGGCTTCCCTGGTGGCCTAGGCGGTAAAGAGTCTGCCTGCAATGCGGGAGACTTGGGTTCTGTTTCTGGGTTGGGAAGATCTCCTGGAGAAGGAAGTGGCACCACTCTAGTATTCTTGCCTTGGAAATCCCATGGATGGAGGACCTGGCAGACTACAGTCCACTTGGTCACAAAGAATTGGACATGACTGAGCGACTTCACTTTAGGCTTTAATCTAGTTTTATCTGTGTTCTTGTACCTTCCAAATGAGGGCTAAGCCTTTAATCTAGGCTTGATGCCCTGAGACTGGGTGTTGGTAGGGTGTGCCTGTGATGTGGAGTACAAGAGCTCAGGATGAGGATAGCCTTGGAAACAAGGCACAGAACATAGTCTGACAGGCTAAATGAGCAAAAGATGCTCAGTAAAGAGCACATAAGAGATAGCCTGAAGTATAGAAGGACGCAAGAGCCCCAAGGGTTGGTAAAAGCTTGTTGAAGTGCAGTCGTCTTTGGGAGTGTCTGTGTAAAGCAAGAATTTTAAAGAGGATACAGGATTGCTGCTTGGGGCAGATTTTGTAAGGCTTTCAGATCATAAAGAAAATGAGCTCTCTTTTATACACATTTTATTTCAGTATTTTTTTGGCAAGGAGAGTGATCTAGTTTCTAACTGTAAAGGGTGGAACTAGAGTTGCCCTAAGGGAACTGAAGTCTCAGATCAGTGAAGATTATAGGAGAGTATGTGGTTATTCACAGACATAGTCAAACATCCTAATACAGATGGATTTTGTCCCAGGGTATGGAGAGAATTTACAAAAGAGATTAACAAACAAAAGCCTTTATTTTTCTTGGAGGCACTGTAGAGAATGAGGAAAGTTCTCAAATGCTGGAGACAGGTACATAGTACTCTGATTTTCAGAGGGAGGAGAAGTGGGTTCCACAAATGATAAATGTATTTGTTTGGCATTAGACTCAGAAAAGATGAAAAACATGGATTTTGAGTACCTGAGAGAGGAGGTAGTGAAATCAGCATGGGCTCACATGCATAGTTGCAACAGATTGGCTCCTTGGATCCATGTACTAGCTGTTGCATCTTCCACTTTCTCAGAAAAGTTTGAGAACTGGTGTTAAATTTTTAAGTCAGGTAAAATTCATCACCAAGGTCATCTTGTCCTAAGCTTTACTTTTGTTCCAAGGTTTTTGATTCCTGATTGAATCTCTTGTAGATTTGTTCAGATTTTCTGAAGAATTTCTTCTAGAGTCCGTTTTGATAGTTTTTTTTTTTTTTTGAGGAATTTGGCCATATATCACCTGTGTTATTTAATTTATGGGTTGTAAAAGAGTCGGACATGACTTAGAGACTAAAAGATAACAACATAGAATTCATAGCATTTTCTTATGATTCTTTTTACTTGTCATATCTGTAGTAATGGCCCCACTCTTTTCAGACTTTAGCAGTTCAAATTTCCTCCTGATTTTTCTTGGTCAGTCTAACTAAAAAATGTACCAAATTTATTTTGATAAAAAAGAAACCAGCTTTTGGTTTTGTTGATTCATTGTATTGCTTTTCTGTTCTCTGCTTTAGCTCCATTTTAATCTTTATTATTACTTTATTTCTGCTACTTTTGAGTTGAAGTTACTGTTAGGTTTTTGATTTGTGATCTTTCTCTCTTTTTTTTTTAATGTAAGCATTTATTGCTATAAATTTCTCTCTGAACACTGTTTTAGGTTTTAGAATGTTGTTTTCATTTTTATTTGCCTCAAAATATTTTCTAACTTTACTTATAATTTCTTCTTTGGCCCATTTAAGAATATGTTGTTTAATTTTCAAATATTTGTGAATTTTCCAGTTGTCCTTGTTATTGATTTCTAGTTGCATTCCATTGTTCAGAGAACATACTTTGTATAATTTCAGTTGTTTTAAATTTACCCAGATTTGTTTTGTGTCCTAACATATTTGACTCATCCTAGGATATGTTCTGTGTGCAGTTTTGTGTGTGTTGTACTGTATATACCTGTTAAGTCTAGTTGATTTACTACTACTGCTACCACTACTAAGTCACTTCAGTTGTGTCCGACTCTGTGCGACCCCATAGACGGCAGCCCACCAGGCTCCCCCATCCCTGGGATTCTCCAGGCAAGAACACTAGAGTGGGTTGCCATTTCCTTCTCCAGTGCATGAAAGTGAAAAGTGAAAGTGAATGCACTCAGTTGTGTCCGACTCCTAGTGACCCCATGGACTGCAGATACCAGGCTCCTCCGTCCATGGGGTTTTCCAGGCAAGAGTACTGGAGTGGGGTGTCATTGCAATGTTGTTCAAACCCTCTATTCCCTTCTACCTTTTCCCTGCTAAATTTCTCCACTGTTGCCTTCTTTTGCTTTTAATTGATATTTTCTAGTGTACTGGTTTGATGCCTTTCCTGTCTTTTTCTGGATTTTTTTGTATTGTTTTTCCCTGAGTTGTTACCCATCTCATATAACAATTAAGTTTGAATTGATTCCAAAATAGTTTCAATAGTATTTGAAAACTCTCTCCTTTATAGCTCTGTTCTTGATATTTTCTATCAAATTTTTTGTTTCTATAAAGGGGCCATACTTTATTTATGATATGTAACAGAAGCATAAGCTGGAATCAAGATTGCCAGGAGAAATACCAGTAACCTCAGATATGCAAATGACACCAGCCTTATGGCAGAAAGTGAAGAGAAAATAAAGAGCCTCTTAATGAAAGTGAAAGAAGAGAGTGAAAAGTTGGCTTAAAGCTCAACATTCAGAAAACTAAGATCATGGCATCTGGTCCCATCACTTCATGGGAAATAGATGGAGGAACAGTGTCAGACTTTATTTTTTTGGGCTCCAAAATCACTGCAGATGGTGACTGCAGCCATGAAATTAAAAGACGCTTACTCCTTAGAAGGAAAGTTATGACCAAACTAGATAGCATATTCAAAAGCAGAGACATTACTTTGCCAACAAAGGTCCGTCTAGTCAAGGCTATGGTTTTTCCTGTGGTCATATATGGATGTGAGAGTTGGACTGTGAAGAAGGCTGAGCGCCAAAGAATTGATGCTTTTGAACTGTGGTGTTGGAGAAGACTCTTGAGAATCCCTTGGACTGCAAGGAGATCCAACCAGTCCATTCTGAAGGAGATCAGCCCTGGGATTTCTTTGGAAGGAATGATCCTAAAGCTGAAACTCCAGTACTTTGGCCATCTCATGTGAAGAGTTGACTTATTGGAAAAGACTCTGATGCTGGGAGGGATTGGGGGCAGGAGGAGAAGGGGACGACAGAGGATGAGATGGCTGGATGGCATCACTGACTCGATGGACATGAGTCTGAGTGAACTCCAGGAGCTGGTGATGGACAGGGAGGCCTGGCATGCTGCGATTCATGGGGTCGCAAAGAGTTGGACATGACTGAGCGACTGAACTGAATTGAATGTAACAGTTGCTTTAAATTATCAGTTTACATAGACCTGAAATATTAATAAGATTAGATCACATAGTTTAAAATTATGTTTTAAAATGCTAGGAATTACTTGAGACAATTATTATTTTAGAGCCATATTATTCATATTGGACCTCAGACTTCAGAATTGGTTTTATAATGGGTAGCTGTTCTGCAACTTATTAATTGTTCTCTTGGTTATGTAGCTGTTATGCTTCATATTGATCATAGATTGGTCACAATCTCAGTTTACCATTGGCAGCTGTTTTGATTTGAAGCAGGTGGCCTGAAGAAGCAGCATCCATGAATTAAAACACTAACACTTTTTCTGTGTATTTTAAAAATCTTTCTCAGAAATAGAAAGGCTTTTCAGTACAGAGGTAATTTCAGAACTCAAATAAATATTCTTTCAGGTTTCACATAGTTAATTTATATTAACTTGATTTTTATGTAACAATATTCACTTATGTAAAATAACTGCTTATTTTAACATAAATATGAGCTAGGAATTCTATTTTTACATAGAACTTCTTATGAGTAATTATTTAAATTCTGACCCAAATAGATGGTTATTACATTTATTATTTAATAATTTTAAAATGGGAAAAATTATTAACAATAAAATTCTCACCATCTGATTTTTTTCACTTCTCTTTCTCTTTCTCTCTTTTTTAATATCATTCATTATGGCTTTGGACAGCCTCCAGGCACCTGCCTTTATTAACTACAGTATAGTTAAAGTGAAATGAAAGTGGTATTTTTCTTCATTATTTGAAATATCTATACTACACTGATAGTACTCAAAGAAAAGCTAACTTTATAAATGCTTAAAGACTTACCTATGATATAAGGAGCTTTTTATATGACTTGTTTTCCATCTGGGTTAGTATATACATAAATGAAAGTAATAGAATATTCAAGTTAGGAAGGAAGTAAAAGATCATCTAGTCTTACTTTTCTTGAACACATACCTAAATAATATACTAGCTTCTGCAAGGACGGAGCCAATGATGAATAACTCAGTCCTTCTGAAGATGATACATCTCATTTTTGAATATCATTAACTAATTAAAAGGAAATACTTATAGTGAAGCAAAGTTTGTCTCCCTGTGTATCTTTCTTTTTAAGTCATTGGCCCTAGATTTCTTAGAGGCTATAGAGAATAACCTAAACTGCCTTCCTCATAACAGTTATGAAATATTTGAGGAAGCTTTTGTGGCCCCTCTGTTTTGCTCTTCATTCCTGAAATTTCTCTGCTAGATTAAAAATTTCTAACTCCTTCAGTCATTCCTCATGTGTCACAACATCCTTCTCTGTCACTGTGAATGTCTTTCAGATGGCCTATACCAGGGGCACAGACCATGAATAGAATTCAGGGAATCCATGGATTTGGATATTTTATTAGTCAAGTTTCTCCAGAGTCTATCTTTTGAGTCAGCCTGTCCTAGTCTTTATAATTTATGAATCACTATTATTGTATTTTTTGCTCTTTGTTTTTGTCATCCACAAATATGCTAAGCAAACCTTTTCTATCACAGGTTGCCACACCTGGTGCCCATCAGAATCAGCTGAGGAACTATAAAAAAACACTCTACAGTCCTACGTCACACTCAGAAATACTAACTATGCACCTAGTGATTTTATAGCACTCCTGGCACTTGTCTGTGGGTTCATATTTGGAACCCATTATTTTATACCATACATGCTATTAGAATATTATAGGTGTTGTAGTAGCTATGTCTTTTCAAGTTGACCTGCAGTACCGTTAGGTTCGAACAATTATTTATTTATATTATAGTGCTATAAAATTCATACTTCCCCATTTTGATCAGATTTGAGAAATGAACAGTTTACCTTCCTCACTTCTTTGATCTCCCATCTAACAGTAAATCTTTTCAAAAAAGAGACTGTCGTTCATTTTTCTAGTGACTTGATATAAATTTCTGATCCCTGCTTTTTCACCTAATTTCTTGCAATTCATTCCTTAAATCTTGTTTTTGATCCATTAATATCAGCTTCATTATTTGGGTTGGGTTCCTTTAGAAATCAAGACTAAGACAAGGATGTGGCGTGGTCAATTTGAGAGTGGGAGTCAAATTGGAAGGAAGTAGGGGAGAGTGAAACAAGGAAGGAGGAAAAGCCCATATACGAATGTATTACCAGGACTAGATTATGCTGGGATTTCCTGAAAAGTGTTCAGAATGCCAATCAGGTTTTTTTGGCTGTGCCACTTGGTTTGTGGGATCCTAGTTGCCTGACAAGGGATCAAATCCAGGCCCCCCTGAAGTGGATGCGTTGAATCCTAACCACTGGATGGTCAGGAAATTCCCAGTGTTGCTTTTTGTTAGTTGAGGGATGCTCTCCCTCCTCAACCTGGGGGAGTTAACCTGCTTGCTCACAGGCTGAGTGGCCCACTGTAGTGCCATTGAAAGCCCTGAGATGGGAAAATGGGAAGAGGAGCTAATGCATGTTTAAAGTGGTTTTCTGGGGATTTCCCTGGCAGTTAGTTGGTCCAGTGGTTAAGACTACAGGCTTCCACTGCAGGGTCACAGACAGGTTCAATCCCTGATCAGGGAATTAAGATCTCACATGCCATATGGTACAGCCAAAATAATAAAAATCAGTAAATCAGCATTCTGTTAATATGAGGAGTTTTCCCAGGACACCACGGCTATGACCAAAAGTGGGCTGAGGAGCTGTGACATGGGGTGCCAGTGGTACCAGCTCCAATTATCTTTTACATTTTATGGAATCTGTTGTTTTTTTCTTTTCTTTTCCCTTTCAGAAGAAAACTACATTTGTTTGTTTCTAGAATCCTCCAGTTAGAAATGACCTCATGTGTTAGTTCTCTCCATATCCTTTGACTGTAATTCATCTTTACAGGGAAATTGAACTTACGGAAAAGGAGTACGTCAAGGCTGCATATTGTCACCATGTTTATTTAACTTATATGCAGAGTACATCATGAGAAATGCTGGACTGGAAGAAACACAAGTTGGAATAAAGATTGTCGGGAGAAATATCAATAACCTCAGATATGCAGATGACACCACCCTTATGGCAGAAAGTGAAGAGGGGCTAAAAAGCCTCTTGACGAAAGTGAAAGTGGAGAGTGAAAAGGTTGGCTTAAAGCTCAACATTCAGAAAACGAACATCATGCATCTGGTCCCATCACTGCATGGGAAATAGATGGGGAAACAGTGGAAACAGTGTCAGACTTTGTTTTTCTGGGCTCCAAAATCACTGCAGATGGTGACTGCAGCCATGAAATTAAAAGACGCTTACTCCTTGGAAGGAAAGTTATGACCAACCTAGATAGCATATTCAAAAGCAGAGACATTACTTTACCAACAAAGGTTCGCCTAGTCAAGGCTATGGTCTTTCCTGTGGTCATGTATGGATGTGAGAGCTGGACTGTGAAGAAGGCTGAGCGCCGAAGAATTGATGCTTTTGAACTGTGGTGTTGGAGAAGACTCTTGAGAGTCCCCTGGACTGCAAGAAGATCCAACCAGTCCATTCTGAAGGAGATCAATCCTGGAATTTCTTTAGAAGGAATGATGCTAAAGCTGAAACTCCAGTATTTTGGCCACCTCATGCGATGAGTTGACTCATTGGAGAAGACTCTGATGCTGGGAGGGATTGAGGGCAGGAGGAGAAGGGGACGACAGAGGATGAGATGGGTGGATGGCATCACTGACTCGATGGATGCGAGTCTGAGTGACCTCCGGGAGCTGGTGATGGACAGGGAGGCCTGGCGTGCTGCGGTTCATGGGGTCGCAAAGAGTCGGACACGACTGAGCGACTGATCTGATCTGTACTGGGATTTAGTTCCAGCATTACAATGTTTGTTCACATCTTTTCAATCCCTGACACACAAAAATGGGACAATCTAGGAGGTAGAGTTTTGCTTTTTGTGTTAGGATTAAAATACTTTCTGAGATAAGTTCTAACAGCAGAAAAGTCCCTTTTGATGTCTCTTGTATTTTACAAGTCATAATTTTGACATTTGGCCTTTTTGAATGTACTGGTCAATTTAAATTTCTTTTCCTAAAGTTCATCCCTTCCTTGAATTTTCTGCTGTGGAATCATGGCTCTGTTTTCTGTGATAAATTTGAAATGTTTTCTTAAATTTAAGGAGTCACATATGACTATGTCTAAACTTTCTCTCTATGGCCGTCACACTGTTTACATTTGCTCCTTGGTTCTGGTTAGCACTGGACCCTTATTGTCTGTCTTTGTGCAATACAAAGGCTTCTGTTTTTTTCCCCCTCCTGCCCCATTCTTTCTTCTTTTTCTCTCTGTTCTGTTCCTTCTTCCTCTGAAAGCTACCTAGTGTTTTAATATGGTCTATTGAACTTTCACATTCTGAACTATCCTTTCTGCTCTCATTTATCCCATTGCCTTGGGACTCTTATTCAATGATTACAGCTTATCTGATAAACTATTTGGAGCCCAGATATTAGGAATGGTAATGTTTGGGAGACAAACATAATTGTCTTTTGTCAGGAACCTAGATCCCTGTTTCCCAAGCCCCACCTTTTTTTCCCTTATCTTTGAGACATGGGGTCACAGGAAAGATCAACTGACTATTAACACAATGGAAAAGGAATTTAGTTCTTTGGAGGGAGAAATATAAAAGTTTCAGTTCAGGTGGTTTTAACCTGAAGCAAATGTCCATGGAGTTTTCTTCAGTACATATTTTAAAATCATTTTATTTTATGGTTAAAGAAAGTTAAGAGGAAAGAGGGAGCACAGATCATAGATCTGAGAGTGGCACAGATGAAAATATTTAAGGAAAAGAGGAGACTAGGAAAAATCAGAGTGGCATTGTGAGATTATATTAAGTGTGATAAAGTGGGAGAAGGCAATGGCGCCCAACTCCAGTACTCTTGCCTGGAGAATCCCACGGATGGAGGAGCCTGGTGGGCTGCAGTCCATGGGTCGCTAGGAGTCGGACACGACTGAGCGACTTCACTTTCCCTTTTCTTTCATGCATTGGAGAAGGAAGTGGCAACCCACTCTGGTGTTCTTGCCTGGAGAATCCCAGGGACGGGGAGTCCTGGTGGGCTGCCGTCTCTGGGGTCACACAGAGTCGGACACGACTGAAGTGACTTAGCATAGCATAGCATAGCATGATAAAGTAAGTTCTGCATTTGTTTAGCCACTGTGTATCTATGTGTGTGTTTCCTGGTATACGAGATCTCACATAGTAGTTTTCAATAAATGGTAGTTAATTATGGTAAGGTGGTATTGATGTAATATTGTTGCGTAGGTATAATGATCATGGTGTATATCCCAAATATGAATGCTTCCTAACCAGCACCAGTGAAACTTGCATTCTTAGAAAAGCTATCACACTAACTTACTTTTTCGCTTGCCTTTCACTCGAAGTAAAATATGGAGTATTTCCCCATCTATTTGCCATGAAGTGATGGGACCAGATGTCATGATCTTAGTTTTCTGAATGTTGAGTTTTAAGGTACTTTTTCACTCTCCTCTTTTATCAAGAGGCTCTTTAGTTCTTCTTCGCTTTCTGCCATAAGGGTGGTGTCATCTGCATATCTGAGGTTATTGATATTTCTCCCCACAATCATGATTCCAGCTTATGCTTCATCCAGCCCAGGGTTTCTCATGATGTACTCTGCATGTAAGTTAAATAAGCAGGGTGACAATATACAGCCTTGACATACTCCTTTCCCTAATTGGAACCAGTCTGTTGTTCCATGTCCAGTTCTAACTGTTGCTTCCTGACCTGCATACAGATTTCTCAAGAGGCAGGTCAGGTGGTCTGATATTCCCATTTCTTTAAAAATTTTTCACAGTCCAGTCAACTTGTGTTCAAATATTTTAGTAGGTAAAACATACATGAAGTCTTAAAATCATTACTTTTCTTAGAAAACTCAAGCAGGCCCTGGAGATTTTAAAAACTCCACTTAATGTTAGATGACTAAATGGTATTTTGTTTTAGAATTTAAGAAACAAGAATTATTATGAAAATCTTACTGGCTTTTTTATTTTTATTTTTGAGCAGGGTAGAGTGATTGTGGAAGCTTGGGTTTTTGGAACTTCCTGTTTAAGTTGTGTTAAATAACATACAAACAAAGACACAAAGTGATACGGGTTTTGAGATAGGACTTGACTCAGTTACATAGGCAAAAACTTCAAAATGCATTGTTAGCATTAGAAGAATAAGCCACTTTTCTTGAATTATTTGTTCCTTTCCGAGTAACATGGATATTTATAGAAATATGGTTTTATTTTTTCCTTGATAATTTGATCATTTGATAACCTAATTTTACTGGATAGTTTCCTTACCACTTTAGTTTTAATGTCCATATTCCTTAACTTTTTGTTAACAACCAGGAGAATTAGCATCAATAATACTTACTAATAAATAATGTTAACATTTGTTGAGTCAGTTTGTGCAATAATACATAAAGTCTTCATGAGTATTATCTCACTTTATCTAAATAACCTATGAGTTCAAATATTTTGGGGCTTCCCTGGTGGCTCAGTAGTAATGAATCTGCCTGCAGTGCAGAGGACGTGGGTTTGATCCCTGGGTCTGGAAGATCCCCTGGGGAAGGAAATGGCAACCCACTCCAGTATGCTTGCCTGGAGAATCCCATGGACAGAGGAGCCTGGAGGGCTACAGTCCGTAGGGTCTCAAAGAGTCAGACACGACTTAGTGACTAAGCACAGCCCAGCCCAGAGTTGATATTTCATAACAAATTCAACCTAAAATTACAAGGAGTAACAATGCTTAGTTGCAAAATTTATATTGTGGTAAAAATAATTTTGACAACAGTGAATGTTGTTTGGATCACAAGTTACATCAAGCTGCTTTATATACTTCACATCTTGTCAGAAAGTTGAGTCTCCATTACCATACAAATTTTTAACAGCTATATGTCCTAGGTCAAAGTACTGTTTTAGCAGTGGCATTCAGAACTCAAAGTAAATAAAGGATTTTCCATATTTCAGAATCCATTTAACTGCACAGTCAGGGAATTTCCAAGTAACCTTCAACTGGAATGGATTATCTGCAATGTAATGCCATGCTGAAATGCAAATATCAGTTCATTTCAGTTGCTTATTTGTGTCTGACTGTTTGCGACCCCATGAACCACAGCACACCAGGCCTCCCTATCCATCACCAACTCCCAGAGTTTACCCAAACTCATGTCCATTGAGTTGATGATGCCATCCAGCCATTTCATCCTCTGTTGTCCCCTTCTCCTCCTGCCCTCAATCTTTCCTAGCATCAGGGTCTTTTCAGATGAATCAGCTCTTTTCATCAGGTGGCCAAAGTATTGGAGTTTCAGCTTCAACATCAGTCCTTCCAGTGAACACCCAGGACTGATCTCCTTTAGATGTACTCTCATGATGTACTCTGCATATAAGTTAAATAAGCAGGGTGACAGTATACAGCCTTGACGTACTCCTTTCCCTAATTGGAACCAGTCTGTTGTTCCATGTCCAGTTCTAACTGTTGCTTCCTGACCTGCATATATGTTTCTCAAGAGACAGGTCAGGTGGTATTCCCATCTCTTGAAGAATTTCCCAGTTTATTGTGATCCACACAGTCAAAGGCTTGGCATAGTCAGTAAAGCAGAAGTAGATGTTTTTCTGGAACTCTCTTGCTTTTTTGATGATCCAGAGGATGTTGGCAATTTGATTTCTGGTTCCTCTGACTTTTCTAAAACTGGCTTGAACATCTGAAGTTCATGGTTCACGTATTGTTGAAGCCTGGCTTGGAGAATTTTGAGCATTACTTTGCTATCATGTGAGATGAGTGCAATTGTGTGATAGTTTGAGCATTTTTTGGCATTGCCTTTCTTTGGGATTGGAATGAAAACTGACCTTTTCCAGTCCTGTGGCCACTGCTGAGTTTCCCAAATTTGCTGACATATTGACTGCAGCACTTTCACAGCAACATCTTTTAGGATTTGAAATAGCTCAACTGGAATTCCATCACCTCCACTAGCTTTGTTCCTAGTGATGCTTCCTAAGGCCCACTTGACTTTGCATTCCAGGATGTCTGGCTCTAGGTGAGTGATCACACCATTGTGATTATCTGGGTTGTGAAGATCTTTTTTGTACAGTCACTCTAATATAATTCTATAAATACCTTTAAAGTAATGATTATATTCAATTAAAATCACTTGTTTGTGGGCTGGTACCAATATTTGCCAGTCCCTGTTTGTATGAAAAGAAATTTTCAAAGGTGACATATATAAAATCATTACAGATGAACATTAACAGGTGACACTGATGTTGAGGATAGGAAAAACCAACTATATAAAGGAGTCCTAGTTAAATGAAATGCTCCTTCCAAATTCATTTCATTCTTCCCATGGGCAGAACTTCATTATAAAAACTTAAACTGTAGCAATATGTTTATAGTTATAGAAGTCCCTACATAGTAGCTTTTGATTTTGCTTTTTTTGAGTAAAAACATATTTACTCTCTGGCCTTTTAAATAAAAAGTGCTAAACAATTACTCATTTGTTTTAAAGTATTCTCATTATTATCCAAACACAAAACTCTATTCCTGAGGTTTCAACTGTCAGTATAGGCAAAAAAAAAAAAAAAAAAAAACATAATTTCTGGAACAGACTTTACCATTTAATCCAACTTCTTTGATTTGGCGGATGCTAGTCATTGGCAACCCACTCCAGTGTTCTTGCCTGGAGAATCCCAGGGACGGGGGAGCCTGGTAGGCTGCTGTCTATGGGGTTGCACAGAGTCGGACATGACTGAAGCGACTTAGCAGCAGCAGTCATTAGTAGAAGTGAAAAGAGAACTAAGACATTCTTATTTTTTGTCTAGTATCCTTTCTAGTATACTTTATATGCAGGTGTTCATGCTGGGTTCTAAGGAGAATTATGAAAAACAGTGCCTGAATCAAGTGATGTACTATATCAGCCATGGTTTTAGGGAGAAACAAATGGCACACTAAAATGGAGTAACTGAGGATCATTATAGGGTTTCCCTCATAGCTCAGTTGGTAAAGAATCTGCCTGCAGTGCAGCAGACCCAGGTTCGATTCCTGGATCAGGAAGATCCCCTGGAGACGGAAATGGCAACCCACTCCAGTATTCTTGCCTGGAGAATCCAATATACAGGAGCCTGGCAGGCTACAGTCCATGGGGTCGCAAGAGTCGGATACGACTTAGCGATTAAACCACTACCACAGGATCATTTAGTAAAGAACTATTTATAAAAGTGAGCACCAGGAACTGGGCCTGTCCGGTGCGGGGTGTGGGTGACTGGCAGTGGCGTTGCCACTTGGCATTACCCACCAAGTGAGGAAGGGAGTTTCCCTGGTGGCTCAGATGGTGCCTGCAATGCAGGAGACCCAGGTTCAACCCCCGGGTTGGGAAGATACCCTGGAGAAGGTAACGGCTACCCACTCCAGTGTTCTTGCCTGGAGAATTCCATGGACAGAGGAACCTTGGCAAGCTGCATACAGTCCAAGGGGCTGCAAAGAGATGGACACAACTGAGTGACTAACACTTTCACTTTAATTTGTAAAAGTGTGAAGAGAAGTAACGGAAATAACTCTTAACTACTGCCTGAAGAGACAAGGGATAAAACGCTGGGAGATACAGAAGAAGGTTCCTCACAGGAGCTGCAGCTTTAGAGGAGGAATTGAGCCACTGTGAGCCTGTGCCGTCTCAGAGGGAGCTGATGGTATCCTCACCTATAAATACCTCGGCCTCACTCTCCTCCTGCCCCCTCCTCTCCTGCTGGTGCCTCCTGTAGTCCCCCATGAAAAGCCAGATGACAACCTCTTGATGCAGTCCAAAATGCTCAACCTCCTAACAGAAAACTGCCATTTAGAGAGTGGATCTGAAGGGACAAATAGAGAATATACAGCGTAGGGAGCAAAATTGTTTATACAGCAATGCACGCTAACATAGTCTTAAGTGTGAACAATCTAGGCAA
This sequence comes from Tragelaphus eurycerus, assembly GCA_935064755.1. Lineage (NCBI taxonomy): Eukaryota > Metazoa > Chordata > Mammalia > Artiodactyla > Bovidae > Tragelaphus > Tragelaphus eurycerus. The sequence continues at coordinate 17,309,002 of CAKXYN010000028.1, read as the reverse complement.
CATATATTTTGGACAATAGCATATAAACAGATGAAATACCATTTTCTGACCATTTCTGTAGTGCTTTATGTTTTATAAAGTACATTCTTAATTTTATATTCACAACAGGTTTAAGATAGTGCATTGTTTTATATGCTGGCATCTGGAACAAAAATAGCTTAGCCCCTGGTTTTCTAAGTGGGTAGGCTGCTTCTTCCATTCCATAAAGTTGTTCTGTTCTCTAATAGAAGCAAATGTTGTTTTTAGTGATTAAGAACTCAGCTTCAGCAGTAGACCAAGTACTATAAGCCAGGAAGGCAAGTAATGTATTATAATTATTTATCATTTGAAAATTCTTTACTTTCACATTCTAAAATTTTATTTACTTATTTCTTTAGCTGCATCAGGTCTTAGTTTGGCACTTGGGATCTTCAATGCAGCAGGCAGGATCTTAGTTACAGCAGGGGAGACTCTCTTAGTTGTAGCATGTGGGACCTCCTGTTTCCTGACCAGGGATCGAACCCAGGTCCCCAGCATTGGGAGCCTGGAGTCTTAGCCACTGGACCACCAGGGAAGTCCCATTTACTTTCACATTTTGGTAAACTGATCTTTGCTGAGGGATAAAAGAGACTTACATTGTAGAGATTCTTGGTATGATGCTATGCTATGCTAAGTCACTTCAGTCGTGTCCGACTCTGTGTGACCCCATAGACGGTAGCCCACCAGGCTTCCCCATCCCTGGGATTCTCCAGGCAAGAACACTGGAGTGGGTTGCCATTTCCTTCTCCAATGCATGAAAGTGAAAAGAGAAAGTGAAGTCGCTCAGTCATGTCCGACTCTTAGCGACCCATGGACTGCAGCCTACCAGGCTCCTCCGTCCATGGATTTTCCAGGCAATCTTGGTATGATAATGAATTGCAAATATTCCTGTGAAATATTGTTATTAAAATTCTGGCTCTTGTAGGTAGAAAGACCAGTTTGAGTTCTTGCTCTGCCACTCACCTGCCATGTAAACTTGGTCAGTTACATCTCTCGCAGCCATGATTAATTGTAAAAATGAGGACAGCAGGTCATACGGTAAGCAAGTTCTTGCTAGGGGTCACACAGAGTCGAACACGACTGAAGTGACTTAGCAGCAGCAGCAATAGTATTAATAGGCTACATAATCACAATTTCAAATTTATAAAATGGGAAAAGTGGGACTTGAATGGTGGTACAGTGGATAAGAATCCACCTGCCAGTTCAGGGGATACGGGTTCGATCCCTGGTCGGAAAAGATTTCACACGCTGCAGAGCAATGAAGCCCAGTACCACAGCTAGAGATCATGTGCTCTAGAGCCTATGTGCTGCAGCTCCTGAAGCCCACATGCCCTGGAGCCCATGCTCAGCAACAGGAGAAGCCACCACCATGAGAAGCTCACATACTGCAGTGAAGAGTAGCCCTTGCAACTAGATAAAGCATGCAGGCATAGCAGTGAAGACCCAGTGCAACCACAAATAAATAATAAGTAACTAATGTGACAAGTTACAGGTTAATTCTTTCTACAAATATTTATTAAGCAGCTCTTATGTGCTAGGTGCTCACTTTGCTAGATGGTGGGATGACCTTGTCCTCCTAGAGGCTGAAGGTGCATAATTTGCATCTGATTTATTTAATAGTTGGTGAATCAGTAAATAGTGCCTGTCCTGACTCCATGTTGCCAGGTTGATAGTTTATTGAGCTGAGTTCATTAACTATCAGCTACAAAAAAGAGTAGGTTAGTTTATTTTGTAATAGTTTCATGGTCAAAAATTAGCACAATTTCCCATTGTGCTGGACTCACTAATCTCAGCAGAATGCTAGGTTTGTGTGCATTTGTCCCCTAATGAGTGAGTAACCATTAATTGGGGGAGGGGACGGGGGAAAGATAGTTAAGAAGTCTTTTTAAATTTTTACTAATATATTGATCATTGACAGACCTTAATGTAACAGTTCGTTCCCTTTTCTTTGCCAGTTGGAGTAACTAATGGTGAGTATTATTTGTGCAGCACTGTCAGAAGGCTTCATGTTTGAAAATAAATTGATAGCAAACAAAAGAGTCAATAGTTGCTCTAAGTTTTTAGATAGGGTCTCTAGAGTTATTTGAAACTTGCTTTTGATCTGTCGGTTTCTTCAGCTGATCCATGTTACATTGTAGTATTAGCTAATTTAAATTAGTTTCCAGATTTTCATGATTTTATACATGGAAAATTAGTGTTTAGTGGTCTCTTACATGGTAAAATTTTTATTTAAATGTTAAATTTATCTCTGTATTTAAGATATTAAAGTCATTTTGCCTATGCAAAGCATAAAACTTTTAGTACATTTTATTTCATATGTTTGGGATACTGTGGGATACTTTGATGATCCCTGGGGACATCTGATTTTTTTTTTTTTTTTGACTTGAGGTTCCATTTTCATTGACAGATCAAGTCATTATGGGGCTATTATCTTTGCTTAATTTTTATCTGTTATCATGACTAAAGTTGTTCACTCAAATAACAAATACTGCTGCCAACTTGAGTAATTTCCACCTGACTGATAAAAATGCCAAATGAAAAGTGGTAAAATTTAATATTAAGTGGAAAAGTAGTTTTGTTAGTATACATTTTTAAATTTCTTAATTAAAATCTACTTTGATGCTTTTTATGATAATTTTCTTTTATATTTCTACCTCCTAAATTTAATAATCTGTTCTTAAAAAAAAGAAAGCAAGAAAGGGCATAGTAAATGTATCTGTTACTTAAAATTTTACCCCTGAGAAGTTATATAAACCAGTGGTGAAAGAAAAAGTGAAAATTGTTAGTTTCTCAATCACGTCTGACTCTTTGTGACCCCATGGACTGTAACCCGGAATTCTGCAGTGAAATACTGGAGTGAGCAGCCATTCCCTTCTCCAGGGGATCTTCCCAATCCAGGAATCCAACCCAGGTCTTCTGCATTGCAGGCAGACTCTTACCATCTGAGCCACCAAGGAAACCCCAGTTCTAAACAAAAATAAATAAAACACAGAAAAAAGCCTAGTAAATGTATCTGTTACTTAAAATTTTACCCATGACAAGTTATATAGACAAGTGGTAAGAAAACACTTAAAAAAAATAGGTTTGTTTATTTTTATTTTGTTGGCTATGGTGGGTCTTCGTTGCAGTGTGTGGGCTTCTCATTGCAGTGGCTTTTCGTTGCAGAGCACAGGCTCTAGGCACGGTGGCTTCAGTAGCTGCAGCGCTGGCTCAGTAGTTGTGTCGCACGGACTGTTGCTCCCCAGCATGTGGGATCTTCACAGACCAGGGATCAATCCAGTGTCCTTTGCATCCTTCGCATTGCAAGGCAGATTCTTAACCACTGGACCACCAGGGAAGCCCAGAAAATATTCTTACATATACCTGTTTACTTTCCTACATAGTCCTTTTTATATAAAATGTCCCTTATGTTTTAGAGATGTAGCCATTTGACAGAATAAGAGTTCTTTGTTTGTGGTCCTGAATCTTTATTATATTGGCAATGTGGTAGTTCATATTGAATAATCTAAGTCATGATTGTTGCTTTCTAAAGGAACTTCCAGTTGCTACTTTCAAAAAACTTTATTAAAGAATTCCTCCATTGTAACCTTTAAGTATTTCTTTTAATTGGTCAGCTACATTTAGAGATTAAGAAATAGGAAGTAGAGAATAGGAACCAAGGAAATTGGGAAGGTTTAACTCAGATGTAGAAAGTGGTAAGCAGATTTTTTTTGTTAGATTTTCCTCCATGGATTTGGGGAGATAATCGTATGTGAATTTGGTTGGAAAGATGAGTTGGTAGAATTATAAAAGGAGAAGGGGTGGCAGAGAATGAGATAGAATCACTAACTCAATGTACATGAATTTGAGCAAACTCCAGGAGATGGTGGAGGACAGAAGAGCCTGGCGTGCTACAGTCCATGGGCTTGCAGAGTCCAGCGTGACTTAGCAACAGCAACAACAAATCCTTAGGGGAAGACTTGTCTCATTTAAAACCAAATAGTTCCTTTGTTTTACTTGACTGCTTACAGGTAGATGTTTTTAGTTGAGTGATTTTAGGCAGAGAGTAGGAAAGACAAAGAAAAATCACTTAATTACTCTGGTCCTTGTTTTCTTTATCTGTGAAATGAGAACACTGGAATTAACTTCTAAATTCCCCTAAGTTCAAATATACTCTGAATATTTCTAACAGGAGCGTATCATAATATATGGCTTTGAAGTTTGATTTTACTCTATAAAGTAGATAAAATTGATTGGAAGCTGTTGAAAGTGATCAAGGCCTAATATGATAAAAATTCAAAAATACTGTTATGACAAAAAATCAGAAACATGTAGATCGAATTGAATTGTTATGGGGAAGAGGAAAGAGGAACTAAAAAATGAGTCATTTATTCACTCAACAAGTTACTTTAATTATTTATAAAAAGTGATCTCATAGGTTGAAGGTAATAATACCTGTGTATATAAAGCTCCCACAGAGTAACTAATGTAGTAAACACAAGGTTTTCAGAGCCTCTTTTGTTGCCTGTGGTTTGCCATACTTGAGGTTGCCTCCCCCCTTCAACTAGGTTTTACTTTTAGTCGCAATGAGGTTGGAATTTGAGGACACTAAAAGACTTGAGACTGATTAAAAGTCACCATTTGTACTCTTTCAAATGCATTCAGATCAGATCAGTCGCTCAGTCATGTCCGACTCTGCGACCCCATGAACTGCAGCACACCAGGCCTCCCTGTCCATCACCAACTCCCGGAGGTCACTCAGACTCACATCCATCAAGTCAGTGATGCCATCCAGCCATCTCATCCTCTGTCGACCCCTTCTCCTCCTGCCCCCAATCCCTCCCAGCATCAGAGTCTTCTCCAATGAGTCAACTCTTCACATGAGGTGGCCAAAATACTGGAGTTTCAGCTTTAGCATCATTCCCTCCAAAGAAATTCCAGGGCTGATCTCCTTCAGAATGGACCGGTTGGATCTCCTTGCAGTCCAAGGGACTCTCAAGAGTCTTTTCCAACACCACAGTTCAAAAGCATCAATTCTTCAGCGCTCAGCCTTCTTCACAGTCCAGCTCTCACATCCATACATGACCACAGGATAGACTATAGCCTTGACTAGGCGAACCTTTGTTGGCAAAGTAATGTCTCTGCTTTTGAATATGCTATCTAGGTTGGTCATAACTTTCCTTCCAAGGAGTAAGTGTCTTTTAATTTCATGGCTGCAGTCACCATCTGCAGTGATTTTGGAGCCCAGAAAAATAAAGTCTGACACTGTTTTCACTGTTTCTCCATCTATTTCCCATGAAGTGATGGGATCAGATGCCATGATCTTCGTTTTCTGAACGTTGAGCTTCAAGCCAACCTTTTCACTCTCCACTTTCACTTTCATCAAGAGGCTTTTTATTTCCTCTTCACTTTCTGCCATAAGGGTGGTGTCATCTGCATATCTGAGGTTATTGATATTTCTCCCAGCAATCTTGATTCCAACTTGTGTTTCTTCCAGTCCAGCATTTCTCATGATGTACTCTGCATATAAGTTAAATAAACATGGTGACAATATACAGCCTTGACGTACTCCTTTTCCTATTTGGAACCAGTCTGTTGTTCCATGACCAGTTCTAACTGCTGCTCCTGACCTGCATACAGATTTCTCAAGAGGCAGATCAGGTGGTCTGGTATTCCCATCTCTTTCAGAATTTTCCACAGTTTATTGTGATCTACACAGTCAAAGCATTACCCAAACAATATTTAGCTATTACCTACAATGATTTCCACCCTCTCTCCAAATGGGCTGGACATGTTTGAAGACGGGAAATCTCCATAATCTGAATGGTTTCTGGGCCCATAGTTCTGGGCACTGATAGTTCTAATGATTGAAGACAGGATGGAGTGGGCAGATTGCAAGAGGGTATCAAAGCCTGGAGCCGAACCCTTAGAGGGAATTTCTAGATTTTTTCCTACAGCAGTATTCTAACCCTCTTCAAGTATTCCTCTTGGGGCAAAGATTATACATTATTGGCGAAATTCACTCTCTGCTCATGGCGAAATACCATTGGGATTCTCCATTGTGTTGTTTGGGAACACAAAGCTCATGTGTCTGCTTAAACATATTAGAGAGTCCTAAATATCAGGAGAGTCAAGAAGAATTCCTAAACGTAGGGACTTTCAGCAGAGAATTTGCATGTTATTTTATTTTCCCTATATATATATAATTATTTTACCAGTAAGACTGGTGTCTGGTTGGTTCATCATTCTTAAGTTTAAACTATATCTGTTCTCAGATAAGTTATAATGGGCAATCACAGAAAAAAACAACAACAATAATCTGTTATAATTTGCTTTGTTAGGCAGGGGGTATGCCTGCCTAGGACTAGATAGTTCCTTTGTTTTACTTGAATGTCTGTGCAGTTTGTGGATCTTTCAGCTCTGTGAGCAGTATAGAGTTGATGTGGGGGTGGAGAGGAGCGGAGCAATGCAGCCTGCTTAGTAGCTGAGAAGCAGTACAGTAAAGTGTTTGAGAGCCTGGGCTCTGGCATAGATTCTAGAGGAACATGTCTTTAGGTTTTAGGTTGATCTTAGATCAATCTTAAATCCCCAGAAGGCCATTGTGATTTCCCAATTTTCTCTCCAAATCACAGTCAAGTTTGTAGCATATTCCTATTGATTGAGGTGTGGAACTTTTTTTCTCTTTTGCTCTTGTTCATAAAAATATTTATTAAGAGATTCCTCATGTGATCCTGATGCAGAAGGAAATGGCAACTCACTCCAGCATTCTTGCCTGGAGAAACCCATGGACACAGGAGCCTGGCAGGCTACAGTCCACGGGGTTGCAAGAGTCGAACATGACTTAGCGACTAAACCACCACCACCACCATGTGATCCTGAATTGTTACATGTTTTAGTAAGGTCTTTTAATATTAGCTATTATTAATTTAATCTTTTGCTTAAACTATACTAAAAAATTATTTTTGTTGTTGTTCAGCAACTGAGTTGTGTCTGACTCTTTGTGACCACATGGACTGTAGCCCACCAGGCTCTTCTGTTCATGGGATTTCCCAGACACGAATACTGGAGTGGGTTGCCACTTTCTTCTCCAGAGCATCTTCCTAGACCAGGGATTGAACCCATATCTCCTGCATTGGCAAGTGGAATTTTTACCACTGAGCCACCTGGGAAGCCCCACTGAAAATTATACAGTAACTTAAAAGGAAAACACTGTTTATATTAGGGGGAAAAACGGAAGTTATAGGCTTGCAATTCCTTTTTTTTTTTTTTTCCTCAGTTATTTTTGGTACATTCTCCCCAGAATATGTATCTCTCAGTAGGAATGTAGAGACCATGTCTGAGATGGAGATAAAATTCTGCTTAACGATAGGGTAGAGAAACCAGTTGAGGTATGTACCAAGTTATACATCTAGAAGGACACGGATCTAGAAGAGAAGCAGGTAGGTAAAAACTTGAAAACATCTAGAGTGGATAAGAGATTAAGAATACTGATAAGATAGATGCTATTTCATATATTTAGAAAATGACTCTCTGTGCTTGAATTCCCTTAGCATAACTAACGAGACTTTGGTGTGTTAAACTGTTTTAAAATGATTCTGAAAGATTAAAAATAAAGTAGGTGTTTTAATTCAATTTAAGAACATCAAATGATAAAAACAAGTCTCATAAGATCAATAGGCTATAAATGTTTTAGTTGGTACTTTTAAAGATTAAAGCTCTTTTTCAAACATTCTATGACTTCAGTAGTTCATATTTTTCCCACTCAACCTATATTTGTACCCTCCCTTTAAATATTGTTGTTTCTAGTTTGGAACTTTTGAGAAAAAAGCCCAAACTTACATGTACGTTTTAAGTGCTATCTTATAAATTCTGAATTATCAGTACAGCTTTAGGAAAAAAATTCATTGGAGTTGCCTGGCATGTTCAAGGACCACCTAGTATAGCTCAGAGAGAATTATAGGAGAATAATTGGAAACAAAAAGTAAACATTACCTTTGAGGAACTCAGCTATAAATGGGAGCAAAGAAATGGAATAGAGGCTGAATGTAAGATCATGAAAAAGTTTGTGTGTGTGTGAGAGGTGAGAAATTGCAGCATGTTTATAGTCTAATGGGAATGATGGGAATGATTTAGTACAGAAAAAATGATGATGGAAGAGCAAGGGAGAGAGCTGCTTGTGAAGCATTCTCAGGTGGACACCTGGATTGGATCTTGGGATCAAACCCATGGAGGAGGGCATGGCAACCTACTCCAGTATTCTTTCCTGGAGAATTCCACGGACAGAGGAAGCCTGATGAGCTACAGTCCATGGGTCACAGAGTCGGACCCTTCTGAAGCAAGATGCGGGTACCTGCAGATTGGATCTAGACCATTTATGGAAAAATGAGTCATTGACTAGAGCTCGGCAAGTTCAACTGTAGTAACAGAATGAAATGCAGGATATACGGGATCAGGTATTGGAGGGTAATCTGATGATTTGATGATCTTTTAAAATTATTTTTGGAAAGAAATCTCATTAAAAGCTTAAATAATTATCCTTTCAGCATAGTAGTAGAAAGAGAATAAAATTTGAAGGGCGATAAATCTGAGTTCAGATACTCGCTCTGCGATTTACTGCTGCTGCTGCTGCTGCTGCTAAATCACTTCAGTCGTGTCCGACTCTGTGCGACCCCATAGACAGCAGCCCACCAGGCTCCCCCGTCCATGGGATTTTCCAGGCAAGAGTACTGGAGTGGGGTGCCATCGCCTTCTCCACCGCAATTTACTAGCTGACACCTAATAGAACTTGGTTCACAATGTCCCTGTATTTAGGATTGCAAGAAATATTAATGGAATTCACTCCAAGGTGGTTCAAATAAACCTTAAAAGAAGGAACAAGCCTAAGAGTATGATCAAGGGATGGTTAGGCAGCTCGAGAGCTAGTAATACTAGAAAGCTGTAATCTCACCTGAGGCTGATAGAACAAGGATGGGAATAGTGTTTCCAGAGTCACAGCTGAAGTGGTGAAGGGAAGACCAACTGATTAAGAACTGTAGTCATGGAGGCAGCAGAAAAGACACAACCATTTTCCTCTCCTCCCACACTCCAGTTTCCTGCCATCATCTCCCAACCTAAGTGGAAGTGAGCTGCATGGCAGCTTGGGAGATGCAGAGTGTGGGGGTCAGCCTCCCCATCACGGAGAGGACGACGAAGAAGGGATCTGAGAGGCAAATGGAGAATACTTAGTGTAATCACTAAGCCTGAACTTCTCCATATGTAAATGGGGTTACTTGCAAAATTGTTGTGATTCTACATGGCTGTCAAGCACCTGCCATATCACTAGCACATAGTAGTGCTGATAATCTAAGATGGTGTAGCATAATACACATATATGTATGGCTGACTTCCTTCATCGTTCACCTGAGACTGTCACAATATTGTTAATCAGCTATACCCCGATACAAAGTGAAAAAAAGAAGAGATCATTTAGCATAATGTTTAAGAACCCTTAAAAGCTTTGGAATGAGACAGATATGAATTTAATTTCTATCTCTGCCGCTTACTAGTCATGTGACTCTGGGCAGGGTACTTCACCTTTTTAGTCTCCGTTGTGTCATTTGTAAAATGGGGAAATAGGCTTACCACAAAGAATTCTAGTAAAGATTAAAGAAGCCATCGTGTATTAGGCATCTGACAGTGCTGGTGCATAGCGTGCAGTCTAAATCGCCACAGCTGTAATCATATGTTTTGATTGATTGGTAAGAATAGTAAATGAGACTAGTTTCCAAGTAATACTAGTCTCCACCCCCACCACACACCCCGCCCCCCCCTCTTTTTTTGGCCCTTATTCTCAGGTTTCCACCCCACCACACACAGAGAGACACACACAGAGACACACACACCCTTTTTTTCTTGCCCTTATTCTTAGGTTTTCTGACTGGGGCCTTTATTTGTCATGCAGGGGTCCAGATGACTGTCACTGCACTTTAGACCATTAGAAAGTACAGCTGTGCAGTTTTAGTTTAGCTTTTTAGGGTGTCCATTTATTTTATGTTTTTGGTTTATGGTCAATAAACATAGTTAAATGGGCCTAAAGTTGAAAGGCACAGAAAAAGTTGAAAGTACTGAAATTTGGGAAATTAACCTAGATTTATACACGAAGCTCAAGTGAAAAATGCTGAAAATAAAGTATGTTTTAACAGTTAATTCACAGCTGTCACACAATAGCTAATCTTTCAAATTTCACATAAATGTCACAGTTCTCTGAGCTTAACTTGAGGACACATATATGTTTTTCTTCTTGGCTACATTAGGGAACAATGAAGTAAAACCTCATTGACGTAATTGAACCTGATAACATCTCCTGGTTGTGCTGCTGATGTCTCACTGTGGTGTTGGTGGTTTCATAGAGCTCTGTAAAGCATGTTGGACTTACAAACATATTCAAACAGAAACTTTTATCAGGATTCAACTTTTTAACCACAAAGAAAAGCTGAGTTTATAAAAGCACAGTTTTGGGTTTACTTTATCAAATCAACTGAAAGAATTTTTTTAAATAATGGACATCTCATGTGTTACTTAAATTATGAGAAAATGCTGTTTTTAAAATTATTTTTGAACAGATGTCTACAGTGTGTGAAAATACTAATTTCTGATACTGTGTAATATTTGAATTTAGATGGAAAGAGACAAATGGAGTACTGGAAGCTCCTAAAAACAGCAATTAAAATTCATCCTTTCATGAAATGACATCTTATCATATAATAGAACCATGTTTTGAGAACATCCCATAGTCACTAAAACTCTTTTTTTACTTGATTCAAAATTTAATAATATTTGAATTATTTATCCTTATATTTATTTATAAGATTTCCTTTGGTATTGAGAGTGAAGTTTAGGTTTTGCTGACTTTGGAACAATTGATATAGAGCATATACTGGCTACTTGGAAGTAAAATTTTAAAAGAGCTACGTGTTATTTTGGAGGAATGAATGCTTCTACCAATGTTTCTTAAATTTTTAATATTCATGCACCATCCACTGTGTATTCAGTATGTGCGGTGGTTACCTACCAGTATTAAATAAATGTATTAAAATGACTCAGTTTTTAAAAATGAAATTAGTGAACATTGTTTGCAATATTAAAGATATTTGTTTTAGCTCACCGATGAGTCAAACGGTTGTGTGTTGTAGATTCACAACCTGTATAACACAGTCTGTGTATCCAACCAGATTCTTTTCTCTATTTTCTTAAATTGAAAAAATTAAAGCAAAATTGTAATTTACAGTGGAATGCAGCAAGTAGTTTTTTTGACTGTTGATTCTGAAAACTGAAATTCAACATGGACCCTGTAATCATAAAGAGATTTCTCACTGAAGATTACTTTTGAGGCTGTGTCTATTGCTAAGTTAATAGACATTGTCATGCTTAAAAACTTGAGAAATAGAAGCTCTTTGCATTTTATTGAAAACATACTTCTATCTACTATTTATAGTTTTTATTTGCACTCCATTTTCCCACAGCACACCCAAAAGATGTACTTTGTGTGGCCAAACATTGAATGCATTTACTCTTACACTATTTCTCTACCACTGAAACGTGCCCAGCGTGTGTGTTTTAACCACCAGCCGTTTTCTGTGAATAAAGCAGTGATAGATCTGCAGTTAAGAGATATTCTCATTGTTTAGCCAGGCTCTTCTTTGCTGTGCAATAACTGATTCAGAACTAATTCCAGCACATTTTCAAGTCTCTATCATAGTTCACAAAATAATGATTAAATAGGAAAAAAAATCCTATTTTGTAGTATGGGTTTTTCAGGGATAAACATAAAAAGGTTGCCCCCATCTTCTGTTGTGTGTATTGAACATAAACCAAGAACCGGTCTAGATTCATCCCATGTGTGCATCCACTCTCTGCAGCCCCATGGAGTGTAGCCCTCCAGGCTCCTCTGTCCATGGGATTCTCCAGGCAAGAATACCGGAAGGGTTGTCAGTGCCTTCTCCAAGGATCTTCCCGACCCAGAGATTGAACCCAGGTCTCCTGTACCGTGGGCAGACTCTTACCATCTGAGCCACCAGGAAAGCCCCTAAAGTATTTGCTGTGTACAAATACGACAGTAATTACTCTTAGCTTATATGCCTTTTCAGTTCTGTGATGTCCCAAGGTGTTGCACAGTAAATACATTTTGGAGATTTTTTTGGTCTGTTCTCTCTTCCAGCATAAAGTTTATCATTTGTGTGGCTAATTTTACACATCTCTTGGCAATAGTTTATCTTCTTTATATGCTTTTCCTTTGGGGAGCACAGAATATGAATGGTGCCTCCAGTTTATGTCACTTCTATTTTAGGAACAGAAATCTTCAGTTTCATATAAAAAGCTTTATGTGATTGTTCTGGAAAAGTTCTAAAGTTCTACTGGTTTACCAAAAAGGCTTCACATTTTGTTTGACTGTCATAAAAGTTTCAAAATAGATAACATGCAGTCTTAAAAAAAAAAATCCAGTTTTTAGATGGTCACTGTTGTATGGTTTAGTAATATTTTTGCTTTTATGGTTTTGTGTGGTATTATCACACCCACAGATTTGCAGTGAGTTTGTATTAGAGTATTGTTCTTGATTTAGGCTTAATATCTATTTGGAGTTATTTATGTTACTGTTTTTGTTAGTACCTTGAGCTTTAGGAAACCAATTTTGAGCCATTTATTTTTTTGACTGGCAACGTAAGGTGTAACACAAGCCAGGAATGCAAATTCAACAGATAAAAGCAATAATATTCAAATGACATGAAATATCAAATTTTATATCAAATTGGTATAAACATCTCTAAACATTTACTCTTCATTTCTGTACTCTCTTATTGTGTACCACACATTGAGTAACTCTGCTCTAAGATGTGTCTCACTGCAGCTGTATGATTTCTGGATCATACATCTTCCACTACTTACGCAGAAATTTTGTTTTCTCAGAATCACTAATATTCTACTTGTCCAGTTTACACAGAAGTCAGTCTACCAGCAATTTTTGGCTTTCACTGTATCTATTTCAGTTCCTAATATGCAGGGGATTTCAGACTAAGACCTGCTGCTTTTTGGCAAATGTATTTTTGATCACAGAGAAAGTGACTGCAAATAAGACTGAGCTACTGCTCAAGAGTTTATTCAAAGCCAGAGTAGCAGGTGGGAAGCAAGGAATGTTAAGAAACCCTCATGATGAAAGTATGCTGGAGTTAGCAAGAAATCAACTTCTACTCAGACTGATGAGGAGGAGAAATGAGGCACAGGTATGTCACCATTTGGTGGTACCCTTGTAGAAGAAATGTGGGAGTATAGATTGGACAATAGCATGTTAGTCAAGTTTGCAGACTCAGATGCAAATCTCATAGGTAATCTTTAGTGACCCAACCAGTGGTCCTGTCTTCATTCCTTTTTTTTTTAGTGAACTTAAGGAAACATCAGATTTACAAATGTCATGATGATGGGAAGAATGGTAAATAGGCTAGTCAACATTCCACTCTCTAAAGAAATTTGGACAGGCTAAAATCAGGACCGAAGTCAGGTATTGCACTTGGGACTAAAAAGCCAGTTGTGTAACCATAACATGCAAATAGAACATGTATTCCCTGGTGGCTCAGATGGTAAAGAATCGGCCTGCAATACAAGAGACCCAGGTTCGATCTCTGGGTCAGGAAGATGCCCTGGAGAAGGGAATGGCAACCCACTCCAGTATTTTTGCCTGGAGAATTCCATGGATGGAGGAGCCTGGCAGACTACAGTCCATGGGGTCGTAGAGTCAGACATGACTGAGCAACTAACACTTTCACTACTTTTTATGACAAGTATACAAGAAACTTAAGGATTTTAGGTTACTTTAATCTTAATGTGAATGTTCTTAGGAAGTTATTAGTGTCTTAAACTGCATTAATTAATGTCTTTATATGCTGGTTAAATCACAGCCTGAAGCAGTTATATGAGGACCACACTTAGGCCTATATAAAATACTGTGTAAATTTGATGAGTCTACTAATATATATTAAATTCTTTTCATGTTGCTGTACCATAGCAATTTTGCAGGTATTAATTAGTCCATGAATTTTGTAAGAGGTCTGGATTTTCTTTGGGAAGAAATATGTTTCTCTTCACTGGCAAGAGATGACCTTCTGCAAGGATGTTGACAAGGAGTTGGTGATAATGACAAATAATGATTTTTAAAAGGGGTTGCCAAGCTGTAGCCCACTAACCAAATCCTCCTAGCAACCTTTTTTGTGTGGCCACAGAGCTAAGAATATTTGTTTTGTTTTGCATTTTAAAGGATTGTAAAACAAAAAGCAAAGAATATGCCATGGAGACCTTATGTGGCTTACAAAGCCTAAATTATTTGTACCTTTATGAAAAAATTCTGTCAACTCCTCAATGAAATATTGGACCAATGAAAGAAGAGAGAACATTTTAAGATCTTTTGCATCAGGAGCCTTATGACTAGAAACAAATATTTCAGTACATAGAAATTGTGTGATTGGATTACAAATTAACTAGGCTTATGTTCACGGTTAGGGTTCAAAGCTATGTAGAAAATCGTCATTTTATCAGTTATTTAGGCAAAAGGAAGAAACTTATTTATCAATTTAAGTAAATTTAAAAGAAATTAGGTTTAATCGTAGTTAGCAGCTATAGTTTGCCAAATTTGAGCTAATTTTGTCTCCTTGAGCAGTGACTGTTGGATGGGGAAGTAGCCCCACAGCCTGCTAGGAAGAGACGGGCAGGAAAAGACTCGTCTAGGACTAAGAAGTTATCATTGATAATCTATTTAAGAAGAGAAACAGAGAAACTAATTAAATCTGTGAATCAAAAGGGTTGTGTGTAACTTTTTATAAATCCACTCTTTTATGCGTTATGTGCACCGCAGGCAAGCTTTTTAAAGGTCTTTTGACAACAGAGCCTTGTTGCTAGGGAAATAGCACCACCTACTGACACTGGTTTAAAATGACAAATTATGAGCCTTTGGAGAGGGTGGGAAGCGGGGAGAGCGGTGATTTCTCATTTTTCGTGTATTTTTAGTAAATGGATGTGATTTTGGATTTATATTTTTGGTTCTATGGTAATAGATATTTTAAAGGTTAATACAGCTTAGTTTAGTGACTTTATTCTGACTCTCTTGCTTTTTCAATCACAGATTGTGTAATGAAATATTCCATCTAGAGATCATTTTTATTCTCACCTCCCCAATTTCTCTCCTAAAATTTAAGCTGTTTTTGTATCTGTAATTGAAGATGCTCCATTTTGTAACTAAATGAGTTCTTTTATTTATTTTTTCTTTCAGATGATTCTTTGGGATTGGGACTTAAAGCAGTGGTATAAACCTCACTATCAGGTAAATATAAATGATATCACTAATAATTAACATCTGTAATCAAATTTTTGACATATAAAGTTACATTCAGAAGATTTCTATGCCATAAGATTTTTCTTTAGCTGAATTAAAATAACCAAAACTTCATTTAGGTAGATTTTTTAAAAATAAATTTTAATTGCAAAGGAAAAGAAAATGATCAGTAACCAAACGTATGTAGTTACTTTTTAAATGTTGCTGGTACAGTCTGGGCTTATCAATAGAAAACTGCACAGATAAATGAATTTTCACAAATTAAACTTCCCATGTAACTAGTACCCATAACAAAAAATAGAACATTACCAGCATCCTACAAGCCGTATGTCTCCAAAGAAAATCCCTATCCATACTCCTAGAAATTAGTTTTATTTATGAAATGTATATATATAGATAGATATACACATGGAATCATACGAAATGGACTTTTTAAAAGATTTTTCATCACTTTATGTTGGTATCAGTGAAACTGAAAATAGACGTGTAGGAGAGCAAAGGAAAATCAAACATCAAGGAATAACTTTGTTAACTTTTGATATATATCTTTATACATCTTTTCCTAGTTTTCCAGTGTACTGAAATGTATAGTTTATATAATTTTTTTTTGTCTTTTTTTTTTTTTTTGAGAGGGAAAGGGAGTCCAAAGCCAAGGGAAAGTGGGCAAAGGAAGGGATCCCTGAGGATGGGAGGGAAATGGGAAGGAAGAAGGGGGGTGATGGTGGGGAGGAGTCATTTTCGATCCTGCTGATGTTTAGTACAAAGTGAGTTGGGCAGCACATTCCCTTGAGTGTCACATGGTAACTGGCATTTCTCTGGGGAGTAGGTGAGCTGCTGGCCTATGGGGGTGGCCCAGGGCTCTTCCACAACAAAGAACGTCAGCAGTATCTAGCAGGGGGTTGTTTCCCTTCCTTGTGTCTATACCCACTTCATATGTGAGCCTCATAAAGAAAATCTTAAAAGGAGAGTATTTTTGAGGCAGGGAAATCAGAGAAAAAGAGAAAGGAAAGAAGAAAGGCAGAATTCTATCATTTTCTTCATTCTATTTTTTTTTTTTACCAGCTTTTGGCTTTGTTGAATTTTTGCTATGGTCTCTTTTGTTTCTTTTGCATTTATTTCTGCCCTAATTTTTAAGATTTCTTTCCTTCTACTAACCCTAGGGTTCTTCATTTCTTCCTTTTCTAGTTGCTTTAGGTGTAGAGTTAGATTATTTATTTGACTTTTTTCTTATTTCTTGAGGTATGCCTGTACTGCTATGAACTTTCTCCTTAGGTCTGCTTTTACAGTGTCCCACAGGTTTTGGGTTGTTGTGTTTTCATTTTCATTCGTTTCTATGCAAATTTTTATTTCTTTTTTGATTTCTTCTGTGATTTGTTGGTTATTCAGCAACGTGTTGTTCAGCCTCCATATGTTGGAATTTTTAATAGTTTTTCTCCTGTAATTGAGATCTAATCTTACTGCATTATGGTCAGAAAAGATGCTTGGAATGATTTCAATTTTTCTGAATTTACCAAGGCTAGATGTATGGCCCAGGATGTGATCTATCCTGGAGAAGGTTACATGCGTGCTTGAGAAAAAGGTGAAATTCATTGTTTAGGGATGAAATGTCCTATAGATATCAATTAGGTCTAACTGGTCTATTGTATCATTTAAAGTTTGTGTTTCCTTGTTAATTTTCTGTTTAGTTGATCTATCCATTGGTGTGAGTGGGGTATTAAAGTCTCCCACTATTATTGTGTTATTGTTGATTTCTCCTTTCATACTTGTTAGTATTTGTCTTACCTATTGCGGTGCTCCTATGTTGGGTGCATATATATTTATAATTGTTATATCTTCTTCTTGGATTGATCCTTTGATCATTATGTAGTGACCTTCTTTGTCTCTTTTCACAGCCTTTGTTTTAAAGTCTATTTTATCTAATATGAGTACTGCTACTCCTGCTTTCTTTTGGTCCCTATTTGCATGGAAAATCTTTTTCCAGCCCTTCACTTTCAGTCTGTATGTGTCCCCCGTTTTGAGGTGGGTCTCTTATAATTTTAGTATAAAAATGGTAATATTATACCGAAATGTATAGTTTATATAATTTTAGTACAAAAATGGTAATATATTCCATATACTATTTTGAAACCTGATGTTTTTTTATACTAACAGATAAACATTAATAAATATCAAATCCTAGTCATACGTGTGTACGGAAACATTAAGTATTTATCACATCTATTTATTTAATGTTAGTTGTTCAAACATAAGACTTTGAAAAATGAACACCCCTTTGAATGGTTGAGTCTTATTTTTAAACAATAAATGGCATAACCACAACAGCTTATATTCTCTGATGTACCTGTTAGTCAGGTGAAGTGAGGAAGGCTACATCTGACCTGTTAAATAAAAGGGACTGGGGTTTCTTGCCCTAAATAGTGGCCTTTCCCTCAGTCGTGTCCACCAAGATTCTCAGTTTCCAATTAAAAGAGTATCTCTGTGCTCAGTCACTCAGTCGTGGGCGACTCTTTGCGACCCCATGGACCCCACCAGGCTCCTCTGTCCATGGAATTTTCCAGGCAAGAGTACTGAAGTGGGTTGCCATTTCCTTCTCCAGGAAAAGAGTATCTAAATTACTGCTAAAATCTAAAGATAAGTAAGCAGTGATGGTTCCACATGGGCTTGTAGTCCCACAGAATTTTATTTCTTCTACCTCTCTTTTTCTTTCGAATCATCCTTTTAAAAAAAAAAAAAATCGAAATGTAGGGGACTCCCTGGCAGTCTGGTGGTTAGAACTCGGTGCTTTTACTGCCCTGGTCTTGAGTTTGATCCCTGGTCGAGGAATTAAAGATACGGTAGGCCACGCAGCATGGCCAAGAAAAGAAAAATTTGAAGTGTAAGACTCATGTATAAAAGTGCACAAGTCACAACTGTACAACTTGATAAATTTTCTCAGAGTGAATATATACATGTGACCATTTTCAGATGAATTCAGCACCCCAAAAGCCCCCTGCCTAGTCATCAGCTTCTCCCAGGTGTTATTTCAATACTGATTTCTGTCATCACAACTTAGTCTTTTTCTGAATTGTAAGGAAATGGAATCACTCATATGTGTTTTCTGTTTTACTTCTTTCAAAATTTATCTGTAAGATTAGTTTGTTATTATGCATAGTAGTAGTTCTTGAATGAATATACAATCACTTCATCCAGTCTATAGTAGACTGACATTTATTTTTCAGTTTTTTGTCTATTTCAAGTTATGCTGCTGGAATATTCTTGATGTCTTTTGTTGGATATTAGAGGGAGCTGTGCATGTATATGTTCAGTTTTAGTAGGAAGCACAAGATAATTTTCCAAAGAGATTGTATCACTTTTACCCAGCCATCAGCAGTGTATAGATGTTTCCAGTTGATCCACATCTTCGTCAGCACTTGGTAGTGTGTTTTAAATCATTCTGGTAGCTGTTGAAGAGTATCTTATTGTAGTTTTAATATTTGCGTTTCATTGATGGCTCATCAGGTGGAGAATCTTTTCATGTTAACTTGCTACTCAGATATCCTCTGGTGAAGATCTTTTCCCCAATTTTTCCCAGCAATTATCTACCTTTTACTTAGTGATCAGTAGGAGTTCTTTATGTATTTTGGACATGAATATTCCTTAAGAAATCTTCTCCCTGTCTGTGGCTTATCATGGTGTCTTATTGAAAACACTCTATTCATCAATCATTTCCTTTTATGTCAACTTATCATTTCCTTTTTATTTAGTGTTTTTTGTATGTATCCCACGTAAGAACATCTTGTCTACTCCCTGGGCTGTGTCTGCTCTCTCCTGTTACCTCCTAGCAGTTTTATTGTTTTACTTTCCATCTTTAGATCTGTAATACATCTAGAATTGATTTTTCTGTATCAAGACAGCTTTTTCCCACATGGTTATCTAATTGATCCACTTCCAGTTATTGAGAAAAATATATCTTTCTTCTTTGCACTGTATTATCACCTTTGTCTTTTAAGTGACAAAATGTAGATTTGTTTCAGGACTTTCTATTCTGTTTGTCAATTTGTCTCTCCTGAAACACTGATACCAGACTCGTTATTTTAATTACTGTACCTTTATAATAGTGTAAGTTCTCTAGCTTTGTTATTCCTCAAAATTATCTTGGCTATTCTTTAATAAACTTGAAATTTTCCATATCCAAAAAAATATACTAGGATTTTGACTGAGATTTTATTGACTCTCTAGATCACTATGAGGAGAACCTACATCTTTATAATACTGAGGCTTTCAATACATGCAAATAGTATATTCCTTCACTTATCTGAGTCATCGTTTATCTTAATAATGTTTTCAGTGCAGGTGTCATGCATCTATTTTGTTAGATTTGTTCTTAGATATTTAATTTTTAAAGTTGAAAAATGTAAAATTTTTAGAAATTCCATGTTTTTAACCATTTGTGCTGCCCCATGGGAGTTTAATTGATTTTTATATATTGATCCATGTATCCAGTGTCCTTGCTAAATTTACTTATTAATTCTAATAGCTTGTCTTAGGATCCTTTTAGAGTCTTTAGGGATATAATCATGTCATCAATGAATAAAGACAGGTTTATTATTTCCAATTATATAAGGCTTTTCTTGTATAACTATGTGGTTTAGGATTTCTAGTGCAGTGTTGAATAGAAGTGCTACTAGTAGATAGCCTTGTCCTCGTCATGACCTCAGGGAGAAAACATTCAACATGCTCACCACTAATGTTTAATATAGGTACCCTTTATCAGATTAACGAAGTTCTATTCTAATCCCAGTTCACCAAAAACATTTTTCTTCTAAGTCAGAAATGGGTCTAGAATTCTATCAGATGCTTTTTCTGTGTCTATTGAGATGATCCCTGAATTTTCCTCCATTTTTTTCTATTAATGCTATAAATTAATTATGGGCCTGTGTTGAACCATCCCTGGATTCCCAGAATAAAGAAAATTTGATCAAGAACTGTTTTCTTTTTTAAAGATATTTAAAAATGGATTTCATTTATTAATATATTGAATTCATGCTTACATGAGAGTTGGCTTTATGATTATTGTTTTTATCATGTTTTTGGCATAAAGGTTATACTGGCCTCATAAGATAAGGTGGGAAATTCCCCCCACTTTTTTTCTGTTATCTAAGAGTCTAGTAAGATGGGTTTCATTTCTTCCTTTGGAAGAATACTCTGGTGAAGCTATCTCAGTTTGGAGCTTTTCTTATGGACAAGTTTTAAATTATTAAGTTTCTTAAAAGTTTTAGGACTATTCAGACTTTCTGTCTTTTCTTGTTTCTTTGGTTCATAGTGTTCTCGGAACTCTGGTTTTGTTCCCTCCAGCACTGAGACTGCTGACAGCTTTATTTTATTTTCAAAATAGAAATCTCTTTGAGGATTTCTGTTTGGTTTCTCTATCTTTTGGCCTCTGTTTACAAACTGGCAAATATCTCCAGGGGGGAAGGCAGCTCTAAATTCAGGCTTGCATCTTTGTTCTCCTCTTCTCTCTGGGATCTTGCTTGGAAGCATTTAAAGCTCTCTGTCTTTATAACCCTAAATTCCATATTTGGTCTCCCAGCCCCTCTGCCTACAATGCGGGAGACCCGGGTTCAATCCCTGGGTTGGAAAGATCTCCTGGAGAAGGAAATGGCAACCCACTCCAGTATTCTTGCCTGGAAAATCCCATGGACGGAGGAGCCTGGTAGGTTACAGCCCATGGGACTGCAAAGAATCGGACACAACTGAGCAACTTATGACTGACTGATGCTACTTCCTAGCCTCTTAACTACTCTGCTTCTCATCTTCTCTGCCCTGTGTCAGTTATGAATCAGTAGCAAATTCCTTCAAAGGAGAAAGTAGCACAGAATATTGGGTTCAGTTCATTTCAAGCTCTCCCCTGCTGCTGCTGAGTCTCTTCAGTCGTGTCCAACCCTGTGCGACCCCATAGATGGCTGTTTTTTCAAGCCCTGGCTGCTTGATTGTGTTCTCATGCCCTGAAGTGGATACATTTCTGGTGTATTTTGGCTTTTCTAGATTAGTTGTTCTAGGCAGTAGAGTTGGTCTGATACAAACTAGTCCTTCCCAGCTGAAAAATAGGCAAGCCTCTTAAATCACTATGAACCTATTTCCTCATCTGTAAATTTTGAATAATACCAGTTCCTCCAGAGTGGTGATTAAAATAATAATAATAATAATGTGCCTGGTACATAGTAGCACAAAAATACAAGCTAGTATTATATTAATTTCAATAATAATAAATACTAAGCATCTCTGAAATTATAGCATAAGTTAGGAGTTAACAAGTTTTTTCCTGTAAAGGACCATATCGCAAATATTTTAGCATTTGCAGGGACACACGGCCACCTGCTACTCCCACTCCTCCACTCCTGCAATAACTGGTAAAATGTAGAATTTATTCTTGACTCTGTACAAAAACAAGATTTTGCCAAATATAAGCCGATGGGAAATAAGAATTTAAGTTAAACTTTTTAAAATTATGACAAATACTTTGAATATTCAGTTCGATCGGAAATAAATCAGGTGATGTCAGTCTCTTGCTCACTATGCTGCAATCTCACCCAAAATAAAAACTAAAGTCCTAATCATGGACTTAAAAGACCCTGCACAATAAGGTCCCTTCCTTTCCTCCCTTTTAGTTCTCTGACTTCATCTACGCGTTCTTTTTCATTTACTCTGCCCCTGCTACCCTGGCCTCCTTGTTATTCCTCAAACTAACCAGACAGGCTCTGCCTCCGCAGATTTGCACGTGCTAGTCTGTGTGTTAGAATGCTCTTTCACATTGGTCGGGTTTTAACATCATAAGTAGTGCATTCTTTTCAGGGCCCTCCATCACTTCCTTTTTCTTTTTCTTGCTGTATTTCTCTTTGACCCGCTCAAAATCTGTGACTTTCCATCGTCCATATTCCTTATCCTGGAATCTGATGTTCTCAAATATTGGTTCCAACATGCTTCTCCAACCTTATTTTGTACTGCTCTTTTCTTTTTTTAAAATATATAACACAAATATACATATATATATATATATTACACTCCCCCCCACACACACACCCACATACACACACACTCCCCTACGTGTGATAGGGTATCTTACAACCGTCACCCAACAGCAAAAGGTAATGTAGACCTCCAACCTAGCCACACTCTGTGATGCTGGTAGGCTCTTCCTTTCTTCAAAACTGAATGAGTCTTGCCAACAACACCAAGGGCAAATTGATCTGGAACTCCATTCATATGAAGTGGTCAGGGAAGTATGCTCATTTTCTACTAAGCATGAGACTATCCTTCCCCAGCAAAGCAGGGGGTGGCCAGGTCTCCCCAACACAGGTGCCTGGCCCAGAAAGTGCTCTTTGTCCTGTGGCCTGCAGACTCCCTTCCCCGACTTTGCAGCAGATAGCCCAACCTGGGGAGTTCCTCAGTCATGGCTGACTCTCTGCGACCCCATAGACTGTAGCTTGCCAGGCTCCTCTGTCCATGGAGTTATCCAGGCAAAATGCTGGAGTGGGTAGCCATGCCCTTCTCCAGGGGATCTTCCCAACCCAGGGATCAAATCAAACCAAGGTCTCTCACACTGCAATTCCCACTCCTAGGCACTAGCCCTGGTGGAACCAGAAGGAAATCATGCAGACTAAAAATACCACAGTGAATGCCCTGAAAATTAAATTTCATTAGAACTACAGCCTGAAAAAAAGCAGTGTAGTACATCTAAACAGAAAGATCACCTCTTACTATAAAAGATGTAAATAGGACCCAGAGTCTGCTAGCATAGTTACCAAAATGTTGACAAGAATTTTGAAAATCACCTGTGATATCAAGAACCAGGAAACTTACAACTTGAGTGAGAAAAGACAATCAACTATTAACACCAAGATGAATGAGATTTGAAACTGACTAGGAATTTTAATAGATTTAAGGGACTAGATCTGATAGACAGAGTGCCTGATGAACTATGGACGGAGGTTCATGACATTGTACAGGAGACAGGAATCAAGACCATCCCCAAGAAAAAGAAATGCAAAAAAGCAAAATGGCTGTCTGAGGAGACCTTACAAATAGCTGTGAAAAGAAGAGAAGCAAAAAGCAAAGAAGAAATGGAAAGATATACCCATTTGAATGCAGAGGTCCAAAGACAAGGAGAGATACAAAAAAGCCTTCCTCAGTGATCAATGCAAAGAAATAGAGGAAAACAATAGAATGGGAAAGACTAGAGATCTCTTCAAGAAAATTAGAGATACCAAGGGAACATTTCATGCAAAGATGGGCTTAATAAAGGACGGAAATGGTATGGACCTAAAAGAAGCAGAAGATATTAAGAAGAGATGGCAAGAATACACAGATGAACTGTACAGAAAAGATCTTCACAACCCAGATAATCACGATGGTGTGATCACTCACACTAACCTACAGCCGGACATCCTGGAATGTGAAGTCAAGTGGGCCTTAGGAAGCATCAGTAGGAACAAAGCTAGTGGAGGTGATGGAATTCCAGTTGAGCTCTTTCAAATCCTGAAAGATGATGCTATGAAAGTGCTGCACTCAATATGTCAGCAAATTTGGAAAACTCTGCAATGGCCACAGGACTGGAAAAGGTCAGTTTTCATTCCAATCCCAAAGAAAGGCAATGCCAAAGGATGCTCAAACTACCACACAGTTGCACTCATCTCACATGCTAGCAAAGTAATGCTCAAAATTCTCCAAGCCAGGCTCCAGCAGTACATGAATCATGAACTTCCAGATATTCAAGCTGGTTTTAGAAAAGGCAGAGGAACCAGAGATCAAATTGCCAACATCCATTGCATTATCGAAAAAGCAAGAGAGTTGCAGAAAAACATCTATTTCTGCTTTATTGACTACGCCAAAGCCTTTGACGGTGTGGATCACAATAAACTGTGGAAAATTCTGAAACAGATGTGAATACCAGACTACCTGACCTGCCTCTTGAGAAACCTGTATGCAAGTCAGGAAGCAACAGTTAGAACTGGACGTGGAACAATAGGCTGTTTCCAAATAGGAAAAGGAGTATGTCAAGGCTGTGTATTGTCACCCTGCTTATTTAACTTATATGCAGAGTAATATAAGAAATGCTGGGAAAATGCTGGGCTGGATGAAGCACAAGCTGGAATCAAGATTGCCAGGAGAAATATCAATAACCTCAGATATGCAGATGACACCACCCTTATGGCAGAACGTGAAGAAGAACTAAAGAGCCTCTTGATGAAAGTGAAAAAGGAGAGTGAAAATGTTGGCTTAAACCTCCACATTCAGAAAACTAAGATCATGGCATCAGGTCTCATCACTTCATGGCAAATAGATGGGAAAACAGTGGAAACAGTGTCAGACTTTATTTTTTGGGGCTCCAAAATCACTGCAGATGGTGACTGCAGCCATGAAATTAAAAGATGCTCACTCCTTGGAAGGAAAGTTATGACCAACCTAGACAGCATATTCAAAAGTGGAGACATTACTTTGTCAACAAAGGTCCATCTAGTCAAGGCTGTGGTTTTTCCAGTGGTCATTCATGGATGTGAGAGTTGGACTGTGAAGAAGGCTGAGCGCTGAAGAATTGATGCTTTTGAACTGTGGTGTTGGAGAAGACTCTTGAGAGTCCCTTGGACTGCAAAGAGATCCAACCAGTCTACTCTAAAGGAGATCAGCCCTGGGATTTCTTTGGAAGGAATGATGCTAAAGCTGAAACTCTAGTACTTTGGCTACCTCATGTGAAGAATTGACTCATTGGAAAAGACTCTGATGCTGGGAGGGATTGAGGGATTGGGGGCAGGAGGAGAAGGGGACGACAGAGGATGAGATGGTTGGATGCCATCACTGACCTAATGGACATAGGTTTGGGTAGACTCTGGCAGTTGATGATGGACAGGGAGGCCTGGTGTGCTGTGGTTCATGGGTTTGCAAAGAGTAAGACACAACTGAATGACTGAACTGAACTGAGGAATTTTAAAGTGGCCATCATAAAAATGTCTTAATAAGCAATTACAAATCTTTTGAAACAAGTAAATGAAATAGAAAATCTCAGAAAAAAAATAGAAGTTACCAAAAAGGGGGAGGAAGCTTATAGAGCTACAAAATGCAATAATGGAAATTAAAGCAAAATGAACAAAATCTTAAGGACCTGGAGGACAATAACAAAAGATCCAGCATTCATAATCATCAGTGTCTGAGAAAGAGGAGTGAGTTAGAAAAAGTATCTAAAGAAATAATAGCTGAACACTTGGCAAATTTTGCAAAAGATGTAATTCTGCAAATTCAAGAAGCTGAGCAGGGACTTCCTGGATGGTCCAGGGGCTAAAACACTGCACTCCAGTGCAGGGAGCCTGGGTTCAATCTCTGGTCAGGGAAATAGACCCGACACGCCGTAACTAAGAGTTTGCATTCTGCAACCAAAGATACTGCGTACTGAAACTAGGACCCGGTGTAGCCAAATAAATATGTATATTTTAAAAGTTGAGTGAATCTCAAATAGTATCAGTGTTCCCCCCCACCCTCAAAACAAATCTTCTGTAAAATATGTTAATTAACTTTTGAAAATTAAAAGCAAAGAAAATACATTGGAAGCAGCCAGAGAGAAATGACACATGGCCTATAAAGGAACACCCAAGTCAAATGACAACAGATTTCTTAGAGTGTGGGAAAACAGATTCTGTTATATACAATTTGTGGAAATATTGGTTTGACCAACATATGTAAGGGTAGTTTTATAGTGGTTTTAACATGTTCATTTACTTTGCTTCAGTAGTTCAAGTTAATGGGAAGCTATCTATCAGAAATATGCTTAATTATCTACAGTGACATATTAAGAGAGGTGTTTGCTTATAAAGACTAGAAATAGGCTGAGCTATGGCCCAATAATGGGGAATGTTTTAAAGTAATACAAAATAATACTTAAGAAGAAAAAGAAAAAAGAACTCCTCAAAGAGCAAATAAATTATTAAGCTAATTATTGGTCTAACTTTCATAACACTTCTCAATTTAAAAATGTGGTGAGGATACATAACTGTGAACTCAACAGATACTATGAATAGTTATGAACTATAAACACACCCAAACGTAAATTCAAGGTACAATAAAACAACAGAAGTAACATTTAATTCACTATTCTGATCACCAGAGCACTGATTTCTGTGGGTAATTGAGTTGAACATAATACATATGTATTTTTGAAAAGTAAAAATATATGTATTTATCAATGAAACATTTATAAAAAAAATGTATTTTCTGTCTGTTCTTCAGGACCCAGCCTCATGTTATTCCTTCCGTATTAATCATTTAGTTCAGTTTATCACTGTCTCCTTTGATACCACATGAGATAAACTAATGAATAATGTAGAAAAAAATTAAAGTTCACAATATCTGTTATATACTTCATCAAAATTTTAAGAATCATACTGCTTATATCATTTATGCTATGTCCAAATAAGTGAAAATTAATATTCAATAGGATTCAATTACTTAAGCTATTGTTAGATGGACTTTGATTTAAAGTTTTTTTTTAATTTTGTGTCTAACAAATATGTAATTTTACGTCTTGTTTGTTTTTTTTTTCTCTTCTAGATTTCTGGAGGTGGAAGTGGAGTTGATCTTTCAGTCCTAAATGAGGCTCGCAATATGGTGTCAGATCTTCTGGTTGACCCCACCCTTCCTCCACAAGTCATTGCTTCCCTACGGAGTATCAGTAGCTTGATGGGTGCTTTCTCAGGCTCCTGTAGGCCAAAGATTAATCCCCTCACACCATTTCCTGGATTTTATCCCTGCTCTGAAATAGAGGACCCCGCTGAGAAAGGAGATCGAAAACTTCACAAGGTCAAAATACAATAATCGGCCAGCCCTATTTATCATGTTTAATACTGTTTTTGAATTAAAACTGCTCCTTTAAATCTTAGATAAAATAGAATTTTTTAAAGAGCTTGGTTCGTTTATAGTACATTGAGTTGCTTGGGACTTCAGAGGTAGTTATAATTTCATATAGTTCAGTGTGAGGCAAGCATTCAGTTTGCATTCTGAATAATATTACTGTAATTAGCAGTTATAACTTCATTGGTAACAACTATTTTTTATTATCTTTAAGAAGCAGAGAACAGAAGGAAAATTTATTTTCAGGCTGTACAGCAAACTAGTAGTCAAATTGTGTCATTAATCTATTTTATTTTTTGGAAACCAGGAATTCCTTTTGGACAATAAAAAAAATATCATTATAATAGTCATCTTATGAAATTCCATAGCATTATTTTAAACTGATTTTCACGTTTTTTGGAACTCTCTCTACCTACCCACTGGAGATTACTGTAGCCCAATAGGCACTGATTTTTCCATCACTAGACATGGAGAAGGCAATGGCACCCCACTCCACTACTCTTGCCTGGAGAGTCCCACGGACGGAGGAGCCTTGTAGGCTGCAGTCCATGGGGTCGCTAAGAGTCGGACATGACTGAGCAGCTTCACTTTTACTTTTCACTGTCATGCATTGGAGAAGGAAATGGCAACCCACTCCAGTGTTCTTGCCTGGAGAATACCAGGGACGGGGAAGCCTGGTGGGCTGCCGTCTATGGGGTCACACAGAGTCGGACACGACTGAAGTGACTTAGCATAGCATAGCATAGCAGACATGGGATTGATTTTTCTTTAAATATCATTGACTCAAAACAGGATTTCCTTTAGAAAATAATAAGTACTATTCTAAATAGGTATACATTATGCATGTTCAGAGTGCTTTTAATTCTTTTATTTGGCTATCAATAGTCAAATTGATACCTTTACCTGTAGTTAAGATCATGAAATTTTAAAAATAGAAATATTTTAGAGATTATTTTACTTTGTTCTACTGGTTAAAGAAACTAAGAGAAGATGAAATTCCAATCACTTAATTTTCATTGTAATAGTGTATACAGAGTTTAAAAAAAGTTAAATATAGTTTTTGGAGACTTTGATCATCAATTCATTTTGTTAATTCTCAGCATTGTTATATAGAAATGTTGAAAAATTAAGTAAGCCTGATTAGGGCAAATTTTTGGTAATTATTGATCACAAATCTGGATCATAAGTAGTTGTGAAGCTTTATTTTTAAAGTGTATAGAATAGCCACTGCATTATGCAAAACCCAATGGTAGTTACACACATTTTTTTAAAGCACTCTACCCTTAAGAGGTTAATCACAGCATCAAATAGGGATAGCAATAAATTCATCAATAAAATAATTAACACATTTTGAGTTATTAATGGTTTTCATTTGGTATGTTGCTCTTCCTTTATATTTTCCATTGGCATTTGAGGTTTCAAATAGTAATTTTAAAAAGTAATAATTCTTGAAACTGTTAGGCATAAAAATTGCATTGAGGGAGTTCACTGGCAGCCTCGTGGTTATAATTCCAGGCTTTCACTACTGTGGCCGGGGTTCAGTCCCTGGTTGGAGAACTGAGATCCTGCAAGCCATGCAGCCAGGCAAAGAAATTTAAAAAATCACATTGATATCAGTATTCTGTTTATTACTATGTTTACTATGTAGAAAAGTGTACTGGTACATTTTAGAAACATTTTAAACAAATAGGATGCCTAATTGCCTCATTTCCTGAACATTCTAGGTCATCAGGCTTATTTGAGTACTCCAATTTACTGATAGGAATAAGTCATAGAAGAATCAGGAAGTAACCCTTATTTCTTTTATTTGTGTTCTTTTAACTTACTTAAATTTCATATCTACTTTATCTCTGCTTTGGAAAAGAATATAAAAAGCCTGGTGTTACTTAAAAGAGCAAAAGCATTTATGAAAAAAGTAAAGAAAAGGGACTTAGAAGAGATAATTTAAAGTAAATGTCTTATATGCATGATAAGAACTAAGAAAGATTATATGGACCTAAATTATAGTCAGAAAGGATGTTACATAAACAACTTTTTCAATGTAAATGTAACTAACGTTACGTAAACAGCTTTTCCAATGTAAATGTAACTAACATTGAATCTTTATAAAATCAACATCTTTGGGAAAACAAATATAAAACATGTTTATCTCTCTTAGATGGTTTCATGTCTGCTCAGGGGAAATTCATAGGAAGCAGAAACTGTTTTATGTCAATTTCACTAAAACACCTATTCAGAGTGGTCAAAAATGGAATATTCTGGGTTAACATTTGGATTAACTGAGAATATTTTCAAAAATTAGGATAAATATTCTTAATGTGAAAGGTGTTCTGAATTTAATGTAGTCATTAATTCAGAAGCTCAGAACTCTGCAGTTTAGCTTCTATGTACATTAGCATTGTACTTAAAATACAAAAGCTTTAGGAAATAGGGCTCATCCCCTGTCCTAAGCTTGGCCTCTAAAAGTAGTTTTTTCAGGGTACATCTCCTTTTAAAATTGTCAGTTGCTTATTCCTCATAAAACAATGAATAAAATGTACAAAAGAAAAAATTTTTGGTTAAACTATCAGGAATTCAGAAACCAATTTTTAAATAGGAGGAAGGTAAATAAAAGAGCAGTATAGAATGTGATATTTGGAGTAAAACATATTCATTCTACTTCTCCTATACGTGCTAAAAATGTACAGTTGATCCTTGAATGACGTGGGTTTGAACTGTGTGGGCCCACTTATGTGCAGTATCTTTTTCAGTAGTAAATACTACGGTTCTACATCATCTGTGGTTGGTGGAATTCATGGATGTAGAATCTCAGATATGGAGGAAGAACATGTAGGGAGGGCCCGCTGTAAATGACACCTGATATTCAACTGCATAAAGGATATTGGTGCCCCTAACTCCCAAGTTGTTCAAGGATTAGTTGTACTTTGTACTGATATTTTCATGTACCATCTTTAGCATCACACTTACAGCATGTTAAAGGGTAACAATTTTAACCACTGTTAAATTATTCAACAGGGGCTGAACAGTAGGAATAGTTTACCAACCCCACATCTGAGGAGGAGCTCAGGAACCTCAGGTCTGCCACCTATCGACCAGACTTCTCCAAGGTGGGAACGCAATAATGGCAAACGGCCTCACCAAGAATTTGGCATTTTAAGGTAAAATCCCCAGAGCATTTTCAAGAAGCCTGAATCTCTTACCGCCACTCTGTTTCTGTGAATGAAGTGTGAAATAATAATGAAAGCCTAAAGGAACCCTGGAAGTGTTTTAGGTATAGGACAACATGGTTTGTAATGTGGCCTGGTAGAGAAACTGATCCTTAAAAAGAAGGTAATCTGCCTTCTCCACCCAAAACAGGCAAGTTGGGTACAAAGCATGCTGGAGCCCTAAGAACATGAACCAGGGAGGCAGTGTGAGAAATTGAGAATCAGTTTTAGATGTGAACCTGGGAAAGCCACGGTAGAGGTGGCCAAGTTAGAGGCCGTCATCATCCACTGCCGAGTTTTCATGTTGGTCAATAGTTTCTGACTTGTGAAAGCAGGAGCACCCCCAAGGTTCACCCCAGATGCCGCCTCAGACGTGAGGCATATAGGTAGCAGGACACTTTCAAGCCCTTTCCTACTGGGGAACTAAGACTACTAATACATTCCATATCCTGTTGAGGATTAGCAGCAGCAAGCAGTGCTTATCCTGCAAAGGAAGTGTGTCGGTAACTACAGCCAGGTGAGGCCGGGAGATAGCAGGACCCGATCTTCTGAATGTAAGCATATCCTCTGCAAACAAAAGATTTGATACTTTGCCTTTTAATGGCCAGGACAGATATTTATCTCCTGTGTGAGTTATAGGCATCTATGTAGTCAGTTATATAACCATAGTTAATAAAATTGTAATCAATGTAAATGTCCTGTTAAACCATTCTGTTAGGACTGAGCATGTGTTGATCTTTAATGACTTGATCTGTGTAGTTACACATTTGAAACAGTAGGTGGCAGTTTCGGATCAGAGCTATTTCTGTTCAACTTTGTATTAGCATTTTATATATGAAATATGATCAGATAATTGTAATTTTCCAGATTCTTCTGTGATTTATTAATTTGAATCTTCTACAGTACGTTCAACTAAATTAAACTCCATTTTTGTAAAAGAAAAACTGAGTGAAATGATATATAAAACAAGAATGGATTCAAGTGTGAAGAGAACATTACAGGAAAATGAGCTTTAGTCCACAGCTTGCCCAGAGCTTAAACATGATAATAGTTTTTGTTGCTCTTGTTTGTGTTTCTTTTTTATAACGGAAGCAGGATATGACGAAATAAATGACGTTAGGAACTGAAAATACGACAGGTATTTCTTAACCCTGGGAGACATCATCTTGAGAATAGTTTTGAGTTTAAGAAAGAATGATGAAAATGATTCTATTTTTTCATCTTTCCGTCACACTGACGTAACAGCAACGCTTTTAAAATTAAATGTCTGATACATTGAGTTAAGGTTATTTTTATCCTACTGCTTCCACATAATCGATAATAAAATAGAAAACATGGTCCAAGGAAAACTAATTTTTATATGAACGTATCTCAGAATTAAAGGTAAATGCAGGCAGATTCAATATATTTACTTAATATTCATTAGAACAAATTATGCCTCATAAAAGATTTAGAACTTTAAAGGATAAAGTAACTGGTGGTATTATGAAACATCTCCTTTAAAGAGGTGAGGTTAGAAGGAATTTTTCTAGTGTGCAAGAAGCTAAAGCTGCTCTGTAATGAATTTCTAAGTGTACTTTGAACATAGGGTAAAGGGGAATATGTGAAGCATTTACAAGCCTCTTCCTTTTGAAATTCAAGTCTCTGAATCAGTGCTGTCCAGTAGAGATGTCTGTCACGATGGGAATGTTTTATACCTGTGCATCCAGTTTGGTTGCCTCTAGGTACGTGTGTCTCTTGATCACTTGAAATGTGTCTATCATGACTAAGGAACTTAATTAAAAGTTGATTTGATTGTAATTAAAATACAAGGAGCCATACTCAGCTGTCATACAGACCTAAACAGCAACCATATTAGACAGCACAGCTATAGATCTTTAATGTATGGTGATGTTTTGTTTGGGGACCTTCAGGTTTTAGAAGCACAGAACAGGCTTGTGACTGAACTCATGAGGCATTCGTTTCAAATTTATTAGAGTACTCCAGAATGGAGAGCACATTTCCTGGTTTTGATATGAATGCAGCTCTAGATTCTGATCATAAGCCTTTCTATGATTTTAAATGACCCTGCCCATGATTTCAACATGATGTAAATATTGAACCTCTTGTTCCCTGAAACTATGTCTGAAACATAATTTCTCATCTGTTCAGCTGCTTTTCCCTCTGTTCACATTATTCTATCCTCATTTCCCGGCACAGTGCTAGCTGTAATCCTCTCGTTTTGTGGTTGCTTACAAAACTGATCTACCTAGAAAACCTTGGTGTTGTCTTTACATCCTGTTGCCTTACTCTACAGATAACAGCTGTCACGTCTAATCTCCAAAGCTAGTTACCTCTCTGTTCCCTTTTCCCTTTATCATTTTGTCTACATTATTTCATGCTTTCATTATTGCTTATGTGAGCTGTTGAATTATCCTTCCCATTTCTAATATTCTTCACTACCCAATCCATCTTCTACCTTCCACCACAAATTGTCCTTAAACAAAATTTTGATTATATTGTTTATTCTAATCATTAAGTTTTTGAACCTTTATCATACCTGTAGAATACTGCCCCAATTCCTAGCCTGAGATTTGAAATTCTGTTAATCCCTCATGACAAAGCTACACCCTTATTTAGAAAAATTAAACAGATAGATGAGCAGTCTCGCAAAGAGGAGCAGAAAAATGGTTTGGGGAGCTCTCTACATGAAAATAACAGGCACATAAGTTGTGTTAGATTCTTCCTTAAAGAAGACACTTCCTTGAAGAGGAAACTTCCTTGAAGTTTTCTCATAAAACTTTTTTAGTTTCACTCCCTTAGAAAATTAAGCTGACTTACACTTTTTAGCTGCCTTATTTGTGTAAAGTGTAATATAGGACTTAATTTTGCTTTTTTTTTTTTTTAATGCTTTGCCTGGAGAAAAAAAATGAAGTATTAAAAACTTTGTGATAGGTATACTAGGAAAAACATAAGAAGAGGTAGTTCTAGTTGAACAGCCGCTGTGTTACCTACTCTTCTTACCACTGTTTGTCTCTGAGAGGACTTGAGAGGTTAATTAAGAAGGCCATTACTTCTTAACACTAGAAGAACTCCAGTGTCACTTTCATTTATCTGAAACTCCAGACAAGTTAAACTGTTTGATATTCCCTCTGTTAGTGTGCATGTGTGCCCCTCTACCTAGAATAGACCTCTCACCTTTACTTCTGTATGTCCTTAAAGACTGGGCTCAGATGTCACGGCTACAGAGTAACACCCTGACACCGCCTCCTTTGTTCTCTAAGGAAAAGTAATCTGTTTTGCCTCTGAGTCTCCTTAACATGTTTTCTTTGCTCTTTCATGGAAATTTTCATTTCCTACCTGTTTTAGACATTACGACCCTTCTGAGACCTGCTGGACTACTGTGAAGAGTTTGGGATTACATTAAAACAGGTCTTTGAAGATAAACAGCTGCTTAACAAGTATCCTGCAGGAGTATGCTATCCACATGACACTGGATACTGTTTTCTGCTTCAGTTTCAGACCTAGGATGAAGTTTTGCTGGTCAGGAAATTTCAGCAAGGTTGAATTTATGTTTTGGGGGGTTAGCTGACAGTTGAATTATCCAGGCACAGTGTTAGTATCTAGAGTTGAAAGCTTGGCTGAACTGCTGTCCATGGACAGCTGGGACCCAGACCCTCCCTGTGGACAGATGGTACAAATTCAGAGCTCACAGCTCATTTCCTTTGAACAGATTTTCCCTGGGGAAACAGGCAAATCTCGTACCAAAACTTTGAGGGCTATCAGCTGTAGGTACTCCCACACCAAAGAGGCTTGCCTTTAACCTATTCTGATTCATCGTTCATCATGGAAAAAGTGCTCTTTAATTAAACCTAATAACGTTGCCTGGCAATAGTATGTCCCCTAAATAATGTACTTGGGAACCAGCTTCTCAATTATGTGTCTCATAATTTATTAGCGAATTATACTAAAGCCTGGACCCTATTTGAACGGTAGAGATTCAAGACAGCTAACTGGTGTCATCCCACTCAGTTCTTAAGATAACGACTCTGCAAAATCTGGACATTGTACAGCCAACAAGTTTTTACAGCTACTTAAAAAAAAAAAAATACATGAAGTGATATAAACCTTGTCAAAGTAATTTGCATTGATTGTCTTAGAAATCAGCTGTTAATATATGGCTTAACTCTATGACCATAACATTTGACATCTCTTGCAATGTAATTCTGACTTTAATCATCTTCCTGCCAACTATTAATAATCCCTGGGACTCCTAATCTATCTTGCCCTCTATTTTCCTCAGTATTGTTTTATATATCTTATTATGGTAAATATTTATCTGGTTTTAGGCAAAGAATTAATGGGATGATTCTGGAACTGAGCTGAAAACCTGTAATTTGACCTATACTTCTCAATTCTAAACAACTAACCATTTTAATTACTAGAAGACACCCCCTCCTCACCCCCGTTCAGGTAGAAGACTAGGGAGTGTGCTTCAGGGCTCTTCTCTGAAGGAGAAAAACCTGCCTTTGTTTTGAATATTAATAAGGAAGTAGGTGTTGGTAGAGTACACAGATTGTTCTATTTGAATATTGCCCTGGGTGGCATTGCTACTCTTCTTTCCCCATCTCTCCCACTCCTTTTGAAGGCAATGAATATTCAAATACAAAGAATGATTGCATACTGGTAGAGAGATGAGTTTATTGAGTGTTATTATGTACATACTGCCTCTTTTTTAAACACTGTGAACAAATTATTATTACTATTAGCTCGAGCAAAAAAATTACAAAATCTAGTGGAGAAGGAAAGGGCAACCCACTCCAGTGTTCTTGCCTGGAGAATCCCAGGGACGGGGGAGCCTGGTAGGAGGCCATCTATGGGGTCGCACAGAGTCGGACACGACTGAAGTGACTTAGCAGCAACAGCAGCAGAGGCTAGATGTTATCTGAGAAGTTCGTTATTCTAAACCTCTAATTTTACAGATGGAGAAACACACAAAAATAACATCAGAATTGTCTTGTGGAAAGAGCATACACTTCAGAGTCAGAAAAATTTAAGTCAGAGAAATTTGAAGTTGAATTTTATCTCTGCCACTGTGAATTTTAGCTTAACACAATACTAAGCCTCTCAAAGCCTCAGTTTTCTTATCTAATAACAAAGTTGTTCAGATGACTAAAAGAGATGAAGTATGCAAATTACCTAAAATAATGGATGATACATAATATTCAAAATAGTGCTATTATTTTTATAATTTTTATTCACGAAAATTTTTCTGTTGATAAATTGGTTGCCAACTGTTTTTACAAGCCTTCTGTTTGTTATCCAGAATTTTTTTCTCTCATAAGATTATAAGACAAACTAGATTTCGAGAAAAAGGCCCAAAGTCTCAAAGCAGGAGTGAGCGAAAGAGTCCATTCACTCAGAACCGGAGAGAGAAAAGATCTGTTCTCTTGAAAAGTGAGAATAGCAACCTAAAGACAAGATCATTCATTTAATCCAGTAATGTCTCCTGAACACCTTTACCAGGCAGTGACTGTGCTGTATGCACAACTGA
Organism: Tragelaphus eurycerus; assembly: GCA_935064755.1. Taxonomy (NCBI): domain Eukaryota; kingdom Metazoa; phylum Chordata; class Mammalia; order Artiodactyla; family Bovidae; genus Tragelaphus; species Tragelaphus eurycerus. Next base: position 17,273,037 of record CAKXYN010000028.1, on the reverse strand, counting down.
ATGAAGAGGTGTATCTTATGGCCCCTGAAAGGAATTCACAAGTTAGTGAGGCATAAGAATCTGTGAACATTGAAACTGTAATATGGTATGGATATATATCATAACAGACATGGACAAAAACTTCTAAGGTCACAGAAAAATAGATCTTCCTTGAATAAGGGGGTATGCTGCTGCTGCTGCTGCTAAGTCGCTTCAGTCGTGTCCCACTCTGTGCGACCCCATAGACAGCAGCCCATCAGGCTCCACTGTCCCTGGGATTCTCCAGGCAAGAACACTGGAGCAGGTTGCCATTTCCTTCTCCAGTGTATGAAAGTGAAAAGTGAAAGTGAAGTCGCTCAGTCGTGTCCGACTCTTAGCAACCACATGGACTGCAGCCTACCAGGCTCCTCCGTCCATGGGATTTTCCAGGCAAGAGTACTGGAGTTGGGTGCCAGGGGGTATGGGAGTACAGAAAAAATGGAGTTGGAGGGAGGGGGAAGCTTACTGACAACTCAGCCCATACTAACAAAATGTTGAGTGAAAAATAAAGACTCGAGATTTGTTCTTAATCCTGTGGCAAAGTGCCCACATCAGGGTTGACTAACAGAAGAAAACAGGCTAGTGAATATCTAAGAAAGGAAGTACTATATGTATGGCCCTCGGCCAAGGGCTTTAAAATATGTAATCTTAAAATGCACTATGTATCAATTGGTATACTATGATTGCTCACCTATATTTAATTTCTTCATAAGAACCCTAAAACCTACAATAAATATTTCAGTTCCAGGATATGACTATGTTAATGGGTAATCAATTATCTGTGCAGAAGGGGAGCGGAAGATAGTGAAAAACTGTATGTTTTAGGTCAATAATTGTCAGTGAGGTCCCTGGACCACCTAAGCACTTGTCAGACATGCCAATCTGTGACCTTTCCCCAGACCTATTGAATCAGAAATCTTGGTGGTGGAAGTAGCAGTCTGTGTTACAAAGAGCCCTCCAATGATACTGATAACCTGCTTCTTGCCAGGGTTCAGCAAATTACAGCCTGTGGATCTAATGAGGCCCATACCTGTTTTTTTGTCAATAAAATTATATTGAAAACCATGATTATACTCATTTGTTTATCATTGGTTATGGCTGTTTTTATACCGCAGTGGCAGAATTGAGTAATTGCAGAGACCTTATGGCCTGCAAAGTCCAAAGTAGTTACTACTCGGTTCCTTACAGAAAAAGTTTGCTGGTGCCTGCTTTACTCTGGATGTCTAAGCAGATATTTGCTAGTGAATTGAAGACCATAAGGAAAAAATGAATTTTTCATGTTTTTAAAAATCTTAACCTGTTATCTTTCCCTTTTAGTCAAGGATGCTATCTAAATGGGCCTTTTAGTTCAAATCTACTGACAGTCCCGAAGCAAAGGTCGTCATCTGTATCGTTAACTCACCATGTAGGTCTAAGAAGAGCTGGTAAGAAATCATTCTTTGTGACTTAAATATGGGAGGTCTCAAACTATATGGTAGTGCAAACTTTTCATTACCTATTAATAGCTGAGAATATATTTTCTCAGATACGAATAGAAACTATTCTTAGCTGAGAACAGGGTTTTCATTACCTTTTCATAGATGAGATGGTTGGATGGCATCATTGACTCAATGTACATGAGCTTGAGCAAACTCTGGGAGATAGTGAAGGACAGGAAAGCGTGGTGTGCTGCAGTTCATGGGGTCACAAAGAGTCGGACACAACTTAGCAACTGAAGAACATCCATAGCTAATTTTGAATACCATTTCATGTGTTCTAAGTTAACATAAAACTAAGCAGTTTGGGTTGGCTATTAGTTGACAATTTGCTCATTCATTTGTTAATTTTTGAACATATACTATGTATCAGGAACTTTGTTAGGCACTGAGGATTCAGAGATAAAATATAGAACTATTTAACCTGAATAGTTGTAGACAAAGAACAAAGGAAAATCCTCAGTAAAGGGCATTCTTTTGTAGCATAGTGATTGTAGAGGGAGAAAAAAAATATATCTTAATATGAGAGTAGGAAAAATCCTGACTGTATCCTATATCCTAATAAAGCAAAGCAAAGCAAAGCAAAGTGAAAGCAAAGTAAAGTCGCTCAGGCGTGTTCAACTCTTTGCAACCCCATGGACTGTAACCAGGCTCCTCCATCCATGGGATTTTCCAGGCAAGAGTACTGGAGTGGGTTGCCATTTCCTTCTCCAGAGGATCTTCCTGACCAGGAATCAAACCCGGGTCTCCCGCACTGTAGGCAGACGCGTTACCATTTGAGCCACCAGGGAAGATACATCCTAATAAGCCACCCTTAATAGAATCTTTGTCTGGGGGAGGGGGTGGGGGCTGTCAGTCGACATATTGTTAGTTTTAGGTGTACAACAAAATGATGTGATGTTTGTATATACTATAAAATGATCACCATAATGAGTCTAGTTAACATCTGTCACCATAGTTACAAGTTTTTTTCTTGTGATTAGAACTTTGAAGATCTATTCTCTTAACTTTCAAATACACAATACAGTATTAACTGTAATCATCAAAGATGATGCAATGGCATATTTAAAGTATTGCAAAAACAAAAATTGCCAACCTGAAATTCTTTATCCAGTGAAGATATCCTTTAAAATTTAAGGTGAAATAACAAGTTTTTTTATACAAAAAAAAAAAAGGTAAAGCGTATTGCTTGTAGATGTGCACTACTGAGATTTAGCAAAGAAAGTTCTTTAGGAAGGAGGAAAGTGATCCACATTGAAGCATGGATCTGTAGCCTAAATATGTGGGTGCATGAAAACAATGATTCCCTGCAGTTTGCATAATGGATAAAGAAGTATATGGAAACAGTGGCATAAAGGGTGGGGAAAGGGGTATATTGGATGTACTAGCAGCGATTGAAAAGTACTAAAAAGTTCTATTTTAAAAGAAACTAATACTTCACAGATGTACATTGTAATATCCAGTGTGACAGTCAAATAAAAAAAGTGTTAGTTGCTCAGTCGTGTCCAGCTCTTTGCTACCCCATGGACTGTGTAGCCCACCAGGCTCCCCTGTCCATGGAATTCTCCAAGCAAGAATACTGGAGTGGGTTGCCATGCCCTCCTCCAGGGAATCTTTCCGACTCAGGGATCAAACCTGGGTCTCCTGCACTGCAGACAGATTCTTTACCATCTGAGCCACCAGGGGCAAAAATAGGAGCAAAAAACTAAACTGTTACAGAATTTTGGAAGTTAACAAAGGCCAGAGAACACACTAGAAATCATCTGTACCAGGGAAACTAACTACTGAACCTTGGTGAGGCACTGGGTTCTGTGACAATTTAATTGAAAGCAGTTCCCAAACCCTGTCTCCCCAGCTCAGTGGTACTACAGCTAAAAGCCACTAGCTTTGCAGTCATTAGAGTCTGACCTCTTTAAAAACTGCATTAAAAGCAACAACCTGAGAGTACAGTAAATGCTTTGTCCAGACTCACTGGAAAACATCCTTGTTCCCAGGTTGTTGTGGATAATTCATTTGACTGAGAGCTCAGCTCTTCAAAAAAAATAACAGCAACAAAAAACACCCACACCCTCTGCCAGCAACATTTTGAGTGGGTAAAGCTGTGATTTCAACTGAGGCAAACAAGAACTGGTTGGAAATTTAAAAGGAAATCCTGGACACTAGATGACCACAGCAAAGTGAAAAGCTCTGGCATATGCCTGAAGGTCTACTAGGCTGAGCACATTTTCAGGGCTGTGCACGTGCTCAGGAAAGATTTGTGAAAGGAGAAGGCCCTGGTTGCTCCACCTGTAGCTGACCTTGAAGTGCTGCACAAGCAGGAACTAAAAGCTAAAGCTGTTTTGTAAACTGCCTAGAAATTTGAAGTTGTAACTTTTCAAACATATTCCCATCAATAGATGACGACACATAGGCAAGACATTTAAAGAAATTTTCTGTCTCAACTAAATCATACTGACCCACGGGTGACTCTAAGAAGTCAAGCATAAATCAAAGAGGAAAGGGGAAAAAAGGCATCAGAGCACTCAGTGGCTACACACCTCAGTGAAAAAAAATCTACATTATGAGTTCAGGAGATCACTCAATGAATAGTCAGAAATAAAATGAACAAACACAAAATAAGCCACATAAACCTTGAGGGTGGGCGAGATCTGATACTAGAATTGTTACAGTATAGTATCTAAAATGTCCATTTTCAATAAAAAAAAATTTATGAAACATTCAAAGAAAGAGGAATTTTTTGCCATGTAGACAATGAAAAACAGCTAACAGAATTTCCCTGAGTGAGCCTGGACTTTGGATTTAGCAATGGCTTTAAATTTGCTACCATTATATCTTTAAAGAACTTCAGGAAACCATATCTAAAGTAAGAGTATGGCAACAATATCTCACTAAAGAAAGAATTTAAAGAACTAGAAATTATATGATAAAATTATAAAATAATTTAAATAATTATAAAATAGTCATCACTTCTACTCAATATTGGGTTAGAGGTTCTACCCTGAGAAGTTTAGGTAAAAACAAATGAAAGGAAAATGTAAAACTATTTGCAGACAACATCATCATATATTTATAAATCCTAAGAATATTCCTTAAAACCTATTACAACAAATAGACAAATTAATCAGTTTCGCAGGATACAAAATCTGTATGTAAAAATCAGTTACATTTCTATATACTAGCAATGAACAGGGCAAAACTGAAATTAAGAATTCCATTTAAAGTTAGCGTCAAAAAGAATAAAATGCTTTGGGATAAATTTAGCAAAACAGTGCAAGCCTTGTACACTGAAAGCTATAAAACGTTGTTGAAATTAAAGAAGACCCAAATATGATTTTGTTGTTGTTTGGTACTGCACGGCATGTGGGATCTTAGCTCCTCATCCAGAGACTGAACCTGTTCCCCCAGCAGTGGAAGTGTGGAGTCCTGTCAGGGAATTCCCAGATAAATGGGAAGATATCCCATATTCATGGATCAGAAGACTTGGTGGTTTTAAGAGGGCAATAGTCCTCAAATTGTTCTAAACTTTGTACAATCCTTAACAAAATCTGTGCTGGCTTCTTTGCAGAAATTTGACAAGCTGATCCTAAAATTCATGTCAGAATTCAAGGGACCCAGAGTAGCCAAAACAATCTTTAGTAAAAAAGAAAAAAAAAAAAAAAAATGGAGAGATTCATTCACACTTGTAAATTTAAACTTGCTACCAAGCTGTGGTTATCAAGACACTGACTGACAATGACACTGGCATAAGGATATTCCGAATCAGTGGAGTAGAATTGAGAGTCCAGAAATAAACTGTTACATGGTCAACTGATTTTCAGCCAGTGTGCCACAGTAATCCAATGGGGAAGGAATAGTGTTTTTAATAAATGATGCTGGGACACCTGGATACATACACATATGAAAAAGAGTGAATTTGAACCATACCTGTCATCATACTCAGAAATTAACCTAAAATGCTCATAAACTCAAATGTAAGTATGAAACCATAAAACTTGTTAAAGACAACATAAGAGAAAATCTTTGTGACTTTGGATATTCTTAGATATGACACCAAAAGTACAGTGCATGAATGAAAAAAATTGATAATACGAATTCATTAAAATTAAAAACATTTGCACTTCAAAAGACACCTAAAGAAAGTGAGAAGACAATCCATAAGATGGGAGAAAATATTTGCAAGTTATAATTTGACAATGAACTCGTGTATTCAGAATAGACAAAGATGTCTTCAGTTCAGTTCAGTCGCTCAAGGCATGTCCGACTCTGCAACCCCATGGGCTGCAGCATGCCAGTCTTCCCTGTCCATCACCAACTCTCAGAGCTTGCTCAAACTCATGTCCATTGAGTCGGTGATGCCATCTAACCATCTCATCCTCTGTTGTCCCCTTCTCTTCCCTCCTTTGATCTTTTTCAGCATCAGGGTCTTTTCCAGTGAGTCAGTTCTTCACATCAGGTGGCCAGAGTCTTACAGAAGATATCTTACAACTCAGTAATAAAAACACAAATGATCTCACTAAAAAATTGGTGAAAGATTTGAATAGATGTTTCTCCAGAGGAGTTATACCAGTGGCCCTTACCCACATGAAAAGATACTCAGCATTATTAGTCATTAGGGAAATGCAAATCAAAACCACAGTGAACCATGATTTCACACCCACTATGGTGTCTATAATTCTCAAGGCAGTATAACAAGAATTGGAAAAATGTTCAGAAGTAGGAACACTCATACATCACTGATGGGAAGGTAAAATGCTACAGTTACTTTGGAAGACAATTTGGCAGTTCAGTACTTGAATAGAGAAATAAAATTGTGCTATATTCATACATACAATTTTATATGTCATTCAAAATGAGTGAACATGTGAAATATCTTTTAAAAATGTTGAGTAAAGTAAGCAAGGCATAAAAGCATTTATACTGCCTGATTCCATTTACAAAGTTCAAAGAAAGTACAAAACTAATCTAAATTGTTAAAGAGATATATATGTGGTACAAATATAAAGAAAGACAAGAAAAACAGTACCATAATGTCAAAGTAATGCTCTCCTTTAATGAAAGGACTGAGAATTAGATACTGGACATGGGTTTCTGATCTCTGGCCATGTTTTATATTTTAGCCTGAGTGGTGAGCATTCCTGTTATAACTTTTCTGTATGTTATATGTCACAGTTTAAAAGGTTTAGAATAAAAATGGTGACTCTGTATTGTAAAAAGTATTTCTTAAGGGTTGCTAAGGGTTTTCAGTACCATTTTGGCCTCTCCTCAAAAGCTTTTCTACATTATATCAAATTTCTACCCTAAAATTAGTTTATTCTTCTCAGCCTGTTTGTCAGAGTTTTGGACACTCACTAGGAGAATCCCAGGGACAGCGGAGCCTCATGGGCTGCTGTCTATGGGGTCGCACAGAGTTGGACACGACTGAAGCGACTTAGCAGCAGCAGCAGCAGTATAATTAGAGAAAAGAATGCTGAAAATTGGAACTTTAGTCTCCAGTTAATAACTAACATTATTTTGGCAGGCAAGACAGTTCCCCTCTCTAGTCCTCAATTTCTTCTTCTGAAACATTTAAATGTTAGACCAGATTATTTATAAAAATCTTTTTTTCAGCCCTAACATTATATGAAATTATAGGAGCTTCTAAACAGGTCAGTTTGATAGAACAGCAGTGGCAGCCCTGCATATGTAAAATGAAAATGCTGTTTAATTCACAGGGTTATTATGAAGATTAAATAAAAGAGCACACATCGTATTTGTCAGGGTTTTCCAGAAAAACAGAACTAACGGAATGTTTGTGCATGTGTCTATACCCACACATACATACACATACATTGGAGAGGGGGACAGTGATTGACTGACTGATGGGGATTGGCTTGCCAGATTGCTAGGTCCAAAACTGTTAGGGCAGGCTGCCAACCTGGAAATTGTAGCAGGAGTCAGTATTGCAGTCTTGACTCTGAAGGCAATCTGGAAGCAAAATTCCTTCCTCTCTGGAGGGGCTCAGTTTTTTTTTCTTAAGGCCTTCAACAAATTGAATGCGGCTGCTTTATTCAGTCTAGTGATACTCGCATCTGAAAAATACCTTCACAGCAACATCTAGACTAGATTTTAACCAAACAACTGGGCATGATAACCCAGCCAAGTTGACACACAAAATTAAACATCACACACATCTGTAACTATGTCTGAAAATACCATGACACCTTAATAATTGTTACTTGCTTTCCTCTCTGATTGTCACTTCACTTGAATCTTTTTTTTGAAATAAAGTTTTAAATCTACCTACACCTCTCCAGATACACCCTTAGTTCAAGGCACTAGCAAAGGCTCTTGAATAAATCAACAGGATTAGGGATGTATTTCCGAAGCACTTTTTCCCTCTTATTTTAGCACTCACTCAGCACGTTTGTATTTTCCACTAGCCTTTTTTAGGTTTGTTGAACACTGTAGGGATGGCTTCTTTTTCTCCGTTGTGAAACCCAGCACATTTTCCAGCATATAATAGGCTCTCAAATACTTGTTGAATGAATGAACGAGCTGGAAAGATGTAGATTTTATTTAAGGGATCTGCTGTTGTGTTCATATAATTTTATCATATGCTCATATAATTTTATCATGCTCAGCTTGTTCAGTGCTACTAAGAACTCTGTTTCCAAAATAAAAATGATTTTTATTGTATTGAAACAATACAGTAAAGATGGTAAAAATGGATAATCAGGCTGGTAGGGACACAAAATGTGACAGATGAAGATCAATATGGATTAGGAAAATCTGTGCCACACATTATCGTGTACACACGTTATTATCATTATTATGTATGTTGTCCTTGTACTCTTAGTATTTACTATTATGTGTCATCCTGCCACAGGGTGTTTATTCCACGGTCATTGATGATAACAAATATAGTCTATATTCTGCCTGAATTCGTAGAATGTCTTGATGATAGCTCCATGTAGAAATGTAGTTTTATCATTTAATTGTAAATGCTTTGCTTTCTTTAAAGAAGGGGAATGCTCTTTATAAGTAGCCAAACATAGACAATAAACAGATACATGCATACATGATATCTCTTTCTTCTCTTTCAATTTTTAAGGTGGTTTACCAAGCATGAATTCACCCAGTCATGGACCAATGTCTGCTGGCTCTCCAACTAACCGATCACCTATAGAATTTCCTGATACTGCTGAATTTCTTTCTAAACCACCTGTCATTTTACACAAATCACTGAGCAGTACACCCAATTCACCAGATTTTTATCAGCAGTTTAGAAATTCTGATAGCAATTTATGTAACAGGTAAGTTTCCCAGATGTTTATGGTTTCAAAATATAGGTTAATAAAGTACTCCTAGTTTTCTAGTTCTGTATTATAACTAGATGATTAATACTATATCCTTTTCTTCATCTAGTAGTTTTTATTCTAAACAATTTTTTTTTCATTTCACTGCTATTATTCATTTCCCAGCTAAATGATCTCCATCTAAAGGGAAATATAATGGTATTTTATCCATCATAAGATATCAGTAAATGTATGAAAATTATTTTAGTAGTAATAATTTTATACACTAATTTAGTACTTACTTAATAGTAACCAGTTCATTTGGTGTTCCTTTTCATTTCTGCTTTTACGATGGTGTTTACCTCTGATCCCAGGGTTACTTTCAAAATATATTATTTCCTTCACAGGGACAAAGATGTTTTCTAGGATAAAGCCTATTAAGTTTATAGAGAGATTGGAATATTAGGGTATTTTGCAGTTGGGATCTTACAGTTTAAAAAGAAACAGATTTTCTGACTGTATTGAGGTAAAAACAAAAATTGTCTCATTTGTCATATATACATATTTACCTGTTTTATTTTATAAGCTGTGGACATCAAATACTGAAATATGATTCAGCATCTGAACCAGAGTCTGGTACAGACTGCCACAGGGAAAAGTCAGGTGAGTCTGCAAAAGTCATATGTCTTTAACTTTAAGAACAATCTTAACATTGCTTTTTAAAATGAATAAATGAGTTAAGATATCCATCTTTAAAACGAAGATTACAATGTTTTGTCTACTTTACAGAGGGGATATTAGCAAATTATAAATAATAGATGGTGAAAGTATTTTGAAGGGTAAAAATGTGCTGTATAAATTAACATAGTCTTATGTTACAGTTAGGCTTCATAGTGAAATTATATTAACATTGAAATTTAAATTGGATTTTGTAAGCTCGGGTTTGCATACATTTTAATAACTACACAAACAAGTTGTTTTAAAATTTAGTCAGTAATATCATTCTGAAACGTACCCTCAAAAAAGGAATAGTGTTGGTGATAAAAATTATAGTTGTTTTATCATTTTAAAACACTGATGACTCAAGCATCCAGTAATAGTTAACTAGGTAACTCAGAGCAACATACCTCCTGAAGGTAGCGAGAAAAGTTACAAACTATTAATATTAGCAACAACAACAATCTGCTTGAAGCCACTGAAGAACTAATAGCTCCTCAGAATATGCAGTGTAAGACCTGGAGGAGAATGGAGACTAAGGAAATGAGTCTCGAGTTTGGGGCTACCAAAAGGTGTTTGCTGCTTCCAGAGGGGCCAGTACTGATAGAACAAACAGTCCCTTTTGGTAGCTTCATGGGACAGCTTCTTGGGACTACAGAGACAAAGATTAGAGTTGAAAGTCTGCCATGATAGGATTAACTTGGTAAACTGCAGTACTGCATCTTAAGAATAAAGGTAAACCAGAAATAGATAGGCCCTTTCAGGGGTTACAGGTGAATATCAGTCTCTTCACATACTTTGAAATTCACCCTTCCGTAGTGTACAATATAATAGTTTTGGGGGTTTACATTTTAAAAGATTAAAAAACAACAACAAAGACCAATCCTTCACATACTTCCAAAAATAGGAGGGCAAACTTCTCAACTCATTCTATAAATAAAGCCAGAATTATTCTGAGACCATAACCAGGTAAAAGCATCACAAGAGAAGACAACTAGAGACCAACATTGCCAATATCCTTAACAAAATACTAGCACACTGAATCTTGCAACATATAAAATGTCATATTCATGACACTGGTATTTATACCAGGAATGCAGGGGTGGTATAGCAGTTGAAATTAATTAATGTAATATGCCCCATAAAGAGGGGGGAAATCACATGATAATTAAATAGATGCACAAGAAACATTTGACAAAATCCAACACTCTTTCATGATGAAAACATGTAGTATTAGGAAAGTTTGTCAACCTGATTAAGGGCATCTTTGAAAGAAACACAAATTTAAGATCATCCTTCCTGGAAAAAGACTAATGCTTTTCCACTAGGATCAAGAATAAAAAAGATTTTTGTTTTAAACACTTCTACTGAGCGACTGATCTGATCTCTGATCTGATTCAATATAGTACTGGAGGTTCTAGCCAGGAAAATTTCTAGAAAGATAAAAAGATTAGGAAATCCTGAATGGAAATAAATAAAACTCTTCTTATTCACACATCATTTGCTAAAAATTCCAAAGAATACACACACACACACACACACACACCGTCACAAGAGACAAAATCAGTGTACAAAATCAACTGTATTTCTATATACCAGAAATGAACCCTCATAAACTGAAATTAAGAAAACCTTTCTAGGACTTCCCTATTGGTCCAGTGGTCAAGAATCCACCTGCCAGTGAAGGGGTGTGTGTGTGTGTGTCCATCCACCTGCCAGTGAGGGTGTGTGTATGTGTGTGCTTAGTTGTGTCCAACTCTTTGCAACCCCATGGACTGTAGCCCTACAGGCTCCTCTATCCATGGAATTTTCCAGGCAAGAATACTGGAGTGGGTTGCCATTTTCTCCTCCAGGGAATCCTCCCAACCCAGAGATCAAACATGGGTCTCCTGCATTCCAGGCAAATTCTTTACAACTACACCACAGGAATTCCCTAGCCAGTGAGGGGTACATAGGTTCAGTGCCTCATCCAGGAGGATTCCACATGCCACAGGGAAGCTAAGCCCATGCGCCACAGCTACTGAAGCAAGAGAAGCCACTTCAAAGCTCATGTGCTGCAACTAGAGAGAGTAGCCCCCACACTCCGAAACCAGAGGCACTTAGCAACAAAGAACCAATGCAGCCAAAAATAAATAAAATTACAAAAAAAAAATTCCACTTACAATAGTATCAAAAAGAATAAAGTTAGAATAAATTTAACACAAAGAGATTTATAAACTGAAAACTGTAAAAGACTGTTGAGAAAAATTAAAGTCTAAATAAATTGAGATATGTTGCAATAGCAAACAGATTAGAAAAAAACAGTACTTTCAACAGGGCTGTTCTTCCAAATTGATCTGTAAGTTCATTCGAATTCTGATCAAATTCCACAAGGCTTTTTTTTTTTTTTAAGTAGAAGTCAACAAGTTGGTGTTAAATTTACATGGAAATACAAATGACCTAAAAGTCAAAACAGTTTGAAAAAACAACAAATTTGGAGGACTGATACTACCTGATTTCAGAACTTATTTCCACTTCAAAAGATACCAATAACAAAATGAAAGACAAACCACAGATTGGGAGAAAAATTTGCAGTTATACATCTGATAAAGGTCTTATATCTGTGATATATAATTTTTATAGCTCAACAGTAAGAAATCAAATTAAAACACAAGCAAAAGATTTTATATTTTCTGTTGAAAGACTTTTGGTGAAGGATATGAAGGATACAGAGAACAGATAGTAAATACGAACCAACACAAAATTGTAAAGTTAAACAATAAATTTTAAAAAAATGAAAAAATGATTAACATCATTAGGGAAATGCAAATTAATATTATACTGAGATACCAGTAAACTAGAATAGACATAATCAAAAAGATAGACACTACCAAGTGTTGGCAAAAATGCAGAAAAATTGGAACCTTTGCGTTGCTGATGGAAATATAAAATGTTAAAATAAGCCCTCTTCAGAAAACATTTTGACAGTTCTTTAAAAGTTAGATATAGAGACTTCCCTGGTGGTCCAGTGGTTCACAGGTTTGATCCCTGATCGGGAAACTAAGATACTGCATGCTGTGTGGCGCAGCCAAAAAAAAAAACCAAAACACAAACAAACAGAAAAATAAGACATAAATTGACCATATTACCCAGCACTAACAAGGATAAGAATTTACTGGAGAAAAAATAAGAGCGCTCAAAAGACAGGATTGTGTCTGCTTATGACATCTTTATTTATGATAATGCTAAACTGGAAATGACCCAAATGTTCATCAACTTGTAACTGAATAAATATTGTAGGATTCTAATTAACAAAGAACAAACTTCTGATATATGCTGCTACGTGGATAAATTTTAAAACATTATTTTAAGTGAAGAAAGCCAAACTAAAAAGATAATACACTGTTTGATTCTATTTATATGAAATTCTAGAAAATGCAAATTTATAGTGACAATAATTGGAGTAGTAGTTACCTGAGAATAAGGCATGTAAATAGGCATGAGGATATTTTTTGAAGTCACTTTAGTCATGTCCAACTTTATGACCCCATGGACTGACTGTAGCCCACCAGGCTTCTCTGTCCATGGGATTCTCCAGGCAGGAATATTAGAGTGAGTTGCCATGCCCTACTCCAAGGGATCTTCGCGAACCCGCATCTCTTCTATCTCCTGCATTGGCAGGCGGGTTCTTTAACCACCTAGCCCCACCTGGGAAACCCCTTTTGAGGTGATGTGAATGTTCTAAAACTAGATTGTCATGTATAGAGAACAGACTTTTGGTTGCCAAGAGGGAGGGGTTTGGGGTAGAGATGAAGTGGGAGGTAGGGATTAGCAGATGTGCAAAGGATTCTCTATAGAATGGATAAACAACAAGGTCCTGGTGAATAGCACAGAGAACTATATTCAGTGTCTTATGGTAAATCATAATGGAAAAGAGGACTATAAAAGAATGCAGGACTTCCCTGGCAGTCCAGTGTTTTAGGACGCTGTACTTCCAGTGCAGGGGCTGCAGATTCGATCTCTTTTGGAGGAGCTAAAATCGTGAGTGCTGCTGGGCCAAAAAAATTTTTTTTAATTTAAAAAATTAAGAAAGTAAAGAATATATATATATGAATAACAATCACTGTGCTTTACAGCAGAAATTAACAAACCTTGTAAATCAACTGTACTTCAATAAAAATGAATGAATAAATAAGCCTAGTTTTTCTGAAAGTCAACTCAAATGAGTGCTCTGAAAAACACTTAAAAAAAACCCTTTTATTTAAAAAAATCTGTACATGTTGAAAATTAAGTAAATCTGAATTTTGTGGCTTGATAAATTTTCATACATCTAATATACATATATAAACAGCACCGAGATCAATAAAATATTACCAGCACCTCAGAAATTCCTCCCATGCCTGCTTCCAGGAATTATTCCCCCAAAGATAATGTTTATCCTGTCTTTCAGTATTCATGTGTATCATTTTGATATATTTTTTAATTTTTCATAAAGAGAATCACAGAGTATACCTGTGTGTCTGTCTTCCTTCATTTGACATTGTATTTTTAAAAACTATATGGATGCTTATGACTGTAGTTTATTCTTTTTGCTCTGCAGTGTTCAACTGTGTGAATACACTACAATTTATTTTACTGTTGATGGGTTTGGGGAAAGTTTCCTGTTTATCTATTACAAATAGAATGAGTATGAATATTTTTTTGTATATGAATGAATGCTATTAGCCACCAATGCTGCATCCCATTTCCATGCAATTTGGGGAAAAGAACATTATTAATGACATTAGTAGAGAAATAATTCATGACATTGTTTTAATTTTTAGATGTGCCTTAATCTCATCCATAATTATGACTTTAGAATTTTCATATCCAAAACTCAAATAATTTCAAGTATTAGAAATTGTTTACATGAAATTGGTTTTAAAACAGTTCCTATTGAGAGGGACTGACATTTCAATTTCTCATTTTTACAGTGAATATTCACACGTCTCTTGCATCCATGAGTAGCTATAGCAGGTGAAACACTGCCTGATCACAAGGCACCTACGCCAAATGGGCCAGCAAGATACAACTTAATTGTGTCACTTTAGATTGAATGCCAGTATGGTTCAATTTATCCGAATATTTTTTACAAACTTTTCTTATAAAGTTGTTCATATAGGACAAGTTTTATTCTTGTTTATTACTTTGTATATGTTTGGAAAGGTGACGAAGACAATACCGTTTTCTCAAAAGCATCATTCAGCCTTACCGAAGCTCAACAAGAAGTGGAAACAGAGAACAGAGACTGCAGAAAAGTACTTTGGGAAGGTGATAATCACCTAAAAGCAGCAGCACAGAATGAAGAGCAACCAAATGTAAAAGATAAACTTTCAATATGATTATGTTAAGGTGAAATATATTATTAGTTAGTACTAAGTTTATTATTTTTTGCCCAGAAAAAGGTTTTTAATACAATAATTTTCTTAAAGTTTTTACTGAAGAGTCGCTGTGACACATGAAAGAAAAATTTCTTTAAATAAATGAGGGGTTTGGGATTAACATATACAGACTTGCTTGCTTGCTAAGTCGTTTCAGTCATGTCCAACTCTGTACGACCCCATAGACGGAAGCTCACCAGGCTCCCCCGTCCCTGGGATTCTCCAGGCAAGAACACTGGAGTGGGTTGCCATTTCCTTCTCCAATGCATGGAAGTGAAAAATTAAAGTTAAGTCGCTCAGTCGTGTCCAACTCTTAGCGACCCCATGGACTGGAGCCTACCAGGATTCTCCGTCCATGGGATTTTCCAGGCAAAAGTACTGGGGTGGGGTGCCATTGCCTTCCCCGATATACAGTCTACTATATATAAAATAAACAACAAAGACCTAAAGTATAGCACAGGGAACTCAACTCAATATTCTGTAATAACCTATATGAGGAAAGAATCTGAAAAAGAATAGATATATGTGTATGTATAACTGAATTACATTGCCATACATCTGAAACTAACGCAACAGTGAAAATTAACTGTATTCCAATATAAAATAAAAATTAAAAAAAAGGAAAACCTTGAATTAAAAAAAATTACTTTAAAACTCATCATCCTAGAACTGAGTGCATTCACTTTTAAATGAACACATTTCTTTAGTTTTATAGTCAGTATATTATTTTCTATGCTGATATTTTCATTATATATGTTAAACTGAGACAATAAAGTATGTGCAGTCATTAAAAACAATGAAAATAATCTACCAAATCATAGGACATTTTTTTCTTAATTTTTTTTTCAAAATTCAAGCTTTTTAGGGGGAAAAAAATCCATCCATTTCTTTTGAGAAGTTATCCTAGTAACAAATATCAGTATAAGGATCTAAGTTTCTCTCTGTTATCCCATGATCTCTTTAACTTCCAAAATTAAAATGATGAATTTTAGATTTGTGTAGTCTTTTGGAAATAAAATATTTTTATTTATAAAAGTAGTATAATGACCAGTAAGTCTTTTGATGCCTAGAAGACATGTTTATATTGGAGAATAACAATTACAGAAAATGATATTGACCATTTTTTATTCATTTTTAAGTGTTCTCATTTAGCTGTGGATACAACAATATTTATAAAAGGTAAGGTTAAGTTGGTTTGTTTTTTCCCCCCTACATATACAGATTGAACAAGAAGCATCACAGGATCTGATTTTAATAGAAGATTATGACTCATTAATAGAAAATATGAGTAACTGGAATTTTCAAATTTTTGAACTTGTAGAAAAGATGGGAGAGAAATCAGGAAGGATCCTCAGTCAGGTTTGTTTGATATCTCTACTGCTTTAATTTTTCCCTGAATCTATAAAAAGCAAACTCTAAAGATTATAATATTGGTTTACATATAAGTTCAACATTGTTCATTGAATTATTTTTTTCACAAAGTTTTCAGTAGAAAATTGGAAAAGAGAAACCTATATATGTAAAGCCATATATATATATATATATATATATATAAGCACAATCTATTAATATAAGGTACTTATAATTTATGTATATATGAAAAGTAGTTTATTTGTCCATAATGGGTTTAGTTTATACTAAAGAAGTAATAAAGGTTTGCTTTTTATTGAATCTTAAGATTTAAAAGGACATGAAAGGTGATCTAACTCTTAGGACTGAAACTTCAGTTCAGTTCAGTCGCTCAGTCGTGTCCAACTCTTTGCGACCCCATGAACCACAGCACACCAGGCCTCCCTGTCCATCACCAACTCCTGGAGTTTACCCAAACTCATGTCCATTGACTCAGTGATGCCATCCAACCATCTCATCCTCTGTTGTCCCCTTCTCCTCCTGCCTTCAATCTTTCCTAACATCAGGGTCTTTTCAAATGAGTCAGCTCTTCGCATCAGGTGGCCAAAATTTGGAGTTTCAGCTTCAACATCAGTCCTTCCAATGAACACCCAGGACTGATCTCCTTTAGGATGGATTGGTTAGATCTCCTTGTAGCCCAAGGGACTCTCAAGAGTCTTCTCCAACACCATAGTTCAAAAGCATCAATTCTTTGGCGCTCAGCTTTCTTTATAGTCTAACTCTCACATCTACACATGACCACTGGAAAAACCAGAGCCTTGATGAGATGGACCTTTGTTGACAAAGTAATGTCTCTGCTTTTTAATATGCTGTCTAGGTTGCTCATAACTTTCCTTCCAAGGAGTAAGCATCTTTTAATTTCATGGCTGCAGTCACCATCTGCAGTGATTTTGGAGCCCCCAAAAATAAAGTCAGCCACTGTTTCCCCATCTATTTCCCATGAAGTGATGGGACCAGATGCCATGATCTTAGTTTTCTGAATGTTGAACTTTAAGACAACTTTTTCACTCTCCTCTTTCACTTTCATCAAGAGGCTTTTTAGTTCCTCTTCACTTTCTGCCATAAGGGTGGTGTCATCTGCATATCTGAGGTTATTGATATTTCTCCCAGCAGTCCTGATTGTGGGAGAAATATCAGTGTTCATCCAGTCCAGTGTTTCTTAGGCTTCATCTTTTCCACCTGTCCTCCCGTCCTAGTGGCTCAGATGGTAAAAGCATGTGCCTACAGTGTGGGAGACCCAGGTTCGATCCCTGGGTTGGGAAGATCCCCTGGAGAAATGGCAACCCACTCCAGTGTTCTTGCCTGGAAAATCCCATGGACAGAGGAGCCTGGTAGGTTACAGTCCATGGGGTCACAAAGAGTTGGACACGACTGAGCCACTTCACTTTCACTTTCCCTGTGCTTTTTACCCAAGTCCAGGTGGTCCACTTCATGCTAGAACCATGGAAAAATACTTCCATTTTACCACCCAGACTCAAGGTTCTTCCTTATGGGTCCACACACAGGGTCAGATTAATCTTCCTGAAATAGCAGTCATTAACTCCAAAGTATCTTATTCATGAAATGAGAGAACACAAGGATAAAATATGTGAAAAAAAAACATAATTTATCACATTGAGTCAGAGAAGGCAATGGCAAGGCACTCCAGTACTCTTGCCTAGAAAATCCATGGACAGAGGAGCCTGGTAGGCTGCAGTCCATGGGGTTGCTAAGAGTCGGACACGACTGAGCGACTTCACTTTTACTTTTCACTTTCATGCACTGGAGAAGGAAATGGCAACCCACTCCAGTGTTCTTGCCTGGAAAATCCCAGGGACGGGGGAGCCTGGTGGGCTGCCGTCTATGGGATCACACAGAGTTGGACACAACTGAAGCGACTTAGCAGCAGCAGCACGTTGAGTAATTTAGGGTCAGAAATGTGATAAATATATTGTTCTGACATCTCTTTAATGCCTAGGGCTATACTAGAATACAATTCATAAGCCCTTCAATAAATTATGATTGAAAAGCTAAAGGGAAGAGTGGAAAATTTTTAAAACTGGGATATGATACGGTAATCATTCTCTGGTTTTCAAGGGTTTTGGGGTAATATCTTCCTTCATGTTTGGAAAGAAATCATTATAGGGAAATTTTTAATAAATTATTAAGTTAGAGACATGTACATAGTTAGCTTTGCCAACGCAAATCAAAAAACATTATACCCAACTAGAAACAGATATTCTGATTTTTAAAGTGTACTTTCTTTTAATTGACATTTAGGTTGTGTATACCTTATTTCAAGACACTGGCTTATTGGAGATATTTAAAATTCCCACTCTACAATTCATGAACTACTTTCATGCTTTAGAAAATGGTTATCGAGACATTCCTTGTAAGTATTATGTATTATTTAACTTGAAATAATACTGGTTTTGAAATTCCTTGTAAACTCCCTTTAGATGGTTCCTTAAACACTTTTTAAATTGCATGTTTTGAAGAATTGAAAAATAGTAATTTAAAAAGAAAATCTATATCCTCCTACCCAGAGTTAACTGACTGCTGTTAACATTTTAGTATGTATCCTTCAAGACTTTTTCTTAAAAAAAAAAAAAAAAACTTTTTCTTATACATATACTTATTTTTTATGAAGTGAATCATACTATTAATACCTTATTTATTGTCTTTTTCACATAATTATATAGTATAAGCTTTCTGTGTTAATAATTATTTATATGAGTACCTTATCATTTCAGATGTTTGGTAATATTGTCATGAGTTTCCTAAATTTCTTATTTTAAAATGTTTAAAATTCACCCACAGAAATGTTTAACTGTGTCCTGACTTGTGGAATAATTTTTAATGGCAATTTGATTTTATGATAAAATAGAATTTTAATTTTATAGTAGGAAAAGATACAATTTTCTTTATGTGTTGATTCATTCTACACTTAACCTCCAGGGGAACATTCTTTGGAGAAATAGCCAATTATTCTTAAATTGGCATGATTCATTAATAATAGTGATGCTTAATAATTTAATGTGCATTATATGTACTATAATTATCACAAAGTATGTATTTTGAAAAGTGGCTGAATTTTACAAATGGAATCAGATGATACTTTAAGGTGTACTTCAAGATGAGAAAAATGGGAAAAAGAAAGCCACAGTGAGGAGTCTTCACTGTCAGGTCCAGTTAGGATCTACTGGTTAAGATGAGTCTCTGGGGACTTCCCTGGCGACTGCTAGACTTAGTGGTTAGGACTCCGTGCTTCCTCTGTGGGATCATGGGTTCCATCCCTGCTCCGGGAACTAGATCCTGCAAGCCAAATGGCATGGTCCAAAAAACAAGCAAACGTAACCTTAAGTAAGTTAACCCCGGTACGATGCCTTTTCTTTGATCCCTGTACTATGTTTTCATAGTATATGTGAAAGTTTTTAAAAGACACATCAAGAAATGACAAAATAAGATGAAACGAAAACCTAATTGTTGGAAATTATTCTAAGCCATATGTTTTATTTAGGATACAGTGAGACTAGAAAGTACTTTTTAAAATGTCCTATGTTAAAAATAACAAAATAACCATTTTTATAAAACATTTTGGTGACTTTAGATCACAATCGTATACATGCCACAGACGTCCTACATGCTGTTTGGTATCTGACAACACGGCCCATTCCTGGCCTACAGCAGATCCACAGTGATCATGGAGCAGGAAATGAAACAGGTACTCCCTTCTAATCTTTCCTTAAAGTATTTCATTAGGCATTATAAATCAAACTGTCTCACTTCATTATCTCTGTTCTCTTAGCATTTTTATTAAGTCACCTTTGGTGTATATAAAGTGAACAGGAAATCGCTCAGTCGTGTCTGACTCTTTGCGACCCCATGGACTGTAGCCTACCAGGTTCCTCTGTCCATGGAATTTTCTAGGCAAGAATACTGTAGTGGGTTGCCATCCCTTCTCCAGGAGATCTTCCCAACCCAGGGATTGAACCCAGGTTTCCCGCATTGTAGGCAGATGCTTTATCATCTGAGTCACCAGGGGTATATATAAAGTATTATGTAAATTTTGATGAATGCAAATTGGGAAACTTACTTACTCATCTGAAGATTCAATACTACTCAATTTACCATGTTTCTTTTCTGTGTCCCACTCTGCTGCTTCTTCACTGAGATAGCCAATATCCTGAATATTATGATAATCTGTTTTGCTTTTCTTTCAGTTCTTGTTTTTCCTGTTTTAGGTATATCATGTAAATTTAAAATATATAACATTCCCAGGAGATGGGGATATGTTTAAAAGCTTCACATAAGTATTTAAATAGTGATATTAAAAAAAATTGTTAACATTCAAATTTTGTTTTCTTATCAAAAATATAACTATTTATGTAAATGTGATGAATTGTAACATTCACAGCTCTCTTAGTCTAGTTTATAAAAGGGGAGGAAACCTCTGTCTAGTGCTTTTACTGTCATGGCCTGGGTTCAATCCCTGATCAGGGAACTGAGATCCTGAAAGCTGTGCAGCCAAAATTTTAAAACATTGAAAAAAAGAGAGGAGAAATACTCCAGTAAGAAATACACACAAATCAGGACAGAATTTGCTCAGTTACAAATGCCTAAGAATTGTTATCATACTAATCAGTGCAAAGGTCTCAGTCTTAGCCACTTCTTCACATTCTTTGGTGGTTTAGTCTAAAGGACTACACCAGTGTTTGATGGATTTGCCATATGTCACTGATTCATTTTTGTCTGCCATCCATATTTACTTTCATACTGATCTTCCTTCCTTCCAGTAGGTCTGTGCTTCCATCAGAGATTGTTTTCTTCAGCCTTTTTATTTGTAGATGTATTTATTTTATCCTAGAAGAATGCATCCTTATTCCAGCACATTTGTAGATACCATTATATCTTCTGACATCTATAATATCTGTTGACAAACCAGCCGTAAGTCTTATTTCTCCTTAATGGCACCATGTCCCTTTTCTCTTTGCTATTGGTTTTTAGCATTTTGTGCATGGTACACTCAGGTTATATTCTTTGAATTCATCCTATTTGGGGGTTCGGTGAACTTATTGAATACATTAATTAATGTCTTTTATTGGTTTCTATCATACTCTTCAGAATTTTTCCAGCCTTCACTCGCTGCCCAATTCCAAAGCTACCTCCACATTTTTAGGTATTTGTTACAGCAACACCCTACTTCCAAGTGCCAAAATCTGTATTATTTTCCTATGGCTCCTGTAACAAATTACTACAGACTTAGTGGCTTAAAATGATACAAATTTGGGGGATTCCCTGCCAAAGTGGTTAGGACTCTGTGATCCCTAGTCAGGGAATTAAGATCCCACATACCATGTGGTGTGGTCAAAAACAAAATACAAATGTATTAACTTATTATTTATTCTGGATCCAGAAGTCTGAAAATCGTTCAGCTGGGCTAAAATCCAGGTGTCAGCAGGACTGTTTTCTTCCTGGAGTCCCCAGTGAAGAATGTTTCCTTGCCCCCTCCAACTTACACAAGCCACCTGCATTCCATGGCTAATGGCCCCTTCTTCAAAGACAGCAGCATAGCAGCTTCAAAGTATGTCTCTGACCCTGACCTTTTCATCCTTCAAAGGAATTAGCAAAAAGCGGTACAACTACAACCTTGGTTTTCTGTCCAGAGTACACATTCCTGGTGGTGAATCTCTTACTTCTCGTATTTTGTGCAGTCTGGAAAGGTTGAGGATTTCCCAGCTTACCAAATCCTGAGTCCTTCTTGCTTAGCAATTCTTCCTCACTCTCCTCTTACATTTTATTTCAAACAGTAAGAAAGCAGGCTTGTCTTTAATACGTTCCTTGGAAATCTCCTCAGCTAAATATCTAAGTTCATTGTCTACATGTTTTGTCTTCCATGAATACAGTGCAACCAAGCTTTCTGCTGCTATATTAACAATCACCCCTTTCCTTAGTTTCCAGTAATGGGTTCTTGGCAGTGTCCTTAGCAGAAGTTTTCTACCATCACCTGTTCAAGATGATTTGAGTATTCCCTAGGGCAGTGTCTGTTTTCTGTGCTCCTCACTTCCTTCTGAGTTCTTACTAGCAATGTGTAAGTCCTTATACAATATTATGGAATAAAGGATATGTAGAAGACGGTTTTCTTTGGAAAACCAAGTAGCTGTTGAAATGGAAAACTGTGGTAGAAACAAAGACTATAAGGACTATGAAATGTACTGCTTTATTCTGACTACAGTGGAGAATAGAAAAATTGACTATGACACCAAAAGTAACAGCAACAAAAGCAAAAATAAACAAGTGGGACTGCAACAAACTAAAAAGCTTCTACACAGCAAAGGAAACAATTTTAAAAATGAAAAGGCAACCTGCAGAATGGGAGTAAATATTTGTAATTCATATACTGAGTGTAAGGGGCTAATATCGAACATACATAGAGAACTTATACAACTTAATACCAAAAAAAATCCAGTTTTTAAAAAATGGGCAGAGAAACACAAATCAAAACCACAGTGGGCTATCACCTCACACTTGTTAGAATGGCTGTCATCAAGACAAGAGGTAAGTTTCGGCCAAGATGTGGATATAAGGGAACACTTGTGCATTGTTGGAGGGAACACAGGTTGGTTCCGCCACTGTGAACAGTAATATGGAGATTTTTATTTCTCAAAAAAATAAAGTAGAACTATCATGTGAAGGAGAAATTTCTGGGTATGTATCCAAAGGAAACGAAAATAGAAGTTTGAAGAGATATATGCACTTCCATATTTATTACTGCATTATTCATAATAGCCAAGACATGAAAGTAATCTGTGAATGGATAAATGTGTGTGTGTGTGTGTACATGTACACACAATATTCAGCCATGAGATAGAAGGAAATCCTGCCATTGGCAGCAGATGGGCCTTAAGGGGATTACCTAAATGAAATATCAGACAAATACTTTATGATGTCAGTTACATATGGAATATAAAAATGCTGAACTTGTAAAAAACAGAGAATGTAATGATGGTTACCAGAGGTTGGGAGTGAGGGAATTGGGGATATGTTGTTTAAGGTTACAAACTTGGAGCTAGTAGATAAGTAAGTCCTGGAGAGCTAATGCACAGCATAGTGGTTATAGTCATAAATACTACCTTATAAAGTTCAAAGTTGCTGAGAGACTAGATCTTAATTGACGTCATCCCAGGAAAAGAAATGATAATTATGTGGTGTCGTAAAGGTGTTAGCTGATGCTACAGGTGGTAATCATAATGCAGTATACAGATATATCAAATGAACACTTTGTATACCTTTTCACATTAATTATATTTCAATAAAAAAAGAAATGAAATAACAAGTTTAGAGTTTTAATGAATGGTTAGAGAACCAGATAGTTAAAAGAATTCCTTGACTTTTCTGGTGGCTAAGTGGTAAAGAATCCACCTGCCAGTGCAGGAGACTTGAGTTTGATCCCTGATCCAGAAAGGGTCCCACATGCCACCAAACAACTTAGGCCTGTGTGCCACAACTACTGAGCCTGTGCTTTAGAGCCCAGCAGCTGCAACTGCTGAGCCCACGTGACGCAGCTATGGAAGCACACTCTACCGCCTGTGCTCCACAAAAAGAGAAGCCCCTGCAAGAAGCTGGAGCACTGCAACTAGAGGGTAGCCCCTGCTCACCACAGCTAGAGAAAGGCCTGAGTACTAGTGAAGAACCAGCACAGACAAAAATAATTAAATAAAATTTTTAATAAAAAAAAGAATTTAATTATTATAGTAGTAGGATTGTAACTTCTGAAAACATAATCCAAAGTTTGATCCTGAAGTTACCTGAAATTCAATGCAAGTTGAGTTCATGGCCTCAACTAGGCCTCTTATGTCAGAGCTGTGGTATTGATTGGAAAAGAAAGGACCCTTATAATTGGAAGAATATTTGAGTCGATTTCAATAAATCTGATTACCCTGAACCCCTCATATCTTGCTGCACCTCCATGCTGAAAAACAATCATTTCTCCTTATGTTGGTTGCCTGAAGACCTTGTAACAACCTCACCTGAGATTCTTGACTTGTAGGTTTATGCTAGTTCACCTCTAAACCTAGTCCCACCACCTCTCATTTCTTTGTGATCCATAATTAAACTCAGATCTGCCACAATCTAAGTCTGAATACCAAAATAATTTCCTAAAATTTTTTCCCATATATGTTCCACAGAAACCTGAGGAACATATATGGGAATGGATTTTAAGTGTTACAACAAGACAAAGGAAGGTAATGGTTGATCTTTCTGAATTTACTGATGTAGGTATACCTATTGGAAATGGGGGTTTCTTTTCACTTTGGGGCGGTTATGAATAAATGCTGCTATGAATATTCATCTACCAGCTTTTATGTGGGTTTATGTTTTCATTTCTCTTGGCCATCTACCTAGTTTTATGGAATTGCTGGGTCATAAGGTGACTCTGTGATTAACATTTGGAGGAACTGCCAAACTATTTTCCAAAATGGTTGCACTATTTTACATTCCCACATGCAGTGTATGAAGATCCCAATTTATTATTATAATAAATTAATTTATCTGCCATTTATCATTATCTGTCTTCTTGATAGCCATTCTATGGTTGGTGTGAAGTGGTATCTCACTGGATTTTTGATTCACATTTTTCTAATAGCTAATGATGTTGAGCATCTTTTCATGTTTTTTAGGTCATATGTATATTTGTCCTTTGTCCATTTAAAAATTTTGTCATTTGTCTTTTCATTATTGAGTTGTAGAAGTTTTTTATATGTCCTGGATACAAGTGTCTTATTAAATTTATGATTTGCTGCTATTTTCTCACATTGTGTTATCTTTGCACTTTTTTGATGATGTCTATCAAAGCATAAGACCATGGCATCCAGTCCCATCACTTCATGGCAAATAGATGGGGAAACAATGGAAACAGTGACAGACTTTATTTTCTTGGGCTCCAAAAATCACTGCAGATGGTGACTGCAGACATAAAATTAAAAGAAGCTTGCTCCTTGGAGGATAAGCTATGACAAACCTAGACAGCATATTAAAAAGCAGAGACATTACTTTGCTGATAAAGGTCTGTCTAGTCAAAGCTATGGTTTTTCCAGCAGTCAGGTACGGATGTGACACTTGAACCATAAAGAAAGCTGAGAGCCAAAGAATTGATGCTTTTGGACTGTGGTGTTGGAGAAGACTCTTGAGAGTCCTTTGGACTGCAAGGAGATCAAACCAGTTAATCCTAAAGGAAATCAGTCCTGAATATTCATTGGAAGGACTGA
Organism: Tragelaphus eurycerus; assembly: GCA_935064755.1. Lineage (NCBI taxonomy): Eukaryota > Metazoa > Chordata > Mammalia > Artiodactyla > Bovidae > Tragelaphus > Tragelaphus eurycerus. The sequence continues at coordinate 17,247,496 of CAKXYN010000028.1, read as the reverse complement.
TGCTGAAGCTGCAATATTTTGGCCACCTGATGTGAAGAGCTAACTCATTAGAAAAGACCCTGATGCTGGGAAAGATTGAAGGCAGGAGGAGAAGGGGATGACAGAAGATGAGCTGGTTGGATGGCATCACCAGCTAAATGGACATGAGTTTAAGCAAGCTCTGGGAGATGGTGTAGGACAGGGAAGCCTGGTGTGCTACAGTCCATGAGTTCACAGAGTCAGACTTGACTGAGAGACTGAACAACAACAATCAAAGCATAAAGTTTTCAATTTTGATGAAGTTTAATTTTTTCTTTCATTGCTCATGCTTTTGGTGTCATAGCTACAAAGGGTTTGTATAACTTGAGGTCATGAAGATTTACTGTTTTCTTTTAAGAGTTTCATAGTTTAGGTCTAGGATCCACTAAAACTAATTTGAGGGGATGAAGTAAGGAAGAGGGTCTAACATTCACTCTTTAGCACATGGCAATCTAGTTGTCTTGGCACCATTTGTTGAAAAAATTTCTTTATGTATTCTACATGATTGGTTCTTAAACGTTATAAAATCATTTCTGCCTTTTAAGATGTGACATTAAATGAAACAACATGTATGAAAGTGCCTTGTATCATGCAAAGCATAGTTGGCTCTCAACAAGGTCTTGGCTCCCTTATCCAAAAATCAGTTGACCATAAGTATAAGGATTTATTTCTGGACTCTCAGTTCTGTTCCATTAATCTATGTATCTATCCTTATGTCATTACCACACAATCTTGTGTTACTAAAGCTTTGTAGTAAACTTCAAAATTATTCTTTTTCAAGACTGTTTTGGCTAATCTGGATCTTTCATTTCCATATGAATTTTAGGGCCAGCTTATATATCTCTTGTACAAAAAAAGCCAGCTGGGACGTTGACAGGAGTATGTTGAACCATAGATCATTTGAGGGAGTATTGCTATCTTAACAATATTAAGTCTCCTGAACCATGAGCGTGGATATTTTTCTACTTATTTGTCTTCTTTAATTTCTTTCAACAAAGTTTTTTATTTTTCAGGATACTGGTTTTTCACTTCTTTTATTAAATTTATTCCTAGGTATTTTATTCTCTTTGAAGCTAGTATAAATGGAATTGCTTTCTTGGGTTCATTTTTTGATTATTTATCCCTAGTATGGAGAAATAAAATGGATTTTTTTTGCATATTGATCTAGTACCCTGCAACCTTTATGATCTCATTTTTAGTTTAATACTTTTGCAGTGGATTTCTTAGGATCTTTCTGTATACAGAATCATGTCATTTACAAATAGAGATAGTTTTGCCTCTTCCTTTTCAGTCTCTAATGCCTTTTTCTGAGGCCTTAATGGAATCTTCAGTAGTTATGTTTAGTTGTCTGGCCATTTAGTTGTCTTGCCATGTATTTTTTTTTTATATACTAGTAATTTCACATTAAACATACACAGACTAATGTATTAAGATCCTAATATGTCAATTCTAAGTATATACTGAGTTTAAAAGGATTTTTTGCATTTTTTTATATTTTATATATATATTCTAAATTCTAGGGGCACTATAGAATGCATATAATGCAGAAAAAATTGAAGTTTTCACTCTGATATTGGTAATTTAAATCTTATTAGAAACTTGAATGTTTAAATATATCTTTATCCATACATTTAAGTATCTTGTTTTTACTTTGTATAATTATTTTTAAAAGAAGCTCTAGTGTGGGTAATTCTAAAACTCAAATTTAGGTGCAAAATATAAACAGCATGAAAATAATTAGGTATCTTTATAATTATCAGTATTGTGTGTTTATTATGTTAAAAAAACCTTGTGATTGAAAATATTAAATGAACTAAATCATGATAAAGTCTTTTTGGACTTTGACAAACCAGGACATTATTCTGTTTCCCCTGCTGAACACAACCAATGAAATTTTATATCTCTCTGATATCTTTGTGGTTTTCTTCACTGTTTACTCACAATATACTTTATTATTTCCTTCTTAATACTTTAAGATACCTTTAGCAAAAACAACTTGAGTGACCATCTAAATAGGTATAGCCACCAAATTACAAAAAAAGGAGAAACAAATGGTAAGGTGTTAAGGACACCAAAAGCACAGTGCTGAGAGTAAAATTATTGTTTCTAACTAGAAGATACAAAGAATTATACTGACTGAATCACTCCTCAGTTTTCCATACCTTTTCAGTTTTCAGAGTTTTTCTTTACAGTATTTTATAGGGGGCTTCATGGAAGGAAAAAGAAGAGGAAGTAGTGTAGTCAGGGTTACAAATGAAATCTATTTGGGTAAGATTTGAAAAGCATGTATGTTGAAATGCTTGCTTTGTTAATATATTAAATTCCTAAGTCTCTATAGTGTTTCATGTAATTTTATTCTCTAGATTGTTTTTTCCTATTACTCTGGGCATTATGTTTAACCTTTAAATAACAGAAGTTTAGAAAATCAGAGGTTTTTAAAGATCACCACTAGCTTGAGTTAACAGAGCATCATGAGAATCCTGTCATGTTGTGTTTAACACTGCTCCTCTCTGTTAGCATGTATGTTGGAAATAGCATACTATTTTATGTCCATGTTTAGAGAGTATTTCTTAGGTAAGTCAACAAATAAGATGATCATACTACCTTTGGGGAGCTCCTTTTAGCCTCACTGTAAGGATTGTATATGTAATGCTCTTTCATTTTGCTTGTTCCTCAGCAATTAACCCTGAACGAATTGCTTACATTTCTTCGAGGAGCTGCTCGATTCCAGATGAGAGCTACGGCTGTCTTTCTTCAAACATTCCTGCGCTGGAATTGATGGCTCTGTATGTGGCAGCTGCCATGCATGACTATGACCACCCGGGACGGACAAATGCGTTCCTAGTGGCTACCAATGCCCCTCAGGTAGGAAATAACTTTTTCAGAAAGTCTAAGGAATGATTCTGAAATTTTATAGCCAGGCTACATTTCCCTTTGCACATCATTCTTCAGCTGAAGCATTTTGCTGTTGGATAAAACACTTCAGTATGACATGTGCTAAAGAGTTAGGGAAAGATATTCAACTGGAAGATAAATAAAAATATTCCTGAAAGAATAATTCACTGTTTTTATAAAATTCTGGAGTCCTGTGCTGTCAGTATCTTTGCCTTTGATCAAATTGGTAAGATTTTGACTAGCTGTTAAGACTTACTCTTCCTTCTAGCCATATCCTTCATATGCCTAAAAACTATAATAACTGAGAATTGTTATTATTTTTGTTGTTGTCCTCTTTTTTTCCTCTAAGACATGCCATAATATGCAATCTCTTAGCATATATTCATATATGCAAAAAATCTTCTAGTACATTGTTTTTGAATTCAGTACAGTTGATAAGGTGCAAGATTTCTTTAGGGTCACAATTTGCATAAGAGGTAGGAGTTTCCAACAAATGGATGCTGTAATTGTAATAGCTTTAAATATTAGGACTTGGAACTAAAATACAGGCAGCCCTCCATATCCAGGAGTTCTGCCTCCCTGGATTCAATCAACTGCAGATCAAAAATATTTGAAAATTTAAAAAATTCCAGAAAGTTCCAAAAAGCAAAACTTAAATTTACTGCATACTAGTAACTATTTACATTGTATTAGGTATTATAAGTAATCTAGAGAAGATTTAAAGTATACAGTGAAAATACTGCAGTACTTTATATATATATTTTATATGAGCATCTGCAGGGGTCCTAGAAGCAATTCCCTGAAGATCCTGAGGGATGGCTGTGCTTGGTTTTAAGCAGAATTTAGTGTGATGACTTAGCAACTAAAAAACAAAAACAAAGTACGGTTGTGAGTTTTTGTTTGGGCAGAGGATGCCTAAAATGTCAGCTTTGTATTTCTGCCTGCCTGCCTGGCTTACAAAGAGCAAGTTGTCAATATTGTTTACTGAATTCGTCTTACTTCCTCACTTTATTGCTCTATGTTCAAACCTCAGTTCTGATTCTTTCATCTTTTATAGCCATTCTCCCTGTTCCTCTTCTCATTTCTCTTTCTTTCACACACTCCCAGCACTTAAAATATATGAGATAGTTTCTCTAGCCAGAACCAGAATAGGATGCAGAGAGAGAGAGAAAATTAAAAGTGCTAGGTAATTCATTTTCTCTAATTAGACTTTATTCATGGCTCATGATTTCCAGGTAACTTTTAGATTAATTTCAATCTAGATATTAATGTTTTTCCACTTTCTAAGAATTGCTTTGGGAGATATTACCCACTTATATTGGGGGCAGGAGGAGAAGGGGACGACAGAGGATGAGATGGCTGGATGGCAACACTGACTCGATGGACGTGAGTCTGAGTGACCTCCGGGAGTTGTTGATGGACAGGGAGGCCTGGCGTGCTGCAATTCATGGGGTCGCAAAGAGTCGGACACGACTGAGCGACTGATCTGAACTGAACTGAACCCACTTATAAGCACATTTCCTCATTTGCAATCCCACTCTGCAAGAATCAGATGCCCATCTTCTCTAGCCTAGCACTTTATAATCTTTGAAAATCCTAGTTCTATAGCAAGTCACAGACTGGCACAATAGAAAAAGTACTAGTTTTGGGATGGAGAGACCTGCGCTTGATTTCTGGTTACCCACTATTAGCTGTGTGACATTAGGCAATTAACCCTTACTTTCTGAACCTCAGAATATGTACCCGATGTGACTACAGGTAAAAAGAGATAATATTTGGCAAGTTTTCTGCTGGATCAGATTATCACGTAGACAGCAATTATTTACTATTCTATTCCACTCTCTACTTTCATTCTCTCTTTATCAGCATTGAGTATAGGTGAGTCAGACTTGTGTATTACCTCTTCTTCAAGGATATTACAAGTTAGTGAATTCTAGTGTTATTTGTCTTGCATTGCAGATAGTTTAAAACAATGACACATGAATGTATTCAATAATTTATATGTTATGTACTCAAAGCTGTTGTCCTGAACAAAATACAAAGTCTAGACACAGTCAATAACTATGTGTTATTTCTAAACTCTCATTGTTAAGGACAGCCAAGAGATGAAGCAGTAAGAAGGGCCGGAATGAAAAGGAAATTGATCAGAGAGTTCAGCTGTGAAAAAGTATAGCCTTTTCCCTGGTCTCCGTGCTTACTTCCTGATGCTCTTCAGTCGTGTTCAACACACGGCAGCCAGAGGGGCCCTGTTCTGCCCTGAACCCTCACTCCTAGTAAAAGACAATCATTACAGTGGCTCAGAAGGTCCTACACGATTTAGCCCCCATTAATTCTCTTTTTAAACTCACTCAGGTCTAGCCTCACTGGGTTCCTTGCTATTTCCTCCTGTGTCCCAGGCACACTCCCTTTCTGAGAACCTGGCCTCTTTCTTTTCTCTCGCCCAGAGCGCTCTTTCCCTACACATCTATAAAGATCACTTTTTGGCTTCCTTCACCTAAAATTTCAAAAGCTCCTCCATGACACTCCTTATGTTTCTCCTCAGTTTTTTCCACAGCAGCGACCATTTAGCATACTATGTGTGTCGTTGTGTATCTTTTAGTGGAATACGAATTTCTATGAGGGCAGACATTTTTCTTTTCTTCCCTAATACCTAGAATCATGCCTAGCACACAAAAGGCATTCAGGAAACATATATTGAATGTTGAGGGATGCCTAATTTCTTTGCTCTGCTGGGCTGCTAAGCTTGTCTGAAATATACTCTATTGTTCCCAAAGCAATGAGGTTCACCAGACCTTCTTCAGCATAGTGCCTATGAGATAAGGAGTCTTGTGAAAACTTGAGGCTTAACCTGTTTATTAGGTAATAAAGCAGTCTCTCTCATTTTAGGAAGCTCAATAAGTCTAATCAGGCCATAGTGAAAGATATTATTTCTCTGGTATATGATAAAAAGGGACAGTAGGGCATAATACCACCAATAGGATTAAGCATTCACCTTTCTCATGGTAAGGGAAGTGTGTGGGAAGACTTAGGAAGACTATTTTGAATCCTTGCCATAAAAGAAGGGGAAACATTCAGTCAAGTTTATCCTGGAAGGACATCAGTATTAAAATTCTAAGAGGTTTCTGAGCTATTTTCAAATGAATGATTGGCTAGAAGATGCTGATTAGTGACTGAGATACTACAGTTTGAGTTGGGTTGGCCAAAAAGTTTGTTCGGTTTAGTGAACACATTCAATAAAGTTCTTAGTGAAAATGAAATATATGTCTTTTATTTGTACTTAAAACTGAACGAACTTTTTTGCCAGTGCAGTTGACCAAAACATTTTTATTTGGGGTCAAAGGAAACAATACTGAGAACTATAGATCTGAGACAGTCATAAACATTTGTCCTCCCAAATATGGATCAAGATGGCAACTAAGCAGGTACATTTTCCCCCCTTTCCTCCTGATCAAAATAATAATAAAAGATAAAATACATTACAACAGAGAGGAGTAGGCAGAAGGATATTATCACCAGTAAGTTAAAGAATTTCATACTGTTTTTGGAAAATGAAAAGCATGTGGGCAAATATAATGAGATTAAAATACACTAGAAAGGAAGCCAAGGCTTGAGTGGAACCCTGGCGACACCTGATGCCATTGCCCTTGTCTGCTACGCACATACACACACACCTCTCCCATATAACATACACCGTACACCTTAAAGCAAGGCTACTGTGACTTATCTATTCACTTCTAGGCAGAAAACACATCTCTTAAATACTGAAGGAAATGGCCAGAAGAGATTTCGTACTCCAGAGTAAATCCTTCTCATTTTGGAAATCACACTGGTAATTCCAAAGCAAAACCTGCTAGGTAAACAAGCCCCACCCGCATTAACAGGCCTCCTACTCATCCTTCCCAATTAAAGAAACTTAGCAGTAAAACATACACAAGGCTATGAAATGCATACTGAACAACAGGCACTATTCTAGGCAATACTGTTGAACAAAACAGGCAAAAAATACATTCTGCCCATATGGAACTCACATTCTAGTAAAGTAAGAAAAAACCAACAAGTGCGTGTGTGTGTAAAAGAGAGATGATTATAACATAAGTGCTAGGAAAAATGTAAAACGGGAGGAGGTGGTGCTGGCATAGAAGGATTATTTTCAAGTTAAGAGTTCTGTATCCAGCTAAGCTACAGTTGAGTGTTAAGAGCAAAATAAAGAGTCTCGGGTATACAAAGATTTAAAAAAATCATGTTCCATCCATCCTATCTGAGAAAGTTACATAAAAATGTGTTTTAGGCAAAACAAGGGTGATAAACTATGACAAAGGGTCGTAGAAGATATAGGATTACCAGAAATTTTAGAATGCAGAACATGAGGGTAAAGGAATCCCTAGATGGAAGCTGTTCATCAAAACTATTTCTTTAAAAAGAAGCACTTCTTTAAAAAAAATAGCTGCATTGTTTTTTGCTGCACCTAATTTGTTTACTGCCTCTATTGGACTTTCTTTTCAGTTAGGAATATTAGTTTTTTAATGAAAACAGTCCTTCTTAATCCAAGATTCTTCACTTCAGAAAGATTAAAATACTTTCTTATCATCTTACGACTGTGACCTAGAGATTTACTTTAATGTCTCCTTTTTCTTGTGGTTCAACAGGAGACATTTGTTCAGATTTGTCATAGTTTCCTGTTTGATCTAAGTGTTTATGTCTAATGGGTTTTTCTTTTTGCTCATTTATTGAAAAGTATTTATTATTTGTTAAGATTAATTCCATCCTTTTGTATTAAACCTCATTCCATTTCAAATCTTTTTGAGTCTGGGTAAAAGTAAACTTTATGACCAACTAATTTGCTTTTACCATGTTAGAGAAGAAATTTGCTTGTGGAGATAAGGAAGATTCATAGTTAGAGAAAGCAGGTAACAAGTTGCTTTAGCAAAAATTCAAAGAATGTAAGTTACTGCAGCTCTTAATTAGGGGGGAAACTGTCTTCATTTTCTTGTTGTCAAGGTGCCCTCAGTAAAAGCCAGCTGAGGCTTCATTCATTCTGTTTTACTTGGAATGTTTTCCTCCCTGAAGTTAAGCTTTGCTTGTTGCTCTATGTGTGACCATCCAGTGTTCTTCCTAAAGTAGAATTTGCTTCTTCCTTACTGCTCCATGATTCTTGCCTCCACAAACCCATGAGGTAGTCCGTTCACTGGGGTCCAGGAGAGGCCTCCGTCCCCTTATTCTCCAGGTGGGTTTTTCCTTCTTAGGCGATGGCCTTTCCTCAATCCATTCCCATGTTTACCATGTCTTTAAAGCTTCTAGTACTGCGATTATATCTAGATTCTAATATTGATTATTTCTTTTCATCATTTTATATTTCTTTGGTAATGTCAAAGGGCAATTTGGATGCTGCAGGAATTCTGAACTACTGGTTTTTGTTTTCTTGTTTTTTTAACTGATCTCATTAACTGAGAGTTTAAGTCCGGTAGCTTTATAGGACACTCATTATGCACTGTGGTTTATTGACCTGGGAGTTTGATTACTTCTTCATGAACAAAGTTGTTCTGATCATTTATCAGTCTTTATTGGATTTAAACATGAGTTAGTTAAATCACTTTTATATGTAAGTTGACTTCTTAGCAAGTCTTTGACGTTGAACATGTTCAGTGTTTTAATTTGACACGTATATTATAATATGATTACCACCACAGCAATAGCTAACACCTCCATCACATCACATAATTAACTTCTTCCTGTGTGTGGTAAGAATATTTAAAATCTAGTCTTTAGCAACTTTTTCGTACATAATATAGGATTGTATAATCACAATGCTGTACATTAGATCTCCAGAACTTATTCAACTTTAAAATATATTTATTTATTTACTTGGCTGTGCCAATTCTTAGTTGCTGCCCACAGGATCTTTTTTTAATTCCATAATACGTAAATTTTATTGAAGTATAGTTGACTTACAATGTTTCAGCAAGGTGATTCAGTTATACATGAACCTCATATATTATTTTTCAGATCATTTTCCATTATAGGGTTCTTACAGGATTTTGACCGTAGTTCCCTGTGCTGTACAGTAAATGCACACAGGATCTTTGATCTTCATTGCAGCCTACAGGGTCTTTAGTTGTGGCATGGGGATCTCATTCTGCGCTCCCTGCAGTGGGAGCATGGAGTCTTAGCCACTGGACCGTTGAGGAAGTCCCATTCATCTTCTGAATGCATGTTTGTACCCTTAGACCACTGTCTCCAATTTCCCCATCTTCTTGTAACCACCTAGTTATACTGTAAATAGAGTTCAGTTTTAGATTAAACATAAGTGATATCAGCATTTATCTTTTTCTGTCTAACTTATCTCACTTAGCATATTGGTGTCAAGGTCCATCCAGGCTAGGATGCCCTTCTTTCTCATGGCTAACAAATATTCCACTCTATCTATGTATATATATTGCATCTTCTTTATCTATTCACCCATTGATGGACATAGATTTTTTTCTACCTTTTTGTGACCCAAAGTTTAAATCATCACTGCTAACATTAAAATCAAATGATGTTTTAAAAAAATCAAATGGTAAATATCTATGTTTATATCTAGACTATAATTAATTTTTATAGATCTGTAAAATGACCTAATTAGGCTCAGAATATGCAGAGTAGCTGAGATTATACAATATTTTTATCTGTCTTTTTCCATTAGAAGGTGCTATGAAAATAGGGACAGTGTTTTTACTTTGTATTCTCAGCCTTTAGCACTAGCTATAAGAGTTCTTTTAATAATTACTATGCTTGGGGGACTTCCCTGGCAGTCCAGGGGTTAAGACTTCCCTTTCCAATGCGGACGTGTGGGAGTTCGATCCCAGGTCAGACCTAAGACCCCACATGCCTTGTGGCTAAAAAGGAAAAAGAAAACAATACATAAAACAGAAGCAAATTGGAACAAATTTGATGAAGACTTTAAAAATGGTCCACAAACATCTTAATTACTATGCATATTTAATAATTTTAAAAAACTTTTACTTGTTAGAGATGGAAGAAGCTTTAAAAATTCTGTAATCCAGTGATTTTTAGAATCTATATTCCCAAATCCTAGACCACTGAGGAGGTACCTCAGGGTCTTCCACTGAAGTGAAGTGGGAAAAACAGTGACTAGATCTACACCACTTGGACAGAGGATTTGTGCTTTTACCTGTTTAATACTTTTCTGACTCCCACGTCCTGTGTCAGCTGGGAATATAGGATGTGCCTTTCTCATACTTATGGGTCTCCAGCTCACCATGCACAGAATATTCTGGGTTCCTCTCCTTCAGTCACCACCACCATTCATTCCATGCTAACTAAAGAATAGTAATATATCCCTAAACCTGCTCTCTCTGTCCCTGATGACTTTATTTACAGAAGCTTTATCTAAGAAGTTTCACTGCTTTAAGGAAGCAGACCTCAAATATCAACTTTATAATCTCTTGGTAGGCAGCATGGTGTCTGCAAGGAAGATGAACTTTGGAGACAAATTACCCTTTCGCTTATTAGCTGTGAATGCTGGAAAAGTGTACCTTATCCTCTTTGCACTTCAGTCTAATCCTTTATTAAATGATCAACCCTTCTACACAAGTATTAAAATGCCTGGCATGTAATAGATACTCATTGTATTCTTCCAACATGATCCTAACTCTGTTTATTACTAAAGTTCAATATCTTTGAGATGCCTGCCTCATTTTTCTTGTTCCTTTTTAGGCAGTCTTATACAACGACAGATCTGTTTTGGAAAATCATCATGCTGCATCAGCCTGGACTCTATATCTTTCTCGTCCAGAATACAACTTCCTTCTTAATCTTGACAATGTGGAATTCAAGCGCTTTCGTTTTTTAGTCATAGAAGCAATCCTTGCCACAGATCTTAAAAAGCATTTTGATTTCCTTGCTGAATTCAATGCCAAGGTTTGTTATGCAAATTAATTCCTGGTTTCAAAGCAGAAATTATTGTCAGTGTTACTGACAAAAGGTATTTTTTTAACGTTAAGTCAGAATATCACTCATGAAGTCATGATAAATCTGGTAAGACAATATATATGCCAATATTAAAAAAATTATAACGTCCAAAAATAACGATTGCTTGTGACATTTCCAATTATGTCAGTTGAAGCTTTCAGGGACAGATTTGAGAAAGTTATGCACAGTGCCAAGTAAGGCATTTTATGAAATTAAATATGTGTTTCTAAGAAGCCAGTTATTCCTACTTTGCTGCACCTGTTTCCCTTCTCTATATGTTGTGAAGTGTTTAACCGGCTGGTGTGGGAATGGAGAAGTACTTGAGAATAAAGCACTCATTGAATTGCTGTCTATTAGGACTGCCCACTGCGTGCAGTCATCCTAGTTAAGAATAAGGCATAAACAGGCTGAAGTCGCTGTCCTCACAGAGCTCACATTCACCATGGAATTGATCACTGCCATTGTGTGATGGTGGTACTGATGGGAGCGTGTTGTATCCCTCAGAGGTTGGGGTGAAAAACCGTTGAGAACCACTGCTTTAGATTCCTGAGGGAAAGAGGCCCCATATTTTGCAGGCAGGAAACCATTGTTTTCTTGATAACATCCTTGCCCTAAAGGAAGGTGTTACCTTCAGGGTAGAGGGGCTGGGTGTCAAAGGAGTACACACTTAACCTCCTGGAAGGAGGCCTATATATGTCACTGTTGTGATATTGATAAATGTTTATGAAAAAAAAAATCAGTAAGATATCAGTTTGCCTTTAAACTTACTTCATAGCTGTGTAGCTCTATTAATTTAATTTTTATTTTTACTTAAAATTCATTTAAACACTTAAGTCACAGTAAGTAAACAGAAGTTCTTTTTACAGGTGAAAGATTATCTAGCCCCAAACTTTGGAATCTGTGTTCCTCAGAGTTATCTATTTGTAGTCTCAGGAAAATGTCACATGAGTGTGACACATGGGGAACAGCTTGCAGATCTTAGTTCCCTGAGCAGGGATTGAACCCAGGCCTTGGCAGTGAACGCAGAGTCCTAACCACTGGACTACCAGGGAATTCCCTAGACTACACACTTTCAATCTTAAGAGCTCGCCTTTCTTTTAACTGTTTTCTGTAGTGGTGGTCTACATAGAGTTCCTTTAACAAAAGGAGTGGATGCCAGGGAATTCCCAGGAGGTCTAGGTTCAATCTCTGCTAGGGAACTAAGATCCCTTAAGTCAGGCAGCACAGCCAGAAAAAAAAGGGAGGGGGGATAGTGGATGCCAATAAAAATCTAATATTACAGTACAGTTCCAAAGTCACTAATCTGGCCCTTTCACTTTATTTCTTACAAGAGAAATTTGAGTTCTTGAAAGGCATGGTAATTTGCCTGATAACTACCATTTATTTAAATAACAGTGTTAGCATTTACTATGAACTGTGCATTTTTCATTCGTTAATCCTCAGGCAATATGACTAGATTGATATTATTTTTCCTATTTTATAGATGAAGAAAGATAGACTCAAAGAGCTCAAGTAATTTTTCCAGCATTACTCAATGATTGGTAAATCATACTAAGGCAGGATTTAGAACCACAGAGCTCAGCTTCTAAGACTTGTATTCTTTCAGCTATATCAAGGTGCCTTTTGCAGTTAGATCCTTAAGCATGCCTTTCTGAGACAAATAGTTACAATTCTTACATGATTTGCTTTTGCATATACCTATATATTTTATGTCATATATACTAATATGTACAATATACAATATACACAAATTACAATTTTATGCAGTAATCACAAATATTGAAACTCATGGTTTGTTCTACTTGTATAATACAGTGCTCTACTTCCATTGAAACATAGCTGTAAATGACACTTCAAGGAGAAATTTAACCCATTAGAGGTACATGTCATGGCACAAACAAACTTAAAAGAAACATTTATTGAAATTCCTTCCTGTCCAGAAGACAGGAAACAGTTTTAAGATAATCCAGTAAAAAACAAAAGTTGGGGAATTCCCTGGCAGTCCAGTGGTTAGGACTCCATGCTTTCACTGCCAGGGGCGAGGATTCAAACTCTCATCAGGGAACTAAGATACCACAAGCCAAACAGCGCAGTCAAAAATAAACAAAACAAAAAACAGACTCTTGTGCCCTCAGTACCTACAATAATTCTGTTTTTCCAATGATAGGCCAATGATGTAAATAGTAACGGTATAGAATGGAGTAATGAAAATGATCGCCTCTTAGTGTGCCAGGTGTGCATCAAACTGGCAGATATTAATGGCCCAACCAAAGTTCGAGACTTGCATTTGAAATGGACAGAAGGCATTGTCAATGAATTTTATGAGCAGGTAAGTTGAAACATGGGATTGGTGGGGCTTTTAAGAGCTGCCATCTGAAGACACTGCCTTTTGGATTTGGACAGCTACATTAAATCTTGAAATGAGTTGCTTTAACCAAAAATGGTTAGAAATTGTTGCATTTGCTCTGGTTTTAATATTGTCTCAGCTCCTTTGCCTTTGTTGCTAAAATTGAAAGAAAAAAAGTCATAGCTTATTGTCAATCTGGAGTAGGTTGTACTCCAGTCTAGAGCTAAGGAAAGACTACATTATGATTCCAAGGTCCCTTTCAACCTCGAAAACCTATATAACCTAAGCATAATTTATTTCCAAACGAAGTTGTTTAGTTGATTCAGCATATACTTAGACTGTATTTTTAAAGTATCAACCCATTTTCAACTCTGCTATAGAAAGTCTGCCTTAGAAACATCAACTGGGTTGATGGGTTGCTGCTGCTAAGTTGCTTCAGTCGTGTCTGACTCTGTGCGACCCGATAGACGGAAGCTCACCAGGCTACCCCGTCCCTGGGATTCTCCAGGCAAGAACACTGGAGTGGGTTGCCATTTCCTTCTCCAATGCATGAAAGTGAAAAGTGAAAGTGAAGTCGCTCAGTCGTGTCCGACTCTTGGCGACCCTACGAACTGCAGCCCACCAGGCTCCTCCGTCCATGGGATTTTCCAGGCAAGAGTACTGGAGTGGGGTGCCATTGCCTTCTCCCGGGTTGATGGGTTATGTAAGATCAAAGTCCTGGCAGAGGGTAAGAAATCAGAGCTAGAAATGGGGACAAAGTAGATACTCAGTGGCTTTCAAGGTTCTAAGATATAAACATGCTCTTTTCTCATGTGGTTTTAAATGTTGTCTTTAAAATAATCATACTATTTTGCAGTCTTTACCTATTTTTTTGTACAATTTTGAGGCTCCCTACACTGTAGAAAAATACTGATTTCCCCACAAGTCTAATGTTACATTATCTCAAATAGAAAATAACAAATACATACTCTTAACTGGAATTGTATTCATTGGGAATCCTTACTAGACCCACTAATCAAGAAAGATCAAGATGTTTACCAAGTAAAACTTTTGGGTCAGGGCTTTCTCACCATGAGTTGCTATTCCGGTAGGAGTGACACACTGCACACTTAAAAACCACGCACACTTATCTGTTACACCTTGTCACACCCAGACTGTACTGAGTGACCAGCAAATGTACCATGTCTTTCACCTATCTTAGCTAAACATCCCAATAAAATAGTGTACACTCTGCTGTTTACAAGTTAACAAAATACCATACTGTGTAATTATGAAAACAGATTAGTAAAATCTTACTAATAATCTTAGAATAATTTTCACTGGTACATTTGAACTAAATTATGTATAATTTTAAGAAATAAAGTTATAAATATTTAATTTGTAGATTGCAGTATGTATAGTGGTTTGCATATTCCTATCCTCATTCTCAGAGATAATTGAAGACTGCCTCAGGCTTCAGTTCATATTCACAAAAGAATTTTATGCTAAGGAAAATTCTGTCTTTATATTATCTGTACAAACATTAGTAATAAAGTGGTAGAAATGCCCGTTTTAGAAAATCCACTAATTCAGTGAAAGAAAATGAGATAATTTCATTTAGATGCATTTTATAATATATCTTTAAAGTATAAAGATTAATTCTTATTAAGCAAACTTGGAAGCCATGCCTGAGGTTGAATCCTGGCTCTTCTTCCTTACCAGCAATGTGACCTTGAGTAAGTTACTTAACCTCTCTGTGCCTCAGTTTCCTCATTGAGAAAACAGGAATATTGATGGTACCTACCTCATAAGGTTGCTTTGTGGGTTAAGTGAATTAATGTCAAGTTCTTAGAACAGTTTTTTGACACATAAGTGCTCAATAAACTATTATAATTCCAGGTCACACACACAAAAAAACAGTATTTCAGACAGTTTCACTTAATCTAAGTTTCATTATTCCTGTGTCAAAGGAGAAAAATGATATACTTGATAACCCTAACACACAGTGGTCATGAAGGTTAAATGTATATAGGAAGTCAGCCCTCATCAAAACCATCAGATTTCCTTCTCAGTCTTGTTATGCTATTCAACTTTCTTTAGATATGGATGCAAATTTCTAACCCTGCTCAACCTTTTACTTTTTTATTAACTTCATTATACTGTCTGTATTTATACTTCTGTAGCCATTACATCAGGCTTCCCTGATAGCTCAGTTGGTAAAGAATTCACCTGCAATGCAGGAAGATCCTCTGGAGAAGGGATAGGCTACCCACTCCAGTATTCTTGGGCTTCCCTTGTAGCTCAGCTTGTAAAGAATCCTCCTGCAGTGCGGGAGACCTGGCTTCGATCCTTGGGAAGATCCCCTGGAGAAGGGAAAGGCTACCCACTCCAGTATTCTGGCCTGGAGAATTCCATGGACTGTATATAGTCCAAGAGGTTGCAAAAAGCCCATTACATGCAATGGGCTTAGAAAAGCCAAACTCCTATTTAAAAGTGAAATGTATGAAACTGTAGAATCCTATGAATAAACCCACCTAGATACATTGTTTAAATATTATTAATGTTCATCCTCACAGGAAACAAAGCCATGTAAGTTTTTTTTATCTCAGGACAGTTTCTGGTTGTCTCCTCAGGATTGTGTTGGCTCAGCACAGATACACACTGCTTGCCTATAGAACTTGTGCACTGTGAAGAGTATTCACCCTCCACCAGTTCAGATACTCGGCACTAAAATGTTAATATTGTTACTACCATTTGAGGACTGCTCGGCACTGTGCTCAATATATACTGCCTGTCATCCTATAGCAACCCTGTAGATGATTATTCACATCTTACATGTGAATTAGGCATAGAGCTTGCCCAGCACCACACAGGTTGTAGGCAGCAAAGGAGGTTCTGAGATCACATGTGTCTGACCTCCAGCTGTGCTCTCCAGAAGCTTGGGGACCACAGATCGCCGGCCAGACAGTTGGAGCAAATCCTCACCTCAAACACAATTGCTCTACCTCTGTCTGTTTTACATACTGAGTTTTCTAATTTAGATTCATTAAAGGGTTCTGCTGTTACAAAAAAAGGGAGAAGATGTTGAAAAGCATTAGAAAAGTCAACTCTACATTTGAGGTACAACTGCAACAAAAAATGTTTCTATTACACCATCTCCCCCCTAGGGGAAAGAGGATCTATGTATGATACTATAGAATTTTGACAATTTATATAGAATTTATATATTATAGTAGTATAATTTTGATTTGTTCATAACTATTTGCTTAACTTAGTTGAAAAGATGTATATTTTTCTTGCTGCCTGTATACCAACCATACTGGTTGACTGGGAGTGTGAGAATAAAGTCTTGTTTAGGATTTTTCAAATAGTAGAAAAAGTTTTATAGCTGGAATGACAGAGTAATTGTCATTGATGCTTCTTTCTAAAAATTATTTTGAGTTAGACTGTTCTTGATTAAAAAAACCTCAAGGTAATTTTAACAACAAAGCTCAGTGGTTCTCTCAGCAGTTAAAGATGTACTTTCCTTTTTAATATTATCAGGGAGATGAAGAAGCAAATCTTGGTTTGCCCATCAGTCCCTTCATGGATCGTTCTTCTCCTCAACTAGCAAAACTCCAGGAATCTTTTATCACCCACATAGTGGGTCCCCTGTGTAACTCCTATGACGCTGCTGGTCTGCTACCGGGTCAGTGGATAGAATCAGAAGAGGACGATGATACTGAAAGTTGTTATGAGGAAGAAGATGCTGAAGAATTAGATACAGACGATGAAGAAATAGAGGACAATCTAAATCCTAGTAAGAATATAGGGATACTATTGTTTCTTTAATGTTATTAATTGCAAATGTCCATTTAATTTGGATTTGGGTCTTTCCTTTTAAAGATAAAGTATTTATATCTTAAGTACTATCTAAGGGTGCAGACTGAATAATCTTGGTTTGAGTAGCTACTTCTTGGGCACCATGTGAATGCTATCATACAACAAGCATTCAGAGTTAAAGCAGCATCTCCGGAGACGTTGTCCTCCAGCCAGTGCTCTTCAGCAGGCTCTGCCTGTGCACGCATGATGGAGCTGTTGCCAAATCTGAACTTAGGTGAGGTGGCTGGTCTCAAGGACTAGTCCTCCTTTGCCTAACCCCTTCTCACACCATGCACCCCTGTTAACATACCCTTCATATAGACTTGGGAATAGTTCATTCAACCCAGTTGGGAGAAGAGGAAAATATATACTCTCTTGACTCTGAGGAAAACCAAGCTTTATAGGATTATGGCTTTGAACTACCAAATTGTAATGCATAGTTTTTCTATATAAAGCAATATAAACTAATGAGTATAAACGGAAAATGAAAAAGACATGTCACCTTTGCAAGTATATATTAAACTAGTTATTTGCTCTTTAATGTAGGATTTAATTTATATCTAGCTGGTTTTTTTGTTTCCCAAGCATGCTATGTAAATCAGAATAGATAACATAGCATGGAACAAGATAATAAAAGAACTTTTCCCCACCCTACCTTGTATTCAGGAGTAGCATAGTGAAGAGTAATTGTATGGCATCACCATCTGATGTCATCTTGGGAAAGTTGACTTCTAAAAATTATTTATACTCACCAAAATTTTGATAATTGTGTTTAATTCAACACATTTTTAAAAAATCCCTTAGAAGGATGGTTTTTAACTTTGCATTATTATGATTTGAAATTCCAATACTATCGTCCTTTCTCCCCACAACTCCCACCCCTCACCATCTTCCCTAATACCTTAACTTATTTTTATCCATAATACTTAATACTATCTAACACACGAGTGTCTTGCTTCTTTGCTTATCTAGGTCTTCCCACTAGAAGGAGAACCCCATGGTGCAGAGATTATTTTAATCTTACTATAACTTTAAACCCAGTGCTTAAATAAATGCCTGGGATGTAACAGGCACTCAGATATTTATTGAATGATTGAATCATATTGCTATAATTAGAATACACATGTGTTAAATTTCACAGAACCACAAAGACGGAAAGGCAGACGGCAAATATTTTGTCAGCTAATGCACCATCTCACCGAAAACCACAAGATATGGAAGGAAATCATAGAGGAAGAAGAGAAATGTAAAGCTGATGGGAATAAACTGCAGGTGGAGAATTCTTCCTTACCTCAAGGAGATGAGATTCAGGTCATTGAAGAAGCAGATGAAGAGGAAGAGAGACAGTTGGAATAAAAGAAAAGGCATGTTGAAGAAGTGCCTTGGGCCATGCCTTATGTCGATGTCATTGCCCAGTGCTCACCACCCTGACTTGGAACTGACCGCTTCTAGGTCGACAGGCCCTAACACTGTGAGAGGATCCTTGCTGTGCCAGCATTTCCCACTCCCATGCACTTTTTCACCACACGGACGAAAAGTATCCTTAAGGGCTTGGTTTCAGTTGACTTGTGTTGCCAAGTCCATACTCAGTGCTTTTACTGGTGTATAAATACTTTTGTCATAATACTGCTTTGCTGAGTAGAAGGCTTTTATTGTTCATGAGGCAGGAGCTGTACCTAAAAACTCAAGTAATTCACTGTAGTTTCCCAAGTGGCCAACTTTCTGCTTTCTTAAAGACATGATTTAAAAAAAAGAAACAACAACAAGGGAATTCCACTCTGCGCCTTCACTGCTATGGCCCTGGTTTAATCTCTGCTTGAGTTCAGTCCCTGGCCAGGGAACTAAGATCCTGCAAGCCACACAGCACAGCCAAAAACAACCACCACCTCCCGCCACCCCCACCCCCACACAAAAAGCCCTACAAAACAGGATTCATATTGTATTTCCAAGTGTGTCTTTTATGTCTTTGACTGTTTTGGGGGAGGTGGGGAGAAGCAGTCTCTGTCTATCTAAAAAGAGAAATCCAGTGTTGCCTTTCTGAGGGGTCTGTTTAATGCAGTACACTGTTCGGTGTTCTCCAGCTAGGTTTATACATGAAGGACTGAGTAACCTTTGTTATATTTAACAAAACCCAGGTGCATCAATTTTTGATGCTTTTTACTGTTTTGTTTTTTAAATCTACTACTACGTGTATGTTCTTTCTCAGAGTATTCAGGTTTGCCATGGACATCTGAAGTCTGAATTCCAGTCATATCAACTTTATATTCCATGGTTGAATTTTAAAGCTGTTTAGGTTTAACAATGAAGGAATTTTATTCTTTAGTCAAAACTGTTCTTATTTTTACTCTTGCTCAGGATTAGTATTTGTAAACACCGAGTTTAATATAAACACAAATTTGTCAGAAGAAAAACAAAAACCTGTCCTAATGTTGACGTTAACCTTTTATGAAATAAGCATTATTCTCTCTTCTTGAATGTGAGACTAATTAAAGCCAAGGAAAAGGAGATGTCTGTCTTTTGCCTTACTACAAAAAATCAGATGCAATTAATCGTATCAAAGATAAAGAACAAATGAAATAGTGTGTGCTCTAAAGGTCACATATTGAATAAGTAATTGAATATGTGCTTAATCTTTAGATCCCTATCTTGGGTGTCATGTGTTTAGTTACTGTAAAACCCATGTTCATCTTTCTGTTAATCTCCTTCTGCCTTGAGACTACACGACAGAAATGACCTATGACTACTCAGTACATCTGGAGCCCAACTACAAGTCTAGTTTCTGAGATAAAGTAAATGATGGGAGTACTTATTTAATTTTTATATTAAAAGTATTAAATATTTTGGTAATACCATTTACACAAAAGCATATTAAGATAATTAAACCATATGAACAATGTTTATAAACTTGCTAGGGTCCAGATATATACCCTAGTTGTGAAAAATTTTTGAATGTATAAAGTACAAGCCAGAATGATAGCAAGATGGTAGGCCAATATTTTCCATTATTCTTAGAGACCATATTGTATTTTGAATCCATGTGGCTTTGGAAAATAAGTTATGTAACATTTTTTGTTTTCCAAGATAACTCCTTTTTAAAAATTAATTTTTATTAGCCTATGGTTGATTTACAACGATGCGTTAGTTTCTGCTGTATGGCAGAGTGAGTCATTTATACATATACCCACTCTTTTAGGTTCTATTCCCATATAGGTCATTACAGAGTATTGAATAGAGTTTCCTGTGCCAGGTAATTCCTTTAAAGTATGATGCCAGCAAGCAATTTCTTAACTATCTAGATTATACAGCTTATCTGAAAGATATCAGTTAAAGACCCACAGAAGTGTTGAAAGTTTTGATCCTGTATAATATCAGAATATTTAATGAATCACTAAACTTTATTTATTTGATACTTTGAGTGCTGAACTCCTTCCTACTATTTTTGCTACCATTGTCACATCATTGTAAACTGGTCCCTCATTACTGAATAATAAAATTTTATCTAACTTATTGAATTTGCCCTTACAGTGTATATATCCTTTGCTTCTGTTTCTCTGGAGTACATTTTCTATCCTGCAGAAATATATTTCTGCTACTGCAAAGTACATATATATATATATATATTCATACACATGCATATGTACATAATGAGACAAATTTCCTTACTATTTTACTGAAACATTGTATTGGGTTTTTTAATGTATATTTTTATTTTCTCAAAAGAAGCATGTTTTATGCTATTAAGTGATATTATTGAAAACTCATTAACTAAGTTAACCCTTAAATTATTTAACCTTTACTAAGTAATTGACATATATTAAAATAACCCAAATACTAAAAAAGTATTCTTCCTGAAACTTAAATTCATAAATTGTAAGAAATGAATGTGAGTGTATGTTAAGTTTAAACAGCACTAGTAGATGGAATCTTACTTGAAAAATTGCAGCCAGTCATATTGCAGGTCTTATTTTGGTTATTAATGAATGAGACTAATTTTTTAATTAGAATCATTTTCATTGTGAATTCACTGTTTTAAGTCATTGGTCTTATAAATAATCTTGTAGTGCTATAATATCTGTGTGTTTACTGACATTTTTCTCCATAAAAGGCTACTTTTTAAAGTTACTTCATGATTTGAAGACTGTTCTCCTGCTCTTCTCACTCTGATGCTGTTGAATTTTTCTACTTATTTTTATAAGAATTCTAGGAATTCTGGCACTGCTTCAGTCTCTGTCTGTATTGCATCATCTCATAGGAACAACCTTCACAAAAGAGATGAGCAGAGCCAACCCTTTCTTTACTGTAGCTGCCAGGCCAGTCAGCAGCTCTAGAGGGTGTTTGTTGTGGCCGGGGTTGGGCGGGGGGGGCACTAACAGCGGGCAGTGACTGTTCAGTGGAGCAGGGATGAAAGTGTCCCAGAGATTTTAATGCTGAGAACTGAAGACTTAATGAGTTAGCTCGGAGGTGATGCCTTGTGGACAGAGAATAACAGCATGTGTAGAAGCCAGGAGAAGAGAAAGCATACCCACCTTGAAGGAGCCAAGAGATTTAGGGTAGCTGGGACTTAAGAGTGCAAGAAGGAACAGTAGAGAGAAGGTGGTTCATGAAGAGCCTTTTAAAGCACAACAGGACACTTAAAACCCTTTCAATTTTTCCCCATTTCCCTTTGGAATAAAGTTTAATCTGTAAGTGACAATTAGATTCACATTTTGTGAGGATCATTCAACTAACACACCATGTTGAGTGGAAGAGTAAGATATGGGGAGACCTCAGTGATCTAGATAGACTAGGATGGGTTGTAGGACAACAGCAAAGCAAATGGACTTGAGATTTAAAACACAGAATCAATTTGCTCCAATTAATTGGATGTGATGGTAAGAAAGATGATGAGAGTGACTTTCAGGCTTCTGATCTGGACAACTGTCAGTGTCATTCACAGAAGTAGGGTATGCCACAGAAGGACATGTTGGATGTGATAGTGAGGTGTGTACGTGTTCTGTTGGTTCTCTCTCTCTCTGGAGAACTTTGACAAAATCGCCAAACACAAGGAAACAGATGTAAGAAAGAATAGCAGAAATAGCAGATTTAGACTTCCCAATATCTTCAGACTATATACATCGCATTATCAAAAACAATACAAAATAATGGTGTATGAAATGTTTAAGAAAATACGGAATGACAAAGGTGAACAAGCAGTAAGAAATTTTAAAACCATCGAAACTTCTCAGTACAAACAATGGAAACCAGAAAAGACTACATTATCTGCTCATACTCACGATGTGTTAGGCATTATTCTCAGTGATAACTTTGATATGTGATAAATATGTAAGATACTTAAATCACAATCCTTATAATGTAGGTATATTTTTGTCACAATCTTTATAAGTATTATTATCTGTTTTGTAGGGAGGAAATTCACCAGGTACATAAAACAAATGTACTTATCTGTTAGTCTCAAAGATGCATAAATCAAAAGTTGGTAGAACTAGAGATTTTCAACTCAAGCAGGAGACCTAACACTCAGTAAGTTAAATAGACCAGAAGTTAGTAAAAATATAAATAGCATAATGAACAGTCTTGATTGTTGGACATACACTGAACCTCAGATCCAACAAAGAATATTTTCTTAAACATTGAAGGAACATTTATAAAAGTTGACCACAGGAACTATATTCAATATCCTTAATAATATCCTAATGGAAAAGAAAAAAAAAGTTGACTACATGCTTGTCTATAAAACAAGTTTCAATAAATTTCAAAGATGTATCAAACCATGTTCCATGATCACAAAACAATTAGAAATAAATAGCAAAGAACTCTGAAAACTATGAATGCTGGATAGATTTAAGAAATTGCTCCTAAATAACTTCAGTCAAAATGGTAACAGGAGGGCACTAGTGGTAAACAGCTACCTGCCAATGCAGGAGATGCAAGACATGTGTGGAGTTCGATCCCTGGGTCTGGAAGATCCCCTGGAGAAGGAAATAGCAACCCACTCCAGTACTCTTGCCTGGAAAATCCCATGGGCAGAGGAGCCTGGTGGGCTACAGTGCTTGGGGTCATGAAGAGTCAGATATAGCTGAGCACATGCATGAACTCATTTCACAGGTGCGGAAAATAAGACTTGACAGAGACCACATGACTAGAAAGTGAAAGAAGAGGACAAATGGGAAAACTGGCAAGAAACTCGAGAGAGAAAAGTTACGGCCCTTTCTTTGTCACTAATGTAGGTAGATGACATTTCCCTCTTGGCCTGTTGCTACACCTGAGAACCTTGCTCTGGAGAGGTCCTTCGAGTTCTCTACTATGAAATGGTTCTCATTTCCTTTCGTAGCCTTTCACAGGCTCTTCACCTGGGAAGCTTTCTAAACCTGATGCCCAGGCCACAAACCAGACCAGTTTAATCAGAATGTAGAGGAAAGGGTGGAAGTTGGGTATCAGCATTTTGCAAAAGTCCCACGAGATTCCAGTGAGCATCCAAGGTTGAGAACCAATAGACTAGAAGTGCTTGAGGGGTGGGCATGAAGAGGAACACCCAGATCTGCCTTACTCTGCCTGTCACCCCCACTGTCATCCTCTACCACCTGCTCCTCAGGTACCTCCTCATTGTCCTAGGGCTGCTGCTGAAGCTCCGGTCAGGACACACCCCTTAACTGCTTTCCCCTACATTTGCTGTCCCCTTCCTGTTGACAGCCCAAAGGGACTCTGCAGGTTAAACATTCACAGCCAGGAATTCCTGAGCGCTCCTGTGCTTCCACGCTGGGGGTATGGGCTGGATTCTTGATCGGGAATCCTGTAAGCTTGGAGGAGTGGGCGGGGGTGGGGGGGAGGAGTGGGCAGGGGGTGGGGGTGGGGGGGCGTGAATTCACAGCCATCTCTAGCTGCCCTGGGATTAGTCTGTCAGACAATGGCAGAAACTGCTCTTGCTCCTGATTCTAATGGAATACTTAACAATAAATGGTCTTCTAAGAAGCCCAGTCTCCTTAGAAAAATGGAGGTAAGAAAGGGCTGCCTCTAATGGGATAAAGGACCAGAAATGAGCTGTCCAAATGGAGTGGGTGTCAAAGCAGCTGCTGTATTAAGTGAAAGACACTGAAGGCTTCAAATTCTTCTTGTTAACTAGACATTCCTGGTGAGGAGGTGCAGCAAAGAGACCCGCAGAACCCAGGCTTCAGGCTCCAGGGTGGGATTTCCAATTAGAAAAGTCCCCAGGGGAGGTAATGTTGGGGGCAGAGGTCCCCAGTTCCCCGATTACTTCCTACATCCTTCCTTTGCCCCTTCTTCCCACCCTCACCCCTGCTCTGCCCTAGTGTTTGAAAAGATTTCTTGGGAGTCTTATTCTTACTCAGTTTAAGAGGGAATTTCTGTTCCAAACCCCTCCTCCAGGCTCCGGTGTCCTCCACTTGAGTATAAGAGCAGCCGAGATTACGATGCCTGATACCTCCTGGCACTGTTCCATTCTGGGAACCAGGACTCTCAGGAATCACTTATCAGGAAACATTTTTCATGTCCATAACCTTTCCCATTAAGAGGGATGCTGCTCAGCACTGTTTATCTATTATTAATTCACTCATTCAACAAATATTTATTTTCAACACCAACAATGTGAATCTCCTGTTTCTTATACAAGTAGTGTACAGCCCAAGAGTAGAGATGAGTATGTGCACATGGCAGGACACTCACTGGAGCTGCAGCTTGAATGCTACACAGAGATGTCACTGACAAAAACCCCTTGTTGATATGCTCAAGTTCATGTTCATTTGATCAGGAGCAACCACATGGATTTAGAAAAGGCAGAGGAACCAGAGATCAAACTGCCAACATCCGCTGGATCATCAAAAAAGCAAGAGTTCCAGAAAAACATCTACTGCAGATAGTGACTTCAGCCATGAAATCAAAAGGCGCTTGCTCCTTGGAAGAAAACATTAAAAAACACAGATATTACTTTGCCAACAAAGGTCTGTCTAATCAAAGCTATGGTTTTTCCAGTAGTCATGCATGGATGTGAGAGTTGGACTATATAGAAAGCTGAGTGCCAAAGAATTGATGCTTTTGAACTGTGGTGTTGAAGACTCTTGAGAGTCCCTTGGACTGCACAGAGATCAAACCAGTTAATCATAAAGGAAATCAGTCCAGATTCTTTATTGGAAGGACTGATGCTGAAGCTCAAACTCCAATACTTTGGCCACCTGATGGGAAGAACTGACTCATTTGAAAAGATCCTGATGGTGGGAAAGATTGAAGGTGGGAGGGGAAGGGGACAACAGAGGATGAGATGGTTGGATGGCATCACCGACTCAATGGACATGGGTTTGGGTGAACTCCGGGAGTTGGTGATGAACAGGGAGGCCTGACGTGCTACAGTCCACAGGGTCGCAAAGATTCAAACACAACTGAGCGATTGAACTGACTGAATCATATTATTTGCAGTATGTAAGGAGACTTCTGGGAGGAAAAAGTTAGACTGTGGTCATTCCCCTGGTTGATGTGACGATTATCTTGCACTCATACAAATATCTAATCGTTATGTTGCAACACATGAAACAAATATGCCGACTATGGCTATTAAAAAAAAAAAGACCTAGTAAGCGGTGAGGGGAAACCAGTCTTGTAGACACAGACACTTTCTGCTTATGTGTGCCAGACTAATTTCTAGACCCCCATCTGCTGGCAGACATTGGACACTTACACTGTATACAGCGATTACACTGAATACATCGATTTCAGAAATGGACAGGACAGAGTTTGTCTGTGAAGGTCCACCTGTTATAGCTGAACTTGGCAGGAAAAGGTAGACAGTAATACCTGCAACGCCTTAACCTTCTGAAGACAACACTGAGACAATTTAGGGATTGAATGAGAGATAGAAAATAGAAAGGTCTGATTGCCTACCTTTCCTTTCTGGAAAACATTCTGTCTCCAGTGGTTTAGACAACCTTTTTGGAACCATATGACCTCTGGACACAGTTGACTGATCCAAGAATTTACACCAAACCCAAATTCTAACCCATATCTTAAGCTTAGTCCATCACATTCCTCCCCAAGAATTTGGACTAGTAAGGAACTATCAGTTAAGAGATGCTGGACTAAAAGGTCATTGCAATGGTCTAGTTCATATGTTGAAACCTAATCCCCAGTGTGATGATGTTTGGAAGTGGGCCTTTGGGAGGCAGTTAGGCCAAGAGGGCTATTATGCACAGAAGGATTAACATCAGAAAATGTGGGAAATTTCCTGGCAGTCCAATGGTTATGACTGCCATGGGCCCAGGGTTCAATCTCTACTCAGGGAACTAAGATCCCACAAGCTTGGTGCACCCCCTCAAAAATTTTTTTTATTAATGTAATTAAGCACTTTAACCAATTAAAGGAGAACAAAGAATTACTACCTCGATAAATGCAAAAAATAATAAAAGTCAATCATTTAAGAAAAAGAAGAGAAATGAAAAAAGAATGGATGAATGGAAGAGAGGGAAAAAATATAAACCTAAAATATAAGTTTGGGGGGTTTGCATAAAAGAAATGACAGTGTCCCATATTTAACAATGAAATGTCAGTCACTCCCTTAAACAGACAAGAATGCTCACCATCACTTTTCATCAGCACTCTACTGGAGGTTCTAACCAAAACAGTAAGAAATAAAATCCATGAAAATTGGAAAGGACAAAACATACCAGTCATTATTTATAGACGATATTATTGTCTAATAGGAAATCCCAAAGAATTGAGAAAAAGAATTAAATTATTCAAAATAGAAAGGTTAGCACTATTGTCATATACTATCGATATACAAATTTCTACAGCATTTTCCCTCATCAGCTCAGGTGGTACAGAATCTGCCTTCAATGCAGGAGACCAAGGTTCATCTCTGGGTCGGGAAGATTCCCTGGAGAAGGAAATGGCAACTCACTCCAGTATTCTTGCCTGGAGAATTCCATGGACAGAGGAGCCTGGCAGGCTACAGTCCGTGGGGTTGCAAAGAGTCGGCCACAACTGACTAACACTTTCATTGCATTTTCAGAGAACAGTATCAAATTCTGCTGTCACCAGTTTCAGCTTGGAAATGATCCCCAAGTTCAGGGTCCCAGACACACTTTAATTCTCTTGAGGCTTCACACATAGTCAAAAGTCCCAGCTGACAGGGGGTGGGGGAGGGGAAATGGGGCAGGGGGTCCTTGCTTTTTCAAAGGAAAGCTTTTAAAGAGGATATTCACAGTTAAATGTCATCAGGAAGACAGACAGTGTAAGTGGAGATCTGGTTGCTAATGCTTTGTCTCGATCTATTTTCCCTTAATAGGCGTTTCAGTATCATCAGCCTGAATGAAGACAAAGAAGATCCAAAAAGATATAAAATATCCACCATTAAGAAGACTTAGTATGATTCATTGCATTTAAGTTCAAATAACTGCTTTCAGAAAAGGATAAATGGAGAAGGGCTGATTTAATAAGCCCTCTCATGACAACAGCCCTGAGAGCTGTTGTCAATTACCTATGTTCCTCTGGTTAAGGAAAAAAATAAAAAAGCAAAAAGTGTCTTAACCTGCATTCCTCAAAATATACTGTCTGCATCCACCCCATTCTGAAAGAGCCAGATAAAATAAATGGAACATTGGTAAATTAAAAGTCCAGAGAAGAGTGGTAAGAGCCAAATCAGATAAAGAACCTATGATATTTTAGCCAGGAGAAGCAAAGATTCACAGGGGAACCAAAGTGGAAGCTTTCTTTAAATGTTTAAAGGTTGGGTCGGGGGGAACATGTTCAAATACCCATGAGACCAGACAGAACGTTCAAATAATGACATGAACTTCGATGCTGTGGACTTTGTGTAGTACATGTGTATATATCATGTAAAAAAAACACAGTTCAGCTCTAATTGTTTTTTGCTATTCAAAATGCCAGCCCGGCATTGAGGGAAATGTCACTTCTTTTTTTAAAGAAAAGCTGGAAATATGGATATCACAAGAAATCTAGATCTTTTAAAAACATATTACAAGAAATCTAGATTTTTTTTTAATGTCAAGCCTAAGTTTTATTTAAATCAAACCTAAAAAAGAATTCTGGAACAAACTTCTATGTAGGAGTGTGGTTTCCCCCACATCACCAATGAGCAATTCTCCAAGAGCACCTGCTGCTGCTGCTGCTGCTAAGTCGCTTCAGTCGTGTCCGACTCTGTGTGACCCCATAGACGGAAGCTCACCAGGCTCCCCTGTCCCTGGGATTCTCCAGGCAAGAACACTGGAGTGGGTTGCCATTTCCTTCTCCAATGCATGAAAGTGAAAAGTCAAAGTGAAGTCGCTCAGTCGTGTCCGACTCTTAGCGACCCCACGGACTGGAGCCTACCAGGCTCCTCCATCCATGGGATTTTCCAGGCAAAAGTACTGGGGTGGGGTGCCATTGCCTTCCCCCGCCAAGAGCACCTGAGTGTCCTACAATTCAACTCTGACACTGTTTACTCAGAGACAGCATCAAATCCCACAAGCTGAGCGCTCAGTCCCACAAAACAGCTCTCCCCCTCAAATGCCAGTCTCAAGTCCACGTTGTTACCTGTACTCTGACCAACCAGCTACAAACCAGACTCCCACAACCCTCTGCTTGGATTCAATTTGCTAGACCAGCTCACAGAACTTAGAAAACCAATTTACTCACCAGACGGAGTGGCTTTTTACCGAAGATATTAAAACAGAGGAGCCCACAGCCAGATGAAGAGATTCGTAGGGCAACAAAGGAAATTCAGTCCTCTTGGAGTTTGGAGCCTTGATACAGCAGCCCGTCAGAGACATTCTGCTTTACCAACCGAGAAGTCTTAGAAACCCTGCCTTCTGGGTTTTTAATGGAGGTTTCACTACACAGGTGTGGTTGATCAAATCTGTAGGCACTGGTGATTAACAAACCTCCAGAATCCGTCTCCTTCTAGGTAACCAGGGGGCGGGGCTGAAAGTTTCAACCCTCTAATCAACTTGGTTCCCTGATAACCAGCCCCAGTCCTTAGGTGCTTTCCAAAATCACCTCATTAACATAAACCCAATTGTTGTGGAAAAACGCTTGTTATGAATAACAAGACACCCATTTTGCCTTTTTGCCTCTGAAGAGTTTTTTAGGAATTGAGGACAACAGACAAAATACTGTAAGAAAACTTGCTCCGACTGGTCTTATTGTTTAGGAAACCTCCAAGGTTTTGGGAACTGTGAGCCAGGAACTGTGGATGAAAAGCAAATACTATATTTATTGTGAGTTTTTGAATCGGGAATTTAGAAATGGCTCAGGATCTCTCTCATGGGTTCATAATTAGATGATAGCTAGATTTGCAGGCATCTTAAGGTTTCAGGAGAATTTATTTCCTTAAAGTTGGCTCACTTGCGTGGTTGGCAGGTTGGCAAGTTGATCTGGGCAATTGGTCAATTCCGTTCAGTCACTCAGTTGCGTCCCACTCTTTTCAACCCCATGGACTGCAGCGCGCCAGGCTTCCCTGTCCATCACCAATTCCTGGAGCTTGCTCAAACTCATGTCTATTGAGTCAGTGATGCCATCCAGCCATTTCATCCTCTGTCGTCCCCTTCTCCTCCTGCCTTCAATCTTTCCCAGCATCAGGGTCTTTTCCAAGGAGTCAGTTCTTCACATCAGGTGGCCAAAGTATCAGAGTTTCAGCTTCAGCATCAGTCCTTCCAAAGAATATTCAGGACTGATCTTTAGAATTGACTGGTTGGATCTCCTTGCTGTCCAAGGGACTCTCAAGAGCCTTCTCTAACACCACAGTTCAAAAGCATCAATTCTTTGGCCGTTGGTGGGAGGCCTCAATTTCTCTCCACGTGGGCCTCTCCCCAGGACTTGCTTGAGTGTCATCATGGCATGGTGGCTGGCTTCCTCAGTCAGAGAAACCAAGGTGAAAAGCTGCAGTGCTTTTAGACAAGCCTTAGAATTTATGCACCACCACTTTCATCACATTCTATCCCTCCCACTGACCAGCTGTGAGTAACAAGGTTATTAGACCAGGTGAGGGTCACTGAGGGTATTTTCGGAGGTTGGCTACCACGTTCTGTATGGTGCTGTTCCTTTTTTTTTTTTTATTGTGATTTATCCTGGAGCTCTCTCCAGATCACTACAAAGAAAACTTCCTGACTATAAAGTTATTACTACTATTAATAGTATATCCTATTACAGGCTATACTATTCCTCTATTGATAGATACGTATTATTACATTGACCTTTTTTGTTCCCTTTTGCTATTACAAATAACACATCAGTGAATAACCTGGCACTTATGTCTCTTAAGTGTTCAAGTGTATCTGCAGGAGAGATTCTAAGAATTAGAACTGTTCTAAAGCAAAATACATCTATTATTTGATAGATAATGCTAAATTTCCTTCCAGAGGAAATGTGTGTGAATTTGTAGTTTCATCACCCACGTATGAAAGGGCATGTTTCAGCACTACCTTCTCAATTGTGATTATTGTCAAGTTCTATTGCAGGAAGGGGGATGCCTTCCAGGGCCCAAGAGTGAGCACTCGTAAATGTATTGTCCAAGGAGACACATGCACTGAAAAAGCAAGAAATTTTATTGGGAAAGGGTGCCCAGGTGGAGAGCAGACGCATAAGGGAACCCAGAAGAGCTGCTCTGCCACATGGCTCACAGCATCAGGTTTTATGATAATGGGATTAGTTTCCAGATTGTCTTTGGCCAATTATTCTGACTCAGGGTCCTTCCTGGTGGTACAGGCATTGCTCAGCCAAGATGAATGAGAGTGAGAATTCTGGGAGGTGGTTGGACATGAGACGTCTCCTTTTCTTCTGGTTTTTGGTGACTTGTTAATTCCATGATCCTTACAAGGACCTCCTGTCATAATAACTCAAGCAAATGGTTACCATGGTGGCTGGCCAGGTGGGCAGTTTCAGTCAGTGTGTTTGCTCTGACAGTTCTATGATTTTTGCTATATGACAGATGAGATATGTTATCTTAGTAAACTTTACATTTGCATTTCTTTTTTTGAGTGAGGTTTGGTTATCTTTTTAGATGTTTACAATGTGGTGTATGTTATGTGAACTGTCATAACTGGCCCTTTGACCAATGCTTCCCTGGTGCCTCAGACAGTAAAGTATCCGCCTACAATGCAGGAGACCTGGGTTCAATCCCTGGGTTGGGAAGATCTCCTGGAGAAGGAAATGGCAACCCACTCCAGTATTCTTGCCTGGAAAATCCCATCGACAGAGGAGCCTGGTAGGGTCCATGGGGTTGCAAAGAGTTGGACACGACTGAGCAACTTCACTTTCTTTTCTTTGTTTCTGACCAATGTTTTCTAATGCATTTATTAAAACTTTTCCTTCAGTGTTCTTATATTATGGAGATTAGCTATTTTTGGCAATAAGATTTGCCTATTTCTTCCCAGCTTGTTTCCACTTATACTATCGTCTGCCTTGTAGTGGATTTATGTTGTTGTTTTTATGTTGTGTTTTATGTTTCTATAGTATATCCTGCAATAGAATATGTAAGGCTATATAAAGAATAAACAAATTTTATATGTAGCAATATGGAGAGATCACCAGGATAAATCACATTAAACAAAACAAAAAAAAGAGTTTACAGAATGTAAACAAAGGAGGCAAGAGCCATTCAGCCTTCAGCCATTGCAGCAGCTACCCCACCACCACCCCCACCTCACCCCCACACGGCCGCCACCACTGTGCACACCCTGAATGGAGAAAAAACAGGATACTGACTATAGACAGTTAAGGTGCATGTCAAAGGAAGAGTTTAAATAGGCCCAGACGTGCATCGATTCATACACAGAAGTGCATCTATCCATACACAGAAAAGTGCTAAACTCACTCCCTTATCTCCAAGAGGCTGTATCTAAGGCTTAAATCCTCAGTAATACCCCAAATAAAGCATGCTATGCTATGCTAAGTCGCTTCAGTCGTGTCCGACTCTGTGTGACCCCATAGACGGAAGCTCACCAGACTCCCCTGTCCCTGGGATTCTCCAGGCAAGAACACTGGAGTGGGTTGCCATTTCCTTCTCCAATGCATGAAAGTGAAAAGTCAAAGTGAAGTCGCTCAGTCGTGTCCGACTCTTAGCGACCCCACGGACTGGAGCCTACCAGGCTCCTCCATCCATGGGATTTTCATAATCCTCAACATTTAGACTGTCCATTTTTGTCAGTCTATAGTAGTAATATCAAGCATATAGCATGGGATATGGGTTCAAATGTTTTAACTGGTTACCAAATGACTAAAAGTAGTCGTACCATTTACTAAAACATCCATCTTTACTCCACTGACTTGATATTCTTTTATGTACTTAAATTTTTTTCTTTTCAACTCTATCCATGCCATGACAACTATTTTAATTAGCCAAACTCAAAGTATATTTCAAAACCTGATGGGGTAAAACCCCCACACTGGTATTGTTTGTGGCTATTCTTTTACCTTTTTATGTGAATTTTAGAAACAGCTTGTCTAGTTTTATGGGAAAAAAATAAACAAAAGAAACTACACGGTTTCATTAAATTCATACCTTAGCCTAGGGAGAACCAACATCTTTGTGTTGTCTTCTTATCCAAGAACATATTTATTCAATTGTCAAAGTCTCCTCATTAGCTCTGTAGGGGAGCAGAATTTGCCACCCTAAAATTCATCTCTATGACATATTGTTTTAAGCTGATTATTTTCAGAGAAATGGCAGACTTGGGGAAATCTCTAAAACCTCAGTGAAGTTTACACTTTTTAGGGAAAACTCCAGTACCAGAAAATGAACAAAAGCTCCAGAAACTCTTGGGAGAAGTCAACGACTTAAATCTGCATCACACTCTCGTGTTTACTGTGCTTTCCTTGGTAACCTTCCAGAACAGACTTTTTCCCACCTTGATCATCCTCTTCTGTCTTTAGCTAAGAAAGGTATTTATCCGGTTTTGGAATTAGGGTGATGGTGGCCTCATAAAATGAGTTTGGAAGTTTGCCTTCCTCTGCAATTTTCTGGAACAGTTTGAGTAGGATAGGTGTTAGCTCTTCTCTAAATTTTTGGTAGAATTCAGCTGTGAAGCCGTCTGGGCCTGGGCTTTTGTTTGCTGGGAGATTTCTGATTACAGTTTCAATTTCCGTGCTTGTGATGGGTCTGTTAAGATTTTCTATTTCTTCCTGATCCAGTTTTGGAAAGTTGTACTTTTCTAAGAATTTGTCCATTTCTTCCATATTGTCCATTTTATTGCCATATAATTGCTGATAGTAGTCTCTTATGATCCTTTGTATTTCTGTGCTGTCTGTTGTGATCTCTCCATTTTCTTTTCTAATTTTATTGATTTGATTCTTCTCCCTTTGTTTCTTGATGAGTCTGGCTAGTGGTTTGTCAATTTTATTTACCCTTTCAAAGAACCAGCTTTTGGCTTTGTTAATTTTTGCTATGGTCTCTTTTGTTTCTTTTGCATTTATTTCTGCCCTAATTTTTAAGATTTCTTTCCTTCTACTAATCTTGGGGTGCTTCATTTCTTCCTTTTCCAGTTGCTTTAGGTGTAGAGTTAGGTTATTTATTTGGCTTTTTTCTTGTTTCTTAAGGTATGCCTGAATTGCTATGAACTTTCCCCTTAGGACTGCTTTTACAGTGTCCCACAGGTTTTGGGTTGTTGTGTTTTCATTTTCATTTGTTTCTATGCAGAATTTTATTTCTTTTTTGATTTCTTCTGTGATTTGTTGGTTATTCAGGAGTGTGTTGTTCAGCCTCCATATGTTGGAATTTTTAATAGTTTTTCTCCTGTTATTGAGATTTACTCTTACTGCATTGTGGTCAGAAAAAATGGTTGGAATGATTTCAATTTTTCTGAACTTACCAAGGCTAGATTTATGGCCCAGGATGTGGTCTATCCTGGAGAAGGTTCCGTGTGCACTTGAGAAAAAGGTGAAATTCATTGTTTTGGGATGAAATGTCCTATAGATATCAATTAGTTCTAATTTGTCTATAAAAGAAAACTACAGACCAATATCACTGATGAACATAGATGCAAAAATCCTTAACAAAATTCTAGCAATCAGAATCCAACAACACATTAAAAAGATCATACACCATGACCAAGTGGGCTTTATCCCAGGGATGCAAGGATTCTTCAATATCCGCAAATCAATCAACGTAATACACCACATTAACAAACTGAAGAATAAAAACCATATGATTATCTCAATAGATGCAGAGAAAGCCTTTGACAAAGTTCAACATCCATTTATGATAAAAACTCTCCAGAAAGCAGGAATAGAAGGAACATACCTCAACATAATAAAAGCTATATACGACAAACCCACAGCAAACATTATCCTCAATGGTGAAAAACTGAAAGCATTTCCTCTAAAGTCAGGAACAAGACAAGGATGCCCACTTTCACCATTATTATTCAACATTGTTCTGGAAGTTCTGGCCACAGCAATCAGAGCAGAAAAAGAAATAAAAGGAATCCAAATTGGAAAAGAAGAAGTTAAACTCTCACTGTTTGCAGATGACATGATCCTCTACGTAGAAAACCCTAAAGATTCCACCAGAAAATTACTAGAACTAATCAATGAATACAGTAAAGTTGCAGGATATAAAATTAACACACAGAAATCCCTTGCATTCCTGTACACTAATAACGAGAAAATAGAAAGAGAAATTAAGGAAAGAATTCCATTCACCATTGCAATGAAAACAATAAAATACTTAGGAATGTATCTTCCTAAAGAATCTAAAGACCTATATTTAGAAAACTATAAAACACTGCTGAAAGAAATTAAAGAAGACACTAATAGATGGAGGAATATTCCTTGTTCGTGGATTGGTAGAATCAATATAGTGAAAATGAGTATACTACCCAAAGCAATTTATAGATTCAATGCAATCCCCATCAAGCTACCAACAGTATTCTTCACAGAGCTAGAACAAATAATTTCTCAATTTGTATGGAAATACAAAAAACCTCGAATAGCCAAAGCTATCTTGAGAAAGAAGAACGGAACTGGAGGAATCAACCTGCCTGACTTCAGGCTCTACTATAAAGCTACAGTCATCAAGACAGTATGGTACTGGCACAAAGACAGAAACATAGATCAATGGAACAAAATAGAAAGTCCAGAGATAAATCCACGCACATATGGTCACCTAATCTTTGACAAAGGCGGCAAGAATATACAATGGAGTAAAGACAATCTTTTTAACAAGTGGTGCTGGGAAAACTGGTTAAACACTTGTAAAAGAATGAAACTAGAACACTGTCTAACACCATACACAAAAATAAATTCAAAATGGATTAAAGAGCTAAATATAAGACCAGAAACCATAAAACTCCTAGAGGATAACATAGGCAAAACACTCTCTGACTTACATCACAGCAGGATCCTCTATGACCCACCTCCGAGAATATTGGAAATAAAATCAAAAATGAACAAATGGGACCTAATCAAACTTAAAAAGCTTTTGCACAACAAAGGAAACTATAGGCAAGCTGAAAAGACAGCCCTCAGAATGGGAGAAAATAATAGCAAATGAAGCAACAGACAAACAACTAATCTCAAAAATATACAAGCAACTTCTACAACTCAATTCCAGGAAAATAAACGACCCAATCAAAAAATGGGCCAAAGAACTTAATAGACATTTCTCCAAAGAAGACATACAGATGGCTAACAAACACATGAAAAGATGCTCAACATCACTCATTATCAGAGAAATGCAAATCAAAACCACTATGAGATACCATTACACGCCAGTCAGAATGGCTGCGATCCAAAAATCCACAAGCAATAAATGCTGGAGAGGGTGCGGAGAGAAGGGTACCCTCTTACACTGTTGGTGGGAATGCAAACTAGTACAGCCATTATGGAGAACAGTATGGAGATTCCTCAAAAAACTGGGAATAGAACTGCCTTATGACCCAGCAATCCCACTGCTGGGCATACACACTGAGAAAACCAGAATTGAAAGAGGCACGTGTACCCCAATGTTCATAGCAGCACTGTTTACAATAGCCAGGACGTGGAAGCAACCTAGATGCCCATCCACAGACGAATGGATAAGCAAGCTGTGGTACATATACACGATGGAGTATTACTCAGCCATTAAAAAGAATACATTTGAATCAGTTCTATTGAGGTGGATGGAACTGGAGCCTATTATACAGAGTGAAGTAAGCCAGAAAGAAAAACACAAATACAGTATACTAACACATATATATGGAATTTAGAAAGATGGTAACAATCACCCTGCTTATGAGACAGCAAAAGAGACACTGATGTATAGAATAGACTTTTGGACTCTGGGACTGGGAGAGGGTGGGACGATTGGGGAGAATAGCATTGAAATATGTATAATATCATGTCTGAAACGAGTCAGTCCGGGTGCGATGCCCGATAACAGATGCCTGGGACTGGAGCACTGGGATGACCTGGAGGGATGGTGTGGGAGGGGGGAGGGAGGAGGGTTCGGGATGGGGAGCACGGGTATTCTGGTGGCGGATCCATCTCGATGTATGGTAAAAGTAAAAAAAAAAAAAAAAAAAAAAAAAAAAAAAAAAAAAAAAAAAAAAAAAAAAAAAAAAAAAAAAAAAAAAAAAAAGAGAGACAGAAAAATTGGAAAAAAAAGGTGTGTGGGGGCCCCCCCACCCATGTATATATATTTTTAAATTGTTTTTTTGTTAATCTCTCAATTTAATTCTTAGATATACAAAAGAAGAAAAAAAAAAGAAAAAAAAAATTTCACTCCCCGGCACTTCCATAAATGTAATTTTTTTTTCTTCCCCCCTATCTTTTTTATTTTTTTTTTTTTGGGGGGCGGGGGGGGGGGGGGGGGGAAAAAAAAAAGGCAAAGAGGAGAAAGAGGGGAAAGAAATATTATTTTTTTTAAAAAAAAAAAAAAAATAATTTTTTTACCATATATAAAATTATGGGGTGTGATATATATAAGAGATATTTATTTTATAAATATAATAAAAACATCCGGGACGCGCAGACTGTTTGTGCCCCCCCCGGGCGGCAGACACCAAGGGTAGCCCGTCCTCCGTCTCTCCCGGAGTTTGCTCAAACACAGGTCCATTGAGGGGGGGATATCATCCATTTCATCCTCTGTTGCCCCCTTCTCCTTCCCCCTCGGTCTTTTCCAGCATCAGGGTCTTTTCCAATGAATCACCTCTTTGCATCAAGTGGCCAAAGTATTGGAGATTCAGCTTCAGCATCAGTCCTTCCAATGAATATTCAGGATTGATTTCCTTTAGGATTGACTGATTCGATCTCCTTGCTGTCCAAGGGACTCTGAAGAATCTTCTCCAACACCACAGTTCAAAAGCATCAATTCTTTGGCGCTCAGCCTTCCTTCTGGTCCAACTCTCACACCTGTACATGATTACTGGAAAAATCATAGCTTTGATGATAGGAACCTTTGTCAACAAATATCCTATTACTTTATTAAATAATCTTACTTTCTATTTCTTTTCATAGATTGTACAGGAATACAGTCATATTATCTGCAAATAAAAAGTTTTACTCTCTCAAAGTCTCTTAATCTAATGTTGTTACTGTGCTAGCAAACACCTTCAATACAATGTGAAAATAGAATGGTGAAAGTGGACTCATTTTCTTGTTTGTAACTTTAAGGGAATCCCTCCAATATTTTCACATCAGTTTTGGAATGTGTATATATAATACATGATGAGGGACAGGGAGGCCTGGCATGCTGCAGTCCGAGGGGTTGCAAAGAGTCAGACACAACTGGGCAACTGAACAGCAACATATATAATACGCATTATACTTACATATATATAATATATATACTATTTGCTATATATATATATAGTATATTGTAGAGTATATATATGTTGTTTGCATGTGTGGGTATATATACATATATAGGTTTTTTGTGCGTGTGCCACACCATGAAGCATGTGGGATCTTAGTTTCCTGACTAGATATTGAACCTCCACCATTGCATTATGCTCAGAGTCTTAACCACTGTACCACCAGGGAAGTCCCCTAGAGGTGTATATATGTATATATTGATGTATTCATTCTATCAATTTGTATTTTACTCAGTGCTAAATTTTGTCAAATGTCTTTTCAGTATGTATGAGCTTGTCTATATGAGTTTTCTCTGTAAATGATTAATAATAACATTTTCTAATATTGTAACCATTCATATATTACCAGAGTAACGACTTAATTGGAATGTATTAATTTTTAAGTGTACTATTGGATCCTTTCTTAATAACTTATTTGCTGCTACTGCTGCTAAGTCACTTCAGTTGTGTCCGACTCTGTGCGACCCCATAGATGGCCTCCCACCAGGCTCCTCTGTCTCTGGGATTCTCCAGGCAAGAACACTGGAGTGGGTTGCCATTTCCTTCTCCATAACTTATTTAGAACATTTAAATTGACATCCAGGGGACTTCCCTTGTGGTCCAGTGATTCAGAGACTCTGTGCTTCCAATGCAAGGGACACAGGTTGATCCCTGATCTGGAAACTAAGATTCCATATGCCGAGTGGAGCAGCCAAAAAAAAAAAAAAAATTTCCTTTTCATTTCTCTGCTCTCTCTCACTCTCTCTAGTCACTAAGTTGTGTCTGACTTGTGCAACCCATGGACTGTAGCCTGCCAGGCTCCTCTGTCCATGGAATTCTCCAGCCAAGAATACTAGAGTGGGTTGCCATTTCCTTCTCCATTCTATGCTCTGCTGCTGCTGCTGCTAAGTCGCTTCAGTCGTGTCCGACTCTGTGCGACCCCATAGACGGCAGCCCACCAGGCTCCCCTGTCCCTGGGATTCTCCAGGCAAGAACACTGGAGTGGGTTGCCATTTCCTTCTCCAATGCATGAAAGCGAAAAGGGAAAGGGAAGCCGCTCAGTCGTGTCCGACTCTTAGCGACCCCATGGACTGGAGCCTACCAGGCTCCTCTGTCCATGGGATTTTCCAGGCAAAAGTACTGGGGTGGGGTGCCATTGCATTCTATGCTCTAGAAGAGCTCAAATAGTTTTCTGAAGGTCATCTTTGGCAACTTTGTCTCTCATGAAAACTAGACTTTGGTAAATTATGTTTTCATGGAGATTATCCATTTCATTCAAGTCTTCAAATTTCTTTGCATTGAGTTCTACAAATCAATTTCTTATAATGATTAAAACTCTCTTTCTGGAAAGAGATATAACTTTATGAACATTAAATTTGAAATGCAGAAAATTTTCATTTATCACAAAATATTATTTTGTTTGTAGTATTCCTCCCAATATTTTATTATCAAAAATTTCAAACAGAAAAGTTGAAAGAATTATAGAAGAAATACCCTTAAACAATCTAGATGCTAGAATTTACATTTTCCTATATTGCTTTATCACATATTGATCCATTTACCCTAATTCCCCTCATTCAGCTATTCTTTTTTTTTTTAATCATGCATGTAAAAGTGTAAAAACCATTAACTTGGGGTCATACAAAACAGATGGTGGGCCAAATTTCACCTGTGAAGTATAAAATTGTTGACCCCTGATTTAGCATATGGATTTTTTAAAAAAGGATACACCCTGTTGGTCTTATTTTCTATTGTCTAACTCATTAATTCCTGTTTATCCAGAATTCATCATTTCTTCCTTCTACTTTCCTTTGGTTTGCTGTTTTTCTAATTTAAAAAAAGCATGTGTAGCTCATCCTCAAGATTTATTTTTTCATGTAAACAAGTACATAGGGCCATGAATTTTCTTCTGAAGACAACTGCAGCTGTATTCCATAGATTCTGATGTTTTTATCATGTTTTCTAGAAATTCTCCAATTACTGTTTGCATTTTCCCCTTGTCCAATGATTATTTTACAATTTTAATTTCAAGATACGAAGGCAATCTTGGTTTTTGGTTTTATTATTCTGTTATTAATACCCATTCTTATTATCTTATGTTCAAATAATGAAATCTGTAATATTTATACTTCTGAAATTTTTCAAACTTCAACTTTTGATCCATTGCATGGTCAATTTTCATCAACATGTATAAAAATGGCATACTCTATTATAATCAGATATAAAATTTGATGTGTATTCCTCAGTTCTACCTTACTGATTATGTAGTACAGACGACTTTATTTTTTTTGCCTCACTTAGCGCACGCAGGATCTTAGTTCCCCAACAAAGGACTGAACCTGTGCTCCCTGCAGTGGGAGTGGAGTCCTAACCACTGAACCACACTGAACCACAGGGAATTCTTAGTATAGGTCTTCTTTATCTTCATTTTTTGAGATTCACTTGTTTTGTCTTAGGTTGAGAGAAGTGAATTAGTTTCTTAGTATTAATATACATCCATACATTTTTCCTTGTACCTCTTGCCATTTTTGCTTCATGAAAGATACTGTTTTTTGGTGCAACAGTTATTCATAATTATTATAACTTCTTCTAGAATCAGAGTCTTTAGGATTAAAGAGTGAATTTCTTTGTCTTGCTTATGCTTTCTGCCTTGAATTCAACCTAGTTTTATTAAGATCATGAGTCATGCTTTCTATTTGCATTTGCCTGGTATGACCTTACTCATTCTTATATTCTTAACTTTTTATCTTTTATTTTGATGTCTCACATATACAACATAACTATATCATCAAGTTATCTCTGATCCAATTTGAATACGGTTTTAATAGGTAAGATAAGCCTATTTAGTTCTCTCATATAATCTGTTATTAAAATATTAATTTTAGTTCTGACATTTAGGAAGGCTGTATTTTTTTTTTTTTTTGCGGGCTTGTATTTTTGATTTAGTGATCATCTTTATGCTGTTACCTTTATATAATATGTTTGGATAATATCTGCTTCTCTTCTAAGAATAATAAATTAGCATGGACATTTTCTTCTTCCATGTCCTCCAGTACCCAATTTTAAGCAGTATTACTACCATTTACTTTTGTACTCTTAAATTTACTCACACATTTACTACTTGATTTGTCAAATTATATCCTTTGACTTCTATTATACATGAAGCAATGAGATTTATTCTACTTTCCACCTTTTTTTCTCTCATTTATTTTTGTTAGATACATTATTTCCACACTGTCAGAGTATAAACTTTTACATATTATTTTGTTGCACTTATTCCAACCTTTGTTTTAGTCTTAGTACTATAGTTAAGTATATTCAATTCTTAACACTAGCCCTTTTGCTGATGTTTCCCCAGTCATCACTTGGTTGACTGAAATTTGCCCTCCCACCTGATTAATCATTTGGGTTATGTAGAACTTTAGGTCCAAAATCAGACCAAATTAAGGGGCTGCCAATCGACAGCTCCAATCCCTATGTAGGAGCACCACTAGCTCCCAGACATAGTACTCAATTTATTTAGACATTTACTTTAGCATTGGGAGCACATTCTATAGCTGCACAAACAAGAAGGGAAAGCGGGGCGGGGGGGGGGGGGGGGCGGCGCGGACACAGGAGCATCAACATGATTTCTTTCCACTCTTGCTTTCCTTATGTACTACTCTCCTTGGCCACTTGCTTTTTCCATAATCAGCTGTGAAGACTGAGCTCCTATCTCTACCTCAGGCTTTGTCTATGCATGGTCCTATCTGCGGTTCTTTCAATATTATCCCATTTACATTCCATCTTTTAGAACCTGGAAGTAGGTGATTCACTAATATATCCCTCCAACCCCATCATCAACGCCTTTATCCCTTTTTCTATCCTTATGGTTATTTAGTGGCATTTGTAAAGAAATAAGTATGCTCAGTTGCCATCTTAAACCATAAGTGAATTCTAACATTTTAAGTTAGTAGCTTACCACTGACTGATCAGAGAGAAGGCAATCTCACTATAGTAGGTCGACAGTCTGTTACAATGTAGTTCCAAAAAAGAAATATTGCCCATTATGGATTACTTACTAAATTCATGTTAATTTATATTTTTCTAAAATTGCAGTATTTTATTTTTACCAGTTAATTGGCTGAAAATAGTCGAGTTGACAGTATGAAAACAACTTTATGAACTGTAAGTTAAGTTCAGTTCAGTCACTCATATGAACTATAAAGCATAGTATAAATTATTGGGTGTGAGTAAAAAGAATAAGAGATGGTCTAATGACCTCCTGACAAGAATGTGCATCTTACAAAGAAGCTCCTTCATCCCTCTTCAGAAGAGAATACATCAAAAGAAGCACCTGGTGCAGAGCCGCAGTTCTTACCTCATGGATATGAAATGCCCAGAATGCTGTTAAGATCACCACCACAGTTACCCATGTGCTAACTAGGACTCTGGCACAGTCAGCAAGACTCCGCCACCCACAGC
The DNA here is from genome assembly GCA_935064755.1 of Tragelaphus eurycerus. Classification (NCBI taxonomy): domain Eukaryota; kingdom Metazoa; phylum Chordata; class Mammalia; order Artiodactyla; family Bovidae; genus Tragelaphus; species Tragelaphus eurycerus. The sequence goes on along the minus strand of CAKXYN010000028.1, from coordinate 17,205,193 downwards.
AGGAAAAACAAGGCTTACAAAAGGATGTTCCTTCAGATGGAAGCACTAAAAGCACTCTGAATCAGGATGAATGAGGAACCATCCCAATAAACAGTTTGGATTAAAAAAAATACATGGATGAGGTGAAAGAGGGTCATGCTTTTCATTTCCCTGTCTGAATGCCTACTTCCTTGGCCATAAAATGAGCACATCAAGTGAGATTAGACCTCTTCTAACATTAACAAGTTGTGAATCTACATATTTAAATAATTTTCATCAGGTTTGTATTAACTTGATTAGGGAAAAATACAACATTTCCTTAGATGTCAAGGTAAATAAAATAAATAGCATATATATATCTCACATTTTATTAATCCAGTCATTTGTTACTGGGCACTTGGGTTGCTTCCATGTTCACAAGACAGGTTTTTTTTTGTTTTTACTTTGGTTTTTTGGTCATATATCACGTGGGATCTTGGTTCCCTGACCAGGGATTGAACCTGTGTCCCTTGCATTGGAACCACAGAGTGTTAACCAATGGACTGACAGGGAAGTCCCAAGACATAGTTTTAATGGGTGGACACATAGCTTAGTTAGGACCTATGGGACACAAAGAACAGTTTTAAGGGAACATCTGAAAAGCGTCCTTACTCTCCCAAAAACAATCCAAGCTCAGTATCGTGGAAGGACATGGGCAAAGAACATGTACTTCCATAAGCCAGCCTTAAGATAAAGCTAGTATCATCTGGAAAGCAAACTTGAGGGATGTGAAGAAACAGGATCTTTATTACACCATGAAGCATCTAGGTCATGCTACCTGTCATTTTAAAATACATTATTATATATCATTATCAATATCATATCATTATTATATATTTTAGGGACCCTCATATGTAGGAAGAATGAAAAAACTCTTATGAAACTATAGTAGGAAATAAGACTTGAAAGTATTAGCAGGTTTTATACTAAATATACTGTATAATATATATTCTGTCATCTATCACTGCATCTAATAAAATACCTCTGTAGTCCAAACTCACTTATTTGGGTTCTAATTTCTTTAGTCCACTATGAAACCAGACTGGATTGTGTAGTAACACAATCTGTTAATGACAATACCTGATTAGAAAGGAGCTAGCACTGGCATTTGAAGCAAATAGATCAGAAAGGAGCAAGCTGGAGTCAAGAACAGATGACAGGTACCTGATGCTCAGTAAGAGGTTAAAAAGTCAGGACACTGATGGCCTTAGTACCTTAAGCAAGAGCTGCCATTTGCACCTGTTTTCCTCAGATAATTCCACCTTATAAGTCATAAGACTTAAAAGGAAAAGACAATAGCTAACGCATATTATTGAGCTTCCCTTGTAGCTCAGTCGGTAATGAATTTGCCTGCAATGCAGGAGACCCAGGTTTGATCCCTGGGTTGGGAAGATCCCCTGGAGAAGGAAATGGCAACCCACTACAGTATCCTTGCCTGGAAAATCTCATGGACAGAGGAGCCTGGTGGGCTGCAGTCCATGGGATGGCAAAGAGTTGGGCACGACTGAGAGACTAACACTAAAGCATATTATTATGGTAGTACTGTTTTTAAAGAAACATCTCTGTTCATTTGGTTTTATGATGCTGTGATTCCTGTCCAAACACAGGAATTAAATAAGGTTTGGGGGTGAGGCAAACAACTTATTCTACAAAACATCTATGTACTTTCAGCGTCTTTCTGCACAGATGAGGTAGGGCTGGGGTTGCAATGTCATGCCTAACCTGGGCTTCAGATTTGGAACCAGTTCATGTGGAAAATGCAAATGAAACCTCTGAAGCAATGTTGTGAAAAACAGGAACATTTCCATCCGAGCCAGCTGTTCTCCAAGACAATGTCTTCTCCCTAAAGAGAAAGCAGGCATAATAGTTTTTTTAAATTATTTACCAAAACTTATGTTTAATACATATCTTTCAGGAACTCTGGTATTTAAAGAATGTTAGAGGAAGTTAAGTGGGCCTTAGGAAGCATCACTAGGAACAAAGCTAGTGGAGGTGATGGAATTCCAGTTGAGCTAATTCAAATCCTAAAAGATGATGCTGTGAAAGTGCTGCACTCAATGTCAGCAAATTTGGATAACTCTGCTCAAACTATCACACAATTGCACTCATCTCACACACTAGTAAAGTAATGCTCAAAATTCTCCAAGCCAGGCTTCAGCAGTACGTGAACTGTGAACTTCCAGACGTTCAAGCTGGTTTTAGAAAAGGCAGAGGAACCAGAGACCAAATTGCCAATACCGCTGCATCATCAAAAAAGCAAGAGAGTTCCAGAAAAACAATCTGTTTCTGCTTTATTGACTACACCAAAGCCTTTGACTGTGTGGATCACAACAAACTGTGGAAAATTCTGAGAGAGATGGAAATACCAGACCACTTGAGCCGCCTCTTGAGAAAACTGTTGTAGGTCAGGAAGCAACAGTTAGAATTGGACATGGAACAACAGACTGGTTCCAAATAGTAAAAGGAGGATGTCAAGGCTGTATACTGTCACCCTGCTTATTTAACTTATATGCAGAGTACATCATGAGAAATGCTTGGCTGGATGAAGGACAAGCTGGAATGAAGATTGCCAGGAGAAATATCAATAACCTCAGCTACACAGATGACGCCACCTTTACAGCAGAAAGCAAAGAACTAAAGAGCTTTTTGATGAAAGTGAAAGAGGAGAGTAAAAGTTGGCTTAAAGCTCAACATTCAGAAAACTAAGATCATGGCATCTGGTCCCATCGCTTCACGGCAAATAGATGGGGAACAGTGGAAATAGTGGCTGACTTTGTTTTTTGGGGCTCCAAAATCACTGTAGATGATGACTGCAGCCATGAAATTTTTTAAAAGATACTCCTTGGCAAGAAAGTTATGACCAGCCTAGACAGTATATTAAAAATCACAGACATCAATTTGCCAACAAACGTCCATCTAGTCAAAGCTATGGTTTTTCCAATAGTCGTGCATGGATGTGAGAGTTGAACTACAAAGAAAGCTGAGGGCCGAAGAATTGATGCTTTTGAACTGTGGTATTGGAGAAGACTCTTGAGAGTCCCTTGGACTGCAAGAAGATCCAACCAGTCCGTCCTAAAGGAGATTAGTCCTGAGTGTTCATTGGGAGGACTGATGTCGAAGCTGAAACTCCAATACTTTGGCCACCTGATGGGAAGAGCTGACTCATTGAAAAATACCCTGATGTTGGGAAAGATTGAAGGCGGGAGGAGAAGGCGATGACAGAGGATGAGATGGTTGGATGGCATCACCGACTCAATGGACATGAGTCTGGGTAAACTCCAGGAGTTGGTGATGGACAGAGACACACAGAGAGCCTGGTGTGCTGTGGTCCATGAGGTCACAAAGAGTTGGACATGACTGAGCGACTGAACTGAACTGAGAGGAAGTTATGTTTATTAAAGTATTTTCTTAAGCCCCAAAGAATAGAAATGGGCCCTAGCATTTCAGTTCCCAGGGCCCATTTTTTACCTTCTATTTTCAGGTCATGTACTTTTGTAGGCTCATTAGTTCCATTCTCTGCTTCCTTTGCAACAGAGCCTGAGATATGCCATGAAATATCTAAGGTGTGACACTTAGTTCTGTTGACCCGGGAGAAGTTCATTTCATTTCAAATGACTATATGTGTAAAGATTTCTCCAAGCCATCTTCCAAAGGTCTTGTGATCTGTGTACTTTTTCACAGGAGACGCAATATTTTTGGAGATAAGGTATAATAATTAAAATCAGGAGAGCTAGATTCCAGTTTCAGTTTAAATTATGATGCCACTCCTGTCCCTGGGTCTCAGTTTCTCAAGGTGCCTGTTACTGACTTCCAGCTCTACAAATTTTTGATTACAAGTCAAAATTCACAAGCAAGAGAGTTTCAATAAAAGCCAGAGCTTCTCATCAGTTACTTTCTAGCTGCTAAATTATGCCTTGTTTATTTTGAGTAGTAATAGGTGTTAATGACATCTAATTAAACCATTTTCTCCTGTAAGAGTCAATGCTGTTTTCAGAGTTGGGATATTAATTCTACAACAGAATGCTTCAGATTAAGATGTTACACATAATGAATCATCACTATGCTGCTGCTGCTACTGCTAAGTTGCTTCAGTTGTGTCTGACTCTGTGCGACCCCATAGACGGCAGCCCACTAGGCTCCTCTGTCCCTGGAATTCTCCAGGCAAGAACACGGGAGTGGGTTGCCATTTCCTTCTCCAATGCATGAAAGTGAAAAGTGAAAGGGAAGTCGCTCAGTCGTGTCTGACTCTTTGCGACCCCATGGACTGCAGCCTACCAGGCTCCTCCATCCATGGGATTTTCCAGGCAAGAGTACTGAGTAGGGGGCCGTTGCCTTCTCCACCATCGCTATACTTTGTTCTAAAGTTAAGCCCCTGTGCAAAAGCTCTCTTACCTAGGGAAAAGGGAATCAAAGCTTCTTTCTTGGCAAAATGTCCACTGCTGTCCAGAAATCGCTCTGGATAGAATATTTCTGGGTCTCTCCAATACTTTTCATCAAAGTGTACAGAATAAAGATTTGTGATTACTGTTGTGCCTTTAGGAATGGAATAACCACGTACAACTGCATCCTCAGAGGTTGCATGGAAAATCCCTAATGGCACTATGTTACAGAATCTTAAAACTTCATGCAAAACTGCCTCGGTATAAGGCATTTTGCACTTGTCATCCCAAGAAGGCTTCCCACTGGGTCCTATAATTAAATCAATCTCTTTCTGAACTTGTCCTGTAAGAGAAAAAGTGTTCCCATTATTATGCAATTCTTAGAATTATATCTAAAGTAAACTCTCTTTCAGATCAGATCAGATCAGTCGCTCAGTCGTGTCCGACTCTTTGCGACCCCATGAACCGCAGCACGCCAGGCCTCCCTGTCCATCACCAGCTCCCGGAGGTCACTCAGACTCGCATCCATCGAGTCAAAAGATAACCAGCCAACATGGTATGGGTACATTCAGATTCAGATTTTTCATTATCTGAGAGTTCTACTTAAATACATGCCACATATCTTATACAACCAGTACCTAACACTCCAAGTAACTGTGTTGTGAAACACACGTAGGTAATAAGAATAAAAATTAAACAAATCTAGAATTAGAATAACATTACTCTCATCAAGAAAAAGAATAAAGCATTAGAAACTTCAATTAAAAAAAAAACAGGGTTGGTAATGTTCACTACAGCACTATTTACAATAGTTAAGACATGGAAATAACCCAAATATCCATCAACAGATAAATGGATAAAGTTGTGAGATATATATATATATAAATATATATATATACACACACACAATGGAATATTACTCAGTGAATAAAAGGAACATATTTGAGTTTGTTCTAATGAGGTGGATGAACCTAGAGCCTATTATACAGAGTGAGGTAAGTCTGTATAAAAAACAAATATTGTATATTAATGCATATATTTGGAATCTAGAAAGATGTTACTGATGAACCTATGTGCAGGGCAGCAATGGGGACTCAGGGGCTTCCCTGGGGCTCAGACAGTAAAGAATCTGCCCGCAAGGCAGGAGACCTGGGTTTGATCCCTGGGTTGGCAAGATCCCCTGGAGAAGGGAATGGCTATGCACTCCAGTATTCTGGCCTGGTCAATTCCATGGACAGAGGAGCCTAGTGGGCTACATACAATCCATGGGGTCACAAATAGTTGGGCACAACTGAGTGACTTTGACTTTCAATGGAGACACAGACATGGAAAACAGACTTGTGGGCACAGGACTGGGGGTAAGGAAAGGGTGGGAAAATGGAGAGCAGTATGGAAACATATAGACTACCACATGTAAACAGTCGGTAGGAATTCACATCTGGGCTCTGTAACAACCTAGAGAGGTGGGTTGGGGTGGGAGGTAGGAGGGAGGTTCAAGAGGCAGGGGACATATGTCTACCTATGGTTGATTCATGTTGATGTATGGCAGAAACCAACACAATATTTTAAAACAATCATCCTTCAATTAAAAATAAATAATAATTTTTAAAAAGCCAGGGTTGGGACTTTCCTGGCTGTTCAGCTATAAAGACTACATGCTTCCACTGCAGAGGGCATGGGTTCAATCCTTGGTTGGGGAACTAAGATTCTGCATGTTGTGTGGTGTAGCCAAAACCAAACCAAACCAAACAAACAAACAAAAAACCCCCAAAAAACTAGGGTTCAGGTTCCAGCTTAGAACTAGAAGGAAGTGGGCAAATCAGTCACTTAGCCTTTTCCCTCATTTATAATACAGGTATTATAAAATATGTATCTGAGGTTTTTACATGAATTAACAGTTTTAAAAACCTTATAGCTATTCAGCACTTCTCTTTTTGGATAGCATAGCAGGAGTTCCTAACTAAAATGCTCTGTATACAGCCAAAGACTGTAAAACATGTGTGAGCCCTAAATGTAAGCATAGATCTTAAGATCATGAGAATCCTCACCTTGAATGTTAGGATAAAGGGCCATGAAAAGAACTGCCCACCGCAACACATTAGTTGTAGTTTCAGTTCCAGCAATGATGAGTTCACCCACAGAGAAAATTAGGTTTTCTTTGGAGAAAGTAGATGATGGGTCATTTTTACTTCTTTCCATCTCATCTAAATAAGCATCAACAAAATGCTGAGGTAACTGCGGCTTTCTGTTGATGGAAGCTTTTTCTATAAGCCTAGAGAGAAAGTCATAGACCACAGCTGCATTTCTAAACAGTTGTTGATGTTTTCCAAAAGGTAAGATGCCAATCCATGGAAAGGCATTATAGAGGAAGACTGTGGCGCTGGCAGCTAGTTCCACATTTTCACTAAATAACTCAATCATGTGCTGAAAATCAGTGTCTTCATAAGTGAATCGTTCTCCAAAAATGACCAGATTGGTTATGTTTGAAACAGCATTTGTTACTAATTGCTTTAAGTCAAAAGGGCTACCATTGTATGTTTCAACAGCATCAATGAAAAATTTGGTTTCTTCTAAGATTTTAGATTCAAAAGATTTCTGGCCATATCCAAAACAGCGAAAGCTATTTACAGCTAATTTTCTGTGATCAACCCATCCTCGGCCATATCTGGAATTCAGTAAGCCTAAAAAAAAAAAAAGAAAAAGATGGTTAGTAATTTTTCTCCCAATTATCTTTTTATAAAACTATTAAAAGTTTTTATTAGTCCTACATCCCTGTATCTAACAGTTAAAAATGCTATGGTGGCAGAGTGGGGTTGGGGAAGAGATGGTTATTCATTCTTCTTCAAATTTTCTATAAAACTAAAACTAGATCCAGCAGTCAAGCCCTATTCTTTACTCCTCAGTAGCCATGGAATACTATAAACCGATAAACTTAGCTATTCTTCCCTGAGGACAGGCAGAAAAGACCTATAATCTCCATCACAAGAAACTGAACTATGTTGTAATTGACCCAGGTAATTCAACCTGGGTGAAGTAAGCATGGATGACTTTATTATTCAACTTCTACTACAAGCCTATTTTACAAAATACAAATGACTGTGTGTTCTATTGGCAATTTTTTATTCTGGACTAAATACATACTTGAAAAATCCTTCTAGAATTAGAAATTTTCTGCTTTAAGAGACTAGATTTTAGAATACAAATTACTCCCATTAAAGGCATATGTAACCTGATAATATAACTGGCAGAGGCAAGGATGGTCTGAATGAGGTAGTGGAAATACTCAACCCAAAAGGAGGTGCTAAGGACTGAACGTGCTGCCAATTCCCAGTGTGATGGTATCAGGTGGTGGGGCCTTTGGGAAGTAATTAGGTCATGAGCGCTCATGAATGATTTTGTTGTTGTTGTTTATTCGCTAAGTCATGTCAGACTCTTTTTGACCCCATGGACTGTAGCCTGCCAGGCTTCACTGCCCATGGGATTTTCCCAGCAAGAATATGGGAGTGGGTAATTTCCTTCTCCAGGGGATCTTCCTGACTGAGGGATCGAACTGGTGTTTCCTGCATTGGCAGGCAGATTCTTTACCACTGTGCCTCCAGGGAAGCCCAATTAGGTCATGAGCCCTCATGAATGAGCTGAGTGCCCTTATAAGAAGAGATGTGGGTGGAGATGATGGCCCTTGGTTTTTTGAGGATACAGGAGAAGACAGCAGTTTAGTCTAAGGAAGCAGGCTCTTTCTAGACAACTGTTCTGCTAGCACCTTGATCTTGAACTCCCTAGCCTCCAGATCTGTGACAGTATGTTTATTGTTTAAGCCACTCATCCTCTGTATTTTTGTTATAGCACCCCAAACTAAGAAGACAAACATGAAACTCAAACTTCTAATGTTGATATTACTTGCCTTAAAATTTCAGAGTCTCCACAGAACACTCTGCTATTCTGTGTACTATGAAATATTTTCCCTTTGAATCAACTATCAAGAAAAAAAAATCCTCAGCACATATATTTATGTAACATGTAGTTCACTTGGAATTTCATTTATAATTGGCACATAGGTCTACCAATCATGAAAAATGTCATGTTCTCTAGTCTACCTGAGGTGCCTATGTAATTCACATTTCAACAACTTTTGTACAACAGCTGTTGCACAAAATTTGGAACTTAGAGGATGAGATGGCTGGATGGCATCACTGACTCAATGGACATGAGTCTGAGTAAACTTCAGGAGTTGGTGATGGACAGTGAGGCCTGGCATGCTGCAATTCATGGGGTTGCAAAGAGTCAGACACAACTGAGCGACTGAACTGAACTGAACTGATGATAAAGTTAACCATACAGAAGAGGGTCTTTAAGGCTGTGCAACAATCTTATATTCCATACTCTCTTTTTTTTCCCCATATTGCGAGATGACTATTCACTCAACATGAATGTATTTCTGGAGCTAAATTTCCAGGGATACATCAGTAAAAAAGAGGCAAAGATGGCTCTTTCTCATGAACCTTACATACTACTGAGGAGAGTCAAACAAATTCTTTAGCAAGGTAAGAGACGTAAGAGTGGTCAGGAAAACACTCAGTGAGAAGGTGACATAAGTAAAGGCACAGAGGATGGAAGTGAGTCAGGCAGATATCCAAGGAAAGATCACTGCAGGTAGAGAACTAGTGCACAGGCACTGAGATGACAGCAAGCCTAAGGGAAATGCATGCATATAGGATATATGTTTGTAACATATGCATATAATTACATGTAAGACGGTACACAAGAACCTGATTATAAGCCTACACTGGCCAATCTGTATGCCTAGACATGGGCCAAATCCACCAAAAAGGGGCCACTTTTTCCTATTCAAACAGTGGGTTTATGGTGGCTCTGATTTCCCAGTTCCAAGTATATACAGTTCAGTGTACATGTATCTTAATATCACACATCTAGGGAATTCCCTGGTGTTTCAGTGGTTAGAACTCCACACTTTCACTGTCGTTTGCCTGTGTTCAATCCCTTGTTAGGAACTAAGATCCCACAAGCTGCACACTGTGGCCACAACAACAAAAACACCCATATCTAATTTTCTGTTTTTTCTCTTATTATTTCCTTGATAATCTTAAGCTGAATACTTACTATTTATTCATGATAAAAATAGTCTAAACTATAAATTTATAGTTTCAAAAAACAGTTCAGTTCAGTTCAGTTGCTCAGTCCTGTCTGGCTCTTTGCGACCCCATGGACTGCCACATGCCAGGCCTCCCTGTCCATCACCAACTCCCAGAGCTTACTCAAACTCATGTCCATTAAGTCAGTGATGCCATCCAACCATCTCATCCTCTGTTGTCCCCTTCTCCTCCTGCCTTCAAACTTTCCCAGCATCAGGGTCTTTTCAAATGAGTCAGTTCCTCCCATCAGGTGGCCAAGTACTGGAGTTTCAGCTTCAGCATCAATCCTTCCAATAATCTGGACTGATCTCCTTTAGGATGGACTGGTTGGATCTCCTTGCAGTCCAAGGGACTCTCAAGAGTCTTCTCCAACACCACAGTTCAAAAGCATCAATTCTTCAGTGTTCAGCTTTCTTAATGGTCCAAGTGTCACATCCATATATGACTACTGGAAAAACCATAGCTTTGACTAGATGGATCTTTGTTGGCAAAGTAATGTCTCTGCTTTTGAATATGCTGTCTAGATTGGTCATAGTTTTTCTTCGAAGAAGCAAGCGTCTTTTAATTTCATGGCTACAGTCACCATCTGTATACTTTTGGAGCCCAAAAGTATAAAGTCTCTCACTGTTTCCACTGTTTCCCGATCTATTTGCCATGAAATCATGGGACTGGATGCCATGATCTTAGTTTTCTGAATGTTGAGTTCACTTTCCTCTTTCACTTTCATTAAGAGGCTCTTTAGTTCTTTGCTTTCTGCCATAAGGATGGTGTCATCTGCATATCTGAGGTTACTGATATTTCTCCTGGCAATCTTGATTCCAGCTTGTGCTTCATCCGGCTCAGCATTACACGTGATGCACTCTGCATATAAGTTAAATAAGCAGGGTGACAATATACAGTCTGTGGTTCCACGTCCAGTTTTAACTATTGCTTCTTGACCTGCATACAGATTGCTCAAGAGGCAGGTCAGGTGGTCTGGTATTCCCATCTCTTTCAGAATTTTCCACAGTTTGTTGTGATCCACACAGTCAAAGGCTTTGGTGTAGTCAATAAAGCAGAAACAGATTGTTTTTCTGGAACTCTCTTGCTTTTTTGATGATCCAATGGATGTTGGCAATTTGATCTCTGGTTCCTCTGCTTTTTCTAAATCCAGCTTGAACATCTGGAAGTTCATGGTTCATGTACTGCTGAAGCCTGGCTTGGGGAATTTTGAACATTACTTTGCTAGCATGTGAGATGACTGTAATTGTGTGGTAGTTTGAACATTCTTTAGCATTGCCTTTCTTTGGGATTGGAAATTCTTTGGGATTACACCCTTTCCAGTGGCGTAATATAGCAGAGTAAAGGACGTGTGCTCATCTTCTCCTGCGAAGACTCCAAAACTACAACTCACTGCTGAACAACCATCAACTGGAGAATGTTGGATCCCACCAAAAAAAAAGATACCCCATGTCCTAGGGCAAAGGAGAAGCCCCAGCAAGAGGGTAGGAGGGGCGAAATTGTGTTTATCATCAAACCCCTTACCCACCAGAGACACTCAGAGGGCTCAAACACACCTTGTGCACACCGGGACCCAGAGATCCCACAGAGACTGAGACTGAGCCAGAGCTCTGTATGAGTGTCTCCAGCGAAAGTACAGGCCAGTAGTAGCCTGCCACAGGGGCAGGAGCTCTGGGTGCAGTAGACCTGGATATGGATGGCATAAGCCCTCTTGGAGGAGGTCGCCATTAACCCCACCATAGAGCCTCCAGAACTTACACAGGACTGGGGAAACAGACTCTTGGAGGGCACAAACAGAACCTTGTGTGCACCAGGACCCAGGAGAAAGGAGCAGTGGCCCCATAAGAGACTGGCCCAGACTTGCCTGGGAGTGTCCAGGAGTCTCTGATGGAGGCCTGGGTCAACCCTGGCCTGCTTCAGGGTCAGGGGCACTGAATGCAGCAGTGCATGGGACCTTTTGAAGGAGGTTGCCATTATCTTCATTACCTCCACCATAGTTTTGCCTAAGGTCAAACAACAGGGAGGAAACACAGCTCCGCCCATCAACAGAAAATTGGATTAAAGATTTACTGAGCATGGCCCCGCCCTTCAAAATAAGACCCAGACTCCAGCTCAGTCTCTCCCATCAGGAAGCTTCCATAAGCCTATTATCCTTATCCATCAGAAGGCAGATAGAATGAAAACCACAATCACAGAAAATTAACCAAACTTATCACATGGACCCCAGCCTTGTCTAACTCAATGAAACTATGAGCCATGCCATGTAGGGCCACCCAAGATGGGTGGGTCACGGTGGAGAGTTCTGACAAACCAAGGTCCACTGGAAAATGGAATGACAAACCACTTCAGCATTCTTGCCTTGAGAACCCCATGAACAGCATGAAAAGGCAAAAGGATAGGACACTGAAAGATGAATTCCCCAGGTCTGCAGGTGCCCAATATGCTATGGGAGATCAGTTCAGTTCAGTTGCTCAGTCGTGCCTGACTCTTTGCGACCCCATGGACTGCAGCAGGCCAGGCTTCCCTGTCCATCACCTGTCCAACTCATGTCCATTGAGTCGGTGATGCCATCCAACCATCTCATCCTCTGTCATCCCTTTCTCCTCCTGCCTTCAATCTTTCCCAGCATCAGGGTCTTTTCAAATGAGTCGGCTCTTCCCATCAGGTGGTCAAAGTATTGTAGCTTCAGTTTCAGCATCAGTCCTTCCAATGAACACTCAGGACTGATCTCCTTTAGCAAGGACTGGCTGGATATCCTTGCAGTCTAAGAAACTCTCAAGAGTCTTCACCATCACCATAGTTCACAAACACCAATTCTTTGGCACTCAGCTTTCTTTATAGTCCACCTCTCACATCCATACATGACTACTGGAAAAACCATAGCCTTGACTAGATGGACCTTTGTTGGCAAAGTAATATCTCTGCTTTTTAATATGCTGACTAGATTGGTCACAACTTTCCTGCCAAGGAGTAAGCGTCTTTTAATTTCATGGCTGCAGTCACCATTCTGCAGTGGTTTTGGAGCCCAAAACAATAAAGTCTGCCACTGTTTCCCCATCTATTTGACTTGAAGTGATGGGACCGGATGCTGTGATCTTAGTTTCTGAATGTTGAGCTTTAAGCCAACTTTTTCACTCTCTTCTTTCACTTTCATCAAGAGGCTCTTTAGTCCTTCGCTTTCTGCCATAAGGGTGGTGTCACCTGCGTATCTGAGGTTATTGGTATTTCTCCTGGTAATCTTGATTCCAGCTTGTGCTTCCTCCAGCCCAGCATTTCTCATGATGTACTCTGCATATAAGTTAAATAAACAGGGTGACAGTATACAGCCTTGACGTACTCCTTTTCCTATTTGGAACCAGTCTGTTTTTCCATGTCCTGTTCTGTTACTTCCTGACCTGCATACAGATTTCTCAAGAGGCAGGTTAGGTGGTCTGGTATTTCCATCTCTCTCAGAATTTTCCACAGTTTATTGTGATCTACACAGTCAAAGGCTTTGGCATAGTCAATAAGGCAGAAATAGATGTTTTTCTGGGACTTTCTTGCTTTTTCAATCATCCAGCAGATATTGGCAATTTGATCTCTGGTTCCTCTGCCTTTTCTAAAATGAGCTTGAACATCTGGAAGCTCACGGTTCACATATTGTTAAAGTCTGGCTTGGAGAATTTTGAGCATTACTTTACTAGCCTGTGAGATGAGTGCAATTGTGCAGTAGTTTGAGCATTCTTTGGCTTTGCCTTTCTTTGGGATTGGAATGAAAACTGACCTTTTCCATTCCTGTCGCCACTGCTGAGTTTTCCAAATTTGCTGGCATATTGAGTGCAGCACTTTCACAGCATCATCTTTTAGGATTCCAAAGAGCTCAACTGGAATTCCATCACCTCCACTAGTTCCTAGTGATGCTTCCTAAGGCCCACTTGACTTCACATTCCAGGATGTCGGGCTCTAGGTGAGTGATCACACCATCGTGGTTATCTGGGTCATGAATATCTTTTTTGTATAGTTCTTCTGTGTATTCTTGCCACCTCTTCTTAATATCTTCTGCTTCTGTTATGTCTATACCATTTCTGTCCTTTATTGTGTCCATCTTTGCATGAAACTTTCCCTTAGTCTCTAATTTTCTTGAAAAGATCTCTAGTCTTTCCCATTCTATTGTTTTCCTCTGTTTTTTTTTTTTTTTTTCCCACTGATCACTGAGGAAGGCTTTCTTTTCTCTCCTTCCAAAGAATTTTGGAACTCTGCATTCAAATAGGTATATCCTTCCTTTACTCCTTTGCTTTTCATGTCTCTTCTTTTCACAGCTATTTGTAAGCCCTCCTCAGACACTCATTTTGCCTTTTTGCATTTCTTTTTCTTGGGGATGGTCTTGATCCCTGTCTCCTGTACTATGTCACGAACCTCCATCCATAGTTCATCAGGCACTCTATCAGATCTAATCCCTTGAATCTATTTCTCACTTTCACTGTATTTGATTTAGGTCATTTGATTTAGTAAGGGATTTGATTTAGGTCATCCTTGAACGCACTAGTAGAGAAATAACTCCAGAAAGAATGAAGAGACAGAGCCAAAGCAAAACAACACCCATTTATGGATGTGACTGGTGATAGAAGTAAAGTCCAATGCTGTAAAGAGCAATACTGCATAGGAACCTGGAATGTTAGGTCCATGAATCAAGGCAAACTGGAAGTGGTCAAACAGGAGATGGTAAGAGTTAACATTGACATTTTATGAATCAATGAACTAAAATAGACTGGAATGGGTGAATTTAACTCAGATGGCCATTATATCTACTACTGTGGGCAAGAATCCCTTAGAACAATGGAGTAGCCATCATAGTTATCAAGAGTCTGAAATGCAGTACTTGGATGCAATCTCAAAAATGACAGAATGATTTCTGTTCATTTCCAAGGCAAACCATTCAATATCAAAGCAATCCAAGTCTATGCCCCGACCAGTAATGCTGAAGAAGCTGAACAGTTCTACGAAGACCTACAAGACCTTCTAGAACTAACACCCAAAAAAATATGTCCTTTTCATTATAGGGGACTGGAATGCAAAAGTAGGAAGTCAAGAAACACCTGGAGTAACAGGCAAATTTGGCTTTGGAGTACAAAATGAAGCAGGGCAAAGGCTAACAAGAGTTTTGCCAAGAGAACGCACTGTCATAGCAAACGCCATGTTCCAACAACACAGGAGAAAACTCTACACATGGACATCAGCAGATGGTCAAAATCGAAATCAGATTGATTATATTCTTTGCAGCCAAAGATGGAGAAGCTCTATAGTGTCAACAAAAAAACAAGACCAGGAGCTGACTGTGGCTCAGATCATGAGCTCCTTATTGCCAAATTCAGACTTAAATTGAAGAAAGTAAGGAAAACCCGGAGAAGGCAATGGCACCCCACTCCAGTACTCTTGCCTGGAAAATCCCATGGACGGAGGAGCCTGGTAGGCTGCAGTCCATGGGGTCGCTAGGAATCAGACACAACTGAGCGACTTCACTTTCACTTTTCACTTTCATGCTTTGGAGAAGGAAATGGCAACCCACTCCAGTGTTCTTGCCTGGAGAATCCCAGGGATGGGGGAGCCTGGTGAGCTGCCGTCTATGGGGTCACACAGAGTCGGACACAACTGAAGCGACTTAGCTTAGCAGGGAAAACTGCTAGACAATTCAGGTATGACCTAAATCAAATCCCTTATGATTATACAGTGGAAGTGAGAAACAGATTTAAGGGATAAGATCTGATAGACAGAGTGCCTGCAGAACTATGGACGGAGGTTCATGACGTTGTACAGGAGGCAGGGATCAAGACCATCCCCAAGAAAAAGAAATGCAAAAAAGCAAAATGGGTGTCTGAGAAGGGCTTACAGATAGCTGTGAAAAGAAGAGAAGCTAAAGACAAAAGAGAAAAGGAAAGATATACTCATTTGAATGCAGAGTTTCAAAGAATAGCAAGGAGAGATAAGAAAGCCTTCCTCAGTGATCAGTGGAAAGAAAGAGGAAAACAATAGAATGGGAAAGACTAGAGATCTCTTCAAGAAAATTAGAGACACGAAGGGAACGTTTCATGCAAAGATGGACACAATAAAGGACAGAAATGGTATGGACCTAACAGAAGCAGAAGATATTAAGAAGAGGTGGCAAGAATACACAGAAGAACTATACAAAAAAGATATTCATGACCCAGATAACCACGATGGTGTGATCACTCACCTAGAGCCCGACATCCTGGAATGTGAAGTCAAGTGGGCCTTAGGAAGCATCACTAGGAACTAGTGGAGGTGATGGAATTCCAGTTGAGCTCTTTGGAATCCTAAAAGATGATGCTGTGAAAGTGCTGCACTCAGTATGCCAGCAAATTTGGAAAAGTCAGCAGTGGCCATAGGACTGGAAAAGGTCAGTTTTTATTCCAATTAGATCCCAATGGAATGTTTTTCATTCCAATGAAAGGCGATGCCAGAAAACATATATTTTATCCTAAATATTACTCTGATCATGTCATTCATTTTCATAATTTCCTAAAAGGTCTTCTATTATACTTGTGGTATAATTTCTTCTTTTGTCTAATTACTACTTAGAAGAGTATTTAAGAAGTTGGAGATTTGTTTTTTAGTTATACTATTGCTTTCAAGGTTCATCATACCCTGGCCTGATAATTCAGCCTTTTAAGTTGGTGTTTTCTTTGCACAAGTTGATTGGCTTTGCAATTTAATAGTTACTTTTTATCTTTTTCATTTTAAATCTATGTGTATTTTAGTGTATGTAACCAAGCTATTGCATTTTTCTTGGAAATGAAGTGTGAAGCTCTCATTAAATTGGAAAAATTTGAAGTTCATAAAAACTCATACTATTAAGTATGAAAACAGATGTACAGACATCAATATTCTATGTTAGTCTTCTGTTGCTTTCTTCTCATCCTCTGTTAACTTTCAGCCTTTCTCTCTTGTTGAATATGTAATCATCTGACACTGATCAAAACTAAATCATAGAGAATACTAGTCCCTCACACATACTATACAGTTCTTCATTTACATATCATATTAATTCGTAGTTAAGAAAAGCTGTTTCAGGGTTTATAAACTTAGAAGTAAAATGATCATAAAATGTCACCAAGCACTCAAGACTAGCTTAAAACATACTTCTGATTCCAGTATGTGTGCACATATGTATACTTGTTTCACAAAACCTGCTTGTGCTAATTTTTTAAAACATCATTTATAATATCTATTAGAACTAGATTACAAGAGAAGAATTAGCGTGTAAAATATGAGTGTAATACAGACTGAAAGTCCTCAAATGTTAGGTTCTAAAACTTAAATTAACTAATTAATGGTTTCCTGTTAATCAGTATGAATTTCTGTCCACAATCTTTAGGCACTCTGTATACCAGATTTAATCCCTTTAATCTATTCATCACCTCCACTATATAATCATAAGGAATTTGATTGAGGTCATATCTCAATGTCCTAGTGGTTTTCCCTACTTTCTTCAATTTAAGCCTGACTACAGTTTTTCCAGTAGTCAGGTATAGATGTGAGAGCTGGATCATAAAGAAGGCTAAGCATGGAAGAACAGATGCTTTCAAATTGTGGTACTGGACAAGACTCTCTGAGAGTCCCTTGGAGAGCAAGGACATCAAATCAGTCAATCCTAAAGGAAATCAACTCCAAATATTCATTGCAAAGACTGATGCCAGGCTGAAGCTCCAACACTTTGGTCACCTGATGTGAAGAGTTGATTCACTGGAAAAGACCCTGATTCTGGGAAAGACTGAAGGCAAAAGGAGAAGGGGGCAGCAGAGGATGAGATGGTTATGGTTAGATAGCATCATACATTCAACAGACATGAATTTTCACAAACTCCGGGAAATAATGGAGGACCGAGGAGCCTGGCATGCTGCAGTCCACGGGGTTGCAGAGTCCGACATGACTTTGTAACTGAACGATAAAAATTAATCAGTACAACAGAAACCGATCTCTACTATGTGACTGTTGTTCAGTCAGTAAGTCTGTTGTTGTAAGTTGTTCAGTCACTACTATGTAATAAATTTACATAAAACAAGAACTGTGATTTATAATAGTTTAGTAAATCACTAGATAGGTGAAAACAAACATACCTCCCATTTTTGTCATCTTCATGAATAAAGGAAGACATGGTCTGTCTGCAAAAATTTCACTTTGATGAACAAGGCATTCCTTTACTACATCATAGCCATTTAGAACCACAGCTGATATACCTCCAAGATTCAAACTGAAGATCTTTGAGAAGAAAAGAAAAACATTTAAATGGCAAAATATATTGAGAAATATAACCAGGAAATCTATATGTACTAAGCCCAGCTCTCTCAGTATTTGTTATTTCTTGAAAATACTGGCATTTATTACCCAGTTGACTGTTTAGAGTGCCTATCAAGCACAATGATTTCATTATACATTCAATGACTCAAGACATAATCTTGTAAATGGTGTAATGAAAACAGTACCAGATTCAGGAGGTCTGGGTTATACTTTAAGCTTTGCCATTAAACAGATATAGGACACTGGATAGAACCCTTAATCTTTTGGGGCTTCAGGGCTGCTATAGAAAATCAAGAAATACTTGAGTTATATGCTCTTGATATTTCAGAATCTCTGTTTATTTCCAAGAAAAATTGAGGAGGTGACTCCATCTATATATCATTTATTATTCTAGGTTTAGGTAGGGGAGGGGATTGTCAAAGGCCCAAGAGACTTGAAACTGAAGACAACTTTTGTTGGGGCCCAGGATATATAATCCCAAAATATACCTCAATGGCACATTAATTATTTTGAATTAAAAGTTACTGAAGAAACGGCCAACACAAAAAGGATACTCTAGGGAGTTCCCTACCCACTCCAGTGTTCTTGCCTGGAGAATCCCAGGAACGGGGGAGCCTGGTGGGCTGCCGTCTATGGGGTCACACAGAGTCGGACACAACTGAAGTGACTTAGCAGCAGCAGCAGGGAGTTCCCTTGTGGCCTACTCGTTAGGATTTGGAACTGTCACTGCTGTGGCCTAGGTGTGATCCCTGGCAGGGAACTGAGATCCTGCAAGCCAAAATAAAAATAAATAAAAATGAGAGACACCTCTCTCTTTTTATCTCCCTGAAAGTAGGAAATAAATCTCTCAGGTGAAAGGTACACTCTCTGCATATGGAGGTTGTTGTGTTGGTGTTAGTGGCTCAGTCACATCCCAGCTCCTTATGGCCCCACAGACTGTAGCCTACCAGGCTCCTTTGTCCATGGAATTCTCCAGGCAAGAATACTGGAGTGGGTTGCCATTTTCTTCTCCAGGGATCTTCCCAACCCAGGGACTGAACCTGGGTCTCCTGCACTGCAGGCAGATTCTTTACCACCTGAGCCACCAGGGAAGCCCTAGTACTCCTTATTGCCAGTTACCAAAGACAGGGAATTTGGGGCTGAGAAGCCTTTTTAAACAAATCTTGTTATTTCTTTAATTTACTACCTAATCACAAGACCTGTTTAGATTCTTCACTAATTGGGCACCCAAAACCAAAGTTTTTCTTGTCCTGTCAATTCTTTGCAAATTTATTGGTTCTTTATCTAAAAAATATAAAATCTGCCTGCTTTGGTCATTTCCTCCATCCCACTTCTATGAGACCTCCATGCACATGAATTCTAACGTGTTTCTTTCTCTCCTGTTACTGTCTTGTGTCAATTCTATTATTAGTCCAGCCATAAGAACTCAAGAGGGACAGAGGGGAAAATTTCCCCTTCCTCAACAAAACATACTGAAACTCACTGGTTTATTTATTTAGGCCCCTGAATGCCATGAATTTAACAGAGGGCCCTAAGGGTATCTGACCTTGGAGTATAGGCATTTGCCACTTTGGTATAGGTGGCTGCCTCTGAGCTAAAAGATGGAATATCCATCCTGTTTCTTGTTGTAGTTTCTCATGTGCTTGAGTAGAGGTTCACTTAAAATGTCATACCTCCCGTACTCTATTCTAGTTAGCCCCACATAGGGGCCTAATCCAGTGAAGGAACAGTGCTACCTTATCAGTGAGATGCAATGATTGCTTAACCTCATCCTCTCAGGCACTGGCTGAGAACGTTAAAAAAAAAAAAAAGGCTGTGCAGGGTCTTCATTGCTGTGTACAGGGCTCTTGGCTACAGCATCCAGGCTTTCTCCTGTTGCAGTAGTTATCCTGCAGTATCTTAGTTCCCCAACCAGGGATCAAACCCATGTCCCCTGCATTGGAAGGCGGATTCTCAATCACTGGACCACCATCGAAGTCCCTAGCTGAGGGTTTCTGAGTGCCAAAGATACTGAGTCAAGCCTCATCTTTGTGCAAACAGGCAGAATGGATTATGGCCATGATTCACACAATTTTGGGGGGTGGGATGGAGGCTTAGCAGAAAACTGAAGCTCAACAGAAGTATTTACAGAAGAAAAAGTGATAAAGACGTCCAAGTAGTAACAGAATCAACAAACTGAGCAACAGAGTTTTGGGCACAAGGATGTACCCTGCTAACGGGGCAGAAGGTACACCCATAACTCTGGGGAAGAGTCGTGGACTGCCTGCCATAAGCAATGGTATGTCAACAGTGGCAGTGTGAGAGTTTCAGTACAAAGGAAGTGATTATCAGCTGAGCAAAGGAGGAGCTCTTTTCAGTTTCCAAAGCAGTAAGTGGATGGTCTTAAAGTCTTTTCCCAGAAGCATGCTATGCTAATGCTATGCTAAGTCACTTCAGTCGTGTCCGACTCTTAGTGACCCCATGGACTGCAGCCCACCAGGCTCCTCCATCCATAGGATTTTCCAAGCAAGAGTACTGGAGTGGGTGCCATTGCCTTCTCCTCCCAGAAGCATAATTCTAAATACAAAGAAAAAACTCTTCCTCCTGTGTGTCTCCTCAACTTTCAGCACTCAATATTTATGACACCAGATGTGTGATTTTCCATATATCAAGCAATTCTGGGACACCAGGTAGATGTCCTACAACTATTCAGGTCCCAAACTGCCCATGGTGTTTTTTTGTTTTGGACTTTTTTTCTTTTGGCCACACTATACAGCATGCTGGATCATAGTTCCCTGATTACAGATTGAATTGTAATCTCCCTGCAGAGGAAGTACAGATTCTTCACCCCTGGACAGCCAGGGAAGTCCTGAGCTGGCCATGTTGACTCCATTTTTCACCCAAGCCCCACATCACTTCTGAACCATGAGGTTTCAACCTAACAATACAGACAAAATATGACAGTTTCTTACCAGCTTCATCACTAATCTTTCATTTAGTGTAATCTTCATCACTCTAATCTTTCATTGCTCCCCTATATGATTTCAATTGCCTCTTGTCTCTTTACAGGTGACTCTCAACATGGCATATTTGTGCTTCAAGGCCTTAGTACTTGTTCCCTTGGCCTGGAATGTTCTTCCTCTAGATATTCCCATAGCCTGCTACTTCACTTCCTTGAAGTATTTGCTCAGATGCCTTTTTTGCAGTGAGGCCTGCTCTAACCCATTAAAATTTCACCCCCTAGTATTCTCCATCTTCCTTACCCTAATTTAGTTATTTTATACTTACCGTGTTTACATTGTTCCTATCCTGCTCACTGCCTCCCTTCCATCACTATAATGTAAACCACACAAAAGCAGGGATTTCCACTTGTTTTGTTCATTGCTAAATCTCCACAATTAGGATAGTACATAGCATATGCTAACAACTGAAAAATAGATGTTGAATTAAAGAAAAGTGGTGGAGAAACCCATTTAAGCATATTTTACAACTATAGACTAAGTGCTAATAACAGAGGAATGTAAAAAGTCCTTTGATAAAAACTGGTAATTGCCATATACTTTTCAACATTTGCTTGGGCTGTATTCTCATTTGGAATGCCCCCCTTGACTGCCATACTGTCCAAACCACCAAGTCTTTAGGGACCAACCACCATGAAGCCTTTCTTGGTGCATTCTCTTTTTCCCTTGAACCACGAGAGCACATGCTTAAAAGCTCCCATGTATAATATCATATAGGAAACGAATCGCCAGTCCAGGTTCTATGCAGGATGCAGGAGGCTTGGGGCAGGTGCACTGGGATGACCCAGAGGGATGGTATGGGGAGGGAGGTGGGAGGGGGGTTCAGGATGGGGAACACATGTACATACCGTGGTGGATGCATGTTGATGTATGGCAAAACCAATACAATATTGTAAAGTAAAAATAAATAAATAAATAAATAAAAGAACCAAACAAACAAACAAAAAAAGCTCCCATGGCACTTAATTTAATACTACCAAAGGTGGCGCTAATGGAAAAGAACCTGCCTGCCAATGCAGGAGACACAGGTTCAAT
The DNA here is from genome assembly GCA_935064755.1 of Tragelaphus eurycerus. Lineage (NCBI taxonomy): Eukaryota > Metazoa > Chordata > Mammalia > Artiodactyla > Bovidae > Tragelaphus > Tragelaphus eurycerus. Next base: position 17,183,317 of record CAKXYN010000028.1, on the reverse strand, counting down.
CCCTAGGTCAGGAAGATCCCCTGGAGTAGAAAACGGCAACCCACTCCAGTGTTTTTCCCTGGTAAATGCCATGGACAGAGGAGTCTGGTAGGTTACAATGGGTTACAGACAGAGTCAAGACACGACTGAAGCAACATAGCACTAGTACAAAAAACCAGAAGCGTTATATGAATGCTTATCTTCTGCTTGTTGGCTAAATTATAAACTCTTTTGATTCAGTGATTTCATCTCTTTCATCTTCGAACACTCCATAAAATCTCATTCAATGCCTTGCATAAATCTCAATAAATGCTTACTGTATAAATAAATTATAGGTTGTCAACTCCACTTGCCTCAAAGTAATTATTTTATTATCCTTATGTGCATTACCTGAAAATAATCTGTTAAAACCCCTCATACTAGCTTTGCTAGCTAGGGAATGCTTCTGAAAATCTGGGTTAAGATTAGTCACTGCAGAAGCTTACACATTCAGGATGGATCTCTAAGGTAATGTTAAGTCTCAGTGTGGTACACTTCTATATAAGAATGTCTTTAAAATGACTATATAAGACTTGAGGACTGGTTGTCTTCCTTTCAAGAATTATGAAGGAGAATTGAACTCACAGACTTCATAAAAGTAGGTGTCACTTGAAGTGATTGTCACTTCTCATAAAGCAATTTTAAAGTCCATGACTTTCTCTGAGCACACATCTCCAGATCATCATGAAACATAGTAGAAAAATAAGATTCTATTTATAAGTAAGACATATAAACTTTCCACAACCTTCTAGAAGTATCAGATCAGATCAGATCAGTCACTCAGTCATGTCCGACTCTTTGCAACTCCATGAATGGCAGCACGCCAGGCCCCCTGTCCATCACCAACTCCTGGAGTACACTGAGACTCACGTCCATCGAGTCAGTGATGCCATCCAGCCATCTCATCCTCTGTAGAAGATAACAGTTTCCTTCCGCTTGCAAGAAAAGTATAGTACATTAAAAACTCAAACCAACTCTGAGACTTTGCCATAATTGGAAAATACCTCTAAGATAATGAGAGACCTATAGAGGTGTTTCACAACTAAGATAAAGAACAATCAGATAAAGAACAATCAGATTAAAGGGTTAATACTTTAGGTGGTTTTCAACTTAAGTCTAAAATAGACTTATTCAAACAATGTCTACTTTTCAATGCATACAACCTTTCAATTTCTGCATTTTCTTCTCCCTCCACTCTTGTATATAATAACACAGGTTAGTCCTATTTGATTTTACCACCTTCAGTAAAAAGACCACTTTGTAAAGATCCAAAGTGAAAATGAAAGTTGCTCAGTTGTGTCTAACTCTTTGCAACCCCTTCAGGCCAGAATATTGCAGTGGGTAGCCTTTCCCTTCTCCAGAAGATCTTCCCAACCCAGGGATCGAACCCAGGTCTCTCACGTTGCAGGCAGATTCTTTACCTGTTGAGTCACAAGGGAAGCCCAAGAACACTGGAGTGGGTACCGAGGTCTCCTGCATTGCAGGTGGATTCTTTAGCTTGCAGGAGGATTCTTTACCAATTAAGCTATCAGGGAAGCCTGTAAAGATCCATGGGTGCCTTAAATAGTTGTACCAGCAATAAAACTGGTAATTCGTGCCACAAATCCATCAAACCAGAGCTACCTATGCCAAGATGACAATCTTCCAACACATTCATATATTCTATTGTTTATCATCAGATAGGATAGGGGGTCCCCAGAAAGAAAGAACCAGGAATGGCTTTCTTAAGAGAAGTCATTTTCTGTCTAAGCCATCTGGGGATCTAAGCCTGGGAACAGTACTTGCCCTTGTACAGGTCTCAGTAATTCATCTTAAGGGAATAAAAGAACAAATGATTTATCACGCAAAACAAGTAACAACAGCAAAGATAATGCATCAGCTGTAAAGAATCCCAGTTCTCTTTAAATGGTAAACGTTAGCCTGAAGCGTTCAACGACCAGATCAACTAGAACCTAAGAAATGTTGACCTTTTTTGAACTCTGGGACTTCAATCAACTGTCTTGATCTGTCAACCTCTGTCCCCGTTCTATGCTGAATTTTCTTGCTCAAGCCCCTTCATGAATGTGCACACACTGCCCAAGCCTTCATGAACATGCATATACCCTAACATAAAACATCCCCAATTTTCTTGTGTAGAGAAGCTGCCTTGGGAAAGATCCCTTGTGTTCTTTTTACTTGCAAGTAATAAATCCTTACTTCTACTGATCTTTGGGTTGGTTGTATCTTTTGGTTCCACACCCTCAAAAAAGCAAACCCAGTTTTTTGGGTCCCACTAATGGGACATTTGCAGGTGGCTCTGGCAGTGCTGGAGAAGGCTCTTGAGAGTCCCTTGGAGAGCAAGGAGATCAAACCAGTCAATCCTAAATGAAATCAACCCTGAATATTCATTGGAAGGACTGATGTTGAAGCTGAAGCTCCAATACTTTGGCCACCTGATGCAAACAGCTGACTTACTGGAAAAGACCGTGATGCTGGGAAAGATGGAAGGCAGGAGAAGAGGGTGACAGATGATAAGATGGTTGAATGGTATCACCAATTCAATGGGAGATGGTGAGGAACAGCGAGGTATGGTGTGCTGCAGTTCATGAGGTCGCAGAATTGGACATGACTTAGCCATTGAACAACAACCACAGTGGTACAGAATCTGCCTGCCAGTGTAGGAGACACAGAAGACATGGATTCAATCCCTGGGTTGGGAAGATCCTCTGGAGTAAGAAATGGCCACCTGTTCTAGTATTCTTGCCTGAAAAATTCCATGGACAAAGAAGCCTAGCAGGCTACATTCCTGGGAGATTTAGATTACCCTCTCCCCCAGACGAATGTTCATAGAAAACTGAGTTCCTTTCACTTCAAGTATCTACATACGAAAAACTACTTCCTGTTCTGAATGACAGCATTTCACATAACTGGTTTTCTACTATGTAGGTATAATAAATTCTTCTGTAATTAATAACCAAGAACATTTGAGTAGCACTTAGCTGTGTTCAGTTATTATTATTGCCATGATACATATCAGAAAAATTTAAGATTTAGACAAAAAAAGGTCAAGTTTTATCTGACGAAAGAGGACTCAACCTCTAGTCTTGTGCTTTCACATCTTCTGATTTCTCTGTAATATTGATGATGCTTCATACCAACACACCAGAAATCAAATACATTTGTTGAAAACCATGCAAATACACTCACGAACTGGAGGATGGGAAATAAAATCTAAGAATTATATTTGCTTTAAGTCCAGCCTTTCTATAGTGATATAGACCATTAGTGAACTGCAGAAACTTCGAATAATTCTTGTAAAAACTGGTTTAAATATGAATGTAATCCCAAACCTAAATGCCACACTGCCCAATAGTCCTGTTTTTTCACAACACATACAATTTGTGCTTGATCATTAATGCTTCTCTCTCACTGGACTGTAACTACCTAAAATCAGGCTGTGACTGTTGTCAACTACTTCCAATTGGCACTTGCCATCTACCTCTACATCAAGTGCTGTTGCACCTGCAGACCTTCAATATGCCCTGAAGGCAGTCAGGATGGACACCAGAAAGGAGGCTCTCCATTCCAAAAAACTGGCAGAACAGGTCTTCAGATAGGCTGCTACTTTCAGGAGCTGATTTTATGAACCCAATTCTAGCATCTCTTCATTTCTAGAAAAGCACTCAATTCATTCATGGTGACATCTGCTCTTCACCACTACTAAAACCTTCTGCAAAAATATGTGCCCAGATTACATGGACAACTCCTTCACCAAAGTCACATAAATACTGGCCTTACCCCGTTGCCTCTGGAACAGCTTCTCAGAGCTATCTGAGGTGCTGTCTCCCAGGCTGCAGTCCCAATTTTGCCCCTCAATAAAACTTAACTCCACATCAACTTAACTTCAACTCTCACATCAGGCATTTTTTTAAGTTGACAGTGCCTTCTTCACCTCTTCATCACAGAACCTATCAGAGTCTGGCTGCTGCTACTGCTGCTAAGTCGCTTCAGTCGTGTCTGACTCTGTGCGACCCCATAGTCGGAAGCCCACCTGGCTCCCCCGTCCCTTGGATTCTCCAGGCAAGAACACTGGAGTGGGTTGCCATTTCCTTCTCCAATGCATGAAAGTGAAAAGTGAAAGGGAAGTCGCTCAGTCGTGTCCGACTCTTCGCGACCCCATGGACTGCAGGCTAGTAGCTTCCTATAAAGGAAAGGATTTAAAACAAATTAACTGAGCTGGGTCAAGGCGTTTTCTGCCAACTTCTGCCTCCTCCATGTTAGGGCCCTCTTCCCAAGGCAAGCTAGGGCTCTGGCCTTTCTCTTGCTTTTGGCAGCTGTGTGGCAACCTACAAGTCACTCAGCAGGTCTGTGCCAAAGTTCCCCCCGCCGAAAAAAAGTACTAGAAGACCTGCCCTGGAGAGGTCACACTGCAAGGGAAACTCCGTGTTTGCTGTGGGGGCGCTCCTATCTCCAGGTAGACAGCACAGCAGTGGGACACCGCATTGATCTTCACTCATTAATTTCATTCGCTCTTTCACAGTCCTTCACCTGCGCTCTCTCCTCCTCACAGCAACGCCTAGACCAGCCGTTCTCAAATGCAAATACCCGACTCTAGGATTAACTCAATCCTAGAAATCCCCAGAAGCCGTAAGGGGACGCTAACCTACGCGCGCGGCGTGAGGTTCCGTGAACCCGAGAAGCCGGGCGCGGGGAACGAACGTTGAAGGTAGCGCCTGTGACGCCCGACGGGGCGTCCGGCTCGGGTCCAGGGTCCCACTGCACAGGCGCGGGAGCGGCACCTCTTCGCCCTCGGAGGCGGGAGAATCCCGCCCAGATTCCGCGGGCGTCGGGTGGGCGGGGCTCACGGAAGGGCAGGGCTCTCCTTTCCCCCGCCCCCGGCAGTGGCGCCGCCTGAGGACCTTGTCCCTTGGCACAGGAAGCGAGCTTGCTCCCACGCTGCGGGCACACGGAGCAGGGTCCCGACAACTGGCACCCACGAGCATCGGACCCCCACCCCCATCCCCGACCCCGGGGAGGAAGGCACGAGCCCTCCGTCGGCTGTACCTCGCCGTACACCTGGCTCTGCTTTTTCATGTAGACATGGGGGAGTTCGGCCGAGGCGGCCAGTGAGTAGATGTTGCCGATAAATGGCAGCCCCGACGGTCCCGGAGGGAAGCCCGACGGCCGTCTCTGCTTCAGCAGCTGGCGGACCCCCAGGCCGAAGAGAAGCAAGAAGAAGATCCCGCCGAGGGCCGCCGCCAACGCCTCGGCGCTGTGAGGCTCCCACATGGCCTGGGGCGTGGGCTGCAAACCCGGGCTGCCCTAGGACCCGGAGAGAGCGCCAACCCCACCTCATCCTATTGGTCCATTACCCCCGAGGTCCCGCCCCACTTCTATGGCCATTGGCTGACTGAGCCTAGGGCCCTGGGGTTTGTTACTGCTGGCTTTGTTCTGGTATGGGACGGTGTGTGGCCCTTTTGATTTATGCGCGGCTCACTGGAGCAGGCGGAGCCAACGTCCCTAGCAACCAGCCCTTTCTGTGGCTCTCATTTTAAGAACCAGGTCTGCTTGTATCTGACCAGACAACTGGAGATTATCAACGCTGTTGTTTTCAGCACAAGCTGATACTCTTCCGAATTTCCATTAAAGAATTGACCTATCAATATAAAAAGAAAATTATCTCACGATTTGGCCTTCTTTTATTTATCCTTTTGTCCTTACGTTATAAGGTGTTTTTACATGTGATTCCCTTATGAATTGTAGTTACATGATATTTAGGCAACCTGAGTGAATTACATATATTTTCACAGCTTTCTGGTCATCTCCAATTGGTTACTTCTTGGCCATCACAGAGGCTGTCTGGTCTACAGTTGTCCAGGGATAGTGCTTACTGTTCAAACTTTTTGCTTCCAGGTACCTAAAATTAAGCAACTGATTAACTACTTGGAAAATTCTGTTTGCTAATTCTGCTTCTATTCCTGTTCTGTATTGAGAGTTCCTTGCAACACAGGACCTACAGGCCACGAGACACTTGTAACAGCTTTGTGACTGAGCAGTAGCAGGAACGTTATGGTCCTTGTTAGCTTAAGGCTTATTCATACTGCAGATACTATTTAAGTGTCTACCATGTAGTAGTATGCAAAGCAATGGAGATAATATGTGAAAAGAAAACCACTACCCTCCCAGAACTTACATTCTTGTGAGAGGAAGAGTAGTAAACACATTAGTAAAGTAATTGTAGATAATAATAAGCAAACAAAATGAAAATGTATTATAGAAAGTGCTTGGGCATGGGAAAATCCTTTATCAGGTGAGAGATGTCAAGAAGTCTCTTTAAGAAGATGACATTTGAACTTAGATCAAATGATATGATGTGTTAGTGTCCTATTGCTGCTGTAACAAATTACTAGAGTGCCTTAAAACCACACACTTATTGTCTTACAGATTTTTGCCCTCAGAAGTCCAAAGTGGGTCTTAGAGGCCAAAAGCTAGGTGTTTGTATGCCTGCATTCCTTCTAGAGGCTCAATGGAAGAAGTAGTTTCCTTGCCTTTTTCCTTGAAAAAGGGGATACACACATTTCTTAAAGCATGTTCCCTTTCCTTCATCTTCAAAGGCAGCACATTGGATCTCAATGACCCTTCTGCCCCCTTCTCTGCCTGCCTCTTCTACTTAGGACCTGAATAATCCAGGATAATCTCTGCTTCTCAATGGACAGATGTTTATCAACCCAGGGATCGAACCTGGGTCTCCCACACTGCAGGCAGACTCTTTACCTTCTAAGCCACCAGGGAAGCCCTTATCAACCTTAATTCCATTTTATTGCTCCATGACCTGAAACCTAACATACTCCGGTTCTGGGAATTAGGATGTGGATATATTGGAGGTGAGGGGTAGGGATGGAGGGGCACTCAGGGGAAGAGATATGGGGAAAATACTCCAAAAAGGAATGCCAAGAGCAAAGCCCCCCATCTTCTAAGCAAGCCTTGTCCTCTGAGAGTGTTTCTAGTCTCTCTATATCTCTGATGCAAGAACACTGAAGGGGAAGCTAGGTAGTTCGTTAGCCTTAAGTTTTCCTTTTTAACTGTTTTGAGCTCACTATCTGGTAAATGGACATCTCCAGTGTCCTGTATGTTTCACAGGATCTCCAGCCACAGAATATCTGCTGCTACTGCTAAGTCGCTTCAGTCGTGTCCGACTCTGTGCGACCCCATAGACGGAAGCTCACCAGGCTCCCCCGTCCCTGGGATTCTCCAGGCAAGAATACCGGAGTGGGTTGCCATCTCCTTCTCCAATGCATGAAAGTGAAAAGTGAAAGTGAAGTCACTCAGTCGTGTCCGACTCTTAGCGACCCCATGGACTGGAGCCTACCAGGATCCTCCGTCCATGGGATTTTCCAGGCAAAAGTACTGGGGTGGGGTGCCATTGCCTTCCCCACACAGAATATCTACCTACTGCCTATTACAAATGCCTAATATATTACCTTTAGGGATTCCTTAAAATTCTTATTAATCAATAACTTTCTAGTAAAATGGAAAAAATAATATGTTAGGTGACCATTCTAAACTTAGTCCTCAGTGTCTAACCAAAGGTTGGTGGAAATGGCCCAGGGAGGATATTGGCATTGCAGGTGGAGCACAGTGATGCAGAGGCACCAGGAATGGAGTCATATCACCTACTGGATGTCTGAGGTCAGCCCTGCCTGCTTTCCCCAACATCATCCCGCTTGCGTTGTCTGGCTGGCCACAGCTGTTAGGCAGTATGGTGCTTGGTTCAAGAGCGGCCCCCTTCCCTCATTTATTTTCAAAAAGGATTCATTTTCACTCCCCAAATATTCTCCCATTCACGTAAAGTAAGGAGCATTTTTCCTTTGGCATTTTCCCCCTGCCTACGTTAGCAGAGGAGAGCTGAAGCCTTGAAGGCAGCCTGACTCACTCACAGCACTGATGAGATGCCTCATCCCCACCCCCACGGCCCCTTGGGGACACTGTGTGGGAGGTCGTCACGACTCACTTACAGTCTCTCAGAACACAGAGCCTTCCTGTCATCGTTTACTGTGTTCTCTCAGCACTCAGAAAGAGAAAGCCTTCTCTTTGTCCCCCCTCCCTGCATTTGCTCCTAGAGTGAGAGCAAACAACTAATATTATGTTTGTCTCTGGACTTTATCAGGACACGGATGTTTGGTAGAACAGGAAATGAAGTATTTCACTATTTCAGGGCAGAGATCCCTTCTTCAGTATGCAGGGCTGAATGGCTGCCTGAAGAATGTGAAAACCCTGTACATGGCTCTGCTATTTCTATGTGCAGACAGGTAATGGTTTTAAAGAGTCTGTGCTCTGGTGGAAGCCTCTTTCTTGAACTCGGAAGCCTCCCTCCAGGACGGATTCTGAAGGTTCCCTGTCAGTTCTTGGATGCCTGCTCCCATGGTTTGAGCCCTGGGTGCCCTCCCAACAGCCCTTCCCCCAGCCTACAGTGATGCAGTCAGCACAAGGGGCCTTGTTGGCACATTTCATTATGTACACTCACAGTTGTGTTTCATCAGAATGGAAGGGAGGAAGAGTTCAAATGCCTAGTCGTATTGCCTAGCCATATTGAAGCCTAAGGCAAAAAGAAAAAAAAATCAATACTGATGTTGGCTCATTAAAAACTTGGTATCTTGTTCATCATGAATTTCTTCTGCATTTTTATTTCAAAGTGTTACATTAAAATATCACCTTGATTACTAAGCTTTTTGGTGCCCCCTTAATTTGCTCCCAAGGAGAATACCTCACATACCTCACCAGAGTCTCAGCCCTGGAAGGGTACCTAAGTGATGATTTTGTTAACAAAGTGTTATATAGGATGAGTTTGTGCACTTAGATTTCATTGAAGCTCCTAGGAGTCAGGCAGTGAGATAAAGCTGGTAAAGTGTGGTACCTCTGCATGGAATTTGAGGAAACTTATGAAAGCCTCCCTTAAACCACTAAAAAAAGTTCCCACCATGCCTAAAATTCAGTCTTTACTATTTAATTTGTATGAGTTAAACATCCCCCCAAACAGCTTAAACTGGAAAATGCAGACCCCAATGGCAGGAGAGTAAAGTGTTAAAAAAAAAAAAGTTCCTAAAAGTACGCTTATATGTGAATGTGTTTATTTTAGCATTTTTTTTTTTTTTTTTTTTAGAGTCCGGACAGAATGGGAGGTGAGAGGACACTGATCTGTTGGAGTTGTCAGCATGGTCATGATGATGGTGCTGGGTGTAAGGATTTAAGAAACTGATACGGAAAAAAGTAGTTTTCAATGAGAAACTTCTTTCCTTTCACAATTTTTCCAAAGGCTGCAGACAGGTCACACTTCATTCGGGAGTCATTTATGCCATTTCCTAGGGATGCTCAGCCAACCACCCTCTGCCACTGCCTCTCCTACAGCACCCTACTGGACCATTTTCTAATCTGGATGACTTCTCTTCCTTCCTTTATATTTAAAGAGATTAGAAGTCCAAAGTGGATGGACAAACACTTAGTGACCATCTTGCTGAAGACCCTGTTCCAAACATGGTATCTGAGACTCAGTGGAAATATAATTCTCTGTCCAAGGTCATGCAAGGCAGCACCAGTGGAAACAGAAATCTGGGCTCCAGACTTGGCACATGTTTCTTCAGTCATTCATCACAGAATTATTGAATACCTCCCAGACTAAATGCTGGAGATGTAATGGTCAGCAAAACTAGCCATGGTCCTCACTTTCATGGTATTTACAATCTATTGGGGAATGTGTATATAAATCAAATAATCACAAATAGATGTATCATTACAAATAGTTAAGCTTTTTGATGTAAAGAAATAGTATTATTAGCCTGTATAACACAGGAAATGTAATCAGTGGAGGTCAGAATTTGCTGTCTGGGGCACAGGACTAGCTCATAGCCAGGGACTTGTCTTCCCCACAGTCATACTGACTGCAAAGTTTACTGAAATTCTTCTCAAGCAACTGGGCTTTTATGGAACTTTGAGTGCCAAGTAGGAAGAGTAAGGAAATAGAACACGACAAGTCCATTCTTTAAATCTGTGAACCTCACTCAGAGAGTCACTTCAGTCCTAATTTGAAGCCTTTTTACTCTTGTTTTGCAAAAGATCTTGATAAATATTCTTAGACTGTGCTTCTAAAAAGAGTTAACTTTGAAGAAGCAAAATAAACAGTAGGTTAAACCGAATATGCTTATTAAAGAAGATTGGGCTTCCCAGGTGCCTCAGTGGTGCAGGTTCGATCCCTGGGTTGGGAGGATCCCCTGGGACAGGAAATGGCAACCCACTCCAGTATTCTTACCTGGAGAATTCCATGGACAGAGGAGCCTGGCAGGTTACAGTCCATGGGATTGCAAGGAGTCAGACACAACTGAGCATACACACACACATTAAAGAATATTAAAGTTATTTTAAGGACATTCTAACTTTAGAGGACAGGGAAAATATAGTGTATTTTGGCTAAGTTTGTTTTAAACTAAGAGTTTGGTTGCCATTTAATAAACATTGTCAGATATATTATCACTAAAAAATTTCACAATCAAAATACTTCTAAGGACAAAATATGTCTGTGAAGACTAAGTTAGTTTGAATTCATAATGGATGTAATACCTCTTGGCAAAGTTGGCTGACAGGGCCCTAATTTTCTGCCAGATAAGCCGATGAGACATGAATCATATTTACTGCACATAGAATCAAATATTAAAAAGATGCACACTAGATAACTGCAAATGATTTTATTTTGCATTTAGCTTCAGTTTACTTCAAGGAAAAGAACATTTTCAACATCAATAAGCATGCATACATGCGGGTCTTCCATGCTATTTTTTCTGCAAGTTTCTTTCATTGCAAATTACAAGAAGTAGAGTTCAGCTGCTAACAGGTAGCTAGTATTGTTGCCTTCAAGTTAAATGGGGAAACAGGCTTATAGAGGGTTTGGCCCATGGTGACATAGTAGAGGACACAGTATTTGAACCCAAGTCTATCTCTGAATCCAGATGACATTGTAGGGAATATTATCAAAGGGTCAGGTCTTTGCCTTTCAAATTCAAAAACTAGAATAATCACAATTATAACTGCAAGGAGCAGTTTTTATTTGTATGCTTGCTTTTTCTGCACCATGGTGTGGCATGTTGCAGTGTGGGATCTTAAGCATGTGGAATCTTAGTTCCCCAACCAGGGCCTGAACCTTTGTCCTCTGTAGTGGAAGTGTACAGTCTTAACTACTGGACCACCAGAGAAGTCTGGAGCAGTGTTTTAAATGAATAGGATCTATGTTTCCCAGCAGATGATCTCAGTATCACCAGGAGACACTGGAAAACAAATGAACCCAAGTTAGAGGGATTTCAGATATTAAGACTCTCTGTTCTGTATCTAGACACTGGGCTCAGCAACTCTGCTGTGGATTTTTTTAAGGTATGGGCCAAGAGAGGGTTAGAATGTGGCATGCATGTCTGTAATACCCAGCCACCAGCTGTGCCATTTGAAGTACTGGGCTGGTCACCTTCTTCCTGGAGTTATTTCATTACTTGGTTCTGAAGATCCCTGTGGTGCCGGCCAAAGGCTTTGGAGCCACGTTGGTGGACATGATGTTCCTCTTAATCTTGCTCTCCGATTTGCCCAGGAAGCCTGCCATCTTATGGGTCATGCCGGTGGCGGCGTTACTGGTTCTCTCCTGGGCAATGATGCTGATTTGTAGGATGGAGAAAAATGAAAAGATCTGTCAGTGAGAGGTTGAGGGCAGGTGCTGCCCCATGGGATCATCAGTGGAAAATTACTACTCTGAGAGGCACCAGTGAACCTTAAATGTTTCTGCTAAATACGATCATCACAGTAGAAATGCCTAGAGCATTAGGGAAAATACTACAATCACTCCCTGTAGACATTGCCAGGGGTATTATAAAACAAAGGGGGCTTGGGTTACTGGTCTTGGAACATAGATCTGTAACAGCCAGTCTTTTCTGTGTAAATTAAAAATCATCCAAGGCTTATGAGATGAGAGAGACACTTACGGCACTATCCCAATCTCAATTTTTTTTTTTTTTTTTTTTGCCAACATGTGAGATCAACATGTGGCCAACTCGTGAGTTCCCCAGCCAGGGATCAAACTGGGACCCCTTGCATCAGAAGCACAGACCACCAAGGAAGTCCCCCGATCTCATGTTTAAGGATATGTCTTCCGTGTATGCCAATGGAGAAGGTAAGCCACGTTCTGAAAGGGATACACAGATTTACCCGAAGCCCTCAGTCTCATACTCCAGCTCACTGGCCTTCTGCACATAATATTTCACCATTGTGGCCAGTAGGAAGTACGATTCCTCCTCAGTGAGTGTAGCTGGTACAAGGCCGTTCTTCCACACCGACCTGGGGAGGAGAAACAAGAGAAACAGCTCTGAGTCCCCAAAAATCCTCATTCTAGGATAAGCAATGAAGTTTCTTGGATTCTGGGACTTCCCCTACAGATGTGCCTAAAACAGCTCTCAATGGACAGGGCATAGGCCATTGTTCATCCAAAATTGCTGCTTCACCAGGATTTAGGAACTTGGTGTGACCTAGAGAAGTGGCTTGGTCCAAGTGTATCATATAGACTTGTGAAAGGTGGTGGTTAGATTTTCAGGAATTTTATGAACTTAGTATAAAATATAGCCATTAATAATTATTTAAATCTGAAAATAGTTTCACTTTAATGTAATTTGAATGAAAGTGAGAAATTAGATAAAATATATATCACATTTTATATATCAGATTTAATAACATTTATTGGCAAAGCAACTAGCAAATCAGGATGCAATTCATTGTACAAATTATGGTTAAACTAGTAACTAGGTTTCCTAAAGATAAAAATGTCTGGTAAAAATCAACAAAAGACTGCTATGAGGTTCACAGTATATGAAATTTGCAAGGAATATAATGTATCATATGTCTATCTATAAACTGTGTGCTATACATCTTCATCTCATAAAATATTTATGATAAACTTATCTACATGTTTACATTCATACATTACCACCCCCTCATAAGAGCCAGATTCAGCACAGCACAACTGAGAACATAGAATTGTATAATCCCAGGGGCTGTGGGAAGTGACAGGGCTCCATGCAGGGCTGTCTTACCTGAATGGTGCTGCCTGGAGCATGCCTGCCTGGTGGATGATCAGGATGCTAAGGACCAGGAAGAGGGGGAACTTCGAGAACCCCATGATACCTCTCTGCAAGGAAAGAATGTCACCACCTGTAGCAGGTCTAAATTCCGTGAGCCCACAGACCTAGGCTCTGCTCCTGCCTATGCCTCTAACTCCCAGTTGTCCTGGCTTCATGCTGGTCATTTCACTCCCTTTCACCATCATATGCGCAATAGCTAAGTGAACCACTAGATGATCCAGGAAGCCTGTAGAATGCTTGGTTTAGCAAAGAAAACTGGCAGGAAATTGGGTGAAAAGATGTTGGTCTATAGGTCCCTACCAGCACCTTACACACTCAGGACATAGTGGGAGTACCTGTGACCACCAGTTTCCCGCTTGTACAACCCAGAGCTGTCCTGCTGGTGTGAGACTTTTACTACACACGGTGGGGGAAGGAAGTTCCCAAGGATAAATTTCTGCTGTTGGAATCCCCAAGAAACTGAAGGACCAAATTCCAATGCTCAGCTGTTCACATTGATAAATATGACCAGTAAGAATCAATCTGAAAGTCTCAAATTGGGACCCAGGACTTAAACTGGCAAAAAAAATTCCCAGAACCCACAAATGAGGGCTTCTGCTCAACAGCTAACTGTCCCTGTTTCCCACCTGCCTGCACTGTCCTGGATTTGAAACGCATTTCCCTTGGTCCACTAGACATAAGATGTGACCCATGACAGCACTGGCTTCATAAAGGTATTCCTGCATCAGGATCAGCCTGCAGTGCCCTGGGGAGCTTCAACATCCCAGACTGACCTAAGTACATGAGCTGCGAGAAAGAGACTGGAGCCAGCCTGGGCATGAGGAGAGTGAAGAAGGGAGTTTGCAAACTGAGACTATTCAGGGTTACCTGTGGAAGGAGCCTTGCAGAGTAACGCAGTGTGTCAAAGAGACCTGGACAGGAGTGGACAGAGCTGTTGAGACAAGAAGAGATCCGCTAAGAAAAAGTACTGGAGAGAGAGAGGGAAGCAAGGGGAGAAAGAGAAACAGAATCCCAGCTAAGCAGGAATCTCCGGGCTTACCTGACAGTCGGTACCAGGTGGCTGGGAGCAGAGGAAGGAGCAGCAGCAGTAGATTTGGCAGCGGGCGATGGCACTCTGGCAGAAGCGGCTGAGACACTTGAATGCCTCTGAAACCTCCCAGCGCGAGCAGCTGCTTTTATTCCCGCTGCTCTGGGTCTAGGGGGGGTTTTCAGGAGCTCTGGGCAACCAATGAGGGGAAGGATGTGAGCCCCAAAAGGATTATGTCACCACTTGCGTCCAGAACATGGAGCATCCAGAAGTACCACCCCACTTGTATTTGCACTGAGGTCATTGATGACAGGGGTGGGAGGGGGACACAGAGGGGGGTTGGTGAGGACAAATGAAAAACACAGGAAAAGTAAGTTGGAATTTGAGGACAATTTGACGTCATGGTTAACTTTACCTGTTTGCTTTCAAGGGTTTTGAACAGGCACGTGTCCCACTCCATCCCCGGCCGTACTATCCTGTAGAATAGAATCCAGCATTACAGAGAACCCTGACTCCCCTAGATTTGACCATAGACCCCCGTCCAAGAGCACTTCAGGGTTAATGCGCAGCAGAGTTGATGATTCTGTGCCCAAGCAAGGAGTCGGATTCAGATGGCAGGAAGCCCGCACAGGAGAGAGGGCGTGTGGAGATAAAAGGATAGAAGTCCAGAAACTCTGTCAGATTTCAACTCTGTTCCAGCTATAAGTTTGCCAGGTGGTAGGACTGTGGGCTAGAAACTAGTGATGTCTCAACATACTTATCTCGGAAATGGGAATCATATTCCAGTCTTGAAGGAATGCTATCATTACTAACCATGTACCTGTTTTCCTCCCAGTTAGGGATCTAGAAGAGCTTACCAGGGAAGTTCATAGGAGATTCCGTGGGATCACGATACACTTTCCCAATCCATACCCTCCACAGCTACCTGGAGTCATGCTGGGTGGTCCTTCGTTGGGTAAGGAGGGGGTGGATGCCCCGCTGAGCCTGAGCACAGAAGTGCAAGGCTTACATGCCTCCCAGCTTCCAAGCGGACCTCTAGCCCCACGCCTCCTCCCCAACCATTCATCACCTAATGCTCACCCTCCCCCTCCTTCCCCAACCATTTGCCCAGCTGCCCCTTGCTTCCGGCTGCTGTTTGCCAAGATGTTCCAGTGACCCTGCACCCTCATCTACTGAGATTCAGTCCTCTGCTAGAAAGCCCGCCAAGCTTGATGGTGCTGAAGAGTCCTGCGGGAGTGTAAACCTGTGCTGGCCTCTGTCTACTCTTACACACCCACAGACTCAGTACTGACTCCAAACAGGTGCGGGCTCCCTAACCACAGGCACTCACAAAATGACACTGGTGCACCGGGGCATCCAGGTGATGTTCACAGTCCGGCAGCAAGCGTGCAGCACACAGGAGCAGAATTACGTCCTGTGTCCATGACTCTGGAATAAACACGCTCTGTAAAACCCGATTGCCCAGCACCTCGACCCTCCTATACCCTGCTCAACAGGTTTCTGGATCTCTCTGTTGGAGCGACCGCTCTAAGTCTTCCAGGAAGGTCTGAGGTCCTGACTTGCTGTCCTCAGCAGGGAGAACGCAGAGAAAGACACTTCTCCCTGTACACAGGATCACTGGGTCTGAGCGCACAGCACATGATGCAAGCAGCCTGTAGAGACCCTCCAGCGCCGCAAGCATTGCAGCGGCATTGCAGAGCGGGGGGAAAAACACAGATCCCAAGCAGCTTCTTTTCTCAGGGAGAACTGATACTAGCTGAAATGAGACATGAGTGACCGAGCCACAGGTTCACACCCAGACCTCAGTGTCAAGCTTCACTGTTCCATTCGACACGTCTGCCTCGCGGCACATCTCTTCCCCTTCAGATTGGTGCTCTCAGGGTTCAGGACATCCAACTTCCCAGATGCCCTTATTCCAATTTTCTGCTTCTTAAACCCAGGGGTGGCACTGATGCAAGGGAATAAAGCCTTGGGGCAAGGGAACTGGGTGTCTGAACTAGCTCTCCTCTGGCAGGATTGCAGCGGTAGGGGCTTAACCAGTCGAAATCGCGCGAGTGCGATTGGACAGAGCCGGAAAGGGAAGATGTACAAGCGACGGATTCAGGATGGCGGACCGCGGGCTCCTTCTATCCTGGTGTGTAGAAGCAGAAATCGTGGGCTGAGACCAAGACAGGGATTTGGGTGCTCGGCCGCAAGACCAAATTGACGACCGCGGCAATGCAGATGTTTGGCGGCATTTTTTGGGCTTGCCACTTAAGACTGACTCGCGACTTACCAGCAGGAGCACAGCCAAGGCTTTAAAACTCAGCTGGAAAACCGTTTTGCAGAAATGACTTCCAAGACCCGAGGTTTCTGATCTGAAGTCATTTCTAAGTATGGATGTACTTGGATTGAATTTTCCTATGGAGAGAACCATTGTCTTCACCGATGCAATGGTGAAGTGTGGGTTCCCTTCTTCTCTATAAAATAGCACGGCTGGGGATGGAGTGGGACGCGTGCCTGTTCAAAACCCTCGAGAACAAACAGGTAAAGTTAACCGTGACGTCAAATTGTCGTTAAATTCCAACTTAACTTTTCCTGTGTTTTTCATCTGTTCTCACCACCTCTCTAACTCCCTCCCCCAATCAGATCTAAGGGAAAACCCAGCACTGGGATGACAGCTTGAGTTGTACAAGGGGAAAAGGTGTGGTGACAGGTAAAGACCGACCCAGTCTGTCTTCCAGGAGTCCTGGCCAACAGGTTGTATGTGAGAGTGTGTAGGGTGCTGGGGAGGGGGCTATGTTCAGAGATTTTCTCACCCAGTTCTCCTGGAAGGTTTCTTTTTCTAAACCACGCATCCTACAGGCTCACTGGATCATCCAGAAGTCCACTTAACCAAGGAGGTGAAGGGGACTGAAATGACCCACCTGAAACCAGGATGCAAGGGAATTAGAGGCACAGGCAGGAGCAGAGCCCAGATCTGTGGGCTCAAGGAATTTGGATCTGCCACAGGTGGTGACATTATTCTTCCCTTACAGAGAGGTGTCATGGGGTTCTGGAAGTTCCCCCCATTCTTGGTCCTCAGCATCCTGGTCTTGTACCAGGCAGGCATGTTTCATGCAGCACCATTCAGGTAAGACAGCCCTGCTAGGATTCTCTCACCTCCCCTGGCCCCTGCTTCATAAAATTCTGTGTTCCCAGTTGTACCATGCTGTATCTGACTTTCATGGAGGGGTTGGTAATGTATGAATGTAAACTATATATAAATTTATCATTTTTATGAGGCAAAGATATGTAGCACGCAGTTACAAATAGACATAAGACGTATACGTTAGACTGTTATTGTAAACTTCATATAACTTATTTATTTTGATCAAATATTTGTATCTTTAGGAAATCTATTAATTTAACCATAATTTGAGAAATGGATCACATCCTAATCTACTAATTATTTTGCCAACAAATTTGTTATTTAGATGTGTGGGGCCTATACATCTAATTTCTCATCTTCATTTAGAATACACTAAACTGAAACCATTTTCAGATTTAAACTATCATTATCATTTAATTTTTAATAATGGCTGTATTTAACACTCAATTCATAAAATTCCTGAAAATCTAACCATCAGTTTTCCCAAGCCTAGATAATCTACCAGAGGTTTGGAGCAAACCACTTCTTTGACGTCACACCAGAGCCTAAATTCTGGAGAAGCAGCAGTTTTGGATGATTACTGGCCTCTTGCCCTCTCCATTGAGAGATGGGGCAGTCACATCCTCAGGGGAAGTCGCAGAAGCCAGGAAACCTAGCTGCTTACCCTGGATGTGGGGGTATCGGGCGGCGGGGCTCAGAGCTTGCTTCCCCTCCCTGCTGTTGCTGCTAAGTAGCTTCAGTCGTGTCCGACTCTGTGCCACCCCATAGACGGCAGCCCACCAGGCTACCCCGTCCCTGGGATTCTCCAGGCAACAACACTGGAGTGGGTTGCCATTTCCTTGTCCAACGCATGAAAGTGAAAAGTGAAAGCGAAGTAGCTCAGTCGTGTCTGACCCTCAGCGACCCCATGGACTGCAGCCTTCCAGGCTCCTCCATCCATGGGATTTTCCAGGCAAGAGTACTGGAGTGGGTTGCCATTGCCTTCTCCTTCCCCTCCCTAGGTCTGTCTTTGATGGGCGTTTTGATCCTGCTACCGTGGATGAGGAGGAATCGCGCCTCCTACTGGCTGCGATGGTGAATGACTACGAGCAGATGAGGGCCCAGGAGTCGGAGAAGGCCCACAAGACCGAGGGCTCCCGGTTAGATGCCTTGTCCCACCCAGCACAGGGCAACCTCTCCCTCCTGTCCTGCCCAGAAAGGCATATCCTGGAGCCACCTTTGGGTTTTCTGACACCCCTAAAAATGTCGATGGGGAGTGATTGTGGCCCTTTCTCTAATGGCCTGTGATATTCTGCTGTCATGATCATTTCTAGCAGAAATACTTAAGGTTTATTGGTGCCTCTCAGAGCAGTAATTTTCCATGACGATTCTGAGGGGCAGCACCCACTCTCATTAATAGTCCTTTTCTTTTCCTCTATCCTGCAAATCAGCATCCAGAAGAGAGCCTGCAATACTGCCACCTGCATGACCCATCGCCTGGCAGGCTGGCTGAGCAGATCTGGGAGTATGGTGAGGAGCAACTTGTTGCCCACCAAGATGGGTTTCAAGATCTTCAATGGGCCCCGCAGGAACTCCTGGTTTTAAACAGTGAAATGACTCTTGGAATAAGGTGACTGCTCTTTGTACTATTAGATGGGAGGATAACTGACTGGGTACTTCAGGGTACAGTCCACACTCTAACCCTTCATGGGTTCACATGGGTGAAAAATCCACAGGGGAAGGAGCCCACACCAGTGTCTGGAGAAAGAACATAGAGTCCCAGTAGCTGAAAACCCTAAAACTTGGGTTCATTTTTCTCTATTTTTTCAGTCTCTTCTTGTGACACTGAGATCCTCTGCCAGGAAATATCGATTGTGTTTATTTAAAACATGGTTCTCTGGATTAAAACTGTGACTATTCTAGCCTTAGAAAGCACCACTACGAACAAAGCTAGTGGAGGTGATAGAATTCCAGTGGAGCTGTTCCAAATCCTGAAAGATGATGCTGTGAAAGTGCTACACTCAATATGCCAGCAAATTTGGAAAACTCAGCAGTGGCCACAAGATTGGAAAAGGTCAGTTTTCATCCCAATCCCAAAGAAAGGCAATGCCAAAGGGTGCTCAAACTACCGCACAATTGCACTCATCTCACACGCTAGTAAAGTAATGCTCAAAATTCTCCAAGCCAGGCTTCAGCAATACGTGAACTGTGAACTTCCTGATGTTCAAGCTGGATTTAGAAAAGGCAGAGGAACCAGAGATCAAATTGCCAGAATCCGCTGGATCATGGAAAAAGCAAGAGAGTTCCAGAAAAACATCTATTTCTGCTTTATTGACTATGCCAAAGCCTTTGACTGTGTAGATCACAATAAACTGTGGAAAATTCTGAGAGAGATGGGAATACCAGACCACCTGATCTGCCTCTTGAGAAATCTGTATGCAGGTCAGGAAGCAACAGTTAGAACTGGTCATGGAACAACAGACTGGTTCCAAATAGGAAAAGGAGTACATCAAGGCTGTATATTGTCACCATGTTTATTTAACTTCTATGCAGAGTACATCATGAGAAATGCTGGACTGGAAGAAACACAAGCTGGAATCAAGATTGCCGGGAGAAATATCAATAACCTCAGATATGCAGATGATACCACCCTTATGGCAGAAAGTGAAGAGGAACTCAAAAGCCTCTTGATGAAAGTGAAAGTGGAGAATGAAAAGGTTGGCTTGAAGCTCAACATTCAGAAAACGAAGATCATGGCATCTGGTCCCATCACTACATGGGAAATAGATGGAGAAACAGTGGAAACAGTGTCAGACTTTCTTTTTCTGGGCTCCAAAATCACTGCAGATGGTGACTGCAGCCCTGAAATTAAAAGACGCTTACTCCTTGGAAGGAAAGTTATGACCAACCTAGATAGCATATTCAAAAGCAGAGACATTACTTTGCCAACAAAGGTTCGCCTAGTCAAGGCTATGGTCTTTCCTGTGGTCATGTATGGATGTGAGAGCTGGACTGTGAAGAAGGCTGAGCGCCGAAGAATTGATGCTTTTGAACTGTGGTGTTGGAGAAGACTCTTGAGAGTCCCTTGGACTGCAAGGAGATCCAACCGGTCCATTCTGAAGGAGATCAGCCCTGGGATTTCTTTGGAAGGAATGATGCTAAAGCTGAAACTCCAGTATTTTGGCCACCTCATGCGAAGAGTTGACTCATTGGAGAAGACTCTGATGCTGGGAGGGATTGGGGGCAGGAGGAGAAGGGGACGACAGAGGATGAGATGGCTGGATGGCATCACTGACTCAATGGATGTGAGTCTGAGTGACCTCCGAGAGCTGGTGATGGATAGGGAGGCCTGGCGTGCTGCAGTTCATGGGGTCGCAAAGAGTCGGACACGACTGAGCGACTGATCTGATCTGATCTGATTCTAGCATTTGAGTTTGAAAGGCAATTATTCTTTCCTTTTAGTGTATGCCCTACTATGTCACGTACATCTGAATTCAGAGTATAGACTTGGGTTCAGGTCTGTCTGTCCGTCCCCTACTAACCATATAATTATGGTCTTGACCCACTCTGAGTCTCAGCTTTCATCTACCTTGAATGCAACAACAGTATCATCAATATAAAAAAAATTGTGATAATACATGACAGGAGCCTCTTAACTAATAAGTAATATTTGTTACATTTCCCCCATCCCCCACCCCCACCCCTCCTAGGTCTCCAGGAAGCTGAACTCTACTTTTAGTTTGCAATGAAGACACCTTACAAAAAAAGAAAATAGCATGGAAGATACCCATGTATGCATGCTTCTCAATATTGAAAACATTCTTCTTTTCCCTGAAATAAACTAAATGCAGAATAAAATTAAATTAAATAAATAAATAAAATAAAAATAAAATTATTAAAGTTATCTAATGTGCATCTTTTTTTATATCAATATATTTGATTCTGTATTCAGTATGTATGACACATATCTCATTGGCTTATCTGGTAGCAAATCTAGGCCCTGTCAGCCAACCTGTCAGCTGTTCTGCTAAACCTCAGGGGCAAAAGAGGTCACTGCCTTCTGGGTGTCTGGGGGTGCATAGTAATGCTGAGCCTCAGGGGATCTCTTTGTTTAAAGAAATGTTCTCATTTGTACACTTCATCAAGATAAAAAATATATTTTCAATACACTTAAAAGGACTGATGCTGTTTTTCCCATGAGAACCTCAGACACATGTGAACAGTTTGTGACCAGGCTGGCTCAAATGAAGCAATGATAGCATGCTCAGGGTACACTCAGCATCTAGTGACAAACCCTTATTGGAATTAGAATACTCTGCATCTCAAGGAGATATTCACATTTATTTTCAGAGAGTGCCCTAGTCCCCTGCCCCAGGAGTTACCTGTTCTCTTCCCCTTGACTCAGGTTTGTCCTTACTCATCCCTGTCTTCCTTCCCAACAGCACCCCTTCATTCACTTCATAGCGTTATAAATTTGGCTTTTGAAGTCCTCCTTTCTTAACCATTCTGTATCACCATGCCTTGACTATGTAGATCACCATCACCATCAGATCAGATCAGTCGCTCAGTCGTGTCCGACTCTTCGTGACCCCATGAACTGCAGCACGCCAGGCCTCCCTGTCCATCACCAGCTCTCGGAGGTCACTCAGACTCACATCCATCAAGTCAGTGATGCCATCCAGCCATCTCATCCTCTGTCGTCCCCTTCTCCTCCTGCCCCCAATCCCTGCCAGCATCAGAGTCTTCTCCAGTGAGTCAACTCTTCGCACCATCTCCATACCAGAGGCCTATTTCCAGCAGTTCCTTTGACCTGACATATCATTTTCAGCTATCCAAAATTTGTAAATTATACTAAAAGGCAAAAAGCACAGCATGAATACACAGTAAGCATCAGATTGGTTTCTTTTTCTCATACTTGTTGTTGTTGTTTAGTTGCTAATTCATCTGACTTTTGTGACCCTATGGACTATATAGTACTCCAGGCTCCTCTGTCCATGGGATTTCCCAGGCAAGAATACTGGAGTGGCTTGCCATTTTCTTCTCCAGGGGATCTTCCCAATGCAGAGACTGAACCCGCATCTCCTCCACTGGCAGGCAGATTCCTTACTGCTGAGCCACCAAGGAGCCCTTTCTTATACTTAGCTGATCTAACAGAAAACAATTTGTTCAAAATAGTTATAACTATGATGTATTAAATAATATGCAATATTGATATACATAGTTACATCTATCTTTATGCTTCAGGATGATATACATCAATAGAATGAATGACAGCAACGATATAAGGATCAGAAGGAAGGAGTTATGATTATTTTCCTATTACAAGGTTTTCACACTACCCACAAAATGGTATAGTGTTATTTCAGAGTCAGTTTGGATTAGTGGTAAACATTAATTGCAAACTCTAGGGAGACTAACAAAAAAATTCTAAAGGAATATAGCCAATATGCTAAGAAAGGAGAAAAATGGAATCTTATACTGATAAAATGATTAATTAAAACCTCAAAAGGCAGAAAAAGGAGTGGAAGATAAAAGTAGCAAACAAGAACAATACAACAAATAAGAAACAGTAACAAATACAGTAGATATTGATCCAACTATGTCAATAAACTCTTTGAATGCCAGTGGTCTCTGAATGTACCAATTAGCAGGCAGAAACTGTCAGAGTGTATCAAAAATCAGGACCTACTACATGTTGTCTGCAAGAAACTGACTTTTAAATATAGACACTGATTGAAAGTAAATAGGTAGAGAAAAATATGCCATGCTGTGAAAGTAACTATGTAGCTATGTTATTTTCAGATAGAGTGGACTTCAAGAAAAGGTACAGGGATAAAGAAGGGCATTGCATAATAATAAGGGGTACAATCTCCAGGAAGACATAATACTCCTTAACATGTATGCATGCTAAGTCACTTCAGTTTTATCCAATTCTTCGACCCTATGGACTGTAGCCCACCAGGCTCCTCTGTCTGTGGGATTCTCCAGACAAGAATACTAGAGTGGGTTGCCATGCCCTCCTCCAGGGGGTCTTCTAGACCCAGGCATCAAACCTGCCTATCTTTCATCTCCCACATTGGCAGGTGGGTTCTTTACCACTAATGCCACCTGGGAAGCCCACACTCCTTAACATGTTTGTGCCTAAAAACAAAGAGACAAAATATATGAGGCAAAAACTAATAGAACTGTCCAGAGAAAATGATGAACCTACTACATAACTGGAGACTTCAACACTCCCTATCAGAAATGGACAGATCCAGCAGGCAGAAAAATCAGTAAGGATACAGTTGAACTAGGCAACAACATCAATCAACTGTTTATAATCAACATCTGTAGAGTACTTTCACAATAGCAGAACACACAGTTTTCTCTAGCTCACATGGAATGTTTATCAAGTTAGACCACATTCTGGGCCACACAGCAAACTTTGACACATTTAAAAGAAAAGAAATCATGCAATCTCTGCTCTCAGATCATTGTGGAATTAAACTAAAAATCATTAACAGAAAACTACTGGTACCAAATGTATCACTCTGCTGGGGGATGTTGATAATGGGAGAGATAGATGATGCATGTGTAGGGGCAGGAGTATGTGGGAAATCTCTTTACCTTCCTCCCAACTTTGCTGTGAATCTAAGACCATGCTAAAAAACTGAAGTGATTTTTTAAAAATATGAGTACTGTGTAAAGATGGGGAGCTTTCCATCAAAGCTCCATCAGTGATTAGTACAAATGAATCTCTGCAACATTGGAGGAGAGGAACATCCTGAAAAATGTTCCAAGTACTGTGAGTCTGAAAGACTTTGTAAAAATCATATTGAGATAGAACAAAGCAAAAAAATATTAAAATTAAAACTATGAACAATTGAGTTCCAGCTCTACGTCAAGCACTCTGTATACGTTCTCTCTTAAACTCTCAAAATTTTAATAAGATGGGTCTCATGATCTTTGTTTTATAGATGAAGAAATAGTAAGAAAAGTCGGCTTGAATTGATTGTATTTTCAAGGTGTCACTGAGGCTCTGAGATGCTGGAACCTGGCTAATCTGCTACAATATCAGGTAAGAAATCTGGTCCTCTAGACGTGATACTGAGTCAGAGGAGGACATAGGCATGTCATCCTGCTTCAGGGCTAATGTGATTTTTAGTTAGAAGCTCAATGACCAGGCATGAATTATTTACAATCCTGTACCAATATCTGGGAGATTGACAATTTTGCAGCAGGAAAATGTCAGTGCTGCCACTTAAGTAAATTGCTAAAAAAAGAAAAAAAGAAAACAAATCAGACCCATAACAACATTCACAAAATAACAATTTTAAATGCTTCAAAGTTCAAAGAAACAAAAATCCAATAACTTAAGTTCTTAGGTTGGTATTATGCACTGTTTCACCTCATCTGAACTGTTTCTGTTGTGTTTTATTTTGCCAGTGGATACAGTAGAGACATCTGGAGAAGGAAATGGCAACCCACTCCAGTATTCTTGCCTGGAGAATCCCATGGACAGAGGAGCCTGGTGGGCTGCTGTCTATGGGGTCGCACAAAGTTGGACACAACTGAAGTGACTTAGCAGCAGTAGCAGCAGCAGCAGTAGAGACAACGGAAAGAGTCCTGGGATCCAGGAAATAAAGTTCTAATTCCTACCCCTAATTCTAAATGACGTGACTTTGAGAAAATCATTTGGACCTGTACTTCCACATTTGTCAAACAGATCTCTTGAGTTGGGAGATTTTGGAGTTTCTTTCTAAATCTGACATTCTACAAATACACTGTAAATGTCATGCTGTCTTTACAGTATCTTTATTTAACATCAAGATACTCACTATTTGACCTCTTCACTTGCCCTGAAGGGACCATTGTCTTCTGAAAGAACTGCTGAAGGGGTCAACATGAAGGAGTAAGGAAAATCACTCGAAGTGATTTCTGCAATCAGAAAAGGCTGCTCCTACCACCAGCTGCTCAATATGAGGGGGGAAGGATTTTCAAAATAGATAGGAGGAAGGGAAGACAAATACCTTGCCCTTATATCCCTGACAGTAAAGTATGTAACAGTGACAGCAGAGAGAGAGCTTGCCACCTGGACTGGCAGCACCAGATCTTTCTCTGTTTATTAAAAATGGGTCTACAGCTGACTCCAGGTCCTTGCCTAAAAGCCACGCTTTCTGCAGGTTGTCAGCAGAAGCTTTGTAATACGGCTGCTTGGTGAGTTCACCTAGAACCTAAAGCATATATCTAATTGAGCCTTAAAAAGAAGGGGGAGATGAATAAAGACCAATCTCCTAAGAATGATTCGGGTTTTCTAGGAACTTAAGACTCACACAAATGAAATAATTGACCAACAGGGACCTACTGTATAGCACAAAAAGCTATACTCAATATTTTGCAATAACCTATAAGAGAAAAAGCTTCCCGAAAAAACAGATTCAGTTCAGTTCAGTTCAGTTGCTCAGTCGTGTCCAACTCTTTGCAATCCCATGAATAGCAGCACACCAGGCCTCCCTGTCCATCACCAACTTCCGGAGTTTACTGAAACTCATGTCCATCGAGTCAGTGATGCCATCCAGCCATCTCATCCTCTGTCGTCCCCTTCTCCTCCTGCCCCCAAACCCTCCCAGCATCAGGGTCTTTTCCAGTGAGTCAACTCTTCGCATGAGGTGGCCAAAGTACTGGAGTTTCAGCTTTAGCATCAGTCCTTCCAATGAACACCCAGGACTGATCTTTAGAATAGACTGGTTGGATCTCCTTGCAGTCCAAGGGACTCACAAGAGTCTTCTCCAACACCACACTTCAAAAGCATCAATTCTTTGGTGCTCAGCCTTCTTCACAGTCCGGCTCTCACATCCATACATGACCACAGGAAAAACCATAGCCTTGACTAGACGAACCTTTTTTGGCAAAGTAATGTCTCTGCTTTTGAATATGCTATCTAAGTTGGTCATAACTTTCCTTCCAAGGAGTAAGCGTCTTTTAATTTTATGGCTGCAATCACCATCTGCAGTGATTTTGGAGCCCAGAAAAATAAAGTCTGACACTGTTTCCACTGTTTCCCCATCTATTTGCCATGAAGTGATGGGACCAGATGCCATAGATACATATAAAATAGATACATATGTATAATTGAATCACTTTGCTGTATACCTGAAAGTAACACAGCATTGTAAATCACCTATACTTCAATTTAAAAAATAAATAAAAATCAAGAACAATAAAAGAGAATAAGCACTATTTTCCTATTACTGCCATGACAAATTATTACTACTTTAATGACATTAAACAATACAAGTTTATTAACTTACACTTCTGTGGCAATAAGTCCCATGTCCAACAGGGCTCTCAGTGTACTAAAATCTTGGCAGGCTTGGGTCCTTTCTGGAGCTTCTAGAGGAGAATCCATTTCCTTTTCATTTCCTGTTTCTAGTGGCCAGCACATTCCTTAGCTCAAGAGCCCCTTCCTCCATTTTCAGTATTGGCAAGTTGAGTCCTCCTATCGCCTCACCCCAGCCTCCTCTACTGCCTCCCTCTTCTACTTGGAAGAAGCCTTGTGATTTTATTGGATTCACCTGGATAAATCCAGGATCCTCTCCCCACCTCAAAGTCCTCAGCTTAATCACATCTTCAAAGTCTCTTTTGCCATGCAAAGTAACATATTTGCATTTCCAAGGATTAGGGTGTGGACTTCTGGGGGTGGAGGAGTTCGTACTCTATCTTCCACAATAAGTAAATGCTGGGCTAATTGGCAGGGACTGTAAGTGCTGGGGCTTTGAGAGAGAGGCTGTTGGGGGTTGGAGCACTGAGGAAATCTCCCAGGGCAGAGGGACCAGAGGCCGCAAGTGGCTAGATGGGAAGTAACAGAGTGTCTAAAAAGACAGTGCACTTGATAGGTGTGGGGCAGGGGGTTGAGGAGATCACTCTTTATAGCAGGGGCCATCCTCTGTGCCTCTTCTGCTGGGAATGGCACCCGCCTTGAATTTACCGCCTGTATGGCTGACTGTGTTCATTCCCCTGACAGTTGTGTCTGGGAATCATGAAATCTCAAATATGAGATGTTCCTCCTCTAGCAACTTCCAGTTTGTGTTCTTCAATGTTACTATGTGTTCATATGAGCTCCAGAGAAAGGGAAGTTATTGAGCGAACTGGTGAAACTCCAGGAGAGATGGGAAACGGATTGCTTTCCATCACATAACTCCAGGCCTTGACAGGTTGTTGTTGCTGTTCTTTAGTCACCAAGTCATGTCCAACTCTTGGCGACGCTATGAACTGTAGCCCTCCAGGTTCTTCTGGGCATGAGATTTCCCAGCAAGAATACTGGACTGAGTTGCCATTTCCTTTTCCAGGACATCTTCCCAACCCAGGGATTGTCTCCTGCATTGGCAGGCAGATTCTTTACCACCGAGCCACCTGGGAAGCTTAAGATGCAGTTAAATCCTGAAGTTGGTGCTTGAATGTTGAGTGCGTGCCTTAGATTCCTTTGCCAAAAACTAAGGAAGGCTTTTAATTAAGTGAAGATTGGATTAAAGCCCACCTGAAAAAAAGCCCCTTCATTTTTTTAAACCTTATCCAGTGTTTAACGATGCATGCAGGCTGGGCAAGCAAAAGGGAATTGTTAACACAAGGAAGGGCCACACGAGCCCAGGGACTTTTTACCACCTGGGCTTGGAGAAACTTTCTAATGTGTCTCTGCTCCCAAGACATTTTGACCATTATTTAGGCATCAGACTTATGGAGCTTTAATATAGGCTTCCCTGGTGCCATTAGAGACTAGAACCAAGGACACAACCTTAGTGGATTTCAGGCTAGACAAGAAATGAAAAAGGTATTGTATCCATGGGATTTTCTTGGCTTCTTGGAAAATGAGAAAGCCTGGCTTACTTTTCTGTAGCATGGAGGTGACTTGCCCTCAGGGGCTCCTTTTAATCCTTTTTAATCTCTTAATCATTTATGGGAAAGGATCAAATAACAAACTTAATTAAAAATTTTAGTAAATTTCAGAAGTCAAAAATCAATAAATTCTATCAATACTTTCTCAAACCTCAGTGTAAAACCTGGAACTAAATAAGTGAAGCATAGTTTTGAAAGTTAATTTAAAATTTAAAGTACTTTTCTATGTTACTTTTCAAAGTGAAAATCAAAACAAAAATTATAGACCATTTTAAATATGAGATCTTTACATCTCATAAACAGGACAATAGTTAAAGATGAACTCAGAGAACAAATCAAGAGCATTATAATTCACTTAAAAGCTCAACAAATATCAGGGCTTCCCTGATGGCTCAGTTAGTAAAGAATCTGCTTGCAATGCAAGAGACCCTGGTTTAATTTCTGGGTCAGGAAGATCTACTGGAGAAAGGGATAGGCTACCCACTCCAGTATTCTCAGGCTTCCCTCATGGCTCAGCTGGTGAAGAATCCACCTGCAACGTGGGAGACCTGGGTTTGATGCCTGGGATTGGGAAGTTCCCATGGAGAAGGGAAAGACGACCACTCCAGTATACTGGCCTGGAGAATTCCATGGACTGTAGAGTGGAAAAGCTGGCTTAAAGTTCAACATTCAGAAAACAAAGATCATGGCATCTGGTCCCATCACTTCATGGCAAATAGATTGGGAAACAGTGGAAACAGTGTCAGACTTTATTTTTCTGGGCTCCAAAATCACTACAGATGGTGACTGCAGCCCTGAAATTAAAAGACGCTTACTCCTTGGAAGGAAAGTTATGACCAACCTAGATAGCATATTCAAAAGCAGAGACATTACTTTGCCAACAAAGGTTCGTCTAGTCGAGGCTATGGTTTTTCCTGTGGTCATATATGGATGTGAGAGCCGGACTGTGAAGAAGGCTGAGCACCAAAGAATTGATGCTTTTGAAGTGTGGTGTTGGAGAAGACTCTTGCGAGTCCCTTGGACTGCAAGAGGATCCAACCAGCCCATTCTGAAGGAGATCAGCCCTGGGATTTCTTTGGAAGGACTGATGCTAAAGCTGAAACTCCAGTACTTTGGCCACCTCATGAGAAGAGTTGACTCATTGGAGAAGACTCAAATGCTGGGAGGGATTGGGGGCAGGAGGAGAAGGGGACGACAGAGGATGAGATGGCTGGATGGCATCACTGACTCGGTGGATGTGAGTCTGAGTGAACTCTGGGAGGTGGTGATGGACAGGGAGGCCTGGCATGCTGCGATTCTTGGGGTCGCAAAGAGTCGGACACGACTGAGCGACTGATTTGATCTGATCTGAGAGATTTTCACTTCACTTTCAACAAATATTTATTGAGGGCTTATAATGTTCTACAGAATTTTCTAAGCTCCAAGGATACATGTAACTTTTCTCAGAGTGTTACATGCTGTAGGATGACCTAAACAAAAACAGAAAAATAATAAATATATCGTAGCTACTGGTAAGTTATATGAATTAAAAAAAATTAAGTTGAATAATCAGGTGACAGAGAGTAATCTGAGGAAGGAGTGTAATTTTGGGTATGGTGGGTTCTGTGACCCCATGGACTGTAGCCTACCAGGCTCCTCCATCCATGGGATGTTGTAGGCAAGAGTACTGGAGTGGGTTGCCATTTCCTTCTCCAGGTGATCTTCCCAACTCAGGAATAGAACCCTGGTCCCCCGCATTGTGGGCAGACGCTTTAACCTCTGAGCTACCAGGGAAGCCTTACAATAATAAAGTTTTCTCTGAGATAATTCATCAGAGTTCTAAAGGAAGAGAGGGAATCAAGCATGCAGACTTTAAGTGCAAAAACCCTGAGAAAGTTGGGAGTAAAACAAGCAATGGGTTAGTTTACAAGAGCAGAGGCATGATAAGGGTCAGATCCTGAGCACCTCAGACTGACAGGGAACCAGAGAGCTGACAACAAGCGCAAAAGACAAGAGGATTTAACTTTTCATTTAACAAATATTTACTGAATGCTGCCTCATGCCAGGCATACTGTTCAGTGGGTATCAGATTCAGCAATTAATGAAATAGCCATATTCCTATATAGGTGGAACTTAAATTGTTTACAAAGAATGGAATATACATAATAAGTTAGCTAAATAAAATATACGTTATGATAGTAGGTAATAAGTAGTAAAGAAGTAAAAGAAAGAGGCAAAGAGGGTTAGGGTGGGCTGGCAGGTGAGGGACAATATCAGAAAAGATAGCCAGGATAGGTGATATTTGAATAAATATCTGGAGGAGTTAGGGCCGGAGAAGGCAATGGCACCCCACTCCAGTACTCTTGCCTGGAAAATCCCATGGATGGAGGGGCCTGGTGGGCTGCAGTCCATGGGGTCGCTAGGAGTCGGACACGACTGAGCGACTTCACTTTATTTTTTCACTTTCATGCATTGGAGAAGGAAATGGCAACCTACTCCAGTGTTCTTGCCTGGAGAATCCCAGGAACGGGGGAGCCTCGTGGGCTGCTGTCTCTGGGGTCGCACAGAGTCAGACACAACTGAAGCGACTTAGTAGCAGCAACAGCAGCAGCAGCAGGAGTTAGGGCCACGGGTTAAGAGCATTCTGCAGAAGTACCAGCAGGTGCAAACACTTGAGGGGATTGTTGTTGATGGACACAAAATGAGGAATCAGAAGAAGGCTAGTGCGAGGGAGAAGTAGGATGTGAGACTAGGTGGTAGTGAGACTATTGGTGAGGGGAGAGGAAGTGCAGATGAACTTGAGCCTTGTAAGCCCTTGCGATGTCCCAGGTCTCTTCTCTGTGAGATGGGGACTCAATGGAGTATTCTATACCAAAGGGAGACATGGTCTGATGTACCTTTGCAGCTAACGCTGAGCTACTGTGCTGAGTTCAGACTGAATGGGAGCAAGAGTCATAATTCTGTGTGCTTCTGAAGAAATAATAGTCAAATGGGTAAGAGGGGATGATTTTTCCAACTAAAGAATCCCACTTAACTGACTGCCCACCGGTAGAATTGGCTTCCCTGATAACCTTTAAAGTAATAGTCAACAGCTTGTCACCAGCATTTCCAACAGATGCTAGGGATGTTGATGCTGAAAATTTCTATATAGAATAAGCCTTTACCTCCTATGACATCCCATATTCCTTCCAATACTAAGTATCTCCGATTCTAGAGCATGTATCACCTAAATCTCCCCCCACCCCCCATTAGAATATGAGGTCTGTGAATGCAAGGGTCTTCTCTGCATCTCCAAGTAAAAAGTTGGATTAGATGGTATCTGATGATCTTTCCAGGTCTGCCAGTCTGTGATCCCCTTGTAAACTGTGAGCCCTTATTCTTAAGGGTTTTGCAGGCTATGAAGTGAATGAAGGGGTGCTGTTGGGAAGGAAGACAGGGATGAGTAAGGACAAACCTGAGTCAAGGAGAAGAGAACAGGGAACTCCTGGGGCAGGGGACTAGGGCACTCTCTGAAAATAAATGTGAATATCTCCTTGAGATGCAGAGTATTCTAATTCCAATAAGGGTGTGTCACTAGACGCTGAGTGTACCCCGAGCATGCTATCATTGCTTCATTTGAGCCAGCCTGGTCACAAACTGTTCACAGGTGTCTGAGGTTCTCATGGGAAAAACAGCATCAGTCCTTTTAAGTGTATTGAAAATATATTTTTTATCTTGATGAAGTGTACAAATGAGAACATTTCTTTAAACAAAGAGATCCCCTGAGGCTCAGCATTACTATGCACCCCCAGACACCCAGAAGGCAGTGACCTCTTTTGCCCCTGAGGTTTAGCAGAACAGCTGACAGGTTGGCTGACAGGGCCTAGATTTGCTACCAGATAAGCCAATGAGATATGTGTCATACTTACTGAATACAGAATCAAATATATTGATATAAAAAAAGATGCACATTAGATAACTTTAATAATTTTATTTTTATTTTATTTATTTATTTTATTTAATTTTATTCTGCATTTAGTTTATTTCAGGGAAAAGAAGAATGTTTTCAATATTGAGAAGCATGCATACATGGGTATCTTCCATGCTATTTTCTTTTTTTGTAAGGTGTCTTCATTGCAAACTAAAAGTAGAGTTCAGCTTCCTGGAGACCTGGCGGGGGCGAGGGGAGGAAATATAACAAATATTACTTATTAGTTAAGAGGCTCCTGTCATGTATTATCACAATTATTTTTTATATTGATGATACTGTTGTTACATTCAAGGTAGATGAAGGCTGAGGCTCAGAGTGGGTCAGGACCATAATCATATGGTTAGTAGGGGACGGACAGACAGACCTGAACCCAAGTCTATACTCTGAATTCAGATGTAAGTGACATAGTAGGGCATACTCTAAAAGGAAAGAATAATTGCCTTTCAAACTCAAATGCTAGAATAGTCACAGTTTTAATCCAGAGAACCATGTTTTAAATAAACATAATCGATATTTCCTGGCAGAGGATCTCAGTGTCACAAGAAGAGACTGAAAAAATAGAGAAAAATGAACCCAAGTTTTAGGGTTTTCAGCTACTGGGACTCTATGTTCTTTCTCCAGACACTGGTGTGGGCTCCTTCCCCTGTGGATTTTTCACCCATGTGAACCCATGAAGGGTTAGAGTGTGGACTGTACCCTGAAGTACCCAGTCAGTTATCCTCCCATCTAATAGTACAAAGAGCAGTCACCTTATTCCAAGAGTCATTTCACTGTTTAAAACCAGGAGTTCCTGCGGGGCCCATTGAAGATCTTGAAACCCATCTTGGTGGGCAACAAGTTGCTCCTCACCATACTCCCAGATCTGCTCAGCCAGCCTGCCAGGCGATGGGTCATGCAGGTGGCAGTATTGCAGGCTCTCTTCTGGATGCTGATTTGCAGGATAGAGGAAAAGAAAAGGACTATTAATGAGAGTGGGTGCTGCCCCTCAGAATCGTCATGGAAAATTACTGCTCTGAGAGGCACCAATAAACCTTAAGTATTTCTGCTAGAAATGATCATGACAGCAGAATATCACAGGCCATTAGAGAAAGGGCCACAATCACTCCCCATCGACATTTTTAGGGGTGTCAGAAAACCCAAAGGTGGCTCCAGGATATGCCTTTCTGGGCAGGACAGGAGGGAGAGGTTGCCCTGTGCTGGGTGGGACAAGGCATCTAACCGGGAGCCCTCGGTCTTGTGGGCCTTCTCCGACTCCTGGGCCCTCATCTGCTCGTAGTCATTCACCATCGCAGCCAGTAGGAGGCGCGATTCCTCCTCATCCACGGTAGCAGGATCAAAACGCCCATCAAAGACAGACCTAGGGAGGGGAAGGAGAAGGCAATGGCAACCCACTCCAGTACTCTTGCCTGGAAAATCCCATGGATGGAGGAGCCTGGAAGGCTGCAGTCCATGGGGTCGCTGAGGGTCAGACACGACTGAGCTACTTCGCTTTCACTTTTCACTTTCATGCGTTGGACAAGGAAATGGCAACCCACTCCAGTGTTGTTGCCTGGAGAATCCCAGGGACGGGGGTAGCCTGGTGGGCTGCCGTCTATGGGGTGGCACAGAGTCGGACACGACTGAAGCTACTTAGCAGCAACAGCAGGGAGGGGAAGCAAGCTCTGAGCCCCGCCGCCCGATACCCCCACATCCAGGATAAGCAGCTAGGTTTCCTGGCTTCTGCGACTTCCCCTGAGGATGTGACTGCCCCATCTCTCAATGGAGAGGGCAAGAGGCCAGTAATCATCCAAAACTGCTGCTTCTCCAGAATTTAGGCTCTGGTGTGACGTCAAAGAAGTGGTTTGCTCCAAACCTCTAGTAGATTATCTAGGCTTGGGAAAACTGATGGTTAGATTTTCAGGAATTTTATGAATTGAGTGTTAAATACAGCCATTATTAAAAATTAAATGATAATGATAGTTTAAATCTGAAAATGGTTTCAGTTTAGTGTATTCTAAATGAAGATGAGAAATTAGATGTATAGGCCCCACACATCTAAATAACAAATTTGTTGGCAAAATAATTAGTAGATTAGGATGTGATCCATTTCTCAAATTATGGTTAAATTAATAGATTTCCTAAAGATACAAATATTTGATCAAAATAAATAAGTTATATGAAGTTTACAATAACAGTCTAACGTATATGTCTTATGTCTATTTGTAACTGCGTGCTACATATCTTTGCCTCATAAAAATGATAAATTTATATATAGTTTACATTCATACATTACCAACCCCTCCATGAAAGTCAGATACAGCATGGTACAACTGGGAACACAGAATTTTATGAAGCAGGGGCCAGGGGAGGTGAGAGAATCCTAGCAGGGCTGTCTTACCTGAATGGTGCTGCATGAAACATGCCTGCCTGGTACAAGACCAGGATGCTGAGGACCAAGAATGGGGGAACTTCCAGAACCCCATGACACCTCTCTGTAAGGGAAGAATAATGTCATCACCTGTGGCAGATCCAAATTCCTTGAGCCCACAGATCTGGGCTCTGCTCCTGCCTGTGCCTCTAATTCCCTTGCATCCTGGTTTCAGGTGGGTAATTTCACTTCCCCTCACCTCCTTGGTTAAGTGGACTTCTGGATGATCCAGTAAGCCTGTAGGATGCGTGGTTTAGAAAAAGAAACCTTCCAGGAGAACTGGGTGAGAAAATCTCTGAACATAGCCCCCTCCCCAGCACCCTACACACTCTCACATACAACCTGTTGGCCAGGACTCCTGGAAGACAGACTGGGTCGGTCTTTACCTGTCACCACACCTTTTCCCCTTGTACAACTCAAACTGTCATCCCAGTGCTGGGTTTTCCCTCATACCTGATTGGGGGAGGGAGTTAGAGATGATTTATCACTGTAGTTGGAATCCTTGAGAAACTAAAGAACCAAATTCTACCGGTCAGTCACTCCACACTTTTGCAAAGAGGACTCTGTAAGAAGCAAGCTGGGAGAGCCTCAAATTGGGACCCAGGACAAAAACTGGGGGAAAAGTTCCCAGAACCCACAACAGGGGGTTTCATTTAATGACTGTCTACCCTTCAGTCATTGTGCCTATTTCCCACCTGCCTGCACTGTCCTGGGTTCCAAACACATTTCCCCCAGTCCCTAGGCATGAGATGTGACCCGTGACAGCACTGGCTGCCCAAAGCTATTCCTGCATCAGGGTCAGCCTGCAGTACCCGGAAGCTCCAGCATCTCAAACTGACCATGAGCCGCGGGAAAGAGACTGGAGCCCGCTTGGGCACAATAAGAGTGAAGAAGAGAGTTTGCAAACTGAGACCATCCAGTGTTACCTGTGGAAGGAGTCTTGCTGAGTAACTCAGCTTGTGTGAAGACACCAGGACAGGAGTGGACAGAGCCATTCGGACAGGAAGAGATCCGCTAAGAAAAAGTACTGGAGAGACAGAGGGAAAGAAGGGGAGAGAAACAGAATCCCAGCTAAGCAGGAATCTCCGGGCTTACCTGACAGCCGGCACCAGGTGGCTGGGAGCAGAGGAAGGCGCAGCAGAGTAGCTTTGGCGGCGGGCGATGGCACTCTGGCAGAAGTGGTGGAGACACTTGAATGCCTCTGAAACCTCCCAGCATGAGCAGCTGCTTTTATTCCCGCTGCTCTGGGTCTAGGGGGGTTCCAGGAGCTCCGGGCAACCAATGAGGGGAAGGATGTGAGCCCCAGAAGGATTATGTCACCACTTGCGTCCAGAACATGGAGCATCCAGAAGTACCACCCCACTTGTATTTGCACTGAGGTCATTGATGGCGGGGGTGGGAGAGGGACACAGAGGGGGGTTGGTAAGGACAAATGAAAAACACAGGAAAAGTAAGTTGGAATTTGAGGACAATTTGACGTCACGGTTAACTTTACCTGTTTGCTTTCAAGGGTTTTGAACAGGCACGCGTCCCACTCCATCCCCGGCCGTGCTATCCTGTAGAATAGAATCCAGCATTACAGAGAACCCTGACTCCCCAAGATTTGACCATGGACCCCCGTCCAAGAGCACTTCAGGGTTAATGCGCAGCAGAGTTGATGATTCTGTGCCCAAGCAGGGAGTCGGATTCAGATGGCAGGAAGCCCGCACAGGAGAGAGGGCGTGTGGAGATAAAAGGATAGAAGTCCAGAAACTCTGTCAGATTTCAACTCTGTTCCAGCTATAAGTTTGCCAGGTGGTAGGACTGTGGGCTAGAAACTAGTGATGTCTCAACATACTTATCTCGGAAATGGGAATCATATTCCAGTCTTGAAGGAATGCTATCATTACTAACCATGTACCTGTTTTCCTCCCAGTTAGGGATCCATAAGAGCTTACCAAGGAAGTTCATAGGAGATTCCGTGGGATCACGATACACTTTCCCAATCCACACCCTCCGCAGCTACCTGGAGTCATGCTGGGTGGTCCTTCGTTGGGTAAGGAGGGGGTGGATGCCCCGCTGAGCCTGAGCACAGAAGTGCAAGGCTTACATGCCTCCCAGCTTCCAAGCGGACCTCTAGCCCCACGCCTCCTCCCCAACCATTCATCACCTAATGCTCACCCTCCTTCCCCAACCATTTGCCCAGCTGCCCCTTGCTTCCGGCTGCTGTTTGCCAAGATGTTCCAGTGACCCTGCACCCTCATCTACTGAGATTCAGTCCTCTGCTAGAAAGCCCGCCAAGCTTGATGGTGCTGAAGAGTCCTGAGGGAGTGTAATCCCGTGCTGGCTTCTGTTTACTCTTGCTGCTGCTGCTGCTAAGTCGCTCCAATCGTGTCCGACTCTATGCGACCCCAGAGACGGCAGCTCACCAGTCTCCCCCGTCCCTGGGATTCTCCAGGCAAGAATTCTGTTTATTCTTACACACCCACAAACTCAGTACTGACTCCAAACAGGTGCGCGTTTGGAGTCAGGCACTCACAAAATGACACCGGTGCACCGGGGCATCCAGGTGATGTTCACAGTCAGGCAGCAAGCGCACATCACACAGCAGCAGGATTATGTCCTGCGTCCATGACTCTGGAATAAACACGCTCTGTAAAACCCGATTGCCCAGCACCTCGACCCTCCTATACCCTGCTCAACAGGTTTCTGGATCTCTCTGTTGGAGCGACCGCTCTAAGTCTTCCAGGAAGGTCTGAGGTCCTGACTTGCTGTCCTCAGCAGGGAGAACGCAGAGAAAGACACTTCTCCCTGTACACAGGATCACTGGGTCTGAGCGCACAGCACATGATGCAAGCAGCCTGTAGAGACCCTCCAGCGCCGCAAGCATTGCAGCGGCATTGCAGAGCGGGGGAAAAACACAGATCCCAAGCAGCTTCTTTTCTCAGGGAGAACTGATACTAGCTGAAATGAGACATGAGTGACCGAGCCACAGGTTCACACCCAGACCTCAGTGTCAAGCTTCAGTGTTCCATTCGACACGTCTGCCTCGCGGCACATCTCTTCCCCTTCAGGTTGGTGCTCTCAAGGTTCAGGACATCCAACTTCCAAGATGCCCTTATTCCAATTTTCTGCTTCTTAAACCCAGGGGTGGCACTGATGCAAGGGAATAAAGTCTTGGGGCAGGGGAACTGGGTGTCTGAAACTAGCTCTCCTCTGGCAGGATTGCAGCAGTAGGGGCTTAACCAGTCGGAAGCGCGCGAGTGTGATTGGGCACACAGCTGGGAAAGGGAAGATGTGCAAGGCAGGGATTCAGGATGGCGGACCGCGGGCTCCTTCTATCCTGGTGTGTAGAAGCAGAAATCGTGGGCTGAGACCAAGACAGGGATTTGGGTGCTCGGCCGCAAGACCAAATTGACGACCGCGGCAATGCAGATGTTTGGCGGCATTTTTGGGGCTTGCCACTTAAGACTGACTCGCGACTTACCAGCAGAAGCAGGAGCCAAGGCTTTAAAACTTCAGTTGGAAAACCGTTTTGCCGAAATGACTTCCAAGACCCGAGGTTTCTGATCTGAAGTCATTTCTAAGTATGGGTGTCCTTGGATTGCCTTTTCCTATGGAGAGAACCATTGTCTTCACCGATGCAATGGTGATGCAAAGTTTAAGAAAGGTGGACTTCAAAAGCCAAATTTTTTTTTTTTTTTGACTTTTTTTTTTTTTTCTTTGTGGGAGGGAAATGGGAAGAAAGAAGGGGAGTGATGGTGGGGAGGAGTATATGTAATTTCTTAACCAATAGCTTTCTGTTTTTAATCACAAAGGACACTTAAAAAAAATCATGTTGAATTCATCCTATATTAGGAGGTTTGTTCTCGAAATGAAAAGTTCAGGAAACAAAAAGTCCAGTTTGGGTGTCCTCATCTTGGAGGGAAAGCTGTGAGTTTTTCATAATTGAGTAGAGTTAGTATAGTAACCGGGGAAGGCAATGGCACCCCACCCCAGTACTTTTGCCTGGAAAATCCCATGGACAGAGGAGCCTCGTAGGCTCCAGTCCGTGGGGTCGCTAAGAGTCGGACACGACTGAGCGACTTCACTTTGACTTTTCACTTTCATGCATTGGAGAAGGAAATGGCAACCCACTCCAGTGTTCTTGCCTGGAGAATCCCAGGGACAGGGGAGCCTGGTGAGCTTCCGTCTATGGGGTCGCACAGAGTCGGACACGACTGAAGCGACTTAGCAGCAGCAGCAGCAGTATAGTAACACTATTCTCAATGTTACCATTGGGTTTTTCATATATAGTTTTAATTATGTAGAGGCACTTTCCTTCTTTTCCTAGCTGAAAGTTTTTTTATCATGAAAGGGTGTTCAGGTTTTCCAGATGCATTTTCTGTATCATTGAAGATAATCATGTGCACTTTATTCCAATCATTCTTTTACAGTGGAGTAACTAATTCATCAATTTTCATATTTCAAATAATTCTTGCATTCCAGAAATTAATCTCATTTGGTTATGTTATAGAGTTTTTTTAATGTGCTGCTGAATTCAATTTCTGGTATATTGTTGAGGATTTCTATATCCATGATCATAAGGGATATTGGATGGTAGGGTTTTTGTTCTGTTTTGTTCTTTTCATTGCAGAATAAATGGTATCAGGATAATGTTGGCCTTGTAGGATAGGTTAGGATGTGATTCTTTTTCTTTCAGTTTTTGGAAATTTTTGAGTAGCAATTGATATTTATTTTCTTCAAGTGTTTGTAGTATTTACCAGTGAAGCCATCAGATTACAGTTTTTTCACTGTATTCACATTATTTTTTATTACTATAAAATTGGTGGTAATTAATGTCTGCAGTATTGTTTCTGATTTAGTAATTTAGTCTTCTTTTTTTCCCCTTAGTTCCTCTAGCTAAAACATTGTTAATTTTGTCAGTGTTTTTGAAGAACCAGTTTTGGATTCACTGGTTTTCTCCACTGTTTATCTCCACTGTTTACCTCCCTTTCTTTATCTCTGCTGTAATGTAATATTTCATTCCTTCTGATATTTTTGAGTTCAGTTGTTCTTTGTTTTCTAGTTTCTTAAGTTGCAAAGGTAGGTTGTTGATTTCAAATCTTTCTTGATTGTTAACATAAGCATTTGAAGCTGTAATTTTCTCCCTTAGCACTACCTTCACAGCATTGCATAAGTTTTGGTGTATTGAATTTTCATTTTAATTCATCTGTAAGCATTTTCTGACTTTGCTAATTTCTTTGATCCATTGCTTGTTTCAAAGTGTGGCTTCATTTCTACAAGTTCTGATATTTTTCTGTTACTGATTTCTAACTTTATCCTGTTGTGACTGCTGAAGGTACTTTTTACAATATCTTTTTAGTCTCCTGTACAATGTCACGAACCTCATTCCATAGTTCATCAGGAACTCTATCTATCAGATCTAGGCCCTTAAATCTATTTCTCACTTCCACTGTATAATCATAAGGGATTTGATTTAGGTCATACCTGAATCGTCTAGTGGTTTTCCCTACTTTCTTCAATTTCAGTCTGAATTTGGCAATAAGGAGTTCATGGTCCGAGCCACAGTCAGCTCCTGGTCTTGTTTTTGCTGATTGTATAGAGCTTCTCCATCTTTGGCTGCAAAGAATATAATCGATCCGATTTCGGTGTTGACCATCTGGTGATGTCCATGTATAGAGTCTTCTCTTGTGTTGTTGGAAGAGGGTATTTGCTATGAGCAGTGCATTTTCTTGGCAAAACTCTGTTAGTCTTTGCCCTGCTTCATTCCGTATTCCAAGGCCAAATTTGCCTGTAACTCCAGGTGTTTCTTGACTTCCTACTTTTGCATTCCAGTCCCCTATAACGAAAAGGACATCTTTTTTGGGTGTTAGTTCTAAAAGGTCTTGTAGGTCTTCATAGAACTGTTCAACTTCAGCTTCTTCAGCGTTACTGGTTGGGGCATAGACTTGGATTACTGTGACATTGAATGCTTTGCCTTGGAAACGAACAGAGATCATTCTGTCGTTTTTGAGATTGCATCCAAGTACTGCATTTCGGACTCTTTTGTTGACCATGATGGCCACTCCATTTCTTCTGCGGGATTCCTGCCCACAGTAGTAGATATAATGGTCCTCTGAGTTAAATTCACCCATTCCAGTCCATTTTAGTTCGCTAATTCCTAGAATGTCAACATTCACTCTTGCCATCTCTTGTTTGACCACTTCCAATTTGCCTTGATTCATGGACCTGACATTCCAGGTTCCTATGCAATATTGTTCTTTACAGCATCGGACTTTGCTTCTATCACCAGACACATCTACAGCTGGGTATTCTTTCTGCTTTGGTTCCATCCCTTCATTCTTTCTGGAGTTATTTCTCCACTGATCTCCGGTAGCTTATTGGGCCCCTACTGACCTGGGGAGTTTCTCTTTCAGTATCCTAACATTTTGCCTTTTCATACTGTTCATGGGGTTTTCAAGGCAAGAATACTGAAGTGGTTTGCCATTCCCTTCTCCAGCGGACCACACACTGTCAGATCTCTCCACCATGACCTGCCCATCCTGGGTTGCCCCACGGGCATGGCTTAATTTCATTGAGTTAGACAAGGCTGTGGTCCTGGTGTGATTAGATTGACTAGATTTCTGTGAGTATGGTTTCAGTGTATTTGCCCTCTGATGCCCTCTTGCAAGACCTACCGTCTTACTTGGGTTTCTCTTACCTTGGGCATGGGGTATCTCTCCCCGGCTGCTCCAGCAAAGCACAGCCATCGCACCTTACCTTGGATGAGGGGTATCTCCTCACCGCCGCCCTTCCTGACCTCGATCGTGGGGTAGCTCTTCTCATGGGGAAGATGGTAGACCATCCCCATGGAAAAGAAATGCAAAAAAGCAAAATGGCTGTCTGGGGAGGCCTTGCAAATAGCTGCGAAAAGAAGAGAAGCGAAAAGCAAAGGAGAAAAGGAAAGATATAAACATCTGAATGCAGAGTTCCAAAGGATAGCAAGAGATAAGAAAGCCTTCTTCAGCGATCAATGCAAAGAAATAGAGGAAAACAACAGAATGGGAAAGACTAAGGATCTATTCAAGAAAATCAGAGATACCAAAGGAACATTTCATGCAAAAATGGGCACGATAAAGGACAGATATG
Source organism: Tragelaphus eurycerus (assembly GCA_935064755.1). NCBI lineage: Eukaryota > Metazoa > Chordata > Mammalia > Artiodactyla > Bovidae > Tragelaphus > Tragelaphus eurycerus. Next base: position 17,141,683 of record CAKXYN010000028.1, on the reverse strand, counting down.
GTATGGGCCTAACGGAAGCAGAAGATATTAAGAAGAGGTGGCAAGAATACACAGAAGAACTGTACAAAAAAGATCTTCACGACCCAGATAATCATGATGGTGTGATCACTGACCTAGAGCCAGACATCCTGGAATGTGAAGTCAAGTGGGCCTTAGAAAGCATCACTACGAACAAAGCTAGTGGAGGTGATGGAATTCCAGTGGAGCTATTCCAAATCCTGAAAGATGATGCTGTGAAAGTGCTACACTCAATATGCCAGCAAATTTGGAAAACTCAGCAGTGGCCACAAGATTGGAAAAGGTCAGTTTTCATCCCAATCCCAAAGAAAGGCAATGCCAAAGAATGCTCAAACTACCGCACAATTGCACTCATCTCACACGCTAGTAAAGTAATGCTCAAAATTCTCCAAGTCAGGTTTCAGCAATATGTGAACTGTGAACTTCCTGATGTTCAAGCTGGATTTAGAAAAGGCAGAGGAACCAGAGATCAAATTGCCAACATCTGCTGGATCATGGAAAAAGCAAGAGAGTTCCAGAAAAACATCTATTTCTGCTTTATTGACTATGCCAAAGCCTTTGACTGTGTAGATCACAATAAACTGTGGAAAATTCTGAGAGAGATGGGAATACCAGACCACCTGATCTGCCTCTTGAGAAATCTGTATGCAGGTCAGGAAGCAACAGTTAGAACTGGTCATGGAACAACAGACTGGTTCCAAATAGGAAAAGGAGTACATCAAGGCTGTATATTGTCACCATGTTTATTTAACTTCTATGCAGAGTACATCATGAGAAATGCTGGACTGGAAGAAACACAAGCTGGAATCAAGATTGCCGGGAGAAATATCAATAACCTCAGATATGCAGATGATACCACCCTTATGGCAGAAAGTGAAGAGGAACTCAAAAGCCTCTTGATGAAAGTGAAAGTGGAGAGTGAAAAGGTTGGCTTAAAGCTCAACATTCAGAAAACGAAGATCATGGCATCTGGTCCCATCACTACATGGGAAATAGATGGAGAAACAGTGGAAACAGTGTCAGACTTTCTTTTTCTGGGCTCCAAAATCACTGCAGATGGTGACTGCAGCCCTGAAATTAAAAGACGCTTACTCCTTGGAAGGAAAGTTATGACCAACCTAGATAGCATATTCAAAAGCAGAGACATCACTTTGCCAACAAAGGTTCTCCTAGTCAAGGCTATGGTCTTTCCAGTGGTCATGTATGGATGTGAGAGCTGGACTGTGAAGAAGGCTGAGCGCCGAAGAATTGATGCTTTTGAACTGTGGTGTTGGAGAAGACTCTTGAGAGTCCCTTGGACTGCAAGGAGATCCAACGAGTCCATTCTGAAGGAGATCAGCCCTGGGATTTCTTTGGAAGGAATGATGCTAAAGCTGAACCTCCAGTATTTTGGCCACCTCATGTGAAGAGTTGACAAATTGGAGAAGACTCTGATGCTGGGAGGGATTGAGGGCAGGAGGAGAAGGGGACGACAGAGGATGAGATGGCTGGATGGCATCACCGACTCGATGGACGTGAGTGAGTGACCTCTGGGAGTTGGTGATGGACAGGGAGGCCTGGCATGCTGCGATTCTTGGGGTCTCAAAGAGTCGGACAGGACTGACTGAACTGAACTAACTTACGCTGTTGGTGGGAATGCAAACTAACACAGCCATTAGGGAGAACAGTGTGGAGATTCCTTTAAAAACTGGAAATAGAACTGCCTTATGACCCAGAAATCCCACTGCTGGGCATACACACCTAGGAAACCAGAATTGAAAGAGACACATGTACCCCAATGTTCATCATAGCACTGTTTATAATAGCCAGGACATGGAAGCAACCTATATGTCCATCAGCAGATGAATGGATACGAAAGCTGTGGTACATACACACAATGGAGTATTACTCAGCCATTTAAAAGAATACATTTGAATCAGTTCTAATGAGGTGGATGAAACTGAAGCCTATTTTACAGAGTGAAGTAAGCCAGAAAGAAAACACCAATAAAGTATACTAACGCATATATATGGAATTTAGAAAGATGGTAACGATAAACCTGTATGCAAGACAGCAGAAGAAACACATGTATACAACAGTCTTTTGGACTCTGTGGGAAAGGGAGAGGATGGGACGATTTGGGGGAATGGCACTGAAACATGTTCAATATTATATAAGAAACGAATCACCAGTCCAAGTTCGATACAGGATGCTTGGGGCTGGTGAACTGGGATGACCCGGAGGGATGGTACAGGGAAGGAGGTGGGAGGGAGGTTCAGGATGAGGAACACGTGTACGCCCGTGGCGGATTCATGTTGATGTGTGGCAGAACCAATACAATATTGTAAAGTAATTAGCCTCCAATTAAAATAAATAAATTTAAATTAAAAAAAAAAAGAAATCACAGAAGCTTCCTGCAGGAAGCTGACCTTGACTAATAGATGAAGGAAAAGAAAGATATCTTGTGAATGTGCTGACATTTCAGAGTTAGTTTCCTAAACTGGCTATGCATCAGAATCACCTGGGGAGTGTAGAGACTATTTAGATTCCTAGAGATTCAGATTCATTAGAGTGGGACCTCTGAATAGAAATATATGCCTTTAACAATACCCAGATCAGATCAGTCGCTCAGTCGTGTCCGACTCTTTGCGACCCCATGAATCGCAGCACGCCAGGCCTCCCTGTCCATCACCAGCTCCCGGAGGTCACTCAGACTCGCATCCATCGAGTCAGTGATGCCATCCAGCCATCTCATCCTCTGTTGTCCCTTTCTCCTCCTGCCCTCAATCCCTCCCAGCATGAGAGTCTTCTCCAATGAGTCAACTCTTCGCATGAGGTGGCCAAAGTACTGGAGTTTCAGCTTTAGCATCATTACTTCTAAAGAAATTCCAGGATTGATCTCCTTCAGAATGGACTGGTTGGATCTTCTTGCAGTCCAAGGGACTCTCAAGAGTCTTCTCCAACACCACACTTCAAAAGCATCAATTCTTCGGCGCTCAGCCTTCTTCACAGTCCAGCTCTCACATCCATACATGACCACAGGAAAGACCATAGCCTTGACTAGGCGAACCTTTGTTGGTAAAGTAATGTCTCTGCTTTTGAATATGCTATCTAGGTTGGTCATAACTTTCCTTCCAAGGAGCAAGCGTCTTTTAATTTCATGGCTGCAGTCACCATCTGCAGTGATTTTGGAGCCCAGAAAAACAAAGTCTGAAACTGTTTCCACTGTTTCCCCATCTATTTCCCATGCAGTGATGGGACCAGATGCCATGATCTTCGTTTTCTGAATGTTGAGCTTTAAGCCAACCTTTTCACTCTCCACTTTCACTCTCATCAAGAGGCTTTTTAGCCCCTCTTCACTTTCTGCCATAAGAGTGGTGTTATCTGCATATCTGAGGTTATTGATATTTCTCCCGGCAATCTTGATTCCAACTTGTGTTTCTTCCAGTCCAGCCAGATGACACTAATATAATAATTCTTTAGACTTCTTGGAAATTTTAGCAATTTTAGGGCAAAATTTAGGACTTTTTTTTTTAACTCAAATGTTTGCATTTGAAAAATGTTTTGATGTCCCTTTTCTCATCCGATTTTTTCCCTTGGCTTTCTTTTTTTGTGGGTGGAATACCTACTAGGTGATGTCTGTTCTTTAGTAGAAGCCAAGATTCTGATACATTCTTTTGCAATTATCATAACAAGTTATTGTAATAACCTTTTAACTGAACCAGATGAAGTTCTATTTCCATGTTTTCATTAGAATTAAAAATGGAATAAGACTCCTAAAGCATATGCTTATGAGGTACTTGATATTTTAATATTTGTATTTCTTTTAAATGTCAACATGAATTGCCATTGAACAGGGCAAGAGATATTTGGTTGATATTTCCTTTTTAGTGCAGAAATCACTGCTTCCTAGATCAGCTTTCTTTTTTTCAATGTGTGCTAAAACTTTGAAAACTGGATGGATAGTACAATGACTTACCAAAAGGATTTCTCCCAAAACAGATCTGTTACTCTGGCATTTTTCAGAACCTCCTAGAAATATCTACAAGGCTTTTAGCTCATGTCTTCCCCAAATCTATAGTGCTCTAAGCAGGGTTCCCAAAAACTGTGTTGAGAATTTTCATATTGGTCTTCTTATATTCTTCAAATTTACTAGAAATTCACTTATTCAAGAGGGTTTGGAACATATACTATACTCTAAGAACTAGATACAAGAGTGAACAGGCAGATATCATTCTTGCTTTAATGGAGCTTACAGTCCGATATGAAACAGATAATTATATGGGTTATAATCATATCAAGCAAAAGGAGGAATTCACTTTTTCAACAACGTCCCACTTATTCTACCTCATCACCATAGGAATTGGTTCTCCATCTTCCTGGAGAGAGAGCAGAAAAGATTTCATAGTAGTATTTTGGCCAGTGAAAATTCCTGAGACAACAATAAAAGGAACAACTCATCACAGATTGACCACAAGACAAACTGGAAAAAGGAAAAACCAACCCTTCTCTATCCCATGCTCTTTGCTCTGCCCTTGGACTCCTTAGGGAGCTCATTCTTCACATTTTCATTTTAAATGGAAGTTTGCTGTGATGGCATTTATTGGTGCTAAAGAGAAGCTGGGCATTGATTGCTTAAGCCTGTTTAACTACTGGTTGAAGACAACTGGCCCTGGGCTGATGGGTTCCCAATGGGCCTTTAAGATCCTCCAGGCATTTTATGCCAATGGGTGACTTTGATCTGGACATTTGAAAGCTGAGCAAAAACATCAGCTCAAAAAACTAATTACTTATTTGCCAAAAATGAAACACGACTTCTTCTCATGTCCTCAGAACCCTATTATCCAGGGACACATTCCTCCCAAGGTTGCAGCCCGGATCACCAAGCCCTTGCCACATCACAGACTTTGTCTTTCTTCACTATGACTACACTCTTGAAAGAAACTACAAAACGCCCACTCATCAGGTATTCTTAGACTGAAGACTTTCCTTAAACCAGACAAAGCTAAGAAGAAACCAAGAAAATAGCCTCAGGATAACCTGAAATAGGCATCATAACATTTCATTACTGCCATCCTGACCATTACTGAATTCTTATTCAATGTCTGTAGGCTCTTCATTCACACCCAGATCTAATTTGTGTGGCTAATCTCTGTTTTTCCCCTGAGCAGGTTAGTTAAAGTTGTTGTTGTAAAAGACCATGAAATTGCTGATCATTACTCATAAATGTTCACTTGGTATCTATTTACTCTCTACTTACGCACAAATCAGACAAGGGTTGTTTCTGTTCACCAGTACAGATTAATGCAGTAAATGTTCAAAAAGAGGCTTTTCATAATTCTTGATAAATATATAAGAAATATATAACATGTATAAATATATAAAATGTACATTTTATAAAGTAAATATATACAATAAATTTATAGGTTTGCACTCAGTGTTTGCAGATAGGCCTGTTGATCCTATACTCTTCTACTAAGCATGGTTTTTGCTGTTTTGTTTTTCTTTTGTTGTGTATTTTACCACACACCAAATGAAAATGAGAGTGGGCAGACTGTTGCAAAAGACAGTTTCAGTGAAACCAGCAAGATGTGATAGTCGACAACCTGATGAACAGAAATGAAATAAAATACCTCTCAGTTCAGTTCAGTTCACTCACTCAGTCATGTCCGACTCTCTGCGACCCCAGGAACCACGGCATTCCAGGCCTCCCTGTCCATCACCAACTCCTGGAGTTTACCCAAACTCATGTCCATTGACTCAGTGATGCCATCCAACCATCTCATCCTCTATTGTCCCCTTCTCCTCCTGCCTTCAATCTTTCCTAACATCAGGTCTTTTCAAATGAGTCAACTCTCTGCATCAGGTAACAAAAATATTGGAGTTTCAGCTTCAACATCAGTCCTTCCAATGAATACCCAGGACTGATTTCCTTTAGGATGGACTGGCTGGATCTCCTTGCAGTCCAAGGGACTTTCAACAGTCTTCTCCAACACCACAGTTCAAAAGCATCAATTCTTCAGCACTCAGCTTTCTTTATAGTCCAACTCTAACATCCATACATGACCACTGGAAAAACCAGAGCCTTAACTAGATGGACCTTTGTTGGCAAAGTAATATCTCTGCTTTTTAATATGCTGTCTAAGTTGGTCATAGGTTTTGTTCCAAGGAGCAACTGCCTTTTGATTTCATGGCTGTAGTCACCATCTGCAGTGATTTTGGAGCTCCAAAAAACAAAGTCAGCCACTATTTCCACTGTTTCCCCATCTATTTGCCATGAAGTGATGGGACCAGATGCCATGATCTTAATCTTCTGAATGTGGAGCTTTAAGCCAATTTTTTCACTCTCCTCTTTGACTTTCATCAAGAGGTTCTTTAGTTCTTCTTCATTTTCTGCCATAAGGGTGGTATCATCTACATATCTGAGGTTATTGATATTTCTCCCAGCAATCTTGATTTCAGTTTGTGCTTCCTCCAGCCCAGCATTTCTCATGATGTACTCTGCATATAAGTTAAGTAAGCAGGGTGACAATATAAAGCCTTGACATACTCCTTTTCCTATTTGGAACTAGTAGTATTATATTAATTTTAAACTGTAAAAAGAAAGATAATGTGATATCAACTAGTACAAGGCTGTTGGCCTTATATGTCTTCTTCTTTATTTTTTAAAAATATTTATTTATTTAGCTGCCCTGAGTCTTAGTTGCGACATGCGGGATCTTTTGTTGAGGAGTGTAGGATCTATTCCCTGACCAAGGCTGAAACTCGGGCCCCTTGCATTGAGAGCACAGGGTCTTAGCCACTGGACCATCAAGGAAGTTCTGGTTCTGCATGTCTTATAGATGCTGAGAGTGGACAGTATTAGTGTCCAGCATGTTAAGTTATGTTCTTATAGTGTCAATGAAATCAAGAAAGTATTAAAAAACTATATTCATTATATTCTTTTAAGAATGAAGAGGAGCACTGTTTGCAGATGACAAGATTCACTACATAGAAAACCCTAAAGACACAACCAGAAAATTACTAGAGCTAATCAATGAATATAGTAAAGTTGCAGGATATAAAATTAACACACAGAAATCCCTTGCATTCCTATACACTAACAATGAGAAAACAGAAAGAGAAGCTAAGGAAACAATTCCATTCACTACTGCAACAAAAAGAATAAAATACTTAGGAATAAATCTACCTAAAGAAACAAAAGACCTATATATAGAAAAACTATAAAACACTGATGAAGGAAATCAAAGATGACACAATAGATGGAAAAATATATCATGTTCATGGATCGGAAGAATCAATATAATGAAAATGAGTATACTCCCCAAAGCAATCTTTAGATTCACTGCAATCCTTATCAAGCTAAAATGGTATTTTTCAGAGAACTAGAACAAATAATTTCACAATTTGTATGGAAATACAAAAACCTCGAATAGCCAAAGCAATCTTGAGAAAGAAGAATGGAACTGGTGGAATCAACCTACCTGACTTCAGATTATACAACAACGCTACAGTCATCAAGACAGTATGGTACTGGCACAAAGACAGAAATATGGAGCAATGAAACAAAATAGAAAGCCCAGAGATAAATCCATGCACCTATGGACACCTTATCTTTGACAAAGGAGGCAGAATATACAATGGACAAAAGACAATTTCTTTAACAAGTGGTGCTGGGAAAAGAATGAAACTAGAACACTTTCTAACACCATACACAAAAATAAACTCAAAATGTATTAAAGATCTAAACATAAGACCAGAAACTATAAAACTCCTAGAGGAAAACATAGGCAAAACACTCTCTGACATAAATCACAACAGGATTCTCTATGACCCACCTCCCAGAGTAAGGGAAATAAAACCAAAAATAAACAAATGGGACCTAATTAAACTCAAAAGCTTTTGAACAACAAAGGAAACTATAAGTAAAGTATAAAGACAGCCTTCAGAATGGGAGAAAATAATAGCAAACGAAGCAACTGACAATTAATCTCAAAAATATACAAGCAGCTCCTGCAGCTCAATTCCAGAAAAATAAACAACCCAATCAAAAAATGGGCCAAAGTACTAAACAGACATTTCTCCAAAGAAGACGTATAGATGGCTAACAAACACATGAAAAGATGCTCAACATCACTCATTATCAGAGAAATGCAAATTAAAACCACAATGAGGTACCATCTCACACCAGTCAGAATGGCTGCTATCACAAAGTCTACAAACAAGAAATGCTGGAGAGGGTGCAGAGAAAAGGGAAGCCTCTTACACTGTTGGTGGGAATGCAAACCAGTACAGCCACTATGGAGAACAATGTAGAGATTGCTTAAAAAACTGGAAATAGAACTCCCACATGAGTCAGCAATCCCACTGCTGGGCATACACATCAAGGAAACCAGAAGTGAAAGAGACACGTGTACCCCAATGGTCATTGCAGCACTGTTTACAATAGCTAGGACATGGAAGTAACCTAGATGTCCATCGGCAGATGAATGGATAAGAAAGCTGTGGTACATATACAGAATGGAATATTACTCAGTTATTAAAAAGAATGCATTTGAATCAGTTCTAATGAGGTGGATGAAACTGGAGTCTATTATATAGAGTGAAGTAAGTCAGAAAGAAAAACAGCAATACAGTATATTAATGCATATGTATGGTATTTGTAAAGATGGTAACAATGACCCTATATGCAAGATAGCAAAAGAGACACAGATGTAAATAACAGTCTTTTGGACTTGTTGGGAGAAGGCAAGGGTGGGATGATTTGAGAGAATAGTATTGAAACATGTACATTATCATATGTGAAACAGATCCCCAGTCCAGGTACAATGCATGAGACAGGGTGCTCAGGGCCGGTGCACTGGGATGATCCTGAGGGATGAGATGGGAAGGGAGGTGGGAGCGGGGTTCAGGATAGGGGACACATGTACACCCATGGCTGATTCCTGTCAATGCATGGCAAAAATCACTACAATATTATAAAGTAATTAGGCTCCAATTAAAATTAATTAATTAATTTAAAAAATAAAAAAGAATGAAGAGGAGAATGCAATATGCTATGCTATGCTATGCTAAGTCACTTCAGTCGTGTCCGACTCTGTGTGACCCCATAGACGGCAGCCCACCAGGCTTCCCCGTCCCTGGGATTCTCCAGGCAAGAACACTGGAGTGGGTTGCCATTTCCTTCTCCAATGCATGAAAGTGAAAAGAAAAAGTGAAGTCGCTCAGTCATGTCTGACTCTTAGCGACCCCATGGACTGCAGCCTACCAGGCTCCTCCGTCCGTGGGACTTTCCAGGCAAGGGTACTGGAGTGGGGTGCCATTGCCTTCTCCAAATGCAATATATATTTTCTAATTTTCCATACAAGTTGATGTAATTTGAAACTTGATGGCATGCATGCTTTTGTGCTAAGTCTCTTCAGTCAGGTCCAATTCTGTGCAACCCTATGGACTATAGCCCAGCAGGCTCCTCTGTCCACGGGATTCTCTAAGGAAGAATACTGGAGTGGGTTCCCATGCCCTCCTCTAGGGGATGTTTCTGCCCCAGGGATTGAACCTATGTCTCTTATAAGTCTCCTGCATCTGCTGCTGCTGCTGCTAAGTCACTTCAGTCGTGTCCAACTCTGTGCAACCCCATAGACGGCAGCCCACCAGGCTCCCCTGTCCCTGGGATTCTCCAGGCAAGAACACTGGAGTGGGTTGCCATTTCCTTCTCCAATGCATGAAAGTGAAAAGTGAAAGTGAAGTCACTCAGTCATGTCCGACTCTTAGCGACCCCATGGACTGGAGCCTACTAGGCTCCTCTGTCCATGGGATTTTCCAGGCAAGAGTACTGGGGTGGGGTGCCATTGCCTTCCCCCTCCTGCATTGGCAGGTAGCTTCTTTCTCTAGCAACACCTGGGAAGCCCACTTGATGGGGTAGAGATAAGCTTTTGTTTCAATAACAATAATAGCCCCGACTCAAGTGCATACCCCATGCCAGGCAGTGTGCCAGGTGTTTAATATAAATTATCATTAACCTGCTGGGCAATGACACTGCAACATGACTAGGGAGGTATCTGAGAGGATAGGAAAGGCAGATTTATTCTTTTGGGCCTTGACTATTAGTTTTATTTTGAGAACTAAAAACCCATATTGCCTCTTTCTTAAGAAAGCAGGAGAGTATGTAATGATTTCATTTAATTTACTCTATTAACCTGATACAATTTGGCACTTGAAGGGATAAGCCTTGTTTATAATAATAATAATAATGGCCACTACTCTTAAGTATCTGCTTCTTGCCAAGTAGGGGCTTCCCAGGTGACTCAGAAGGTAAAGCATCTGCCCGCATTGTGGGAGACCTGAATTCGATCCCTGGGTCAGGAAGATCCCTTGGAGAAGGAAATGGCAACCCACTCCAGTACACTTCCCTGGAAAATTCCATGGATGTAGGAGACTGGTAGGCTACAATTCATGGGGTTGAAAAGAGTCAGACACAACTGAACAACTTCACTCTCTTTCTTTACTACTTGCCAAGTAATATGTCTGGTCTTCAACATAAATACCTTTACTACTCCTAGACAGTTATTATTATTCCCATTTTACATGCTAAGAAACTGACTGAGGGAGATAACTGTACGCTGGAGGACAAAAATTGAGTGGTGGAGACAACTTAAATCCAGCTGGCTAAGACACCAACTTATTATCTTCATGACTCAGATAACCACAATGGCGTGATCACTCACCTACAGCCAGACATCCTGGAATGCAAAGTCAAGTGGGCCTTAGGAAGCATCAATATGAACAAAGCTAGTGGAGATTTTTCAAACAGTTGAGCTATTTCAAATCCTAAAAGATGATGCTGCACTCATATGCCAGCAAATTTGGAAAACTCAGCAGAGGTCACAGGACCGGAAAAGGTCAGTTTTCATTCCAATCCCAAAGAAAGGCAAAGCCAAAGAACGCTCAAACTACCACACAATTGCAGTCATCTCACACACTAGCAAAGTAATGCTCAAAATTCTCCAAGCCAGGGTTCAGCAATACATGAACCATGAACTTCCAGATGGTCAATCTGGATTTAGAAAAGGCAGAGGAACCAGAGATTAATTGCCAACATCCAATGCATCATCAAAAAAATAAGAGAGTTCCAGAAAAACATCTACTTCTGCTTTATTGACTACGCCAAAGCCTTTGACTGTGGATCACAACGAACTCTGTAAAATTCAAGAGATGGGAATACGAGACCACCTTACTTGCCTTCTGAGCAATCTGTATGCAGGTCAAGAAGCAACAGTTAGAACTGGAAATGGAACAGACTGATTCCAAATTGGGAAAGGAGTACATCAAGGCTGTATATGGTCACCCTGCTTATTTAACTTATACACAGAGTACATCATGTGAAATGCCGGGCTGAATGAAGCACAAGCTGGAATCAAGATTGTCAAGAGAAATACCAATAACCTCAGATATGCAGGTGACACCACTCTTATGGCAGAAAGCAGAGAACTAAAAAGCCTCTTGATGAAGCTGAAAGAGGAGAGTGAGAAAGTTGCCTTAAAACTCAACATTCAGAAAACTAAGATCATGGCATCCAATCCCATGATTTCATGGGAAATAGATGGGGAAACAATGAAAACAGTGAGAGACTATATTTTCAGGCTCCAAAATCACTGCAGATGGTGACTGCATCCATGAAACTAAAAGACCCTTGCTCCTTGGAAGAAAAGCTATGACCATCCGAGATAGTATAGTAAACAGCGGAAACATTACTTGGCCAACAAATGTCTGTCTAGTCAAAGCTATGGTTTTTCCAGTAGCCATGTATGGATGTGAGAGTTGGACTATAAAGAAAGCCAGGCGCCAAAGAACTGATGCTTTTGAACTGTGGTGTTGGAGAAGACTCTTGAGAGTCCTTTGGATGGCAAGGAGATCAAACTAGTTAATCCTAAAGGAAATCAGTCCTGAATATTCATTGGAAGGACTGATGCTGAAGCTGAAACTCCAATACTTTGGCCACCTGATGTGAAGAACTGACTCCTTTGAAAAGATCCTGATGCTGGGAAAGGTTGAAGACAGAAGAAGGGGATGACAGAGGATGAGATAGTTGGGTGGCATCACCAACCTGATGGACATGAATTTGAGTAAGCTTCAGGAGTTGGTGATGGACAGGGAAGCCTGGAGTGCTGCAGTCCATGGGGTCACAAAGAGTCAGACATGACTGAGTGACGGAATCGAACTGAACACACCAAAGTCTTACTTTTCCCAATCCCAGGTGACCCCTTATAGGCACCTCATGGTTCTCTGACAGTGTTCAAAAAGGAGTCATCAATGTTAGGACCTTTGTAGTATGCTGGGAAGATTCCTATTTCTATTCCTCTTCTCCATGGAGCATTGTTCTCTGCCTGGGAGAGGAGAGATATTCTGTATCTGTTAAGGCTGAACTAAGAGAGAATTTTAATCATCTAAGAAGAACTCATCCAGAGTAACTCCTTGACATGACCAGTTGAGTCTATCCATCTCTCAGAGTGACCAGCCTGGTCCTCCTCAACCACACTCATTTCTTTCCCTGGAAGCTGAACTCACCCTAAAAACAACCTTTTGACTTCAAAGGAATCTCTCCTGGTGCTTACAGCAAGAAGGAGCCTGCAGGGTTGGAAGGAGGCAGCCTGTGGAGGTTGGAAAAAGGAGCCTCCTGGGCAAGTCTGGACAGTGAAGCCTGGCATGCTGCAGTCTATGGGGTAGCAAAGAGTCTTAGGAACTGAACAACAGGGTTAGAACTCCCCCAAACCCAGAAGTCCACACCCTAATTCTTGGAAATGCAAATATATTATTTTACATGGCAAATTCATTTCAGTTCAGTCGCTCAGTCGTGTCCGACTCTTTGTGACCCCATGGGCTGCAGCACACCAGGCCTCCCTGTGCATCACCAACCCCTGGAGCTTACTCAAACTCATGTCCATTGAGTCGGTGGTGCCATCCAGCCATCTCATCCTCTGTCATCCCCTTCTCCTCCTGCCTTCAATCTTTCCCAGTATCAGGGTCTTTTCAAATAAATCAGTTCTTTGCATCAGGTGGCCAAAGTACTGAAGATTCAGCTTCAGCATCAGTCCTCCCAATGAATATTCAGGACTGATTTCCTTTAGGATGGACTGGATGGATCTCCTTGTAGTTCTTTACATGGCAAAAGAGACTTTGAAGATGTAATTAAACTAAGGACTTTGAGATGGGGAGATTATCCTGGATTTATCCAGGTGAGTCCAATAAAATCACAAGACTCCTTCCAAGTAGAAGAAGGAAGCAGAAGAGGAGGCTGGGTGAGGCGATAGGAGGACTCAACTGGCCAATACTGAAAATGGAGGAAGGGGGCCTTGAGCCAAGGAACATGCTGGCCACTAGAAACAGGAAATGGAAAGGAAATTAATTCTTCTCTAGAACCTCCAGAAAGGACCCAAGCCTGCCAAGAATTTTGCAAATTGAGCACCACGTTGGACCTGAGACTTCTAACCACGGACGTGTAAGTTAATAAACTTGTATTGGTTATGCCACTGCTGCTGCTAAGTCACTTCAGTCGTGTCTGACTCTGTGTGACGCCATTGACAGCAGCCCACCAGGCTCCACCATTCCTGGGATTCTCCAGGCAAGAACACTGGAGTGGGCTGCCATTTCCTTCTCCAGAGTTATGCCACTGCTGCTGCTGCTGCTAAGTCGCTTCAGTAATGTCTGACTCTGTGCAACCCCATAGACGGAAGCTCACCAGGCTCCCCTGTCCCTGGGATTCTCCAGGCAAGAACACTGGAGTGGGTTGCCATTTCCTTCTCCAATGCATGAAAGTGAAAAGTGAAAGTGAAGTCACTCAGTCGTGTCCGACTCTTAGCGACCCCATGGACTGGAGCCTACCAGGATCCTCCGTCCATGGGATTTTCCAGGCAAAAGTACTGGGGTGGGGTGCCATTGCCTTCCCCGAGTTATGCCACTAGAGAAGTGATAATTTGTTATAGCAGCAATACAGAATGAGTAATTCCCTGGGCTTCCCAGGTGGCTCAGTGGTAAAGAACCCACCTGCCAGTGCAGGAGCTGTAAGACATTTGATCCCTGAGTCAGGAGTATCCCCTGGAGGAAGGCATGGCAACCCACTCCAGTATTCTTGCCTCGAGAATCTCATAGACAGAGGAGCCTGATGGGGTTACAGTCCATAGGGTCACAAAGAGTCAGACATTACTGAAGCAATTTAGCATGCACACACTAATCCCCTATCTTTTATTGTTCTTTAATTACTTCATCTGTGTGAGTATTACTTCCCTGCTGCTGCTACTGCTGCTAAGTCACTTCAGTCGTGTCCGACTCTTAGCGACCCCATGGACTGCAGCCTACCAGGCTCCTCCATCCATGGATTTTCCAGGCAAGAGTACTGGAGTCCTAGGAGATCATAATCATTCTTAGGAGATTGGTCTTATTCATTTCCTCTTTCTTTTTCAGGTTCAATTAGATATGAGCTTTAGGCTCTAGGTGAACTCATCAAGTAGTCTCATTACAAAACTTCTGCTGACACCTTGCAGAAAGCATGGCATCCAGGCAAGCATTAAGAGTTGTAGACCCATTTTTATTAAGAAGAGAAAGATCTGGTGCTGCCAGTACAGGTGGCAAGCTCTCTCTCCCCTGTCAGAGGGCACTTTTACATATTTTACTATCAACAGTACAAGCGCTAAATATCACTCCGCCTCTTCCTCCTATTTTGAAAATTCTCCCTCTTCATGTTTAGCAACATTTTACAGACATATATCATACCTAAGCATAAACATAAATATCTATGCATTATTGAATATACCATTGCTATTTTTATTTTGAACAAATTGTTATCTGTTGGATTAACTAGGTATCAGATCAGTCGCTCAGTCGTGTCCAACTCTTTGCGACCCCATGAACCGCAGCACGCCAGGCCTCCCTATCCATCACCAGCTCTCGGAGGTCACCCAGACTCACATCCATCGAGTCAGTGATCCCATCCAGCCATCTCATCCTCTGTCGTCCCCTTCTCCTCCTGCCCTCAATCCCTCCCAGCATCAGAGTCTTCTCCAATGAGTCAACTCTTCGCATGAGGTGGCCAAAATACTGGAGTTTCAGCTTGAGCATCATTCCTTCCAAAGAAATCCCAGGGCTGATCTCCTTCAGAATGGACTGGTTGGATCTCCTTGCAGTCCAAGGGACTCTCAAGAGTCTTCTCCAACACCACACTTCAAAAGCATCAATTCTTCGGCGCTCAGCCTTCTTCACAGTCCAGCTCTCACATCCATACATGACCACAGGAAAGACCATAGCCTTGACTAGGCGAAACTTTGTTGGCAAAGTGATGTCTCTGCTTTTGAATATGCTATCTAGGTTGGTCATAACTTTCCTTCCAAGGAGTAAGCGTCTTTTAATTTCAGGGCTGCAGTCACCATCTGCAGTGATTTTGGAGCCCAGAAAAAGAAAGTCTGACACTGTTTCCACTGTTTCTCCATCTATTTCCCATGTAGTGATGGGACCAGATGCCATGATCTTCGTTTTCTGAATGTTGAGCTTTAAGCCAACCTTTTCACTCTCCACTTTCACTTTCATCAAGAGGCTTTTGAGTTCCTCTTCACTTTCTGCCATAAGGGTGGTATCATCTGCATATCTGAGGTTATTGATATTTCTCCCGGCAATCTTGATTCCAGCTTGTGTTTCTTCCAGTCCAGCATTTCTCATGATGTACTCCGCATAGAAGTTAAATAAACATGGTGACAATATACAGCCTTGATGTACTCCTTTTCCTATTTGGAACCAGTCTATTGTTCCATGACCAGTTCTAACTGTTGCTTCCTGACCTGCATACAGATTTCTCAAGAGGCAGATCAGGTGGTCTGGTATTCCCATCTCTCTCAGAATTTTCCACAGTTTATTGTGATCTACACAGTCAAAGGCTTTGGCATAGTCAATAAAGCAGAAATAGATGTTTTTCTGGAACTCTCTTGCTTTTTCCATGATCCAGCAGATGTTGGCAATTTGATCTCTGGTTCCTCTGCCTTTTCTAAATCCAGCTTGAACATCAGGAAGTTCACAGTTCACATATTGCTGAAGCCTGGCTTGGAGAATTTTGAGCATTACTTTACTAGCGTGTGAGATGAGTGCAATTGTGCGGTAGTTTGAGCATTCTTTGGCATTGCCTTTCTTTGGGATTGGGATGAAAACTGACCTTTTCCAATCTTGTGGCCACTGCTGAGTTTTCCAAATTTGCTGGCATATTGAGTGTAGCACTTTCACAGCATCATCTTTCAGGATTTGGAGTAGCTCCACTGGAATTCCATCACCTCCACTAGCTTTGTTCCTAGTGATGCCCACTTGACTTCACATTCCAGGATGTCTGGCTCTAGGTCAGTGATCACACCATCATGATTATCTGGGTCGTGAAGCTCTTTTTTGTACAGTTCTTCTGAGTATTCTTGCCACCTCTTCTTAATATCTTCTGCTTCCATTAGGTCCATACCATTTCTGTCCTTTATCGAGCCCATTTTTGCATGAAATGTTTCTTTGGTATCTCTGATTTTCTTGAATAGATCCTTAGTCTTTCCCATTCTGTTGTTTTCCTCTATTTCTTTGCATTGATCACTGAAGAAGGCTTTCTTATCTCTTCTTGCTATTCTTTGGAACTCTGCATTCAGATGTTTATATCTCTCCTTTTCTCCTTTGCTTTTCGCTTCTCTTCTTTTCGCAGCTATTTGCAAGGCCTCCCCAGACAGCCATTTTGCTTTTTTGCATTTCTTTTCCATGGGGATGGTCTTGATCCCTGTCTCCTGTACAATGTCACGAACCTCATTCCATAGTTCATCAGGCACTCTATCTATCAGATCTAGGCCCTTAAATCTATTTCTCACTTCCACTGTATACTCATAAGGGATTTGATTTAGGTCATACCTGAATGGTCTAGTGGTTTTCCCTACTTTCTTCAATTTCAGTCTGAATTTGGCAATAAGGAGTTCATGGTCCAAGCCACAGTCAGCTCCTGGTCTTGTTTTTGCTGATTGTATAGAGCTTCTCCATCTTTGGCTGCAAAGAATATAATCGATCTGATTTTGGTGTTGACCATCTGGTGATGTCCATGTATAGAGTCTTCTCTTGTGTTGTTGGAACAGGGTATAAGTATAGGAAAAATAAATTGATCTGATACTTGATACCTATTCATGTTGTTTTATCACCTTTTTAATTTTTGGATGGCTGGACATGATGTACCAGGTCAAAGGAAATGCCAGAAATAGACCATTATGTGGAAGTGAGGTGTGGGAGCATGGAAAGATTTCCAGAGCCCTATAATTAGGTCTCCAAACAACTCCTGTCTCAGGACGACCTCAGACTACTCTGATCTCAGTAGAAACTCAGACCATCGAAGTAAGAGATGAGATGGAGGACAGGAGACAAAGAGAAGAGGAAAAACAGGTTTCTCCAATCTATCCCTGGGATCATATGCGCCGAGAAGCCAGAGAGACTGAGGAACAGCCACACAAGCTGTTGCCTCTTTATGAAACACCTACTGGGAGAAATAATCAGTCTGTGAGAGTTAATAAAACTTTTCTCTTATCAAGAGAAATCAAGAAGGATCTGGGAGACTATTTAGAGGACCCAGAAAAAATATATTAGAGCCTTTAAAGGTGTTACTCTGCTTTATGACCTCACTTGGAAAGATGTGATGTATATTTTGGGACAAACGTTGACTCCTGAGTCAAAGACTCGAGTTTTGGGAAAAGCGGTTGCCTATGGAGATGAATGGCTTGGTAATGAATCAGTAGGGAAGAGGGAGAACGAGATAACAGCCCTCCCCACCCCACCCCAGTACTTTTGCCTGGAGAATCCCATGGACGGAGGATCCTGGTAGGCTCCAGTCCATGGGGTCACTGAGAGTCGGACACAACTGAGCGACTTCACTTTCACTTTTCACTTTCATGCATTGGAGAAGGAAATGGCAACCCACTCCAGTATTTTTGCCTGGAGAATCCCAGGGACAGTGGAGCCTGGTGGGCTGCCGTCTATGGGGTCACACAGAGTCGGACACGACTGAAGCGACTTAGCAGCCAGCAGCATAATTAGGTCTCAGCCGTTTAGTGAGACTATTCCTCCAGACTGTCAGCTTCACGAGTGTTTTTCAATTTTTATACTTCCCCACATAGGTGAGAGAGGCGGCTAAAGAATCCTGGAGTTGGTGGTTTCCCTACTCCCACCTGAAAGCTTAGGAACGAAGTTAATTGGGAATTTCCCTTCTCCCAGGTCACTTAGGCTCTGATAATACCTCAGCAAAGTTAGGCTCTGTCTGAGCGACTGATCTGATCTGATCTGAACTTAATAAGGGCAGACCTTATTAAGTAAAAAGAGAATGCTCTGGTTCATTCAAAAGGGTTCTTTTCTCCTTTTCATGTTGAAAAAACAAAGGAATTTTTCTCCGATATTTACTGTGAGAACTTAGTTGAGCTGTTGCTGCTAAAGTCGCTTCAGTCGTGTCCGACTCTGTGCGACCCCAGAGACGGCAGCCCACCAGGCTCCCCTGTCCCTGAGATTCTCCAGGCAAGAACACTGGAGTGGGTTGCCATTTCCTTCTCCATTAGTTTGTGTAGGGATGATTAATTTGTTGATAGAGAGAAGGAACATCTGCTGTATGTCGCTTGTACTTTTTGCCTTTCCGGGCTCTGTACTTGGGCCACTTCCCACCAGTTACTCGGATCTCCGCGTCCCTTGCCGCGCGGTCTGAAGAGATCCGATATAAGATACCCAGTTTCCCCGCCCCAAGATTTTATTCCCGTGAATTGATGCCACTCCTGGGTTTAAGGGCTTCCCTGGTGGCTCAGACGGTAAAGTATCTGCCTGCAATGTGGGAGACCCGGGTTTGATCCCTGGGTCGGGAAGATCCCGTGGAGAAGGAAATGGCAACCCACTCCAGTATTCTCGCCTGGAAAATCCCATGAATGGAGCCTGGTAGGCTACAGTCCATGGGGTCGCAAAGAGTCGGATACGACTGAGCGACTTCACTTCCTGGGCTTAAAAAGCAGAAAACTGGGATAAGAGCAGCTTCGAGGTTTATGTTCTGAGCCGTGAAACCACGAACCTGAAAGGGGAAGAGATGTGCCGCGAGGCAGGCATGTCGAATGGAACAGAGTTTTCTTGACACTGAGGTCTGGGTGTGAGCCTATGGCTCGGTCGCTCATTTCTCGTTTCAGCTAGAATCATTTCTCCTGGAGTCTGCGCCCCACCCCCAAGTCCCCCGCTACGCAATGCCGCTGCAGTTCTTGCCGCGCTGGAGGATCTCTACAGGCTTTGTGAAACATATTCTGTGCGCTAGGACTCAGCGATCCTGTGTACAGGGAGAAGCGTCTTTCTCTGCGTTCTCCCTGCTGAGGACAGCGAGTCAGGACCTCAGACCTTCCTGGAAGGCTAGAGCAGTCGCTCCAACAGAGATCCAGAATCCTGTTGGCCAGGGTGTAGGAGGGTCGAGGTGCTGGGCAATCGGATTTTACAGAGCACGTTTATTCCAGAGTCATGGACACAGGACGTAATTCTGCTCCTGTGTGCTGCACGCTTGCTGCCGGACTGTGAACATCACCTGGATGCCCCGGTGCACCGGTGTCATTTTGTGAGTGCCTGACTCCAAACGCGCACCTGTTTGGAGTCAGTACTGAGTTTGTGGGTGTGTAAGAATAAACAGAATTCTTGCCTGGAGAATCCCAGGGACGGGGGAGACTGGTGAGCTGCCGTCTCTGGGGTCGCATAGAGTCGGACACGATTGGAGCGACTTAGCAGCAGCAGCAGCAAGAGTAAACAGAAGCCAGCACGGGATTACACTCCCGCAGGACTCTTCAGCACCATCAAGCTTGGCGGGCTTTCTAGCAGAGGACTGAATCTCAGTAGATGAGGGTGCAGGGTCACTGGAACATCTTGGCAAACAGCAGCCGGAAGCAAGGGGCAGCTGGGCAAATGGTTGGGGAAGGAGGGTGAGCATTAGGTGATGAATGGTTGGGGAGGAGGCGTGGGGCTAGAGGTCGGCTTGGAAGCTGGGAGGCACGTAAGTCTTGCACTTCTGTGCTCAGGCTCAGCGGGGCATCCAGCCTCTCCTTACCCAAGAAAGGACCACCCAGCATGACTCCAGGTAGCTGCGGAGGGTATGGATTGGGAAAGTGTAGCGTGATCCCATGGAATCTCCTATGAACTTCCTTGGTAAGCTCTTACGGATCCCTAACTGGGAGGAAAACAGGTACATGGTTAGTAATGATAGCATTCCTTCAAGACTGGAATATGATTCCCATTTCCGAGATAAGTATGTTGAGACATCACTAGTTTCTAGCCCACAGTCCTACCACCTGGCAAACTTATAGCTGGAACAGAGTTGAAATCTGACAGAGTTTCTGGACTTCTATCCTTTTATCTCCACACGCCCTCTCTCCTGTGCGGGCTTCCTGCCATCTGAATCCGACTCCCTGCTTGGGCACAGAATCATCAACTCTGCTGCGCATTAACCCTGAAGTGCTCTTGGACGGGGGTCCATGGTCAAATCTTGGGGAGTCAGGGTTCTCTGTAATGCTGGATTCTATTCTACAGGATAGCACGGCCGGGGATGGAGTGGGACGCGTGCCTGTTCAAAACCCTTGAAAGCAAACAGGTAAAGTTAACCGTGACGTCAAATTGTCCTCAAATTCCAACTTACTTTTCCTGTGTTTTTCATTTGTCCTTACCAACCCCCCTCTGTGTCCCTCTCCCACCCCCGCCATCAATGACCTCAGTGCAAATACAAGTGGGGTGGTACTTCTGGATGCTCCATGTTCTGGACGCAAGTGGTGACATAATCCTTCTGGGGCTCACATCCTTCCCCTCATTGGTTGCCCGGAGCTCCTGGAACCCCCCTAGACCCAGAGCAGCGGGAATAAAAGCAGCTGCTCATGCTGGGAGGTTTCAGAGGCATTCAAGTGTCTCCACCACTTCTGCCAGAGTGCCATCGCCCGCCGCCAAAGCTACTCTGCTGCGCCTTCCTCTGCTCCCAGCCACCTGGTGCCGGCTGTCAGGTAAGCCCGGAGATTCCTGCTTAGCTGGGATTCTGTTTCTCTCCCCTTCTTTCCCTCTGTCTCTCCAGTACTTTTTCTTAGCGGATCTCTTCCTGTCCGAATGGCTCTGTCCACTCCTGTCCTGGTGTCTTCACACAAGCTGAGTTACTCAGCAAGACTCCTTCCACAGGTAACACTGGATGGTCTCAGTTTGCAAACTCTCTTCTTCACTCTTATTGTGCCCAAGCGGGCTCCAGTCTCTTTCCCGCGGCTCATGGTCAGTTTGAGATGCTGGAGCTTCCGGGTACTGCAGGCTGACCCTGATGCAGGAATAGCTTTGGGCAGCCAGTGCTGTCACGGGTCACATCTCATGCCTAGGGACTGGGGGAAATGTGTTTGGAACCCAGGACAGTGCAGGCAGGTGGGAAATAGGCACAATGACTGAAGGGTAGACAGTCATTAAATGAAACCCCCTGTTGTGGGTTCTGGGAACTTTTCCCCCAGTTTTTGTCCTGGGTCCCAATTTGAGGCTCTCCCAGCTTGCTTCTTACAGAGTCCTCTTTGCAAAAGTGTGGAGTGACTGACCGGTAGAATTTGGTTCTTTAGTTTCTCAAGGATTCCAACTACAGTGATAAATCATCTCTAACTCCCTCCCCCAATCAGGTATGAGGGAAAACCCAGCACTGGGATGACAGTTTGAGTTGTACAAGGGGAAAAGGTGTGGTGACAGGTAAAGACCGACCCAGTCTGTCTTCCAGGAGTCCTGGCCAACAGGTTGTATGTGAGAGTGTGTAGGGTGCTGGGGAGGGGGCTATGTTCAGAGATTTTCTCACCCAGTTCTCCTGGAAGGTTTCTTTTTCTAAACCACGCATCCTACAGGCTTACTGGATCATCCAGAAGTCCACTTAACCAAGGAGGTGAAGGGAAGTGAAATTACCCACCTGAAACCAGGATGCAAGGGAATTAGAGGCACAGGCAGGAGCAGAGCCCAGATCTGTGGGCTCAAGGAATTTGGATCTGCCACAGGTGATGACATTATTCTTCCCTTACAGAGAGGTGTCATGGGGTTCTGGAAGTTCCCCCCATTCTTGGTCCTCAGCATCCTGGTCTTGTACCAGGCAGGCATGTTTCATGCAGCACCATTCAGGTAAGACAGCCCTGCTAGGATTCTCTCACCTCCCCTGGCCCCTGCTTCATAAAATTCTGTGTTCCCAGTTGTACCATGCTGTATCTGACTTTCATGGAGGGGTTGGTAATGTATGAATGTAAACTATATATAAATTTATCATTTTTATGAGGCAAAGATATGTAGCACGCAGTTACAAATAGACATAAGACATATACGTTAGACTGTTATTGTAAACTTCATATAACTTATTTATTTTGATCAAATATTTGTATCTTTAGGAAATCTATTAATTTAACCATAATTTGAGAAATGGATCACATCCTAATCTACTAATTATTTTGCCAACAAATTTGTTATTTAGATGTATGGGGCCTATACATCTAATTTCTCATCTTCATTTAGAATACACTAAACTGAAACCATTTTCAGATTTAAACTATCATTATCATTTAATTTTTAATAATGGCTGTATTTAACACTCAATTCATAAAATTCCTGAAAATCTAACCATCAGTTTTCCCAAGCCTAGATAATCTACTAGAGGTTTGGAGCAAACCACTTCTTTGACGTCACACCAGAGCCTAAATTCTGGAGAAGCAGCAGTTTTGGATGATTACTGGCCTCTTGCCCTCTCCATTGAGAGATGGGGCAGTCACATCCTCAGGGGAAGTCGCAGAAGCCAGGAAACCTAGCTGCTTATCCTGGATGTGGGGGTATCGGGCGGCGGGGCTCAGAGCTTGCTTCCCCTCCCTGCTGCTGCTGCTAAGTAGCTTCAGTCGTGTCCGACTCTGTGCCACCCCATAGACGGCAGCCCACCAGGCTACCCCGTCCCTGGGATTCTCCAGGCAACAACACTGGAGTGGGTTGCCATTTCCTTGTCCAACGCATGAAAGTGAAAAGTGAAAGCGAAGTAGCTCAGTCGTGTCTGACCCTCAGCGACCCCATGGACTGCAGCCTTCCAGGCTCCTCCATCCATGGGATTTTCCAGGCAAGAGTACTGGAGTGGGTTGCCATTGCCTTCTCCTTCCCCTCCCTAGGTCTGTCTTTGATGGGCGTTTTGATCCTGCTACCGTGGATGAGGAGGAATCGCGCCTCCTACTGGCTGCGATGGTGAATGACTACGAGCAGATGAGGGCCCAGGAGTCGGAGAAGGCCCACAAGACCGAGGGCTCCCGGTTAGATGCCTTGTCCCACCCAGCACAGGGCAACCTCTCCCTCCTGTCCTGCCCAGAAAGGCATATCCTGGAGCCACCTTTGGGTTTTCTGACACCCCTAAAAATGTCGATGGGGAGTGATTGTGGCCCTTTCTCTAATGGCCTGTGATATTCTGCTGTCATGATCATTTCTAGCAGAAATACTTAAGGTTTATTGGTGCCTCTCAGAGCAGTAATTTTCCATGACGATTCTGAGGGGCAGCACCCACTCTCATTAATAGTCCTTTTCTTTTCCTCTATCCTGCAAATCAGCATCCAGAAGAGAGCCTGCAATACTGCCACCTGCATGACCCATCGCCTGGCAGGCTGGCTGAGCAGATCTGGGAGTATGGTGAGGAGCAACTTGTTGCCCACCAAGATGGGTTTCAAGATCTTCAATGGGCCCCGCAGGAACTCCTGGTTTTAAACAGTGAAATGACTCTTGGAATAAGGTGACTGCTCTTTGTACTATTAGATGGGAGGATAACTGACTGGGTACTTCAGGGTACAGTCCACACTCTAACCCTTCATGGGTTCACATGGGTGAAAAATCCACAGGGGAAGGAGCCCACACCAGTGTCTGGAGAAAGAACATAGAGTCCCAGTAGCTGAAAACCCTAAAACTTGGGTTCATTTTTCTCTATTTTTTCAGTCTCTTCTTGTGACACTGAGATCCTCTGCCAGGAAATATCGATTATGTTTATTTAAAACATGGTTCTCTGGATTAAAACTGTGACTATTCTAGCATTTGAGTTTGAAAGGCAATTATTCTTTCCTTTTAGAGTATGCCCTACTATGTCACTTACATCTGAATTCAGAGTATAGACTTGGGTTCAGGTCTGTCTGTCCGTCCCCTACTAACCATATGATTATGGTCCTGACCCACTCTGAGCCTCAGCTTTCATCTACCTTGAATGTTGAATGTAACAACAGTATCATCAATATAAAAAATAATTGTGATAATACATGACAGGAGCCTCTTAACTAATAAGTAATATTTGTTATATTTCCTCCCCTCGCCCCCTGCGGCTGGCCAACTCTGTGCAGCCCTTTGTTCCGTAGGTAGTCCTGGTGGTCTTAAGTTAGGGCTGGCTTTTGATGTAGTAGATAACCGACAGTCTGGTTATTTCGCTCAGATAGCGCCCGAGATAGCCAGACCAAATCCTTTCTCAAAGCAATGCAGGCCTCGCTGCTCCTCCTAGCCCAGCCCCCGCTTGCCAATAGCAAATGCTGGTGTCCGCGCCACTTCTCCGCAAAAGGAGTTACCTCAGGGCTCGTTTTCTCGTTTTGAAGACAATAAGCTGTCTTTCTAAGTGCCTGATGTCCTCTGCCGGCATTCAGAAGTTGTTTTATAGAATTTATTCAGCATTCAAATGTTCTTTTAATGGATTTGTGGAGGAGAAAGTATTCTCCCCGTCTTACTCGTCCGCCATCTTAGCTCCTCTACATGTGGAATCTTAAAAAAAAAGTTACAAAGGACCATACTAACAGAATAGAGCCACAGACACAGAAATCAAACTTAAGGTTACCAAAGGGGAAAAGTTAGAGTGAGGGATAAATTAGGAGTTTGGGATTAATATATATACAATGCTATATATAAAATAGATAATCAACAAAGACCTACTGTATAGTACAGTGAGCTCTACTCAAGAGTCTATAATAGCCTACATGGGAAAATAATTAGAAACATAATAGATATATGTATATGTATTACTGAATCTCTTTGTGAAACTAACACACTGTAAATAAACTATACTCCAATATAAAATAAAAATTAAAAAATAAATTAAGTGAATTCTCTAGCTCCATTTGAGCCTAGAGTTGACCACAGACCTAGCTAAGAGCTGGACAGCAACCTCAAGAGAGTCTGTGAGTTAGAAACATCCAGCTGGGCTTCTCCCAGATAAGCTATCCTCAGAAACTGTGACATAATAGGTATTTGTTCTTCTGAGATGCTAAGTATTTAAGTGGTTTGCTATACCTCAATAAATAACCAATATCCATCCAAAACATGATAATTTTAGTTCATTTGCAAAATCTGGAAAGTACTTTAAAAGTTTTTTTATTAATTTTTAATTGATGGAGAATTGCTTTACAATTTGGTGTTGGTTTCTGCTGTACAACAAAAATCAGTCCTAATTATACATATATCCCCTCTCTCTAGGGCCTCCCACTCCTCCCGCATCCCACTCCTCTAGGTCATCACAGGCGGGGGGCTCCCTATGTTACACAGCAGCTTCGCGCTAACTATTTCACACATGATTGTGTATATATGTCTGCTGCTGCTAAGTCACTTCAGTCGTGTTCAACTCTGTAAAACCACATAGACGACAGCTCACCAGGCTCCCCCGTCCCTGGGATTCTCCAGGCAAGAACACTGGAGTGGGTTGCCATTTCCTTCTCCAATGCATGAAAGTGAAAAGTGAAAGTGAAGTCGCTCAGTCATGTCCGACTCTTAGCGACCCCATGGACTGCAGCCCACCAGGCTCCTCCGTCCATGGGATTTTCCAGGCAAGAGTACTGGAGTGGGGTGCCATTGCCTTCTCTGTATACATGTCTATGCTACTTGAAAAGCACTTTGAAGGGAAGTTCACTAGATGGGCAGACCTGAGTTCAAGTTGGAAGTCACAGCTCCCAGAAAGGATACATTGTCAGATTTCTTTCCCCTGGTTCCCAAGGCCAGATCATATTAGGTGCAGTGGCATAAGCAGCCCCTTCTTTTCCTCCTCATTATTGAATGCTCTTTTTAAAAAAATCAGAGGGTGTATCAGCCTCACCTCAAGTGCTAGGACTCTCTCAGTGTATCGTTGTTCGTGAATAGTTGCTAGTTGTTGTTCTTGTGAGGGGGTAACAAAGTCAGAAATGATTTATGTAGTCGTTCTGGTGATTTCACTCTTATCGATGACATCAATGCTTAAAGCTTTTTTTTTTTTTTAAATTAAAATTGTTTATTTATTTATTTGGCTGTGCTGGGTCTTAGTTTTGGCTGTGGTGGGTCTTAGTTGTGGCACTCAGGATCTTTGATTTTTGCTGTGACATCTGACATCTTTAGTTGCAGCAGTGGAACTCTTAGTTGTGGCATGTGGGATTTAGTTCTCTGACCAGGGATCGAACCCAGGCCCCCTCAGTACTTAGAGGATGCTAATAACTTAATACTTATATTTTACACACACACAAAAAAGGTAGAGAATGATGCACAGATCCCTTATACAAGTTGTTAGAGGTAAGTGTGCCTGTTTGAATTTCACAGTGAGAAGAATTTGGGAAACTGTACACTGAGATTGAGCAGAGAGAAGCTTTGGAATCAAAAAGGAGGTCAGGGACAGGAAAGGGGGCCTTAAGCCAATCTCTTAGATAAAGATCCAGAAAAGATCTGGGATCAAGAATTACCTCTTTGTGTGTGTTTGTTTTACATTCTAAAGATTTTGATTCTTTTTATAAGAAAGAAGTCTCAGGTCAGTGCTAAACTTATCTTTAATACCTAACACTGGTGACTCTTCCATCTTAAAAAGCTTTTAAAAAATTGTGGTCAAATACACATAAAATTTACTATCAACTGTATTTAGTTATACCATTCAGTGGTATTATATGCATTCATAATTTTGTGCTACCGTAACCTCCGTCCATCTCCATAACTATTTTCATCTTGCAAAGCTCAAATTCTGTACCCATTAAACCCTAAATTCCCCCTTTCTCCTTATGCCTGGCCCCTGATAACACATCATTCTGTTCTTTGTCTTTATGAATTTGACTATTCTAATTACTTCATATAATGTGGAATCATACTATATAGTATTCATCTTTTTGTGACTGGCTTATACACTTAGCATAATGTTCTCAAGATTCATCCATGGTAGCATATATTAGAACTTCCTTCCTTTTTAAGACTGAATAATATTTCATTGCATGTGTTGAGTATATTTTGTTTATCCATCCATCTATCAATGGACACTTGAGTTATTTACTCACAGTATTGTGAGTAATACTGCTGCCAACATGAGTGTACAAATATCACTTTGAAATTTAAAAAAAGATTCAGTCACCTTAGTAGTTATAGGAATATTAAGATTTCCTATTTCTTTGTGGTTTAGTCTTTATAGATTTTATGTTTCTAGGAATTTGTTCATTTCATCTGTTATCCAATCTGTTGGCATACAATTATTCATAACACCCTGTTACAATCTTTTCCACTTCTGTAAAATTGGTAGTAGTGTCTTCACTTTCATGTCTGATTTAGTAATTTGAGTCTTCTCTCTCTTTTTTTCTTAGCTCGTTTGGCTAGTGGTTGGTCAGTTATGTTGCTCTTTTCAAAGAATCATCTTTTGGTTTTATTAGTTTTCTCTATTCTCTATCATTTTGTGTTATTTCAGTTTTCTTTTCTTTAATCTTATTTCTTCTATGCTAGCTTTGCATTTAGTTCGTTTGTTTTTTTTTTTTTGACTGTGCTGTGCAGCTTGTGGGATATCTCAGTTCCCCAACCAGGGACTGTATCCAGGTCACAGCAATGAAAGCCCAGAATCCCAACCACTGGGCTACCAGGGAACTCCCTAGTTTGTTCTTATTTTTAGTTATTTGAGTTGTAGAATTAATTTGTTATTTGAGAAATTTCTCTTTTTTAAATTTAGATATTCCTGACATGCACCATTGTGTAAGTTTGAGGCATACAACATGTTGATTTGATATATTTATATACTGCAATATGACTGCCAATGTAGTGTTAGCTAACACCTCTACCACATAATCGTCATTTCTTTTTTAAGCTAGGCTGATGTCTATAATACAGTATTGTTGTCTATAATCACTACACTGTACTTTAGCTCTCGAGCATTTTAGCTCCTAGTTGCAAGTTTGTACACTTAAACGTCTTCTGTTCCTCCATCATCCAGCCCCTGGTGATCACCATTTTACTGTTTTCAAGGGTATGGCTTTTTCATATTTCTACATATAAGTGATATCAATGGTATTTGTGTTTCTTTTAATGACGTCTCACTTAGCATAATGTCCTTGCCTTCAAGGCCCAGCCTAAGTCTTTTACCCTTTTCAAGTTAATTTTTGTGATTGGTGTAAGATAGGGGTCCAGTTTCATTTTTCTGCCTGTGGTTACTCAGTTTTCCCAATGCCATTTGTTAAAGAGAATTTTCACATTGGATGTCCTTGGCACTCTTGTCAAATATTGATTCTCTGTTTATGTGAAGATTGCATTCTGGTCTCTATTCCATTCCACTCATGTATGTGTCTATTTTTAATGCTAGTATTACTAGAGCTTTGTAATGTAGTTTGATATCAGGAAGTATGATGTCTCTGGCTTTGTTCTTTCTCATGACTATTTTGGCTATTTGGAGTCTTTTGTGATGCCATAAAAATTTTAAGTTTAAAAAAAAATTTTTTGTGAAAAATGCCATTGGAATCCTTTGATAAGGATTGCATTGAATCTATAGGTGGTTTTTGGGTAGTGTGGGCACTTTAATAATATTAATTCTTCTGATTCATGAGCATAGGATGTCTCTCTATTGTGTCACCTTTGATTTTTCATTCAACAAAGTCTTATAGTTTTTGTTATATAGATCTTTCCCCTCCTTGGTTAAATTTATTCCTAGGTATTTTATTGTTTTTGATGCTATTATGAATGGAATGAAGAAAGTGAAAAGTGAAGTTACTCAGTCATGTCCTACTCTTGTGACCCCGTGAACTGTAGTCCCCCAGGCTCCTTCATCCATGGGATTGTCCAGGCAAGAATATTGGAGTGCATTGTATTTCCTTTTCCAGGGGATCTTCCTGACCTAGGGATTGAACTCGGGTCTCCCACATTGCAGGCAGACTCTTTATTGTCTGAGCCACCAGGGAATCCCTATGAATGGGACATGTTTTGTAACATTTCAGATGTTTCATTGCAACTGATTTCTGTGTGTTGATTTTTTTTATAATCCTGCAACTTTACCGAATTCATTGATTAGTGACAAAGGTTTATTGGTTGAGTCTTTGGGATTTTCTACTTACGCGCTCATATTGTTTGCGGATAAGATAATTCTTTTTTCTGAATGGAAAATAAAAAGCATTTTTATTTTTTGTTTCTTTGTATTGCCTAAATTTTTTTTTCTTTGTATTTCTTTGTATTGTCTAATTGTGCTGGCTAGGAATTCCAGTACCACATTGAATTTGAATGATAAGAGTAGACACCCTTGTCTTATTCTTGACTTAGAGGAAAACTTTACAGTTTTTCACCACTGAGTATAATATTAACTGTGGGTTTGTCATATATGGCCCTTATTTTGTTGAGGCTTTTTCCTTCTATGCCCAACTGTTGTAAATTTTTATCATGAAAGGGTGCTGTATTTTGTTAAATGCTTTTTCTGTATCTTTTGAGATAATTTTGTAATTTTTATCTTTTATTCTGTTACTGCATTATATCACATTCATTGATTTGTATATGTTAGGACAGCCTTGCAGCCCAGAGATAAATCCCACCTGGTGTGTAATCCTTTTACTGTGTACTTCAATTTGGGCTGCTAATATTTTGTTGAGAATTTTTGCCTCTATATTCATCAGGGATATTGATCTACAGTTTTTTCTCTTGCAGTGTCCTTATCTGGCTATGATATCAGGGTAGTGCTGGTTTTGTAGAATGATTTTGGGAGTGTTCCTTCCTCTTCAAATTTACTAGAAGAGTTTGAAAAGGACTGGCATTAATTCTTCAAATGTTTGGTAGAATTTGCCAGTGTTAGCATCTAGTTCTGGTGTTTTCTGTGTTGGGAAGGTTTTTGATTACTTGATTTAATCTCTTTACTCATTTGTTCAAATTTTCTATTTCTTCATGATTAATTCTTGGTAGGCCATATGTTTCTAGGAATTTATTCATTTCTTCTAGGTTATATAACTTTGGGGTAAAAAATTCTTTGTCACAGTCTTCTATGATCCTATATATTTCTGTGATCCTATATATTTCTGTATTATTAGTTGTAATGTCTCCTCTTCATTTCTGATTTTGAGTCTTCTTTCTTTTTTCTTTGACTCACTAAAAGTATGTCAGTTTTATCTTTTGGAAAAATTAGCTCTTAGTTTCTTTCATCTTTTTAAATTGTTTTTCTGGTGTCTATTTCATTTATTTCCAATCTGATCTGTGCTATTTCCTTCATTTTGCTAACTTTGGGCTTGCCATGTTCTTTTTCTAGTGCCTTGAGGTGTAAAGTTAGGTTGTTAATAGAGATCTAATTTTTTAATTTATGTATTTATTGTTATAAACCTCCCTTTCAGAACTTCCTTTACTGCATCTCATAGGTTTTGGTATATTGTGTTTCCATTTTCATTTGTTTCAAGACTTTTTTTGGCTGTGCCACGTGGCATATGGGATCTTAGTTCCTGGACCAGAGGTCAAACTCTGCAGTGGGAGTGTGGAGTCTTAACC
Source organism: Tragelaphus eurycerus (assembly GCA_935064755.1). Classification (NCBI taxonomy): domain Eukaryota; kingdom Metazoa; phylum Chordata; class Mammalia; order Artiodactyla; family Bovidae; genus Tragelaphus; species Tragelaphus eurycerus. The sequence continues at coordinate 17,110,948 of CAKXYN010000028.1, read as the reverse complement.
ACTGGACTGCCAGGTAAGTCCCTCGAGATATTTTTTATTTCCCTTTTGGTGTCTTCTTTGACTCACTGTTTGTTCAGGAGAGTATTCTTTTGTATCTACACATATGTAAATTTTCCAGCTACCCGTTGTTGATTTCTAGTTTTTTACTATGGTGGTTAGAAAAGATTCTTAATATGATTGTCATGTTCTTAAATTTGCTGAGACTTGTTTTCTGTCCTATAATATGATATATCCTGGAGAAAGTTCTGTGTGCATTTGAAAAAAAAATGTATATTCTGCTGTTGTTGAATGGAATGTTCTATAGATATATGTTAGGTACATTTGGTCTAATGTATGGATGACCCATCAATCTGCTGGGCATATACCCTGAGAACACCACAACTCAAAAAGACACGTGCATCGCACGGTTCACTGCAGGACTATCAACAATAACCAGGACATGGAAGCAACCTAGATGTCCATCGACAGATGAATGGATAAAAAAGCTGTGGTACGGATATACAATGAAATGTTACTCAGCCTTTGAATGAATTTGAGTCAGTGGTAGTGAGATGGATGAACCTAGAGCCTGTTATATGAGTGAAGTAAGTCAGAAAGAGAAAAACAAATACCTTATATTAATACATATATATGGAATCTAGAAAAATAGCACTGGTGAACCTATTTACAGAGAAGAAATAGAGATGCAGCTCTGGTGGACACAGCAGGGGAAGGAGAGGGTAGGACAAATCGAGGAAGTACCATTGACATCTATACACTATCAAGTGTAAGATAGATAACTTGCAGGAAGCTGCTGTATAACATAGGGCGCCCAGCCTGGCACTCTGTGACAATCTAGAGGGGTGGAATGGAGGGAAGTGGGGGGCTCAAGAGGGAGGGGATATATATATACACACACATACATACATATATATATACACATACATATATATGACTAATTCTCATTGATGTATGGCAACGCTATAAAGAAATTATCCTCCAATTAAAAAAAATCCATAGTTACCTTGCTGGTTTTGTCTAGATAAACTATCTATTGCTGAAAGTGGGCTATTGAAGTCCCTTAAAAAAGCAAAATGGCTGTCTGGGGAGGCCTTACAAATAGCTGTGAAAAGAAGAGAAGCGAAAAGCAAAGGAGAAAAGGAAAGATATAAACATCTAAATGCAGAGTTCCAAAGAATAGCAAGAAGAGATAAGAAAGCCTTCTTCAGTGATCAATGCAAAGAAATAGAGGAAAACAACAGAATGGGAAAGACTAGGGATCTCTTCAAGAAAATCAGAGATACCAAAGGAACATTTCATGCAAAGATGGGCACGATAAAGGACAGAGATGGTGTGGACCTAACAGAAGCAGAAGATATTAAGAAGAGGTGGCAAGAATACACAGAAGAACTGTACAAAAAAGAGCTTCAAGACCCAGATAATCATGATGATGTGATCACTGACCTAGAGCCAGACATCTTGGAATGTGAAGTCAAATGGGCCTTAGAAAGCATCACTACGAACAAAGCTAGTGGAGGTGATGGAATTCCAGTGGAGCTATTCCAAGTCCTGAAAGATGATGCTGTGAAAGTGCTGCACTCAATATGCCAGCAAATTTGGAAAACTCAGCAGTGGCCACAAGATTGGAAAAGGTCAGTTTTCATCCCAATCCCAAAGAAAGGCAATGCCAAAGAATGCTCAAACTACTGCACAATTGCACTCATTTCACACGCTAGTAAAGTAATGCTCAAAATTCTCCAAGCCAGGCTTTAGCAATATGTGAACCGTGAACTTCCTGATGTTCAAGCTGGTTTTAGAAAAGGCAGAGGAACCAGAGATCAAATTGCCAACATCCGCTGGATCATGGAAAAAGCAAGAGAGTTCCAGAAAAACATCTATTTCTGCTTTATTGACTATGCCAAAGCCTTTGACTGTGTAGATCACAATAAACTGTGGAAAATTCTGAAAGAGATGGGAATACCAGACCACCTGATCTGCCTCTTAAGAAATCTGTATGCAGGTCAGGAAGCAACAGTTAGAACTGGTCATGGAACAACAGACTGGTTCCAAATAGGAAAAGGAGTACGTCAAGGCTGCATATTGTCACCATGTTTATTTAACTTCTATGCAGAGTACATCATGAGAAATGCTGGACTGGAAGAAACACAAGTTGGAATCAAGATTGCCGGGAGAAATATCAATAACCTCAGATATGCAGATGACACCACTCTTATGGCAGAAAGTGAAGAGGGGCTAAAAAGCCTCTTGATGAAAGTGAAAGTGGAGAGTGAAAAGGTTGGCTTAAAGCTCAACATTCAGAAAACGAAGATCATGGCATCTGGTCCCATCACTGCATGGGAAATAGATGGGGAAACAGTGGAAACAGTGTCAGACTTTGTTTTTCTGGGCTCCAAAATCACTGCAGATGGTGACTGCAGCCATGAAATTAAAAGACACTTACTCCTTGGAAGGAAAGTTATGACCAACCTAGGTAGCATATTCAAAAGCAGAGACATTACTTTACCAACAAAGGTTCGCCTAGTCAAGGCTATGGTCTTTCCTGTGGTCATGTATGGATGTGAGAGCTGGACTGTGAAGAAGGCTGAGCGCCGAAGAATTGCTGCTTTTGAATTGTGGTGTTGGAGAAGACTCTTGAGAGTCCCTTGGACTGCAAGAAGATCCATTCTGAAGGAGATCAATCCTGGAATTTCTTTAGAAGGAATGATGCTAAAGCTGAAACTCCAGTATTTTGGCCACCTCATGCGAAGAGTTGACTCATTGGAGAAGACTCTGATGCTGGGAGGGATTGGGGGCAGGAGGAGAAGGGGACGACAGAGGATGAGATGGCTGGATGGCATCACTGACTTGATGGGTGTGAGTCTGGGTGACCTCCGGGAGCTGGTGATGGACAGGGAGGCCTGGCGTGCTGCGGTTCATGGGGTCATCTGATCTGATTTGATCTGATCCTTCATGCTATATTAAGTGGTTAACACTTAATATAGAATTCATATTTTCTAAATCTGACTGCATATTTTTTCCGTTTATACCAGTGTGCTGTATACTTTCATGTTTTCATGTCACTGATTTTTGTCTTTTCATTTTAGCTTTGAGAACTCCTTTTAGCATTTCTTGCAAGGCAAGTCTAGTGATGATGAACTTCCTTAGCTTTAGTTTGTCTGGGAAAGTCTTCATACCTGAAGGATAACTTTGGGAACAGAGTATTTTTGTTGGCAATTTTTATCTTTAAGCTCTTTGAATATGTCTTTCCACTCTCTCTCCGCTTATACAGTTTCTGCCAAGAAATCTGCTGATGCCTAATAAGGGTTCCTTTGTAGGTTACATTCTTTTTTCCCCAGCTACATTGAGGGTTCTTTCTTTATCTTTGATTTTTCAGTTTCATTATAATGTGTCTTAGAAGTCTTCTGGCACTGACAATATAGGGTGGTCTATTAGCTTCATGAACTTGGATGTCCAAGTCTTTCTCCAGGTTTGGGAATTTCTCAGCTATTACTTCTTTAAATAAACTTTCTTCCCTTTGTCTTTTTTCTTCCAGGACCCTGATTATTTTTATATTTGTCCTTTGGATGGATTCTCATTGATTATGTAGTCTTTCTTTTTATCTTTGTTTTCCTCTGTGTTATTTCAAACTGTAAGCTAATTTTTCTGTCTTCCATCTGCTCTTCTTTACTACAGACGCTCTCTATTGCATTCTTCATCTCAATTCTTGAATTATTCAGCTCCAGAATTTCTATTTGCTTCTTTTTTTTTATGGATTTCTATCTCTTTGAAAAAAATCAGCTTGATCATATATATATATATTTCAAGATTTCATTGAATTGTCTTACTGAGTTTTATTCTAGCTTGTTGAATTACTTCGAAACAGCTATTTTGAATTCCTTATTAGCTAGATCATGCTATTCCACACTTTTGAGCTCAGTTGTTGGAGAATTATTGATATCTTTGGAGGATGGTATATTTCCTTGATTTTCCCAAATGAAGAGATCTTTGGGTGACAGTATTCGCAGAAGCTTGTGAGCACACTTCCTACTGAAGTCTTGAAGCAGTCAGCAGGACCTGTGTCTCTTTGATGTTCTTACCTACTTCTTAATCTTTGTCGTCCTTCCCTTTAGTCATGGAGGTCTCACCTCAAAAGTCTGGATGCTGCTGGAAATAAAAGGATTTCTCCAGCAGTGACCCACTGAGGTAGCCAGGAATATACCAACTTCCACTTCCTCTGCAGGAGAAGTTGCTGCCTGTGGATAGCATTGCCTTGTGCAGTATCACCCTGGGTTGTGAGGGTGGGGATCTAGCGGGCTTTTTCCCTTTCCAATGCAACCAAACTGGTATCCTTCCCACTCCAATGGTGTTCTGGAATTTCCTCACAGGCAGGCTAGACTTCCACAGGTTCTTTCTTTGTTGTGAGTATCTGCCCAGGTTAGTACTTTCCAGGTTTTTACCCTGGCCACAGCAAGAGAGGGTGGGGCAACTTTACCGAGTTTGAATCTTTACCTTCTGAGATCCAATGCCTAGTTTCTAATTCTAACCTGTGGGCAAGTTAGCATCTGGTGCTATGTCCCATACCTCCTGTGGAAGCGCTTTCCTTTGTGGATGGATGTCTAATAGGTTGTTTTAAAATGGAGGAAGAAAAGAGGACTGTCTCATGCTGCCCTAATGCTAATATCATTCTGTATCTTTTTTCTGTTCTTTTTTAAAAAAATTGAAGTATAGTTGATTTACAACATCATGTTAGTTTCAGGTGTACAGTCTATTATTTTTTAATGTATGCATTTACAGCTATACATTTCTCTATTAGCACTGCTTTCACTGTATCCAATAAGTTTTGGTTTAGTGGGTTTCATTTTCATTGATCTATAATTATCTTTTTTTTTGCATTTCTTTTCCATGGGGATGGTTTTGATCCCTGTCTTCTGTACAATGTCACGAACCTCATTCCATAGTTCATCAGGCACTCTATCAGATCTAGGCCCTTAAATCTATTTCTCACTTCCACTGTATAATCATAAGGGATTTGATTTAGGTCATACCTGAATGGTCTAGTGGTTTTCCCTACTTTCTTCAATTTCAGTCTGAATTTGGCAATAAGGAGTTCATGGTCCGAGCCACAGTCAGCTCCTGGTCTTGTTTTTGCTGATTGTATAGAGCTTCTCCTGGGGAAGGCAATGGCACCTCACCCCAGTACTTTTGCCTGGAAAATCCCATGGACGGAGGAGCCTGGTGGGCTCCAGTCCATGGGGTCGCTGGGAGTAGGACACGACTGAGCAACTTGACTTTTAATTTTCACTTTCATGCATTGGAGAAGGAAATGGCAACCCACTCCAGTATTCTTGCCTGGAGAATCCCAGGGACAGGGGAGCCTGGTGAGCTTCCGTCTATGGGGTCGCACAGTCGGACACGACTGAAGCGACTTAGCAGCAGTAGCAGCAGCAGCATAGAGCTTCTCCATCTTTGGCTGCAAAGAATATAATCGATCTGATTTCGGTGTTTACCATCTGGTGATGTCCATGTATAGAGTCTTCTCTTGTGTTGTTGGAAGAGGGTGTTTGCTATGACCAGTGCATTTTCTTGGCAAAACTCTGTTAGTCTTTGCCCTGCTTCATTCCGTATTCTAAGGCCAAATTTGCCTGTAACTCCAGGTGTTTCTTGACTTCCTACTTTTGCATTCCAGTCCCCTATAATGAAAAGGATATCTTTTTTTGGGTGCTAGTTCTAAAAGGTCTTGTAGGTCTTCATAGAACCATTCAACTTCAGCTTCTTCAGCGTTACTGGTTGGGGCATAGACTTGGATTACTGTGACATTGAATGGTTTGCCTTGGAAATGAACAGAGGAAGCAGAGATCAAATTGCCAACATCCGCTGGGTCATCGAAAAAGCAAGAGAATTCCAGAAAAACATCTATTTCTGCTTTATTGACTATGCCAAAGCCTTTGACTGTGTAGATCACAATAAACTGTGGAAAATTCTAAAAGAGATGGGAATACCAGACCACCTGATCTGCCTCTTGAGAAATCTGTATGCAGGTCAGGAAGCAACAGTTAGAACTGGACGTGGAACAACAGACTGGTTCCAAATAGGAAAAGGAGTACGTCAAGGCTGTATATTGTCACCCTGTTTATTTAACTTCTATGCAGAGTACATCATGAGAAATGCTGGACTGGAAGAAACACAAGCTGGAATCAAGATTGCCGGGAGAAATATCAATAACCTCAGATATGCAGATTACACCACTCTTATGGCAGAAAGTGAAGAGGAACTCAAAAGCCTCCTGATGAAAGTGAAAGTGGAGAGTGAAAAGGTTGGCTTAAAGCTCAACATTCAGAAAACGAAGATCATGGCATCTGGTCCCATCACTACATGGGAAATAGATGGGGAAACAGTGGAAACAGTGTCAGACTTTATTTTTCTGGGCTCCAAAATCACTGCACATGGTGACTGCAGCCCTGAAATTAAAAGACGCTTACTCCTTGGAAGGAAAGTTATGACCAACCTAGGTAGCATATTCAAAAGCAGAGACATTACTTTACCAACAAAGGTTCGCCTAGTCAAGGCTATGGTCTCTCCTGTGGTCATGTATGGATGAGAGAGCTGGACTGTGAAGAAGGCTGAGCGTCGAAGAATTGCTGCTTTTGAACTGTGGTGTTGGAGAAGACTCTTGAGAGTCCCTTGGACTGCAAGGAGATCCAACCAGTCCATTCTGAAGGAGATCAGCCCTGGAATTTCTTTGGAAGGAATGATGCTAAAGCTGAAACTCCAGTATTTTGGCCACCTCATGCGAAGTGTTGACTCATTGGAGAAGACTCTGATGCTGGGAGGGATTGGGGGCAGGAGGAGAAGGGGACGACAGAGGATGAGATGGGTGGATGGCATCACTGACTCGATGGATGTGAGTCTGGGTGACCTCCGGGAGTTGGTGATGGACAGGGAGGCCTGTCGTGTTGCAGTTCATGGGGTCACAAAGAGTCGGACACGACTGAGCGACTGATCTGATCTGATCTGATCTGATAATTATCTTTTAATTTCCCTCGTGATTTCTATTTTGATCCATTACTTGATTAAAATTATGTTGTTTAATTTTGATTTCTCGTTTGATTTTGTTGTGATTGGAGGAGATACTTTGTATGATATCTATCTTTTAAAATTTACTGAGATTGAATTGGTGGCCTAACATGTAGTTTGTACCAAAAAACATCCCACATGCAAATGCTATTGTTTTTTGCTTGAGTGTTCTGTAGTTGTCTGTTAGATCTAGCTGGTTTACTGTGTTATTTAAGTCCTCAATTTCCTTATTGAACTTCTCTTTGGTTGTCCTATCTGTATTGAAAGCATGGTATTCAATTAATATAGAAGTATCTATTTCACCCTTTAATTCTGTCAGTTTTTACTCAGTATTGTGGATGATCTGTCATTAGGTGGGTATGCTCACTGATTCTTCTGTTTGTTCAAATCTACTTTTAAATTCCTCTAATGAATTTTTCATTTCAATTATTTTACCTTTTAACTCTAGAATTTCTTTTCCCTTTCCTTTTAACTTTTTCTATCTCTTTATTGATATTTCAGTCATGTTCATATGTCCTTATATTGACTGTCTCTGCATCTTCTTCAAGTTATTTATCTTTAAGATTGTTTCAAAACTTCTGTCAAGTATATCTGTCATTAGTTCTTTTTCATGGACAGTTTCTGATGATTCACTTTTTTCCTTTGAATGGACCATCTTTACAATCTATTTGCATACCATATGACTTTTTGTTGAACCCTGGATATTTATATATAATAATGCGATAATTCTGGACATAAAATTCTTTCCTTTCTCCAGGAAAAATAATGTGCTTTTTTTTGCTCCTGTTTATTTATTTATCTTGGTGTAACAGGCTTTCTCTGTGGCAAAGATCAGCTGAGATGTAAACTTAACATCTTTCGGGTCTTTTATGAACCTGTGTCTTTTTCTGGGCATACACAGTGACTTTCTAATTTTTCCATGTATGTATTTATTTTTAAATGTCCTAAATTTTAATATCTGGCTTCCAAAAGGGGGAAAACAGGAGAGAGAGAGAGATAAAAAGGGCTCTCGTTGTTTAAATTTCATGAAAATCATTTTGCCAGAGCGAGAGAAATGACAATGTGCTACAACAATGGCTATTGGCCTCTTAGTGTGTAATCTTGTCAGAAGCAGCAATCTGATTGCTGATGGCATCCACTGTGACACCCACAAACCCAGTGCAAGCTGCTCTAGGAACATGTGTAAAGTTGTCTGCTATGAGGATGAATATAGGGGATGGGTAGCTACTATCCCTTACCAAGATCTGAATTGACCAAAATTAACTACAATTTACCATCTAAAATTCTCCCAGGAATTTGCAAGGCTTTGGTAGCCTTCAGAGTTCCAAAATGGTTACATCAGATAGACTCCACCAGTACAGTTTTTGGCTAGATAGACAGATTCCTAGTGCTCCTTATTTTGCCATAAACTCAAGAATCATCTTTGACAACTAAATGAGGGGACATGAGGTTCCTAAATTCTCTAAGTCACTTTTGGAGCCAGAATGAGAAAGTTCCTTTGAGGAGATACTTGTCTTACCTGTCAGAGCAAATTCTTGAGGATCCCTTTAGCTAGAATTTGGGTACCACTAGGTCCCCAATCCCTAGCCAAGCAAAGAGCCTGGCACTAGTTGCTAAGTGACTTACTTATAAGGCACGAAGAACAGAGACACACTGTCTATTCTTGTGTGTCTGCTGGGGTCTCCATCTTTGCTCAGCACAGTCAGATTTTCTTAGATTTCTGAAGTCCCCAGGAGAGTGGACCTGAGAAGGCTGAACATGCAGACATGATTGGCCATAGCTCATGCCTAAGCACCGATGGCCTTTTGTCTATAAGCCAAGAAGCCATTGATTCTTTAGCAGATGACACCACCAGAATACATGGCAGTTTCATATATAGAGAGCAGAAATGACCTGTGGTGTGGAAGGGTAGGTCTAGGATCCTGACCTTTTATTCTAGTTCTGTTTTGGCCTCCTGTGAGGTCTTTGCCAAGACACTATTCACTGTCTTAGATTTACCTTCTATTCAATACAAAAATGGGAACCACATGACCTTTTAGATTCCTTCTAGCTTATATTATGTGGGGATAGCCACAGGATATGGAATAATAAAACTGGTAGTTTTTGGATCTTTTACATCTCTTATATCTTTGGACATATCAGTCACTATCATGCTGATACGTTATCTCCATCATAGGATGCAGCCTGCCTGGTTATCAGTACTTTTTGTGCTGGTCTCTCATCTTCATAACTTTCTGTGTATAGATGCTGACAGAAAAGATGATGCTGTCCTAATCTTGGAGATGTACCAAAGTAGAGAGAGCCATCACAAGGCCTTCCAAAAGGCCCTCCAAGAGACAGCAGAACTTTCTCACAAGCTGGAAAGGCTGAGGTTAGATAATGAAAAGATAAGCTGCTAAAAGGAATTACAAAGTTTCTTTCTTTAGAGAGTTTTCAGGAGAAAGCCATTTGAAACTTGGAATTATATTGGAAATTTAATTATGCATGGGGATAACTTTTGACTTTATCTGATTTTTCAGGGTTTGGTCTTGAGTGAGTCCCTCATTTTCTGGGTAAGGTGGAAGTCTACCCAGGTTTCTTGCATACTCTTCTCCCTGGCACTAGGACCCTCCCCAAGGGAACTAGAAGTGAAGGGAGAGCGAGAATCTCATTAATGGAAGTATCTGGGCCTCAAGTTGGGGGGATTTATGACTGAGGCTTTATTTAAGGGTTTTTTTTTTTTTTTTTTTTTTTTTTGACTGAGGCTTTAGTCTGAGGCAGGATCCCCCACTCACAAGCCTTGCAGGCACTTGTGGAGCCACACTTGAAACTGCAGGAGACTTCACACTCAGTGCTGTTGGTCAGACCAACAGCTCAACCTGGGTGGAGAAATGAAGCTTCTGGAAGGCTGAGGGCAGACAGTAATCAAGCTGATGTAGCTTTGGCCTAGATGCTAGTTGTGACTATGTGGGACTGAACATAAATGTGTGTGGCTATACATGTGTGTGTGTGTATGCATGCATGCAAAGTAATATAGGGCATGGAACATAAAATCTGAGGTCTTCTAGTTGTCTTTGATTCACCGGTGTGGGTCTAGTAGAAGACTTCCTCTGCATGTTTTTTTGCTCTCTTGCCTCACTGTCTTAAAAAAGAAGGCGTGGATTCAACTATGGGCTGATTATTAATTTGGACCATAGGTGAACATCATGAGATATAAAAGAAATATTGGTGTTTCTGTATAAATGTAAATACATAAAGGGAGGAACTATCACTTTCTAAGTTGATGTTTTAATTTTGTTTTCCTTCAAGACTTCCCCACAGATTTATAGTAATGCTAAATGGTAAACTAGAGAGCAGGATTCAAGTGTGTGGGATTTAGGGTTAAGTAACAAACTAAATCTAGTTCTAGTTCTCCAGATTGTCATTTATAAATTGTTGTCCCCAGGGCAGGGAAAGACAAAGAGAAGAATTTGGGTGTAGGTAGTGATATTATCTGGCTATGTAATGTTCTTCCAGAAGGTTCTGAGATTTTTGGACTGTTAGTCTATTATATTAAACCAGTAGGTAGTGGTGTTCTGAAATGGAGTCATATGGCTCCTGAGAGTATTGAAAGTTCTTTCCAGAAATGTTGAGCCATTTATTAAACATCATTGAGCTAATATTAAAATTAACTTATATAAACTATAAATTAAGTTATATTTTTAAAAAGGTAATAAATACTCAAAACTCATTGATTCCTAAGTACTTTACTACACATTGCTATTATTTATGGTCTTAAGATTATTTATATCCATTGTTTCTGTAATAGTGTGTGGTTAATATCTTTTCTCAATGTTCATTCATTGATGTTACAATGGTAGTACAAACATGACCATGGTAAGAGAATTTACATCACAGATATTAACAGATAAATTACTAGTCAGGGCCTTGTTTATTGTTTTATTGATTACTTAGACTTAAGAAAGAATGGAGAAAATGTTAAAAATGATGATTAAACTTAAAAGTTTATGTTTGGCTGCTATCCAAAAGTCTACAAGCAATAAATGCTGGAGATGGTGTAGAGAAAAGGGAACCCTCTTACACTGTTGGTGGAAATGCAAACTAGTACAGCCACTATGGAGAACAGTGTGGAGATTCCTTAAAAAACTAGAAATAGAACTACCATATGACCCAGCAATCCCACTGCTGGGCATACACACCAAGGAAACCAGAATTGAAAGAGAAACATGTACCCCAATGTTCATCGCAGCACTGTTTATAATAGCCAGGACATGGAATCAACCTAGATGTCTATCAGCAGATGAATAGATAAGAAAGCTGTGGTACATATCATATACACAATGGAGTATTACTCAGCCATTAAAAAGAATACATTTGAATCAGTTCTAATGAGGTGGATGAAACTGGAGCCTATTATACAGAGTGAAATAAGCCAGAAAGAAAAACACTAATACAGTATACTAATGCATATATATGGAATTTAGAAAGATGGTAACGATAACCCTGTATGCAAAACAGCAAAAGAGACACAGATGTATAGAACAGTCTTTTGGCCTCGGTGGGAGAGGGCGAAGGTGGGATGATTTGGGAGAATGGCATTGAAACATGTATATTATCATATGTGAAATGAATCACCAGTCCAGGTTTGATGCATGATACAGAATGCTCGGGGCTGGTGCATTGGGGTGACCCAGAGGGATGGTATGGGGAGGGAGGTGGGGGGGGGGGTTCAGGATGGTGAACATGTGTACACCTGTGGTGGACTCATTGTTGATGTATAGCAAAACCAATACAATATTGTAAAGTAATTAGCCTCCAATTAAAATAAATAAATTTATATTAAAAATGATGATTAAACTTAAAAATGTATCAGATTGGTAGCTGGTACATTGTAAATAGCATGAAAAGTTGAGGTAATAGTCTTTCAATATTTTAACAATTTAACAAGTCTTTCCATATTTAACAATATTTTAACAATATGTTATCTAATTCTGCAAAGAAGTTACTCATGTCATTGATAAATGAGTGATTTCTAAGATATGTCTTTACTGTTTCACTTTTATCTTATTATATAAAAAAATACCACACACTTGTGTCAAAATTATGCTATACCCTTTCATCAGTTTAAAGCATTATTTTGACTATCAATACAAGAGTTTAACAATAATCAATAAAAGCATCCTTGAAGATAAATTGGGTATGGAATTCAAGAGAGATTACAGAATATTTATTATTTGTAAGTTTTGTGCTATACATCCCTTGTATTAATACAATTTAGACTTATAGACATAATTTATTTTTCAGAGAGCCGGCATTTGAATATTTGTCAGCATTGCACTGAAGAAGCACCCTTGGAACTCTTGGAAAATTGAAAATCCAGATAAGACACATTACTTGTTGGAGATTGGTTCAAGATCATGGAGTAGAAGAATGTGCATTCAGCTCCTCTGGTGAGAACACCAAAATTGCAACTAGCTGTTGAGCAACCATTTATAGGAGGATGCTGGAACCCACCAAAGAAAGATAAAGATACCTCCATCTTGTGACAAAGAAGAAGTCACAATAAAATAAAAATCCGATACCCATCAGGTGGGCAACCCAAAAATTGGAGAACAATAATACCAAAGAAGTTCTCCCACTATTGTGAAGGTTCTGAGCCCCACATCAGCCTTCCCAGGCTGGGAAAGGGACTGGGAATCCCCAAGGAGTCTGACTTTGAAGGCCAGTGGGATTTGATTACAGACTTTCACTGGACTGGGGGAAGCAGAGACTCCATTCTTGGAGGGCACAAACAAAGCTTTTCATGCACTAAGACCCAAGGGAAAGGAGCAGAGACCACATAAGAGAATTAGACCTACCTGCTAGTGTTGGGGCGGGTATTTCCTGTGGAGGGGCTCACAACAGGGATGGAGGCACTGGCAACAGCAAAGTCCTGTAGAGTGCCCTTGGCATAAGCTTTCTCAGAGGTCACCATTATTTCTACCATAGAGCCCCAGTAGACCTCAGGCAGGACTGGATCACCTCAAGCCAAATAACTAAGAGGAGGGAGCACAATCCCACCCATCAGCAGATAACTGGATTAAAGTTTTACTGAGCACCTGCTCACAAGAAAAAGTTCCCAGTTTTTCCAATAGCCAGTCTCTACCATCAGAAAGCTTACATAAGCCTCTTAACCTCATCTACCAAAGGGCCACAGAAGAAGCAAGAAGAACTACAATCCCACAAGAGTTAGAACAAAAACCGCATCACAGAAAGTTAATCAGAATGAAAAAGCAAAGGGTTATGTTCCAGATGAAGGGAGAAGATAAAACCCCAGAAAAACAACTAAATGAAGTGGAGATAGGCAGCCTTCCAGAAAAGGAATTCAGAATAATGATAGTGAAGATAATCCAGGATCTCGGAAAAAGAATGGAAAAGATGCAAGAAATGTTTACCAAAGACCTAGAAGCACTAAAGTACAAACAAACAGAGATGAACAATACACTTGAAGGAATCAAAAGCAGAATAACTAAGGCAAAGGAACGGATAAGTGACCTGGAAGACAGAATGGTGGAAATCACTGCTGAAAAACAGTATATAGAAAAAAGAATGAAAAGGAATGAAGACAGCTTAAGACACCTGTGGGACAACGTTAAATGCACCAATATTCGCATTATAGGGATTCCAGAAGGAGAAGAGAGAGAGAAAGGACCTGAGAAAATATTTGAGGAGATAATAGCTGAAAACTTCCCTAACATGGGAAAGGAAATAGTCATCCAGGAAGCATACAGAGTCCCAGGCAGGATAAACCCAAGGAGGGACACACCAAGACACATAGTAATCAAACTGATGAAAATTAAAGACAAAGATAAAATACTAAAAGCAGCAAGGGAAAAACAACAAATAACGTACGAGGGAATTCCCATAAGGTTATCAAATGACTTCTCAACAGAAACTCTACAAGCCAGAAGAGACTGGCATGATATATTTATAGTGATGACAAGGAAGAACCTACAACCAAGAATACTCTACCCAGCAAGACTCTCCTTCCGATTTGATGGAGAAATCAAAACCTTTCCAGACAAAGAGACATTAAGAGAATTCAGCACCACCAAACCAGCTTTACAACAAATGCTAAAAGACCTTCTCTAGGCAGGAAACACAAGAGAAGGAAAAGACCTACACAAAATAAATCCAAAACAATTAAGAAAATGGATATCGATAATTACCTTAAATGTAAATGGATTAAATGCACCAACCAAAAGATATAGACTGGCTGAGTGGATGAAAATACATTCATGCATGCACCTCCACATACCACATAACTCTACTTAACCCCCCAAGTTGTATGTAATTATTTTATATTATTAGATCAATCATGTTTCCATTATGGCTTGCAATTATAATTATCTTACTTTTTGTCTGGCTATTGATTGTGAAAACTGATAAATTTTTACTATTGTGATTATGTAACTATTATTCACTTAATAGCATGGTATCATGATTAGTCAACAGAAAAGAATAGTATTCTATATGACTAAAACTACCATTTAATAGAAAAACTTATAATCACTTTTTAAAATCCAGATGCATATCAGAATTATCTTGGAATTAAAAAAAAAATACAAATGCCCATGTATTGCTTTTTTTTCTCCAAAGCTCCAGATATGTTCCTAATGGGCAGCCATGTTTAAAAACAATTGGACTATATGATGATCTTTTACTTTTATCTAGTTTGTTTCACTTCTTCTATTTCATATTCAGTGCTCCCAATTCATTTAGTTTATGTTTTCTAATTTCTCCATCTCTTCTTGTTGTTGTTGTTCTTTCTCTAGCCTTTATCAAGAGTAGTAGAAAAGCTTTTGTATACTTATGTAAAAATAGTATGTATAATATAATATAAAATATGTATTTTAGAAAACATATGAGTTTTTGCCTAGCTAAAAAATTTGACATTTTGGTTCCACTTATGTGACTTAGTATGAATAGAATGCTAGATTTCTAACTTATATTCATTCAAAACTTTGATATATTTCCATGTATTTTACCCACTGCAGTACTATTGCCTGGAAAATCCCATGGACAGAGGAGCTTGGTAGGCTACAGTCCATGGGGTTGCAAAGAGTCAGACACAACTGAGTGACTCCACTTTCTTTCTTTCTTTCTTTCTATTACTGCTAAAAGCCTAGAAAGCTTATTAGAGATTTAAAAAAAAATGAGACCTGAAACTTCTAATCTAATTTTGAAAATATGAAGAAATACTACATTGTAAAATAAAACAACAGGGAATTAACATGTGATATAGTATTATTAACTTAAGTGAATTTTGTTCAAATTTCACAAAATTTTATGCTAGTGTCCATTATTCGTTTTCATACCTATTCAAGATTCCAAATTGTATTTAGTTGCACTGAGCAGCTTCAGCTGCATGCAACTAATTCTGGTAAATTCTCTTTTCATTTTTATTCTGTTACAAATATTTTCTAATTTTCCTTGTTATGGCTTCTTAGATACATCCATCATTTAAAAGAGGACATTTAATTTCCAAATACATAGAATTTTAAAAGTAACTTTGCTATTAATTTCTTATTGGATATTAATTTCTCATTTAAATGCTTTCTTCTCAGTAATCATCCTCTGTGTTTTTTAGTCTTCTAACTTTATTGAGGCTTTCAATGGTTAAGTCAAAGATCTCTCTTGGTAAATGTCACATTGCACTTGAAAATATGTGTTAGTTTCAAGTATCTTCTGATATTGATTTCTAACATAATTCCATAGTGATAAGAGAACAGACTCTGTATGATTTCCATACCTTCAGACCATGAAATTTTTCCATGTTGTTTCACATCCCTGGATATGTTCCAGTGTCTTCTAGTTTACAGTCTATGGGAACTTGAATAGAATTTTTGTCTTACTGTTTTGTGAAAATTGTATAAATCTTAATTATGTTGAATTAGTTCATGGTGCTTTTCAGGTCTACTGCATCCTTCTACTTTTCTGTATATTCATTCTATTAATTTTTTAGAGTTTGATATTGTAACCCAACTAAAAATCTTAATTTACTTAAAAAATAACTAATGTATAGTGGAAGTATATGCAACTTTGTTCTGTATTTTCCAAGTCTCCTGTAAATGTGCTATCATACCTTTATAATTTAAAAAATAAAAAAGAGATAAAGACACATTACTTGTCAAAGATTATACATAGCCAGATGAAGTATTTTTTTTAATTCTTGTAAGATAAGTTACTACATCTTGTTTTAAATTATTCATTCATGTGTCTTTTCATTGAAGAGTATTACGGACCAAATGATCATGTTGCCTCAAATTCACATACTGAAGCCCTAACCCCAAATCTCATGATATTTGGTGAAGGGGCCTTTGGGAGGTAATTAGGGTTAGATTAGGTCATGAGGGTGAAGCTTCATGATGGAATTATAAGGGAAAGAGAGAGACCTCTCTGTATAAGCATAAGCACCAAGGAAAGGCCTTGTTAAGATTCAGCAAGAAGGTGGATATCTGCAGTTCAAAGAGAGAGATCTCATCAGGAACTAGTCTGGTTGATACTTTGATCTTGGACTTTACAGCCTCCAAGAAAATATCAATATCTGTAAGAAAATATATTTCTGTTCCTCAAGTTACCCACTCTGTAGTATTCTGTTATGGTAGCCCTGGAGCTCACTAATACAATTTGTAAAATCATTTTTTACTTATTGAAAAATATTGGACAAAATTGTTTTGAAACCCAGAATTTCTGTTTTTGCATTCTTTCTGGGTCTCACATGTCAGCTTCTTATTTTTAATGACTTCTTTCATGTGTATTTTGTGATGTAAAATTTTAAATTTGTAAAAAAAAAAAAGAAAGGGAAGATTGGGCTCTGATGGATACATATACATGGATACATGTATATGTCCATATACATGAGTACATGTATATGTATAGTTTACATACATATATGTATATGTATGGCTGAGTCCCTTTGCTGTCTACCTGAAACTATCACACTGTTAACTGGCCCCAAATACCCTATAACATTATAACTGAAGTAAAAGATTGTTCTTGAAATTTTGAAAGTTTAAAGTTTCAGGCCATATGTCTTTCATCTTTTACTTGGAGGCACAGAAATTTTCTCAGTTTGATCCTATTCATGATTCACAAAGGGAAATAGCTTGCCAAGTATAAACTCTGTGTGTGATTTATAAAACATAATGTAAATCCAAGTCCTCCCAATATTTAAATTCAATTTACTCTAATGGCACTTGTATTAGAGCCACATCTATGTACTTTAGACAACACTTGTAAGACATTAGCTTAAAGTGTGTTTCGTGTGTGTTCAGATTAAAGTATAATGTTAGCTGATTTTTCACCATTAAAGACTTGGACTTAGGGAGGAAGGCCTCTGAATTCAATGAGTCTATGCTGAAAAGCTGTCCCTTATATTAGAAAATTCCAAAGTCAGAAAGTTATAAAAATATGTCAAATGTTTCAATTGAAAGAAAAAAAGGAAGAGAGTGAGGTGGTCATAAGTAATGATCCAACATGGTACCATACTGGTCAGCCTCCACCAACTGATCTCTTAACTATTCTTGCCACTATTCCCTAGTCTCAAGAATACCTGCATAAGAAACAAAATTTCTTTCCCTAGTTTCTTGGGTTAGGTTGTTTATTATGTTAGAAGAACAAACTAATCCACAGTTATTGGAAGGAAGGTGATAACAAAGATCAGGGAAGAAATAAAACATAGACTAGAAATAGAAAAGATCAATGAAATTAAGAGTTGGTTTCTTTTTTTTTTTTTTCAAAGTAGTTTTTATCCCTTAAGTTATGCATAGAGGATAATGGGGGAAGGGGTGGAGTCATGCAGGGACAGCAGTCCCTGAGCCAGGCTTTCAAACCTATCACACACAAAAGTTTAGGTGAGTTACATCATCTTCTGGCCCAGAGGCCTATTAACATTTTAAGGAACTTATTTTCTCTAAAGGTGATTATTCTAAAGTCAGGCGCCACCCTCCAAAAGCATTGGAGTTGCACTTCTATAGGGCAAAGGTGTGGTGGGTTGTAATAAGAAAAGAATTAACTCAAGGGTCCAAGGTTACAAACATTAAAGCTACTACTTACATTTCAATACATTGCCAAGGACACAGTAGGTAAGGGATATGGAGACTTAGCAGCAAACATTGGCCCAACAAGTGAAAAACCCTTCACCAATACAATTCCTAATCAATCTTTCAACTGCTCAAAGGAATCTGTGTTTAGACAGTTTAGAACATCTCCTGCATCTCACAGTTGGGAGGCTCTAAACAATCACATGTGGCCGGAAAAACATACTCAGGCAGGCTAGGGGATTTCCAAAAGGAGTTTGTAGGCTGAAACACTGTCACACCCAGGAATTATTAACTGGAGCTGTAAGTTAGCTCTTTTTTCAGAGAAAGGTAGTGGGGGACAGCCCCCTGTAAAGTCAGAGGTGTAGGTGAGAACACAAAGCAGAAAGTAGGCAGACTCCGGCTTTTGGGGGTAGATGCTCGAGAACCTCCAGCGGGCTCCTGAGGCTTGATCTGGCCCTTGCGTGTGCCAAGCCTCCTTCCTCATGACCTTTGTCATGGGCGGAGCGCTAATCCAAACCGGCTCCGACAGGATCTTCCCAACCCAGGGATTGAACCCAGGTCTCCTGCATTGCAGGCAGATTTTTTTTTTTTAAATTTTATTTTATTTTATTTTTTTTTGATCAAGAATCTCTTTTATTGATTATCAGAAACATTACAAATATCTAGTATGAACAAATTGTAACATGATAGTGTTTAGTTTGAACAATTAATACATTTCAGATATAATATTATACATATTTCAATGCTATTCTCCCCAGTCATCTCACCCTCTCCCGGTCCCAGAGTCCAAAAGTCTGGTCTATACATCAGTGTCTCTTTTGTTGTCTCATAAATAGGGTTATTTTTTACCATCTTTCTAAATTCCATATATATGCGTTAGTATACTGTATTTGTGTTTTTGTTTCTGGTGCAGGCAGATTCTTTACCATCTGAGCCACCAAGGAAGCCCATTAAAGGAGATGATCCATGTACGAATGTCACCCACGGGTATCAGTGGAGATCCTTCTCACCAGGGAAAGGCCGGTGAGCCAGGTGCCCTGAGGCCAGCATGTTGGGGGTGGCTTGGGAGGGGTGTGACCTGCTCATTCCTGCCCCTGCCCCACAGTCCAGCCTCCGCAGCTCGCCCTGCGGCCCCTGGGGCCCCAACAGCGCCTGGAGCAGCCGGCACTCCAGCTGGAACAGCCTGGGCCGTGCACCCAGCCTCAAGCGCAGGAGCCAGTGTGGGGAACGCGAGTCGCTGCTGTCCGGCGAGGGCAGGGGCAGCGGCAGCACTGACGAGGAGGCCGAGGATGGCCGGCCCGGGGCGGGGGCCTCCCCAGGCACGCGTGCCACGCCGCTGCGGCGCGCGAGTCCCTGGACCACCGCAGCACGCTGGACCTGCTGCCCCCACGGCCGGCCACCCTTCTGCCCACCAAGGTCCATGACTGCAACGGGCAGGTGCTGGCCCTGCCCAGCGAGTTCTTCCTGTGCATCGACAGCCACAAGGAGGATCCGGCCGAGTTTGACGACGATGTGGAGGACGTGAGTGGGGGTGGGCCTCACATTGGCCCCTTGCCTCCCCGCCGTCTTGGGGCAGCGTTCATGGGAGGCCCTGGGGGCGGGAGGGGGCGGGAAGCAGGACAGGCTGGGCCAGAGTGCATCCACGGGGAGCTCTGGAGTGGGATTCGCCCCAGCTGGTTCTGGGCTGGAGTCGGTCAGCCAGTGAGACGTCCACGGGGGGAGGGGAAGTGCTTTCTCAGCTGGGCACCCTGCTGCCCAGGACTGCTGGGGGCCACCTGGGTGGGGATCTGAGGATGGCCACTCAGTGGTCCCCCGGACCCGAGTGTAGCTCCCTGGCCCACTGCCTGCATGGGTGGACAGGGCTGAGCCGGAAGGTGGGAGGGGCTGGGGTTGGTCAGGCTGGGAGGGGCCCTGAACACCCCCCTTCCTCCCCAGAGCTGCTGCTCGCGGCTGCAGAAGGTGCTGGAGCCGCACAAGCCGGAGTGCTGCCGGAGCTGTGAGCCCTGGGCCCTGTACCTCTTCTCCCCGCAGAACAGGTGAGGGGCGCACCTGGGAAAGCTGACCCCACCCTGGGGGCCCCCTTCGTCCCTACCACATGGTGAGCTCTGTGGACAGAAGCCAGGGCTTGGCCAGGGCGGTCCCCAAAACCCCCACCCCCGGCTCCCAGGTTCCGCATCTCCTGCCAAAAGATCATTGCTTACAAGATGTTCGATCACGTCGTCCTCGTCTTCATCTTCCTTAACTGCATCACCATCGCCCTGGAGAGGCCCGACATCGACCCCGGCAGCACTGTAAGGCTCTCTCCTCGCTAGGGAGGGGGTGGGTCCCACGGCCACAGCCCGCACCTCCCATCTTCCTGTCTCCTGCAGGAGCGTGTCTTCCTCAGCGTCTCCAACTACATCTTCACAGCGATCTTCGTGGCGGAGATGACGGTGAAGGTACATCGTGTCCTGGGGGACCTGGGGGTCTGTCCATCTGGCCTTGCGGCCGCGGCCGCATATACAGGGCATAGGTCCACAAGCCCTTCATCTGTATTCACCAGGTGGTGGCCCTGGGCCTCATCTCGGGCGAGCATGCCTACCTGCAAAGCAGCTGGAACATACTGGATGGGGTGCTGGTCCTGGTGTCCCTGGTGGACATCATCGTGGCCATGGCCTCGGCTGGCGGCGCCAAGGTGTGCTGCGCCTGCTGCAGACCCTGCGACCACTGAGGTGGACTGGGCCGTGGGGCGGGGCCAAAGGAGAGGATGGATGTCGGAGGGCGGGCCCACGCGTGGAGCGGGATCCCGGTGGGATCCGGGCAGGAGAGGGGCGGGCAGGGCGGCGAGGTGTTTGCAGTGCTGGGCGCTCCTCCTGATGACAGCTCCCTTGGGCGCGCCCAGCAACGCCTTCCTTCTGGCCCTCTTCCAGGGTCATCAGCCGTGAGCCGGGACTCAAGCTGGTGGTGGAGACTCTGATATTGTCCCTCAGGCCCATCGGGAACATAGACTAAAAAGATAATAGAAAAGATGAATGAAATTAAGAGTTGGTTTCTTGAAAAGAAAAGCAAAATTGACAAACTTTTAGCTTGAATAACTAAGGAAAAAAAGAGAGAAGATCCAAATAAATAAAATCAGACATAGAAGAAGAAACATTATGACAGATACCACAGAAATACAAAGGATCATAAGAAATTACTATGAAGAGTTATGCACCAATAATTACATTATCAATACCTAAGAGAAGTGGATAAATTCCTAGAAATATGCAACCTACAAAAATTGTATCAGAAAGAAACAGAAATCTTAAAAGAACAATAAGTAAGATAGTAAATTAGTAACCACAAATCTCGTATTAAAGAAATGTCTAGAAGTAGATGGCTTCAATGGTCATCCTTCCAAACATTTCAAGAAATAGTAATACCAATCCTATACAAGCTCTTCCAAAAACTGTAGAGAAGGGAATACTTCCAAATTTATTTTATAAGACCAGATTTAAGATCTTGTATACCAAGGCATACAAGGATATGACAATAAACCAATAACACTGATAAACATAGTTGTAAAAATCCACAATAAAAGTTTAGCAAAAAAGACCTCAATAGCACATGAAAAGGTCATATAATCAAATGGAATTTATCCCTGGGATGTAAGGATAGTTCAACATATACAAATCAATAAATGTGATACACCACATTGACAAAGTAAAATATAAAATCATATGATCATCCCAAAAGCTGCATAAAAATCATCTGACAAAACTCAACACCCTTTCAGGATAAAAATTTTCAACAAATTAGGTATATAAAGAGTAGATCTCAATATAATAAAGATTATATATGACAGCCCTCTAACTAAAATTATACTCAATGATGAAGTGCTGAGAGTTGTTTCTCTAAGATTGGGAGCAAGGCAGGGTGCCCATTCTTACTACTTCTAGTCAACACAGAACCAGAAGTTTTAGCTAGAGCAATTCAAGGAAAAGAATAAAAAGCATACAAATCAGAAAGGAAGAAGTAAAACTGTCTCTGTTTGTAGAATACATGATCTTGTATGTAGAAAACCCTAGATTCTACAAAAAAAAAAAAAAAACCTGTCAGAACTGACCAACAAATTTAGTAAAGTTGAAGAACATAAAATCAATATTAGTTGTGTTTCTAATAATAACTGCAAATGGAAAGAAACTTTTAAAAATTATATAAAATAAAAAATTAAGGAAATGCCAAAAAAATCAGTTGTGTTTCTATATATTAAAAATGGACTATGCCAAAAGTTAAGAAAACAGTCCCACATAGGAATAAACTTAGCCAAGTCAGTGAAAGATATGTACAATAAAACTATAAAACATTGTTGAATGAAATTGAAGAAGAAGCAAATAAGTGGACGGATACCTTATGTTCATGGATTGGAAGAATTAATATTGTTAAAATGTTCATATACCCAAAGTGAACTACCAATTCAATGCAATCCCTATCAAAATTCTAATGTTACTTTTCACAGAAATAGAAAAACAATCCTGAAACTATATGGACACAAAAAAACACCCCAAATAGCTAAAGCAATCTTTAGCAAGAAGTCCAAAGCTGGAGGCAACATACTTCCTGAGTTTGAACGATATTACAAAGCTGGAGTAATCAAAATAGTATGATACTGGTATAAAAAGAGACATATAATCAATGGAGCTGAATAGAGAATCCAGAAATAAACCTATGTGTACACAATCAACTAATTTTTGACAAAAGTGCCAAGAATACACAATAGGGAAAGAAGAGTCTCTTAATAATAATGGTGCAAAAACTGGATACACACTTGTGAAAGTATGAAATTGGGCCTTTATCATATGCAATATATGAAAATCAACTCAAAATAGATTAAAAACTTAAACTCAGAACCAGAAACCATAAAACCCCTACAAGAATATATGGGGGGAAAGTTCCTTGACATTGGTCTTGGCAATAATTTCATGGATAAGATACTACATCAAACTAGGCTTCTGGTGGCACAGATTAGTAAAGAATCTGCCGGAAATGCGGGAGACCTGAGTTTTATATCTGGATCAGGAAGATCCCCTGGAGAAGGGAATGGCAAATCACTCCAATATTTTTGCCTAGATAATCCCTGGACTAAAGGAGCCTAGTTAGGCTTCAGTCCCTGGGGTCACAAAGAGCTGGACATGACTGAGCAACTAACAATTTCATAAGAAATCAAACTAAAAAATTTTTGCACAATAAAAGGAACTATCAATGAAATTGCTATCTATAGAATGGGAAAAAATGTTTGCAAACCATACCTCTAATAAGCAATTAATATCTGAATGCAGAGTTCCAAAGAATAGCAAGAAGAGATAAGAAAGCCTTCTTTAGCGATCAATGCAAAGAAATAGAGGAAAACAACAGAATGAGAAAAACTAGAGATCTCTTCAAGAAAATCAGAGATACCAAAGGAACATTTCATGCAAAGATAGGCTTGATAAAGGACAGAAATGGTATGGACCTAACAGAAGCAGAAGATATTAAGAAGAGGTGGCAAGAATACACAGAAGAACTGTACAAAAAAGATCTTCATGACCCAGAAAATCATGATGGTGTGATCACTGACCTAGAGCCAGACATCCTGGAATGTGAAGTCAAGAGGACCTTAGAAAGCACCACTACGAACAAAGCTAGTGGAGGTGATGGAATTCCAGTGGAGCTATTCCAAATCCTGAAAGATGATGCTGTGAAAGTGCTGCCCTCAATATGCCAGCAAATTTAGAAGACCCAGCAGTGGCCACAGGACTGGAAAAGGTCAGTTTTCATCCCAATCCCAAAGAAAGGCAATGCCAAAGAATGCTCAAACTACCGCACAATTTCACTCATCTCACACGCTAGTAAACTAATGCTTAAAATTCTCCAAGCCAGGCTTTAGCAATATGTGAACCATGAACTTCCCGATGTTCAAGCTGGTTTTAGAAAAGGCAGAGGTACCAGAGATCAAATTGCCAACATCCGCTGGATCATGGAAAAAGCAAGAGAGTTCCAGAAAAATATCTATTTCTGCTTTATTGACTATGGCAAAGCCTTTGACTGTGTGGATCACAATAAACTGTGGACAATTCTGAGAGAGATGGGAATACCAGACCACCTGATCTGCCTCTTGAGAAATTTGTATACAGGTCAGGAAGCAATAGTTAGAACTGGACATGAACAACAGACTGGTTCCAAATAGGAAAAGAAGTACGTCAAGGCTGTATGTTGTCACCCTGTTTATTTAACTTCTATGCAGAGTACATCATGAGAAACGCTGCACTGGAAGAAACACAAGCTGAAATCAAGATTGTCTGGAGAAATATCAATAACCCTAGATATGCAGATGACACCACCCTTATGGCAGAAAGTGAAGAGGAACTAAAAAGCCTCTTGATGAAAGTGAAAGTGGAGAGTGAAAAAGTTGGCTTAAAGCTCAACATTCAGAAAATGAAGATCATGGCATCTGGTCCCATCACTTCATGGGAAATAGATGGGGAAACAGTGGAAACAGTGTCAGACTTTGTTTTTCTGGGCTCCAAAATCACTGCAGATGGTGACTGCAGCCGTGAAATTAAAAGAAGCTTACTCCTTGGAAGGAAAGTTATGACCAACCTAGATAGCATATTCAAAAGCAGAGACGTTACTTGGCCAACAAAGGTTCGTCTAGTCAAGGCTATGGTTTTTCTAGTGGTCATGTATGGATGTGAGAGTTGGACTGTCAAGAAGGCTGAGTGCTGAAGAATTGATGCTTTTGAACTATGGTGTTGGAGAAGACTCTTGAGAGTGTCTTGGACTGCAAGGAGATCCAACCAGTCCATTCTAAAGGATATCAGCCCTGGGATTTCTTTGGAAGGAATGATGCTAAAGCTGAAACTCCAGTACTTCGGTCATCTCATGTGAAGAGTTGACTCATTGGAAAAGACTCTGTTGCTGGGAGGGATTGGGGGCAAGAGGAGAAGGGGACAACAGAGGATAAGATGACTGGATGGCATCACTGACTCGATGGACATGAGTCTGAGTGAACTCCAGGATTTGGTGATGGACAGGGAGGCCTGGCGTGCTGTGATTCATGGGGTCGCAAAGAGTCGGACACGACTGAGCGACTGATCTGATCCAAAGCATGTGCAGAACACCTACACCTCAATAGCAAAAAAACAAATAATCCAATTTAAAAACATGGACGAGGGACCTGAATAAACATTTTGCCAAAGAAGGTATACAAATGGCCAACAGGTACGTGAAAAGATACACAATGTCACTAATTATTAGGCAAATGCTAATGAAGACCATAATGAGATATACTTTACACCTGTTAGGACAACTAATATCAAAAAAAGATAATGAATGTTGGTAAGGATGAGGTGCAAAAAGAACCCTTGTACACTATTGATGGAAATGTAAATTGATACAGCCAATATGGAAAACATTATAGAGATTCCTCAAAAAATTAAAAACAGAACTACCATATTCATCAGCAATGTCACTTCTGGGAATATATTCAAAGGAAATAAAATTATTATCTTTAAGAAATATCTGCATGGCTATGTTCACTGCACAATTACTCATAATAGTCAAGATATGGAAACAACCTAAACATCTGTCAAGTGGATGAATGAATAAAGAAAATAAGATGCATACACTTACACAATGGAATATTGTTTAGTCTTAAAACATAAGGAAATCCTGTCACTTCAAAAACATGAGTGAATCTTTAGGACACTATAAACCTGAGTTAAATAAGCAAGACAAAACAACAAATATTACCTGATTTCACCTATATGAGGAAATTTTTAAAAGGCTGGAATGGAATGGTAGTAACAGAGAGAGAACGATTTTGGGAGAATGGGACATGAGTGTAAGGGAAAGCTAATTAAAAAAAAAAAACAAAGAAAGTAGTATGGTGGTGCCAGGAGCTGGCTGGAGGAGTCATGGGGAATTATTATTTCGTTGGTACAGACTTAGTTTTGCAAGATGAAGAGAGTTCTGGAGATGGATGGTAGTGATGGCTGTACAATATGGATGTATTTAATACCATTGAACTGTATACTTAAAATGGTTAAGATTTAAAAAATGGTTAAGATCGTATATTGATGTATTTTACCATAATAAAAAATTGAGGAAAGAAAGAAAATTTCTTGCTTAAACTTATTCATAATCCTGATACTGAGAGCTACCAAACTGTAGCCACTTTAGAACAGCAGATTAGAAGAAGGTTGTTGTTGTTTAGTTGTTAAGTTGTGTCTGACTGTTTTGTGACCCCATGGACTGGAGCCTGCTAGTCTCATCTGTCCATGGGATTTCCTAGGCAAAAATACCGGGGAAGGTTGTCATTCCTTTCTCCAGGGGATCTTTCTGATCCAGGGATTGAACCTGTGTCTCCTGGATTGGCAGGGGGATTCTTTACCATAGAACCATCAGGGAAGGCCTAGAAGAAGGCAGGTTTGGCTAAAACATGATCTCCAAATTTCTTCCCAAAGGCATTCCCTTTCCCTAAAGTGAAGAATAAATTAGCAGGTATCCTACAGTGTTGGATTATGACCCACTTCTGGGACTGTGTTGACTCATGGCAGCTCGTGTTCTAGCTTCACTGAGTACCCCTAGTTGCCAGGTCACCCTAGCAGAATACTAGGTCTTTCTGGACCCTGTTTCCTGCCTCTGTGTCCACTCCTCTTGAACTCTTTCTGTAGCATGGTCATTGTATCCCAGTGCTAGAATGGGATATCAAACTGTTGTATCTTTACAAAAACGCCATGTCTCTTTGAGATAACTTATAAAACAATGCAACTTCAAGAGGATTTTTTAATTATACACACAGAGAGAATCTAAGGTTCACTTAGAAGTGGTAGAGAACTGAAAAGAACTCTGGAATATAGATCACCTCTAGCAACTGATCATATTAAAAGTCAATAATTGCTTAAACACTGTGGGTATTCTAGCCTGGAGAATCCCTTGGACAGAGGAGCTTGGCGGGCTATAATCTATAGGGTCGCAGAGAGTCAGACACAACTGGAGTGACTGAGCATGCACTCATGATATGCATAAAATTGTATATCTGAAGAACAGAGTGAAAAAGCAAGAAGTAGACACAATTGTTTAGGTAGACAGAAAAATAGATATACAGACAGATAGATACATAGATAGGTGACAGGTAGAGTTAATTAGCACCAAGAGGTTGCTTTGGAACAAGCTTGATGTACATTCAACACAACAGGCACCTATTCAGTCAGTCAGTTCAGTCAGTTCAGTCACTCAGTCATGTCTGACTCTTTGTAACCCCATGGGCTGCAGCACGCCAGGCTTCCCTGTCCATCACCAACTCTCAGAGCTTGCTCAAACTCATATCCATTGAGCTGGTGATGCCATCCGACCGTCTCATCCTCTGTTGTCCCCTTCTCCTGCCTTTAATCTTGTCCAGCATCTGACTCGGCACTCTTTTCCAATGAGTCAGTTTTTCTCATCAGGTGGCCAAAGTATTGGAGTTTCAGCTTCAGCAGCAGTCCTTCCAATGAATATTCAGGACTGATTTCCTTTAGGATTGACTGGTTTGATCTCTTGCAGTCCAAGAGACTCTCAAGAGTCTTCTCCAACACCAAGTTCAAAAGAGTCAATTCTTTGGTGCTTAGCTTTCTTTATGGGTCAATTCTCATATCTATACATGACTACTGGAAAAACCATAGCTTTGACTAGATGGACCTTTGTTGGCAAAGTAATATCTCTGCTTTTTAATATGCTGTCTAGGTTGGTCATAGATTTTCTTCCAAGGAGAAAGTATCTTTTAATTTTTGGATCATGAAAATATTTTAATTTTAGAATGAGAAAAAAATTTAAATAAGAATAAATTGTAAATAATAAAGAACATACAGTAATGAATTCAGTATGGAGTATATCTATCTTTATAAGACGCAGTTGTAACTCCAAGTTTTAATTTTTTTATGACAGAAGGAGCCCCAAAGTGAAAGTGCCTGGGGTACATGAAAAGCGCAATGTAGTCTTGGCTAGGAGAGCTTTAGCCTTTCTCGGTTCGTAATCTCCATCAAGGTCATCACCATGATAATGCTACCAAATAACATGCAGGATCAGTAAAAAAGAAATTGTGCTTGTCATAGAAATGCAGCTTCAAGAGAATTGCCCCCTAAATCCCTCATGTATGGAATATAACTGTCACTGGATTACCAGTTTAGGAAAACATCAGGTTATATGATGTTGGGAGCCGGTTTTTGGATTAGCGCTCTGCCCATGTCAAAGGTCATGAGGAAGGAGACTTGACATACACAAAGGTGGGGTTGAGCCTCAGGAGCCCCTTGGAGGTTCTCGAGCATCTACCCCAAAAAAGCCGGAGTCTGCCTACTTTCTGCTTTGTGTTCTCACCTCTGACTTTACAGGGGGCTGTCCCCCACTACCTCTCTCTGAAAAAAGAGTTAACTTAGAGCTCCAGTACAGCCAGATGCAGCTCAGTCGCGGGCTTCTGAATGTTCTGCCATATACAAAATGTATATTTAAGTATTACATGTTTATTAAGCAACTTAATTGTCATAAATTGCAGAAACAGAATTGAGTTTCATGTGTTTATTTAAATGATAGAGTTAGAATTTTGAATTTTTGAAATAATTCAAAAGGAAAAGATCAGTAATTAGAAAACTTCTGTACGAAAACCAACTAATCATGGTGAAAATGAAAGCAGCAGGAAAGTATTTGTCTCAAACATTAGATAAATGAATGATTATGTATAAAAAAAAAGCTTACACTAATGTATATAAATGTCACAAGTGCCTGGTTAATGGCAAATGACATAAACAGAAAAAAATACTGATAGTAAGCACATGGGAAAATGCTCAGGCATCAATAAAATTCAAATTAAATGACTATGTTTTTGTATTAGTTAATATGCCAAGGAAGAGGTAATAATATTAGTACCATTGTTTATAATGAATTGATGAATATTTTGACAGTGATACAAAGCAGGAATGTGGCAGTATGTATTGGAGTCATAAAAATATTGACACTCTTCAACTCAGTGATTTGATTCATTGTAATTTAAACTGAGGAGATAACTTTTTTAAAAAGGGAAAATTCCTGTGTATGAAGCTCTTCATCACAGCATTTAAAAATAGCAGAAATTGAGAACACTTAAATGTTGGAATATTCTGCATCTCTCACAATAATAATTATGAAGAATGTGAAATACAGCAAGGAGTATTTCAAAACAATGTTTCATAAAACAAAATATCCAATTATGTAGATGCTTTGATTTTAACTATGTAGAACACACCAGAATATAGTCATGGACTATAAGAGAAGAGACAAAATAGATTGCATTTGCTTCTTCTGCTTCTCTTCAAAAAATGAAGTTGGTAAAGTTTCTTTTTAGCATCTACACATCCCTCTAACTTCATTGCCACCTCTTTTTCATAGCTCCTCCTTACCCATTTACTAAGGATTCCATGCTGTTTCAGGATACCCATGTCACTTAGAAAAAAAGGCAACAGATAAATGTATTCATTAATTATGGAGGCTTTTTTGTGTGTGTGTATTTAGCATTGGTATACAATCATAATTAAGACCACTCCTCTCTGCCCAGTGAGCTCACAGTTGACACTAGGGTGGGTAAAGAGATACTTGCACTGCACCACAGGAGGCACAAAGTGGTCATGAAAAAAGGAAACTAAGTGAGAACCAGAATCCTTAGGATTGAAATATTTTATCTCAAAATTTTACATTTAAAGTGGGCTTAGGGAATTTGCTTCAGCTATCCCACTTTCCCCCACATAACATATTTCCCTTTTTTGTCTCCTCCCTGAGAGACATACATGTGTTCAAATTTCTCCTCCAGGACAAAAATTAAGTTTTGACTCCACACTCCTTTCTTATCATCTGTTCTATAACTCTCTTTCCTTTTTATTCACAACTCAATACCTCTTGTTTCTAATTCCTTAATGACTAGTCACTGCTCTGCCCATGGCCATTAACAGTTGTGACAAAACCGTAGAAAAGATAGATTACACAGGAAAATGTAGGGCTCACGCAATCAGGTGGAGGAGATAGAAACTGCACAGGGAGGTATGGACTCAATGTATCCTAGCCCAGAAAGCAAGCCATTGATTCTAGAGCATGGTGAACACAGTGGGGAGTGGCAGGAGTTGAAGCCGGAGATGTAGGCAAGAGTCCTGTGGTGGGAATGGAGTCTGTATATCTGAGTAGAGTTTGCCCTTTGAATGCAAATGAGATGGCATGGGAAGCCATGGAGTACAGAAATATCTCTGCTGTTTCTTTTCTCCCCTCTATACTGTTTGCACAGTATCTTCATGAACCCTTATATTCGTGGAAATAATAGAAAATGAGTAGATTAGGTGACAGTATTCATTTGATGAGTAAGAAAGCAGGTACTTCATCAAGACCAGGTGACAAGTAAGTAAAAAAATAAAAAGGAACTGGAAAAATTAACTGGCCTGGGAATTCAACAGATAAAAGAGAGAAAAAGCCCTTTCTTTGTCACTAATGCAGGTAGGTGACCTTTCCCTCTTGGCCTGCTGCTTTACCCAAAAACCTTGTTCTGGAGAGCTCCTTTGGGTACTCCATGATGAAATGACACGCTCTCTCCATTTCCTTTCACAGCTTTCTCACCTAGGGTGCTTCCTAAACCTGATGCCCAGGACACAAACCAGATCAGTTTAATCAAAATGTGGAGAAAATAGTGGAACTTCGGTATCAGCAGTTTGCAAAAGTCCCATGAGATTCATTCAACGAGCACCCAAAGTTGAGAATCAACATATTAGAAGTACATGAGGGACATGCATGAAGGAAGAATACCCAATCTGTCTTATTCTGTCAGTTACCTTCAACCCCCATCTTCTACCACCTGTTCTCAAGTATCTCTTCCCTGTCCTAGGGCTGCTGCTGAAGGTCAGGCCACACTCCTTAACTGCTTTCCACAATATTTACTGTCCATGTTTTTTTGACAGCCCTAATGTAAACAATTCCAGTCATTTTCAGCTGTCCTGAGGTTAGCCTGTCACACAATGGCAGAAGCTGCCCTTGTTCCTTGTTCTAAAACTGAAAGATTTTCTGTCAATACCTTCCTTTTTAGCAAGAGCCCAGGCTCCTTAGCCAAATGGAGATGAGCAAGGGCTGCCTCTAATGGGATAAAGGAACAGAAATGAGCAGTCCAAATGCAGTGGGTGTCAAAGCAGCTGCTGTATTAAGTGAGAAACTGAAAGCGTCAAGTCCTTCTTGTTAACTAGACACTCCAGGTGAGGATGTGCGGCAAAGAGCCCCGCAGAACCCTGGCTTCAGGCTCCATCCATTTCCTGTTAGGGCCCCAGGGGAGGTGATGGGAGTTCCTCTCCCTGCTCACTTCTCCTCTCCCGCCTTTCCCACTCCTCCTCCACACACTCACCCTTGCTCTTCCCTAGTGTCTGAAAAAGATTCCTTAGAGCCTTATTTCTCCTCAGTTTAAGAGGCAATTTCTGGTCCAAACCCTTGCTCTGGGCTCCAGTGTCCTCCACTAGTGAGTGAGAGGAGCTGCAGTTAAGATGTCTGATACCTCCTGGCACAGCTTCCTTCCTGGGAACCAGGCCTCTGAGGAGTCACAGATCAGGAAACATGTTTCATGTCCATAATCTTTCCATCAAAAGGGATGCTACTTAGGATTATCTTTTTTATTGATACATTAGAATTCCTCATTCAATAAATATTTATTTTCAACACAAACAAGGTGAATCCCATGTTTCTTCTACAAATTGTGTACAGCCCAGCAGCAGAGAGAAATATGTGTGTGTGGCAGGACACTCACTGGAGCTGCAGCTCAGAGAGACCGCACTGACAAGATCCCCTTGTCACTGTGCTCAGGTTCATGTTGCTTGGTCACTGAAGACCATGTCATTGCAAGAAGGAAATTTCTGGGAGGAAAGAGAATTGGATGGTGTCCATTCTCCTGGTTGATATCCACACACATTATGTTCAATGGGGCTCTCCCAGTTGAGGCCAGAAAGCAGGAAAAAGTACAATGGGCCCCAAGGACTTGGCCAACAGGAAGAAATGTTTCTTTTGGGAATTGTGTACTGTTGGAAGCAGGAAAATCCCAAACTAGTAGCATAGGTGCATAGTAGGAGAAATGAAGAAATGTGGTGAGTATAACTCAGAGCTGTTACAGGAGCACCTTAAGACTGAATTTCAGAGCAGAACTCTCCCTTGCACTTGGGAACAAGACATCAGTGGCTCCCCAGTGCCTGGCACTGTGAGTTATAACCAAGGCAGCCTTACTTCCCAAGAGGAAGGAGCATGCAGCCCCCCTAGGAAACAGTATTCCTGTCCAGTCTTCAGGTTGAGAAAAACAGCCATGGTGACTCACTTCTAAGTCATGTTTCCTAATGAGAATGCATCAGAATCATTAATTATGTTGTCACAGAAACAGAGCGAGAACCACAAATTAAAAGAGAAAGTCCACTTGGCAAGGCATCCAGAGCCCCTCACAATTAATTTCAACCTACCTTTTAGCCTTTTCTGTAGTCTCTGACCAATTTTCTCCCTAATGTCCATTCTTTTTAGGAGCTCTGTGGTTTGGGTGAAAATGATTCCCCCTCCCCAACTGTAAGGATGGATGTGATGATTTTAAATTATCACAAATTCTACATATTTTCCCAAGAGGTGGGGACTTGCTTTGACCAATATAATATGACAGAATTTACGTTGCGCAGGTCTCAAGTTTGGATGTCAAGGGTCCTTGAGCCTCTATTCTCATCTTCGGGAGGTGCTCTTTGCATGAGAACATGTCCAAGCTGGCTGGGTGGAGAGGACACACAGAAGAGAACTGAGGCAGCCCAGACAACTGGCAGATATGGGGCCAAAACCTTGCAGGACTGTCTGGCCCTGAACCGGCTTGCCAAATGACCCTAAATGCATGAGTGGGCCTGGCCAACACCACATGGAAGAGAGTGAGCCATCCCACCTGAGTCCTGCCCAATACCTGCCACAGGCTCATGAACTAATAAATTGTGGTGGTTTGGAGACACTAAATTTTGGAGTATTTTGTTATGTAGTAGCAAAGACTGATGGAAAGAGTAGGTTAAGCTAATCAGGGTGAATCCTTCTGGCCTGTCAGAACACAAGTGGTCAGTGCAGGCTCAGGCGTGATCCAATCGGTGAGAACCTCAACGCCTTGACTGGGGATTCCTGATCAAAATTGTTTCTCCTAGAAGACTTCTGAGAGTCCTTTGAGACCACGGAAATCAAACCAGTCACTCCTAAAGGAAATCAGCCCTGAATATTCGTTAGAAGGACTGTTGTTGAAGCTGAAGCTCCAATACTTTGGCCATCTGATGTGAAGAACTGACTCATTGGAAAAGACCCTAATGCTGGAAAAGATTGAAAGCAAAAGGAGAAGGGAGTGGCAGAGGATGAGATGGTTAGATGGCACCACCAACTCAACGGACCTGAAATTGAGCAAACTCCAGGAGATTGTGGAGGACAGAGGAGCCTTGTGTGCTGCAGTTCATTGGGTCACAAAGAATTTAACACAACTTAGCAACTTAACAACAACAACAACTCTGCATTGTGTGCCATAAGGTAAAGCTGGAAGTATGCAGTCATTTGCCACCATAAACAGGGGCAGCTTGAGAATGGAACCCTTGCATGACAACCTGCCAGAAAGTGCAGAAAAATAGAGTCAGAGGCTTGATCAAAATCTCTGTCAAATGGCACTGGAACCTCACATCTTCTCTAGATCTTAAATTTATAGTATATATAATAAATATCTATATTAAATTTATATGGCTTAATTTATAGGAGCTACAAATTCTTTGGTTATTTAGGACATCTGACCTCAGATTGGGTTATTTGTAACTGAAAGTGTCCAAATTTCAGTATACCCTCAAAGTGCTATACCTGTGGTTTCATGTTCTTTTCACCAATGAAATTCTGCTTTCCGAACAAAACCTTAACCTGAAACATAAAATGAAAGAAAAACATGTTTAAAGTAGTCATGGGCAGCCAAGAATCCTGAGACCAACATCTTAACTCCTGTATTCACTCCCTAGGATTGCTGTATGTAAGTACCACCAACTAGGCGTCTTACAACAACAGGAGTTTATTGCCCCCTAGATCTGGAGGCTTGAGCTCAGACATTAATGTGTTAGCAGTGTCCTGCTCCCTCTGAAACCTGTAAGGGGAATCCTTCTTTTCCTCCTATCTTCTGACTTCCAAGGCAAGAAGGAGCTCTGAATATTATAGACTATGGAGAAACTACCTAGATTCACATACTGTATTTTATTTTTACATAAAAAGCTGGTATCTACAGAGCAGAGTACTTGTCCAAAGGTTCACAGCTTACTGACTGACAGAACTGCAAGTAGCATATACCTCAGTGGCAGAAAGGCCAGACATTCTCGTTTGTTCAGTATGTTGCTCTTGCCACCTGTAACCAGCATGTAATGATTAACAGCTCTCCCTTATTCTGTAAGTGGTCCTGATTTGAACAATAAATTATATGGTCACCCTACTCACTGACTTTCAACAAAGTTACTTTGAAAGTTGTCAGTGAAGATGATTTCAGTTGTAAGCAAGTGAAAACCAATTCAAACTGGATTAAATACTGAAAGAGGTTTATACCAAAAGCTTGGTTTACTTTGATCTGTCTGATGCACATGGCACTTTCTCCAAAAGTTGACTTCACTTCAGTGGGGCAAAGAATATAGCACCAACCTGCTTCCTCATACATATCACTGTGCTAGATGATTTCTCATTCCAATCCCAGGACAAAAAAAAGGAAAAAAGGACATTTTAACTACCTGTCCCCCAACAAACAATAGCAAAGAGGCAGATGTCTCAGAGGCTCCCAGCAAAGGAATCCTATGCTTGTCTAATTTGGCAGCATTCACACCTTGTCACCAAAAATCTGTGGCCAGAGAGTAGTCTCACTGGTCTGAATCAGATGTCCTTCTCCAAGGGCCAAGAATGAAATCAACTTCAGCCAAAGTGGTTGGGATGGGCAAAGTTGGCACAAATACCCAACAATAATCAAGGTAACCAAAAGAAAGGGAAATGGATGTCGGGGAGTCGCCCCCTTGTCCATTCACTAAAGAGATTGTTTTCTTCAAAAGGTGGGAGGGGGGTTCAGGATGGGGAACATGTGTACACCTGTGGCGGATGCATGTTGATGTATGGCAAAACCAATACAATATTGTAAAGTAAAACAAAATAAATTAAAAAAAAACAAAAGATAAGTGAGGTTTTGGCCTTTAAACAATGAATGCACCAAAGCACAACCGAGAGAGTGGTGATCCATTCGTTGCCAGGAGTCCCCATAAAGTAGGTTGCATAGAGAGGACAGTGGGCTGAGGGTCATTTTCTCTATACCCACCCTCTGGTCTTGGAAAGAGACTGGGTCAGAACATCAGATACACTTGGGTTTGAATCCCAGCTCTGCTACTGCTGCTGAACCTCTTGAAGGTCTCTGATTCCCACTTGGCAGATGGGGACAGTAATGGCTACTTCATATTGTTTTGAGAGAATTAAAAAACATTAAGCGTTTAAATTATCTAGCAGGGTACATAGGTAATCAGTTTTCTTTCTGCATGCTTTAATAACTTGTTTAGAGAGAACAGAATCAGGGCAAAAGAGCCATAACAGTCTGAGTCATTGATCTTTACCAAAGAGAAGATCCTATTATCTTGGTTTATGAGACATAGCTTGCACCTACATCCCCCTGGTCCTTGCGCAAACATTCTGACTAATTCAGTTTGGCTCTCCCTTTTCTGGGAGAGCTCTGCCATCTCTGTGTGATTTTGTCATTAGTGTGTTAATTAATGATGTCACAGTCTTCTTTCAGATCAGTTCCTTTTAGGGGTCACACTTTGGTCTACAGATGCCTAGTCTTAAACATTTTATGTGAGGTTATGCATTTTAACATATGATAAACCTGGACAGTGTGTTAAAAAGCAGAGATATCACTTTGCCAACAAAGGTTCGTACAGTCAAAGCTATATTCTTTTCAGTAGTCATGTACAAATGTGAGAGGCTGCCAGTGTCTGACACAAGTAGTCAATAAATACACTGTGTACATTTGATGTTAAAATTCATAGGAAAGATTTCTGAAAACGACTGGTAGAAGTGAAATTGTTAAAATCTCTAAGCATTACAGAAGCTTATTAGACTTGTCCACTGGGTTGACAGAGATGAAAAAATGGGAAGGGTTCTTGGCTAGAGTAGTCCTATTTAGATGACACTTTGAGACTATAGCCTCTGTGTGTACTGTATTCAGTGCTACTACATGTGCATATAGTGGACAAACTTAAATCCTTATTTGAAACATCTAGCTTTTCTAGATGTGTAAAAGTATACAACTTATTTTGAAAGTAGAGAGTTAAACAACTTTTAAGTATTTTTTTTCTGTTAATTCATAGAAATTGTTGTATTTGGGGCATGGAATTGTCTTGGAGAGTAAGTTGACTGTTTACTGGGTGGTGGGGACTGGGGGAGGGAACAAGGAAGGAAGTACAGAGAGAAGAGCTCCCTGCCCATCAGTCTTTAGACAAGTTCAGATTGTCTAGCCATTGTTCTGTTTGTGCATTTTAGTTAATACTGCTGCGTATTAAAGAATAAGCAAGTCCTAATGCCCAAAGTGGGCTTCCCTGGTAGCCCAGCTGGTAAAGAATCCACCTGCAATGCAGGAAACTCTGGTTCAATTCCTGGGTCCAGAAATTCCCCTGGAAAAGGGATAGGTTATTCACTCCAGTATTCTTGGGCTTCCCTGATGGCTCAGATGGTAAAGAATCTACCTGTTATGTAGGAGACCTTGGTTCAATCCCTGGGTTGGGAAGGTCCCTTGGAGAAGGGCATGGCAACCCACTCCGTATTCTTGCCTAAAGTCTCCCATGGGCAGAGAAGCCTGGTGGGTTACAGTTCATGGGGTTGCAAAGAATCTGACACGACTAAACAGCATAGTATAGCATAACATAGCATAGCATAATGCCCAAAGTATATTAAAAGCAGAGGTAGTAAAAATAACCCCCTTAATGCCCTTTTGTTGGTTTTTAGGAAGGGCTGTGTTTTGGGGGAGTGTCTATGTTAGTCCATCTCTTGGAGCTGAGGTAGTCTGGTACTTAGTCGCTGAAATGCTAGAGGAGAAGTAAGAGGAGGGGAAAGAGGAAGGGCTGTTAGTAATATTTCCATTACCTGGAACATAGTTTTAGGTTATAACCATAGGTCTATATGTGCATTTTTGTAAAGTATCTATGTTTATAGTGGACAAGGTTCATTATTTTGCAGTATGTAGCCTTTTTATATGTTTCTGCTTGTGGCTCAGACCATAAAGCGTCTGCCCGCAATGCGGGAGACCCGGGTTCGATCCCTGGGTCAGGAAGATCCCATGGAGAAGGAAATGGAAACCCACTCCAGTACTCTTGCCTAGAAAATTCCATGGATGGAGGAACCTGGTGGGCTACAGTCCATGGGGTCGCAAAGAGTTGGACATGACTGAGCGACTTCACTTCATTTGTTTCTTCTCCATGCTTCTCCCAACTCAATTTCATGGTTCTGTAAGATAACACACTCTGATTAAACGTCATATTAAGGTAAGGAATTAGTAGATAAAAGGAAACACAGAAATTTTGCTAGTAGGTAAATGAAATCACAGGAAGCTGCGGGATGATGACCTCAACCAGCGGAAAGAAGGGTAAAAAAGATACATTGTGAAGACTCTGACATTTTAGAGTTAGTTCCCCAAACTGGCTGTGTGTCAGAATCACCTGGGAACTGTATAAACTTTTCATTGCTCACATCTGACTCCTGGAGATTCAGATTCATGTGACACAGATTTGGACCTCTGAATAGGAATACGTGTCTTTATCAATACCCAGATGATGCTGATATAATCATTCTCTAGACTGCTTGGAAGTTTTTTAGGGCAAAATTTAGAGATTTTTTTTTAAACTTCAATTTTTAACTTTCAATTTTTGAAAAACATTTTGAGGTCCCTTTTCTCATCAGTGCAGGTCAGGAAGCAACAGTTAGAACTGGTCATGGAACAACAGACTGGTTCCAAATAGGAAAAGGAGTACGTCAAGGCTGCATATTGTCACCATGTTTATTTAACTTATATGCAGAGTACATCATGAGAAATGCTGGACTGGAGGAAGCACAAGCTGGAATCAAGATTGCCGGGAGAAATATCAATAACCTCAGATATGCTGATGACACCACCCTTATGGCAGAAAGTGAAGAGGAACTCAAAAGCCTCCTGATGAAAGTGAAAGTGGAGAGTGAAAAGATTGGCTTAAAGCTCAACATTCAGAAAACGAAAATCATGGCATCTGGTCCCATCACTACATGGGAAATAGATGGAGAAACAGTGGAAACAGTGTCAGACTTTGTTTTTCTGGGCTCCAAAATCACTGCAGATGGTGACTGCAGCCCTGAAATTAAAAGACACTTACTCCTTGGAAGGAAAGTTATGACCAACCTAGATAGCATATTCAAAAGCAGAGACATTACTTTGCCAACAAAGGTTCGCCTAGTCAAGGCTATGGTCTTTCCTGTGGTCATGTATGGATGTGAGAGCTGGACTATGAAGAAGGCTGAGTGCCGAAGAACTGATGCTTTTGAACTGTGGTGTTGGAGAAGACTCTTGAGAGTCCCTTGGACTGCAAGGAGATCCAACCAGTCCATTCTGAAGGAGATCAGCCCTGCGATTTCTTTGGAAGGAATGATGCTAAAGCTGAAACTCCAGTATTTTGGCCACCTCATGTGAAGAGTTGACTCATTGGAGAAGACTCTGATGCTGGGAGGGATTGAGGGCAGGAGGAGAAGGGGATGACAGAGGATGAGATGGCTGGATGGCATCACTGACTCGATGAATGTGAGTCTGAGTGACCTCTGAGAGCTGGTGATGGATAGGGAGGCCTGACGTGCTGCGGTTCATGGGGTCGCAAAGAGTCAGACATGACTGAGTAACTGAACTGAACTGAACTGATACTCTATGCACTAGATACAGGGGTGAAATAGGCAGATACCATTCCTGTTTTAATAGTGCTTATAGTCTGATGTAAAAGAAACAGATAATTATGCAATCTGGATTGTAGTTGTATCAAACAGAAGTAGAAATAAACTTTCTCAACAACCTCCCTTCTCTATCTTCCCAAAAAGAAAGCAGAAAGGATTTCTTAGTAATATTTTGGGGAATGAAAATTCTTGAACTCCTGAGAGAAAGGTAAAAGGAAAAAGTTGTCCCAGACTGACCATAAGACAAAGTAGAAAAGAAGAAACCAACCCTTCTCTAAAACTGTGATTTCTGCTTAGCCCTTGGTATCCTCCAGGAGTCCATTCTTCACATTATTATTTTAACTGGAGGTTTGCTGTGGATGGCACTTACTGGTGGTGAAGAGAAGGTAGGCATTGATTGCTTAAGTGTGTGTGACTACTGCTCACTGCTTAAGGGGTTCAGAGGACAACTGACCGAGGGCTGAGGGGTTTCCAAAAGACCTATATGATCCTTTTGGTTTTTGATGCCACAAAGTGACTTTGAGTTATATAAATCAATACAAAATCTGACATCTGAATGTTAGCTGATATCACACCAGCTACAAGGACATCTGTCTAGTAATAGGAACACAATTGCTACTCATGTCCTCAGGGCTCTATTATCCTCATAAGATTGTAGCCCGGATCACTGAGCCCTTCTCACACCACATACTTCGTCTTTACCATGACTGTGGCTCCTAAAAGAAACTACAAAATACCCACTTGTCAGTTGTCCCCTGCCTGATGACCTCCATTAAACCAGGTAAGACCGAGAAGAAGAGACCAAGAAAATAGCCTCTGGAAAATTGGAACAGGCATCACAATTCATTACTGCTATCCTAACCATTAGTAAGTTCTCACTCAGTGTCTGTAGGCTCTTCACTCACACGCAGCTCTAACTTGCTTGTTTGTTGTTGCAAAAGATCAGAGGAGGATTCTGGGAAGGTGGCAGAGTAGGAAGTACCAGGTCTCTGTCTCCCCACAGTGCCAACAATTGTGCTGGTAAACCTGTCTAGTGTAATTACTTTGGAACTCTGGAGTCTGTTGAAGGCTTGCAACTTCAAAGGGAAGACTGGGACTGAAAACTGAAGTTTATGTTAGCCAATACCATTTTTTTTTTATCATGATTCATAGCTACCAATCTCCCATCCCCAAGCTATGTGGCAGTTAGCTGTGAATGTTCCTGGAATAGGTTGCAAACAGAGAGGACCAAAAAGACCCTATTCTATAAGAATCAGGGATCTGTGCTCTGATTGGGGATAACTGGCTTTATCACAGTTATTGAACCTGAGTCCCCTGCATTGGAAGGGGGAAATCTTAACCACTGGACTGTCAGGGAAGTCCTGGGCATTTCTAAGGTAGTTGTTTTAAATATCTACATATATATCTCAAGCATTATATGCTTAACATATATATATATGTCAAGCATACAAAGCATACACAAAGCACGCGCGCGCACACACACACACATATATATACATACACACATACATATATTTAGTATACCTACCATCAGGTCTTTTCAAGGAGAGTTTCTGTTGATTTAAGGAAGTGGGCCTGAGGGCCATTGTTGTTTCACCTCCCCGTGTTGCCAGCCCTTTTTCTGTGACAGAATGACTGCCAAGAGATTTAAAAGGCTACCACTTTTTCTGCATCCTTCATTTTTCTGTTTTTCCCATGGGAAAACAAATTAAAGACAAGGATATTAAAAACAACTACACAGACAGGGAAATTAGAAAGTGATCATGCATGAACAGGGAAAAATTCAGAAGACAGACCTGAGAAGATCTTGTTTACACCTCAGATTGATCCTCAGCACAGATTCAGCTTATACTAACAACAACAATGACCAAAAAGAAAGAAAGAAAGAAACCAAATACAAACTCCAGCAAACACTAAGGAGGGAGAAGAATCTAATCTCCAGAGTTGTCATATTATTAGATTCAAATGTCAGAAAGCATACAAATAAATAGGAACATATAGCCCATTCAAAAGAGAAAAATATATAAATATCTTGGAAAGACCCGATGGCAGATACACTAAAAAAGATTTAAAACAACTTAGAAATGCTTAGGACTTCCCTGGCAGTCCAGGGATTAAGATTCCACATGTCCAATGCCAGGGGCACAGCTTCCATCCCTAGTCAGGGAACTCAGATCCCAAATGCTGCGTGGCATCAGTTCAGTTCAGTCGCTCAGTCATGTCTGACTCTTTGTGACTCCACGGACTGCAGCACACCAGGCTTCCATGTCCATCACAGACTTCTGGAGCTTGCTCATATTCATGTTCATTGAGTTGGTGATGCTATCCAATCATCTCATTCTCTGACATCCCCCTTCTCCTCATCCCCTGCCCCTAAAAGAAATGCTCAAAGAATTAAAGGAAGATGTGGTGTGCAGAAAGTCAAGAAAATGATGAGTGGGGGAATTCTCTGCCAGCCCAGTGGCTGGGATTCTGCTCTTTCACTGCCAAAGCCAGGTTTCAATCCTCGGTTGAGGAATTAAGATACCAGAAGCCGTGTGGCTGCTGCTGCTGCTGCTAAGTCGCTTCAGTCGTGTCCAACTCTGTGCGACCACATAGACAGAAGCTCACCAGGCTCCCCCGTCCCTGGGATTCTCCAGGCAAGAACACTGGAGTGGGTTGCCATTTCCTTCTCCAATGCAGGAAAGTGAAAAGTGAAAGTGAAGTCGCTCAGTCGTGTCCGACTCTTAGCGACCCCATGAACTGGAGCCTACCAGGCTCCTCCGTCCGTGGAATTTTTCCAGGCAAGAGTACTGGGGTGGGGTGCCATTGCCTTCCCTGCAAGCTGTGTGGAGCCTCCTGAAAACCAAGCCAAACCAAAACACTAAATTTGATAAAGAAATGGGTATAAGAAC
Source organism: Tragelaphus eurycerus (assembly GCA_935064755.1). Classification (NCBI taxonomy): domain Eukaryota; kingdom Metazoa; phylum Chordata; class Mammalia; order Artiodactyla; family Bovidae; genus Tragelaphus; species Tragelaphus eurycerus. The sequence goes on along the minus strand of CAKXYN010000028.1, from coordinate 17,068,962 downwards.
CTAACAGACATTTTTTGAAAGAGACATGTAGATGACCAACAAATAGGTACTCAATACCTGTAATCAGTGAAACACAAAACCACAATAGGATATCACCTCACACCAGTTAGAATGCCTATTATCAGAAAGACGAGATGCCAAGTGTTGCTAAGAATGTGAAGGAAAGGGAATCCTTGTGCACTACTGGTGGGAATTTAAATCGGTGCAACCAGTATGTAAAACAGTCTGGAGGTTCCTCAAAAAATTGAATATAGAGTATGATCCAGCAGTTCTAATTCTGGGTACTTATCCAGAGAATACCAAAACACTAATGTGAAAAAATATGTGCAACCCATTGTTCATTATATATATATATGTATATATAGAAAATTAAATATTACTCAGCCCTAAAAGAAATGAAATCCTGCCATTTGTGACCACATGGATAAAACTTGAGGCCACTGTATTGAGTGAAAAATAAGTCAGATAGCTCATAGACACATAGAACATACTGGTGGTTGCCACAGGTGGGGATTAGAGTATAGGCAAAGTGGACAAAGGGGTTCAATGGTACAAGCTTTCATATATGAAATTAAAAAGTTATGGAGATGCAACAGAGATGGTGATTATAGTTAATAACCATATTATATATTTGAAAGACCTAAGAGAGCAGACCCTAATAGTACTCATCACAAGAAAAAAATTTGTAATAATATAGTGTGATGAATTTTAACTAGACTTGCAGTTATCCTTTTCCAATATATGCAAATATCAAAATCATTATCTTATATACCAGAAACTAATGTTACCTGTCAATTAAATGTCAGTAAAAACGCTTTAACATATCAATTAAAAAACCCTCCTGCAAAGCTACAGCAATCAGAAACAGTGTGGTACTAGGAAAAGGACATTCATTAATGATTTAGAATAGTAGAGCCCAGAAATAAACCCTTGTAATAGTGTATAATCAAATGACTGTTGACAAGAAGGTAAAGACCATTTAATGGGAAAAGGACAGTTTTTCCAACAGATGGTGCCAGGAAAACTGGATTTCCACATACAAAAGAATGAAGTTATACTTTTAATTAGCACCCTGTACAAAAATTAAATCAAATTGGATCAAAGGCCTCGATGTAAGACCTAAAGAAATTTATCTGTTAGAAGTAAACATAAGAGTGCTCTCTTCGGCAGCACATACACTAAAATTGGAACGATACAGATAAGATTAGCATGGCCCCTGCGCAAGGATGACACGCAAATTCGTGAAGCGTTCCATATCTTTAAAGAAGAAGTACAACTCTCACTGTTTGCAGATGACATGATCCTCTACATAGAAAACCCTAAAGACTCCACCAGAAAATTACTAGAGCTAATCAAGGAATATAGTAAAGATGCAGGATGTAAAATCAACACACAGAAATCCCTTGCATTCCTAAACACTAATTATGAGAAAATAGAGAAATTAAGGAAACAATTCCATTCACCATTGCAACGAAAAGAATAAAATACTTAGGAAAGTATCAACCTAAAGAAACTAAAGACCTATATATGCTGCTGCTGTTGCTGCTAAGTCGCTTCAGTTGTGTCTGACTCTGTGCGACCCCATAAATGGCCTCCTACCAGGCTCCTCTGTCCCTGGGATTCTCTAGGCAAGAACACTGGAGTGGGTTGCCATTTCCTTCTCCAATGCATGAAAGTGAAAAGTGAAAGTGAAGTCTTAGCGACCTCATGGACTGCAGCCTACCAGGCTCCTCCATCCATGGGATTTTCCAGGCAAGAGTACTGGAGTGGGGTGCCATTGCCTTTTCCAAAAGACCTATATAGAAAACTATAAAACACTGATGAAAGAAATCAAAGAGGACACTAATAGATGGAGAAATATACCATGTTAATGGATCGGAAGAATCAATATAGTGAAAATGAGTATACTACCCAAAGAAATCTGTAGATTCAATGCAATCCCTATCAAGCTACCAATGGTATTTTTCACAGAGCTAGAACAAATAATTTCACAATTTGTGAAATACAAAAAAAATTTTTTTAATTTGGCTCGAATAGCCAAAACCAATCTTGAGAAAGAAGAATGGAACTGGAGGAATCAATCTGCCTGACTTCAGGCTCTACTGCAAAGCCACAGTCATCAAGACAGTATGGTACTGGCACAAAGACAGAAATATAGAGCAATGGAACAAAATAGAAAGCCCAGAGATAAACCCACGCACCTATGGACATCTTATCTTTGACAAAGGAGGCAAGAATATACAATGGAGAAAAGACAATCTCTTTAACAAGTGGTGCTGGGAAAATTGGTCAACCACTTGTAAAAGAATGAAACTAGAACACTTTCTAATACCATATGCAAAAATAAACTCAAAATGGATTAAAGATCTAAACATAAGACCAGAAACTATAAAACTCTTAGAGGAGAACATAGGCAAAACACTCTCCGACATACATCACAGCAGGATACTCTATGACCCACCTCCCAGAATACTGGAAGTAAAAGCAAAAATAAAAAATGGGATCTAATTAAAATTAAAAAGCTTCTGCACAACAAAAGAAACTATAAGCAAGGTGAAAAGACAGTCTTCAGAATGGGAGAAAATAATAGCAAATGAAGCAACAGACAAACAACTAATCTCAAAAATATACAAACAACTCCTGCAGCTCAATTCCAGAAAAATAAACGACCCAATCAAAAAAATGGGCCAAAGAACTAAATAGACATTTCTCCAAAGAAGACATACAGATGGCTAACAAACACACAAAAAGATGCTCAACATCACTCATTATCAGAGAAATGCAAATTAAAACCACAATGAGGTACCATTTCATGCCAGTCAGAATGGCTGCGACCCAAAAGTCTACAAGCAATAAATGCTGGAGATGGTGTGGAGAAAAGGATCCCTCTTACACTGTTGGTGGGAATGCAAACTAGTACAGTCACTATGGAGAACAGAATTGAAAGAGACACGTGTACCCCAATGTTCATCGCAGCACTGTTTATAATAGCCAGGACATGGAAGCAACCTAGATGTCTATCAGCAGATGAATGGATAAGAAAGCAGTGGTACATATACACAATGGAGTATTACTCAGTCATTAAAAAGAATACATTTGAATCGGTTCTAATGAGGTGGATGAACTGAAGCCGATTATACAGAGTGAAGTAAGCCAGAAAGAAAAACACCAATACAGTATACTAACACATATATAAGGAATTTAGAAAGATGGTAATGATAACCCTGAATGCAAGACAGCAAAAGAGACACAGATGTATAGAACAGTCCTTTGGACTCTGTGGGAGAAGGAGGGGGGTATGATTTGGGAGAATGGCATTAAAACATGTATAATATCATATAAAAAATGAATCGCCAGTCCAGGTTCGATGCAGGATACAGGAAGCTTGGGGCTGGTGCACTGGGATGACCCAGAGGGATGGTATGGGGAGGGAGGTGGGGGGGTGGTTCAGGATGGGGAACATATGTATACCCGTGGCAGATGCATGTTGATGTATGGCAAAACCAATAGAATATTGTAAAGTAAAAAATAATAATAATAAAAAATATATTGAAGGATGAACCTAAAAAAAAAAAGAAGTAAGCATAAGAGAAAAAATTTACGACAATGGATTTGGCAATTATTCCTTGGCTATGAAACAAAAGGCACAGATAATATAAGAAAAAATGAACAACTCTGACTTCATGAAAATTTAGGAAAAATTTTTATTCATGGAATCTATCAACAGAGTGAAATAGCAATCCATGGAATGGGAGAAAATATTTGTAAATCATATACCTGATAAGGAAAATAATATCCAGAGCATATGGAAAATTTCTAAAACTCAACCACAAAAAGTCAAGCATCAATAAATGGCCAAAGAACTTGAATAGACATTTTAAAATAAGATATAGAAATGGCAAATAAGCACATAAAAAGATGTACAACGTCACTAATCATGAGGTAAATGCTAATCAAAAGTACAAGGAGATACCACCTAACATCTATTAGTGTGGATGCTACTTAAAAACTCAGAATAAAACAAATATTGGCAAAAATGAAAAAATTAGAGTCCTGGTACACTTTTAGTGCATAAAGTAAATGTAAATGAATGTGCAGCTGCTATACATGTATAGCCTTTGTGTAAAAAGTTACAGTCATTGTGGAAAACAGTAGGATAGCTTCTTAGAGAAATTAAAAATAGAATTACTATATGATCCAACATTTTTACTTCTGGGTATATGCTGAAAAGACCAAAAACAAGATATCAAAGAGATATTTGTACACTCATGTATATAGTATTATTATTCACAATAGCTAAAATATGGAAGCTACCCAAGTGTCCATCAATGAATAGATAAGCAAAATATATATCCATACACTGGAATATTATTCATCCTTAAAAGAAGATTCTGGAATATTATTCAGCCTTAAAAAACCCTGACATATGCTACGAATAGGGATGAACCTTCAGGACCTCATGTTAAGTGAAAGAAATCAATAAAATAATACAAGTACTGTATCATTCTACTTATCTGAGGTACTTAAAGTACTCAAAGTCATGGGACAGAAAGTAGAATGGTAGTTGCCAGGAATGGGGAGTTATAGTTTAATGAGTATAGTGCTACAGTTATACAAGATGAACAGAGCTATACAGGATGAAAAACAATTCTAAATGCTTACTCAGGAACTGTTTGCTATGTGTTTACACTTAATTCTGGCAAGCTTTACTTCTATTTTCCTATATACAGATTAACTGAGCTGATGACCACAGAGATCCTTCTAATATCGCTTGACCAGTGTTTGTAGGCTCTCATTTAATAACTACAGGATCTCTGTTCCTAGACTGCTTGGATTTTGTTGGTTTTGCTTTGTTGTTAGTTTTATTGTACACCACATGAAAATTCAAGTGGGTAGACTGTTGCTAAACATATGCAGAATACATCATGAGAAACACTGGGCTGGATGAAGCACAAGCTGGAATCAGGATTGCCGGGAGAAATATCAATAACCTCAGGTATGTAGATGACACCACCCTTATGGCAGAAAGTGAAGAGGAACTAAAGAGCCTCTTGATGAAAGTGAAAGAGGAGAGTGAAAAAGCTGTCTTAAAACTCAACATTCAGAAAACGAAGATCATGGCACACAGTCCCATCACTTTATGGCAAATAGATGGGGAAACAACGGAAACAGTGACAGACTATGCTTTGGGGCTCCAAAATCACTGCAAATGGTGATTGCAGTCATGAAATTAAAAGATGCTTGCTCCTTGGAAGAAAAGTTATGACCAACCTAGACAGCATATTAAAAAGCAGAAATAATACTTTGCCAACAAAGGTCTGTCTAGTCAAAGCTATGGTTTTTCCAGTATGGTATTCCAGTCATGTATGGATGTGAGAGTTGGACTAGAAACAAAACTGAATGCCGAAGAATTGATGCTTTTGAACTATGGTGTTGGAGAAGACTCTTGAGAGTCCCTTAGACTGCAAGGAGATCCAACCAGTCAGTCCTAAAGGAAATCAGTCCTGAATATTCATTGAAAGGACTGATACTGAAGCTGAAGCTCCAATACTTTGGCCACCTGATGCAAAGAACTGACTCATTGGAAAAGACCCTGATGCTGGGAAAGATTGAAGGTGGGAGGAGAAGGGAATGACAGAAGATGAGATGGTTGGATGGCATCACCGACTCAGTGGACATGAGTTTGAGTGAACTCCGGGAGTTGTGGTGGACAGGAAGTCCTGGTGTGCTGAAGTCCATGGAGTAACAAAAAGTCGGACATGACTGAGCAACTGAACTGAACTGAACTGAATTACAATTATAACGATACCAGCAAGAAGGGACAGTAGACAACCTGATAGGAAGAAGTGAAAGAGAATAACCACAAAATTATATGAATATTAGACATCAAAAAGAACTGACTGCATGATACTGTCTAGCTTAGGGCTAGAGATACCACCTAGAGACCCTACATATGTTATAATCCTCAGAGCAGCACTGTCTTCATGCCAGGACCATATCATATTGTATCAGTCGCTCAGTCGTGTCCGACTGTGACCCCGTGGACTGTAGCCCACCAGGCTCCTTTGTCCATGGAATTCTCCAGGCAAGAATATGGAGTGGGTAGCCATTTCCTTCTTCAGGGGATCTTCCTGACCCAGGGATTGAACCTGGGTCTCCCACATTGCAGGCAGATTCTCTACCATCTGAGCCACCAGGGAAACCCCTCATGCCAGCTGATTAAGTATTAATTTTATGACAGTGTCAGTGTCCTTCAAGAAATGATTTAATTTGTATTCAATTTGATCTTTCTAAGAAAGGAAAGGAGTATGCACTGCATTTTACTAATTTTCCACATAAATTGCTATGATTAGGCACTTTTCAAACAAATATAGGTGGCTGGCACACCCTGAGAAATCATCTTTCTAAAAAATTTTAAATTAAAAAGCACAGGAATCTAATTTAAAAGAATGGAAATGTCATAGCAGAGTTTATTAGAATATTGTAAAGGTTTTTTTTTTTTTTTGAACTGGATTGTTTTTACCTCGTGCTGATACCCAGGTTTAAAAGTTATGAAATAAGATTGTACAACCAAATGCAAAATAATAAGCAACTATTTTAAAATTAGTACTTTCCTTGGTGACTTTGGTTAGATCACACTCTGTTTAGTGCTTCAGTGTTGGGTGGATCTAATATAAGCCATCTGCATCTAGTAAGGTCTAAATTTCTGTTCACTTTGTAAATCAGAGATGGGCTCAGAGGAGAATGGTTTTATATTTCATATTAGGCGACCCTAGACTTCAGAAAGAGCAAGCAAATGCTGCTCTTCCTCACTAAGTCAGAATTCTCTGCAGATTGGGATTAGAGCCATATAATAGTGGTGAGATTGGCTGGTAAATCGGTCAGAGGAAAGTAGAAAGTAATTTCCATTCAATCAACAAACACTTGGTGAGTGCCACCTGGTGTGCAAGACATGATGCTAAGTGCCAAGAAAAGTTTTTTGTTTTTGTTTTTTCTAAACTTGCCCCAGATTAGCATCAGGGACTTTTTAGAAAATCAGAGTACTTGAGGGATAGTTAATTTGAGTCCCTCCCTATCTGGAGACACTGACTTTTAAAGTAAAGTTTGAAATTGCTGGAGGCTAAGTTAGAACCCTCTGGGTACAGACACTGATGATTCCTATCTCACACCACCAGTCATGTGTAGCTTGAATAGGTTTCAAAGTGAGGAATGAATATACAATTTAATGGCTCAAGGCACACATGCAGTCAGGAGTAGAGTTCTGAGTCCACAAAGTGACATGGTTACATATTCAGCTTCTAAAGTTGTCCTAGGAGACTCCAAGATGGCAGAGTAGAAGGCTGTATGCTCATCTTCTCCTGTGAGAACTCCAAAGAAGGCCAATGCCAAAGAATATTCAAACTACTGCACAATTGTGCTCTATTCACATGCTAGCGAGGTAATGCTCAAAATTCTTCAAGTAGTATGTGAACTGAGAACCTCCAGATGTACAAGCTGGATTTAGAAAAGACAGAGGAACCAGAGATTAAATTGCCAACATCTGTGGATCATAGAAAAAGCAAGAGAATTCCAGAAAAACATCTACTTCTGCTTCATTGACTACACTAAAGCCTTTGACTGTGTGGATCACAACAAACTGTAGAATGGTATTCTCATTCTTAAAGAGATGGGAATATCAGACCACCTTACTTGCCTCATGAGAAACCCATAAAAAGGTCAGGAAGCAACAGTTGGAACCAGACATGGAACAATGGACTGATTCCAAATTGGGAATGGAGAACATCAAGGCTGTATATTGTCACCCTGCTTATTTAACTTATATGCAGAGTACATCATGTGAAATGCTGGACTGGATGAATCACAAGCTGGAATCAAGATTGCAGGGAGAAATATCAACAACCTCAGATATGCAGATAACACTACCCTAATGGCAGAAAGCAAAGAATAAAGAGTCTCTCTCTCTCTCTCTTTTTTTTAAAGAGCCTCTTGATGAAGGTGAAACTCAACATTCAAAAAACTAAGATCATGGCATCTGGTCCTATCACTTCATGGCAAATAGAAAAAAATGGCAACAGTGGCAAATTTTATTTTCTTGGGCTCCAAAATCACTGTGGACGATGATTGCAGTCACAAAATTAAAAGATAGTTGCTCCTTGAAAGAAAAGCTATGACAAACTTAGTGCATTAAAAAGCAGAGACATCACTTTGCTGACAAAGTCCCATATACTCAAAGCTATGGTTTTCCCAGTAGTCACATACTGATGTGAGAATTGGACCATAAATAAAGCCGAGTATTGAAAAATTGAGGCTTTTGAGCTGTAGCGCTGGAGAAGATTCTGGAGAGTCCCTTGAACAGCAAGGAGATCAAACCAATCAATCCTAAAGGAAATTAATCCTGAATACTCATTGGAGGGACTGATGCTGAAGCTGAAGCTCCAATACTTTGGTCACCTATTGTGAAGAGCTGACTCATTAGAAAAGACCTTGATTCTGGGAAAGATAGAGGGCAGGAAGAGAAGGGGATGGCAGAAGGGGATGGTTGGATGGTATTACCAATTCAATGGACGTAAGTTTGAGCAAACTCTGGGAGATAGTGAAGGACAGGGAAGCCTGGCCTGCTATAGTACAATGGGGTCACAAAGAGTTGGACATGACTTTGCTTGACTGAACAACAACAAAGTTACCCTTTCTTAACCATTTGCAGTCACCATTGTACTGGTGAAAGCAATGGTTCTCTCAATAGGAAAAGGGAATCCACTGATATATGCAGTTACAAATGATCTCAGAATATTGACGTGTCAGAAACTTCATGCCTTGGAAGTCACTTTGGCAAAATTGTTTTGCACCTGAGTTTTAAAGCCTCACTTACAACAGTCTTAAGTGGCAGAGCCCACTTACATGCTGCACAGTATCTGCAATGCTGTGGTCACCAATTTGGTCTTACTGCTGGGCCCCCAAATGCTGGTCTGGTTCTCAGCCCCCAATTTTTGCTTCTAGACTCCACAATACACTGAGCCTGTAATCTGCTGTTCTGAGCCCTTGTATATCTTTTCTTTCCCGGCTCTGTGCCCAAGTGCATTGTACATTATCAACCATTTCTTTCATTCCCATGGTCCCCAGATACCCTGTTAGTCTGCCCTGAGGAGAGGGAGTTTTTCAGGCACTCAGTTCCCCAGCCCTAAGATTCATTCTCTTGTAGCCCTATGGGCACCAGGGGTTTGAACAAGAACATCTTGGAAATTAGGTGTTCTGAGCCGAGATACCACACTACTACACTGGAAAGAAATGTGACGTGAAACAAGCATGTTGAAGAAACTATTGAGGCTTCCAGACACTGATACCTGGGTCAATCATGGCATATCCAAGGCTAGTTTTGAGCTTTTTGGGTGGTGAAGTGGTAAAGAATCCATTTGCCAATTCAGGAGGTGCCAGAGACATGAATTTGATCCTTGGATAGGGAAGATCCCCTGGAGTAGGAAATGGCAACTTGCTCCAATATTCTTGCCTGGAAAATTCCATGGACAAAGGAGCCTGTCAGGCTACATGTAGTTCGTGGGGTCGCGAAGAGTCAGACACAGCTGAGTGATGCAGGACGTAAAAGTAGAAGAACTATCTACCTGTTCTGTTTTCTTTCCTCCCCAACCCACTGATGCTGCTGCTGTGGTTGTCGCGCTTGCAGGCTCTTATGTTGCTGTGGATCATGCACTGTGTGCATGTGTGTGGTGATCCTGGGATTGTGAGAAACCATTTTTTTGCACTCTACCCTATGTGGACAGTAAGACAGGAACTCAGATCTTCCAGAAGGGCTTTGAGCAGTAGCTCAAAGGGTTCCAGAAACCTGTTAAGCAGAGTGTAGAATGGTGGAGGTGCTGCATAATCAGCTGTTACCATGCATGCTTATTCTTAAGTCATTGCAGGTTTCTTGGAAGCAGTTTATTTTCACTCAGAAATGTGCACGTGCATGGATGCATGTGCACTTGGCACAATTAAGGTTGACACGTCAATGACCCGGTGCCCCTATCTTTTTGTGAGTGCCTATGGTTTGGGAGTGGGCATGTGTTTGGAAGCGTTACTGAATTTTTGTGTGTGAAAGAATGACTGGAAGTGACTGTGAGGATTACACTTAGCTATAAAAATAGATCTGATCATGTTTCATGTAGGCACAAAATATTTCATTGACGCTCCATCTCAAGGAGTCAGCAAACACTTGGATTAGTGCTATGACTTACAGGGTCCAAGTTTTTCTTCCTGTTCTCTCATCATCACTCTAATTTCTGCCTCCTCTCAAGCCCTACTTCCTCCTCCCACTGGCTTTCTATCCCTCATTCTGTATCCACCAGCACCAAAATGCCCAGGTGTTTGGCCCTGCTTGTACCTTTCTTGCTCCATGGCCCTATCACCTCCAGATCTTTATTCAATTGTGGACTACCCTGGAAATCCTTTCTGAAATTGTACCTCAGCCTGCCAACACACCCTGATCCTCTCTCTTCTTCTTTGCTTGTTTGCTCTTAATCACCCATTATCCACTATATTGTATGTATTTTCTGACTTAATTTGGTTTATTATTTGTACACTATGTTCTGTGTGTGTGTGTGTGTGTGTGTGTGTTAGTTGCTCAGTTGTGTCCCACTCTGCGACCTCATGGACTGTAGCCCATCAGGCTTCTCTGTACATGGAGTTCTCCAAGCAAGAATACTGGAGTGGGTAGCCACTGCCTTCTCCAGGGGCTCTTCCCAACCCAGGGATCAAACTCACATCTGCATTGCAGGCATATTCTTTACCATCTGAGCCACCAGGGAAGCCCCATGCTGTGGACAGTGTAAATTCCACATGTATAAGCATACGTCTATTTGGTTAATCTGCTGAATCCGCTACACACAGAACAGCGTGCCTGGCACAAAGTAGCACTCAATAAATATCAGTAAGACAGTTTAACAACTAGTAGGGCAAAGGTGCCCTTATATTTCTCTTTTTCAATATGCTCTTGGCGATTCTCACACATTAATTTTTCCAGAGGAAAGTTAGGATAATTACCAATTTTAAAACATCCTGTTGGATTTTTATTCGCATGGGCTTTCCAGATAGACAATTTTATCATCTATAAATAATAGTAAATCTTATTTATTTGTTTATTTGTGTTAGTATATCAAGTAGTACTTCTATATTCAAGAGTATATTGAATATATATATATATATATATATATATATATACTCTTCTTACTGGATAGTCAAAGATATTTTAAAAATCATAAATTATTTGATCAAACACTTTTTGTCACCTAAAATAATTATCTTGGGACTTCCCTCATAGCCTACTCGCTAAGACTCCATGCTCCAAATGCAGAGGGCTTGATCCTTGGTCAGGCAATTAAATTCCACATGCTGCAACTAAGACTCAGTGCATGAAAACAAACATTCAAAAAAAAAAGGAAGAGTAAAAAAACTTTTAAAAGATTATCTTATGGCTTTTTCTTTGACTTGTTAATATGGCTAATATATTTCTAAAAATAAAAAGCTAATATTAACGGTATTTTTGAGTGGTTACTACCTGCAGGCACTGTGGTAAGTGCATTACAGATACTATCTATTTTGTACTCCCTTTAATCTGTTTAAAATTGGGACTTTGCCAATGTTACCAAACAAGTTGGTGAATTTTTGAACATTTTCTATGTTTGAGATCAGTGTAAACAGCAGGAAAATTTTCTGTTCCTTAAGCCTGAGGTAATCGACCTGTGACACTTTCTCAAGTTCTTCTTTTTTTAAACTTTTTTTTGACATGCACACATTGCTTAATTTATTTATTATTTATTTGGTTACACTGGGTCTTCTTTAATGCACATAGGCTTTCTCTGGTTGTGGAGATCAGGGGCTACTCTCTGGTTGTGGTGCATGGACTTCTCATTGTGGTGACTTCTCTTACTGTGCAGCATAGGCTCTAGGCACATGGGCTTCAGTAGTTGCAGTAAATGGGCCCAGTAGTTGTGGCTCAAGGGCTGTAGAGCACAGGCTTAGTTGCTCCGAGGCACGTGGAATCTTCTTGGACCAGGGATTGAACCCATGTCGGCTGCATTGGCAGGCGGATTCTTACCCACTGTGCCACAAGGGTAATCCCCTGAATTCTTTCTATAACATAGTTCTTAGCAAAGTTTTAAATTTCTGTCATGGTTATTCAAGTTTACTACTGTTTTGTTTTATTCAATCTATTTTTGATTTATATATATTTCTGTAAAACATCTTTCTGTGTTTTTTTTTGGCTGCATTGTGCAGCTTGTGGGATCTTAATTCCTTGACCAGGGATCAAATCTGTTCCCTCAGCACTGAAGTGCAGAGTCCTAACCACTGGACCAGCAGGGAATTCCCTATTTTTGTAAAAATTTTAACTTTAAATTTTTTTGCATGCATTAGCAAACTGTGCTTTTTCATTACAATTTAAAATCTTCATATTTGAGGTTATATCTTTTCTTTATCCTGGATGTAGTATATCTGTATTTTCCCTTTTCCTCACTCAAATTAACAGCAATTTCTATTTTACTGAACTTTTCAAAGCACTAGCTTTAATATTTATTTTTCAGTTCCACTGCCAATTTCACATGAATTCTGATTTCTAATTCATTAATATCTTCCTGACTCACTTAATTCCCTTCTTCTGCATGAATGTTAAAATGTTTGTTTAGCTGGCCTATTTCTAGATTTCTGAGTTGAATTATTAAATTAAATTGTTTACCTTTTCTTTTTCTTGATTAGTTGTATTGAACTGTTTCTCTCCACCTAACTGATTTAATTCTGATCATATTTATGATCATATAATATCTGGAATGCTCTTACTAAAATGCCAAGCAAGTAGTAACCAAGTCTCCATCATATTTTACCTGAACTATTATAACAACCTCCCAACTGATCCCCCTGTTTCTACTTTTTGCTGTGTAGATAATTCTGGAGTGATCATTATAAAATCAGAGAAGGCAATGGCACCCCACTCCAGTACTTCTGCCTGGAAAATCCCATGGACAGAGGAGCCTGGTAGGCTGCAGTCCATGGGGTCACTAAGAGTCGGGCACGACTGAGCAACTTCATTTTCACTTTTCACTTTCATGCATTGGAGAAGGAAATGCAGCCCACTCCAGTGGTCTTTCCTGGAGAATCCCAGGGACAGAGGAGCCTAGTGGGCTGCCATCTATGGGGTCGCACAGAGTCAGACACGACTGAAGTGACTTCGCAGCAGCATTATAAAATATAACTCATACCATGTCTATCCTCTGCTCAAATCCTTCCACAGGCTCCCCACCTCATTGGAGTAAGTCAGAGTCCTTATGGTAGCCTAGAAGGTTCTACACGATCAGATCTCACATAATTTCTCGAATTTCCCTGTCAACCAGCCCATAGCTTGCTCTACTCCCAGCTTCCTCAAGGTCTTTGTGCTTTCTATTTTCTCTGTCTAACATGCAATTGGAAAAGGAAATGACAACCCACTCCAGTGTTCTTGCCTGGAGAATCCCAGGGACTGAGGAGCCTGGTGGGCTGCCGTCTGTGGGGTCGCACAGAGTCGGACATGACTGAAGCGACTTAGCAGCAGCAGTGTGCTATTTCCTCAATGTCTCTATGACTGACTGTTTCTCTTCCTTCAGAACTCCTCTGAAACATCACCTTCTTAGAGATGGCTTCCCTTACAACTATTTGCAAAAAGGCATCCCTTCTCTGATCACCCTCTATCTACCTTATTATTTTTTCCAAAGAACTTATCACTATCTTAAATATTATATATTTATAGTGAGTTTTTGGTCTATGTACTTCCACTAGCATGGAACTCTATGAATGAAGTTACATGTTTTCCTACTATGTCCCTGAAACATAGAAAAATTTCTAGAACATGGTAGCCCTACAATAAATATTTGTTGAGTTAATAAGGGCTTCCCTGGTGGCTCAAATGGTAAAGAATCTACCTGTAATGTGGGAGACTCAGATTTGATTCCTGATCAGGAATATCCCCTGGAGAAGAGAATGGCTGTCCACTCCAGTTTTTTTGCCTGGAGAATTCCATGGACAAAGTTTTGCTTTCCACTTTGTCTCGCAAGTTAAGAGCATTTCTATCTTCAAAATAGCTTTAAGAATTATGCATCAGTTATTCAGTTTCAGGTTTTTTGCACTGAGGTTAGCTAAAATGATTTTTATAATTTTTTTTACTTGGGAAAATTATTGAGATTTTTCTCTGTAATTCTTTCTTAAAAAATATTTGTTAAATAATAGAAAATTTTTTTCCCTGAGGCAAAAATATTTCTATGTCTCTAGCTATAAATCTATGGATGTGAAACTAATATGATTCATGATATTATTCATATGTTATTTTTGCTTTGTAGTTGATCTTGAAAAGACTAAGAGAGGGCAATAAAATTTCCAAGTACTATTGTTTCTTTTTTTGTGTGTGAACTACTCCTTGCATTCTAAAATTTTTTAGTTTGTATAATTTTTTCTGACCATTATAAACAACTTAAATAAGGTTTAAATATAAATTATATACTTTATATAGTTTCAGTGAGTTTTATCAAGAATATGCCATATAAACCATGTAACAACTACCATGAAAAATACAGAATATTTCCATCATCCCAGCATGTTCTCTATATAACTTTGAAATCAATATTTTCCAAACCACTTCCTCATACAATCACTAATATGATTCATTTTTCAGTGTAAATTCATTTTTCAATAGATATATGATATGTACTCTCTTTTATCTAGCTCCTTTCAGTCAGCATCATGTTTGGGAGACTGTTTTTTTTATTGTTGCATATATCAATATATAATTATGTGGGGGATTATTAGGTATTAATTTCAAAGGATTGGGGAGAAAGAAGTAAGTAGAATTTCAATGTATACCAAAGATTTATTGTTGGACAGACACATGTATAGCTTCTAACTTTAGTTACTATGCATGACACATGAACATTCATGCACAAATATTTCTATGAAGAGCTGAAGTCATTTCTCTTGGATAAATAGCTAGAACTTGTATGGTAAATGTCTATACAACTAAACAGACTGTGCCTTTTTACAAATGGCTCTGTCATTTTACACTTTCAGCATAAATTTCAGGTCATTTAACTTGTTCCATACAACCTTGATGATGATTGGTATTTTCAGCCTTTATAATTTTAACCATTCTTATGATACTGTACGGAGAAGGCAATGGCACCCCACTCCAGTACTTTTGCCTGGAAAATCCCATGGACAGAGGAGCCTGGTAGGCTGCAGTTCATGGGGTCGCTGGAGTCAGACATGACTGAGCGACTTCACTTTCACTTTTCACTTTCATGCATTGGACAAGGAAATGGCAACCCACTCCAGTGTTCTTGCCTGGAGAATCCCAGGGATGGGGGAGCCTGGTGGGCTGCCATCTATGGGGTCACACAGAGTCGGACACGACTGAAGTGATACAGCAGCAGCATGATACTGTAATAGTGCCTCATTATAGATTTTGATTATTTCCCTAATTAACAGTGATTATTGAGTGTCTTGGCCATTTATTTATATTCTTTTGTAAAGTTCCTATTTCAATGCTTTGTCCATTTTTAATTTGACACCTCATTTTCTTACTATTAAGTTGTAAAGGTCTTAATATACTCTAGATACAAGTCCTGCTTCCTTTGGGGACACTATTTCACTTATGTGCTCACATTTCTCTCACTCTTGAGTCACTTCTTTTGTTGGAAGCTAGATGCCATGAATCAAGGGTGTTCAAGTAGGCTGTGGAGGAGTCTGTGTGTCAAGGAATGCAGGCCTCTGGCCAATAGTCAGCAAAGAATGGAGGCCTGTCAACAACCAAATGAGTGAGTTTAGAAGTGGATTCTTTAGCTCCCATTGAGACTGGATATGACTGCAGACCTAGCTGAGAGCAAGACAACTTGAGCCAGAACCACCCAGCTGAGCCTCTTCCATATAACCTACCCTCAGATTATGTGAGATATTAATTTGTTTGTTCTTCAAAGCTGCTAAGTTTTGAGATAATTTGTTCCACAGCAATAGATTACTAATATCCATCCAAACTGTGATAACTTAATCCAGTTTTAGGATTGGATCAAGGTTTGGAAAGGCGTCTGAATATTCCTGTAACAGTTGCTGCATTGTGATTGACAGAGCTAACAAATGCCTTGCCTTTGTCTCCTGTAGGGCCTTGAGCCAAGTACTATAAATCTGGGCCTCATCTCTCCTACTCAGACTTGCCAGGACAATGATGAGATTAATTGTTTCCATGAAAAGAACTCTAGGAACTTGCTGGAGAGCTTGGCTCATGTGTAGATCTTGGAAAACTGTAAAAGTAGTTTCTTGTCTATTTAAACATAGCCAACAGTGACCAAGTCCTACACAAAACTTTTAACATAGTCCCCAAAGCTATGTATGAAGTGGCACCAGACTATTGTTTCAGTCTTATTTCTCACCATGCTCTCTTTCCCATTCTGAACTCCAATTACATGACATTCTTTCAGTTTGTCAGAACCTGCATATTCTATCACAGGGCCCTTCCACATGCTATATCCTTATTCCAAAGTTCCTGTATCTTCTCTGTTCCTAGTTAATTCTTACTCATCTCCTAGATCTCATTTAAGTGTTGCTTCCTTAGAGGAGCCTGTCCAGACAACCACTCTGAGTCTAGGTTATATTTCTTTCTTATTTGATTTCAAAGAACATACATACCTTTCCTTAGCTCATCATTTCAGGTTTAGTTTATGAATTTATTAGTTTGAATACTTGATTACTACCTAGTGCCTTAGTTATAAGTTCCATTCACACAGAAACTGTATCCATTTTGCTCCCCCTGTAACACAGAATAGAGTATAATAGGTACTGAGTAAGTGTATGTGAAAGGAAGAAAAATGGCAATTAAAACCCATTATGGCCAAAGCAATCTTAAGAAAGAAAAAGAAAGATGAGGGTATCATGTGCCCTGATTTCAAACTATACTACAAAACTACAGTAAATAAAACTGTATGGTACTGGCACAAAAACATACACTTAGATCAGTGGAACAAAAGAGAGAGTCCAGAAATACTCCCATGCTTTTATAATAAATTTATAATAAATTTTATAATATGTTTATAATAAATTAACAACAAAGGAGCCAAGAATATATAGTGGGGTAAAAGAAAATCTCTTTAATAAATAGTGTTCAAATAACTGGACAGACACATGCAAAAGAATGAAACTGGACTACTTTCTCACACTATATACAAAATAAGCTCAAAATGTATTAAAGACTTAATGCAAGATCTGAAACCATTAGACTCCTAAAAGAAATCATAGGCGGTAAGCTCCATAACATCAGTTTTAGTGATATTTTTTGGGATCTGTTTCCTCAGTCAAGGAAAACAGAAGCAAAAATAAACACATGGTACTACAATAAACTAAAAACCTTTGCACACAAAGGAAACTATCAACAAAACAAAAAGACAAATTACTGAATGGGAGAAGATAGTTTCAAACAATATATATCTAATGAGGGGTTAATATATAAAATACATAAAAACCTCACACAGACTAGTATCAAAAAGACAAACAAACCAGTTAATAAATGGCAGAGATCCTGAATTATTCTTCCAAAGAAGACATCAGATCAGATCAGATCAGTTGCTCAGTCGTGTCCGACTCTTCGCGATCCCATGAACCGCAGCACGCCAGGCCTCCCTATCCATCACCAGCTCTCGGAGGTCACCCAGACTCACATCCATCGAGTCAGTGATGCCATCCAGCCATCTCATCCTCTGTCGTCCCCTTCTCCTCCTGCCCTCAATCCCTCCCAGCATCAGAGTCAAAAGACACATGAAAAGATGTTCAATATAACTAATAGACAGAAATGAAATGAAAACACAAACCATAATGATTTATCACTTCACAATTATCAGAAGTGACTTAACATGCACGTGCACAAAAAGACAACAAATAACAAGGATGTGGAGAAAAGGTTACCTTTCTATACTGTGGAAGCTATGTAAATTGATGCAGTCACTAAGGAAAACAGTATGGTGGTTTCTAAAATAATTAAAAATAAACAATGCTGCAATGAACATTGGGGTACACGTGTCTCTTTCAATTCTGGTTTCCTCGGTACACATGTACATGTGGTGGATTTATGTTGATGTATGGCAAAATCAATACAATATTGTAAAGTAAATAAATAAATAATAAAAATACACAGTCCAGCAATTTCACTTATGGATATTTATCTGAAGTAAGCAAAAAACTCATTTGAAAAGATACATGCACTCTTATGTTCATTATTTATTTACAACAGCCAAGAAATGGAAAGAACCAACTGCTCATCACTAGATGAATGAAGATGGGTATAATAGAATAAAACTCAGCCATAAAAAAGAATGGAATCATGCCATTTGTGACAGCATGGATGTAGCCAGAGGGTATTATGCTAAGTGAAATAAGTCGGGTGGAGAAAGTCAAATACTATATGATTTCACTTATACATAGAATCTAAAAAAACAAATGAACAAACCAAACAAAACAGAAACAGACTCATAGATACAGAGAACAAATAGGTGGTTGTCAAAAGAGAGGCTATGGGATGGGTTGGGCAAAACAGGTGAAGAGGATTAAGAGATACAACTTCCAGTTAAAAAATAAATGTCACAGGTAAGTAATGTACAGCATAGGGAATATAGTAAGTAATATTGTAATAACTTTGTATAGTGACAGATGGTTAGTAGACATCATGGTGATCAGTTAGTAATCCCTCCTATGTAAATGTCAAATCATTATGTTGTATACTTGAAACTAATATGATACTGTATGTCCACTCTACTTAAATTTTTAAAAAGGTGATAATATACTTGCAAAGGAAAGGAATCCATTTTAATAAATGTTACCCTCTGAGTAGCACAAGGACTATGTTCTAGTCAAATTCAGAGAAAAGCTTTCCTTTAATGTGGTATCAAACCACATCTCTGAAAGTGAACAGCATTCTGCCATAAGAACAAAGCAATCACAAGAGTAAGTAATAATGAGAACCTACACAAGTTCACAAGTCATTGGCTCCAGATTTAGTCCATTATTTCTTCTCTGTAAATGAGAACATTAGTCCTTCTATCTCGGGGAAGGCAATGGCACCCCACCCCAGTACTTTTGCCTGGAAAATCCCATGGACGGAGGATCCTGGTAGGCTCCAGTCCATGGGGTCGCTGAGAGTCGGACATGACTGAGCGACTTCACTTTCACTTTTCACTTTCATGCATTGGAGAAGGAAATGGCAACCCACTCCAATGTTCTTGCCTGGAGAATCCCAGGGACGGGGGAGCCTGGTGAGCTTCTGTCTATGGGGTCGCAGAGAGTCGGACACGACTGAAGCGACTTAGCAGCAGCAGCAGTCCTTCTATCTGGATATAGGAAGTTCCTGAAGATCATGTAAAGAACGATAGGAGCTTCAAAATTAAACAGGAAATGAGTTTATAAGATGGCAGCTGAATGCCAAAAAGATCTGATGAGATAGCCAGATCCCTCCCAAGCATAGCTGATGAAGACCACCTTTTCTGGAGTGCTACCTACTCAATCACTCATAACTAGAATTCTGGACATGAAAAATACCCCACAGCCACAGCTTAGGATTTGAAAGGGAGAAAAGGTGATGCCAAGGTAGGACAGGATCACTAGGCTATTTGTCCTTTGTTGTCTTGAAAGTTGGGCCCAGGACAAGACCCAGGAATGCAAAGGAAATTCCATAAAACACTAGAGAAACCAGAAAGCACTGTCACATACACTACATCTGGGGTGCTGCCAAAGAATGCTAGGTCTGTCTGTTAGGGAGGTATGTAATCTTGTGAGGTGGTGCTGAGTTCAGCTGATTTCCAAGTGTAATCAAATAATTCAGCCTCATTCAAATTTAAATGTTGAAGAAAAAAAGAACAAATTTAAATTTTGAAGCCCTAATCCCTAATTGATGGTGTCTGTAGATGGGTTCTTTGGGAAATAATTAGGTTTAGAAGAGGTCATGAATGTAGGCCTTCTTACTGGGATTAGTACCCTTTTATAAAGACACCAGAGAGTTGTCTGCACTACCCTTACCCCGTCTCTGTGCCATGTGAGCACACAATGAGAATGTGACTGTCTGTAAACCAGGATGAGAGACCTCACAAGAACTTGATCATGCTAGCACCCTGATGTCCAATTTGCAGTCTATAGAAATACAAGAAAGTCTATAAAATATAGACAATAGAAATATAAAAAAAAAAACGTCTGTTTAAATAACCCAACCTATGGTATTGTGTCATGGCAGGGTGCAACTAAGATAGTGGCAGTGATACAATGACTAATAGAAAATACACAGTCCCTACTCTCGTTGGTGAATGAATATGGAAGCTTGATATCAAATATTAACATTAAACATGAGTAATAGAGTGTACAGTGCAGCACAGGTATACGCAACAAACATGCAGCCTTGGCAGGAACTAGGGAAAGAGCCACTTTAAGAAATAAACTCTGAGATCTGAAGATTGAAAAGCAGTGAGAGAACATTAAAGGGATTTGAGGCATAGAGACCAGGGATACAGCCATAACATCAGGTTGGTGAAAAAGTAATCTCAGCTTTGGACCATGAATTTTAAATCATTAAAAGTAGGCTCAAACATGTCTATATTAATCAAAATACAAATGATTATAATCAACACATTGTTTTGCTTATGAGAAATAAATTTGTTTATTCCTGTAAAATAAAAATCCATGCTTCAGGATTCAATGAATTCTTAGAAAGCATTTTCAACCTCCTGCTGGTTGTGCAAACATTTTCCCTGCAACGAGTCATCGAGATGCCTGAAGAAGTGGTAGTTAGTTGGTGACAGATCAGGTGAATATAGCATATGAGGCAAAATTTGTAGCCCAATTAGTTCAACTTTTGAAGTGTTGGTTGTACAACGTGTGGTTGGGCATTGTCCTGTTGAAGAATTGGGCCCTTTGTGTTGACCAACACTGGCTGCAGATGTTGCAGTTTTCAGTGCATCTCATCAATTTTCTGAGCATACTTCTTAGATGTAGAGGTTTCCCTGGGATTCAGAAAGCTGTTGTGGATCAGACCAGCACAGCAACAGGGACCACGATCTGTATCTGGTGCAAGTTTGGCTTTATATTGCCAGTTGTCATATAAAATCCACTTTGCATCACACATCACAATCCGATCAAGAAATGGTTTGTTGTTTTACAGTATAAGAAAAGATGACACTTTAAAATGATGTGTTTTTTTTTTTTTTTTGGTCTGCTCATAAGGTACCCACTTACCAAACTTTTTCACCTTTCCAATTTGCTTCAAATGCCAAAAGACCATAGAATGGTCAATGATGAAGTCTTTGGCAACTTCTCATGTAGTTGTAAGAAGATCAGCTTTGATGATTCTCTCACTTGGTTGTTGTCAACTTCTGATGGCCATCCACTGCACTTCTCATCTTCAAGGCTCTCATCTTTTTTGCAAAATTTCTTGAACAACCACTGCTCTGTACATTCATGAGCAGTTCCTGAACCAAATGCACTGTTGATGTTGTGAGTTTTCTCTGCTGCTTTACAACCAACCCATTTTGAACTCAAATAAGAAAATTGCTTGAAATTGCTTTTTGTCTAACATCATCTCCCTAGTCTAAAATAAATATAAACAGCAAGTAATAAGTCACTAGCAAAAAAAACATAGTGAGAAATGAACATTAAAATGATGAATAACATAACCACATTTAAGAATGTATTCCAGTAGCAAATTGCAGAGTTCAACAATATAAAACCACAATTACTTTTGTACCAACCTAATATCAGTGGGATGATCGAGCCTGCTCAAACCAGCTCATGCAAGTCATGGTTCGCATCTCTTCCCAACTTTGTGTTCAGTGATATCTCATTGGTAGCTTGAAAGTAGACATGTTGGGAGGATTTACACAGTGGAATTTTGTAAGTGCAACAAATCAGACCCTTCTCCCCCCACCTCCCACACCACAGAACTACTAGTTGTTAAATATTAACCACACACAACTGTAAAGCATGCTTAAGAAATAGGGAGAAAGATCAGAGACAAGAGTAGAAGATAAAGTGGAAAGAAATGAGGTCAATATTAAACCTTCAGAAATGGTGTGTAACCATCAGCATCTCAAAAAAAATAACTTAGTTTTTATAAATAAGGGTGAGAATCACTAGGTAAGATTGAGAGGGCCTTGTAAGCTATGGTAAGAGGTTAATTATTAGATTATGATCAAAGGGGGCAGGGAATCTGAGAAGATGGTAGAGTAGGAAGATTCAGAATTAAAAGATTAAAGTCACCATACATTCAGAGTGAGTCTCCTCAATGTGGTACATTTCTATTTAAGATTGCCTTTAAAATGAATGCATAAGACTTGAGGACTGGTTGCCATCGTTTCAAGACATATAAGAGAAAATTGAATTCACAGACTTCATAAATTTAGGTGTCACTTGAAGTGACTGTGACTGTCATTTCTCATAAGCATTTTAAAAGTTCCTTTTTTTTTTTTTTTTGAGCACACATCTCCAAATCATAAGGTAAGATAGTGGAAAAATAAGATTCTATTTATAAATAAGCTATTCAAACAACTTTCTACAACCTTGCAGTAAGTACAGGAGATAAGTCTCCTCCTACTTCCTAAAAAGTTATAAATCACACCAACTTTGTTCATAGTGATGCTTTCTAAGGCCTACTTGACTTCACATTCCAGGATGTCTGGCTCTAGGTCAGTGATCACACCATCGTGGTTATCTGGGTCATGAAGATCTTTTTTGTACAGTTCTTCTGTGTATTCTTGCCACCTCTTCTTAATATCTTCTGCTTCTGTTAGGTCCATACCATTTCTGTCCTTTATTGAACCCATCTTTGCATGAAATGTTCCTTTGGTATCTCTAATTGTCTTGAAGAGATCTCTAGTCTTTCCCATCCTGCTGTTTTCCTCTATTTCTTTGCATCAATTGCTGAGGAAGGCTTTCCTTTCTCCACAAAGCTAGTGGAGGTGATGGAATTCCAGTTCAGCTATTTCAAATTCTGAAAGATGATGCTGTGAAAATGCTGCATGTTTGCAAGAAATGTTCCCTTGGTATCTCTAATTTTCTTGAAGAGATTTCTAGTCTTTCCCATTCTGTTGTTTTCCTCTATTTCTTTGCATTGATCGCTGAGGAAGGCTTTTCCTTTCTCCACAAAGCTAGTGGAGGTGATGGAATTCCAGTTTAGCTGTTTCAAATCCTGAAAAATGATGCTGTGAAAGTGCTGCACTCAATATGCCAGCAGATTTGGAAAACTCAGCAGTGGCCACAGGACTGGAAAAGGTCAGTTTTTATTCCAATCCCAAAGAAAGGCAATGCCAAAGAATGCTCAAACTACTGCACAATTGCACTCATCTCACACATTAGTAAAGTAATGCTCAAAATTCTCCAAGCCAGGCTTCAGCAATACGTGAACTGTGAACTTCCAGTTGTTCAAACTGGTTTTAGAAAAGGCAGAGGAACCAGAGACCAAATTGCCAATATCTGCTGGATCATCAAAAAAGCAAGAGAGTTCCAGAAAAACATCTATTTCTGCTTTATTGACTATGCCAAAGCCTTTGACTGTGTGGATCACAATAAACTGTGGAAAATTCTGAAAGAGATCGGAATACCAGACCACCTGATCTGCCTCTTGAGAAATTTGTATGCAGATCAAGAAGCAACAGTTAGAACTGGACCTAGAACAACAGACTGGTTCCAAATAGGAAAAGGAGTACATCAAGGCTGTATATTGTCACCCTGCTTATTTAACTTCTATGCAGAGTACATCATGAGAAATGCTGGGCTGGAAGAAGCACAAGGTGGAATCAAGATTGCTGGGAGAAATATCAATAACCTCCAATATGCACATGACTCCACCCTTATGGCAGAAAGCGAAGAGGAATTAAAAAGCCTCTTGATGAAGGTGAAAGAGGAGAGTGAAAAAGTTGGCTTAAAGCTCAACATTCAGAAAACGAAGATCATGGCATCTGGTCCCATCACTTCATGGGAAATAGATGGGAAACAGTGGAAACAGTGTCAGACTTTATTATTTTGGGCTCCAAAATCACCGCAGATGGTGATTGCAGCCATGAAATTAAAAGACGCTTACTCCTTGGAAGAAAAGTTATGACCAACCTAGATAGCATATTCAAAAGCAGAGACCAAAGGTCCATCTAGTCAAGGCTATGGTTTTTCCAGTGTTCATGTATGGATGTGAGAGTTGGACTGTGAAGAAAGCTGAGAGCCGAAGAATTGATGCTTTTGAACTGTGGTGTTGGAGAAGACTCTTGAGAGTCCCTTGGACTGCAAGGAGAGCCAACCAGTCCATTTTAAAGGAGATCAGCCCTGGGATTTCTTGGGAAGGAATGATGCTAAAGCTGAAACTCCAGTACTTTGGCCACCTCATGGGAAGAGCTGACTCATTGAAAAAGACTCTGGTGCTGGGAGGGATTGGGGGCAGGAGGAGAAGGGGATGACAGAGGATAATATGGCTGGATGGCATCACTGACTCAATGGACATGAGTCTGAGTGAACTCCGGGAGTTGGTGATGGATAAGGAGGCCTGGCGTGCTGAGATTCATGGGGTCGCCAAGAGTCGGACACAACTGAGCGACTGAACTGAACTGAACTGATACCAACTTTAAGACTTTGTCAAAGTTGAAAAATATCTAAGACAATGGGCTGTTTCACAACTAAGAGAAAGAGCAAGTAGCTTAAAGGGTTAACATGTTAGACTGCAGTTGAAAACTACCTAAGGCAGATTTAGGCAAACAATGTCTGCAATTCATACAACCCTTTTAATTTTTACTCCTTCCTCCTTTTGCTCTGTTCCTCTTGCATATAATATCAGTTTAACTGTATTTGATCTATAGTAAAAGAACCCTCTTTGTAAAGTGCTATAGTTTCCCCACACAGTGGTACCAGCAATAAAACTGGTTACTTATACCAAATTCTTATCCATTGTACCAGATCTGCCTATGCCAGAAAACAGTTTCCAACACATTTATAATTTGTAATCTATTATTAGAGTTAACATACCCACTTTCCCAAAAGAATGTTTATAGTAAACACAAAGTTCCTTTCAGTTCAAATATCTATGTATGAAAAACAATTTTCTATTCTGCATAACACCATTCACATAACTGGTTGTAAAACACTGTGTACTTTGTAGTCCTAATAAATTGCTCTGTAATTAATAACCAAGAACATTTGAGCAGCACTTAACTGTGTTCAGTTACTATTACCACCATTATGCATATCAGGCTTATATGCAGAGTACATCATGAGAAATGCTGGACTGGAAGAAACACAAGTTGGAATCAAGATTTTGGGAGAAATATCAATAACCTCAGATATGCAGATGACACCACCCTTATGGCAGAAAGTGAAGAGGAACTCAAAAGCCTCTTGATGAAAGTGAAAGTGGAGAGTGAAAAGGTTGGCTTAAAGCTCAACATTCAGAAAACGAAGATCATGGCATCTGGTCCCATCACTACATGGGAAATAGATGGAGAAACAGTGGAAACAGTGTCAGACTTTATTTTTCTGGGCTCCAAAATCACTGCAGATGGTGACTGCAGCCATGAAATTAAAAAACGCTTATTCCTTGGAAGGAAAGTTATGACCAACCTAGATAGCATATTCAAAAGCAGAGACATTACTTTGCCAACAAAGGTTCTCCTAGTCAAGGCTATGGTCTTTCCTGTGGTCATGTATGGATGTGAGAGCTGGACGGTGAAGAAGGCTGAACACTGAAGAATTGCTGCTTTTGAACTGTGGTGTTGGAGAAGACTCTTGAGAGTCCCTTGGACTGCAAGGAATCCAACCAGTCCATTCTGAAGGAGATCAGCCCTGGGATTTCTTTGGAAGGAATGATGCTGAAGCTGAAACTCCAGTATTTTGGCCACCTCATGTGAAGAGTTGACTCATTGGAGAAGACTCTGATGCTGGGAGGGATTGGAGGCAGGAGGAGGAGGGGACGACAGAGGATGAGATGGCTGGATGGCATCACTGACTCGATGGACATGAGTCTGAGTGAACTCCGGGAGTTGGTGATGGACAAGGAGGCCTGGCGTGCTGAGATTCATGGGGTCGCCAAGAGTCGTACACAACTGAGCGACTGATCTTATCTTATGCATATCAGGAAAAATTAAGATTCAGACAAGTAAAGGTCAAGTTTTGTCTGATGAAACAGGACTCAACCTCTGTTCCTATGCTTTCACATCTTCTGATTTCTCTGTAATACTGATGATGCTTCATACCAACACACCAGAGTTCAAATATGAAAAATAAAAACCATGGAAATACACTCGAGAACTGGAGGATGGAAAACACAATATAAGAATTATATATATTTAAGTCCAGCTTCCCTATTGCGGTATAAACCATTAGCGAACTGCAGAAACCTAGAATAATTCTTTTAAAAACTTGTTTAAATAGGGATTCAAGCCCAAACCTAAAACACCACAATTACCAAATAGCCCTGTGGTATACTTTTCCTTCAAAACACATAAAATTTGTGGTCGATCGTCAGATTAATTTTTCTTTTTCTCTCACTAGACTGCACCTAAAATCGGCCTGTGACTGCCTTCTTCACCTCTTCATCCCCAGCACCTGGTAGAGTCTAGCTGGTAGTTTCTTTTAACGGAATGGATTCAAAAGAAAACAAGTGAGCTGCATCAGGGCATGTTCTGGAAATTTCTGCTTTCTCGAGGTCTGGACACTTTTCCAAAGGCAAGCTAGCATTCTGGCCTTTCCCCTGCTTGTTCGCAGCTCTGTGGCGGCCTGCAAGTCACTCAGCAGGTCTGTACCGCTGTTTCCTCCTCAGTTTAATGGGAAGGACCAAAGGACCTGCCCCCTGACTTCCGCACTGCAAGGGAGGTTGGCCCTCCCGCCGGCGAAGGCTCCGAGTTTGCTGCGGGGACTCTCCGGTCTCCTGGCAGACAGGATGGCAGTGGTACTCCTCACTGATCTTCACTCATTAATTCATTCGCTCTTTCACCGTCATTTCCCCAGGCCTTCACCTGCGCTCTCTCCTCACAGCAGACGCCTAGACCAGTCGTTCTCAAATGCAGACAGCCAACGACATCTTATTAACTGTTAACTCAGTTTTTTCTAGGATGCCTGGTTTCTCCAGAAATCGTTGGTGGAAGGTAACCTTCACAGGGAATGCGGCTCATTGTGCTCGAGAAGCCTTGCGTTGAGTCGACGCGCAGAGGAAAGCTCCAGTCAAGCCCGACGGGGCAACTGGCGGGCCTGGGACCTCACTGCGCAGGTGCGGGAGCAGCACCTAGGCGCTCTCAGCTGCAAGGAAAATCCAGCTGCAGGCATGATCCCTCAGGCATTAGGTGGGTGGGGCTCGCGGCTGGCTGGGCTTCTCACAGCGGCCTCACGGAGTAAGGACCTCGCCCCCTACCCCGACCCAGAAAGCTGGACTCTCTCCACGCCACTGGCACACGTAGCAGAGTCCCGACAGCTCGCGCCCACAAGCGTCAGCCCATCGAGGAGGAAGGCCCTGGCCCTCTCTGTCCGAGGCTGGTCAGGCTGTACTTCGTGATACACCTGGCTCTGCTTTTTCGCGTAGACATAGGGGAGCTCGGCCAAGACGGCCAGCAAGTGGATGTTGCTGATAAATGGTAGCCCCGACTGCCATCCTGGCTAACCCCCAGCGCAAAGAATAGCAGAAAGAGTGCAGCCAAGGACCTCCGCGAAAGCCTGTCTGTGAGGTTCCCACCTGGCCCTGGCCTGAAGCTGTGAAGTCCCGCAGT
This sequence comes from Tragelaphus eurycerus, assembly GCA_935064755.1. Lineage (NCBI taxonomy): Eukaryota > Metazoa > Chordata > Mammalia > Artiodactyla > Bovidae > Tragelaphus > Tragelaphus eurycerus. The sequence continues at coordinate 17,041,198 of CAKXYN010000028.1, read as the reverse complement.
ATTCCGTTGGCCCGCAGAACTGAAGGTCCCGCCCCACCTCCATGACATTGGCTGGCTGAGCCTAGGGCCCTCGGGCCCAGTTTCTCCCCACGTTTCGGAGCTCAGAGTCAGCTGTGCAGAGGGCGTGTGGTTCTCTGGTTCTGGGCGCAGTTCTAGGCAGGCCACAGCTGGTTGGGCACTGATGGTGGTGGTGGTGGTTTAGTCGCTAAGTCGTGTCTGACTCTTGGAGATCCTAGAGTGGGCTACTCTTGTGACTGTAGCCCACCAGGCTCCTCTGCCCCTGGGATTTTCCAGGCAAGAATACTGGAGTGGATTGCCATTTCCTTCTCCAGGGGGATCTTCCAGACCCAGGAATCGAACCTGGGTCTCCTGCATTGCAGGCAGATTCTTTATTGACTGAGCTATGAGGGAAGCCCTGAGCACTGATCCTGGAGGCCTTTTCCGGAGTGTTGACGCTTGAGCCTGGAACACATGCCAGGACCGCCTCCCTCACTGGGCTGGGCGCATCCTGCGTCCCTGGCTGTCAGCGGTTTCTGTGGTATCCTTTTAGGAACCAGGTCTGCTTATTTCAGCCTGGAAGAGTGGGATGGTGATTATCAGCACTGTGGTCTTTAGCTCAGTGGGATAATCTTTAGACTGTCCATTAAAGAATTGACCCATCAATGTAAAAAGAAAACAATCATATTATTTTACCTCCTTTGCTTGTCTGATTTTTCCTCCTTATGGTATGAGGCATTTTTGTTTGTGACGCTTTAACAGTTGTGATGATTGTGATATTTATGTGATTAACTGAGGCTACCTATCTTTTCACTCTCTGGTCTTCTAGGAAAATGGAAAAAAAAAATAGTATTGCTAAACTTAATCCTCAATGTCTAACCAAAGGTCAGTGGAGGTGGCCCAGGATGGATATTGGCATTGCCGGCGGAGCACAGTGATTTGGAGGCACCAGGAGTGGAATGATAACACCTACTGGATGTCTGAGGTCAGCCCTGTCAGCCTTCCCCAACATCATCCTGCTGGTGTTGTCTGGCTGGCTGCAGATGTTACACAGTACGGTACTTGATTCAGGAGTGGACCCCTTCCATCATTTATTTTAAAAAAGGATTAATTTCCATTCCAAAAATATCCTCATGTAAAGTAAGAAGCAATTCTGTTTGGCATTTCCCCCTTGCCTACCTAAGCAGAGGAGAACTGAAGCCTTGACCAGCAGCCCGACTAACAGCACTGATGAGAGGCTTCATCCCCACCCCCACTGCCCCTTGGGACGCTGTGTGTGGGAGGTCTTCAGGACTCACTGAAAGTCTCTCAGAACACAGATCTTTCCCTGTCATCATTTTCATCATTTATTGTGTGCTCTCAGCGCTCAGCAACAAGAAATCAGTCTTTTTGTCTGCTCTTCCAACATTTGCTCCTAGAGTGATAGAAAACAACCAATATTGTGTTTGTGGATTTTTTTAGGTTGGAGAGATTCTGGTAGAACACGAAATGGAGGATTTCATTGTTTCATGGCAGAGATCCTGTCTTCAGTATGCTGGGCATAATGTGAAAACCCTGCACCTGGCTCTGGCATTTTTGTGTGCAGACAGGTAAAGGTTTCAATCGGATGGCTGTGTTCCAGCAAAAAACCCCTCTCCCTCTTGGGCTTTGGGAGTCTCCCTCCAGGATTCATTCTGAGGATTTCCTGCCAATTCTTGGATGACTGCTCCCCTGGCCTGGGCCCTGGGTGCCCTCCCAACAGCCTCCCTTTCCCAGCGCACAATGATGAAAAAGGCACAATTTCATTAGTGCACTCAGTTGCTGTTTCATCAGAATGGAAGGGAGTGAGAGTCAAGGAAGTGCCTAGTCTAGCCAAGGAAGTGCCTAGAGCCTGAGGCAAAAGAAGAAAAATCAACAACACTGATGTTGGGTCATTAAAAATTTGATATTTTGTTCGTCATGGAATTTTTATTAATTTTGATTTTCAAGTGTTACATTAAAATACCTTAATTACTGAGCTTTTTGATGCCCACTTAAATTTTGCTCATAAGGTGAATGCCTTACATGCCTTACCTTATTTCTGACCCTGAGATGTAGGGTACCCAAATGATCTGATTACAAAGTGATACATAGGAAATTGGTTTGTTCATTTGATTTTTCGTGTGTTCCTAGGAGCCAACACCAAGGTGACTGGCAGAGCACTGGAGCCCCTGGGTGAGATTTAAGAAGCTTCATGAAACTCTCCTTTACCACTAAAACAGGTATCCCCCTCCTTTGCCTGAAATTTTTGCCAATTAATTTATGAGTTAAACATTCTCTAAAACAAGTTGAATTGGAAAATGCAAACCCTGATGGCAGAAGGATAAAGTGTTACAAAGTTCTTAAAACTGTACTTATAATGTGAATATGTTTTTTCTAACATTTTCTTAGAGGCAGGACAGAATGGAAGGCATGATGATTCTGATTTGTTGGAGTTTTTAGCATAGTCATGTTGATGGTGGTAGGTGTGGAAATTTGAGGAAGGGATACAGAAAGAAAAAAAGAGATTTTCAGTGAGAAACTTCTTTGCCTTCCCAAAGGCTGTAGAGAGGTTACACTTCATCCAGGAATCATTCATACTGTTTCTTGGGGATGCTCAGCCAATTACCTTCGGCCACTGCCTTTCTACCAGCACTCTACTGGACCATCTTCTAATCTTGACATCTTCTGTTTCATTCCTTGTATTTAAAGAGATTACAAGTCTTAAGTGGATGGACAAACATTTAGTGACCATCTTGTTGAAGACCCTCTTCCAAGTATGGTATCTGAGACTAAGTGGAAATGTAATTCTCTGTTCAAGATCACACAAGACAGCACGGGTAGAACCAGTCACATGCTCTGGACTTGACACATGTTTCTTCAGTCATTCATCACAGAATTATTGAGCACCTCCTAGATTAGGTGCTGGAGATGTAATGGTGAGCAAAACCAGTCATGGTCCTCACTTTCCTGGGATTTAGTCTGTTGCAGGGGGGATGACTATATCAATCAAATAATCACAAATAGATATATCATTATAAGCAGTCAAGTTTTATGATGTAAAGAAACAGTTCTATAAGCCTGTATGACAGGAAATGTGGTAAGTGTTGGGATCAGAAATTGCTGTCTGTGTCATAGAACCAGTTTATAACCAAGGACTTGTTATCTCTATGATGTTCACAGCAAATTTTACTGATATATTTCTCAAGTTATTGGTCTTATATGGGACATTGTGTTCCAAGTAGAAAGAGAAAGGAAAGTGGATAAAACAAAATTCATTCTTTAAAGTCTTTAAGAATACACTTAGAAATAAGGTCTTATCAACTATATGGGCATTCCTTGGCCGAGTCAAATTGACACAGGAGATTAACCATCACATTGCATTATTGCCAGAGCACTAAGTAAAATTCGCATCTGAGTACCTTGCTACCTGAATTTGTCAGCTCCCCAAATACAGGTGTCATCATTCTCTCTGATAATATCCTATATACCTCAAGCTGGCAAGTACTTCATTTTCTTTCTATTTTCTCTCACAGTAGGTCCTTTCATAGAAAGCTTTTGGCTCTCTACTTCAAAAATTATAATCTCTGTACAATTTGAAACAGTTTAGTTAATTAGAGATCTTCAAATCCTGCCAAGATAGAGGAAGGGCCAGGCTTAAAAAAAACCAGTGTCTTGCTTGCACATGGATCAATCCAAAAGCTGTATTTAAACCTAAGTTCCTAAATACAGTTTTTCAGTAAATATTTTCCCAGGAGAAATGAACACTTTGAAAAAAAGGCATTTTAGCAGCATGATAATTGTGATTTATAATGTGAAATATGTATTTGGCATTTGTCCTTTGTCCTTTTTCCAGCACAGAAGTAGTAAAACCCTAGGAATTTCCTAAGCAAAGAGAATGATAAAGATGTCTTTTGTTATATTAAGGTAACTTCGGTATGCTCCCAAAGATGCCAGCTGGTTGCCAGGAGCCAGCCACAGGATTAGAGGCTGGAACTTTCAGTCCCACTCCCTGACCTTCTGGCAGGAAAGTGGGGCTAAATTTGAATTTAATCACCAGTGGCCAATGATTTATCAATCATGCCTGTGTAACAAGTTAGTTAAAGTCTGACTCTTTGCGACCCCGTGGACTGTAGCCCACCAGGCTCCTCCATCCATGGGATTCTCCAGGCAAGAATACTGGAGTGGGTTGCCATTTCCTTCTCCAGGCATCTTCCTGACCCAGGGATCGAACCCACGTCTCCCATTATGCAGGCAGATGCTTTAACCTCTGAGCCACCAGGGAAGCCCTGTGTAACAAGCCCTCCATAAAAATCCAAAAAATATGGGGTTCAGAGAGCTTCCATGTTGTCAAATATGTAGGGATACAGGGAGAGTGGCATGACTGGAAAAGCGTGGAAGCTTCATCCCCTTTCCCATATATCTTGCCCCATGCATCTCTTTCTTCTGGCTGTTTCGAAGTTAGGTCCTTCAGTCAGTTCAGTTCAGTTCAGTCACTCAGTCATGTCCGACTGTTTGTGACCCCATGGACTGCAGCACGCCAGGCCTCCCTGTCCATCACCGACTCCCGGAGTTTACCCAAACTCATATCCATTGAGTCGGTGATGCCATCCAACCACCTCATCCACTGTCGTCCCCTTCTCCTCCCGCCTTCAATCTTTCCCAGAATCAAGATCTTTTCAAATGAGTCAGCTCTTTTCATCAGGTGGCCAAAGTATTGGAGTTTCAGCTTCAAAATCAGTCCTTCCAGTGAACACCCAGGACTGATCTCCTTTAGAATGGACTGGTTGGATCTCCTTGCAGTCCAAGGGACTCTCAAGAGTCTTCTCCAACCAATAGTACAAAAGCATCAATTCTTCGATGCTCAGCTTTCTTTACAGTCCAACTCTCACATCCATACACGATTACTGGAAAAGCATAGCCTTGACTAGATGGACCTGTGTTGGCAAAGTAATGTCTTTGCTTTTTAATACACTGTCTAGATTGGTCATAACTTTTCTTTCAGGGAGTAAGCGTCTTTTTATTTCATGGCTGCAGTCACCATCTGCAGTGATTTTGGAGCCCCCCAAAATAAAGTCAGCCACTGTTTCTACTGTTTCTCCATCTATTTGCCATGAAGTGTTGGGACCTGATGCCATGATCTTAGTTTTCTGAATGTGGAGCTTTAAGCCAACTTTTTCACTCTCTCCTCTTTCACTTTCATCAAGAGGCTCTTTAGTTCTTCTTCACTTTCTGCCATAAGGGTGGTGTCATCTGCATCTCTGAGGTTATTGATATTTCTCCCAGCAATCTTGATTCCAGCTTGTGTTTCATCCAGCCCAGTGTTCTCATGATGTACTCTGCATATAAGTTAAATAAGCAGAGTGACAGTATACAGCCCTGACGTAATCCTTTTCCTATTTGGAATCAGCCTGTTGTTCCATGTCTAGTTGTAACTGTTGCTTCCTGACCTGCATACAGGTTTCTCAAGAGGCAGGTGGTCTGGTATTCCCATCTCTTTCAGAATTTTCCACAGTTTATTATGATCCACACAGTCAAAGGCTTTGGCATAGTCAATAAAGCAGAAATAGATGTTTTTCTGGAACTCTCTTGCTTTTTCAATGATCCAATGCATGTTGGCAATTTGATCTCTGGTTCCTCTGCCTTTTCTAAATCCAGCTTGAACATCCGAAAGTTTACGGTTCACATATTGCTGAAGCCTGGCTTGGAGAATTTTGAGCATTACTTTGCTAGCGTGTGCTGCTGCTGCTGCTAAGTCGCTTCAGTCATGTCTGACTCTGTGCAACCCCATAGACGGCAGCCCACCAGGCTTCTCCATCCCTGGGCTTCTCCAGGCAAGAACACTGGAGTGGGTTGCCATTTCCTTCTCCAATGCATGAAAGTGAAAAGTTAAAGTGAAGTCGCTCAGTTGTGTCCGACTCTTCATGACCCCATGGACTGCAGCCTACCAGGCTCCTCTGTCCATGGGAGTTTCCAGGCAAGAGTACTGGAGTGGGGTGCCATTGCCTTTTCTGTTGGTAGCTTGTGAGATGAGTGTAATTATGTGGTGGTTTGTGCATTCTTTGGCATTGCCTTTCTTAGGGACTGGAATGAAAACTGACCTTTTCCAGTCCTGTGGCCACTGCTGAGTTTTCCAAATTTGCTGGAAATGTCCTTAATTCTAGTTAATAAAATGTTTTTCTAAGTTTTGTGAGCCACTCTATCAGTTGGACTCTAGGAGAAGGTCATGGGAACCTTTGATCCATAAGAAGCCAGGTGACAACCTGGACTTGTGGTTGGTGTCTGAATTGTGTGTAGAAGAGCACCGTCTTCTGAGACTGAACACTTAACCCAGGATCTGATGCTATTTCCAGGTAGATAATACTAGAATTGAGTTGAATTGTAGGACATCCAGCTGCTGCTGCTGCTGCTGATGCTGCTAAGTCTCTTCAGTCGTGTCCGACTCTGTGCGACCCCAGAGACGGCAGCCCACCAGGCTCCACTGTCCCTGGGATTCTCCAGGCAAGAACACTGGAGTGGGTTGCCATTTCCTTCTCCAACGCATGAAAGTGAAAAGTCAAAGTGAAGTCGCTCAGTCGTGTCCGACTCCTAGGGATCCCATGGACTGCAGCCCACCAGGCCCCTCCATCCATGGGATTTTCCAGGCAAGAGTACTGGAGTGGGGTGCCATTGCCTTCTCTGAGGACATCCAGCTAGTATTGAAGAATTGGTTGGTGGGGTGGTAACCCCCCCTCCCACTCCCCCAACTGAAGTTGATGGTCAAAATCAGAGACTTCTTTATTTTTTAATTATTTTTTATTAGAGTATAGATGATTTACAACGTTGTGTTAGCTTCTGCTGTACAGCACAGTGAACAAGTTATACATATGTATATACACACACACACACACACACACATATATATATCCACTCTTTTTTAGATTCTATTCCCGTATAGGGAATTTGCCACCTAAATCTTGCCATCAGGACTGAAGCTTGCATTGCTCTAGGTCACTGTGTATATGTGGCTGATAACTCCCAGATGAGTCTCAGAAGAGAATGGCTCTCAGACCAAGAGGGTTGCCATGTTCAAGATCTGAATCCTTCCCTGGGAATAATTCTCGATGTATGATTGAGGACAGAACTAGCTATATAATTGGCAAGTCCCAATGAAAATGAACATGTTTAAAACCTTGTTTAATGAAACAAGTGTTTAATGAAAATACTTTAAATGAACCTTGTTTAAAAATCAAGGAGGTAACGTAAAAAATTAAAAATAATTTTTAAAAATTTTAAAAATTAAGAAAGTGACAAATGACTGTGACAACTGATAATTAAACTAAGACATGGGGCTCTTCTGAATGTGGGGGGCCTGTGTGATTGCATGAGTCATAAGCCATCAAAACTGCACTAGTCCAGGAAGGTGGAAAGACCCAGGTTGTTTGTCTAGAGAAGGTACAAGTCTGAAGTCCTGACCCAGCTTTCAGGGGGTCAGGGAAAAGTGGAAGCCTTCCTTGTCATTTTCAAGTTTCCTCTCTGCCCAAAACCCTTTTTACACTCCCTGATAGCTGTTGATCTAGAAATAAAACCCTTATACAGTTTCTGCATGTAAATATCCAACTCAGCTTCCTCAGGGAACCCAAAATAGTATATTATTGTTAAAGGAGACAAAAATAAATGGGAATGAAACTCAGGGAAAAAATACAATAATTGTGTAAAAAATTTTTATCCTTTCTGAATTTTAGTAATATGTTTATATGACATTTAAAACCAAACAATTTTACATTAAAAAAAATGATACTTCTTGTTACATACCCCCAATAATTGAAAGCAGGGGTTTAAGCAGATATTTTGTTCACTAGTGTTCATAGCAGCATTATTCACAAAAGTCAAGAAGTGGAAACAACTCAAGTGTCCATCAACAGATGAACAGATAAATGAAATGTGTATGTGCACACAGTGGAATAGATTCAGTTTTTAAAAAAAGTGAAATTCTGTCACAAGCTACAATATTGACAAATTTCAAGAACATTGTGCTAAATGAAATGTCATACACAAAATGACAAATATTGTATGATTATATTGATATGCTGTATGTATCCAGAATAGGCAAATTTATAGAGACAGAAAGTATAATAGAGGTTATCAAGAGCTGGAGAGAGGAAGGAAAGGGGGTTATTATCTAATGGACACAGAGTTTCCATTTTGGATGACAAATTTTGGAAATGGATAGTGGTGATGGTTACTTAACACTGTGAATAAACTACATGCCACTGAATTGTACAATTAAAAATGGTTAAAATGGTAATTTAAAAGAAAGTTCTATTCCTGTTTAGGATTTAGAAAGCAACAAGAGTGTCATGTCACTCCAACGATGAGAAAAAGCTGGTTAATTTCTAAATCATAATTTTTAAAATTTATTTTTAATTGGAGTATGATTGCTTTAGAGTGTTGTGTTAGCTTCTGCTGTACAACACATGAATTAGATACACACACACACACACACGTGTCACCACCTTCTTGAGCCTCCCTCCCAACCCTCCCAAATCATAATTTTTTGAACCCACTGAAGAGCTGGAGTCACAAGGCAAGCCAGGTATACTGAATAAAAACGGACAAACACCTCCAAACACAAATGGATCTGGATCACATGAACTGTTTGAACTTGGATGAAGAAGTGGTACTTGCAAAAGCTGGTAAGCAGAACTGGATCAGGTTGAGCAAGTGAGACATTCTCCTCTAGTGCCAAATTTAACACAGTGACAAAAACTGAGAAAGCAGCATATGTATTGGTTAATGAAGTATTTTAAAAAACAAAAATTATTGTAAAAATCCGTGATGAACAAAGTGTCGGCATTTTAAATGAAGGCATGATGGGACCTGGCACTTACATGAACCTGCCTTGCTCACCTCACCCTATTCCTTGCCCTGTCAAATCTCATCTTTATTCAAAATTTAGATGTTTTATCATGGATTTTTTTCATATCAGTTTTTATCTTTATATGTATTATATTAAAATATTTGCCTTGGGTCCTGAGATTTTTGGCGCCCCTTTTAGTTTTGCAATAGAGGCAAGTGCCTCATTTGCCTCACATCTCTATCTGGAAATTGATTTTGTTCACCAAATAAAATTAGGCAAGTCAATGTCCCACTAGTTTGCTTTCTCAACTAAACAGAGATCAAACAGAAAATGCAAATGTGCTCAGGATTTACTCTGGATTGGGGATTGTATGAGATGGTGACAACAAAGCGTTTCTATTTTTTTGTTTCAGTATTTTAGTGTGATAAAGTACACGTAACAAAATTTATCATCTTAACCATATTACATTTAAATGTACCATCTTACGTTTTTAAGTATATCAGATCAGATCAGATCAGTCGCTCAGTCTTATCCGACTCTTTGCGACCCCATGAACCGCAGCATGCCAGGCCTCCCTGTCCATCACCAGCTCCCGGAGGTCACCCAGACTCACATCCATCGAGTCAGTGATGCCATCCAGCCATCTCATCCTCTGTCGTCCCCTTCTCCTCCTGCCCTCAATCCCTCCCAGCATCAGAGTCTTCTCCAATGAGTCAACTCTTCGCATGAGGTGGCCAAAATACTGGAGTTTCAGCTTTAGTATCATTCCTTCTAAAGAAATTCCAGGATTGATCTCCTTCAGAATGGACTGGTTGGATCTTCTTGCAGTCCAAGGGACTCTCAAGAGTCTTCTCCAACACCACAGTTCAAAAGCATCAATTCTTCGACGCTCAGCCTTCTTCACAGTCCAGCTCTCACATCCATACATGACCACAGGAAAGACCATAGCCTTGACTAGGCGAACCTTTGTTGGTAAAGTAATGTCTCTGCTTTTGAATATGCTATCTAGGTTGGTCATAACTTTCCTTCAGTTCAGTGGTACTAAATATATTTGTTTTTGTTTTTTTTTAAATGAAAGTGTTAGCCACTCAGTCATGTCTTACTCTTTGTGACCTCATGGACTGTAGCCTGCCAGGCTTCCCTGTCTATGGAATTCTCCAGGCAACAATACTGAGGTGGATAGCCATCCCTTCTTTAGGGGATCTTCCTGACTCAGTGATTGAAACCATGTCTCCTGCATTGTAGGCAGATTCTTTACTGAGTGATCCATCAGGGAAACCCAAATATATTCATAATTTTACACAAACATTACTCTTTTCATCTTGTAAAATTGAAACTCTGTGCCCATTAAACTGTAACTGCATTCTTACCAGACTGGCAACCACTGTTCTACTTTCTGTCTCTGTTTTTGACTATTCTAAGAATTGCATATAAAGGAAATTATATTTGATTTGGAGGGATTGGCTTATTTCACTTGACATAATGTCCTCAAGGTTCAGCTTTATCCATGCTATAGCATATATCAGAATTTCCTTCATTTTTAAAGGCCGAATAATATTCCATTGTATGTTTATACCACATTTTGCTCACTCGTTCATCCATTGAACACTTGGCTTATTTCCATGTTTTAGCTACTATGAATAATGAACATAGGTGTACAAAAATTTCTATAAGATATTGTCTTCAATTTGGATATATACACAGTAGTAGAATTGCTGGATCATATAGTAATTCTATTTTAATTTTTTGAAGAAACAGCTTACTGTTTTCCAGTGGTTGTATCATCTTATGTTCCTGCCAATAGTGCATAAGATTTCCAGTTTCTCCAAATGCTCACCAACATTCTTATTTTAAAAAAAAATTTTATATAGTAGCTATCCTAATGTGATGTGATATCTTACTGTACTTTAGATTTGCCTTTCCCTACAATTAGCAATGTTGAACATCTTTTCATGTGCTTACAGGTCACTTGTGTATCTTTGAAGAAATGTTTTTTTAAGGCCCTTGTACATTTTTAAATCAGGTTATTTTTGTGTTGTTCAGTTTTAGGTAATCTTTTTATATTCTGGATGTTAATCATTTATCAGATATATGATTTGCAAATGCTCTCTCCCATTTGGTGGGTTGCCTTTTTACTTTGTTCAGTTCAGTTCAGTCACTCAGTCGTGTCCAACTCTTTGCGACCCCATGAATCACAGCATGCCAGGCCTCCCTGTCCATCACCAACTCCCAGAGTTCACTCAGACTCACGTCCATCGAGTCAGTGGTGCCATCTAGCCATCTCATCCTCTGTCATCCCCTTCTCCTCCTGCCCCCAATCCCTCTTTAGCATCAGAGTCTTTTCCAATGAGTCGACTCTTCCCATGAGGTGGCCAAAGTACTGGAGTTTCAGCTTCAGCATCATTCCTTCCAAAGAAATCCCAGGGCTGATCTCCTTCAGAATGGACTGGTTGGATCTCCTTGCAGTCCAAGGGACTCTCAAGAGTCTTCTCCAACACCACAGTTCAAAAGCATCAATTCTTCGGCGCTCAGCCTTCTTCACAGTCCAGCTCTCACATCCATACATGACCACAGGAAAGACCATAGCCTTGACTAGACGGACCTTTGTTGGCAAAGTGATGTCTCTGCTTTTGAATATGCTATCTAGGTTGGTTATAACTTTCCTTCCAAGGAGTAAGCGTTTTTTAATTTCACGGCTGCAGTCACCATCTGCAGTGATTTTGGAGCCCCAAAAAATAAAGTCTGACACTGTTTCCACTGTTTGCCCGTCTACTTCCCATGAAGTGATGGGACCAGATGCCATGATCTTCGTTTTCTGAATGTTGAGCTTTAAGCCAACCTTTTCACTCTCCACTTTCACTTTCATCAAGAGGCTTTTGAGTTCCTCTTCACTTTCTGCCATAAGGGTGGTATCATCTGCATATCTGAGGTTATTGATACTTCTCCCGGCAATCTTGATTCCAGCTTGTGCTTCTTCCAGTCCAGCGTTTCTCATGATGTACTTTGTTAGTGTTGTCTTTTGATGCGCAAAATTAAAAAAACTTTCATCCAGTCCAACTTGTCTATTTTTTCCTTTGTTTTTTGGGCTTTTGATGTTATATCCCAGAAATCATTGCCATGAAGATTTTGCTCTATGTTTTCTTCTAAGAGTTTTATAGTTTTTTGTGTGCTTAGTTGCTTAATCATGTTCGACTCTTTACAACCATGTGGACTGTAGCCCGCCAGGCCCCTCTGTCCATGGGGATTCTCCAGGCAAGAATACTGGAGTGGATTGCCATGCCCTCCTCCAAGGGATCTTCCCAACCCAGGGATCAAACCCAGGTCTCCCACATTACAGGCAAATTCTTTTTTTTTTTTTTTTTAAGAAAACAATATTTTATAATAAAGTATTTACAAAGAAAATGTAGCATTTAAGGGGTTCTTTATAACATAAACACAAATTCAATATAGAAGTGGTATTTTTGTGACTATTTTACTTATAGACGGTATTGGATAGTTCAGTTCCCCAAGATAGAATATCTATATTCTAAAGAGTAAGCTATTCTTTTTTTTTTAAACATATAATTAGCCTGTAATTATATGTACCTATCCTAATTGTTCAGTTCAATGAGTTTTTCTAAATGCATGCAAATTCTTAACTGTCTGAGCCACTAGGGAAGCCTAAGAATACTGGAGTGGGTAGCCTATCCTTTCTCCAGGGGATCTTCCTGACTCAGGAATTGAATCAGGGTCTCCTACATTGCAGGTGGATTCTTTACCAGCTGAGCTATAGTTTTAGGTCTTAAAATTTGATCTTTGATTTTTTGAAATAAAGTTTTGTATATCGTGTCAGGTAAGGGTCCAACTTCATTCTTTTACATGTGGATTTTCAGTTTCCCCAGTGCCATTGATAAAAAGACAGCCCTTTACCCATTGAATATCTTTGCACCTTTGTCAAAAAATATCTGATCGTAAGTGTGAGGGATTATTTCTGAGTTTTCTTTTCAGTTGGTCTATATGTCTGTCTTTATAATGATACCACTTTTTTTTTTTTTAATTACTGTAGCTTTGTGGTGAATTTTCAAATCAGGAAATGTGAATCCTCCAGTTTTATTCTTCTTTTCCAAGAATGTTTTGGCCATTCAGGGTCCTTTGAGGTGCCATGTGAATTTTAGAATGGATTTTTCATTTCTGCAAAAAACATACTTAGAATTTTGGTAGAGATTGCCTTGAATCTGTAGATTGGTTATGTTACTGAATTGGTCACTAAGCAACCAAGACTCCTTGCTTCGGGGGCGGGGCGGGGGGGTTCTTTTTCTCCTAAGATTCCCACAGTTAATAACAAAACTAATGTTGAGATTGTAACAGCACAAGCTTTATTCAGTGGTCAAAGAATGAAAAAGTGGGAATCAAGTTCTCAGCCCTGTTCCAGTGGAAACACCATATATATATATACCTTGATGCTCCATAATCATAGGAGGGTCAAGGTAATAAGAAGGGATTCAGGAAGAGTGGGAAGAATATTCATGACTTGTCCGTGAATAGGGGTGTGGTTTGGACCCAGAATGTAACACTTCTTTCAGCCCTTGTATTGGGTTTTCAGGTTTTTGTCATGGCAATTGTCAACTGTCTGGACACTGGTGGGTATGTCATTAGCATGCTAATGTATTACAATAAGTGTATAATAAGGCTCGGGCCTACTGGAGGTCACATCTTCCACCATCTTGGGCCTAGTTTGTTCCTACTGGTTTTATTTTTCTCTTTGCAGCTTAGATAAGAGCAACTGGTTTCCATTTGAGGGAAGGTCAGGGGTATGATTCTGGGGCAACAGCCTTGGTAATAGTTGGCTAGCCTTGACATCTTAACAATATTAGGTCTTCTAATACATGAACATGGAGTTTGTTTCTATTTCATCTTTTACAGTTTCTTTCAGCAGTGTTTTGTATTTCTGTTGTACAAGTCTTTCACCTCCTTAGTTAATTTGTAAATATTTTATTCTTATTGATTCTCTTATAGATGGAACTTTTTAAATTGCAATTACCTTTTCAGATTGTTAGTGTATAGAAATGCAACTAGTTTTTGTGTGCAGACTTCATAGCCTACTACTCTGTTGAACTTATTTACTAGCTCCAACAGTTTTTCTTTTAATCTTTAGAGTGTTCTCTATATACAATCATATCATCTATGAACAGACATAATTTTACTTCCTCATTTCCAATTTGAATGTCTTTTCTTTTTCTTGCCTAATTGTGCTGATTAGAATTTCTAGTACTTTGTTGAATAAATGTGGTGAAAGCCGGCATCCTTGCCTGGTTCTTGACTTAGAGGAAAAGCTTTCAGTCTTTCATCATTGAGTATTATTGGGCTGTACCCCAAGGGCCTGCAAGCCTTATACTTGCCCAGCCTCAAGACTGAAGAAAGAGCCTGGAGTCAGCGACAGAGACATCTATGGTTTAATGGATAGGGGCAATCTTACACATCTGAAGCAAGTCCTGGAGTGACACCCCACTGTGTGTGCCCAGAAGGCAGGCAGGATGTGGCAGTAGTCTTTGCTCCCTAGGGAAGAGGGAGGTTTTCAGTTATAGGGGGAATTGATGTCAGGATTACCAGGGAAAGCAGCAGAGGGGCATACCCCTTTGGTATACTATCATAATGGAGATAGTTCTGATCTGAAGATTGTTTTTCTTGTGAAAGTCGCTCAGTAGTGTCCGACTCTGCAACCCCATGGACTGTACAGTCCGTGGAATTCTCCAGGCCAGAATGCTGGAGTGGGTAGCCTTTCCCTTCTCCAGGGGATCTTCCCAACCCAGGAATCAAACCAGGGTCTCCTGCATTGCAGGCGGATTCTTTACCAACTGAGCTATTAGAATAGTCATTTAGCTGGGCCATGGGCAAGTGTATAGTAGTGATAGTGAAGTTGCTCAGTTGTGTCCGACTCTTTGCGACCCCGTGGACTGTAGCCTACCAGGCTTCTCTGTCTATGGGATTCTCCAGGCAAGAATACTGGAGTGGGTTACCATTTCCTTCTCTAGGGGATCTTCCTGACCAAGAGATCGAACCCGGGTCTCCTGCATTGGAGGCAGATGCTTTAACCTCTGTCAGATCAGATCAGATCAGATCAGTCGCTCAGTCGTGTCCGACTCTTTGCGACCCCATGAACCGCAGCACGCCAGGCCTCCCTGTCCATCACCAGCTCCTGGAGGTCACTCAGACTCGCATCCATCGAGTCAATGATGCCATCCAGCCATCTCATCCTCTGTCGTCCCCTTCTCCTCCTGCCCTCAATCCCTCCCAGCATCAGAGTCTTCTCCAATGAGTCAACTCTTCGCATGAGGTGGCCAAAATACTGGAGTTTCAGCTTTAGCATCATTCCTTCTAAAGAAATTCCAGGATTGATCTCCTTCAGAATGGACTGGTTAGATCTTCTTGCAGTCCAAGGGACTCTCAAGAGTCTTCTCCAACACCACAGTTCAAAAGCATCAATTCTTCGGCGTTCAGCCTTCCTCACAGTCCAGCTCTCACATCCATACATGACCACAGGAAAGACCATAGCCTTGACTAGGCGAACCTTTGTTGGTAAAGTAATGTCTCTGCTTTTGAATATGCTATCTAGGTTGGTCATAACTTTCCTTCCAAGGAGCAAGCGTCTTTTAATTTCATGGCTGCAGTCACCATGTGCAGTGATTTTGGAGCCCAGAAAAACAAAGTCTGACACTGTTTCCACTGTTTCTCCATCTATTTCCCATGTAGTGATGGGACCAGATGCCATGATCTTTGTTTTCTGAATGTTGAGCTTTAAGCCAACCTTTTCACTCTCCACTTTCACTTTCATCAAGAGGCTTTTTAGCCCCTCTTCACTTTCTGCCATAAGAGTGGTGTCATCTGCATATCTGCAATCTTGATTCCAACTTGTGTTTCTTCCAGTCCAGCATTTCTCATGATGTACTCTGCATAGAAGTTAAATAAACATGGTGACAATATGCAGCCTTGACGTACTCCTTTTCCTATTTGGAACCAGTCTGTTGTTCCATGACCAGTTCTAACTGTTGCTTCCTGACCTGCATACAGATTTCTTAAGAGGCAGATCAGGTGGTCTGGTATTCCCATCTCTTTCAGAATTTTCCATAGTTTATTGTGATCCACACAGTCAAAGGCTTTGGCATAGTCAATAAAGCAGAAATAGATGTTTTTCTGGAACTCTCTTGCTTTTTCCATGATCCAGCGGATGTTGGCAATTTGATCTCTGGTTCCTCTGCCTTTTCTAAAACCAGCTTGAACATCAGGAAGTTCACGGTTCACATATTGCTGAAGCCTGGCTTGGAGAATTTTGAGCATTACTTTACTAGCGTGTGAGATGAGTGCAATTGTTCGGTAGTTTGAGCATTCTTTGGCATTGCCTTTCTTTGGGATTGGGATGAAAACCGACCTTTTCCAGTCCCATTTCTAATTGGACTCTATGATTAAGAGGAAAGTCAGGTAACTAGGTGAGTCAAAGACTAGTCCAGCAGGAGATGTACAGAGAGAGAGAGAACAGCCAAAGTGATGCCCTGATCCTACAGGTATGTTTGCTGTCGGTTTTTCATATATGGCTTTTATTATGTTGAGCTATTTTCTGTCTATTTCTAATTTACTGTTTTCATCATGAAAGTACATTGAATTTCATGTAATGCTTTTTCTACATTAGTTGAAGATCATGAGAAGTTTCTACCCTTTGCTCTGTTAATGTGGTGTATTGCACTGATCAGTTTTTGTATGTTGAACTATTATTGCATTCTGGTAATAAATCCATTTTGTTATTGTGTGCAATCCTTTTAATATGCTGAATTCAGTTTCCTGAAATTTTACCGAGGATTTTTGCATGAATGTTCATAAAGAATATTGGTCTGTAGGTTTTTGCTGTTGTTGTTTTAGTGTCTTTTCCTGATTTTCCTATCAGGGTAATGCTGGACTCATAAAATGAGTAAGAAGTGTTCCTTCCTCTTCAATTTGGTGGAAATGTTTGATAAGAAATGATATTAATTCTTTAAATATTTGGTAGAAGTCACCAGGTAGAAGTCATCAGGATCAGGGCTTTTTTTAGTTGGGAGATGTTTGCTGACTGATCAGTCTTCATTGTTACATATTTGTTCACATTTTCTATTTATTTATGACTTAGTTTTGGTAGAATGATGCCATCATCATGGCAGAATAACAGTATTCTACCATCTTTCCTCCAGAGAACACTGATTTAGATAATCACCCATGGGTGAGAAGGCTGTTGTGGACATCCAAGAATCCATTGGATGAGTTTGTGCATACCATTTGGGGAAAAAAAATCAGAGCTTGCATGCACTGAAGATTAGTGTAACATTTTCACTTATATCATTCTTCTCCCAAGGCAGCACAGTTCAGCACAGAGATAACTTCTTGGCCTATGATTTCTCCCTTGGGGGAAAGTGAGAGTGTTTAATTATGTGCTTGGCTTCCCCAGCTTTGTGGGATGCTGCCAGAGTGACTCACTTCTTTCTCATCTATCCAGAGTACTGTGACAGTCAGGGTATTTGGGGGTGGGGAGCAGATGGGAGAGCAGCTGATAGGGCTAATTAGTAGCATAAATGCATATGAAAATATACATCACACTGATAAAGGTATCCGGAGAAGGCAATGGCACCCCACTCCAGTACTTCTGCCTGGAAAATCCCATGGGTGGAGGGGCCTGGTAGGCTGCAGTCCATGGGGTCGCTGAGGGTCGGACACGACTGAGCGACTTCACTTTCACTTTTCACTTTCATGCATTGGAAAAGGAAATGGCAACCCACTCCAGTGTTCTTGCCTGGAGAGTCCCAGGGACAGGGGAGCCTGGTGGGCTGCCATCTATGGGGTCACACAGAGTCGGACACGACTGAAGTGACTTAGTAGTAGTAGTAGATAAAGGTATCAGTTAAATTCAGAATCAGATCAGATCAGATCAGATCAGTCGCTCAGTCGTGTCCGACTCTTTGCGACCTCATGAACTGCAGCACGCCAGGCCTCCCTGTCCATCACCAGCTCCCGGAGGTCACCCAGACTCACACCCATCAAGTCAGTGATGCCATCCAGCCATCTCATCCTCTGTCGTCCCCTTCTCCTCCTGCCCTCAATCCCTCCCAGGATCAGAGTCTTCTCCAATGAGTCAACTCTTCGCATGAGGTGGCCAAAATACTGGAGTTTCAGCTTTAGCATCATTCCTTCTAAAGAAATTCCAGGATTGATCTCCTTCAGAATGGACTGGTTGGATCTTCTTGCAGTCCAAGGGACTCTCAAGAGTCTTCTCCAACATCACAGTTCAAAAGCATCAATTCTTTGGCGCTCAGCGTTCTTCACAGTCCAGCTCTCACATCCATACATGACCACAGAATTCTCTAATTCAGAATACTCTAATACTAAAACATGATGTCTTAATCACTTAACTCCAGTATAAAAACTAAAGGACAAAAGTATTAAAAATAACAGTATCTATAATTTATTAATCAGTATAAAAAGAGGTAAATTGTGATATCAAGAACAAAAAATATAGGAGGAAAATAAAAAAAGATAAAGTAAATATATATATCAGCACCCACAAATTAAGGCTGCCCAGTAGCCCCAGCCACATCACAAATCAAACCTAACTCAGCCTGCACTTAATGGGAAAAACTTGTCAAGGATACCTAAACCCAATCACAATCCTGCAGCTCATCTTTACTAGTATACCTTCCATTCATTTCAGTTCAGTTGCTCAGTCATGTCCAACTCTTTGCGACCCCATGGACTGCAGGATGCCAGGCCTCCCTGTCCATCACCAACTCCTGGAGTTTACCAAAACTCATGTCCATTGAGTTGGTGATGCCATCCAACCACTTCATCCACTGTCGTCCCCTTCTCCTCTAGCCTTCAATCTTTCCCAGCATCAGGGTCTTTTCACATGAATCAGCTCTTTGCATCAGGTGGCCAAATATAGGAGTTTCAACTTCAACATCAGTCCTTCTGATGAACATTCAGGATTGATCTCCTTTAGGATGGACTGGTTGGATCTCCTTGCAGTCCAGGGGATTCTCAAGAGTCTTCTCCAACACCACAGTTCAAAAGCATCAATTCTTTGGCCCTCAGCTTTCTTTACAGTCCAATTCTCACATCCATACATAACTACTGGAAAAGCTATAGCCTTGACTAGATGGACCTTTGTTGGCAAAGTAATGTCTTTGCTTTTTAATATGCTGTGTAGGTTTTTCTTCCAGGGAGTAAGCGTCTTTTTATTTCATGGCTGCAGTCACCATCTGCAGTGATTTTGGAGCCCCCAAAATAAAGTCAGCCACTGTTTCCACTGTTTCTCCATCTGTTTGCCATGAAGTGATGGGACTGGATGCCATGATCTTAGTTTTCTGAATGTGGAGCTTTAAGCCAACTTTTTCACTCTCCTCTTTCACTTTCATCAAGAGGCTTTTTAGTTCTTCTTCACTTTCTGCTGTAAGGGTAGTGTCATCTGCATATCTGAGGTTATTGATGTTTCTCTTGGCAATCTTGATTCCAGCTGTGCTTCATCCAGCCCAGCGTTTCTCATGATGTACTTTTCATATAAGTTAAATAGGCACAGTGACAATATACAGCCTTGATGTACTCCTTTTCCTATTTGGAACCAGTCCGTTGTTCCATGTCTAGTTCTAACTATTGCTTCCTGACCTGCATACAGATTTCTCAAGAGGCAGGTCAAGTGGTCTGGTATTCCCATCTCTTTCAGAATTTTCCACAGTTTATTGTGATCTACACAGTCAAAGACTTTGGCATAGTCAATAAAGCAGAAGTAGATGTTTTTCTGGAACTCTTTTGCTTTTTCAGTGAACCAGCAGATGTTGGCAATTTGATCTCTGGTTCCTCTGCCTTTTCTAAAACCAGCTTGAACATCTGGAAGTTCACGGTTCATGTATTGCTAAAGCCTGGCTTGGAGAATTTTGAGCATTACTTTACTAGTGTGTGCTATGCTATGCTATGCTAAGTCACTTCAGTTGTGTCCGACTCTGCAACCCCATAGATGGCAGCCCACCAGGCTCCCCCATCCCTGGGATTCTCCAGACAAGAACACTGGAGTGGGCTGCCATTTCCTTCTCCAATGCATGAAAGTGAAAAGTGAAAGTGAAGTCGCTCAGTCGTGTCTGACTCTTAGCGACCCCATGGATTGCAGCCTAACAGGCTCCTCCATCCATGGGATATTCCAAGCAAGAGTACTGGAGTGGGGTGCCATATGAGTGCAATTGTGTGGTAGTTTGAGCATTCTTTGGTGTTGCCTTTCTTTGGGATTGGAATGAAAACTGACCTTTTCCAGTTCTGTGCCCACTGCTGAGTTTTCCAAATTTGCTGGCATATTGGGTGCAGCACTTTCACAGAATCATCTTATAGGGCTTGAAATAGCTCAACTGGAATTCCATCACCTCCACTAACTTTGTTCGTAGTGATGCTTCCTAAGGCCCACTTGACTTCACATTCCAGGATGTCTGGCTCTAGGTGAGTGATCTTACCATCGTGATTACATGGATTGTGAAGATTATTTTTTTGTACAGTTCTTCTGTGTGTTCTTGCCACCTCTTCTTAATATCTTCTGCTTCTGTTAGGTCCCTACCATTTCTGTCCTTTATTGAGTCCATCTTTGCATGAAATGTTCCCTTGGTATCTCTCATTTTCTTGAAGAGATCTCTAGTCTTTCCCATTCTATCATTTTCCTCTATTTCTTTGCACTGATCACTGAGGAAGGCTTTCTTATCTCTCCTTGCTCTTTTTTGGAACTCTGCACTCAAATGGATATATCTTTCCTCTTCTCCTTTGCTTTTGGCTTCTCTTCTTTTCACAGCTATTTGTAAGGCCTCCTCAGACAGCCATTTTGCTTTTTTGCATTTCTTTTTCTTGGGGATGATCTTGCTCCATTTCTCCTGTACAATGTCATGAACCTCTGTCCATAGTTCATCAGGCACTCTGTCTATCAGATCTAGTCCCTTAAATCTATTTCTCACTTCCACTGTATAATCATAAGGGATTTGATTTAAGTCATATCTGAATGGTGTAGTGGTTTTCCCTACTTTCTTCAATTTAAGTCTCAATTTGGCAATAAGGAGTTCATGATCTGAACCACAGTCAGCTCCTGGTCGTTTTTGCTGACTGTATAGAGCTTCTCCATTTTTGGCTGTAAAGAATATAATCAATCTGATTTCAGTGTTGACCATCTGGTGATGTTCATGTGTAGAGTGTTCTTTTATGTGGTTGGAAGAGGTTATAACCAGTGCATTCTGTTGGCAGAACTCTATTAGCCTTTGCCCTGCTTCATTCTGTACTCCAAGGCCAAATTTGCCTGTTACTCCAGGAGTTTCTTGACTTCCTACAACAGAATCTTGTGTGCCAGGACCCAGGAGAAAGGAACAGTGACCCCACAGGAGACTTGCCTGTGGTTGTCTGGGAGTCTCTGGCGAAGGCATGGGGTAGTGGTGGCCTGCTGCAGGATTGGGGGCAGGGACTGTAGCAGTACATGCATGGGATCTTTTGAAGGAGGTCACCATTATCTTCATGACCTCCACCATAGTTTGGTCCCAGGTAAAGAGCAGGGAGGAAACACAGCTCCACCAATCAACAGAAATTTGGATTAAAGATTTAGGGAGCATGGCCCTGCCCATCAGAACAAGACCCAGTATCCCCTTCAGTCAGTCTACCCCATCAGGAAGCTTTCATAAGCCTCTTATGAAACAGTGGAAACAGTGTCAGACTTTGTTTTTCTGGGCTCCAAAATCACTGCAGATGGTGACTGCAGTCATGAAATTAAAAGACGCTTACTCCTTGGAAGGAAAGTTATGACCAACCTAGGTAGCATATTCAAAAGCAGAGACATTACTTTACCAACAAATGTTCTCCTAGTCAAGGCTATGGTCTTTCCTGTGGTCATGTATGGATGTGAGAGCTGGACTGTGAAGAAGGCTGAGCACCGAAGAATTGCTGCTTTTGAACTGTGGTGTTGGAGAAGACTCTTGAGAGTCCCTTGGACTGCAAGAAGATCCAACCGGTCCATTCTGAAGGAGATCAATCCTGGAATTTCTTTAGAAGGAATGATGCTAAAGCTGAAACTCCAGTATTTTGGCCACCTCATGTGAAGAGCTGACTCATTGGAGAAGACTCTGATGCTGGGAGGGATTGAGGGCAGGAGGAGAAGGGGACGACAGAGGATGAGATGGCTGGATGGCATCACTGACTCGATGGGTATGAGTCTGGGTGACCTCCGGGAGCTGGTGATGGACAGGGAGGCCTGGCGTGCTGCGGGTCATGGGGTCGCAAAGAGTCGGACACGACTGAGCGACTGATCTGATCTGATCTGATAAGCCTCTTATCCTTCTCCATCAGAGGGCAGACAGATTGAAAATCACAATCACAGAAAATGAACCAATCTAATCACATGGACCATAGCCTTGTCTAACTCAGTGAAACTATGAGCCATGCTGTGTAGGGCCACTCAAGATGGATGGGTCATGGTGGAGAGTTCTGAAAAAATGTGGTCCACTGGAGAAGGGAATGGCAAACCACTTCAGTATTCCTGCCTTGAGAACCCCATGAACAGTATGAAAAAGCAAAAAGACAGGACACTGAAAGATGAACTCCCCAGGTCAGTATGTGCCAAATATGCTACTGGAGATCAGTGGAGAAATAACTCCATAAAGAATGAAGAGACAGAGCCAAAGCTAAAACAACACCCAGTTGTGGATGTGACTGGTGATGGAACCAAGGTCTGATGCTGTAAAGAGAAATATTGCATAGGAACCTGGAATGTTAAGTCCATGAATCAAGGCAAATTGGAAGTGATCAAACAGGAGATGGCAAGAGTGAACATCGACATGAAGTAGCCATTGTCAACAAGAGAGTCTGAAATGCTGTACTTGGATGCAGTCTCACAAAAGACAGAATGATCTCTGTTCATTTCCAAGGCAAACCATTCAATATCACAGTAATCCAAGTCTATGCCCCAACCAGTAATGCTGAAGAAGCTGAAGTTGAACAGTTCTCTGAAGACCTACAAGATCTTTCTAGAATTAACACCCCCCAAAGATTTCCTTTTCATTTTAGGGTGCTGCTGCTACTGCTAAGTCGCTTCAGTCGTGTCCGACTCTGTGCGACCCCATAGACAGCAGCCCACCAGGCTCCCCTGTCCCGGGGATTCTCCAGGCAAGAACACTGGAGTGGGTTGCCATTTCCTTCTCCAATGCATGAAAGTGAAAAGTGAAGTCGCTCAGTTGTGTCCAACTGTTCGCGATTCCATGGACTGCAGCCTACCAGGCTCCCCCGTCCATGGGATTTTCCAGGCAAGAGTACTGGAGTGGGGTGCCATTGCCTTCTCCATCATTTTAGGGTACTGGAATGCAAAAGTAAGAAGTCAAGAAACACCTGGAGTAACGGGCAAATTTGGCCTTGGAGTATAGTATACCTTACCCTAGTGTCAACTACAAATTGGCTCTTGCCAAGGGCATTTGCCATCTGCCTCTGCAGAGATTGAACTCTGTGCTGCTGTAGCTGTTGACCTTCAATATGCCCTGAGGGAGTTCACGGTGGAGAGTGACCCACTCTGTGCTCCAGGGAAACTGGTGGAACAGGTCTTTGGATAGTTAGATAATTTAGAAACTGACTTCAAGATCCCAATCCTTGTATCTCTTCATATCTAGAAAAGCACTAAATCCCTTCATGGTGACAGCAGCTCCACCTGACTAGCAGAAAACCTTTAGTAAAGTAAATGTTGATTGCATTGATCTCCCCTTTCACCAAAATCTTATATATTAACCTTCCCCTACTACCTCTTTGGAGCAGTTTCTCAGAGCTATCTGAGGTGTTCTCTTCTAGGCTACAGTCCTCATTTTGCCCCAAATAAACCTCAACTCTCAGGTTTTGCATCTTTTTATTGACACTGGAGAATAGGACCTCCTAGCCAACTAAACCATTTCTGAGTTGCCTCTTCTATTACTCCATAAAATTCATTCTTACTCAAATCCCCATGGAAAGAGTATTCCACTACTTGTGAAGATTGTACGCTTTCAATCCATGAATGGCTTTGCTTTGAATGAAACTGAGTAAAAATTGCTCAGTCATGTCCGACTCTTTGTGACCTAATGGACTATACAGTCCATGTGATTCTCCAGACCAGAATACTGGAATGGGTAGCCTTTCCCTTCTCCAGGGGATCTTCTCAACCCAGGGATTGAATCCAGGTCTCCCACATAGCAGGCAGATTCTTTACCCACTTAGCCACAAGGGAAACCCAAGAATCTTGGAGTGGGTAGCCTCCCCCTTCTCCAGCAGATCTTCCCAATTTAGGAATGTAACAGGGGTCTCCTGCATTGCGGGTGAATTCTTTAGCAAATGAGCTATCAGGGAAGCCCCATTAAAATCATTTTTAAATTGTTTTAATTTTGTCATTTGACAAAGGGTATATTCAAAGTGGAAATGATGCCCAATCTTGTATATGTCTGGTGGTGAAAGTAAAGTCTGATGCTATAAAGAACATTATTGCGTGAAATCTGGAAAGTTAGGTCCATGAGTCAAGGTAAATTGGAAGTGATCAAACAGGAGATGGTAAGAGTGAACATAGACATTTTAGGAATCAATGAACTAAAATGGGAAGGAATGGGCGAATTTAATTCAGATGACCATTATATCTACTACTGTGGGCAAGAATACCTTAGAAGAAGAGTAGAGTAGCCCTCATAATCAACAAAAGAGTCCTAAATGTAGTACTTGGGTGCAATCTCAAACCATTCAACATCATAGTAATCCAAGTCTGTGTCTCAATCACTAATGCTGAAGAAGCTGAAGTGATGGTTCTGTGAAGACCTACAAGACCTTCTAGAACTAACACTGGAAAAAGATGTCCTTTTCATCCTAGGGGACTGGAATGCCAAAGTAGGAAGTCAAGAGATACCTGGAGTAACAGGTAAGTTTGGCCTTGAGTGCACAATGAAGCAGGGCAAACGCTAACAGAGTTTGCCAAGAGAACGCATTGGTCATAGCAAATACCCTTTTCCAACAACACAAGAGATGACCCTACTCATGGACATCACTGGTGGTCAATACCCAAATCAGATTGATTATATTCTTTGCAGCCAAAGATGAAGAAGCTCTATACAGTCAGCAGAAACAAGACTGGGAGCTAACTATAGCTCAGATCATGAACTCTTATTGCAAAATTCAGACTTAAATTGAAGAAAGTAGGAAAACGACTGGGCCATTCAGGGATGACCTAAATTGAATCCCTTTATGAATATATAGTAGAAGTGACAAATAGGTTCAGGAGGTTAGATCTGATACAGTGCCTGAAAAACTATGGATGAAGGTTCAAGACATTGTACAGGAGGCAGTGATCAAAACCATTCCCAAGAAAAGGAAATGCAAAAACGCAAAATGGTTGTCTGAGGAGGCCTTACAAATAGCTGCAAAAAGAAGAGATGTGAAAGGCAAAGGAGAAAAGGAAAGATATATCCATCTGAATGCAAAGTTACAGAGAATGGCAAGGAGAGATAAGAAAACCTTCTTAAGAGAACAATGAAAAGAAATAGGAGAAAACAATAGATTGAGAAAGACTAGAGATCTTTTCAAGAAAATGAGAGATACCAAGGGAACATTTCATGCAAAGATGGACACAGTAAATGATAGAAATGGTATGGACCTAATAGAAACAAAAGATCTTTAGAAGAGGTGGCAGGAATATACAGGAAAAAAAGTGAAGTCACTCAGTCATGTCTGACTCTTTGAGACCCCATAGACGTAGTCTGCCAGGCTCCTCCGTCCGTGGGATTTCCCAGGCAAGAATACTGGGTTGCCATTTCCTTCTCCAGGGGATCTTACCAACCTAGGGATTGAACTCTGTTTTCCTGCATTGCAGGCAAACTCTTTACCATCTGAGTCACCAGAGAATACACAGAAGAACTATACAAACAAAGTTAATGACCTGGATAACTATGATGGTATGATCACTCACCTAGAGTCAGACATCCTGGAGTGCAAAGTCAAGTGCACCTTAGGAAGCATTACTATGAACAAAGCTAGTAGAGGTGATGGAATTCCAGCTTAACTATTGAAAATCCTAAAAGATGATGCTATGAAAGTGCATTCCAGTCCCCTATAATGAAAAGGACATCTTTTTTGGGTGTTAGTTCTAAAAGGTCTTGTAGGTCTTCATAGAACCTTTCAACTTCAGCTTCTTCGGCGTTACTGGTTGGGGCATAGATTTGGATTACTGTGACATTGAATGGTTTGCCTTGGAAACGAACAGAAATCATTCTGTCGTTTTTGAGATTGCATCCAAGTACTGCATTTCGGACTCTTTTGTTGACCATGATGGCCACTCCATTTCTTCTGAGGGATTCCTGCCCACAGTAGTAGATATAATGGTCATCCGAGTTAAATTCACCCATTCCAGTCCATTTTAGTTCGCTAATTCCTAGAATGTCAACATTCACTCTTGCCATCTCTTGTTTGACCACTTCCAATTTGCCTTGATTCATGGACCTGACATTCCAGGTTCCTATGCAATATTGCTCTTTACAGCATCGGACTTTGCTTCTATCACCAGACACATCCACAGCTGGGTATTCTTTTTGTTTTGGCTCCATCCTTTCATTCTTTCTGGAGTTATTTCTCCACTGATCTCCAGTAGCATATTGGGCCCCTGCTGACCTGGGGAGTTTCTCTTTCAGTATCCTATCATTTTGTCTTTTCATACTGTTCATGGGGTTCTCAAGGCAAGAATACTGAAGTGGTTTGCCATTCCCTTCTCCAGCGGACCACACCCTGTCATATCTCTCCACCATGACCCGCCCATCCCAGGTTGTGAACCGTGAACTTCCTGATGTTCAAGCTGGTTTTAGAAAAGGCAGAGGAACCAGAGATCAAATTGCCAACATCCGCTGGATCATGGAAAAAGCAAGAGAGTTCCAGAAAAACATCTATTTCTGCTTTATTGACTATGCCAAAGCCTTTGACTGTGTGGATCACAATAAACTATGGAAAATTCTGAAAGAGATGGGAATACCAGACCACCTGATCTGCCTCTTAAGAAATCTGTATGCAGGTCAGGAAGCAACAGTTAGAACTGGTCATGGAACAACAGACTGGTTCCAAATAGGAAAAGGAGTACGTCAAGGCTGCATATTGTCACCATGTTTATTTAACTTCTATGCAGAGTACATCATGAGAAATGCTGGACTGGAAGAAACACAAGTTGGAATCAAGATTGCCGGGAGAAATATCAATAACCTCAGATATGCAGATGACACCACTCTTATGGCAGAAAGTGAAGAGGGGCTAAAAAGCCTCTTGATGAAAGTGAAAGTGGAGAGTGAAAAGGTTGGCTTAAAGCTCAACATTCAGAAAACGAAGATCATGGCATCTGGTCCCATCACTGCATGGGAAATAGATGGGGAAACAGTGGAAACAGTGTCAGACTTTGTTTTTCTGGGCTCCAAAATCACTGCAGATGGTGACTGCAGCCATGAAATTAAAAGACGCTTGCTCCTTGGAAGGAAAGTTATGACCAACCTAGATAGCATATTCAAAAGCAGAGACATTACTTTACCAACAAAGGTTCGCCTAGTCAAGGCTATGGTCTTTCCTGTGGTCATGTATGGATGTGAGAGCTGGTCTGTGAAGAAGGCTGAGCACCGAAGAATTGATGCTTTTGAACTGTGGTGTTGGAGAAGACTCTTGAGAGTCCCTTGGACTGCAAGAAGATCCAACCAGTCCATTCTGAAGGAGATCAATCCTGGAATTTCTTTAGAAGGAATGATGCTAAAGCTGAAACTCCAGTATTTTGGCCACCTCATGTGAAGAGTTGACTCATTGGAGAAGACTCTGATGCTGGGAGGGATTGAGGGCAGGAGGAGAAGGGGACGACAGAGGATGAGATGGCTGGATGGTATCACTGACTCGATGGATGTGAGTCTGAGTGACCTCCGGGAGCTGGTGATGGACAGGGAGGCCTGGCGTGCTGCGGGTCATGGGGTCGCAAAGAGTCGGACACGACTGAGTGACTGATCTGATCTGATGAAAGTGCTGCACTCAATATGCCAGAAAATTTGGAAAACTCAACAGTGGCCACAGGACTGACAAAGGTCTGTTTTCATTCCAATCCCGAAGAAGATGCCAAAGAATGTTTGAACTACCACACAGTTACAGTCATTTAACATGCTGGCAAAGTAATACACAAAATCCTTCATGCTAGGCTTCAACAGTATGTGAACTGAGAACTTTCAGATGTACGAGCCAGATTTTAAAAAGGCTGAAGAACCAGAGATCAAATTGCCAACATCCATGGATGATAGAAAAAGCAAGAAAATTCCAGAAAAACATCTATTTCTGCTTCATTGACTACACAAAACCCTTTTACTGCGTAGATCAAAGCAAACTGTAGAAAATTCTTAAAGACATAGGAATACCAGACCACCTTACCTGCCTCCTGAGAAACCGGTATGCAGGCCAAGAAACAGCAGTTAGAACAGGACATGGAACAACAGACTGGTTCAAAATTGGGAAAGGAGAACATCAAGGCTGTATATTGTCACTCTGCTTATTTAACTTATATGCAGAGTACTTTGTGTGAAATGCCATACTGGATGATGCTCAAGGTGTAATTAAGATTGCCGGGAGAAATATCAACAACCTCAGATATGCAGATGACACCACCCTTATGGCAGAAATCGAAGAGGAACTAAAGAGCCTCTTGATGAAGGTGAAAGAGGAGAGTAAAAAGGCTGGCTTAAACTTCAACATTCAAAAAACGAAGATCATGGTGTACAGTCCCATCACTTCATGGCAAATACATGGGGAAACAATGGAAACAATGACAGACTTTATTTTCTTGGGCTCGAAAATCACTGCAGATGGTGATTGCAGCTATGAAATTAAAAGACACTTGCTCCTTGGAAGAAAAGCTATGACCAACCTAGACAGCATACTAAAAAGCAGAGACATTACTTTGCCAACAAAGGTCCGTCTAGTCAAAGCTATGGTTTTTCCACTAGTCATGTGTGGATGTGAGAATTGGGCTATCAAAAGAGCTGAGCACCGAAGAACTGGTGCTTTCAAACTGTGGTCCTGGAGAAGACTCTGGAGAGTCTCTTGTACTGCAAGGAGGTCAAACCAGTCAATCCTGAAAGAAATAAACCCTGTCAACTCATTGGAAGGACTGATTCTGAAGTCGAAGCTCCAATACTTTGGCCATCTGATATGAAGAGCTGACTCATTGGAAAAGACCCTGATGCTGGGAAAGATTGAAGGCAGAAGGAGGAGGGAGTGACAGAGGATGAGACGGTTGGATGCATCACTGACTCAATGGACATAAGTTTGAACAAACTCAGGGAGATGGTGAAGGACAGGAAAGACTGGTGTGCTGCAGTCCATGGGGTCGCAAAGAGTTGGACACACCTGAGAGACTGAACAACAACAACCATCCCCATTAAACTTCAACTGCAGAGGAAAGAGGCCCGGAGACGGGGAATGCATTTATTTTGCTGAGGGATGGGGTTGGGTCTAAAAGGCCCTGATCTGTGGTGGTCATTGATCTGTCCAGGTCTCAGACCTTAAAGGAATGTTTAGAAGTAGGGGTAATCCAGGATGACATGACACAGGATTTGGCAGATGTTCTCTTGGCCCAGCTCAAGTACCAAGAACAGCTCTGCTAAAGTGCAAATAAACATTTTGAAAGAGAATGTTGTAAAGCCTGTTTTTTGGACCTTTTCCAAGTAAGACTGGGATTTTTAGACTTTCCTGTAGAGGTTTGTTTGATGCTTATCCTTGGGGTGGGACCTCTGAAAGACTCCCTGTGTACCTCAGAGTGGGACTGGGAGTAACCCCCACATTCACTGAGGTCCTTTTGGACTTTGTCAGTTGCCCCCTTCCTGGCACCAAAGGGATTGACTGCGAGGGACAGGAAGAGGAGGGAAGAATCTGTGGATGTGTGCCTCACAGTCAGGAATGACGGATCTCACTGGGTTCTGGGTTTTCTGACATTCTTTGGGGAGGGCTCCCAGCAAAGATTGGCAAGATAATTTCCTCTAATGGCTCCTGTGATCTTCTGTCTTGATGATTATGTTTAGAAACACTTAATTGGTTAAGTGGTGCAACCCAGAACCTTAAGTTCTTTTTATGAAGCTCCCTGGAGGTAGACTGTTCTCCCCTGAATTCTGCTAATCTCAAAAACTCACAGTCCTTTCTCTTTTTCATCCTGTAAATCAATGTCACTGCCCAGAAGAGAACCCACAAAACTGCCTTTGCGTGATCCTGGCTACCTGCTGGCCAGTTTCTGAGCAGTTAGGGTGGGGAGGATAGAGCAACTTTGTGCCTACCAATGGACTCCAAAGTCTTCGGCTGGACTCCAAGGTCTTCAGAGGTCTTTAGACACCTAAGGAAGAAGAACATGTCTCATGGTCATGAAGAAGAGACAGGTTAAATCAGGGTAAAGGCCGACATTTTGAGCCCACTAGATATAGGGCCATATTATTGTGTGTGTTGTAGAGAGAGAAGATGGGCCAGTCTGATTTTCTTCTGTGATTCTGAGTTCATCCATTGAAGACATTTCAATGAAATTAATCTAAAACATAGGTCATTTAAAAAAATAATTGCAGTCATTCAAGGTGTGAGATATGATTCAATCCTCGATTACA
This sequence comes from Tragelaphus eurycerus, assembly GCA_935064755.1. Classification (NCBI taxonomy): domain Eukaryota; kingdom Metazoa; phylum Chordata; class Mammalia; order Artiodactyla; family Bovidae; genus Tragelaphus; species Tragelaphus eurycerus. The sequence continues at coordinate 17,010,718 of CAKXYN010000028.1, read as the reverse complement.
TGTTCATGATTTTCTTTTAGGTTGTGGTGAAACTAAACTTGCCACTTCTTTTGATTTATAAGGGAAGCATTGTAAATTAGAAAACTTTTGTGGAAAATATGCATGTTACACTTTTTTTGACATTGAAAAGTTTATTTTTGCTCTAAAATAGTATGTAAAATAAGCTCATTCCAGTTCTTCTGTAAATACATTTTTTAAAATAAACTTTTATTTTTTTAAATAAAATTAACTTTGAAAATAAACTTTTTATTTTGGAATAATTTTAGATTTATTGCAAAGTTACAAAGATAGTACAGAGAGTTCCTGTGTACTTTTCTCCCCTTTTTGCCTAGTTTTTCATCTTACATAACCAGGTTACATTAGTTATAACTAAGTACTAGATTGGTATGTTTCTATTAACTGAATTCTAGATATTTTTCAAATTTCACTTTACCATTATTAAGGAAGTGTTTCAGGCCCAAGACCCAGTCTTAGTGGCCCAGAGGGGGTGGATAGATTACATGCAAGAGATTGCTTTTTCGGACGTTAGTATTTAGATATATAGTTTGGAATTCTTCTGTAAAAAATATTTGTCTCTCCTATATTTATTGAATCATTTATATCAGTATGAAGTCATTTACTATATAATATTGTATCACTTACGTTGTTGCTCAAATTGTTCCAGCTTTGACCATTGTGAATTCTTTCAGGTGGGCTCCTGTGTCCTGTTGGCATGCCTCTGTTTTTTTGAGTATTTCCTTGCTATCTGGCATGACAATATACTCCAGCTTTATGTTGCTTATTTTCTCTGTCCCAGCCCTAGAATCAGTCCTTTCTGGAAGGAGTCTTGGTTTCTGTTATTGAATAATGGTATATACTCCAGCCCAGTGTTTCTCATGATGTACTCTGCACATGAGTTAAATAAGCAGGGTGAACAATATACAGCCTTGACGTACTCCTTTCCCAATTTGGAACCGGTCTGTTGTTCTTCTGTCTTCTCTTTGTTTTTGTCCATCTGATCTTTGTTCCTTTTATCTTGTTCTGTTTTGTATGAATAAAGTTTGTTTGTTTGCTTCTCCCTCCCTCCTCTCCCTTCCCTTTCCCTTCGCTTCCTTTCTTTGCTCTGTAAAACTCTTCTAATAGTTTTTTCTAAAAACATCAACTTTATTGATGTATAATTTATATAAAATTAAATGCATTCATTTTATAATTTGACAAGTTTTGACAAATACAACCACCATTTCAGTCAAGGTATAGATTACTGTCTTAGCTCTTGATTTGTGTTCTCTTGCAGTTAATTCCCAGAACTGTCAATCCTTGATCTACTTTTTTCCTCTATAGTTTTGTTTTACCAGTTTTAGTATTTTACATAAATGGAATCATATAAGATGGAAGTTCTGTAATCAAATCCCACGTACCTCCAAAGTCAGATTCCCTGGGGATTCTCAGTCCCTTTGCCAGATCCCCAGATTGGGAAGTCTGTTGTGGGTCCAAGAACTTTCTTAACAGTGCAAGAATTTCTTTGGTATAGTTGTTTTACAGTTTGTGGATTGTTTTCTTGGTGGCTCTATAGTGGGGCTAATGGTGACCTCCTCCAAGAGGGCTTATGCCACATGCTGTGTGACCCAAGTCTGCTGCAGCCAGAGCCCCTGTTCCCGTGGCAGGTCACTGCTGACCTGTGCCTCCTCAGGAGACACTCAAACACTCAAAGATAGGTCTGGCTCAGTCTCTGTGGGGTCTCTGGGTCCTGGTGCACACAAGGTTTTGTTTGAGCCCTCTGAACATCTCTAGCAGATATGGGGTTTGATTCTGTATGTTTTGCCCCTCCTCCTCTCTTGTTGGGGCTTCTCCTTTGCCCTTGGGCATGGGGTATCTTTTTTGGTGGGATTCAACATTCTCCTGTTGATGGTTGTTCAGTAGCGAGTTGCAATTTTGAAGTTCTTTATTTTTTGACACTCTGTATTAAGGGATCAACCCTTTATCTGTGATGTAAGTTATAAACTTTCCCCTAGCTTTCTACTTTTAAACAAATTTGCGTTCATGATTTTTTCCCCTCATATAAAAGTTTTGTTTATACAATATCAGATATCTCAGTCTTTTCTCATTTTTTCTCTGAATTTTTAGTCATAGTAATGAAAGATTTTTCTCCTTGCAGCTATAGAGGAAGTCACTTCAACTTTCCTCTAATATTAATATTTATATGGTATAATTTCTATTTAGACATTTGATCCATTTGGAGCTTATGGCATGAGAAATGAATCCAACTTTATCTTTTTCTATTAAGCTATCCAGTTACCTCAATACCACATTAAAAAAAACAAAACATCTTTTCTCTACTTATTGAATTACTGCTTTTGTCAAACAAATTACCATATAATTACCATATTGGATCTGTTTTTTTATTTTGTATTTTTTCTTAATTTTATTAGACTGATTATCTGTGCACCAATACCATACTTAACATTTTCAGTTCAGTTCAGTTGCTCAGTCATGTCCGACTCTTTGCGACCCCATGGACTGCAGCACGCCAGGCTTCCCCGTCCTTCACCAACTCTTGGGGCTTGCTCAAACTCATGTCCATTGAGTCTGTGATGCCGTCTAACCATCTCATCCTCTGTCGTCCCTTTCTCCTCCTGCCATCAATCTTTCCCAGCATCAGGGTCTTTTCCAAAGAATCAGTTCTTTGCATCAAGTGACCAAAGTATCAGAGTTTCAGCTTCAGCATCAGTCTTTCCAGTGGATATTCAGGACTGATTTCCTTTAGGATGGACTGGTTTGATCTTATAGTTCAAGGGACTCTCAAGAGTCATCTCCAGCACCACAGTTCAAAACCATCAATTCTTCGGCACTCAGCTTTTCCTTTATGGTCCAACTCTCACATCCATATGTGACTGCTGGAAAAATCATAGCTTTGACTAGACAGACCTTTGTTGGCAAAGTAATGTCTCTGCGTTTTAGTATGCTGTCTAGATTTGTCATAGCTTTTCTTCCAAGGAGCAAGTGTCTTTTAATTTCACAGCCGCAGTCACCATCTGCAGTGATTTTGGAGCCCAAGAAAATAAAGTCTGTCACTGTTTCCATTGTTTCCCCATGTATTTGCCACAAAGCCATGGGGCTGCCATGATCTTAGTTTTCTGAATGTTTAGTTTTAAGCCAGCTTTTTCACTCTCCTCTTTTACTTTCCTCAAGAGGCTCTTCAGTTCTTCTTCACTTTCTGCCATAAGGGCAGTGTCATCTACATATCTGAGGTTATTGATATTTCCCCTGGCAATATTGATTCCAGCTTGTGCTTCATCCAGCCTGGTATTTCGCATGATGTACTCTGCAGAGAAGTTAAATAAGCAGGGTGATAATATACAGCTTTGATGTACTGCTAAGTCACTTCAGTCGTGTCTGACTCTGTGCGACCCCATGACGGCAGCCCACCAGGCTCCTCCGTCCATGGAGTGGGGTGCCATTGCCTTCTTCGTTTGACTTACTATATATATATAGATGTAGTGTCTTGCTTCTTGTACTCAGTATATTTTTGTCAGATGCATCAATTTTGTTGTCTGTATTATAGTTCATTCTTTGTTGGCTAGGAAGCTTTCCTAACAATGAATGAGAGTGCCTATTCTGCTTAGCCTAGACAACAGAATATGCTGTAAAACTTTGAAATTTGGTGGTGAACAGTATTCTCTCAGTAGATTTTTAATTTGTATTTTGTTTTGTGTGAGTTAGGCTAAGAACTTTTCATCTGTTAAGATCCATTTGTATTTCTTTCTCTGAGAGTTGTCTACTTCAGCTCATTATTCTCAAGAATTGTTGGTTTTCTTCTTTTTAAAAATGTTATATATTTATTTTTGGCTGTGCTGGATCTTTGTTGCTGTGAAGGTTTTTCTCTAGTTGCAGTGAGTGCTACTTTTTTAGTTGCTGTATGCTGGCTTCTCATTGTGGTGGCTTCTCGTTGCAGAGCACGGGCTCAAGGGCAAGTGGGCTCAATAACGGCAGGTTCTAGAGCACAGGCCCAATAGTTGTGGCACATGGACCCAGTTGCTGTGCATTCATGGGACCTTCTTGGATCAGGGATTGAACCCTGCCCCTTGCATTGCAAGGAGGATTCTTTACTGAGCCACTGATTTCTTCTTAATTTTTGTTTATTTAAAAAAATTTTACTGGGGTATAGTTGGCAGAAAGTGAAGAGGAACTAAAGAGCCTCTTGATGAAGGTGAAAGAGGAGAGTGTAAAGGGTGGCTTAAAACTCAACATTCAGAAAACTAAGATCATGGCATCTGGTCCCATCATTTCATGGCAAACAGATGGGGAAAAAGTAGAAACAGTGACAGATTTTATTTTCTTGGAATCCAAAATCACTGTGGATGGTGACTGCAGTGAAATTAAAAGACACTTGCTCTTGGGAGGGATCGGGGGCAAGAGGAGAAGGGGACGACAGAGGATGAGATGGCTGGATGGTATCACTGACTCGATGGATGTGAGTCTCAGTGAACTCCGGGAGTTGGTGATGGACAGGGAGGCCTGGCGTGCTGCGATTCATGGGGTCGCAAAGAGTCGGACATGACTGAGCGACTGATCTGATCTGATCTGATCTGCTCTTTAGAAGAAAAACAATGACAAACCTACACAGTGTATTAAAAAACAGAGACCTTACTTTGCCAACAAATGTCCATATGGTCAAAGCTATGGTTTTTCTAGTCATCAGTAACAGATGTGAGAGTTGGACCATAAAGAAGGCTGAGAGCTGAAGAATTGATGCTTTCAAACTGTGGTGCTGGAGAAGACTTTTGAGAGTCTCTTATACTGCAAGGAGATCAAAAAAGTCAATCCTATAGGAAATAAACCCAGAATATTCATTGGAAGGATTGATAACTGAAGCTGAAGCTCCAATACTTTGGCCACCTGATGTTGGGAAAGATTGAGGGCAAGAGGAAAAGGGGGCGACAGAGTATGAGATGGTTGGATGGTATCACTGACTCAATGGATATGAGTTTGCACAAACTCAGGGAGATAGTGAAGGACAGGGAAGTTTGCAGTGCTGCAGTTCATGCAGTTGCAAAGAGTCAGACATGACTTAATCACTGAACAATAGTTGATTTACCATGTTATGTTAGCTTAATCAGTTATACGTATACATATATCCACTCTTTTTTTTAAGATTCTTATCCCACATGGGCCATTGCAGAATACTGAGTAGAGTTCCCTGTGCTATACAGCTGGTTCTTATTAGTTATCTATTTTATATATGTGTGTGTGCATGCTAAGTTGTTTCAGTCGTGTCTGACTCTTTGTGACCCTATGGACCATAGCCTACCAGGCTTCTGTGTCCATGGGGTTCTCTAGGCAAGAATACTGGAGTGGGTTGCCATACCCTCCTCCAGGGGATCTTCCCGACCCAGGGGATCGAACCTGAGTTTCCTGCATCTCCTGCCTTGGCTGGTGGGATCTTTACCACCAGCACCACCTGGGAAGCCCCATTTTATATATAGTAGTGTGTATATGTCAATCCCAGTCTCTCTGTTTATTTCTTCCCGGACCATGCCCTGGCAAGTGCACGTTTCTTTTCTATATCCATAACTCTACTTCTGTTTTGTAATAAGTTCACTTGTACCTTGTGTTTTAGATTCCACGTTAGTGATATGATATTTCTCTGTTACTTAGTTCACTCAGTATAACAATCTCTATGTCCATCCATGTTGCTGCAAATGGTGTTATTTTCTTCTTTTTAATAGCTGATTAATATTCCATTGTATATATGTACCACATATCTATCCATTCCTTTGTTAATGGACATTTATTCTGCTTCCATGTCCTGGCTATGTGCTTCAGTGAACATTGTGGGTAAATGTATCTTGTTGAATTATGGTTTTCTCTGGGTATATGCCCAGGAGTGGGATTGCTGGGTCATATGGTAGTTCTATTTTTAGTTTTTTGAGGATCTTTCATACTCTTCTCCATAGTAGATATACCAGTTTACATTCCCACCAGCACTGTAGGAAGATTCTCTTTTCTCCATATTTTCTCCTGGATCTATTGTTTGTAGATTTTTTTGAATATGGCAATTCTGACTGGTGTGAGGTGATACCTTTTTGTAGTTTTGACTTTTATTACTCTAATAATTAATGATGTTAAGCATCTTTTCATGTACTTTTTGGCCATCTGTATGTCTTCTTTGGAGAAATGTCTATTTAGATCTTCTGTACATTTTTTGATTGGATTATTTGGGATTTTTTTATATTGTGCTGCATGAACAGTTTGTATATTTTGAAGGTTAATCCCTTGTCAGTTTCTTCCTTTGCAAATGTTTTCTCCCGTGCTGAGGGTTATCTTATTGTTTTGTTTAGAGTTCCCTTTGCTGTGTAAAAGCTTTAAAGGTTCATTAGGTCCCAATTGCTTATTTATTTATTTATTTTTAATTACTCTAGGAAGTGGATCAAAATTCTTTATTTTTCAATTAAGTCACTCAGTCGTTTCCAACTCTTTGCGACCCCATGGGCTGAAGCATGCCAGCCTTCCCTGTCTATCACCAACTCCCAAGCTTACTCAAACTCATGTCCATTGAGTCAGTGATGCGATCCAACCATCTCATCCTCTGTCATCCCCTTCTCCTCCTGCCTTCAATCTTTCCCAGCATCAGGGTCTTTTCGAATGAGTCAGTGCTTTGCATCAGGTGGCCAAAGTATTAGAGCTTTAGCTTCAGCATCAGTCCTTCCAATGAATATTCAAGACTGATTGCCTTTAGGATTGACTGATTTGATCTCCTTGCAGTCCAAGGGACTCTAGAGTCTTTTCCAACACCACTATACAAAAGCATCAATTCTTCAGCACTCAGCTTTCGTTATGGTCCTTCTCTCACATCCATATATGACTACTGGAAAAACCATAGCTTTGACTAGACAGACCTTTGTTGGCAAAGTAATGTTTCTGCCCTTTAGTATGCTGTCTAGGTTGGTCATAGCTTTTCTTCCAAGGAGCAAGTGTCTTAGTTTCACAGCTGCAATCACCATCTGCAGTGATTTTTGAGCCCAAGAAAATAAAGTCTGTTACTGTTTCCATTGTTTCCCCATGTATTTGCCATGAAGTGATGGGACCAGATGACATGTTCCCAGCTTTTTGAACGCTGAGTTTTAAGCTAGCTTTTTCACTCTCCTCTTTTACTTTCATCAAGAGGCTCTTTAGTTCCCTTCACTTTCTGCCATAATGATGATGTTATCTGCATATCTGATCATGATTTTTTTCCAGGCAATCTTGATTCCAGCTTGTGCTTCATCCAGTCTGGTATTTTGCATGATAAACTCTGCATATAAGTTAAATACGTAGGGTAACAATATACAGCCTTGACATATTTCTTTCCCAATTTTGAACCAGTCTGTCATTTCATGTCTGGTTCTAACTGTTGCTACTTGACCTGCATACAGATTTCTTAGGAGGCAGGTCAGGTGGTCTGGTATTCCCATCTTTTTAAGAATTCTCCATAGTTTATTGTGATCCACACAGTCAAAGGCTTTGATGTAGTCAGTAAAGCAGATGGGGAAGGCAATGGCACCCCACCCCAGTACTTTTGCCTGGAAAATCCCATGGACGGAGGAGCCTGGTAGGCTACAGTCCATGGGGTCACTAAGAGTCAGGCACGACTGAGTGACTTCACTTACACTTTTCACTTTCATGCATTGGAGAAGGAAATGGCAACCCACTCCAGTGTTCTTGCCTGGAGAATCCCAGGGACGGGGGAGCCTGCTGGGCTTCCGTCTATGGGGTCGCACAGAGTCGGACACGACTGAAGCGACTTAGCAGCAGCAGTAGCAGCAGCAGCAGCAGCAGCAGCAGTAAAGCAGAAGTAGATGTTTTTCTGGAACTCTCTTGCTTTTTCCATGATCCAGCAGATGTTGGCAATTTGATATCTGGTTCCTCTGCCTTTTCTAAATCCAGCTTGAACATCTGGAAGTTCTTGGTTTATGTACTGTTAAAGCCTAGCTTGGAGAATTTTGAGCATTATTTGGCTAGCATGTGAGACGAGTGCAATTGTGTGGTAGTTTGAACATTCTTTGGCATTGTCTTTCTTTGGGAGTAGAATGAAAACTGACCTTTTCTAGTCCTGTGGCCACTGCTGAGTTTCCAAATGTGCTGGCATATTGAGTGCAGCACTTTCACAGCATCATCTTTTAGGATTTTCAATAGGTCAACTGGAATTCCATCACCTCCACCTGCTTTGTTCGCAGTGTTCGCAGTGATGCTTTTTAAGGGCCACTTGACTTTGCATTCCAGAATGTCTGGCTCTAGGTGAGTGATCACACCATCGCCGTTATCTGGGTCATGAAAATCTTTTTTGTGTAGTTCTTCTGTGTATTCTTGCCACCTCTTCTTAATATCTTCTGCTTCTGTTAGATCCATACCATATCTGTCCTTTATTATGCCCATCTTTGCATGAAGTATTCCCTTGGTATCTCTCATTTTCTTGAAGAGATCTCTAGGTCTTACCCATTTTATTGTTTTCCTCTATTTCTTTGTATTGATCACTGAGGCGGGCTTTCTTATCTCTCCTTGCTATTCTTTGGAACTCTGCATTCAGATGGGTATATCTTTCCTTTTCTCCTTTGCCTTTAGTTTTTCTTCTTTTCTCAGCTATTTGTAAGGCCTCCTCAGACAACTGTTTTGCTTTTTTGCATTTCTTTTTCTTGGGGATGGTCTTGATCCCTATCTCCTGTACAATGTCACAAACCTCCATCTATAGTTCATCAGGTACTTAGTCTATCAGATCTAATCCCTTGAGTCTATTTGTCACTTCTACTGTGTAATCATAAGGGATTTGATTTAGGTCATTCCTGAATGGTCAGTGGTTTTCCCTACTTTCTTCAATTTAAGTCTGAAGTTTACAATAAGGAATTCATGATCTGAGCTACAGTCAGCTCCCGGTCTTGTTTTTGATGACTGTACAGAGAGCTACTCCATCTTTAGCTGCAAAGAATATAATCAATCTGATTTTGCTATTGACCACCTGGTGATGTCTATGGGTAGAGTCATCTATTGTGTTGTTGGAAGAGGGTGTTTGGTATGACCAGTGACTTCTCTTGGCAAACTCTGTTAGCCTTTGCCCTGCTTCATTTTGCACTCCAAGTCCAAACTTACCTGTTACTCCAGGTATCTCTTGACTTCCTACTTTGGCATCCTGGTCCCCTATGATGAAAAGGACATCTTTTTTGATGTTAGTTCTAGAAGGTCTTGTAGGTAATCATAAAACCCTTCAACTTCAGCTTCTTTGGCATTAGTGGTTGGGGCATAGACTTGGATTACGTGATATTGAATGATTTGTTTTTGAAATAAACTGAGATCATTCTGTCATTTTTGAGATTGCACCCAAGTACTGCATTTCAGGGGCTTCCCTGGTGGCTCAGATGGTAAAGAAGCCACCTGCAATACTGGAGACCTGGGTTCAAACCCCCTCCACTATTCTTGCCTAAAGAATACCCATGAACTGAGGAGTCTGGAGGGCTACAGTCCATGGGGGTCACAAAGAGTTGGACACGACTGAGCAACTAAGCACAGCACAGCACTGCATTTTAGACTCTTGCGTTGACTATGAGGGCTACTCCATTCCTTCTAAGGGATTCTTGCCTACAGTAGTAGATATAATTGTCATCTGAATTAAATTCACCCATTGTGGTTTATTTTAGCTCACTCATTCTAAAATACTTAAGTTCACTCTTGCCATCTCCTGTTTGACTGCTTCCAATTCACCTTGATACATGAACCTAATATTCCAAGTTCCTATGCAATATTGTTCTTTGCAGCATTGGACTTTACTTCCATCACCAGTATATCCACAATTGGGCATTATTTTTGCTTTGGCTCCATCTCTTCATTCTTTCTGGAGTTGTTTCTCCACTCCTCTCCAGTAGCATATTGGGTACCTTCCGACCTGGAGAGTTCATCTTTCAGTATTATATCTTTTTGCCTTTTCATACTGTTTATGGGATTCTCAAGGCAAGAGTACTAAAGTGGTTTGCCACAAATGGGACCTAATCAAACTTAAAAGCTTCTGCACAACAAAGGAAACTATAAGCAAGGTGAAAAGACAGCCTTCAGAATGGGAGAAAATAATAGGAAATGAAGCAACAGACAAACAACTAATCTCAAAAATATACAAGCAACTCCTACAGCTCAATTCCAGAAAAATAAATGACCCAATCAAAAAATGGGCCAAAGAACTAAATAGACATTTCTCCAAAGAAGACATACAGATGGCTAACAAACACATGAAAAGATGCTCAACATCACTCATTATCAGAGAAATGCAAATCAAAACCACTATGAGGTACCATTTCATGCCAGTCAGAATGGCTGCGATCGAAAAGTCCACAAGCAACAAATGCTGGAGAGGGTGCGGAGAAAAGGGAACCCTCTTACACTGTTGGTGGGAATGCAAACTAGTACAGCCACTATGGAGAACAGTATGGAGATTCCTCAAAAAACTGGGAATAGAACTGCCTTATGATCCAGCAATCCCACTGCTGGGCATACACACTGAGAAAACCAGAATTGAAAGAGACACGTGTACCCCAATGTTCATAACAGCATTGTTTACAATAGCCAGGACTTGGAAGCAACCTAGATGTCCATCCACAGATGAATGGATAAGCAAGCTGTGGTACATATACACAATGGAGTATTACTCAGCCATTAAAAAGAATACATTTGAATCAGTTCTAAGGAGGTGGATGGAACTGGAGCCTATTATACAGAGTGAAGTAAGCCAGAAAGAAAAACACAAATACAGTATACTAATGCATATATATGGAATTTAGAAAGATGGTAACAATAACCCTGTTTACGAGACAGCAAAAGAGACACTGATGTATAGAACAGACTTTTGGACTCTGGGTCCGGGAGAGGGTGGGATGAAATATGTATAATATCATATCTGAAACGAGTTGCCAGTCCAGGTACGATGCCTGATAATGGATGCCTGGGGCTGGTGCACTGGGATGACCCAGAGGGATGGTATGGGGAGGGAGGAGGGAGGAGGGTTCAGGATGGGGAGCACGTGTATACTGGTGGCGGATCCATCTCGATGTATGGTAAAAGCAATACAATATTGTAAAGTTAAGCAAAATAAAATTTAATTAAAAAAATAAATAAAGTGGTTTGCCATTCCCCTCTCCAGTGGACCATGTTTTGTCAGAACTGTCCACTATGACCTGTCCATCTTGGGTGGCCCTACATGGTCTAGGTCACAGTTTCATTGAGTTAGATAAGGCTGTGATCCATGTGATCAGTTTGTTAGTTTTCTGTGATTTGGGTTTTCATTCTGTCTGCCCTCTGAGGGATAAGGAAAAGAGGCTTGTGGAAGCTTCCTGATGGGAGAGACTGACTGTGGGGTAATCTGGATCTTGTTCTGATGGGCAGGGCCATGCTCAGTAAATCTTTAATCCAATTTTCTCTTCATGGGTGGGGCTGTGTTCCCTCTCTGTTGTTTGGCCTGAGGACAAACCTTGGTAGAAGTAATGATGGTAATGGAGATCTCCTTCAAAAGGACTTATGCACGGATTGTTGTATTCAGTGCCCCTGACTCCACAGCAGGCTGCTGTCGACCCATGCCTCCGCTGGAGACTCCTGGAGACTCATAGACAAGTCTGGGTCAATCTCTTGTATGGGCACTGCTCCTTTCTCCTGACTCCTGCTGCACACAAGGTTTTGTTTGTGCCCTCTAAGCGTATCAACACTTTATCTGTGATGTAAGTTATAAACTCTCCCCTAGCTTTCTACTTTTTAAAAAACCTTGCGTTCATGATTTTTTTCCCTCATATAAAAGTTTTGTTTATACAATATCAGATGTCTCAGTCTTTTCTCTGAATTTTTAGTCATCAGATCAGATCAGTTGCTCAGTCGTGTCCGACTCTTTGCGACCCCATGAACCGCAGCACGCCAGGCCTCCCTGTCCATCACCAGCTCCCGGAGGTCACTCAGACTCGCATCCATCGAGTCAGTGATGCCATCCAGCCATCTCATCCTCTGTCGTCCCCTTCTCCTCCTGCCCTCAATCCCTCCCAGCATCAGAGTCTTCTCCAATGAGTCAACTCTTCGTATGAGGTGGCCAAAATACTGGAGTTTCAGCTTTAGCATCATTCCTTCTAAAGAAATTCCAGGATTGATCTCCTTCAGAATGGACTGATTGGATCTTCTTGCAGTCCAAGGGACTCTCAAGAGTCTTCTCCAACACCACAGTTCAAAAGCATCAATTCTTCGGCGCTCAGCCTTCTTCACAGACCAGCTCTCACATCCATACATGACCACAGGAAAGACCATAGCCTTGACTAGGCGAACCTTTGTTGGTAAAGTAATGTCTCTGCTTTTGAATATGCTACCTAGGTTGGTCATAACTTTCCTTCCAAGGAGTAAGCGTCTTTTAATTTCATGGCTGCAGTCACCATCTGCAGTGATTTTGGAGCCCAGAAAAACAAAGTCTGACACTGTTTCCACTGTTTCCCCATCTATTTCCCATGAAGTGATGGGACCAGATGCCATGATCTTCGTTTTCTGAATGTTGAGCTTTAAGCCAACCTTTTCACTCTCCACTTTCACTTTCATCAAGAGGCTTTTTAGCCCCTCTTCACTTTCTGCCATAAGAGTGGTGTCATCTGCATATCTGAGGTTATTGATATTTCTCCCGGCAATCTTGATTCCAGCTTGTGTTTCTTCCAGTCCAGCATTTCTCATGATGTACTCTGCATAGAAGTTAAATAAACATGGTGACAATATGCAGCCTTGACGTACTCCTTTTCCTATCTGGAACCAGTCTGTTGTTCCATGACCAGTTCTAACTGTTGCTTCCTGACCTGCATACAGATTTCTTAAGAGGCAGATCAGGTGGTCTGGTATTCCCATCTCTTTCAGAATTTTCCATAGTTTATTGTGATCCACACAGTCAAAGGCTTTGGCATAGTCAATAAAGCAGAAATAGATGTTTTTCTGGAACTCTCTTGCTTTTTCCATGATCCAGCGGATGTTGGCAATTTGATCTCTGGTTCCTCTGCCTTTTCTAAAACCAGCTTGAACATCAGGAAGTTCACGGTTCACATATTGCTGAAGCCTGGCTTGGAGAATTTTGAGCATTACTTTACTAGCGTGTGAGATGAGTGCAATTGTTCGGTAGTTTGAGCACTCCTTGGCATTGCCTTTCTTTGGGATTGGGATGAAAACTGACCTTTTCCAATCTTGTGGCCACTGCTGAGTTTTCCAAATTTGCTGGCACATTGAGTGCAGCACTTTCACAGCATCATCATTCAGGACTTGGAATAGCTCCACTGGAATTTTTAGTCATAGTAATGAAAGATTTTTCTCCTTGCAGCTATAGAGGAAGTCACTTCAACTTTCCTTTAATATTAATATTTATATGGTATAATTTCTATTTAGACATTTGATCAATTTGGAGCTTATGGCATGAGAAATGAATCCAACTTTATCTTTTTCTATTAAGCTATCCAGTTACCTCAATACCACATTAAAAAAAACAAAACATCTTTTCTCTACTTATTGAATTACTGCTTTTGTCAAACAAATTACCATATAATTACCATATTGGATCTGTTTTTTTATTTTGTATTTTTTCTTAATTTTATTAGACTGATTATCTGTGCACCAATACCATACTTAACATTTTCAGTTCAGTTCAGTTGCTCAGTCATGTCCGACTCTTTGCGACCCCATGGATTGCAGCACGCCAGGCTTCCCTGTCCTTCACCAACTCTTGGGGCTTTCTCAAACTCATGTCCATTGAGTCTGTGATGCCGTCTAACCATCTCATCCTCTGTCGTCCCTTTCTCCTCCTGCCATCAATCTTTCCCAGCATCAGGGTCTTTTCCAAAGAATCAGTTCTTTGCATCAAGTGACCAAAGTATCAGAGTTTCAGCTTCAGCATCAGTCTTTCCAGTGGATATTCAGGACTGATTTCCTTTAGGATGGACTGGTTTGATCTTATAGTTCAAGGGACTCTCAAGAGTCATCTCCAGCACCACAGTTCAAAACCATCAATTCTTCGGCACTCAGCTTTTCCTTTATGGTCCAACTCTCACATCCATATGTGACTGCTGGAAAAATCATAGCTTTGACTAGACAGACCTTTGTTGGCAAAGTAATGTCTCTGCGTTTTAGTATGCTGTCTAGATTTGTCATAGCTTTTCTTCCAAGGAGCAAGTGTCTTTTAATTTCACAGCCGCAGTCACCATCTGCAGTGATTTTGGAGCCCAAGAAAATAAAGTCTGTCACTGTTTCCATTGTTTCCCCATGTATTTGCCACAAAGCCATGGGGCTGCCATGATCTTAGTTTTCTGAATGTTTAGTTTTAAGCCAGCTTTTTCACTCTCCTCTTTTACTTTCCTCAAGAGGCTCTTCAGTTCTTCTTCACTTTCTGCCATAAGGGCAGTGTCATCTACATATCTGAGGTTATTGATATTTCCCCTGGCAATATTGATTCCAGCTTGTGCTTCATCCAGCCTGGCATTTCGCATGATGTACTGTATAGAGAAGTTAAATAAGCAGGGTGACAACATACAGCTTTGACGTACTCCTTTCCCCATTTGGAACCAGTCTGTTGTTCCATGTCCAGTTCTAACTGTTGCTTCTTGACGTGCATACAGATTTCTAAGGAGGCAGGTAAGATGGTCTGGTATTCCCATCTTTTGAAGAGTTTTCCACAGTTTGTTGTGACCCACACAGTCAAAGGCTTTGGCATAGTCAATAAAGCAGAAATAGATGTTTTTCTGGAACTCCTTTGCTTTTTCAGTGATCCAGCGGATGTTGGCAATTTGATCTCTGGTTCCTCGGCCTTTTCTCAATCCAGCTTGAACATCTGGAAGTTCATGCTTTGTTGAAACCTGGCTTGGAGAAATTTGAGTGTTACTTTGCTAGCATGTAAGATGACTGCAATTGTGTGATAGTTTGAACTTACTATTTTAGAGGCTTTTGAATGTATTTTTATATCTGATAGGGCCAGCCCCACTTACTATTCTTTTATTGGGTTTTCTGGTTTCTGGTATTTCTTGATTCTACCAAATTAGCTTTATAGTAAACTTGTCTAGCTTGTAAATCATATGCTGATATTTTAATTGGAAATTTATAAATTAATTTAGGGAAAACTGCCATAGATTTAAATTAATTAATTAATTAATTTAAATTGGAGGCTAATTACTTTGCAATATTGTAGTAGTTTTTGCAATACATTGACATGAATCAGCCATGTGTGTACATGTGTTTCCCATCCTGAACCCCCCTCCCACCTCCCGCCCCATCCCATCCCTCGGGGTCATCCTAGTGCATCAGCCCTGAGCACCCTGTTTCATGCATCAAAACTGGACTGGCGATCTATTTCACATATGATAATATACATGTTTCAATGCTATTTTCTCAAATCATCCCACCCTCACCTTCTCTCACAGAGTCAAAAGTCTGATCTTTACATCTGTGTCTCTTTTTCTGTCTTGCATATAGGGTCATTGTTACCATCTTTCTAAATTCCATATATATGCCTTAATATGTCTTCCCTGGTGGCTCAGAGGTTAAAGTGTCTGCCTCCAATGCAGGAGACCCAGGTTCGATCCCTGGGTTGGGAAGATCCCCTGGAGAAGGAAATGGTAACCCACTCCAGTATTCTTGCCTGGAGAATCCCACGGACAGAGAAGCCTGGTAGACCATAGTCCATGGGGTCGCAAAGAGTCAGACATGACTGAGCGACTTCACTTCATGCCTTAATATACTGTATTAGTGTTTTTCTTTCTGACTTACTTCACTTTGTATAATAGACTCCAGTTTCATCCAACTCATTAGAACTGATTCAAATGCATTCTTTTTATTAACTGAGTAATAGTCCATTGTGTATATGTACCACTTTCTTATCCATTTGTCTGCCAATGGACATCTAGGTTGCTTCCATGTCCCGGCTATTATAAACAGTGCTGCGATGACCTTTGGGGTACATGTGTCTCTCTGCTGAGTGCGTATGCCCAGCAGTGGGATTGCTGGGTTGTATGGCAGTTCTATTTCTAGCTTTTTAAGGAATCTCCACACTGTTCTCCATAGTGGCTGTACTAGTTTGCATTCCCACCAACAGTGTAAGAGGGTTCCCTTTTCTCCACACCCTCTCCAGCATTTCTTGTTTGTAGACTTTTGGATAGTAGCCATTCTGACCAGCGTGAGATGGTACCTCATTTTGGTTTTGATTTGCGTTTCTCTGATAATGAGTGATGTTGAGCATCTTTCAAGTGTTTGTTAGCCATCTGTATGTCTTCCTTGGAGAAATGTCTGTTAAGTTTTTTGGCCCATTTTTTTATTGGGTTGTTTTTTTTTTTTTTTTTTCCTGGAATTGAGCTACAGGAGCTGCTTGTAAATATTTTTGAAATTAATTATTTGTCAATTGTTTCGTTTGCTATTATTTTTTCCCATTATGAAGGCTGTCTTTTCACCTTGCTTATAGTTTCCTTAGTTGTGCAAAAGCTTTTAAGTTTAGGTCCCATTTGTTTATTTTTGCTTTTATTTCCATTACTCTGGGAGGTGGGTCATAGAGAATCCTGCTGTGATTTATGTCAGAGAGTGTTTTGCCTGTGTTTTCCTCTAGGAGTTTCATAGTTTCTGGTCTTATGTTTAGATCTTTAATCCATTTTGAGTTTATTTTTGTGTATGGTGTTAGAAAGTGTTCTAGTTTCATTCTTTTACAAGTGGTTGACCAGTTTTCCCAGCACCACTTGTTAATGACATTGTCTTTTCTCCATTGTATATTCTTGCCTCCTTTGTCAAAGAAAACATGTCCATAGGTGTGTGGATTTATCTCTGGGCTTTCTATTTTGTTCCATTGATCTATATTTCTGTCTTTGTGCCAGGACCATACTGTTTTGATGACTGTAGCTTTGTAGTATAGTCTGAAGTCAGACAGGTTGGGAAAACTGCCATAGATTTAATGTGAAGTTTTTCAACTCAAGAAGGAAGAAAAGTTTCCATTCATTTGAAATTCTTTGGTTACTTACTAGGCTGTGGTTATTTCTTTTTCTTATTTTTCTCTTTTTTTCTTTTCTGTATCTCTTCTTCCTCCCTATTTTATTTGGATTTTTCTCATCCATCACATCTCTTAACTACATTTTGTTTAAACTACTATAGAGATTATTTGTTTTCTACACTGACTTTACCATTAATTTATGATTATATTAAAGCATAGTCCTTTTGCTGTTCCAAAAGGCTTAATTTTGTAATCTGTAAACAGAGGTAGGTTTATGTCTTTCTTTACAATTCTTAATCCTCTAGTTGCTTCATTTTGTGTAATTGAATTGGCTGTAACTTCTAATATGATTTATTAAATTCATACTTTTCTTTGAATTGATATAGATACTTCATGCTATAATTTGACTCAGATAACTGCAGTGGCTATATCCCATGGATTCTGAAATGTTGTTTTCACTAATGTTCTTTAAAATTTTTTTCTGATTGTTTTTGTGTTTGTACTTTAATCCAAAGGTTGTGTGATAGCATAATTTTAAATTTTCTAACTGGAAGAGGCTTTAGAATTCTTTGTTATTGAATATCTATTTTTAATGCATTTCTCTTTTTCTTTGAATGTTAATTATTCTACTATAATGTACCTTGATATCAGTCATTCTGGGTTGATTTTCCAGAATATGCGTTGTATCTTTTCAGTATGTAATTTTGAGTTAACTTTTATTTCAGAAGATTTTCTTCAATGGTTGTTTTTGTAGTATTTGTTCTTTTCAGTTGCTTTGGTTTTCTTCTTTGGAGATTTACACACACACACACACACACACACACACACACACGTTTGCTAATGTTCTGTGTTACTTGCTTTTAAATCTGTTTTTTTTTTTTTTTCTGGCTGTGCCATGCACCTTAGTTCCCCAGCCAGGGAACCGAACCTGACCCTCAGCAATGAAAGTGCAGAGTCCTAACCACTGGATGGCCAGGGAATTCCCTTAAGTCCTTTTTAAATAAAAATTTCCCTCCTTTCCATTTATTCACCAATATATTATTTTTAGTTTAACCTTCATTTCTAAAGATATATATTTTAAAACTTCTAATACATTCCTTGTTTTTGTAAGTTCCATTTTCAAATCTTTTTCTTTTCTTTCCTCTAATAATACTATTTCTGAGTTATTTTGATTCTAATTTAAGTTATTTTAAACCTCTATTATCTTCTCAATTTCTTTAAGCTTATTTGTTTCAAACAGTAGATATAGTTTTTCTTTAGTTTGTAGGCATGTCACTCTGGCATGTTTCCACTGCTTGAAAGAATGTTATTCTGTTCATAATTTTCTAATAAGTGGGTTTGACTACTTTTCTTTCTTATTGCTTATATTTTAGTGAGTTGAGTTTGCCTATACTAGTGTAGGTTTTCTAGCTTCAGGATTCCGGAGCTCCCTCTTCTGTCCTTTATTTGAATTATTAAAAAAAAAAAACACAGTGCTTTGTGAGGTGGCTGTCTCTTCCCCTTTCCTTTCCTGTGCCCCTGTTGTTCATGCTCAGTGTGAGGGCTCTGTCCTACAAGTGAGACGAGCCTAGCACTGAGGTCACCCCAGCACTCTCTGATTTAACGAGGTCCCCTTGCACTCACCTGCAACTATAGTCTACAGAGTGCCTCCCAGTTTGGACTGATGTTCTCTGGGAGATGTATCTGCAGTGCTTAAAAAGACAAAGAATTTCTGGTAATATCCAAGTCATATGTAATCAATAAGGAAAAGAAAACTACCCATAATGTGCAAAGGTTAAAAACAGGCAATCTGTAGAGGAGAAAACCTGAATGTCAAATAAACATATGAAAATGTGCTTCATCTCACTGGTAACTGGAAATGTTAATTAAAATACGGAAATAGCATTTTATCTGATTCAGCACTGAAGGCACTACAATAAGTTAATATAATGATTACCAAGGGAAAAAAAAAAAAGAGTAAGATATTGGTTTCTGTTGAATAGCTATCACTTTGTAGGTACTGTATTCTGAAAAAAGGAAGCCAGGAAGAAAAAAGTCATATACTCTAGGAGGCTTATCCATTTTCATTTCCAACAAAAACATCAAAAATAGATTTTCATCTTATTTGGCATAAAAGATATTATAATAACCTAATATGATAATTGCTAAAGAATGAATCAGAATCTTGGCTTCTATTAAAGAACAGGTATTACCTTGTATATGTTAAAAAAGGAAGCCAGAGAAAAACCTGATGACAAGAGAGAAAGACATCAAAATTAAAAAAAAAAAATGTTAAAGAAAAAAACAAAACAGAAAACCCATGAAGAGTGCCCTAAGGTTGTTTTCCAAAAGAGGTCTGAAGGCTTATTACATCAGATTTATCTGATGTGATACATCATATTCCCAGGCTCTACTTTCTTCCAGTTGAATCTGAGTCTCCTTCAGTCAGGGCTGAGTACTGAGTACTAAGCTGCTCGGGTGACTTTGATGCACAACCAGTTTTGGGAACTAACTCTGTCAGAGTCTTCACAAAAGATCTTTCCTTCATTTCACTGGGCAAGATCAGCTTCCTACAAGAAGCTTTCTGTGGTTTCTTTTATTTACTGGCAAGATTTATGTGATTCCTTCTGTCTACTAACTTCTTATCTTAATATGACATTTAATCAGTGTGTGTTACATTATAGAATCATGAAATTGAACTAGGAGAAGAATGGAGAAGAAGCAACACGGTATTTTAGTTCTTCTCACATTGTCTCTTTGTATCCTGCTTTATTCTATTAGTTCAGTCTTTTAGACAGAATGACAACCATGACTAAAGATTTTCCTACCAATACTTTTGACCCAATGCTTTAGAAAGTTTGATTAGCAGTAAGAACCTAGGGTTAGTACAATGATCTAGATTCATTCCTAGTTGTACTACTTCTATGATTTTAGAAAAGGTGCTTTACCTTTTTACACATAGATTTCCTTATCAGTCAAGTGATAATATAATATCTTAATAATAATGATTACTAGTATGACTAGGTGCTATGCTAAGTAGAGGGGAATGGAAAAGCAAAATGGCTTCTCATCAATTAAAGAAAAATTGATTTACCAGAGTTTTTAGTCATAGTTGGGACTATCATAAATATTACATATCTATAAAGGAAACAACCTGATGGTTCTGGTAGAATAGTTTTTCCTAATCAAAGGAAAAGGAAAACCAGTAAAACTTAGATGTCCTTGTTCCAAAAGTAAACATATAATATTTTGATCTATTTGTTTATCTACAGTCGATGAAGATGTTTTTGACTGTGGCTGTAACAATATTTCCCAAGCCACTTGCTTTTTAAAAAACCTTACCATATTTCCATCAAATGTCCTCTTAAGCCCTGGAAGACCTTTTGTGACTAGTTTAATGAATATAGTACAGCAGGTGGGACACTATGAGACTTCTGAGACCAGGTTGTAAAAAGCAATAGCTTTCACCTAGCTCCATCCTTATGGAGAGAAAATGAGCATTCCCATCCCTCAGGCCAAGGTGACCTTCAGACTGAAAACCAGCTCCAACCAATTGAGTGAGTCATCTTAACTGGGTCTCATCCTTTAGCCAAGCCATGCCCGCATGATGCTGTGTGGAGCAGACATAAGCCTTCCTAGCCCAGCCCTGAACAAGTCACAGATTTCTGAACTAAATAAATAAGTGTTTTTGTTTTAAGCCATAAAGTTTTAGAGTAGTTTGTTACATACCAATAGATTAATAGAAAATTGCCTAATTCAATAGAACATGTTATATCAACATCACATCACCCTTTCTTAATCTATGAGTTGTTAGAATGGAACATTTGGGCATCTGATTCAACTGAAGAATGTTTTTCAAAACAGTATTAGGATTCCTGCTTGGAATTTATAAAATGAATGTATTTGCTTAAGTCGAAAAAAAAAATATATATTGAAAGATGTTCATCACGGTGCTATTTCTAATAGCAAGAAGAAACAAAGGCAACAATGTAAATGCTCATTAGTAGGTAAAGTAAATTATGGTTCATCTGTATATGTAATGCTATTCAGGCACTAAAAGGAAGATGAAGATCTAAATGTATTGACTTAATTTAAAATGAAAAATGAAAATTACACAATTGGGTATAGGATGACCCTATTTGTGTTAAAATATATAATAGATACTTCACATATAGAGTTTTATGAGGAGAAACATTTCTGGAAGGAGAAATTAAGAAGAAACTGTTCCCCGATCCTGAACCCCCCTCCCATCTCCCTCCCCACCCAATCCCTCTGGGTTGTCCTAGAGCACTGGCTTGGAGTACCCAGCTTCATGCATTGAAATTGCACTATTCATCTATATTACATATGTTAATATACATGTTTCAGTGCTATTCTCTCGAATAATCCCACCTTCACCATCTCCCACGAAGACCAAAAGTCTATTCTTTACATACTATAATTATTCTCCAATTAAAATAAATTAATTAAAAAAGAAGAAACTGTGAACTGACAAATTCTGGGATATGAGGTTATGAAATTGAATTGGGAAACAAGGACTTCTGTTTCCTTTTCCACATTCTCTTTTAAATCTTTTTTAAAGATCCACATACTTTTAAATCTTTTAGTTTGAGTTTGGGATTTATAACAAAAGTACTTTCAAATTCATAAAAACAATAATGTTTCCCTAACAGTATCAGAATTACTTTTCAAGTTTTCTCTTTAAAACAGTTTCTTCCCCAAGGGGCATGTGTAGGTGTTCGAAGCACATTTGTTCTCCCTCAGTGATCATACCAGTGCATGACAGCTGTCACTCATGGAGCCACTGACTCAGACTTTAATGCATTAAGAGTAGGCAGTCATGTCTTTCATCTGAAATAGTTAAAATTCTTTAAGAAAAAGTAAGCAATTTGACCAAGGTCAGTTCTGCCAGAAGACTCTGAAGAACTGTAAACACAGGAATGAAACAGCTTTAGCTTTTAACTTTCCTACAATAATACTAAGTGTTCTCAAAGCCATTATGATTTCTCACCTCATTTTTCAGCTTGCTTCAAAAATAAAATACATTAGCATAGAAACTGGGAGAACTACATATATTAATTAGAGGGAGCAGTGTTAGTTTTAACCCCACAGCCATTTACTTTACTGACATTACACGATTCTCATAAAAGTTATTGATGTATTGCTCACACTATAATAAAAATAATTTGATTATCTAAACACACATCAGCTAGGGGTTAGGTTAGGTGGCCAGCGTGCAGGTAGGTGGTAGGCAAGTCAACAACAGAGAATGAAATTTGTCTCATTTTCTGTGACTCAGATGAAAATAACAAAGGTAATTAGGAATTCAATGTTATCAAGCCAACATTGCAGTATAGATTTGATATTTTCATGTTATTACACGGCGTTTCATGATAGGAAAGTTTTTATTTGAAAACATGACTAATCATTCAGAAAAACTTTAATAAAAATAAAGCATATTAATGATAATTCCAAATACTAATCAATAGAATATATAGAAAGAAAGCCATAGTCCTCAATGAGCTTATATTAAATCCTAAGAGATTGAATTTTCAGTGCACCCAAGCTTCTTGCTTCATTTTCTAAGCTCCCAGAGAATGCATTCATTTGGTCAAGAAATCTGTGTTGAAGTCCTCTGTGCCACACATACTGCCTGGTGTTAAGGACAGAGAGGTGAAAGATATCATTCTTCCCCTTGAGCTTTGGCTCATGTCATCAGCGTAGATCATATCACAGAATGTTATGGTTCATTGTGATTATGTCTTAAGGAAGAACTCAGGTCCAAGTCATATTTGTTCACTGTGTTTGGCTCAGTAATCAAGTTTAATTGCTGCAAAAAGTTTTAATGGTTAATTCCCCCCTAAAATATAGGAATAAAAAGAGAAAAACGAGAGTAGATGAGAGACAACATTGCTGGACTAGAGAAGGTATTAAAATTTTCCGATTGCCTGTCATGTGACAAATACCATTTCAGAAATTTGTATATATTCCCTTGTTTATTCCTCACTCCAATTCTGTAAAGCAGAAAAAAACTAACCTTACTAAGTCTTACAGAGGTTAATGCTTTACTCCCTTCCTACCTATATTCCCCACTGCAGGCAGGTGACCTGGTCTGATCACTCATTGGCTTAGCAGCCTTCCATGACTCTCCACTGCATTTGGAATAATGTCCCAAACTCTCAACTGACTTTGAAGGAGCTAAGGGAACTGGTGTTTTCCCAAAACTCCAGCCTCATTTCTTGCCTCTCTTTCTCCTACTCTTTTCTCTCTTGGTAAAATGCATTTATTTCAGCTGCTTAAACACACACCATGCCCTTTTCCAGCCTCACCTTCCCACAGGCTGTTCTCAAATCCAGAATGCTTTTCCTTCCTCTATTCTCAATAAATATTGAACGAGTGAATGAATTAATGAATGAAGGGATACTGAAGCAAGCATAGAATCCTGTTCAGTGGAAAGATTGAGAGTAGATAAAGGCATTATGGAATTAATCACAAAACTATGATGATAAATGAGTTCTTTGAGGTTTAAGCTGATCACAAGATGTAGTATGTCCAGCACCCAGATCTTGGTTTCTTCTCTTCAGCAGTTCCTGCTCTTCCTTCAAGCCTCAGTGTTAGTGTCACACTCTAGAATGCTTTAAAAACACCAAACTGGTTAAATCCCTCACTGTATGCTCTGTAACTCCACACATTTCCCTTCTATGGTGCTCATCACACTAGACTGACGTCCCTTGAAAGCAGAGCCGTGACTTTTATGTTTGCTTCTCTATTCTCAGCCCACAGCATTGTAAACAACACAATGTAGCGGTTTCTCTCTCGATATTAGTTGATTTGAATTAATACAGAATTGCTCTAGGACACATAGTTGACTAGCATTTCTCATTAGTTTTGCTGTTTTATTCTTTTGGTCATTTGTTTATTTTACATGAAATTGGAGATTTTATATATTCCCTACCCACTCTTTCAAACTGAGTATAACTACTGAGAGAGTGGAGCTACTTTCAGATATAAAATGATATTATCCAATTAATAATAGAATTAAAAAAACAACCCTCCCAACTTTTAAAGTGTCCCTCGGGGCACCTGCTCTGAAGAGCACATTTTCCTGTTATTGTTTTTAACCTCACCCTCCACGTTTTTCCCTTTGCCCAACTAATTCCTATCTATCTTTTTCATCTCAGCAGAGTATTGCTTTAGACCATGTGTACATACACTATCAAGATGACAGCTGCATTCCCAATATCAAATACAAGAGTACCTGACATGGTAGGAGCTTGATACTGAATAATGAATGAGTGAGTGGGTGAGTGAATAAATGAAGATGTGTTGGAAAGATTTGAGGTAGGATCTTATTCAATGGAAAGATCAGGAATAAAGAGATGAGGAAATAAATCACAAAGTTATGATAATAGCTGTGTTCTTTAATATTTAAGCTGATCATAGATCTTGGTTTCTATATAACATTCTCCAATAAAATGAAGCAGGAAATTTTTGGAGGAAATACAAGATGAGTTTGGAATATTATGTAGTGCCAGAAAATAATGTAGTGTTGAGTGGCCGTAAATGCAGACTGAACTTAGTGACTCTCATCTAACAGACAAAATATGGAAAGGGAAAAATAGTAACTATAATAACAGGAGAAATCTGACAGATGCTCCCTTTACCTAGTGATCAAGATTAATATCACCAGTAATATATGTTGACATTATAGACTCCCTGACATGATGCAATGAGAAATACATCTCTCTTTGGGGATATTGTTCTATGAGACCTGTAAACTCTACCTAATCATGAGAAAATATCAGATAACCTAAATTGGGGGGCAGTGAATGAAATATCGGGACTAGTGTATTTAAATGTGTCAAAGTGATGAAAGAGATAGGGAAATTGAGAAGCAGTTAAAGAATCAAAAGAGAATGAGACATGACAGCTAAGTGCAACATGGTATCCTGGACTAGAAGAATATCAGTGGAAAAACAATGAAATCTGGATAAATTCTATAATTTAGTTAATTTCACTGTTCTGATATTAATTTCTTGATTCTGATATATGGGCCATGGTTATGTTAACACCAAGAAAAGCTGAATGAGAGTATAAGGCCAGACAGTCCTTGAAGGTGTTGGTCCTACGTCTACTGATTGTCTGGGCTGCTTTGGTTCTCTTCTGTGTGTTCTCTCCACCCAGGCAATTGGGGTATGTTCTCATACTGGGGTATGTTCTCTATACTATCTATCTTTGCATCTCATCAGAAAATCTAAAATATTTTAAAATAAAGAGTTGAAAAAAATTCCACACAAGGCTTGACTGCAGCATCCCTCTACATGGAGTGAGGTGAGGGGAGCAGGAAAAATTGCCTGATTTGGAGTACATAAAATCTTGGCTTTCTAGCAGTACATCTAGTCTGATTCAGACTAGTGTGACCCTGGTCTCTGGCCACAGATTTTAGTGACAGGATGGTCATGCAGGCAGAATTGGGTAAGAGAGCATGAGAATTCATTCTCTCCAAAATTTAGTGTCTCCAAGCCACAACAGTTTATTAGTTCTTGAGTCTGTGGGTCAGGATTTGGGCAGGGCTCCCGTGGGATGGTGCACTCTCTTCCATGTGGTGTTGGCCAGGCTCATTCATACATTTACGGTCACTTGGCAAGTCACCTCGGGGCCAGACAGTCCTGGAAGGAGTCCTACGTCTGCTTGTTGTCTGGGCTGCCTTGGTTCTCTTCTGTGTGTTCTCTCCACCCAGGCAGCTGGGGTATGTTCTCATGCACAGAGCACCTCCTGAGTGTGAGAACAGAGGCTCAAGGCCCTTGACGTCCCAACTTGAGACCTGTGCAACGTAATTTCTGCCACATTATATTAGTCAAAGCAAGTCCCCACCTCTTAATGGGAAGATCTGTAAGAATTTGTAATATGTAATATGGCAAAACCAACACAATATTGTAAAGTAATTAGCCTCCAATTAAAATAAATAAATTTAAATTAAAAAAAAAGAATTTGTAATAATTTAGAATCATCAAACCCACCCTTACAGCTGGGGGAGGGGGAATCACTTTCACCCAAATCACAGAGCTCCTGAACAGAATGGACATTAGGGAGAAAACTGGCCAGAGGCTGCAGATGAGGCTAAGAGGTAGATTGAAATTAATTGTGAGAGGCTCTGGATGCCTTGCTACGTGGGCTTTCTCTTTTAGCTGGCTGTTTTCACCTTGTTTCTGTGACAACACGATTCTGATGCATTCTCATTAGGAAACCTGACTTAAAAGTGAGTCACCATGGCTGTTTTTCTCAACCTGAAGGTTAAGCATGAATCATGTTTCCTAGGGGGGCTGTATGCACCTTCCTCTTGGGAAATGGGGCTGCCTTGGTTGTAACACAGTTCCAGGCACTGGGAAGCCACTGACGTCTTGTTCCCAAGTGCAAGAGAGAGTTCTGCTCTGAAATTCAGTCTTAATGCTCCTGTAACAGGTCTGAGTTATACTTGCCACTTTTCTTCATTTCCCCCACTGTGCATATACTGCTAGTTTGGAATTTTCCTGTTTCCAGAAGTACACAATTCCCAGAAGCAACAGTTTTCTTCCTGTTGCCCAAATCCTTGGGGCCCCGTCTACTCCTAGGTACTCACACACAATTCTCACTGCTAATGGCTTTTTTTTTTTTTTTTTTGCTTGCTTTCTGGCCACAACCAGAACAGCCCCAGTCCGTCCAATGTCTTTGCACATCAACCAGGGAATGGCCACTGCTCAATTCTCTTTCTTCCTAGAAATTGCCTTCTTGCAACCGATGTGGTCTCCAGTGGCCAAATGAACATGCACTTGAGCATACTGACTAGAGGATCTTGTCAGTGCAGTCTCCGTGGTATTTGTCCTGCCATGTGCACATGTTCATCTCTGCCACTGGGTTGAACACAACCTGTGTTAGAAATGTGGGATTCACCTTGTTTGTGTTGAAAATAAATATTTCTTGAATGAGCATGTGAATAATGGATAAATAAACAAGATAACCGCTGTGTAGCATCCCTCTAGAAAAGTTAGGGACATGGAAAATGTCCTTTGGTGGATGACTCCTCAGAGTCCTGTTTCCCAGGCAGGCACTTGTGCTAGGTGGAATCAGGCACCTTGATCTTACATTCTCTCTTACACTGGAAAAAATGGTTTTATCATTTCATAGTGGGCAACTAGAAGGAAACCTACAGAACAGAGCTTCTCAAGTGAAGCATCAGGAAAAGAAGGAAAGATCACCTGTCTGATTTAGTGACAAATAGAAGGGCAAAACTTTTATCTCTTGAGTTCCCAGGCCAATTAACTTTTCTACGTACCACTCTCCTTTCTCTTACCAGTCATGTGGTCTCGGTCATGTCTCTGTTTCCTCACCTGCAAAATAGATATCATCACCTAATCTACTTATTGCCTATTATTGACTTGAGGACTAGAATTCATAAAAATGCTGTGCAAACCATTTAGTGGGGAGAGAAGAAACAGCAGAGATATGTCTTTAGGTGAGAAACTTTAGAAGATATTGTCTAAATGATGGTGATGAGATAGAAGTATGTGAAATATAGATTTTCAATGCTTTTTATACTGTACCCTCTTCCCCAGGAACCTACAATAAAATTTGTTCAGAATGTTGTGAAATCCCTGGTCAGGCTCCATCTCTCCCTAGATGGGGTTAAATCTAGTCTTATTTGTCCTCTAGGGAGCTGATGACCCATGAATCTTCTGCTACTCTTGCCTTTGTCTTTAGTAGTCACCTTGACCAGAGCTCATACATCCCTCGTTCACTGTCAGTAATGATGTTGGATTAATGATTGCATGGAGTCTTGGCTTCTTATAGTCTTAGTCATATGAGGCAATACTTCCCAGCTCTCTTGTTCTCTTTTCCAGAAAGAACCTTCCTCAAACTCCTAAAATGATGACCAGACCCCTGAAAAGCTACAGTATCAACCAACAAGCACTCTTATACAAACATGTTCCACCGTCAGTCACACTTTCTGTTCAGCCTTAATAATTCCAAAGGGAAATCCAACTCAGCCCAAGTGACTAAGTCATTTCCTTGTAGAGCCTGTATTAGTTTCCTTCCTCCCTCCACCTTCCTTCTTCCCTTTCTGTCTTCTTTCCTTCCTCCTATATTGGAGCAGACTTTAGAAATGAATTTATTACAGTTTGGAGCCCTGCCCTAAGCAGGGCTTATCTGTAAATGATAACTGATATGCTCTGTGTGATGAGTTAAAAGACTAGAATCTTTGCAACATAGCTTGGAAGTTACTCTGTGAAGTTCTATATTGCTTTGCTTATTTAATTTCCATGCCCAGAGCACCTTGAAGATAGTCCCAGAGAAGATGCTAATGGGTTTGTGTGTGAGCTCACTTACCAAGATAGGAACAAGTGGTATTGCCTTGAACTCAACTTCCTTCTTCTGATCTGCCTGTGTCTATAAGGAAAAGAATCAGACATGAGGAGAAAAAACAAACTGGAGATTGTTAGAGGTAGGAGCAAAGCAGTCCACTGGAGAATATCGTCAACAGCCACAGAGGCCTGGTCAGTATACAGTTGGTGGCAGACTGGTTTGGGATCAGGAGCAATCATGGGCATGTACTCCTCAGGCCAGATAGGACTAGTGAGAAAAAAGCTAGGCTGGGACTAGCAATTAGGTCAGGACTGGATCCCAAGGCAGCCATGAGGTTAAGCTTGCACAGGAGCCCAGTGACCCTGGCTATGACAGTCAGAAGTCAGAGCTCATGGAGGTTCATGGTACATCCCTTGCACACCAGCCTGGGCTACAGATTTTATTCCACCCTGCAGGGCAGCACTTGTCCCAGCAGAGGGGTGTCAAGGAGGTATCTTAGTCTGGCCCAGGATGGCTAGACCTCCAGTGTAGTGGAGGTCCCTACACTCTGGGATCTCATCCTCCCCAGGACAGTGCATGGGCAGCAGAAGAGCATCACTGACTTGCAGTTCATGTCAAGACAATGTTAGGAAGAGCTCTCGAACCCCTGGATATCTCCTGAAATGGCTACAGGGGAATTGGTAGTATTTTGGCTTCACAGGTTGGATGGAGGGCTGCCCTATAGACTTAACTGGGGTTGCATGCAAGGCTGCCATCTTTGCTGTCAATGCCTAAGGTCTCCACGTTGTGTCTAGAGTTTTGGTAATACTAGTGCCTTCTCTCTTCTGCGTATTCTCTCTCCCAGAAATTGCAGCATCCTTTATTATGGAGCAGGTATTATTAGAACTGGAAATCCTGTGATTTCAGACAGGAGAGTGGTGGCAAGTCTGGAGCATCAAGATAAAGAATCTAACTGAATATAGCTGAGGAGACAGGCTTTGGGTGTCTGTTCACTTGCCCAAGTACAGCCTAGTGTTAGGAAAATGTCCTTCTGTGGCTTGTCTTTTGCCACTAGTGGGCTGTGTGATCCTATGCAAGTCACTCTTGCTCCCTGGACCTCTGTCTTCTCATTTGTTAAAGGGGGCATTGAAAGTAGACCAGTGCAAGAGTTATTGTGGCCTTAATACTCAGAAGGTATCTCTCTCTGCTCCCTGCCTGGTCTGTGCCCTGCTTCTGGCTCCCCACGTAGTCCTGTTCCTTCCTTCACCTACCTCACATTCTTTTTTTTTTTTTTTTTTGCTCTATAATATTTATAGTTATCTTTGTTCTTATTTTTATTAACATGAATTATTTTTATTATAGCGATACACTGTAAATTTGAAAAAAAAAATCCAGAAAAGTACAAAGGAAAAAGTAAAAATCATCTGAAATTCCATCAGCTAGAGATAATAATTACTACCTTAGCAAACATTTTTTCATTCTCTTTTTACACATACATACACACACATAATTTTAAATAAATGGATTCACATACACATGGAGATATTCAACAACTTCTTTTTCTCAGTAATATGTCCTGGACTTTTGTAAATGAATATAGATATGCATATCACTTTTTTGTTGTTGTTTAGTTGCTAAGTTGTGTCCAACTCTTTGTAACCCCATGGACTGTAGCCTGCCAGGCTCTTCTGTCCATGGGATTTTCCAAGCAAGAATACTGGAGTGGGTTGCCGTTTCCTCCTCCAAGGCACTTCACATTCTTGAGTCTGGCTTCCATTTGGTGTTTTTCTTACTGTGACACAGATATAACTCATCTTTCCTGGATGTCAGTCTCATGTTCTCTCTCTGTGTCCATTAACTATCTGTACTTAGCTATTAGCCAAAGTGTTCCTTTTGATTTGCATAGCTCTTTATAATTTGTAGAGCCCCTTCACAGGGCTTCTCTCATTAGTCCTCACAAAGAACCTGGCCTGCAGGAACCCCAAAGAGCATCAGTCCCCTTGGTCACTGAACTTTGGGCTATTTTTTCTAGCACAAGGCTTCCTCCTTCTTTTCCTAACGTCTATTTGAGTTGAACTATTGCATGGGCCAGAAAGTTAGATTGTTTGTTTGGGTTTTTCTGTAAGATGATATGGAAAACTCAAACAAACTTTTGGGCCAACCCAACCCAACCCAATAATTTCCAAAGAAAACTTAACTTCCATAGAGATATTTAGAAATTACAACGCCTTTTCCCTCCATAGTATTAGTGTTAATTGCTCAGTGTGACCCCGTGGACTGTAGACTGTCAGGTTCCTCTGTCCATGGAATTCTCCAGGTGAGAATACTGGAGTAGGTTGCCATTCCCTTCTCCAGAGGATCTTCCCAACCCAGGGGTTGAGCTGGGGTCTCCTGCATTGCAGGTGGATTATTTACCATCTGAGCCACCAGAGCAGACCACCATAGGAACTAATTAAATTTATACCTTCAATATTAAAGCTATAAATGAGCTTATGTCTTGCTGGCTTGGGGCTGTACCAACACAGAAATCAGACTTCGTTGATGTGACCCTCTCCTCGGTCATAGGGGGAATGTCTACACTGACCTGGCTCGAGGGTTGTGAGGCTTGAGGAGCAAAGTTTCTAAACTTATTGATCAAGGTTGGAGAAGGCCATCCTTCTTTATCACTGAAAACTTCCATTATTTTTCCTGAATAGGGAAAAAGTTTGAGTCCAGGCCCTGAACATTATCTCAATACGGAAGAAGGAGGTTGTGGGGGGAGTATTTTCTGGGTAGCAGGAGCAACCAGAGGACATGTTTTCCTCAGGTGACAGAGGGAAAGCACGTGGCTTGTCCCCTAGTATCTCTCATCCTTCCCTGGTGCTACTTACCGTTAGAGCCCTGTTCCTTTGCGTTTCTTGTCATGCCAGCACCATCCTAGTGCTGAAAGTACAGAGTAAAATAAAGCATGGTTCCTGACCTCATAAAGCTTTGCCTTGTTTTGGAATTCCATAGTACTTCTTGACTGTGGGTTAAATAATTTAAAAATACAGATGTCACCAGGATTCTGACTCAGGAACTGGGTGGATGCTCTGAAATACATGAGCTGCTTTCAGGATTTCTGCTGTATTACAGGATATACACCAACTTCTTCCCAAAGCCAATCACTCTAGGGTCTGGATCCATCCTCTCCTACCCTTATTTTTCATTCTTGCCTTATTTTCCCCTTTACATGGAATCATGCCAGTCAGCACACAACCGTGCCTGCCACCCACATTGGTAAACCTTCCTCAACTTCTCACTTTACTCCTTCTACTTCATAGAAAACTTGTCCTCAGTCACTTTTCCCACTTCTTCCTCTTCATTCTCAATCCACTCTATCAGGCCAGGGAAATAGCACTTGAAAAGGTCACTCATGGTCTCCTTGTTGCCAAATCTGGGGGTTAAGTTTCTGGTCTCTTCTTACTTGGTATATCTAGCATTTTTTGACCTAGCTGATCTTTCTCCTTTTATTTGAGCTACTTGTCTTCTAATGACTCCATTTTATCACATATTCCTCCCACCTCACTTGCCAGTTTTTCTTAATTTCCTGTCCTGGCTTCTCTTTCTTTTCTACACCTCTAAATTGTAAAGAGTCCTAGGGCTCTACCCCAGCCTCATACCCTACTTGCCCCCTCCCCTTCCTCTCTTTGTCTCCGTGAGCCTCTTTGCTGCCAGGGCTTTAAATATGCTGATATTATGGTAATGTAGTTACTCAGTTGAGCTGCAGACTTGTATATTAAGTTAAATTGCTCATTTCACACCTCCACTTATTACTCCACACAACAAAAAGAGAAATTTTGATTTTTAATTCTGTGGGTAAATAGCTAGCAAAACTCTTTTTCATTCTGCATAAGAACCTGATGTTCAAAGTGTAGCTCTGTTCTAATGACTTGCAAAGTATAAAAATGTCAACTATGTTGCTAAGCAACATCTCATAGTAAAAATGACCCCTGTTTGGTAACCTAAACCTGGAGTGGGAGGAAGTATAAATGAACCGTAAATACCTGGTGGGAAAGCATGCTCTAGGGCTTCCCCCATGTGTAGTGATTCTTGTAATTGCCATGAGCCTTCCAGGGAAACTAGATGCTATGTCTTTAGAGTGGTTAAAGACCACTCTATGTCTTTAGAGATATTGACTCCTTTAGACAAAGAGGCTATTGAGCTAAATAAGTCCATGCACCTGACTGGCATAGATCTGGAATCCTTGCATTTGGGCTGTTACCTGGCAAGAAGGTAGTTTTTGGGCTGCTGTTGGACTTTTTGAGGACCGTAAGAGGAGAGGAACTTTGTGACATGCCCTGCTGAACAACTAGGAATTCGATCCTGAATGCTTCTCAAAGGGCTTCCCTGGTGGCTCAGATGGTAAAGAATCCGCCTGCAGTGTGGGATACCTGGGTTCAATCCCTAGGTTGGGAAGATCCCCTGGGGGAGGGCATGGCAACCCACTCCAGTATTCTTACCTGGAGAATCCCCATGGACAGAGGAGCCTGGTGGGTTGCAAAGAGTTGGACATGACTGAGCAATTAAGCACAGCACATGCTTAAAAAGACCTGTGCCAGGTGTGACTGATGGTAGTCTTGTGAGTTTCAATTTTTAGGAGAACCTCACAAGACCTCACATCATACCTATTTCAACTCAGTACTGCACATTTCAGTAAATTGCACAAACATTCATTCAGATAGATGCTCAAGCCAAGCATCTAGGAATTTGATTCCATCTTTTTTGATTACTCTCTTTTCTTAGTCCTAAGCTTTGCAAGTCATGAGCAAATTGCTTTACTTCTAAAATATATCCCATATCCTTTTATTTCTAGACATCTCTATTATCATCTTAAACCATCAATATCTTTCCTATGGATTACAGCAATAGCCTGCTTCTATCCTTGGATCTGTCAACCCATTCTCCACACTGCAACCAGGGTGGACTTTTCAAAACATCAATTACATTGTGTTCCTTTCCGACTGAAGCCCTATTCCCCTGACCCCCATCCCATGGCTTTCCATTGCACATCAGATCAGATCAGATCAGTCGCTCAGTCGTGTCTGACTCTTTGCGACCCCATGAATCGCAGCAGGCCAGGCCTCCCTGTCCATCACCAACTCCTGGAGTTCACTGAGACTCATGCCCATCGAGTCAGTGATGCCATCCAGCCATCTCATCCTCTGTCGTCCCCTTCTCCTCTTGCCCCCAATCCCTCCCAGCATCAGAGTCTTTTCCAATGAGTCAACTCTTCACATGAGGTGGCCAAAGTACTGGAGTTTCATCCCAGGGCTGATCTCCTTCAGAATGGACTGGTTGGATCTCCTTGCAGTCCAAGGGACTCTCAAGAGTCTTCTCTAACACCACAGTTCAAAAGAATCAATTCTTCAGTACTCAGCTTTCTTCACAGTCCAGCTCTCACATCCATACATGACCACAGGAAAAACCATAGCCTTGACTAGACGAACCTTTGTTGGCAAAGTAATGTCTCTACTTTTGAATATGCTATCTAGATTGGTCATAACTTTCCTTCCATTGCACATAGATAAACTATAAATTCTATTGAGATCTACAGAGCCCACATGGTGGGATCCCTGCCTATGTTTTTAAGTTCAACTCCTGCCATTCCCCACCATGTTCAGCATGCTCTAGACACACTGGCTTGCTCTCTGGTCTGGGACACACTGAGTCCATCATCTCATGTGTAGTTTCTGTCTCCTTCACCTGATTGCATCAGCCATATATTTTCCTTTGTAATCTATCTTTTCTTGTGGTTTCTCACAAATAACTCAAATGACCATGGGTAAAGCAGTGATTGGTCAGTATGGAATTAGAAACAAGAAGTATGGAGTTGTGAGTAAAATGGAAGGAGAGTTATAGAACAGATGATAAGAAGGGGGTGTGCAGTCAAAACAAATTTTTGCCATGGAGGAGAGATTGAACACATGTATGTCTCTCAGGGAGGAGACAAAAACAGAAATCTAAGATGTGGAGGACAGTGGGATAACTAAAATAAATTCCCTAAGCCCCTCTTAAATGTAAAAATCCCTTAAAGAGATAAAATATCAACTCCTTAGGATTCTCATTTCTACTTAGTTTCTTCTTTCCTGACCACTTTGTGCCTTCTGTGGTGTACTACAAATATCTCCTTTCCACCTGTGTGTCAACTGTGAGCTCACTGGCAGAGGGGAGAGATCTAATTATGGTTGTATCCCAGTGCTAAATACAAAATAAAGCCTCCATAATTAATGAACAAATTTATCTGTTTTTTTTTTTTAACAACAAAGCAGTTACGCAATATAGTTTTTAATATTTTTTCTATGAAAGAAGGAGACCACAAAGGCAAAAATGCTCAGAGCGCCCACCCCCCAAAATCAAAAAGCAGTCTTGACCTTAAGAGCTTTAGCCTTTCTCTGTTTATAATCTTTTTCGTGGTCACCACCATCATAATGTTACCTCACAGCATGCAGCATCAGTGAAAACAATGTGCCTATTGTAGAAATACAACTCTGAGACAAGGAATCCACCCTCTCTTTTAATGAGTGTGCTGTGTGTGTGCTCAGTTGCTCAGTTGTGTTCAGCTTTGCTACTGTCTGGACTATAGCCCCACCAGGCTCCTCTGTCCATGGTATGTATTTCCTTTGCAATTTCTATCTCTTCCAAGTGGCTTGAACAAGCCCTACATCTTCCTGTGCAGTCTTTCTTTTCTTGTGATTTTAATGGTCACAACAAACTTGAATAGTGGGCTAAGCAGTGACTAGTCATTTTGGAATTAGAAACAGGAATTATGGAATTATGAGTAAAAATGAAGGAGAGTTACAGAACATATGATAAGGGGATTATGGAGTCAAAAATTAATTTTTCCCATGGAAAAGAGACTTGAGAATTTTTGTGTCTCTGAGACAGGAGCCGTAAAGAGGGAAATATGTAATGTGGAAGAAAGTGGAATAAGTAAAGAAGCAAATTCCCTGAGCCCCCTTTAAAGTAAAATCCCCTTTGAAGAGATCAAATATGTGACTCCTAAGGATTCTGGTTCTCATCATGCTTCATTTTTCCCTATCACTTTGGGAACTTCTATGCTATGCTATGCTATGCTAAGTCACTTCAGTCGTGTCCAACTCTGTGTGACCCCATAGACGGCAGTCCACTAGGCTTCCCCGTCTCTGGGATTCTCCAGGCAAGAACACTGGAGTGGGTTGCCATTTCCTTCTCCAATGCATGAAAGTGAAAAGAGAAAGTGAAGTCGCTCAGTCGTGTCTGACTCTTAGCGACCCCATGGACTGCAGCCTACCAGGCTCCTCCATCCGTGGGATTTTCCAGGCAAGAGTACTGGAGTGGGGTGCCATTGCCTTCTTCGGGGAACTTCTATACTATATTATAAATATCTCCTTATCCATCTATATGCAAACTGTGAGTTCAGTGAACAGAGAGGAGAGGTCTTACTAACTATTGTATCTGAGTGCTCAACACAAAATAAAGGCTGCATAACTAATGAATAAATTTACCTGTTGCCTTTCTTTCTAAATGACATATGGTGCCTTGAAGCAGCATGAATCCACTCAGTAAATTAGTAAGAAAGAGCTATGAAAAAGAGAGGGAACCAAGCAGGGAAGGGGGTATGTTGATGCCCTTGACGTACACTTGGTAAAGTTCTTTTTTAAAAAGAAACTTTACCAACTTTATGTTTTGAAGAGAAGGAGCAGGAGCAAACACAATCTATTTTTCTCTTCTCCCTTATGGTCATGATCTACATTATGATATATTTTACAAAACATCTATATAATTGAATATTTTATTTTATGAAACAGCATTTTGAACAACAGTGTTCTTGCTGTATCTCATATTCACCATAATTATTATTGTGAGAGCGGCAAAATACTCTGTCTAGTTAATGTACTACAATTTACTTCACTATTTTCACTGTTCCTATTGTTGAACATTTAGGTATTTTCATTTTCTGCTGTTTTGGAGAAGGCTACAATGAAGAGCCTCATACAGAGGGATTTGCCCCCCTTTTGAATTATCTCCTCAGTTTAAATTACAGTGAATCATATCACAAGGTCAAAGGTATGAACACTTTTATGATTCTCAGTACATACACTGTGTTCCTGCTTTATATTTGCTGGACAAAGGTACTCATCAGTTTCACTGTAAACAATGGTGCTATTATTATATCTTCTTTGCCAAATTAATTGATATAAAACCATACTTCATTGTTTAATTTGAAGTTTGCAATAGCCTGAATATTTCCCCCTGTTTGTCTACTATCTACATTTTGTTGTTTATGTCATTTTCTATTAAGGGGGCACTTATATATTAGAATAAACTTTTATATATTATACATAATAATTCATTTTTCTAACATTTAAGACAAATATTTTTCCTTTTGTTTTCATTTCACTGATTTGTTGGTTCTTGTACTGAAGTTATATATTAATCTTTACCTTTACAAATTCTTTCAAAGATCAGTCGCTATTATCTAAATGACATAAAGGTTCTCAATTCTATTTTGTGCAATTTACGAAATTAAATTATTTAATAAATTTGCAATATTTAAATATAAAATTTGGTTATAACTTGATGTTTCCCCAAACTGGTAACACAGTGGCAACGTAGACTCTATAAGAGAGAGATTTAAGGAGAAATCTCATTAAAAGTGAGTCTTCCCACGTAGCTCAATAGTAAAGAATCTGCCTGCCATTGCAGGAGATGCAGGAGACTTGGGTTTGATCCCTGGTTATAGAAGATCCCCATGGCAACCCACTCCAGTACTCTTGCCTGGAAAATCCCCTAGATGGAGAAGCCTGGTAGTCTGCAGTCCATGGGGTCACTAAGAGTCGGACACGACTGATCAACTTCACTTTCACTTTTCACTTTCATGCATTGGAGAAGGAAATGGCAGCCCACTCCAATATTCTTGCCTGGAGAATCCCAGGGACAGAGGAGCCTAATGGGCTGCCATCTATGGGGTCGCACAGAGTCGGACATGACTGAAGTGACTTAGCAGCAGTAGAGAAGATCCTCTAGAGGAGGAAATGGTAAACCACTCTAATAATCTTGCCTGGAGAGTACCATGGACAGAGGAGCCTGGTGGGCTGCAGTCCTTAGGGTCACAAAGAGTAGAACATGACTGAGCAACTGAGCACACACACACACAGCACACTCATTAAAAGGGAGGGTGGATTCCTTGTCTTGGATTTGCATTTCTACAGCAGGCACATTGTTTTCACTGATACTGACTACAAAAGAGATAATAAACAGACAAAGGCTAAAGCTCTCCAGGTCAAGACTACTTTTTGATTTTTTGGGGCTCTGAGCATCTTTGCCTTTGTGGTCTCTTTCATTCAGAGAAAAAATATTAAAAAGTATATTGTATAACTGCCTTGTTGTAAAGATAAATATAACTTAGGCTGGATTCATTTTTATATGATTATTAATATTATTGATTTTCATTTTTTCAATGTTAAACTTATCTTTGTGGACCACAAAACTATGCCTATTATATCTAATAAATGAGTCAACCGTATCCCAAAGCCACCCCTTACTAACTGATTATCAGTCTTCTATCTATTTATTTATCATATCTAACCATCTGCCTAAATAATTGGGTCTACTTCTTGCCTTTTCATTCAGTTTCTGAGATACACATTTCTATCCATATCAGAATCAAAGTATTTCAACAATCATTATTTTTTAATTTTTAAAATCTATTTTATTGACGTATAGTTGGTTACAATGTTGTGTTATTTTCTACTGTACAGAAAAGTGATTCAGATATGTATGTATGTATATATATATATATATATAAATATATATACATATTCTCTTTCATATTCTTTTCCTTCACAGTTTACCACAGGATATTAAAAATAGTACCTGTGCTATATAGCAGAACAGCTATTGTTTTAAAAATATGTTCTAATATTTATTTATTAATTAATTTATTAATTGTTAGAGGTGATTTATACCCCAGAATTCATTTTAAACCTCTTGGCCACTTATTTTCAAAGTGGTCAAGAACGTTAGCACCTCTCTGTTTATTATAGTAAAAATCCCTGTTGAAGTTGCATTGTGTTGGTAAGTTACTTCAAAGAAACATGACACCAGTTTTATGTTCCATTCCAGCACCAGGATACTTTGACCACGCTGCAGAGAGAGTTTAATAGGAATGGAGACAGAGGCAGGAAACAGGGTACTTTCGGTACTACCAGACTTGGTACTCTGGTAGGGTGATCTGGCAACTAGGAGTGCTTAGTGAAGCTAGAATACAAGCTGCCTGACTCAGCATAGTCCCAAAAATGGGTCATAATCTAACACTGTAGGATACCTACTAGTTTATTCTTCACTTTAGGGAAAGGGAGTGCCTTTGGGCAGAAACTGTAAATATGTTTCAGTCAAACCCACCTTCTTCTAATCCTTCTTCTAATTTGGTATTCTAGAGGGGCTATAGCTTAGTAGCCCCGAGTATCATAATACTTATGAGTGAGTTTAAGCAAGAAAGTTTCATGCAGGTATCCTTGACACAATAAACAGTGATAGAATAGGGAAAAGAGATCACAGGGTGTAGACTGGCCAATGTGAAGCCATTTTGGATCCTCACTCATGATCAGCACACTCCTTTGCAGTTTTCTTATAAGAGAAATAGTTTATGTATCCTTATAATTTTCTAATATGAGGGACAGTCATTTTAGGATAGAGCAAAATTTGAAGGCCTTCCTCACCAATTCCAAGTCTTTAGTGATGAAAATTAACCAGAACTGTACATTGAGCTCACAGGTAGTATCTACTATGAATAGATATAACTTCAATATAAGGGCCATTAGACTAAATTGAGTAAGTTTAATCTAGAGAGAATTTGGATGTGTATCATGTTTTGTAAATCACAGACAGAGAATATATTTGAGAATCTGTTCCCCTTTGTGAATCATGAAAAGGATCTAGACTAGGAAGATTTCTGTGACTCCGAAAAAAAGATGAAAGACAAATGATCTGAAACTTCAGACTTTCACAATTTCAATTTCAGTTTTAATGTTATAAGGCCCATTGGAGCACCTTGTTGGAATCTAAAATCTACCTGTGGGTCCATGCCTGCCCCTTCTTTAAACCTGATAGCGTACAGTCAATGTGGTACTTAGAGATGCCTTCCCCTTCCAAGTAAATCAAATAGTGACCTATATACTTGTTGTTGTTGTTTAGTCACTAAGTCGTGCCTGACTCTTTTGTGACCCCATGGACAGTAACCCTCCAAGCTCCTCTGTCCATGGAATTTCCCAGACAGCAATACTGGAGCAGCATTTCCTTCTCCAGGTGGTCTTCCTCACCTAAGGACTGACCCCTTTTTCCTGCTTGGCAGGCAGATTCTTTACCGCTGAGCCACAGGGAAGCCCTGATCTGTATACTTACTGGGGGATAAAACATTAGTTTCTAACACAATTTAATGTTAATCATTTAATGTATATATATATCAACCATAAAACAACCATCCAAGATATGAGGGACCTCAGCAAGTTAGAAGAGAGTTGCCAAACTGAATAAAAAGAGAAAAATTTCCCTTAATTAAAAAAGGAAATTCAGTATAAAATTATTGTGAACTGGTCATGGTCCCAGACATCAAATAGAAACAAATGTAAATTATGTCTTGGAGATTTAAGCCCAGACCAATACAAATCCATTGATTAAGTACCAATGAACACAAACTAAAAGTTGAAAAATCACAAAGATACCCATGGAAGAAGTCATCATAGGTAAGAGTGATCAGAAGTAAGAAACTGAAAAATCAGACCCACAAATAATGCATATACAGAAATTTTTTGTTTCAAAACAAACTTGTCCAACATTGTTAAACAAATTAGCAAATGATGTTAGAAGCTTTATCAGTCAGCTTGGGATACCATAACAAAATACTCAGGTTGGGTGGCTTATATGACAGGAGTTTATTTTCTCAAAATTCTAGTTTCTGGGGAGTTCAGGATGGAGGTGCCAGATGACTCAGGTAGAGGGATGCAATGTCCAGATTCGAACTGAAGAAATCCTCAGGAGTTTGCTCTGGCAAGCATGCAGCATCTCCCCCAAAAGAGGCTTCTCATTCTGGCTCTGGAGGTGCCTTGGGGGATTATGGAATCTCATGTTCCTTCTCTGGGAACATATACCTACCTCCTTGTTTCACCCTCTACAATGCTTCATGATCTTGGCTCTTAACTGAAACTTAGTGAAAGGTATTGGCTTTAGACCACTTTTCTTGTCTCTGATCCTTTTTAATCCCTTACCTTCTCTCCTTCCAAGTTTAAAGCACAATCCCCTAAGTTCTCTTCACTGTGCAGTCTCAAACAGGTACACTTAATTTAAACAGCTTGTATAAGGGATCTATTCATCATTCTTTTATGTAAAACATAGGTATTAAGTTACTAGCATCCTCCAAGTACTGAGTGCTATCTATATGAGGTACTCTGAAGACTGCAAAGGAAAAAAATAGATAAATAATCCCTATTTTTAAGATCCTTAGATTTTAAGAGAGGTGACAGAAATATTAACCAAGTATATTATTGTCAGGGAACATTTAACAGGAGGATTCCTATGTGCTGTTTTTTGTCTCTCATAAATCCTCTGTTCCTTATCAGTTCCTGGTAACGAGTGGAGCGGCACACTGCTCCCAGGACTGAGGTCATGAGATAAAACGCATGCGTGGATTTCCTTCAGTAAACATTCTCCTTACGACAAAACTGCTTAGTCACGACCCTCTTTCTTGAGATATGAATTGTCTTCTGACATTATGACCATTGTTAATTCCTTGTTTCCTTGATAACAGTTGCTGTACGTCTGGTTTTCTGATCTTTATCATTGTCAAAAAAATTCCTTGTACAACAGCCTATATATACTCACAGAAAGATCATTAAAGCACCCTTGCTCCACCAGAGACTTGAGTCCCTGTGTTTCTCTCTCGCTCTCTCTCTCTCCCTCCGACTAATTCTCTGGAGCGTGGAAACCCACCCAGGCTTTCAAGACCTCCTCGAGAGGACTCCCTGTGCCTTCGTGAGCAGTGCAAGCCCTGTTCTAGGGTTTTATTGGTTCTCTGCATAAACCAGGGAATACTAGCTTCTTTCTCTCTTTGACTTTCTTATCATTGACTCTGGACCACCAGGTTCTGGTCCATTAAAAGATCACAAAATATTATCATGTATTCAGAGCTATAATCAAAGTATTGTCAACCTTGCTGTTTGAAGTGTGGCCTTCAATTGAACAGCATTAGTGTCATTGTGGAGTTTGTAAGAATTGCAGAATCTCTTGCCCTAGCCTCAACCTACTGAATTAGAACCTATAGTTTAATATAATGTACACATGAGACACCTGGGGATACCAGTGCTGCTGGTGCATGAATCATACCTTGAGACATGAGGTTGTACAAAGAAAAGGATAATTCTGCCTAGCTGAGTGAAGCGGTGAAGATGTCACTGAAAGCACCACAGAAAGAGAAAACTTTACTTAGCAGATTTGGGGAGAGGACAGATGGATGAATAGTCAGGCAGAGGAGATAACATAAATAAAGACATAGGGGTATGAACAGTATGTTGGAGAATGGAAAGTAGTAATTATATTGGAAAAATGGATGAAAATACAGGCTGGGACCATATTTTGAGAAATCTTTTTATTTTAATTTTTTGGCCATGCCACATGGCATGTTGGATTTTAGTTTGTCAATGAAGGATTGAACTAGTGCTCCCTGAATTTGAAGTGTGAAGTCGTAACCACCGGACCACCAGGGAAGTCTGAGAAATCTTTTATGCTATGAAAAAGACAGTAGAAAACAGGGTTTCCAGAGGTTCTTTGAGTGGAAGAGCAATAAGATCATATCTGTCTCCTTGGAATGAAGAAGGTAGATTGAATGGGAGAAAGCCAGACCATAGCAAGAAGCCAGGAGAAAGTTATTGCAACAATCCAGGCATGAAATAAGAGCTGGAACTAAGACAATGGTTGTGAGAATTGTAGATACTTTGAACTCAAGTTTGTATGAATTTGTTATGCAGCAATAGATAACTAGCTCACATTTTACTACCTGGAACTGGGATCCAGAAATATTTAAGAATGTGAGAGCAGTAATGAAACTAGAGAATAGGCAGTGACTGGAAGTGTTTTGAAAAGTGTATGTGAGAAAGTGCAAATTTCCTTGAACAGACTTTAGTAGAAATCTGGACTTGCTGGATGCCCATGGTGGGGACGCCAAAGAAAGTGAGGAACATGTATTGGAACCTGGGTAAGGAAAATCCTTGTTACATAATGACAGAAACTTACTTATCTACATCAGCTATGTCAAAAGAAAAAAAAATTATAAGTGATGAACTTCAGCTTTTATAGCTAAGGAGATTTCCATAAAAAGTATAGAAGGTGCCACAGCAATAACATGAGGGAAGAACAAAATAGGACCTAATGATTTTGAAAAATCAGCCTTTCCAGATGGCAAAAGATATAAATGGATTCACTGTTGGGAAATCATGCTCTAGAGAAAAGGCTGAGGCCGTTAATATACATTGTGCAAAAATGTCTTGAAGATCAAAAGTTAGAGTATTTAGCCACACTAAGGATTCTTTCAAGAGATTCAGAGTGCATCTCACAGATCCTTTCAATTGTGATCAAAGAATGTCACCTGCTGTGTGTGTGTGTGTGTGTGTGTGTGTGTGAGTTGCTTGGTCATGTCTGACTCTTTGTGACCCCATGGACTGTAGCCCTCCAGGCTCCTCTGTCACCTGCTGTATGAATCAGCAAAGAATGTTGGCGCCATCAAGTCAGGAACAATTGCAGGTGCCCCTGTGTGCCCTGAGGGGATTTAGGATGGAGAAAAGCAGAATGCTGGCCCTAGATAGCTAAGGTGCATATCAAAGGAATAGTTTTAATGAGCTCACATTCTTGCATCTTCCTATACACATAAAAGCACTGAATTCATTAACTTGAGATGTCTGTTTTTCTTTAATTAACAGTATTCTTCTGACTACCTGGTTTTTGT
Source organism: Tragelaphus eurycerus (assembly GCA_935064755.1). Taxonomy (NCBI): domain Eukaryota; kingdom Metazoa; phylum Chordata; class Mammalia; order Artiodactyla; family Bovidae; genus Tragelaphus; species Tragelaphus eurycerus. The sequence continues at coordinate 16,967,471 of CAKXYN010000028.1, read as the reverse complement.
TGCAAAAACTCCTACTTTTTACAATTGATTTTTATTGGGGTATATTTGATTTACAATACATTGTTAGTTTCAGATGTACAGCAAAGTGAATTAGTTATACATATACAGTGGAAGTGAGAAATAGATTTAAAGGACTAGATCTGATGGATAGAGTGCCTGATGAACTATGGACTGAGGTTCATGACATTGTACAGGAGACAGAGATCAAGACCATCTCCATGGAAAAGAAATGCAAAAAAGCAAAATGGCTGTCTGAGGAGGCCTTACAAATAGCTATGAAAAGAAGAGAAGTGAAAAGCAAAGGAGAAAAGGAAAGTATAAACATCTGAATGCAGAGTTCCAAAGAGTAGCAAGGAGAGATAAGAAAGCCTTCCTCAGCAATCAATGCAAAGAAATAGAGGAAATCAACAGAATGGGAAAGACTAGAGATATCTTCAAGAAAATTAGAGATACCAAGGGAACATTTCATGCAAAGATGGGCTCAATAAAGGACAGAAATGGTTTGGACCTAACAGAAGCAAAAGAGATTAAGAAGAGGTGGCAAGAATACACAGAAGAACTATACAAAAAAGATCCTCATGACCCAGATAATCATGATGGTATGATCACTCACCTAGAGCCAGACATCCTGGAATGTGAAGTCAAGTGGGCCTTAGAAAGCATCACTACAAACAAAGCTAGTGGAGGTGATGGAATTCCAGTTGAGCTATTTCAAATCCTGAAAGATGATGCTGTGAAAGTGCTGCACTCAATATGCCAGCAAATTTGGAAAATTCAGCAGTGGCCACAGGATTGGAAAAGGTCAGTTTTCATTCTAATCTCAAAGAAAGGCAATGCCAAAGAATGCTCAAACTACCACACACTTGTACTCATCTCACACACTAGTACAGTAATGCTCAAAATTCTCCAAGCCAGGCTTCAGCAATACGCGAACCATGAACTTCCTGATGTTCAAGCTGGTTTTAGAAAAGGCAGAGGAACCAGAGATCAAATTGCCAACATCCGCTGGATCATGGAAAAAGCAGGAAAGTTTCAGAAAAACATCTATTTCTGCCTTATTGACTATGCCAAAGCCTTTGACTGTGTGGATCACAATAAACTGTGGAAAATTCTGAAAGAGATGGGAATACCAGACCACTTGACCTGCCTCTTGAGAAATCTGTATGCAGGTCAGGAAGTAACAGTTAGAACTGGACCTAGAACAACAGACTGGTTCCAAATAGGAAAAGGAGTACGTCAAGGCTGTATATTGTCACCATGTTTATTTAACTTATATGCAGAGTACATCATGAGAAACCCTGGGCTGGAAGAAGCACAAGGTGGAATCAAGATTGCTGGGAGAAATATCAATAACCTCAAATATGCAGATGACACCACCCTTACGGCAGAAAGTGAAGAGGAACTAAAGAGCCTCTTGATGAAAGTGAAAGAGGAGAGTGAAAAAGTTGGCTTAAAGCTCAACATTCAGAAAACGAAGATCATGGCATCTGGTCCCATCCCTTCATGGGAAATAGATGGGGAAACAGTGGAAACAGTGTCAGACTTTATTTTTTTGGGCTCCAAAATCACTGCAGATGGTGACTGCAGCCATGAAATTAACAGGCTTACTCCTTGGGAGGAAAGTTATGACCAACCTAGATAGCATATTCAAAAGCAGAGACATTACTTTGCCAACAAAGGTCTGTCCAGTCAAGGCTGTGGTTTTTCCAGTGGTCATGTATGGATGTGAGAATTGGACTGTGAAGAAAGCTGAGTGCCGAAGATGCTTTTGAACTGTGGTGTTGGAGAAGACTCTTGAGAGTCCCTTGGACTGCAAGGAGAGCCAACCAGTCCATTCTGAAGGAGATCAGCCCTGGGTGTTCTTTGGAAGGACTGATGCTAAAGCTGAAACTCCAGTACTTTGGCCGCCTCATGCAAAGAGTTGATTCATTTGGAAAAGACTCTGATGCTGGGAGGGATTGGGGGCAGGATGAAGACGGGATGACAGAGGATGAGATGGCTGGATGGCATCACCGACTCGATGGATGTGAGTTTGAATGAACTCCGGGAGATGGTGATGGACAGGGAGGCCTGGCGTGCTGTGATTCATGGGGTCGCAAAGAGTTGGACACGACTGAGCGACTAAATTGAACTGATTCATATATCCACTCTTCTAGATTCTATTTGCATATAGGTCATTTACAGATTACTGAGTAGATTTCCCTGTACTATACAGTAGGTTCTCTTTAGTTACCTATTTATAGTGTTGATCCCAATCTCCCAGTTTATCCCTCCCTGCCTTTCTCCCTTAGTAACCACACATTTGTTTTCTGCATCTGTAACTCTATTTCTATATTTTTGCAAATAGGTTCAGTTGTACCATTTTTTAAGATTCTACATATAAGTGATATCATATGATATTATCTGTCTCTAACTTCACTCAGTATGACAATTTATGGGTTCATCCATGTTGCTGCAAATGGCATTATTTCATTCTTTTATATATATGTACCACATCTTTATCCATTTCTCTGTTGATGGACATTTGGGTTGCTTCCATGTCCTGGCTATTGAATGGTGGGGTACATATATCTTTTTGAATTATGGTTTTCTCCTGATATATGTCCAGGATTGGAATTGCTGGATCATATGGTAGGCCTATTGTTAGTTTTTTAAGGAACTTCCGTACTGTTCTCCATAATGGCTGTACGAATTTACATTCCCACTAGTGTGTAGGAGGGTTCCCTTTTCTTTACACCCTCTCAAGCAATTTTTGTTTGTAGATTTTTTGATGATGGCCATTCTGACTGGTGTGAGGTGATACCTCGTTATAGTTTTGATTTGCATTTCTCTAGCCATGTTGAACATCTTTTCATGTGCCTTGTGGCCATCTGTATGTCTTCTTTGGAGAAATGTCTGTTTAGATCTTTTGCCCATTTTTTGATTGTGTTGTTTGTTTCTATATTGAGCTGCATGAGCTGTTTGTATATTTAGGAGATTCATCCCTTGTCAGTTGCTTTATTTGCAAATATTTTCTCCCATTCTGGGAGTTATTTTTGTCTTATTTACAGTTTCCTTTGCTGTGTAAAGACTTTTAACTTTCATTAGGTCCCATTTGTTTATTTTTGTTTTTATTTTCATTATTCTAGGAGGTGAATCAAAAAAGATCTTGATGAGATTTTTGTCAGAGAGTGTTCTGCCTATGTTTTTGTCTAAGAAAAAACTCCTATTATATGCCAGCCTCTCCCTTACCTCTTTGGAGTAGTATGTCAGCATTATCTGAAAGTGTGTCTTCTAGATTTAGGTCCTCAGCAAGTCCATAAAATAAAACATAGTTCTTAGGCTTCCCTGGTGGCTCAGTGATAAAAGGATCCACCTGCCAATGCAGGCGTTGGGTCACTGATTCGGGCAAACCCCACTTGCAGCGGAGTGACTAAGCCCTTGCACCACAACTATTGAGCCTGTGCTCTAGAGCCTAGGAGCCACAACTACTGAGCCTCTGTGCTGCGACTACTGAAGCCTGCGTGCCCCAGAGCCCATGCTGCGCAGCAAGAGATGCCACTGCCATGACAAGGCTGTGTGCACCACAACTAGAGTGTAGCCCCTGCGTGCCACAACTGGAGAAAAGCCGATGCGACAGCAAAGACATAGTTCTCATTTGTAAAGGGGAAATCGTTTGTTAACTTAGATCCAATGAGTAATCAACTTATCCAGGCTCTGTTTACCTCTTACGTCCCTAGTGGCTTTGTTCACTTGAGAAAATTTTGTTCATTTTTAGAGATGTGATACGACATCACATCCTCTAGGAAGTTTAAAAAAAATCTAGATCAGGTTAAATTATAGTCCTCCTGTGCCTACTTCAAGGATAGCATTTATCACAATGGGTTCTAATTGCTTCTTTCCTAAATGCTGCAAAGACTTACCTTATCTGACATTATATTAAGTGCTACAGCAGAGAGCAAGATGGATGTGGTTCCTGTGTGAATGGGACTCTCAGTCTAAGAGGAAACAGATACTAAAGAGATAATAGGTCTGAATGTATAAACTAAAACTGGAACACTGAGTTGAAAGAAACGTATTTCCAACCTTTGAAGTCAGATAAGAAAGGAATGTAATTTTGATATATGGCAAAACCAATACAATATTGTAAAGTTAAAAAATAAAAAAAATAATAAAAAAATAAATAAATAAAAATCAAAAAAAAGAGAAAGGAATGTAACTTAGACTCAGGGAGTGGTCCCTGGGAAGGCTTTCAGGGGGAAACAACGTTTAGTTGAGATCTGAAAGGTAGAGGTAACTGGGAACAGAGACAATAAATTCTTCCATGAGTTTCAGTAATTTCTTCCATGGAAGAAAATAATTCTCTATGTAGAAAGAATATGCAGATTTTTACAAATTGAAAGAATACCAGTGTAATTAGAACTCAGAGTGGACGAGGAGCATCATGAGAAATGAGGCTGGAACAACAGTCAGGTTTCACAGCGTGTGTAGCTTTGTGGACCTTAACGGCTTTATACAGGGCATGGCAGATAGTTGACTATCTTCATGAAGACCACTCCTACAACCTTCTTATATCCATCGTTGAGCCAGACTCTTCAGGAAGTCTCTAGAATGCCTGTCTTTATGGAAACAATCTTATCTTTGTCCTGGCAAGCCTGAGAGGGAGAGATGAGGCCCAGATTTATAGTGCTTGGCTCAGGCACTCCAAGGGAAAAGGGCAAGCCATTTTTTAGTTTTATCAATCATTTATGTACAGCTCTTGCTACAGGAATACTCTGAAATGTTTCACCAAGAGTAGAAATTTCTGAGGACCCAAATAATGGAAGAAACTTCTCCCCTACCCTAGATACATTCTCGAAAATAAATAGGTGATTATCTAAGATGAATATAGTTAATGAGATGGCTAATAGAAAACCAAGTCCAGCCAGAGACTTCATAGTAAAGAAAATACGATTTACTTTAAATCGCCATATGGTTAGTACCTTCAGATGTGTGGTCTTAAGTCACAGCTAATTCTCCCTTGACATTTTGCCAAAGAATGAATTTCTTGAGAACCCAATGAAGCACGAGAGGAGAGAGTGAATTCTCACTGTGCTCACTGTTGGAGAAATTTTCTAAGAGTCAGAATGATCCAAAGATAAAATGTCACATCAGTAGATTGTGAATCAAATTTTTAAAAGTAAGCTAGAAGACCAGTTGGGGGAATTATAGAGTAATTCAAGCATGAAGTTTGGGCTATGTGATCTTAATGGTTTCTTCTCACCAGGAGAACGTTATGGGCAGAAAGTATAAGGTGGAAGAGTAGCTACAGGATGGAGAACGTTGAGAACTCAGAGAGAGAAAGAGGCTGCTGGCAAAAAACACTCAATACCCAAGTCTCCTGCATTGCAGGTGGATTCTTTACCAGCTGAGCCACGAGGGGAGCCCAATAAAGAGGAACAGAAAGACTTAATTTTGTTTGGAGTGCAAGCCACTTAGGAAATTGCACCTGATATGATCTGGGTTTGGGGACCAGGGGAAAGAAATCTGACAATGCATCCTTTTCAGGAACTGTGACTCCCAATTTAAATTCAGGTCTGCTCATCTAGCCAACTTCCCTTGAATGTGTTTTCCAGGGAAGCACCAACTTTATCATAGTTTGGATGGATATTAGTTATCTATTGCTGTGTAGCAAATTTTCTCAAAACGTGTGTGTGTGTGTGTATGCATGCTCAGTTGAGTAGTTCAGAAGAACAAACATCTGTTTTCTTCAGTTTATGAGGGTAGGTTATCTGGGAGAGACTCAGCTTGGAGGTTCTGATTCAGGGTCTCTCTTGAGGTTGTTGTCCATCTCTCAGCTATGTCTATAGTCAAATCCAGGCTCAAAGGAGCTGGAGAATCCACTTACAAACTCATTCATTTGGTTGTTGACAGGCCTCCATTCTTTGCTGGCTATTGGTTGGAGACGTGCATTTCTTTTTTTTAAAATTAATTTATTTATTTTAATTGGAGGCTAATTACAATATTGTAGTGGTTTTTGACATACATTGACATGAATCAGCCATGAGTGTACATGTGTCCCCCATCCTGAACCCCACTCTCACCTCCCTCCCCATCCCATCCCTCAGGGTTGTCCAAGGGCACTGGCTTTGAGCACTCTGTTTCATGCATCGAACTTGGACTGGTGATCTATTTCACATATGGTAATATACATGCTTCAGTGCTATTCTTTCAAATCATCCCACCCTTGCCTTTTCTCATAGAGTCCAAAAGTCTGTTCTCTATCTGTGTCTCTTTTACTGTCTCTTGTATAGGGTCATTGTCACCATCTTTCTAAATTCCATATATATGTGTTAATATACCGTATTGGTGATTTTCTTTCTGACTTCACTCTATTATACAATAGGCTCCAGTTTCATCCACCTCATTAGAACTGATTCAAGTGCATTCTTTTCAATAGCTGAGTAATATTCCATCGTGTATATGTACCACAGCTTTCTTATCCATTTTTCTGCCAGTGGACATCTAGGTTGCTTCCATGCCCTAGCTATTGTAAACAGTGTTGCGATGAACAATGGTGTACACATAGAGACATGCATTTCTTAACACACAGGTGTGTTAAGCAGACTTCTCCACAGCCTGCTTGAACAGCCTCATTTCATGGCATCTGGCCTCCCACAGAAGAAGTTATTTAAGAGGAAGAGAAATGTGAGCAGGTAAGTGAAATAATTCCCTAAAAGAAGCAGGATTCATATCCAGAATAATATTAAGATCTTTTATAACTATATCAGTAAGAAGATAAGGTGTCCAAGTAAAAATGGGAAAAATAGTGAAAAAAGAGCTTCACAAAAGAATATAAACAAATGGCCAATAGGCTCATGAAAGACTATTCAATTATCAGGAGTTATTAGGGAGATAAAAATTAAAAGTCACAATGCAAATCTGCTACAGTACCATAAGCATGGCTAAAATTATAAAGGCCGAAAATACCAATCATTGTCAAGGTTGTATGCAGCAAGTTAAATGATCTAAAATTTATGCTGGGAGTGTAAAATGACAGAGCCATTTGTAAACTGGCTTAGTCAGTTTAGTTATAACAAACATTTACTATACAACTTTTAGCTATTTATCCAAGAGAAATGACTTAAGCTGTTCCTAGAAATATTTATACATGAATGTTCCTAAGAGTGTGATGCATAATAACCAAAACTGAAAATAATACATCTGTTTGTCCAACAAATTTTGGTATGCAGTGGAATGCTACTGAATTTCTTCATTCCAACTCTTGAGAATTAATACTCAACTAACGTCCCATTAATTTCCCAAATAATTATGTACTGACACATGAAAGTGAAAGTGAAATTCACTCAGTCATGTCTGACTCTTTGCGACCCCATGGACTATACATTCCATGGAATTTTCCAGGTCAGGATACCGGAGTGGGTAGTCTTTCCCTTCTCCATGGGATCTTCCCAACCCAGGGATCAAACCCAGGTCTCCCTCATTGCAGGTGGATTCTTTACCAGCTGAGCCACAAGGGAAGCCCAAGAATACTTGAGTGGGTAGCCTATCCCTTCTCCAGTGAATCTTCCCGACTGAGGAATTGAACCAGGGTCTCCTGCATTGCAGGTGAATTCTATACCAACTGAACTATCAGGAGAGCCCATACTAATACATTCAGTTCAGTTCAGTAGCTCAGTTATGTCTGACTATTTGTGACCCCATGGACTGCAGCATGCCAGGCTTCCCTATCCATCACCAGCTCTCGGAGCTTACTCAAACTCATGTCCATTGAGCTGGTGATGCCATCCAACCATCTGATCTGTCATCCCCTTCTCCTCCCACCTTCAATCTTTCCCAGCATCAGGGTCTTTTCTAATGAGTCAGTTCTTCATAGCAGGTGGCCAAAGTATTGGGGTTTCAGCTTCAGCATCAGTCCTTCCAATAAACACTCAGGACTACTTTCCTTTAGGATGGACTGGTTGGGTCTCCTTGCTGTCCAAGGGACTCTCAAGTGTCTTCACCAACACCACAGTTCAAAAGCATCAATTCTTTGGTGCTCAGCTTTCTTTATAGTCCAAGTCTCACATCCATACATGACTACTGGAAAAACCATAGCTTTGACTAGATGAACAAAGCAAAGTAATGTCTCTGTTTTTTAATATGCTGTCTAGGTTGGTCATAACTTTTATTCCAAGGAGCAAGCATGTTTTAATTTCATGGCAGCAGTCACCATCTGCCGCCCAAGAAAATAAAGTCTGTCACTGTTTCCATTGTTTCCCCATCTATTTGCCATGAAGTGATGGGACCAGATGCCATGATCCTAGTTTTCTGAATGTTGAGTTTTAAGCTAACTTTTTCACTCTCCTCTTTCACTTTCTTCAAGAGACTCTTTAGTTCTTCATCGCTTTCTGCTATAAGGGTGGTGTCATCTGCATGTCTGAGGTTATTGATATTTCTCCTGGCAATCTTGATTCCAGCTTGTGCTTCATCCAGCCTGGCATTTCTCAACATGGCAACCCACTCCAGTACTCTTGCCTGGAAAATCCCGTGGACAGAGGAGCCTGGTAGGCTGCAGTCCATGGAGTCGCTAAGAGTCGGACACGACTGAGTGACTTTACTTTCACTTTTCACTTTCATGCATTGGAGAAGGAAATGGCAACCCACTCCAGTGTTCTTGCCTGGAGAATCCCAGGGACAGGGGAGCCTGGTGGGCTGCCATGTATGGGGTTGTACAGAGTTGGACACGACTGAAGCAACTTAGCAGCAGCAGCAGCAGCACTCTACATATTAGTTAAATAAGCAGGGTGACAATATACAGCCTTGACATATATTTGGATTTGGAGCCAGTCTGTTGTTCCATGTTCAGTCTGTTGCTTCATGACTTGCATACAGATTTCTCAGGAGACAGGTCAGGTGATCTGATATTTCCATCTCTTTAAGAATTGTCCACAGTTTATTGTGATCCACACAGTCAAAGGCTTTGGCATAGTCAATAAAGCAGAAATAAGTGTATTTCTTGAAATCTCTTACTTTTTCAGTGATCCAGTGGATGTTAGCAATTTGATCTCTGGTTCCTCTGCCTTTTCTAAATCCAGGTTGAACATCTGGACACATGCAACTATATAAATAAATCTCTCAAAATGTTGAGTGAAAAAAAGCTAGATAATAAAGAGTACATAGCATATATCTATTGAAAAATGATACCACAGTAACAGAAATTATATAATTATATAATGAGTGATTATAAGAGGTAGGGGTTCAGAGGATATTGACTTCAAAGTAACATAAAGAACATTCTGAAATGATGGAAATATTCCATACCTTCTATTATGATGGTTACATAGGTTGTGTGGTATACTTTTGGTAAAAATCATGGAAATACAATTCATCTATATAATTTTATATTATATAAATTATACCTTATAAAAGTAGATTTTTAAAACAAGAAAATCTTTATAATATGTAAATGTTTCTAGAAATATGAGGGTATAATTCACAGAGACAAAATAATACTTGGAAACTTTACTGCCCTCTTAGTCTTTGATCAACTACCCAGGCAAAAATAATAGGTAAGAATAATATAATTAATCCCTTTAATTACATATCCGTAGACATACATATAGATAGATACCTATATGAAAATTTTAAGTTCAGGGAAAGTACTTTATTTTCTGTTACCTTTATAACACTTGTGAGAAAGGGCCACAATGATATGCCTCAAATAAAATCTAAATACATTTCCAAGCAAAAAATTATAGAGATCACTTTGTCAAAACTCAATGCAAAAAGTCTAGAACTAAATAACTGTAGTGTAATTTTAAAAGCTGTTTTAAATTTGAAATTTCTCTACTAAATAACTTTTCAGTTATAGTAGATAGCAAAAGAAAAATTAAAGATGATTTTAAAAATGACAACCTTACTTCTCAAAACCATGATATGATGCCTGGTTAAAGATGAATTCAGAGGGGAAAAAAGTCAGAAGTTCATAGAGTTTCATAGTTTATTAACTCAACAGGTATTTATTGAAGGGCTACAGTGTTCAGAATTTTTTCTGCACTCCAGGGATATAGATAAATATCCATGCAACTTCTCTCATAGAGTTACATGCTAGTGGAAGTACATAGACTACCTAAATATATAACATTTTTGACAGTGATAAGTTCTATGTGGATAAAATAATGGTAAGCTCTATATTGGTAAAATAAGCTGAATAATATTGGAAGAGAGTTATCGGAGCCAGTTCATATATAAGCATACAAGAAAGCCTTTTCTGAGAAGGTGATGTTTCAGCAGACTTCTGAAAGAAAGGGAGTGTGTTAGTCATGCAAGACATTGAGGGAATAGCATGTCAGGCAGAGAAAATAGTAAATGTAACCTAGAGGAAGCTGGGAGTAGAGCAAGCAATGGGTTAGGAGGCTATCAGAAAAATGATATAGAGTCAGGTCATATACCTCTTAGACTAAGGAAAATACAGACACACTACATCCAGAATGAAAAAGAAGATATAGCTTCAAATATGAAGATTTTAAATTATAATGAAAAAGTCCAATTTGATAATGCATGTAAAACTTTAAAAGTTTCACAGAAATACATATAAAACAAGAATATATATTATTCTATATATTAAAACAAAATAATAATAGAATTGAGTAATCTTGGCAGAAATTGAAAACTTTGCTAGGTACTATGTTATAAAGGAACGCTGTGAGAAAATTTCACAGGTGAATTACATCAAGCTTAGGGCAGAGATAATTTTCACAGTATTTGCACTGATTTAAAACAGAAAAAGTTCAAAAGTTTATCAATTCATGTGATACCATTGCTGTAGCCCCAATTATAGACTTTAACAAAGGTAATACAAAATCCTAAATAAATTACAAGCAAATTGAATTTGGAAGTAAATTTTAATCCATATCCTCTGACAAAGTAGAGTTTATTAAGAAACCACTGCAATGCCCCAAGTGTTTATTGTGAGATGTGGAGTCAGTGGAGTATTCTGTACCTAAGGGAGGCATGGTCTGATCTATCTTTATGTAATATTATGATGAGTAAAGAATGAATGGGAACAAGGGTCATAATTCTATGAGCTTCTGAGGAAATAACTAGAATCAGTAGGTAGTAGGGATGGTGTTGTAATTAAAAAAAAAAAAAAAAACCCACTTAGGGCTTCCGTGGTGGCTCAGTGGTAAAGAATCTACCTGCCAGTGCAGGGAACATAGGTTCGATCCCTGGTCTTGGAAGATTCCACATGCCACTGAGCAACTAAGCCCTTGCACCACAATTATTGAGCCTGTGCCCTACAGCCTGGGAGCCATAACTACTGAGCCCATGTGCTATAACTACTGAAGCCTGCACACCGAGAGCCTGTGCTCTGCAGCAAGAGAAACTACTGCAATGAGAAGCCTGTGCACCACAACTAGAGAGTAGCCCCCATTCACTGCAATTAGAGAAAACCCTGCACAGCAGCAAAGTTCCCGGCACAGCCAAAAATAAATAAATAATCTTTTTAAAGTATAATCCATTAAAAAAAATAAAAAACTGACTGTCCACCAGTGAAATGGGCTGTCCAATCATCTTGGAAGTTACAGTCAATAGCTGGTATTTAGCATTTCCAACAGATACCAAGAATGTTGATGCTGGGAGATTTCTGCATTTAATAAGCCTTTAGACCCTAGGACATCCCAGATTCCTTCTAATACTGAATGACTGACTCTACAGCTGGATCACCTCAGTCTTCCCTGGTTAGAATATAAGCCCCATGAATGCAGGGGTTTTTGTCTGTTCTGTTCATTGCTCTTCCTGGAGCTAAAATAGTGTTAAGCCTATAGGAGAGACTCAGTGATTGTTAAGTATGGGAATGTCTCTGTTAAACTTATTTCAGGCCTCTGAGCAATGCACTTTTCTTCTCTGTACCTCAGAAAGTAAAACATTGGATTAGATAGTATCTGATGATCTTTCCAGGTCTACCAGTCTGTGATCCCCTTTCAGATTGTTAGCCACTGCTTCTAAAGGGCTTTGCAGGCTGTGGGGGGTGTGAAGAGTGGCTGTTGGGAGGTAAGGCAGGAATGGGGGATGGGTAAGGAGAAATCTGAGTCAAGGAGAAGAGAACAGATAACCTCTGGGGCTGGGGACCAGAGCACTCCCTGAAAATAAATGTGAATGTCTCTTTGAGATGCTGAGGGTTCTAATTCCAATAAGGGTTTTTCACTTGACACTGAGGGTACATGATGCTGATGACCCAGCCCAAGCATGGTGTCATTGCCTCATTTGAGCCAGCCTGCTCAACAAAGTGTTCACAGTTCCCTGAATTTCTCATGGGAAAAACAGCATAAATAGCAGCAACTGTCCTTTTAACTGTATTGAAAATATATTTTTATCTTGATGAAGTGATAAAAAACATTTCTTTAAACGAAGAGTTCCACTGAGGCTCAGTATTATGCACCCTCCAGACACCCACAAGTCAGCAACCTCATGTGCTCCTGAGGTTTCGCAGAACAGCTGACAGGTTGGCTGACAGGGTCCAGATTTGCTACTGGCTAAGTCAATGAGATATGTGTCATATTTATTGAATACAGAATCAAATATAAAAAGATGCACATTGGGTAATTGCGATGATTTTATTCTGCATTTGCCTTTATTTCAAGCAAAAAGAAATGTTTTCAGTATCAAGAGCCAGGCATATATGTGTGTCTTCCATTCAATTTTTTTTTTTTCAATAAGTTGCTTTCATGCAAATTAAAAGAAATGGAGTTCAGCTTCTTGGTGACCTAGGAGGAAAAAAAAGAATAGAATATTAGTACTTATTAATAATGAGGCTTTTGTCATATACTATCTCAATTACTTTTTATATTAATGATGAAAGGTGGGTACGATTGTTGCCTTCAAGTTATATGGGGAAACCGAGGCTCATGGGGTTACTGGGTCTGCTCCATGGTTACAAAGTAAGGACAAACACAGTATTTGAACCCAAGTCTATATTCTGAATTCAGATGTACATGACATTGTAAGGCTTACTCCAAAGGGAAGGCTCTCTGTCTTTCAAAGTAAAAAACTAGAGTAATTGCAATTATAACTGCAAAGAACAGTATTTTAGATGAATAGGAGCTATATTTCCTCTCAGTGTCACAATAAGACACTGGAAAATAGAAATGAACAGAGGGGTTTCAGATATTCAGACTCTCTGTTCTATATCTAGACACTGGGGCCAGCAACTCTGCTGTGGATTTTTTTTACGATATAGAAAGTGTTAGAGTGTGGGCTGTACCCCTGCAATACCCAGCCATTTGCCCTACTACCTGAGGTATTAGCATGCTCACCTTTCTTCCTGGAGTCATTTCACTGCTTAGTCCTGAAGGTCCCTGCAGCGCTGGCCAAAGGCTTTGGAGCCCACGTTGGTGGACATGAAGTTCCTCTTAATCTCACTCCCATATCTGCTTAGTGAGCCTGCCATCTTATGGGTCACACAGGTGGCCCTGTTACAGGATCTTTTCTGGGCAGTGATGCTGATTTGCAGAATGGAGAAAAAGAGAAAGTCTGTCAGTGAGAGGTTGAGGGCAAGTGCTACCCCACAGTAAAATTACTGCTCTGAGAGGCACCAATGAACCTTAAATATTTCTTCTAAGCACAATATCACAGCAGAAAATCATAGAGCATAAGAGAAAATGCCACAATCATTCTCCATTTCCAGGAGTGTCAGAAAAACCAAACCCACTCTGGACAACAAATCATGGAACACAGAACTATAGCAGCCAATCTTTTCTGTGCAAGTAAAAACCTTGGGATTCCCATGTGGCTCCATGATTAAAAAAAAAAATCCAATGCAGGAGACGCAGTAGATGTGGGTTCAGTTCCTGGGTTGGAAAAATTCCCTGGAGGAGCAAATGGTAACCCACCCCAGCATTCTTGCCTGGAAAATCTCATGGACAGAGGAGCCTGGCAGGCTACAGTCCATGGGCTTGCAAGGAGTCAACATGACTGAACATGCATGTAAATGAAAACTTAACTAAGCTTAGGTGACTAGAGAGATTACAGTACCACACCCAACCTCATTCTTAAAGACTGTCTGAAGGATGCATCCCATTCTCAGGGACTCAGTGTTCTTAGGAAAAGAAAAATTTCCCTGTCCCCTTGGAAAAGGAAGTGAATTTGTAGCATCAGGTCCTAGAGGTGCTATGTAGCTCCTCAGTGCTCCTGTTTTTGCTACCTGAGGTTGCTCACGGGGACTACCCACCAAGCCCTAACTCCAGCTACCCAGGGCTAAGGCTACTTGCCAGATAGGTCCCTGAATCCATCTAGTATGGGATGTAGCTAGAGCAATAACCACCACAGCTCTGGTGTTTTTAGAAATATACTTTTATTCCTCCAGTGACAGGCATGTTCAGAAGCAGGACTGGGAAGCTGTACTATGAAATCCACAGGTACTCCTGGGGCTGCCCTCTCTCTCCTGATCGCTTCCTGATTCTCTTCTGACCTGCTATCCCTCCTCCCATCTGATGTTTCAGACATCCACTGCTCTAAAGAAAGCCACTGATACCAGCCCAAAGAGCAACCAGAGAAGATCACATGCATCAAGTTATAGGAAGAAAGAAATTGGAAAGGAGAGGAATGGGTGGAGAAGGTACTTTGGGGCATGCCAATGTGAAGGGGTCATGGTCTTTATCTAATCCCTGGTGAATCATATGGTAAAGAATCTACCTGCAATTCAGGAGACCTGGGTTTGATCCCTGGGTTGTGAAGATCCCTTGGAGGAGGGAATGGCTACTCATTCCAGTATCTTTGCCTAGAGAATTCCATGGACAGAGGAGCCTGGTGGGCTATAGTCCATAGGATCACAAAGAGTCAGACATGCCTGACCAACTAACATTTTTACTTGCAACGTGAGGTGTTGTGATCATTCTCTAAAACTCTGACCATGACTGACTTCTTTCCAGGCATTCTGTCCCCAGTGTTAGTTAAGTAGAATATGTAAACCTTGTTGAGGTCCTGTGTGTATATGCCCAGCACATAGATACTCAGATTACTGCACCGCTTAGCTCTGGAGCCATACAGGCTGCAGGGAAAAGACAAACCAGACAATACCATGCACCAGGGCTGCCCCAGAAGGCAGTCATGCAGGTTAGACCAGGGAGAGGGCACTTGGAGCAGAGGTGAGAGGGGGCAGGCAGGAGGCAAGCTCACACTCCCTCCACTAGGAGAACTCAGGTTCGCTGAGTGGGGAAGGGCTGTGGTGGGGAAGGGGTGACCCTTTCTGGCATTCCACATGCTGCTCAGTCCTTCCTGCTCTGCAGAGGTTCTCAGGGTGGATGCAAGTGCAATACATGGCTCAGCAGGTGTGAACTCAAAGCTCAGGGTGCACAGGGAGGTGGGGATGGGGAAGGGTGTCTGGTCCAGTGAGAACATGTACATGTCCACAGATTCTACACATCTAAAGGCCCCCGGACCTACCTCAGACACTGCTCTACCTGACCCCATCCTTTGTAAGGGCTCTGGCTTCACCTTGCAAATGTGCAATGATGATGCCTTGCAGGTGTGAAAGAATTTCATGCACCAGTTAATGAGAAGGGGCCACATTTCTATATCCCCTGAAATACATGAGATTCATTCCCTGGGTTTATTTTATGAGGCTAAACTCCTCAAATACTGGGAGGTTTCCTCAGTAGGTAGGTAGGTAGGTTTAGTCACTAAATCATGTCCAACTCTTGTAACCCCATGGACACTAAATCATGTCCAACTCTTCTAACCCTCTGACCATGGAATTCTCCAGGCAAGAATACTGGAGTGGGTTTCCATTTCCTTCTCCAGAGGCTCTTCCCCAAACAGGGATTGAACCTGGACCTCCTGCATTGCAGGCAGACTCTTTACCAATGAGCCACCAGGGAAGCACTGGACTGCCAGACAATTTCCAGAGTGAGCAATTCCACAGCTTCCCCCACTGCTTTCAGAAAGGCATCTTTTTACATGTGAGCAACCATAGTCCCTTCACATGATCTTTGTCTTCAGTGGAGCCTGTAGAAGAGCTGGACCCCCATGAACAGTGACAGCTTGCTGGCTACCTGGCTAGCTATATTCTCTCCTACCTGTCAGGATACCCCTTCCTGGTAAGCCAGGGGAGAGGATAAGAGTAGAGTGGAGGGCAGAGCCTTACCGGACGTCCTCTGTCTCCTGCTTCAGTTCACTGGTCTTCATCTGCACAAAATCGTTCATCATTGCAGCCAGTAGGAGGCACATTTCCTTCTCTGTGAGTATAGCAGGATCAAAGTCATTCTCGGAGGCTGACCTAGGGAAAAGAAGCAAGTCCAATACTGGGTCTGAGTCCCTGCCTACCTCCACCCTCAGGGTAAGCAGCCAGATTTCCTGGTTTCTGCAGCTTCCCCTGAGGATGTGGCTGCTCCAACTGTCAGTGGAGGAAATGAGCCCATTTTCTATCCAAAAATGCTGCTTCTCCAGCAGTTAGGCTCTGGTGTGACCTCCAGGAAATGGTTTGCTAGAAACTGATGGTGAGATTTTCTGGATCTTTATGAGCTCAGTGTTAAATGCAGCTATTGTTAAAAATTAAATGATAATGGTAGTTTGAATCTGAAAATGGTTTCAGTTTAATAAATATAATTTGAATGAGGATGAGAAATTAGATGACTAGATCACATATCAGACCTTAATGACAAATGTATTGGCCAAGCAATTAGGAGATTAGGATGAAATCTATTTTTCAAATTATGGTTAAATTAGCAAATATCTTTGCTCAAGATACAAATGTTTGGTAAAAGCAACAAAAGTATGTTATGAAGTTCAATGAGTTATATGAAACTTATAATAATGAGTAAGTACTGTATTATGCCTATTTGTAAACTGTGTGCTATACATCCTTGTGTTATAAAAAGTTTATGATAAGCTTTCTATACAAGTGTACATTCATACATTACCACCATTCATCCCCATGCACCAGGAGCCAGTTGTTAAAGATTCAGCACAGCACAACTGAGAACACAGGACTTATGGGAGGCGAGACGGCACCTGGTGGACTGACTATCTTACCTGAATGGTGCTGCCTGGAGCATGCCTGCCTGGTACACGGCCAGGAAGCTGAGGACCAGGAAGGGCAGAAACTTCCAGAACCCCATGAAGTCTCTCTGCAAGGGGGAAAGTGACATCACCACCTGCAGCAGTTCGTTTAGTGAACCCAGAGACCTGGGCTCTACCCCTACCTAAGCTTCTAACACCCTTGCATCCTGGTTTCAGGCTGGTGATTTCACTCCCCTTAACCATTGTTTCCTGTTGGCCAGGACTCCTGGAGGACAGACAGGGAGTACCTGTCTCCACAGCTTTCCCCCTTGAGCCACCCAGAGCTGTCCTGCTGGTGCTGGGCTTTTCCTCATATCTCACTGGGGAAGGGGGTTAGACAGGACTTATCACTGCAGTTGGAATCCCTGAAAATTAAAAACCCAGATTCTACCGGTCAGCCACTCCACACTATGGCAAAGAGGACCCTGTAAAAGCAAGCTGGGAGAGTCTCAAATTGGGACCCAGAACTTAAATTGGGAAAAAATCTCCCAGAACCTGCAACCGGGGCTTGCGTTTAACAGTTACCCGCTTCTCAGTCATTGTACCTATTTGCCACCCGCTTTGGCTGGACCAAGTTCTGAACCCATGGCACAAATTCTGAACCCATTTCCCACGGACCACTAGCCATGAGATGTGCTCCGAGAGCGCTCTGTCCGCACAAAGTTATTTCTGCTTCCTGCTCTGTGGGTGGCACCTGGAGAGCTCCAAAATCTAGAAATTGACCTAAGAACGTGTGCAGCGGGAGAAAGCAAGACTGGAGCCCGGTATAGCAAGGGGAGAGTGGAGCACAAAGTCCTGGAACTGAGACCATTCAGTGTTACCTATGTGGAGGAATCCTTGGGAAGAACCACGGAGTGACAGAGTGTGATGAGAACGTGGACCGACACTCTTGATACCGGAAAGGGGATCAGGTAAGAAAAAGTAATGAGGAAAGGGAAGCGCGGGGGAGAGAATAGAATCCAGCTAAGCTGGAGTCTCCAGACTTACCTGGCAACAGGAACTGGGCGGCTTGGAGCAGAGGAGGGAGCAGTGACAGTAGTCTTGGAGGCAGGCGAAGTGACACGATCTGGTAATGCCTGACTCTGATGCCTCTGGCACCAGCCGCTGCTCGTATTTCCTCTTATTTCTACAGCTCTGCGTCTGGGGTGGTCCAAGAGCTCCAGGCAGCCAATGACGGGAAAGATCCTGAAGCCCCAGAATGATGGTGTCACCATTTGCGTCCAGAGCCTGGAGCATTTAGGAAGCCCACCCCAAGTGTATTTGCATTGAGATCACTGATGGGTAGGAGCGTTGGTAGGGACCCGAAAAAGAATACACGTAAATGTGACCAGCAATTTGAGGACAAATTGACATCACTGTAAATTTCTCCTGTTCCTCAAGTTTTGAACCGGTCGTACTCCATCCCCAACCGTGTGTGGCGATCTTGTAGGGCAGCGTCAACATTACAAGGAATCCTGACTGCCCTGCAGTCTGACAGTATCCCAAGTGATGCTTTGAGGGTTAATGTACAGCAGAGTGGATGATTCTGTCCCCAAACTAGGGGACACGTCTGATTCAGGCAGCTAGAATGATACACAGAGGGATGGGACTTCTGGGAATCAAGAAATGAAGGGGCAAGGACTTTGTCAGACCTGAAGTCAGTACCAGCTGTGCCAATATAAGCTAGTAAGATCGTAGCAAATTATCAGTACTTCAGCACATTTATCTTTGAAATGGGTGCTATATTCCCATCTTGAAAACGTGTGTTTGTTTTTTTTTTAATTAAAAAACTCAAATGATTTATTTTAGTATCTGGCATTTCTAGCGAAAGGCAACCGATCCCAGTTTAGCCTTACAGCGCTCTGAACACCCTCTCTTCCATTTTTGCGATTGTGTTCGTGTGTCTGAGGGAGAGTCAAGCTAGAAACTGTTTCCCTCCCAGGTGGGGATCTAGAAGAGATTCCTGGTCCGCATAGGGGATTTGTAAGACTGCAACCCATACTATGGAAATTTCCACTTCATTTCCTGCCCAGACTTGCAATGGGTGGTCCAAACATACAGGTAAGAAGGCCTGGATGCCCCGCTGGCACTCAGCGGGGAGATTTAAGGCACAGATGTTTCCTAAACCTCGAGGCATGTACTGATCAATCCCCTTCCTAACCAGCCATCCATCATCTTTCACCTGCCCGATCCATTTCCCGATTTCCCCGCAGTTTCCATGTGCTTCATCCCCAAATATCCCGACGGCATGTGATTCCAGCTCTGCACTCTTACCCTCCTCACTTCACACTTCCATTCATACTCTTTCCCACACAGTCTCATTACTGTCTATAAATGTGTGCTCACTGCCACACCACCGGAACTCATAAAACAACACCGGCGCACAGGGGCATTCACGTCGGTTTACTTCGTTCAGTCCCAAGCGTCTTGGGTTCCTATGCACACGACCGCAATAACATCAAATTAAGCAGCATGTCGACCTTCATACACCCTCCACAACTAAGCTGCAGAAGCTTCTGCCTGACTTTTCGACTCCAAGCCCTCTTCGACAGTCCTAAGAGAATAAAGGGCTGCTCCCAGGCACCAGGGGCTCCAGGTCTACTGCGCATGCGCAATCTGCTGTTTCCCCTACAGATGCCCCAGCACTGCGAATGCATTGGTCACGGTTGGCTGCAAGGACCCCAGCTAGGTAATTGGGCCAGGCAGAGCCGAAACCAGCCCGGGTGTGTGATGAGTGGCCCAGGCCACAGGTCCACGTCCCAGTCCAGGGTTCAGAAATCACTGCATATCCTTCGATACACGGCTCTCGCGCCACACCTCTTCCCCTTTCAGATTGGTGTTCTCGGGGTTCAGAACACCTAACTTCCAAGAGACCTTATTCCAGTTTTCTGCTTCTTAACCCAGGAGTGGCACTGATGCAAGAAAAATAAAAATATCGGGGCTGGGGAACTGAGTATCTAAAACTCAGTCGCCTGAGGGTCAGTTGGCAGGGGTGGGGCAGGGAAGGGGGACACAGAAATGGAAGAACTCGTTGGTTGCGTGCTGCTGGCTTGAGCACAGAGCTGGGAAAGGTGAGCAGACCCAGGGGAGGGCTCAGAATGGCGAATCGCACACTCAGTGTGCCCTGGAGCTGAGACTCAGATGGGAATTTGGGGGCTTAGCAGTTAGGATTCCGAGCCTTGGCGTGCATACGGATTTGCAAGTCTAAATTGGTGAAGGGCGCTTAGTATACTAGGTATTGTGGCAGTATAACGGAGAAGGCAACGGCACCCCACTCCGGTACTCTTGCCTGGAAAATCCCATGGACAGAGGAGCCTGGTGGGCTGCAGTCCATGGGGTCGCGAAGAGTCGGACACGACTGAGCGACTTCACTTTTACTTTTTACTTTCATGCATTGGAGAAGGAAATGGCAACCCACTCCAGTATTGTTGCCTGGAGAATCCCATGGACGGGGGAGCCTGGTGGGCTGCCGTCTATGGGGTCACACAGAGTCGGACACGACTGAAATGACTTAGCAGCAGTAGCAGTGGCAGTATAAATAGCAGTGCTATTTAGTTGAATCAGACTCTTAGAATACTCTTGTGGATATGACTTCCAAAGAAAGAGGTTTCTCATATATGAACCTTCTGAGATCATTTGTTAGTATGTGTTTACCTGGATTGCATTTTTCTGATGAGAAAACAAATTCCATCACCTCCACTAGCTTTATTTTTTTTTTCTTTCTCTTTTTTTTTTTTTGCAGGGGAAAATGGACAAAGGAAAGGTTCAATGAGGGTGGGAGGGAAATGGGAAGGAAGAAGGGGAGTGATGGTGGGGAGGAGTATATGTAATTTCTTAACTAATGGCTTTCTATTTTTAATCACAAAGAACATTTTAAAAAAATCATATTGAATTCATCTTCTATTAGGAGGTTTGATCTGGAAATGCAAAGTTCAGGAAACTAAAAGTCCAGTTTGGATGTCCTCATCTTAGGCACATCTTGGTATTTTGTATTGATAGGTCTATCTTTACAACAATATATTATTTAGGACAGGATCACATTAGTCACTTCTTTCTCCCTAATACCCAAAGTGGTACCAGACCCATAAAGTAGTCAATAAACATTTACAGAATGAACAAATAAGTCTATTTTTTTAAACTCTCCTGAGTGAACTGAATTTTTTGAGGCTCATAAGTGAATATGTTTTTCTGTTTGCTTTGTATAGCCAGATTGTATGAGTGGGGTATTAAAGTCTCCCATTATTATTGTGTTGTTGTATATTTCTTCTATCATACTAATTAGTGTTTGTCGTAGATATATCAATGCTCCAATGTTGGGTGCATATATATATTTATAATTGTTATAACTTCCTTTTGGATTGTTCCTTTAAGTCGTTATGTGTAACCTTCACTGTCTCCTTTTCAGGACCTTTATTTTAAAGTCAATTTTATCTGATATGAGTATTGCTACTCCTGTTTTCTTTTGGTCCGTATTTGCATGGAAAAACTTTTTCCAGCCCTTCATTTTCAGTCAGTATATATCCCCTATTTTAAGGTGGTTCTCTTGTAGACAACATATATAGGGGTCTAGTTTTTGTATCCATTCGACCCATTTTAGTCTTTTGGTTGTCTCTTGTAGACAAGGTATGTAGGGGTCTTGTTTTTGTATCGATTCGGCCAGTCTTTTTCTGTTGATTAGGGCATTCAGCCCATTAACGTTTAAAGTAATTATTGATAAGTAAGATTTGCTTTTCATACTGTTCATGGGGTTCTCAAGGCAAGAATATTGAAGTGGTTTGCCATTCCCTTCTCCAGCGGACCACACCCTGTCAGATCTCTCCACTATGACCCGCCCATCCTGGGTTATCCCACGGGCATGGTGATGTCCATGTATAGAGTCTTCTCTTGTGTTGTTGGAAGAGGGTATTTGCTATGACCAGTGCATTTTCTTGGCAAAACTCTGTTAGTCTTTGCCCTGCTTCATTCCGTATTCCAAGGCCAAATTTGCCTGTTACTCCAGGTGTTTCTTGACTTCCTACTTTTGCATTCCAGTCCCCTATAATGAAAAGGACATCTTTTTTTGGGTGTTAGTTCTAAAAGGTCTTGTAGGTCTTCATAGAACCGTTCAACTTCAGCTTCTTCAGCGTTACTGGTTGGGGCATAGACTTGGATTACTGTGATATTGAATGGTTTGCCTTGGAAACGAACAGAGATCATTCTGTCGTTTTTGAGATTGCATCCAAATACTGCATTTCGGACTCTTTTGTTGACCATGATGGCCACTCCATTTCTTCTGAGGGATTCCTGCCCGCAGTAGTAGATATAATGGTCCTCTGAGTTAAATTCACCCATTCCAGTCCATTTTAGTTCGCTAATTCCTAGAATGTCAACATTCACTCTTGCCATCTCTTGTTTGACCACTTCCAATTTGCCTTGATTCATGGACCTGACATTGCAGGTTCCTATGCAATATTGCTCTTTACAGCATCGGACTTTGCTTCTATCACCAGACACATCTACAGCTGGGTATTCTTTTTGCTTTGGTTCCATCCCTTCATTCTTTCTGGAGTTATTTCTCCACTGATCTCCAGTAGCATATTGGGCCCTTACTGACCTGGGGAGTTTCTCTTTCAGTACCCTATCTGGTCATAGCAAATACCCTCTTCCAACAACACAAGAGAAGACTCTACATATGGACATCACCAGATGGTCAACACCGAAATCAGATTGATTATATTCTTTGCAGCCAAAGATGGAGAAGCTCTATACAATCAGCAAAAGAAAAGACCAGGAGCTGACTGTGGCTCGGACCATGAACTCCTTATTGCCAAATTCAGACTTAAATTGAAGAAAGTAGGGAAAACCACTAGACTATTCAGGTATGACCTAAATCAAATCCCTTATGATTATACAGTGGAAGTGAGAAATAGATTTAAAGGCCTATATCTGATAGATAGAGTGCCTGATGAACTATGGGATGAGGTTCATGACATTATACAGGAGACAGGGATCAAGACCATCCCCATGGAAAAGAAATGCAAAAAAGCAAAATGGCTGTCTGGGGAGGCCTTGCAAATAGCTGTGTAAAGAAGAGAAGCGAAAAGCAAAGGAGAAAAGGAAAGATATGAACATCTGAATGCAGAGTTCCAAAGAATAGAAAGAAGAGATAAGAAAGCCTTCTTCAGTGATCAATGCAAAGAAATAGAGGAAAACAACAGAATGGTAAAGACTAAGGATCTATTCAAGAAAATCAGAGATACCAAAGGAACATTTCATGCAAAAATGGGCTCGATAAAGGACAGAAATGGTATGGACCTAACAGAAGCAGAAGAGATTAAGAAGAGGTGGCAATAATACACAGAAGAACTGTACAAAAAAGAGCTTCACGACCCAGATAATCATGATGGTGTGATCACTGACCTAGAGCCAGACATCCTGGAATGTGAAGTCAAGTGGGCCTTAGAAAGCATCACTAGGAACAAAGCTAGTGGAGGTGATGGAATTCCAGTGGAGCTACTCCAAATCCTGAAAGATGATGCTGTGAAAGTGCTACACTCAATATGCCAGCAAATTTGGAAAACTCAGCAGTGGCCACAAGATTGGAAAAGGTCAGTTTTCATCCCAATCCCAAAGAAAGGCAATGCCAAAGAATGCTCAAAGTACCACACAATTGCACTCATCTCACACGCTAGTAAAGTAATGCTCAAAATTCTCCAAGCTAGGCTTCAGCAATATGTGAACCGTGAACTTCCTGATGTTCAAGCTGGTTTTAGAAAAGGCAGAGGAACCAGAGATCAAATTGCCAACATCCGCTGGATCATCGAAAAAGCAAGAGAGTTCCAGAAAAACATCTACTTCTGCTTTATTGACTATGCCAAAGCCTTTGACTGTGTAGATCACAATAAACTGTGGAAAATTCTGAGAGAGATGGGAATATCAGACCACCTGATCTGCCTCTTGAGAAATCTGTATGCAGGTCAGGAAGCAACAGTTAGAACTGGTCATGGAACAACAGACTGGTTCCAAATAGGAAAAGGAGTACGTCAAGGCTGTATATTGTCACCATGTTTATTTAACTTATATGAAGAGTACATCATGAAAAATGCTGGACTGGAAGAAAC
Source organism: Tragelaphus eurycerus (assembly GCA_935064755.1). Taxonomy (NCBI): domain Eukaryota; kingdom Metazoa; phylum Chordata; class Mammalia; order Artiodactyla; family Bovidae; genus Tragelaphus; species Tragelaphus eurycerus. Next base: position 16,943,373 of record CAKXYN010000028.1, on the reverse strand, counting down.
ACAAGCTGGAATCAAGATTGCCGGGAGAAATATCAATAACCTCAGATATGCAGATGATACCACCCTTATGGCAGAAAGTGAAGAGGAACTAAAAAGCCTCTTGATGAAAGTGAAAGTGGAGAGTGAAAAGATTGGCTTAAAGCTCAACATTCAGAAAACGAAGATCATGGCATCTGGTCCCATCACTACATGGGAAATAGATGGGGAAACAGTGGAAACAGTGTCAGACTTTCTTTTTCTGGGCTCCACAATCACTGCAGATGGTGACTGCAGCCATGAAATTAAAAGACGCTTACTCCTTGGAAGGAAAGTTATGACTAACCTAGATAGCATATTCAAAAGCAGAGATATCACTTTGCCAACAAAGGTTCGCCTAGTCAAGGCTATGGTCTTTCCTGTGGTCATGTATGGATGTGAGAGCTGGACTGTGAAGAAGGCTGAGCGCCGAAGAATTGATGCTTTTTTACTGTGGTGTTGGAGAAGACTCTTGAGAGTCCCTTGGACTGCAAGGAGATCCAACCAGTCCATTCTGAAGGAGATCAGCCCTGGGATTTCTTTGGAAGGAATGATGCTAAAGCTGAAGCTCCAGTATTTTGGCCACCTCATGCGAAGAGTTGACTCATTGGAGAAGACTCTGATGCTGGGAAGGATTGAGTGCAGGAGGAGAAGGGGACGACAGAGGATGAGATGGCTGGATGGCATCACTGACTCGTTGGATGTGAGTCTGAGTGACCTCCGGGAGTTGGTGATGGACAGGGAGGCCTGGCGTGCTGCGGTTCATGGGGTCGCAAAGAGTCGGACATGACTGAGCGACTGATCTGATCTGATCTAAGATTTACTTTATTGTTTTGGGTTCGAATATATACACCCTTTTAGTGATTCCTGTCTAGAGAATGTCCTTTAGCTTTTGTTGGAGAAATGGTTTAGTGGTGCTAAATTCTCTCAACTTTTGCTTATCTGTGAAGCTTTTGATTTCTCCTTCATATTTGAAAGAGATCCTTGCTGGATACAATATACTGGGCTGTAAGTTATTTTCTTTCATCACTTGAATTACGTCTTGCCATTCCCTCCTGGCTTGGAGAGTTTCTATTGTAAGATCAGCTGTTATCCTTATGGGAATTCCCTTGTGAGTTATTTGATGTTTTTCCCTTGCTGCTTTTAATATTTGTTCTTTATATTTAATCTGTGTTAGTTTGATTAATATGTGTCTTGGGGTGTTTCGCCTTGGGTTTATCCTGTTAGGGACTCTCTGGATTTCTTGAACTTGAGTGGTTATTTCCTTCTCCAGGTTAACAACTTTAGAAGCTGATTTTGTAACCAGTTTACTTTGTGGGCTGGAGCTCCACCCATGACTGCCATGTCTTCACTCTTCAAAGCAAACATCCATTCCTCACTCTGAAATCTTTGCAGGCTACAGAGGATGGGCTGTTGGGACAGGAAGTAGGGTCTGCACCACAGAGGGTGCTAACATAGCCTCTGGCTATTACAGGCTTTACTTTAATGTAAGCCTCTCTAGATAGGGAGGGACTGAGATTAATTCTTCCCTCAAGCACTTTCTGAGTGCCTCAGGCTGAGCTGAGTGTTCAGTTCAGTTCAGTCACTCAGCCCTGTCCAACTCTTTGCGGCCCCATGAACTGCAGCACACCAGGCTTCCCTGTCCACCACCATCTCCTGGAGTTCACCCACCCCACGTCCATCAAGTCAGTGATGCCATATAGCCATCTCATCCTCTGTTGTTCCCTTCTCCTCCTACCCTCAATCCCTCCCAGCAGCAGTCTTTTCCAATGAGTCAACTCTTCCCATGAGGTGGCCAAAGTACTGGAGTTTCAGCTTTTGCACCAGTCCTTCCAAAGAACACCCAGGGCTGATCTCCTTTAGAATGGATTGGTTGGATCTCCTTGTAGTCCAAGGGACTCTCAAGAGTCTTCTCCAACACCACAATTCAAAAGCATCAATTCTTTGGTGCTCAGCTTTCTTCACAGTCCAGCTCTCACATCCATACATGACCACTGGAAAATCCATAGCCTAGACTAGATGGACCTTTGTTGGTAAAGTAATGTCTCTGCTTTTGAATATGCTATCCAGGTTGGTCATGATTTTCCTCCCAAGGAGTAAGCGTCTTTTAATTTCATGGCTGCAGTCACCATCTGCAGTGATTTTGGAGCCCCAAAAAATAAAGTCTGACACTGTTTCCACTGTTTCCCCATCTATTTCCCATGAAGTGATGGGACCAGATGCCATGATCTTCGTTTTCTGAATGTTGAGCTTTAAGCCCACTTTTCCACTCTCCTCTTTCACTTTCATCAAGAGGCTCTTTAGTTCCTCTTCACTTTCTGCCATAAGGGTGGTGTCATCTGCATATCTGAGGTTATTGATATTTCTCCCGGCAATCTTGATTCCAGCTTGTGCTTCTTCCAGCCCAATGTTTCTTACAATGTACTCTACATAGAAGTTAAATAAGCAGGGTGACAATATACAGCCTTGACGTACTCCTTTTCCTATTTGGAACCAGTCTGTTGTTCCATGTCCCGTTCTAACTGCTTCCTGACCTGCATATAGATTTCTCAAGAGGCAGCTCAGATAATCTAGTATTCCCATCTCTTTCAGAATTTTCCACAGTTTATTGTGATCCACACAGTCAAAGGCTTTGGCATAGTCAATAAAGCAGAAATAGATGTTTTTCTGAAACTCTCTTGTTTTTTCCATGATCCAGCACGTATTGACACTTTGATCTCTGGTTCCTCTGCCTTTTCTAAAACCAGCCTGAACATCAGGAAGTTCACGGCTTACATATTGCTGAAGCCTGGTTTGGAGAATTTTGAGAATTACTTTATTAGCATGTGAGATGAGTGCAATTGTGCGGTAGTTTGAGCATTCTTTGGCATTGCCTTTTGTAGGGATTGGAATGAAGACTGACCTTTTCCAGTCCTGTGGCCACTGCTGAGTTTTCCAAATTTGCTGGCATATTGAGTGCAGCACTTTCACAGCCTCATCTTTCAGGATTTGAAATAGCTCCACTGGAATTCCATCACCTCCACTAGCTTTGTTCCTAGTGATGCTTTCTAAGGCCCACTTGACTTCACATTCCAGGATGTCTGGCTCTAGGTCAGTGATCACACCATCATGATTATCTGGGTCGTGAAGATCTTTTTTGTACAGTTCTGTGTATTATTGCCACCTCTTCTTAATCTCTTCTGCTTCTGTTAGGTCCAAACCATTTCTGTCCCTTATCGAGCCCATCTTTGCATGAAATATTCCCTTGGTATCTCTAATTTTCTTCAAGAGATCTCTAGTCTTTCCCATTCTGTTGTTTTCCTCTATTTCTTTGCATTGATCACTGAGGAAGGCTTTCTTATCTCTCCTTGCTATTCTTTGGAACTCTGCATTCAGATGCTTATATCTTTCCTTTTCTCCTTTGCTTTTCACTTCTCTTCTTTTCACAGCTATTTGTAAGGCCTCCCCAGACAGCCCTTTTGCTTTTTTGCATTTCTTTTCCATCGAGATGGTCTTGATCCTTGTCTCCTGTACAATGTCATGAACCTCCATCCACAGTTCATCAGGCACTCTATCTATCAGATCTAGTCCCTTAAATCTATTCCTCATTTTCACTGTATAATCGTAAGGGATTTGATTTAAGTCATACCTGAATGGTCTAGTGGTTTTTCCCACTTTCTTCATTTTCAGTCTGAATTTGGCAATAAGGAGTTCATGATCTGAGCCACAGTCAGTTGCTGGTCTTGTTTTTTTTGATTGTATAGAGCTTCTCCATCTTTAGTTGCAAAAAATATAATCGATCTGATTTCGGTGTTGACCATCTGGTGATGTCCATGTGTAGAGTCTTCTCTTGTGTTGTTGGAAGAGGGTATTTGCTATGACCAGTGCATTTTCTTGGCAAAACTCTAATAGTCTTTGCCCTGCTTCATTCTCTATTATAAGGCCAAATTTGCCTGTTACCCCAGGTGTTTCTTGACTTCCTACTTTTGCATTCCAGTCCCCTCTAATGAAAAGGACATCTTTTGGGGGTGCTAGTTCTAAAAGGTCTTATAAGTCTTCATAGAACTGTTCAACTTCAGCTTCTTCAGTGTTACTGGTTGGGGCATAGACTTGGATTGCTGTGATATTGAATGATTTGCCTTAGAAACAAACAGAGATCATTCTATCATTTTTGAGATTGCATCCAAGTACTGCATTTCGGACTCTTTTGTTGACCATGATGGCTATTCCATTTCTTCTAAGGGATTCCTGCCCACAGTAGTAGATATAATGGTCCTCTGAGTTAAATTCACCCATTCCAGTCCATTTTAGTTCGCTGATTCCTAGAATGTCCATGTTCACTCTTGCCATCTCCTGTTTGACCACTTCCAATTTGCCTTGATTCATGGACCTGACATTCCAGGTTCCTATGCAATATTGCTCTTTACAACATTGGACATTGCTTCTCTCACCAGTCACATCCACAACTGGGTATTGTTTCTGCTTTGGCTCCATTCCTTCATTCTTTCTAGAACAGTATGAAAAGGCAAAATGATAGGATACTGAAAGAGGAACTCCCCAGGTCGGTAGGTGCCCAATATGCTACTGGAGATCAGCTGAGTGTTAAGGTTTATTAAAAACTGTCCTTTTCTTTGTCACTTAACACATCTGGCTCACTAGTCAGCACTCGGCAGATGTTTATTGAGTCAATGGAATTTAATTCATTGGGGCAAATTCACCAGCCAATCTCTATGACAAATCTCTACTCCCAGCCTGCAGATAATCTGGACCTAGTTAGAGATGCCCAAATTGTGAGTGCAAACATTTCAGTCAGACTTCTCTTATTTTATCTGATACATACAGTTTCCTGATAGAAGTTTCTAGGAATGAGACAGGTAAATAATAATTTCTCCTAGGGTGTCCTCTAAAATCTAGGATCTCCTAGTGTGGGATACAAAACCGTTCTCCTCTGAATGCATTCCTGATTTATGAAGTGAACTTTGGGAATTTTATACCTCCACGATTGATCATGAATTGTTTGTGATTGTGTCCAGACCTACCTGAAACATCTCAGGACAACAGTAAAGAGAGAACGATCTAGCAAATGTGCCAAGGAAAATGCTAATTTAAAAATAGTCATTGACTATTTGGTTCTTGATTTTATAACCTTATTTCATAACTTGAAAATCAGGATCAGTTAGAAACAATCTGGTTTGTAAAAAAAAAAGATTTAACACTATAATAACCTCTCACTTTAATGCCTATTTCCATTCTTTAAAATTATATTTCTGTGCTTTTTGACTTAAAATTTTTTAAAAAGATGGTTTATCAGGGTGAGCCAGAGACTCAATGTATTAATAGTTGAAAATTCTTACGTGAGTTTCCATGCAATCAAAAGGTTTACACCTAAAAACTTGTTCCTTTAATTCTTTACAATTCATGTATAATACAGATTCAACAACAACAACAAAATCATAACAGTTAACAACCTTAGCAGCAGTGTGTGTGTGTGTGCTCAGTCGTGTGTGTCTGACTCTTTACTGCTCCATAGACTGTAGCCTGCCAGGCTCCTCCATGGGATTTCCCAGGCAAGAATGTTGGAGTGGATTGCCATTTCCTTCTCCAGGGGATCTTCCCCACCCAGGGGTCAAACCTCCTCCCTTGCATCTCCAGTGTTGGCAGGTGGGTTCTTTATGACTGATGCCACCTGGGAAGCCCCTAGCAGCAGTAGCAACAACACAGATTTTTTTGCTTCAGTCTGGGGGAAATTTGTAGCTATCAAATTAACTGAAGAATTCCAACTGAAAATGCCACAGAGAAGTTTAGAAGTCATAAATACAAATAGAAAGCTGAGCAGACTAAAAAATCAACAACTCTTCAAGGATCCCTAGAAGAAGTAAAGACCAAAAGGGCAAATTTCTGCCCCTAAGATTGGCATGATATACAGATGCATACCTACGAGACACAAGGGCAGACTCACTTGAAACTAGTGTCAGAGTAGGAAAACGTGAAATATAACTGACAAATTGCTGAAGGCTCAGTGTAAAAATTCTGAAAGTTAAAAACCCACCTTCCTGCCCAGCAGTTATCTGAGATTTACCTCCAGGAGCCCATGTTCTCACAGTAAATATGAGATAAAATTTTCCTCATTCTAGGAAGGGAAGAAGAAAAGGAACCATTTTGAAATACACCAGAGCATCCATTTTTCTTAACAAGGTCTGCATTCAGGAGAAACTAGTTAGCCACAGCCTAACTTGCTGGAATACTATCAGAGCCTAAGTAACCTGGGGGCATGGGAAATTTCCAGCTAACTTCAGTTCTAGTCTTGCAAGTAGGAGAAGGGAAACATTCAACTCCAGGACACTCTAGTTACTTCCTTTACCTAAGAGAGGAGGAAAAAAAAGACTGAGAAACACCTGTGAAGTTCACAGTCTGGAAGCATAGGCTCACCAGAAGACCAAGACCTAATTATAGGACTATGGAAATCGTCCCCTGTGCACAGACTTCACTGCCACCTTACTCACAGCCTATTTACAGCAGTTTCTCTTATCCTATACATAATGTCCAGCTAGCAAGAAAAAAAATTACAAGACATGCTAAGAGGCAAAAAAACACAACATGAGTAGTCAGAGCAAAGATCAGAAGCAGACATGGCACAGTTTTGGCCTTAGACTGGGAATTTAAAACAACCATGATTAATATGCTAAGGACTGTCAAGCAGACAGCATGTAAGAACAGATGGGCAAAAATGTAAGCAGAGAGATGGAAATACAAAGAAAGAACCATAAAGAGGGATGAATAGGTAGAGAAGAGAGGATTTTTTTAGGACAGTGAAAATACTTTGTATGATAGATACATGTCCTTACGTATTTGTCCAAACCCATAGCATATACAGCAGAAAGCGTTAACTCTAAGGTTAAATATGGACTTTGAGTGACTGTGATGTCAATGTTGTTGTAACATATATATCACTCTGGTGGGTGTTCTTGATACTGGGGGAGGCTATGAATGTGTGAATGCAGGAGGAATATGGAAAGTCTCTGTACCTTCCTCTGAACTTGCTTGTGAACTGAAAATGTCTCTAAAAAAAAAAAAGTCTTAATAAGTTGATTGTGTTGTATAAAGAAGGTCATGAACCAAAACTTGTTTTATGTTAATCAACATGGGAAGAGATATAAAGCTTCTGAATAATTTCCCTAAGGCATGTTTAGAGTTTTAAAAAACCACTATTAGGGGAGCAAGAACAGAAGTGGTTGCCAAAGACAGGCAGGATGTAAATCCTGGTGGGGGGTTTGCTAAGATCTTTATTTTCTTTTTGACTGTATTTGTTTATTTTTGGCTGTGTAGTTGTGGCTCATGGATTTAGTTGCACCGCAGCATGTGGGATCATCCCAGACCAGGAATTCAACCTGTGTCTTCTACACTGGCAGGCAGATTCCTTACTACTAAGCCAACTAGGGAAGCCCCTTGCTGAGACTTTCGGAACAAGTGGGTCTATGTAAACACTGGAGAAAGGGAGCATGAATGTTTTATTAATAACCTGGATATAAAATTATCTAAAAGATGTTGCATGTGCAGTGGATATGAAAAGTTATGTATAAAACAAAGGAAAAACATATAAATGTGATAATGTCATCAATTGAGTTTCAGCTGTGTGCCAGGCACTATGTATACAATATCTCTCATAGCCCCGACAGTTTAAAAATGGACTGTATTTTCTTTGTTTTATTGGCAAGAACATAGTAAGAGTATTTGGCTTGACTTTATTATATTCCCAGGTGCCACTGAGGCTTGAGGTACCTGAACATGGCTTGTCTCTGCTACATTTGATGAGAGGTCTCGTCCCCTGAGGACTCAGAGGACAACATGGGCATGTCTGCTTGCTTCAGGACTAACATGATTTGTAGTGAGGCTCAATGACCAGGCATCATATACAATTACTGGCCCAACATTTAGAAGATTGACAGTTTTGCAGAAGGAAATTAAACATTGGTGCTGTCATTTAAGATAGGTAGACTGCTAAAGAATAAAACCCAAACCTAAACCAATCCAGATGAGTAAATTTCTTCACTTTTGCATTACTCATTGTTTCACCTTCTCTTACATTGTGGTTGGTTTTATAGATTGTTTTACTTTGCCAGCGGATGCAGTCAGGGGAGAGGGTAGTGAAAAGTGTGCTTGGAGTCAAGATTCAGTTCAGTCCAGTCGCTCAGCCATGTCCAACTCTTTGCAACCCCATGGACTGCAGCACACCAGCCTTCCCTGTCCATCACTAACTTTTGAAGCTTGCTTAAACTCATGTCCATCAAGTCAGTGATGCCATCCAACTATCTCATCCTCTGTCGTCCCCTTCTCCTGCCTTCAATCTTTCCCAGCATCAGGGTCTATTCTAATGAGTCAGTTCTTCACATCAGGTGGTCAAAGTATTGGAGTTTCAGCTTCAGCATCAGTCCTTCCAATGAATATGCAACAGTGATCTCCTTTAGGATGGACTGGTTGGATCTCCTTGTGTCCAAGGGACTCTCAAGAGTCTTCTCCAAATCATAGTCCAAAAGCATCAATTTTTCAGCGCTCAGCTTTCTTTATAGTCCAACTCTCACATCCATACATGACTACTGGAAAAACCATAGTTTTGACTAGATGGACCTTTGTCGGCAAAGTCATGGCTCTGCTTTTTAATATGCTGTTTAGGTTTGTCCTAGCTTTTCTTCCAAGGAGCAAGCATCTTTTAATTTCATGATTGCAATCACCATCTTCAGTGATTTTGGGGCCCAAGAAAATAAAGTCTGTCACTGTTTGCATTGTTTCCCCATCTATTTGCCATGAAATGATGGGACTGGATGCCATGATCTTAGGTTTTTGAATGTTGAGTTTTAAGCCAATTTTTTCACTGTCCTCTTTCACTTTCATCAGGAGGCTCTTTAGTTCCTCTTCACTTTCTGCCATAAGGGTGATATCATCTGCAATATCTGAGACTATTGATATTTCTCCTGGCAATCTTGATTTTAGCTTGTGCTTCATCCAGCCCAGCATTTTGCATGATGTGCTTTGCACATAAGTTAAATAAGCAGGGTGACAAAATATAGCCTTGATGTACTCCTTTCCCAATTTGGAACCAGTCTGTTGTTCCATATCCAGTTCTAACTGTTGCTTCTTTACCTGCAAACAGATTTCTCAGGAGGCAGGTAAGGTGATCTGGTATTCCCATCTCTTGTAGAATTTCCCACAGTTTGTTGTGATCCATACAGCCAAAGGTTTTGACATAGTCAATAAAGCAGAAGTAGATGTTTTTCTGAAATAATCTTGCTTTTTTGATGATCTAACAGATGTTGGCAATTTGATCTCTGGTTCCTCTGTCTCTTCTAAATTCAGCTTGAACATCTGAAAGTTCATGATTCACATACTGTTGAAGCCTGGCTTGGAGAATTTTGAGCATTCCTTTGCTAGTGTGTGAGAGGAGTGCAATTGTGCAATGGTTTGAACGTTCTTTGGCATTGCCCTCCTTTGGGATTGGAATGAAAACTGACCTTTTCTAGTCCTGTGGCCACTGCTGAGTTTTCCAAATTTTCTGGCATATTGAGTGCAGCACTTGCACAGCATCATCTTTCAGGATTTTCTATAGCTCAACTGGAATTCCATCACCTCCTCTAGCTTTGTTCATAGTGATGCTTCTGAAGGCCCACTTGACTTCATATTCTAGGATGTCTGGCCCTAGCCAGGCTCTAACCATCATGGTTATCTGGGGCATGAAGATTTTTTGTATAGTTCTTCTGTGTATTCTTGCCACCTCTTCTTAATATCTTCTGCTTCTGTTAGGTCCATACCATTTCTGTCCTTTATCGAGCCCATCTTTGTCTTTGCATGAAATGTTCCCTTGGTATCTCTCATTTTCTTAAAGAAATCTCTAGTCTTTGCCATTCTATTGTTTTCCTCTATTTCTTTGCATTGATCACTGAGGAGGGCTTTCTTATCTCTCCTTACTATTCTTTGGAACTCTGCATTCAAATGGATATAATTTTCCTTTTCTCCTTTGCCTTTAGCTTTTCTTCTTTTCTCAGCTATTTGTAAGGCCTCCTCAGACAACTGTTTTGCCTTTATGCATTTTTTTTTCCCTTGGGGATGGTTTTGATCACTGCCTTCTCTACAATGTCATGAACCTCCATCCGTAGTTCTTCAGGCACTCTGTCTATCAGATCTAATCCCTTGAATCTATTTGTCACTTGCACTGTATAATTGTAAGGGATTTGATTTAGTTCATACCTGAATGGTCTAGTGGTTTTCCCTACTTTCTTGAATTTAAGTCTGAATTTGGCAATAAGGAGTTAATGATCTGAGCCACAGTCAGCTCCCGGTCTTGATTTAGGATTCTAATTCCTATCCCCTAACTCAAAAGGTGTGACTTTAAGTAAAACATTTGGACCTCTGTTTCCACTTTTGTGAACAAACTTATTGGACTGAGAGATTCTGAACTTCCTTTCTAATTCTGATATTCCACAAATGTGCTTTAAACTTTCTGCCAGATTACAATATGGTTCCTAATAGCAGGTCACTCACCATTCGACTTCCTGGTGGCTCAGAGTGTAAAGAATCTGCCTTCAGTGTGGGAGACCTGGGTTCAATCCCTGGCTTGGGAAGATCCCCTGGAGGAGGGCATGGCAATCCACTCCAGTATTCTTCTTACCTGGAGAATTCCCATGGACAGAGAGAGGATCCTGGCAGGCTATAGTGCATGGAATCGCAAAGCAATTGTTCCCTTGAGCGACTAAGCACAGCACAGCACTTATTACCCAGGCCAACGTCTTCATCTCCAGGTCCTTAGTTGAATCACATCTTCAAAGTCTATTTTGCCATGTAAAGTAACATATTTGCATTTCCAAGGATGTAGACTTCTGGGAATGAGGAAGTTCTTTACTCTATCTACCACGACAAGTAAATCATGCTGGGCTGATTTACAGGGATGGTAAGTCCTGGGGCTTTGAGAAGGGAGGCTGAAGCACTGAGGAAGTCTCCTAGGGCAGATGGGTCAGAGCCAGAAAGTGGCTAAATAGAGGGGAAGTAACAGAGTGCCTGTCTCCACTCCAGTACTTTTGTCTGGAAAATCCCATGGTCGGAGGAGCCTGGTAGGCTGCAGTCCGTGGGGTCTCTAGAGTCGGACACGACTGAGTAACTTCACTTTGGAAATGGCGACCCACTCCAGTGTTCTTGTCTGGAGAATCCCAGGGACGGGGAACCTTGGTGGGCTGCCGTCTATGGGGTCGCACAGAGTCAGACACGACTGAAACGACTTAGCAGCAGCAGCAGCAGAGTGCCTGTAAAGGGAGTGCCTCTGATGGGGTGTGGGGTGGGGGCGAGGAGACCACTCTTTATGTCAGGGGCCATCCTCTGTGCCTCTTCTGCTGGGAATGGCATCCCCACCCCCGCCCAGATCTACCACCTGCACAGCTGGCTGCGTTCACTCCCCCGGCAGTCATGTCTAGGAATCATGAAATCTCAAGCATAAAATGTTCTTCCCTTCCCAGCTTTTGATTTGTCATGTGTCCATCAATATTCCTGTTCAGATATGCTATATAAAATGGGGAACTATTGAGCAAATTGGTGCCAATTTAGTTTGAAACTCTAGTAGAGATAGGAAATGGACATCTTTGTATCACATAACTCCAGGTCTTGACAGATATTATGATGCAATTAAATCCTGAAGTTGGTGCTTAGACATTGAGTCCCACGTCTTAGATACCTCTGCTAGACTCCTTTGACCATGACCAAAGAGCTTTTTAATTGTGTCCCCCTAAGGGTTTCCCTGGTGGTTCAGATGATAAGGAATCTGCCTGCAATGCAGGAGATTCATGTTCAATCCCTGAATCTGGGTCAGAAAGATCCCCTGAAGAAGGGAATGACTACCCACCCCAGTATTCTTGCTTGGAGAATCCCATAGAAAGAGGAACCTGGCAGGCTACAGTCCATGTGATCATAAGAGTCAGACATGACTTAGCGACTAAACCACCACCAGATTAAAACCCACCTGAAAAAGCTTGCTTTATTTTTTTAACCTGTATCAAATATTTAATGATGTACGTAGTTTGGGTAGGCAGTTGTTAAATCGGATCAGATCACTTGCTCAGTCGTGTCCGACTATTTGAGACCCCATGAATCACAGCACACCAGGCCTCCCTGTCCATCACCAACTCCCGGAGGACGCTGAGACTCACATCCATCGAGTCAGTGATGCCATCCAGCCATCTCATCCTCTGTCGTCCCCTTCTCCTCCTGCACTCAATCCCTCCCAGCATCAGAGTCTTCTCCAATGAGTCAACTCTTCACATGAGGTGGCCAAAGTACTGGAGTTTCAGCTTTAGCATCATTCCTTCCAAAGAAATCCCAGGGCTGATCTCCTTTAGAATGGACTGGTTGGCTCTCCTTGGAGTCCAAGGGACTCTCAAGAGTCTTCTCCAACACCACAGTTCAAAGGCATCAATTCTTCGGCACTCAGCCTTCTTCACAGTCCAGCTCTCACATCCATACATGACCACAGGAAAAACCATAGCCTTGACTAGATGAACCTTTGTTGGCAAAGTAATGTCTCTGCTTTTCATATGCTATCTAGGTTGGTCATAACTTTCCTTCCAAGGAGTAAGAGTCTTTTAATTTCATGGTTTCAGTCACCATCTGTAGTGATTTTGGAGCCCAAAAAAATAAAGTCTGACACTGTTTCCACTGTTTCCCCATCTATTTCCCATGAAGTGATGGGACCGGATGCCATGATCTTCATTTTCTGAATGTTGAGCTTTAAGCCAACTTTTTCACTCTCCACTTTCACTTTCATCAAAAGTTAAATAGGGAATTGTTAAAATATGGAAAATGGATGTCACACCACCAGCCCCCTCCACTGCTGGGACTTTCCATTATCCAAGCTTGGGGATACTTTCTAATATGTCCCTGTACTCAAGAGACAACATTTAGGCTTGCAGAGCTTTGATGTATGATTCTCTGTCCCTTCAGCAAAACACAGCAGCTGCTGTTAGAGCCTAGAACCAACAGTGGATTTTAGGTTAGGCAAAGAATGAGAAGGGCATCTGTGGCAGAAGGAAGAAATGGGATATCATGTCTGTGGGGTCTTCCTGGCCTATCATTCTTGGAAAAGGAGAGAGTTTAGCTGGTTTCCCTGCAGGGCTGAGTTGTCTTGCCCTTAGGACTGCTTTTCCCAACCCCAAAGGTTCCTGCTTGCTGTAGGCACCAGGAGAGATTCCTTCCTAGGTCAAAAGATTATTTTTAGGACATGATTTTGCTTCCAGGGCAAGAACTGAGTGAGTGTATGGTTGAGGAGGACCAGGCTGGTCAGTCTGAGAGATGGACAGATTCAACTGGTCTTGTCAAGGAGTTACTCTTGATGGGTTCCTGTTGTACTAGAAAGTTCTTTACAGGGATGACTCCTTTATGGATACTGTCATGGAGCCATAAGGTACATATAGGGGATTTCCTCTATTACTAGAGTCACCTGGGATTGGGAGTAGTATGGGGTCTTATGCAACTGGATTGGAGTCTTTACTTTATTACTTACTTTTTGTCCCTGAGCAGATAATGATTTCCCTGAACTACGGTTTATCCACATCTAAATTGGGGATGATAATAACTACCTGGCAGGAATAAAGATAATTCATGTTAAAGACCAGACATGTTACTTGTCATGAGTCAGATACTTAAGAATGCTACCTTTTTTCCTCTCCTCCTTCTCTCTCTCCTCCTCCACTTCTCCTCTTACTGCTCCTCCTTCTTCTAACAAATCTTATCCTTTCTAGATTGACATGTACACACTACTATATTTAAAATGGATAACCAACAAGAACATACTGTGTAGCACATGGAACTCGGCTCAATGTTATGTGGCAGCCTGGCTGGGAGGGGAGTTTAGGGGAGAATGGATGCATGTGTATATGTATGGCTGAGTCCCTTGGCTGTCTGCCTGAAACTGTCACAATATTGTTAATTGGCTATCAGTTCAGTTCAGTCGCTCAGTCGTGTCTGACTCTTTGTGACCCCATGAATCGCAGCACGCCAGGCCTTCCTGTCCATCATCATCTCCCGGAGCTCACTCAAACTCACGTCCATCGAGTTGGTGATGCCATCCAGCCATCTCATCCTCTGTCGTCCCCTTTTCCTCCTGCCCCCAATCCCTCCCAGCTTCAGAGTCTTTTCCAGTGAGTCAACTCTTTGCATGAGGTGGCCAAAGTACTGGAGTTTCAGCTTTAGCATCAGTCCTCCCAAAGAATACCCAGGACTGATCTCCTTTAGAATCGACTGGTTAGATCTCCTTGCAATCCAAGGGACTCTCAAGAGTCTTCTCCTATACTCCAATACAAAATAAAAAGGTTTTTTTTTTTTTTTTACATTTATTCCTCCTAGTTCCAAATGATGTTGGCTTAATACAGTAACCTAAAGGAAATCATGATGCTGTGAAAGTGCTGCACTCAATATGCCAGCAAATTTAGAAAACTCAGCAGTGGCCACAGGACTGGAAAAGGTCAGTTTTCATTCCAATCCCAAAGAAAGGCAATGCCAAAGAATGCTCAAACTACCGCACAATTGCACTCATCTCATATGCTAGTAAAGTAATGCTCAAAATTCTCCAAGCCAGGCTTCAGCAATATGTGAACCATGAACCTCCTGATGTTCAAGCTGGTTTTAGAAAAAGCAGAGGAACCAGAGATCAAATTGCCAACATCTGCTGGATCATGGAAAAAGCAAGAGAGTTCCAGAAAAACATCTATTTCTGCTTTATTGATTATGCCAAAGCCTTTGACTGTGTGGATCACAATAAACTGTGGAAAATTCTGAAAGAGATGGGAATCCCAGACCACCTGATCTGCCTCTTGAGAAATTTGTATGCAGGTCAGGAAGCAACAGTTAGAACTGGCCATAGAACAACAGACTGGTTCCAAATAGGAAAAGGAGTACGTCAAGGCTGTATATTGTCACCATGTTTATTTAACTTATATGCAGAGTACATCATGAGAAATGCTGGACTGGAAGAAACACAAGTTGGAATCAAGATTGCCTGGAGAAATATCAATAACCTCAGATAACGCAGATGACATCACCCTTATGGCAGAAAGTGAAGAGGATCTAAAAAGCCTCTTGATGAAGGTGAAAGTGGAGAGTGAAAAAGTTGGCTTAAAGCTCAACATTCAGAAAACGAAGATCATGGCATCTGGTCTCATCACTTCATGGGAAATAGATGGGGAAACAGTGGAAACAGTGTCAGACTTTATTTTTTTGGGCTCCAAAATCACTACAGATGGTGACTGAAACCATGAAATTAAGACACTTACTCCTTGAAAGGAAAGTTATGACATAGATAGCATATTGAAAAGCAGAGACATTACTTTGTCAACAAAGGTGCATCTAGTCAAGGCTATGGTTTTTCCAGTGGTCATGTATGGTTGTGAGAGTTGGACTGTGAAGAAGGCTGAGTGCCGAAGAATTAATGCTTTTGAACTGTGTGTTGGAGAAGACTCTTGAGAGTCCCTTGGACTGCAAGGAGATCCAACCAGTCCATTCTGAAGGAGATCAGCCCTGGGATTTCTTTGGAAGGAATGATGCTAAAGCTGAAACTCCAGTACTTTGGCCACCTCACGTGAAGAGTTGACTCATTGGAGAAGACTCTAATGCTGGGAGGGATTGGGGGCAAGAGGAGAAGGGGAGGACAGAGGATGAGATGGTTGGATGGCATCACTGACTCGATGGACGTGAGTCTGAGTGAACTCCGAGAATTGGTGATGGACAGGGAGGCCTGGCGTGCTGCGATTCATGGGGTTGCAAAGAGTCGGACACAACTGAGCGACTGATTTGATCTGATCTGAAAGGAAATCATTGCACATTCCTCTGCTTTCTTGAGAAGAAGGCACTCTGTAAGTCTTTAATTCTCAAACTAAAATCAATCACCAAGGCCAGTACAGAATAAATCTGCCTTCTCCAAACTTCTCAGATCCACACCTGGAAATGTTGCATCATCATTGCCCAGCAGAATTATAATGTCATATTAAACACCTGGTGCATTGCTTGACCTGGAGGCACTCAAAGATGGTGACTATTATTGTCATTATTACAAGAGCTTACCCCTTTAAGTGCCAAATTATATCAACTTGTTTGGAAAATTAGATAAAATGCATTGTATACACTTAAAGATTCTTTAAAAGAGTATACAATATTGAATTTATTTATTTATAGTATCAACATTTATTGAATACTGTGTACCAGACACTATACTGAACAGTTTATGTACATAATCTCATTTAATCTTATAGTTGTTCAGGGAAATGGGAACTATTTTGACTTAGTTCATAGGAGGTAACTGAGGAAAATAACTTGCTCAAGGTCACCAATGACTGATCCATCATTCAAACTCGGGAAGACATGGGTCTCAATAAGAATATACCGAATGTAGTTTAAATCTTTTCTTGAAGATTTATCAGTACCATCACAAGAACATCACTTAGTGTGTTGGGGATTAAATTGTCTACTTTCAAGGCATGTAAGGCCAATAGGCATGAATTACATGACATCACACTGTCTTTCTTTTTTGAGGTAAAATAGCCATATAATTATGTGTTTATTTCATCTCATCAATTTGGCAGCTGTTAATATTACTTCTTGCTGATGCCATTGTATCTGCCTTTTGCAACAATACACTCACCTCTGTTTTCACTGGGTATGCAATGAAATTAACAACAAAACAATAACAACAAAAACCAAGCTTGGTAGAATGGCATGTGAATGAAGAGCCTGACTATAGACAGTTAGTGCAAACTTGTAAATGTAGCTATATATTCGTATATTTATTATATACATTTACTTTATGTAATGTATATTTTATAAATTTATTGTTATATATTATATGTACATCACGAACTATAGAAGCATCTTTTACGACCTTTACTTAACTAATCTGCACTGAAGTGAACATAAAGAAAGTTTGTCCAATTTATGTGTAAACACAGAAGAAATAGAAACCAACTGAGCATTTATGAGTAATGATCAGGAATTTTATGGTCTTTGTAACAACAGTTTCAACTAACACATGCTCAGGGGAAAAACAGAAAACAGCCAAACGATTAGAGCTGGGTGTGAATGAAGAGCTACAGACACTGAGTGAGAACTTGATAATGGTCAGGACAGCAGTAATGATCCATTGTGAGGCCTATTTCAGTTATCTAGAGGCTATTTTCTTGGTTTCTTCGTCTCAGCTTTGTCTGTTTTAAAGGAAGTCATTAGTCAAGACACATGATGAGTGAGTGTTTTGTAGTTTCTTTCCAGAGGCACCGTCATAGTGAAGACAAGACAAAGTCTGTGATGTGGGAAGGGCTCAGTGATCCAGGCTGCAATCTTATGCGGAGTGTGTCCCTGGATAATGGGGCTCTGAAGACATGAGCAGAAATTTCATTTCCAGGCAAATACGTAATTGGTTTTTGGAGCTGTTGCAAGATCAGTCAGCTTTCACACGTCCAGATCAAAATCTCCCATTGGCATAAAAAATCTGTAGGATCTTAAAGGTCCTTTAGGAACCCCTCAGCCCAGGGTCAGTTGTCCTTAGCACACCTTCAACCAGTAGTCGAACAGGCTTAAGCAATCAATGCCTGACTTCTCTTTAGCACTAATAATTGCCATCGCAGTGAGACAGGCTGGGACCTGGGACCCTTTCCTGTGGTGCTGAGATGCTTACAACAGGACACACCTCTTTTCGAACACAAAATACAAAGAAACTGTATGGGACTAAAAATAACTGCTTTCATGTGCAGTTGGGGCAGATTGTGGACAAAAGATACAAGGAGACCAAAAAACCCAACTGCCACTTCTGAAGATCCAGGGGGCTGGAAGCAAAAGTAGGGTATGCTCATGCCCTGTGCACACACCACCACCTAAGGGGTGGGCAAACCAACTAAGCCACCCCTCTGGCCTGACCTCTGGACACACCACCACCCTTATCCCATATAAAGAACAAGCTTGCCCTCAGGGAGTGAGCAAGCAAAGGGATCTGTTGTTTATTCTTGTACCCCCCTGCTGCAGCAGGCAGCCCAATAAAGCCTTGCCTGAATTTCTTGTCTGGCCTCTGATCAATTTCTATTGATTAAGGAGGCTAAGACCCTGGTCAGTAACAACAACAAACTTTCAGTTAAAGTGAGAATGTAAAGAATGGGCTCCCCAAAGTGCCCAAGGGCTGAGCAAAGACCATGGGTTAGAGAAAGGTTGGTTTCTCCTTTTCCTGCTTTGCCTTGTGGTCAGTCAGGGATGTAGTGTTCCTTTTGGCTTAGAGATTCAGGAATTTTCACTGGCTGCAATACTGCTATGAAATCCTTGCTGTTCTGTCTGTAGGAAGACAAAGATGTCAAGTCCTGCAGGGGATGAGGCATGGCACTTGGAGTTTTGAGAAAATTCATTCCTACTTCTGTCATATATATTGAGCTTGAAATGTCTGGAGTGACCCTCTGATATTTGTTTACTTCTCTGCAGTCCAGCTCTGTGTGGGGTAATGTTGGGTTACATGTGGCCATTAGATCATGTATAGCTAATGTTAGGAAAGTCATTCTGCTGATTTGGCCTCTTTATAAGCCTATAAAGTAATATCATTTAACTAAAATAGCTGAGAGGCACCTTCCAATCTTATTCTTTTATTTTATTTAAATGGGGTGGAAGGAGTGAAGGAGGTAGGTATAGAATATCAAAGAACAAATGAAGGACATTATGTGATAGCAATGAGATTTAGTTGAAGGTTAGTTGAGAGACATTGATAATTATTGTATTTAAAAATATATATATATATTAAATTTTTAAATTATTATTATTATTATTTTGGTTGCACTGTGTGGAATACAGGATCTTAGTTCCTCCACCAGGGATTAAACCAGTGCCCCCTGCATTGAAAGTGTGGAGTCTTAACCACTGGACTGCCAGGGAACTCCCAATGATTTTTGTATTTTAATTTTGTGAACAAGGCCAGCCTGCGTTGTCTTGTAAATACTTCTGAAGTAAGCTGTCTTCAAGGAAGTCAAATATGAAATGGGACTGGTTCCTTGTTTTCTATGTTTTAGAGCTCATGTCCTCATGAGAAATTTTATTCCTTCCCGTTGCTTTACCCATTTTCTCCAATAAGCGTGCTTGTCCACATCTGTGATCGTCCCTGGTCAGTTTTAGAAACAGAATCAACTCTAGGTATTTTAAGCAGAAAGGCATTTCATACAGGGAACAAGATAGTAAGAAATAACGTGTAGTTTTGGAGGATGCTGGAGTTACGGTAACCAAGAGATGGGGATTTGGAAGTCCACACACTCGAACTGCAGACCTGAAGAAAATCCTATGGAGCCTGTGATCCAGGGACTGGGACACTGCCCCTGGTGTTGCCACAACTACCTTTCAACAGCCATGAAATGTTGGGCCCTGGAATGCTGATGTCAAACCCCTGGTTTCTTGGCTGCTCACCAGCAGAAAACAGAAGAGCAGGAAAACAGAACTGTCTGGCTCTGCCATTCAGTTCTCACATGAGATATCTAATTGGAAAAAATTTGCATTCAGACACTACCTTTAAGAAAGTGTGGGAAAAATCAATGTAATCCATCACATTAACACACTAAAAAAGAAAAACCACATGATAGTATTAATAGATGGTGAAAAGGCATTTGACAAAAATCTGACACTGATTTATGATAAATTATGAAATTTATGAAAAGTTCAGAAAGCTAGCAATACAGAGAAACTTCCTCAACTTTAAAAATACTACAGAAATCATGCAGTAGCATTATACTTAATGGTGAGAAATTCAAATCTTCCCACCAAGATCAGGTACAACAATGTCTTCTTTCACTACTCCTTTTCAGTGTCATACTGGAAGTCCTTGCTTGTACAGTAAGGTGAGAAAAGGAGATAAAAGGTATACAGTTTGGGGGGAAAAAAAGACAAAAAAAAGAAAAAAACCCAGAGAAACACCCCACCCCAATGCTAATAAGGGATTATAGCAGGTTGCAAAAGTTAATATACAGAACTCAATTATTTTCCTATATACCAATAATGGACAAATGGTATTTGAAATTAAAAGTACAATTCTGGTTACATTAGCACCATGCAGAATGAAATAGGTATGAAGCTAACAATATATGTACAAGATCTATATGAGAACTAAAAAACTAATGAATGAAATCAAAAGAATAGCTACATATATCAAGAAATAGTCCATGTTCATTGAGAGGAAAGACTCAATATTGTCAAGATGTCAGCTCTTCCAAATTTAGTTGATCTATAGATTCAACGCTGCCTCCCCAAATTCCAGCAAGTTATTTTATGAAAATTGACAAACTGATTCTACACTTTATTTCATTTTCTTATTTTATTTATTTGGTCCTATGCAGCATGCAGGATCTGAGTTTCCTGACCAGAGATCAAACCTGTGCCCCTTGCAGTAGAAGCATGGAGTCTTCACCCATTGGACTGCCAGGGAAGTCCCTGTTTCTATACTTTATAAGGAGAAGCAAAAGACCAAGAACAGTCATGATCTTGAAGGAGAAGTTCAAAATTTTGAAGATTGATGCTAATTGACTTTAACACTTACTATAAAACTATAGTAATCAAGACTGTGGTATTGGTGAAAGAATAGACAATAGATCAATGGAACAGAATAGGCAGCCTGGAAATAGATCCCTCATAATAGAGTCAACTCATCTTTGACAAAGGAACAAGGGCAATTCAAAAGAACTATGGGTGGTATTTTTGTTTTCCAGCTGACTGGGAGAGTTGAAAGAATCCTTAGTGCAATTAAACCATTTTCACTGTAATAGCCAAGTGCTATGAATATTCTCAGCCTGTCATGGTTAAGGCTTAAACCAAAGGAATGGATATTTAATAACGGGGAACTTCATCTATCAGTGACAGAAATTATTTTTTCTCTTCGTGCAAGGAAGCCTTTTCATATCTTAAGACATAAATGATCATTTACCAATTTTACCTTTGGTCATCTGATACCATACGGTTATGCATATCCAATAGAGAAAAATAAATAAATGGAACAATTCTTCCTTTTATCACTACTCAGAAATATGTTATATTCTCATATGTAATTTTGTGATTGAGATTATCAACTAGGTTGTCCCATCTCAGGCTCTTACTTTCTTCCATTCTGGTGAAACACAGCCCTGAGTGCACATAATGTATGTGCAGAGGAGGCACACCTGTGCTGGTCGTATCCCCGTGCACCGCAGGAGCTCTGTGGGGCAAGCACCTAGTCCCAGGCCAAGCGGCAGCTATAGGCAAGGACTTTAGGAAACACTCTCACCTGATGCTTCTCCTCAAGAAAAACCTTGGAGGGGTAGTTTTCAAAGGGCAAGAAAGAAGCCCTCATTTGAGCAGTGCTGCACTCTTCTCTATTAAAGTGTTACCATTTTGCATACACAAATGTCAGAGCCCTGGACAGAGTATTCACATTTCTCCAGGCACCCATTCCACCTTGCATACTGAAGATAGGATCCTTGCCATAAAACAGTGAAATCTCTCACTTCCTCTTTCACCAAACATCCTTGTTGTGATCAAATCCATAGATGAACATTATCCATTGTTTTCTATAACACTAAGAGAAAATGCAGGGACTGTTTCTTTTTTCTGAGCACTGAGAGAACTGGTTACAAGGAAAGCTTTATGTTCTGAGAGATTTTTAGTGGTTATTGAGACCACTCCCCTTACTACCCCTTTTTCTTGGGGAGGAGGCATCTCAACAGTGCTGTTATACTGGTTGAGTCATGGATCAAGTTCTCCTTTCCTAATGTAACCAGGGGAAGAATGCCAAAGGATGAATGCTGCTTAATTTAAATGAACAGGAGGTATTTACAGAATGGAAATCAATCTTGTTTTGAAGTTAAAAAATGATCTGGCCAAGGATCTTCTCCTGATGGATTTTATGGTTAGACTTTTACTGGTTTTTGTTTTACGGTTTTTGATTTTATGGTTATGGTTTATTTTATGGTTAAAGTTTACTGACATGGATTTCAAGCAAGGATGACCTCAGGATTATCCTTTTTGAATCATCTCCCTTCTTCTGCTGCCTCCTTCTTCACCTAAGGTCCAGTCTTAATGATGTTCTCATAGGCACTTTCTAATGGCCTGACCCTAGGCTGTTACTTGTCATTTTGACAAAGTCCTGACCAAAAAACTTATCTTGGAATATCACGTAGCTTGAGGGGCAGTGGAGAAATCTGCATTTGGTACTATTATATAGACCTTTATTACTTAAACCTTCATAATTAATTGTTGCCAAAACAATTGTGAAACATAGATTATATTAATCAAAGTCCATAAATAAAATGAGCTCAATGAGTATGATGAATGTTTATAAATCTGGCTGTATGTGTAGGAATGTGTTTCTGAGGCTGTCTGAATCTTACTGAAACCATGGTCTAGAAATCCAGGGAAAGTTGACATCTCCTAGTGGTCAAAAAATTAAAGACAAAGTTATACATATGTCTTTGTCTGTTCCGATTGCTGTGACAGACTACGGTGGACTAGGGGGCCTTTAAACAACAAAATTTTATTTTTTTATGATTCTGGAGGCTGGGAAATTCAAGATCAAGGTACTGGCAGATTTGGTGTCTGGTGAGAGAGCCCACTTGCAGGTTCATAAATAGATGGCTGTCTTTTCACATGGTAGAGGGGCAAAGGAGCTTTCTAAAGTCTTTTGTAAGGGCACTAATCCCATTCATGAGAACTCTACCCTCATGAACTAATCACCTTCCAAAGGCTTCACCTCCAAGTACTGATACATTGGGAACTGGGGCTCAACATATGAATTTGGGGGAAACACAAACATTCAATTTACAGTAGCATAGAACTACTGGAATATATGAACAAAGCCAGTTGGATGACCTTGGCTCATGCCTAATGTCCCAGCAAGCTACTAATACCACCCCCTTTTACTCAGAAGGATACCAGTATGGACAGCATTTTTGTCCATTTGGGTGGCTATAGCAAAATATCATAGACTGGGTAGCTTATAATAAAAAAAATTTATTTCTCACATTCCTGGATTCTGGAAGTCCAAGATCAAGGTGCCAGCTTGATCAAGTGGGGGGTTTGCTTCCTAGGTAATACATGGTTGTCTTGTTGCTGTATCCTCACATGGTATATGTAGAAAGCTAGGGATCTCTCTGGAGCTTCTTTATAAGACACAAGTTCAATTTACCAAGGCTCCACTCTCATGACTTAAGTATCTCCCAAAGGCCTCACTCCCCCAATAATATCATCACATTCATATTAAAATTTCATCATAAGGACACAAACATTTCAGACTATAAGCACAATAAAATCTTATATACATATGTCATCAGTCTAGGATATGTGGCCGATCAGTGTAAACTCCTGTCACTATCATTATTAGATGAGGCCTAGGAAAAGGCAATGGCACCCCACTCCAGTACTCTTGCCTGGAAGATTCCATGGATGGAGGAGCCTGGTGGGCTGCAGTCCATGGGGTCGCTAAGAGTCGGACACGACTGAGCGACTTCACTTTCACTTTTTGCTTTCATGCATTGGAGAAGTAAATGGCAACCCACTCCAGTTTTCTTGCCTGGAGAATCCCAGGGACAGGGGAGCCTGGTGAGCTTCCGTCTATGGGGTCGCACAGAGTCGGACACGACTGAAGCGACTTAGCAGCAGCAGCAGCAGCAGGGGTCGCACAGAGTTGACAGGACTGAAGCGACTTAGCAGCAGCAGCAGCAGCAGCAGCAGTACTATAGAGGCTTCCCAGGTGGCGCTAGTGATAAAGAATCTGCCTGCCAATGCAGGAGAGGCAGGAGATGCAGGAGATGCAGGTTCAAGCCCCGGCTAGGGAAGATACCCTGGAGGAGGAAATGGCAACCCACTCCAGTGTTCTTGCCTGGTAAATCCCATAGACAGAGGAACCTGGTGGGCTACAGTCCATGGGTTACAAAGAGTTGGACATGACTGAGTAACTGAGCACCCACTCAGTACTATAGAAGACAGGAAAAATAGGCTGCACTGGAGATGAAAAGGAAGACAGATCCCATAAAAAGGTAAATCTTCTGATAGGCAAACCTTTTCTTTATTCTCTAGGCAACAGAATCTACTATACCTCTGATATCTGAAATAAATGTGTCAAATATGAGAGGTATGTGAAGTGTTTGAATGAGAATGTGTAATTTATTAGAACACATGCATATTTATTATTATTCAGCCTTTACTAGCTGCAGTTTCTTAGCTACTAGAAATAGAAAAATGAGGAAACAAAGGATTCTGCTTTCAGGGAATACTGCTGCTGCTGCTGCTAAGTCACTTCAGTCATGTCCGACTCTGTGCGACTTCATAGACGGCAGCCCACCAGGCTCCCTCATCCCTGGGACTCTCCAGGCAAGAACACTGGAGTGGGTTGCCATTTCCTTCTCCAATGCATGAAAGTGAAAAGTGAAAGGGAAGTCGCTCAGGCGCATCCAACGCTTAGCGACCCTATGGACTGCAGCCCACCAGGCTCCTCCATCCATGGGATTTTCTAGGCAAAAGTACTGGATTGGGGTGCCATTGCCTTACAGAGAGTGAGGAGGAATAAAGAGCCTCTTGATAAAAGTGAAAGAGGAAAGTGAAAGGACTGGCTTAAAACTCAACATTCAAAAAACTTGGATCATGGCATCTGGTCCCATCAGATCAGATCAGATCAGTCGCTCAGTCGTGTTCGACTCTTTGCGACCCCATGAATCACAGCATGCCAGGCCTCCTTGTCCATCACCAACTCCCAGAGTTCACTCAGACTCACGTCCATCAAGTCAGTGATGCCATCCAGCCATCTCATCCTCTGTCGTCCCCTTCTCCTCTTGCCCCCAATCACTCCCAGTATCAGAGTCTTTTCCAATGAGTCAACTCTTTGCATGAGGTGGCCAAAGTGCTGGAGTTTCAGCTTTAGGATCCTTCCTTCCAAAGAAATCCCAGGGCTGGTCCCATCACTTCATGGCAAATAGGTGGGAAACATTGGAAACAGTGACAGACTTTATTTTCTTGGGCTCCAAAATCACTGCAGATGGTGACTGCAGTCATGAAATTAGGAGATGCTTGCTCCTTGGAAGAAAAGTTATGACCAACCTAGACAGCATATGAAAAAGCAGAGACATTACTTTGCCAACAAGGGTCCATCTAGTCAAAGCTATGGTTTTTCCAGTAGTCATGTATGGATATGAGAGTTGGACCATTAGGAAAGCTGAACACTGAAGAGTTGATACTTTTGAACTGTGGTGTTGGAGAAGACTCTTGGGAGTCCCTTGTACTGCAGGGAGACCAGACCAGTCAATCCTAGGGGAGGTCAGTTCTGAATGTTCATTGGAAAGACTGATGCTGAGGCTAAAACTCCAATACTTTGGCCACCTGATGCGAAGAGGTGACTCATTTGAAAAGACACTGATGCTATGAAAGAGTGAAGGCAGGAGGAGAAGGGGATGACAGAGGATGAGATGATTAGATGGCATCACCTACTTGATGGACATGAGTTTGAACGAGCTCCGGAAGTTGGTGATGGACAGGGAAGCCTGGCATGATGAAGTCCATGGGGTCACAGTTAGGCATGACTGAATGACTGAACTGAACTGAGATCTACCTCAGTGTGTATTAACAATTTCTCTTCAGTCTTGGAGTAATTTTCATATTCCAAGTTACAGGATATCCTTACTCCCTAAATCACTTCTCTTAAGGCACTCTAACATATACTTAGAAAAGATCTTAAGCTCCTGATATATTTATGAAAACATAGAGCATCAAGCTAAAATGGAAAAAGTTTAGACAATCACCTAGAACTTTCCATTCAACAAAACTTTTAATTTCCTGTAATGATACTAATATTTTGTGCTTGTACTACCTGATGCCATAGCCACTAGCCACATGTAGTTATTGAACACTTGACATTGACTAGGCCAAATTAGCAACTGATTTTTAAATGTTATTGAATTTAAGTATAGATTGCTACATAGCTAGTGGATACTGTTTTAGATGGTACAGATTCTAGAGCTTTTTTTGCTCAACTAAAATAGTCAAAGTTTTTGCTGATTTTTGTTTTTTTTTTTTTTTTCACTTGGATGTTTTAGCACTGTGGGGATATAAGTTGTTTAGTTGCTAAGTTGTGTCTGACTCTTTTATGACCCCATGGACTGTAGCCTGCCAGCTTCCTCTGTCCGTGGGATTTGCTATGCAAGAATACTGGAGTGGGTTGCCATTTCTTCTCCAGGGGATCTTCCAAGCCCAGGTACCAAACCCGAGTCTCCTGAATTGACTAGCAGATTCTTTACCACTGAGCCACCTGGGAAGCCTGTGGGGCTATAACATGTGTCTTAAATGAAAGTGGGTAAATTACAGGAATGACAACTGAAGAATTTCTGTTTTTAATGGGAGAAATGTTTTAATTCACTTAGTGAAGTGAGATTTAGTGAGTATAACTGTGTGCTGGGCACAGTGATGGGATATGATATTTGCACCAGGGGATCATAGGAAC
Organism: Tragelaphus eurycerus; assembly: GCA_935064755.1. NCBI lineage: Eukaryota > Metazoa > Chordata > Mammalia > Artiodactyla > Bovidae > Tragelaphus > Tragelaphus eurycerus. The sequence goes on along the minus strand of CAKXYN010000028.1, from coordinate 16,916,891 downwards.
TCAGGATAAATAATTCATCTGTTCTGGTAATGGATATCATTAGTGCCTATATTGGAATACTTTTCCTACTCTTCTTTCCTTTCCCTGACACCAAATCAGGTGTATCAGAAGTTTCTGACTCTTTAAGCCTTAAAGTAAACAGAGGTCAGGCAATATCTCTGTACTGTGAAAGGGGACTTCCATGTCCTGATGTGACTGAGACTAAGGTATTTAATTTCCTGTCCATTAAAGAAAAATATTGAGAAGCCCAGGCAGGAAAGATTTAGAGACATTTCTTATGAAGATTAACTTACTGGTGAGGTATCATTTATAAAAATAAGAAAAAAAATCAAGAAATAGAGACTTCATCTGTTTTTTAATATCTGTACTTTGGAGGGAGATATAATGATATTCCTGGCACAGAAATTTGCCCTCCGGAACCATCAAACATTGTAAATTAGGTAGGATTATTTAAATATGGTCATATATCTTTACCTTTCTGGTCAATCACAATGTCTGTTATTTTTTTTCAGATAATTTAGTTTACTTCTGAATATTTTAAATATAATGAAAACAAAAAATATAACAGTTTTGTTTTCAAAACTCTCTTTGAGGTATCAACTATTAAAAGATGGGGGTTTTGTATAAAAAAACACAATGGAGTGGTTTATCAAATATTTACAATGTTTACACCTCCAATATTAATTAAATTCTACTTAGTTTTAAAGGATGGAAGTGCATAAAACAAGGAGCTGTTGGAAACATCTTCAAAGTTGGAACCCCCACAGATGAAACTGTGGCACTAGACACTGACCCAGTGTCTATGGTGGTGGGGTAGGGGCAGTGGTTTAGTCTCTCAGTTGTGTCCAACCCTTGCGACCTTACGGGTTCGCTGCCAGGCTCCTCTGTCTATGGGATTTCCCAGGCAAGAATATTGGTGTGGGTTACCATTTCCTTCTCTATCTGTTATTTTTTCTTAAATAAAGTTTTTTTTTTTTTTTTTTTTTAATATAACCCAACTGTCTGAAAGTCTTCAGGCCTCTTGGGGTCATTCTTTTATTTAACATTAAAAAAAAAAAAAAAAAAAGACTTAAGTTCCCATTCTATGTAACAGCAAGTTCTAGTTTTAACATAGCTTTAACTTTATTTCTTTTTCTTTTCTTTCTTCTTTTTAATCTGTGCTTCCTGTTCCTTAAAAGGATTGGAAAAGGGAGGGTGGGGTGTTAGGAAGTTTTTTTAAGGGGCTCTGAGCAACAGAGCCCATCATTACATTAAGCCTTAATTTTCATCTTCCCCAGAGGATACTGTCTTTGTAGGGCAGCTGGCTAGAATTCAGGATTGTCACTTAACTGAGAACAGGGTAAACTGAATACTGATGATCTGTTTTCCTGAAGCCTGAGTAGTTCTTTAAGATCTGGACCCCTGGGTAATCTTTGTTGAAAGAAAGGCTAAAGACCCACCTGTAGCTTTACTACACTAAGCCAGTAATCCTCTGGATTTGAGGGGAGGAGGGGTAGACAAGATCATCCCCATGCATTTTAGGAGTCAGCACCTGAGGCAGCTGACCTCTGCATTGTTTTCTTTAATTTTTATTTTTTTAGGTCATTCTATTTTTTTCTTAGATTGACATATATTTGATTTATAATGTTGTGTTAGTTTCAGGCATATAGTCTAGTGATTCATGTGTGTGTATGTTCCTTTTCAGATTCTTTTCTATTAATGGCTACTAGAAGATATTGAATATAGTTTCCCGTGCTATATGGTAGGTTCTTGTTTATTTTATATATAGTAGTCTGTATATGTTAATCCCAAATTCCTAATTTATTTCTCCTCTCCACCTCTCCCCCTTTGGTAACCATAAATTTGTTTTCTATGTCTGTGAGTCTCTCTCTGTTTCTGGAATAAGTGCTTTTATGTCATTTTTAAAGATTTTACATATAAGTGATATCTTATGATATTTGTCTTTCTCTGCCTAACTTCACCTAGTATAATAATCTCTAGGTCCATCCATGTTCCTGCAAATGGCATTATTTCACTGTGTTTTTTTTTATGGCTGAGTAATATTTCATTGGGGAGTGAAAAAGTTGGCTTAAAGCTCAACATTCAGAAAACAAAGATCATGGCATCTGGTCCCATTACTTCATGGGAAATAGATGGGGAAACAGTGGAAACAGTGTCAAACTTTATTTTTTTGGGCTCCAAAATCACTGCAGATGGTGACTGAAGCCATGAAATTAAAACATGCTTACTCCTTGGAAGGAAAGTTATGACCAACCTAGATAGCATATTCAAAAGCAGAGACATTACTTTGCCAGCAAAGGTGCGTCTAGTCAAGGCTATGGTTTTTCCAGTGGTCATGTATGGATGTGAGAGTTGGACTGTGAAGAAAGCTGAGTGCCAAAGAATTGATGCTTTTTTACTGTGGTGTTGGAGAAGACTCTTGAGAGTCCCTTGGACTGCAAGGAGATCCAACCAGTCCATTCTAAAGGAGATCAGTCCTGGGTGTTCTTTGGAAGGACTGATGCTAAAGCTGAAACTAATACTTTGGCCACCTGATGCGAAAAGTTGACTCATTGGAGAAGACTCTGATGCTGGGAGGGTTGGGGGCAGGAGGAGAAGGGGACGACAGAGAATGAGATGGCTGGATGGCATCACTGACTCAATGGACGTGAGGTGTGAGTGAACTCTGAAAGTTGGTGATGGACAGGGAGGCCTGGCGTGCTGCAATTCATGGGGTCGCAAAGAGTCAGACACAACTGAGCGACTGAACTGAACTGAATATTTCATTGTGTGTGTGTATGTTGTATATATATATGCCATATTTTCTTTTTCCCTTCATTTGTTGAAGGAAGCTTAGCTTGCTTAGGAAGCCTAGGTTGCTTCTATGTCTTAGCTATTGTAAATAGAGCTGCTATGAACACTGACATGCATATATCTTTCCAAGTTGCAGTTTTTGTCTTTTCCAGATATATGCCCAGGTGTGGGATTGCCGGCTCATATGGTAACTCTATTTTTAATTTAAGGAACCTCCATACTGTTCTCCATAGTGGCTGCGCCAATTTGCATTCCCAGCTGCATAGGAGGGTTCCCTTTTTGCCATACCCTCTTCATCATTTATTATTCATAGATTTTTTGATGACGGTCATTCTGGCTGATGTGAGGTGATACCTCATTGTTGTTTTGATTTGCACTTCTATAATAATTAGCCATGTTAAGTATTTTTTCATGTGCCCATTTACCATGTGTATGTCTTCTTTGGAGAAATGTCTATTTACATCTTCTGTCCTCTTTTTGATTTTTTTTTGATATTGAGCTGTATGAGCTGTTTGTATATTAAGAAAAAAGTGTAGGTAACATTGAATGCAAAGCAAGTAACAATTTACTGAAAATGGCCATTTGGCAAGAATAATTCCAAACACAGTTTTATACACATAATCAGATAAAACTATGGATATGTAGGTGGTAAGCAAGTAGATACATAAAAACAATTTTACAAAATAGACTGTACATGTCTTTTAAATGTATTATATTTATCATTTGCTGTTCTGTACTTAGTCACTCAGTTGTGTCTGACTCTTTGTGATCCCATGGACTAGCCCACTAGGCTTCTCTGTCCATGGGGATTCTCCGTCAAGAATACTGGAGTGGGTTGCCATGCCCTCCTCCATGGTGTCTTCCCAACTCAGGGACTGAAACCAGGTCTCCCAGTTGCGGGCAGATTCTTTACTGTCTGAGCCACCAGGGAAGCCCATGAATACTGGAGTGGGTAGCCTATCTCTTCTCCAGGGGATCTTCCTGACCCAGGAATCAAATTGGGGTCTCTTGCACTGCAGGTGGATTCTTTAACAGCTAAGCTACCAAGGAATCCCTATATTTATCATATTTGAATTCAATAGAAAAGTAAGTTGAAGAAATTGCTGAACTGCAGATAAAGTTGAGAGGAAGGTACAAAGATCTCTCATATGCCTTCTGCCCTCACAAATTCTACCCTTCCCCATTATTAACATCACTCACCAGAAAGATACTGTTTTTTATATCAAGAATGAACCTGCATTGATATATCAGAATTACCCAAAGTTCATATTACCTTGGAGTTCACTCTTGGTGTTATATATTCTATGGGTTTGGGTAAAAACACAATGACACATATCTGCCACTGTATTATACAGGATATTTTCATCATCCTAAAAGTTTGAAACAAAACCTTTCCTTTTTTTTTTTTTTTGATGCATGTTCCTTTCTAGTAGGAAAGCAGGATTTAATTAACACAAAGTTTGAAATACATGTGTTTAAAGCAAAGCCTTGGATAAAATGTGCCACATTATTTTAGGAGAAATTATATTGAGAATAAGATGTTATATATCCCTTTGCCATTTTCCCAGCAATTTTATTAAGGTCTAATTTGCATATAATTAAATGCACTCATTTAAAAAATAATTTATAATTTGATGAGTTTGGACAAATGTATACACCCATGTCATCACCACCATATTAAAGATATAAAACATTTCCATCACCTCCAAAGTCCTCTATCTCTCCTTTCCCAGCTAATCCCTCTTTCTTACCCCCTAAACCAATGATCTGCTACCTATCATAGACTGGGTTACTTTTCTAGAGTCTCAAATAAATGTAACCATACAGTATGTAATCTTTTATCTGGCTTCTTTTGGGTAATTATCCATGTTTCTCTATATCAGTACTTTATTTTTTTTATTGGTAAGTGTAGTTCACTGTATAAATATACCATATCGCCTTTATCGATTTCAGTTCAGTTCAGTCACTCAGTCGTGTCCAACTCTTTGTGACCGTATGGACTGCAGCAAGCCAGGCCTCCCTGTCCATCACCAACTCCAGGAGTTTACACAAACTCATGTCCATTGAGTCAATGATGCCATCCAACCATCTCATCCTCTGTTGTCCCCTTCTCCTCCCACCTTCAATCTTTCCCAGCATCAGGGTCTTTTCAAATGAGTCAGCTCTTTGCATCAGGTGGCCAAAGTATTGGAGTTTCAGCTTTAGCATCGGTCCTTCCAATGAATATTCAACACTCATCTCCTTTAGGATGGACTGGCTGGATCTCCTTGCTCTCCAAGGGACTCTTAAGAGTCTTCTCCAACACCACACTTCATAAGCATCAATTCTTCGGTGCTCAGCTTTCTTTATAGTCCAACTCTCATATCCATACATGATTACTGGAAAAGCCCTAGCCTTGACTAGACAGACCTTTGTTGGCAAAGTAATGTCTCTGCTTTTGAATATGCTGTCTAGGTTGGTCATAACTTTCCTTTCAAAGAGTAAGCGTCTTTTAATTTCATGACTACAGTCACCATCTGCAGTGATTTTGGAGCCCCCAAAATAAAGTCAGCCACTGTGTCCACTGTTTCCCCATCTATTTGCCGTGAAGTGATGGGACCAGATGCTATGATCTTAGTTTTCTGAATGTTGAGCTTTAAGCCAAATTTTTCACTCTGCTCTTTCATTTTCATCAAGAGGCTCTTTAGTTCTTCTTCACTTTCTGCCAAAAAGGTGGTGTCATCTGCATATCTGAGATTATTGATATTTTTCCTGGCAATCTTGATTCCAGCTTGTGCTTCTTCTAGCCTGGCATTTCTCATGATGTACTCTGCATATAAGTTAAATAAGCCAGGTGACAATATACAGCCTTAACGTACTCCTTTTCCTATTTGGAACCAGTCTCTTGTTCCATGACTAGTTCTAAATGTTGCTTCCTGATCTGCATGCAGATTTCTCAAGAAGCAGATTAGGTGGTCAGGTATTCCCATCTCTTTCAGAATTTTCCACAAGTTTATTGTGATCCACACAGTCAAAGGCTTTGGCATAGTCAATAAAGCAGAAATAGATGTTTTTCTAGAACTCTCTTGCTTTTTCTATGATCCAGCGGATGTTGGCACTTTGATCTCTGGTTCCTCTGCCTTTTCTAAAACCAGCTTGAACATCTGGAAGTTCACGGTTTATGTATTGCTGAAGCCTGGCTTGGAGAATTTTGAGCATTATTTTACTAGTGTGTGAGATGAGTGCAACTATGCGGTAGTTTGAGCATGCTTTGGCATTGCCTTTCTTTGGGATTGGAAAACTGACCTTTTCCAGTCCTGTGGCCACTGCTGAGTTTTCCAAATTTGCTGGCATATTGAATGCATAACTTTCACAGTATCATCTTTGAGGATTTGAAATAGCTCAACTGGAATTTACTTATTGATAATTGGCTGTTTGCATTTTTGGTCTATTATTAAAAAAGAACTCCTGTAAACATTCCTGTCTAGTCAAAGCTATGGTTTTTCCAGTAGTCATGTACGGATGTGAGAGTTGGACTATAAATAAAGCTGAGCACCAAAGAATTGATGCTTTTGTACTACGGTGTTGGAGAAGACGCTTGAGAGTCCCTTGGACTACAAGGAGATCCAACCAGTCCATCCTAAAGGAGATCAGTCCTGGGTATTCATTGGAAAGACTGATGTTAAAGCTGAAACTCCAATACTTTGGCCACCTGATGCGAACAGCTGACTTATTGGAAAAGACCTTGATGCTGGGAAAGATTGAGGGCAGGAGGAGAAGGGGACAACAGAGGATGAGATGGTTGGATGGTATCACCAACTCAATGGACATGGGTTTGGGTAAACTCCGGCAGTTGGTGGTGGACAGGGAGGCCTGGCATGCTGCAGTTCACAGGGTCAGAAAGAGTCAGACATGACTGAGCGACTGAACTGAACTGAACTATGACTGATGATATGAACTACTTCTGATGTGTTTATTGGCCATTTATATGTCTTTTTTATAAAGTGTTTGTTCAAATCTTTTGCCCAGTTTTCAGTTGAGATTTTGTCTTTTAACATTGAATTGTAAGAGTTCTTTATATGTATGTGTGTGTGTGTGTGTGTGTGTGTGTGTGTGTGTGTGTATAGGGAAACAGTGGAAACAGTCACTGACTTTATTTTTTTGGGCTCCATAATCACTACAGATGGTGATTGCAGCCATGAAATTAAAAATCACTTACTCCTTGGAAGGAAAGTTATGACCAACCTAGATAGCATATTCAAAAGCAGAGACATTACTTTGTCAACAAAGGTCCGTCTAGTCAAGGCTATGGTTTTTCCAGTGGTCATGTATGGATGTGAGAGTTGGACTATAAAGAAAGCTGAGCGCTGAAGAATTGATGCTTTTTTACTGTGGTGTTGGATAAGACTCCTGAGAGTCCCTTGGACTGCAAGGAGATCCAACCAGTCCATTCTAAAGGAGATCAGTCCTGGGTGTTCATTGGAAGGACTGATGTTGAAACTGAAACTATAATACTTTGGCCACCTCATGCGAAGAGTTGACTCATTTGAAAAGACCTTGATGTTGGGAAAGATTGGGGGCAGGAGGAGAAGGGGACGACAGAGGATGATATGGTTGGATGGTATCACTGACTCAATGGACATGAGTTTGTATAAACTGGAGTTGGTGATGGACAGAGAGGCCTGGCCTGTTGCAGTTCATGGAGTCTCAAAGAGTCAGACATAACTGAATGACTAACTAAACTGATATGTTGGATACTAGTCCTGTGTTAAATATATGTATCATGAATATTTTCTCCTAGCCTATGGCTTTTTTTTAAAAATGCTGCCTTTCAAGAAGCAGGAAATTTTAGTTTTTATAAAGTCCAATGTTTCATGCTTTTTGTAACTTATCTAAATAAATTATCAATTACTCCAAGCTTGCAAGATTTTCTCCTCTGTTTTCTTTAAACTTTATAGTTTTAATTTTTATATTTAGGTCTATGATCCACTTCAAGTTAATATTTGGGTATATACGAGATCAAGATTTCTTTTTTACCATATGGTTGGCCAATTGTTCCAGCACCATTTGTTCAAAAGATTATCACTTTCCCATTGAATTGTCCAGAACTTGTGTTAAAAATCAGTTGACCACATATGTATATCTATTTCTGGATTATCTATTTTATTGTGTTGATCTACATGTTTATCTTCACTCGATTATCACACTGTTATGATTCCTATAGCTTCATATTAAGTCTTGAAATTGGGTAATGTAAGTCTTCACAGCTGAGTCTTCTTCAAAATGGCTTTGGCTATTCTAGCTCCTTTACATTTAAATTGTCAATTTGGAAAAAAAAAATTCTATGGGTAGTTTGATTGGCATAGCATTGCATTTATAAGTCAACTTGGGGAGAACTGAATCTTAGCAATACTGGCTATTCCAATCCATGAACTTGAATATATCTATTTACTTGGGATTTCTTTAGTCCTGTTAGGAGTGTTTTATAGTTTTCACTGTAAGCTTGTCTGGAAGTGTTTTACATTCTACTTCCTTGTAGTTGTAGATGTTATTCCCAGTTGTTAATTACTTGAATATGGAAACAAATTGTTTATCTCTCTGAATGCTTTACATGAATCCTTTAACTTTTATGGGCAACATTTTAATTATGATTTACTTCAGAATAATTTATTTACCCTATGATTTTTTTTGAGCTCTAAGTTCATATGAATTATGAAATTTACTCCCAATATTTGAGTATTTTAAGTTTTTTTTTAGTTAGTAATTTCTAATTTAATTCCCTTTTGATTTCAATCTTTTAATGTATTGAGACTTAGTTAATGACCTAGCATCTGTTCTATCTTGATAAATGATCCATGTGTACTGGAAAGGACGTATAGTCTATGGCTGAAGGGTTCAGTTTAGTTCAGTCGCTTAGTCATGTCTGACTTTTTGCGACCCCATGAATTACTGCACGGCAGGCCTCCCTGTCCATCACCAACTCCCGGAGTTCACTCAAACTCATGTCCATCGAGTCGGTGATGCCATCCAGCCATCTCATCCTCTGTCATCCCCTTCTCCTCCTGCCCCCAATCCCTCCCAGCATCAGACTCTTTTCCAATGAGTCAACTCTTTGCATGAGGTGGCCAAAGTATTGGAGTTTCAGCTTTAGCATCATTCCTTCCAAAGAACACCCAGGACTGATCTCCTTTAGAATGGATTGGTTGGATCTCCTTGCAGTCCAAGGGATTCTCAAGAGTCTTCTCCAACACCACAGTTCAAAAGCATCAATTCTTCGGTGTTCAGCTTTCTTCACAGCCCAACTCTCACATCCATAGGACTACTGAAAAAACCATAGCCTTGACTAGACGAACCTTTGTAATGTCTCTGCTTTTGAATATGCTATCTAGTTTGGTCATAACTTTCCTTCGAAGGAGTAAGCGTCTTTTAATTTCATGGCTTCAGTCACCATCTGCAGTGATTTTGGAGCCCCCAAAATAAAGTCTGACATTGTTTCCACTGTTTCCCCATCTATTTCCCATGAAGTGATGGGACCAGATGCCATGATCTTCATTTTCTGAATGTTGAGCTTTAAGCCGATTTTTTCACTCTCCTCTTTCACTTTCATCAAGAGGCTTTTTAGTTCCTCTTCACTTTCTGCCATAAAGGTGGTGTCATCTGCATATCTGAGGTTATTGTAGTCTTCTAGAAATGTCCATTAGTTTAAGTTCTTTGATAGTGTCATTCAGGTCTTCTATGTTTCTACTTATTTCTGTACTTTTTATATTAAGTACTGAGAGAAGAGTTTTGGGACCTACAACTATAATTTTATACTTATCCATTTTTTTTGTTTTAATGTAATCAAGTTTTAGTTTTGTGTATGTAAACTTCTACTGTTAGCCTTTTAAGAATTTTTTCTCTTCTTTTTTCCTCTCTTTCTGAGACCCAAATCACATTTATGCTAGACTGCTTGATACTGAAGCAGCTAACTTCATAGCTTCATACTGAAGAATTAATTTCACAGATTAGTTAGGCCCTCCCATTTATTTTTATTTTTTTCCCCTAAGCACTTCATTTTGGATATTTTCTATTGCTTTTTCTCCTAGTTCACTAACCTTCTTTATCTTTTATATCTAATTTGTGGATAATTTCATTCGGAATAATTTTTACTTCATGTATTTTATTTTTCTTCCCTAGCAGTTCAATTTGGTTTTATTTTTTAATTCTTCTATTCCTACCTCATTATGTTCATGCTTTTATTTAAGTTCTTAAGCATAGTGAATATATACTTAGTGAACATTTATAAAACATAGTGAATATATGCTTAGTGAATATACATAGTGAATATTTATAAAAGTTATTTTGTCATTCATATTGCTAACTCCATCAATTTTATAGTTTATGCATCTGTTTCTATAAAGTCTTTTTTTCTTTTGGTCACATTTTCCTCTATCTTTGCACATCTTGTGCTGGATTATTGCATTTCTTTAAAGGGTGTGGATTTGGTTCTGGTAAGCAGTTAAATTACTCATGATTCATTTTGATATTTTCTAGACTTATTTTAAAGCTTTCTAAGGATGTGACTAGATGTTTTCCTATAACATCAGTTTAGCCTGAGATGTGACTCTTCTAGAGTCACTAGTAAATGTCATGTATATTTAACAAAGTCTTTCTGCTCTGACGGGAATGAATTTGAATGGTCCTGGCCCTGACATCCTGGAATGTGAAGTCAAGTGGGCCTTGGAAAGCATCACTATGAACAAAGCTAGCGGAGGTGGTGGAATTCCAGTGGAGCTATTCCAAATCCTGAAAGATGATGCTGTCAAAGTGCTGCACTCAATATGCCAGCAAATTTGGAAAACTCAGCAGTGGCCACAGGACTGGAAAAGGTCAGTGTTCATTCCAATCCCAAAGAAAGGCAATGCCAAAGAATGCTCAAACTACTGCACAATTGCACTCATCTCACACGCTAGTAAATTAATGCTCAATATTCTCCAAGCCAGGCTTCAGCAATATGTGAACCATGAACTTCCTGATGTTCAAGCTGGTTTTAAAAAAGGCAGAGGAACCAGAGATCAAAGTGCCAATATGTGCTGGATCATGGAAAAAAGCAAGAGAGTTTCAGAAAAACATCTATTTCTGCTTTATTGACTATGCCAAAGCCTTTGACTGTGTGGATCACAATAAACTTGTGGAAAATTCTGAAAGAGATGGAAATACCAGACCACCTGATCTGCCTCTTGAGAAATTTGTATGCAGGTCAGGAAGCAACAGTTAGAACTGGACATGGAACAAGAGACTGGTTCCAAATAGGAAAAGGAGTACGTCAAGGCTGTATATTGTCACCATGTTTATTTAACTTATATGCAGAGTACATCATGAGAAACACTGACCTGGAAGAAACACAAGCTGGAATCAAGATTGCCGGGAGAAATATCAATAACCTCAGATATGCAGATGACACCACCCTTATGGCAGAAAGTGAAGAGGGACTAAAAAGCCTTTTGATGAAAGTGAAAGTGGAGAGTGAAAAAGTTGGCTTAAAGCTCAACATTCAGAAAACAAAGATCATGGCATCTGGTCCCATCACTTCATGGCAAATAGATTGGGAAACAGTGCAAACAGTGTCAGACTTTATTTTTGGCTCCAAAATCACTGCAGATGGTGACTGCAGCCATGAGATTAAAAGACGCTTACTCCTTGGAAGGAAAGTTATGACCAACCTAGATAGCATATTCAAAAGCAGAGACATTACTTTGCCAACAAAGGTTCGTCTAGTCAAGGCTATGGTTTTTCCAGTGGTCATGTATGGATGTGAGAGTTGGACTGTGAAGAAGGCTGAGCACTGGAGAATTGACGCTTTTGAACTGTGGTGTTGGAGAAGACTCTTGAGAGTCCCTTGGACTGCAAGGAGATCCAACCAATCCATCCTAAAGGAGATCAGTCCTGGGTGTTCATTGGAAAGACTGATGCTGAAGCTGAAACTATAATACTTTGGCCACCTCATGCGAAGAGTTGACTCATTGGAAAAGAGTCTGATGCTGGGAGGGATTGGGGGCAGGAGGAAAAGGGGATGACAGAGGATGAGGTGGCTGGATGGCATCAGTGACTTGATGGACGTGAATCTGAGTGAACTCCGGGAGTTGGTGATGGACAGTGAGGCCTGGCGTGCTGCGATCCATGGGGTTCAAAGAGTCGGACACTGAGCGACTGATCTGATCTGGCCCTGTATATATGGTAGATGTTTGGTTTCCACTCTGTGGTAATTGGTTTTTTCTCCACATGTCCTTCATGCAGTCTTGTTGAATTTTATGTTGTGCATGGACATATTAGTATTCAATCAAAGGCTGACAGAGATCCACATTCAGATATCTTAGACTTCTTCTGTATAACCTCCTTCTCTGTAATATTCTACTCTACAAATTCTAATGGCCTAAGCTGCCCTAAACTCTTAATGTCTGACTCCTCAGCACAGAGAAGACTACTAAGACTTTGAGATCTCCTCTCTGCACCCATGGGCCTGAAATTGTCTTCTTGCTGAAAGCTTGAGCTATTGGATGACCTATATCATTTATTGCCTTTCTGTCAGGGATCATAACCCTTCAGTGGTTGTTGTCCAATGTTCAGAATCATTATATATAACCTTTCAGTGGTTGTTGTCCAATGTTCAGAATCATTATATATATATAAAAAATATATATAAAAAATATATATATAATATATATATACATTATATATATATATATATATATATATATATATATATATATATTTGGTCAGTTTTCTAATTGTTTATGATTGAAGAATTTACTCCCTCACAGTTATAAGCACAAACCATAGTATTTTTGTTGAAATATTTTTTTCCAAGTGGCTTTGTTTCAGTTCTTTGTTCATATGGTGGTTATTACTTATCATTTTACCTCTTTGGTTTCTTAACTTGAATCAACTTTTGCTTAGCTCATTTTATCTATCTGAAGTGCTTTTTGTTGAGAGGCTTATGGGTGCTATGTGTCTAAAGAGTTTCAGAAAACATCACTTAACATTTTTTACTTGAAAAACAACTTGTGTGGGTGTAATATTTGTGAGTCATACCCATTTTCCCTTATAATTTGTAGACATTTTTCCAATGTCTTCTGCCACTGAATGTTACTGTGAGAAGCCAGTATGACATCCAGCTCACTTTTAATCATTGTATTTTTATTTTTGCTCATATGTCTGAAGACTTCTGTTTTCATTTTTAGAGTTCAATAATCAAGATCTGTCATTAATGCCCTGTTTAATTCTGGGGGTGTGGGGAAGGTATGTGGTATATACCATTTTAATCCACAGATTTTGATTTGCAGATATATTTTTTTAAATTGCAGGTTTATTTTTTAATTTTTGTTGGGTTCACTATTTTAGAGACATCTAAATAACTTAATATTCCAATATGAGATTGTCTTTCTTTGATTTCTGTATCTAATTTTTTACATCATTTGTTTTACTCTCTGTTTCTTTCCTATTCATTCGTCACCATTGTATTTTTTCTTCTGCCTTCATTTGAGTTTTAGCTATATTTGTCCTATCCATGCAATTTCTAGTTTATAGATAATGTTGTTTGGATCTCATTTTATTTCCTTAGCTTTAAAATTTCTGTTTTTCCTTCCTTTCTGATACTTCGTTTTCCATTTAGTCTTTAAGCTTTCATTTTACTGAATTCATGTTTACTAAGTAGTTCTATAAAGCTCAGCACTTGTAGGTAATTTGTTTCTGCATCTCATGCTATGTTATTTTTCAGATGCATTCTTTGACAGTTCTTGCTTGCTTTCTGGATTGTTTGTTTTGTTTTGTTTGAGTAAATTCTCCTTGGTGTTTTTCTCACTTTATCTGGGAATTGTTTTTTTCCCTGCCACTGTTTGAGATTTAGATATCTCCTTCCATCACTTTTCTGAAGCCTATTTATCCCTCTGTTCTTGACTTAGTGTTATTGCTTAGGGAGGTCGTCTCTTATTCCCCAATCTGAACTAGGACTCCACTGTTATTTTTCTCCCAGATCTCTGGTCTTTCCCCTTATAGCATTTATTGGAATGTGTGATTTTGACTACAATTTGAAAAAAAAAAGCTTCCTACACTTTTGAAGTAATTTCTTCCCTTCCCTATAAAGTCTATTAGTACCATCAAGGTTTTTTTTTTTTTTTTTTTGTCTGTTTTTTTTTTTTTTTTAAAGCATTAGGAGTTTCAACCTTGTAAATATTTTATTACCTGGGGAATAAAAATAATTACAGTAAAACTTTCAAATATTCTTAAAGAAAAAATACCTGCTTTACAAACCACACAGATGAGATAGATTGCTTGGGGCATCACTAAGTGTCTTAAAGGTCATTAGAAAGATATTGATTTCATGAATACTTTGACCCTTTTTACTAAAGCTCCTATCAAGTGCTAAATGATCATCTCAATGCCACTTAAATAAAGAGTGTAAATGTAAACTGATGAAATTCTGCAAATTACTGTATTTGTCTTTTTCATGCACACACATGTACACACACACACACAAACACACAAACATCTATATGCGGCTATAGAACTACTTATTGTGCTTATTGTCATTACCACAACTTAAAAGTATGGCCAGATAAAGAATGAGAGGAATTTACATGGTTGAGGAAAAGATGTTAAAATGTATTTAGAGATATATATAGAGTCAACTGAAAAGAATTTGAAAAATAAATGCAAGATTCAATCAGACAGAAAAGTGATTAGTTGACTCCAAATTGGGATAAAGAGTTTCAAAATACCATCTACCCAAATTGACTCATATAAAAGATCCCAGCATATCGGAGGAAAGATAGAATCATTTTGGAAACAAACAATATCTTTTATTTGCTGTGGTTCATTTTTCTTAGAGTGTAAAAACTTCTGGTATGATAAAAACATTATCTGGAAGTTTTGGTGCTGGGATTGAGAAAGGAAATCTCTGGAGATTAAATTAAAAATCTTTGGGAAGTCAAATGGTTTCCAATTATTTGTTTTCAACAAATCTAACAAAGGACCTCATCACGATACTTGCTTACAGATTATTAAAAATTATTTTTGAAGCTTAGAGTACTAGGTGCTTTCTGGCTTTTAACTCAGAAGTAGTTCAATGAATTATGATATTATTATGAAAATGTTTCTCCCACGCCCATTCTCACTATTTGCGTGAATGAGGTATCATAGTTTTTACATCTATTAAGTAGGAACTATAAAAATAGGAATAGAATTATATCTGAGCATTTTTTTCAAATAAGTAAGATTGTCCACAGATACTGAACTTGATTAAAAAATATCATATCCACCTTGTTAAGAGATGCATTTCCAGTAAAATTTTACTTTATATATTTAATAATTATGTAACAAAATAGATAATGAATTTATAATGTATAATTGATTATATTATCAATAATATTTATAACCATAATTTTATACTTGGAGTACTATACATAACTAGAAATAAAAAATATATTCATCTCTTTTTTTCAGAGCAGAATGCAATGGGACAAATAAAAGACTCTCAGACATAAAATGTAATGCATTATGATAGAATTCAAGGGAAGATGAACAATGTAAAATTTCTAACAGTTAAAAAAGAGTCTGTTCTTTTATTTTTTGGATTGATGAGGTTGTTATACATTGCTATAGCATTTAGATTCCAGTGACTATCTTTAAAAGAACAATATAATAGCGTAAAATGTCGGTATTTGCAATGTCCTGGGAAGTACGTTATTTTACTACTCTTCAAACTTAGGAGAAACATTTTAGATATTGTCTAAAAGAGGGTAGTGAGCAAATCATTTAAAATTACTGTGCCAAGCTATGTGGACTGGTAATAATCTCACTTAGTTTAAATTTTCTAATCTGAAAAAGTAGGCTTAATTATACCAAATTCACAGGGTACTTCTGTTAAATAAGATAATAAATGTAAAGGTTTTAGCATGAAATAAGCTCTCAATGAATGTTAATTCTGGTCTTTCCCATTTTTCAAGTGAAGGAACTAAATTGAAACTTGCCTAAGAAAAATGGTGTTAAGCTAGCTCCAGTTCCAGTGAGAGGAATGTGGAGGCAGCACCTTGTATTGGCAACCCTGGGTAAGGGGTAGAGGGTCCAGGTAAAATCCTAGACGAAGAGACTCATTTAGGTGCCAAAGTTAGTGTCAGGAACAGAACAGGAAGCAACTTTACCCCTCTTCTGTATATGGAGCACTTGCCATATGTCCGGTACTGTGTGTTAAACCCATTTCAATCATTATTTAATTTAATCCTATGGAAAAGTCTATGTAGACCTTATTTTAAAAAATTTATCTCCATTTATCAGATAAGGAAACAAAGTCTATCTGATGTTAATTTGTCTGAGGTAAGGCAGCTAGTATATTTCTGAGGCAGGAATCAAATCCCACCTCAGATAAGTTTGTCCCCAAACATAATCTTGCTTGCATTGAAAACAGTGTTCTTAGTTTGTATTCTACAATCTCCTTCCTCAGAAGGTCACACCCAGAGAAGACCACGAGATTGGTTTCTAGATTCTAGAAATGGTCCTTTTGGGGCAGAGGCCTTAAAAGCCCTGTGCCAGGGCACAGCATGACTCACCAAGACCCATGTTTCAGATTGAACTTTAGGTCAGACTCAGAGCTGGATTCTAGAGTTGGACCCCAGGCTCAGAGAATGGCTACTGAGCCCCCTCCACCTTCACCTTTTGTCATTTCCAGGCAGGAATGGCGGTCACTATCTTGGGTCAGGCTTACATAGATACTGGCCAGTTTTCACATACCCTAGGGAAATCCATCCTGGGCTCTGTGAGCAGCCTGCTGTGAGAGGGAACCTTTCCCTTAAGTCAGGGTCTTTGATCCAAAGCACCATTCTTATGGAAAGACTTGATGAACTAGGAAAGTATCACAGTACACTGTAGTAGATTCTCTGATGAGGCTAATTATAGGAGGAGTGAGATGGTGGAAGAGAGAGCCTCTCGACACAGTCCAGCAATGCTACCCTTGAAGGATGAGAAGCACACTACAGACTAGGTAGTAGTGAGAAGTGGGGAAGAAGGGCTGAAGGGCAGTGAAAAGGTCTTCAGGTGGAAGAAAACAGGGATTAGGTGTTTGAGAGCCTTAGTGCCGTGTGAAGAGTTTGGACTTTATCCAGTGCTATAGGGGAGCAATGGAGTGTTTTAGGCTACACAGTGACCACCTCTGACTATGTCTGATCAGGGCTTGGAAATAGAAAGGGGTGGCACATTTAATTTAGAGACTTGTATATAATTCAGGCAAAAAATGATAAGGACTCCATTTAAAGTGGTGACAGGGGGATTAGAAAAGAGAAAGTAATAGTTTTTCTAAGCACTGTCCAGCTTCAGAATAATCTGCAGGTGCATCTGAAAAACAATGCAGATTTCTAGGCCAACCAAAGGGAGAATCTTTGATGGATAAGGTCCAGGAAACTACAAGTTCATCAAGTACCGTGGCACAGCACTTTATGATTGGGAAGGAATCACCAAATAATATCCCAGCTTCTCTCTAAGGAGTGAAGATTTTGGATCATATCTCTACTGCCCTGATTTTTACATCTGATAGCCAGTGAGACTCAGCATTTGCCAGTTCATCGGGACCAGAGTCAACAAACAGGTGGTGTTAATTGAGTGTGAGCACTTTCGAAGGCTTTCCCATGAGGTTCATCACAGAGGGAGCAGGCAAAAACTCAAAAGCTCTCAGTTTCTCCCTGCAAGGGATTAGACTATACTTTCCTACCTACTGCCTGAAAGTTGGGCTTCTAATTAGCCTGCATGTGAGAGCTGACTGGGATCCTTGCTGAAGCCTGAAAGAGCTGGTGGGCACTTCCCCAGCCACACTGAGATGCACTGTATTCAAACTGTAAAAAGTTGAAAGGGAGAATCTTGAAAGCAGCAAGCAAAGAGTGATATATTACATATAAGGTAACACCCAAAAGACTATAAGTAGATTTTTCAGCCAAAACATTATAGGCCAGAAAGGAGTAGAATGATATTTAAAGTGCTGAGAGAAAAAAAAAATTGCCAATGAAGAATAGTTTTCCTGGCAAAGTTGTCCTTCAGAATTGAAGAAGAGATAAAGATATTCCCAAACAAAGCTGAAGAAATTCCCCACCACTAGATTGGCTTTGTAAGAAATGCTAAAGGGAGTTCTTCTAGCCGAAATGAAAGGACATTCATTAGTAACATGCAGACATATGAAGTATAAAATTCACTGGTAAAGGTAAATATCTGGTTACATTCAGAATACTTTCATACTGTAATGATGGTGTATATGCTATGCTATGCTAAGTTGCTTCAGTTGTGTCCGACTCTGTTCGATCCCATAGACGGTAGCCCACCAGGCTCCCCCGTCCCTGGGACTCTCCAGGCAAGAACACTGGAGTAGGTTGCCATTGCCTTCTCCAATGCATGATAGTGAAAAGTGAAAGTGAAGTCGCTCAATCATGTCCGACCCTCAGCGACCCCATGGACTGCAGTCTTCTAGGCTCCTCCGTCCATGGGATTTTCCAGGCAAGAGCACTGGAGTGGGGTGCCATTGCCTTCTCCGAATGATGGTGTATAAGTTACTTATTAACTCTAGGATAAAGATTAAAAGACAAAACTATTAAAAATAAATATAGCTACAATAATTTGTTGGGCTTCCCTGGTGGCTCAAATGGTAAAGAATGCACCTACAATGCGGGAGACTTGGGTTCAATCCCTGGGTTGGGAAGATCCGCTGGACGAGGCCATGGCAACCCACTCCAGTATTCTTGCTTGGAGAATCCCATGGACAGAGAAGCCTGGCGGGCTATAGTCCACAGGGTTGCAAAGAGTTGGGCACAACTGAGCAACTAAACACACAGCACACAATAATTTGTTAACTGATATGCAATAGGAAAAGATGAACATTGTAACATCAAAAACATAGAATAGGAGGGAGATTAAAAGTGTATAGCTTTTATATGACATCAAATTAAGTTGTTATCAGCTCAAAATACATTATTGTAAGATGTTCTCTGCGAGTGTCTTGGAAACTATAATTCAAAAACTTGTGGTAGGTCCACAAAAGATAAATAGAAAGGAATCAAAGCAGAAAATTATCATATCACAGAGGAAGACAGCAAGAGAGGAAAAAAAAAGAACAAAGGGTTAATGAAACAGCCAGTACATTAAATATAAACCTACTAAATTCTTAAAGTTTTTAGGTAAAAAGCTAATGAGACTACACAGTACTCCTGTGAACAGTAATATGCCAGCAAATTGGATCACCTGGGAGAAGCGGGTAAATTCCTAGAAATATACAACTTACCAAGCTTAAATCATGAAGAAATTAAAAATTTGAACAAACTGGATAATGAATAAAGAAAGTGAATCACTAATCAAAAACCTCCTAATAAAGAAAAGTCCAAGACCAGATGGCTTCACTGATATTTCTACCAAACATTTAAAGAAGAATTAGAATCAACCTTTCTCAAATTCTTCCAAAACACATTAAAGAGGGAACACGTTCAAACTTATTTTACGAGGCTAGCATTACCCTAAAATCACAGCCAGATAAGTACACTTCAAGAAAAAAAAAATTTGCAGATCGGTATCCCTGATAAACATAGATGCAAAAGTCCTCAATGCAAAATACCAACAAGCCATTCTTAAGAGTGCATTTAAAGGATCATACACCACAATCAAGTAGGATTTATCCTTGGACACAAGGATGATCTAAGATTTGTAAATCAATAAAAGTAATGCACCACACTAACAGAATGAAAGATAAAAATCATGTGATTGTATCAGTAGATACAGAAAAGACATTTGATAAAATGCAGCATCCTTTAACATCCTTTCATAACCAGAATTCTCAACAAATTAAGAATAGAAGGAATGTATCTCACCATAATAAAGGCCAACAGGACAAGCCCAAAGCTAACATCATACTCATTGGTAAAAGCTGAACACTTTAAAAATGCACTTTGGTTATTCCTATTCAATAAAGTACTAGAAGTCTAGCCAGAGCAAACAGGGAAGAAAAAAAAAGGCATCAAAATTGCAAATACGGAAGTAAATTGTCTCTACAAAATCAAAATATAAAAACCAACTGTGTTTCTATACACTGACTATGAATAGTTAGAAAAAAAAATCCCATTTGAAATAGCATCATAAAGAATAAAATACTTAGGAATCCATTTAACGAAATAGGTGAAAGATCTATATATTGAAAACTATGTAATATTGATGAAAGAATTTAAAGCAATCACAAATTAAATGAAAGATATCCTTTGTTCCTGGATCAGAAGACAATATTGCTAGAATGTCCATGTTGCTCTACAGATTCAATGCAATCTCTATCAAAGATTCTAATGGCATTTTTCACAGAAATAGAAAAAAAAAATAAAATTAACATGAAACCAAAATAAGACTGAATAGCTAAAGCATTCTTGAGCAAGAGGAACAAAGCTGGAAGCATTATGCTTCTGGTTTCAAACTGTATTACAAAGCTATAGTAATCAAAATAGTATGGTACTGGCATAAAAATAAACACACAAATCAATGAAACAATAAAAATTCATAAATAACCCCATACATATATTGCCAACTAATTTTTGACAGAGGCACCGAGAATACAGAATGGGGAAAAGATAGTCTTTTCAATGAATGATGCTGGAAAAACAGGATATCCACATGCAAAAAAAAAAAAAAAAAGAAACTGAACCATTATCTTACACAATACACTAAAAGTGACTCAAAATGGATTAAAGATTTAAATGTAAGGCCTGAAACCATAAGAACCCTACAAGAAAACTCCCTAACAATAACTTTCTCGCATTAAGTTGGCAATAACTTTTTGGATTTGACACTGAAAGCTCAGCCAATGAAAACAAAAATAAACCAGTGGAACTGCGTCAAACCAAAAAGTTTCTATATAGCAAAGGAGATTGTTGTTTTAATTTCAACAAAATGAAAAAGCCAATTATGGCTAGAAGAAAATATTTGTTAAGCATACACTGAATAAGGGGTTAATATACAAGCTATATAAGGAATTCTTACAACTCAATAGCAAAAATCTCAAATATTCTAATTAAAAAATGGGCAGAGAAACTGAACAGACATCCCCCCCAAAAAACATATAAATAGTTAACAAGTATGTAAAAAAAATGCTCAATATTACTAATCATCAAGGAAATGCAAATCAAAACCACAATGAGATATCAAGTCACACATTTTAGGATGTCTGTTATCAAAAAGATGAAATAAATGCTGGTGAGGATGTGGTGAAGGGAATGTAAATTTGTACAGCAATTATGGATAACAGTATGGAAGTTTCTAAAAAAGTTTAAAATGGAATTATCAACTGATCCAGAAATCCCATTCTGATATCCAAAGGAAGTGAAATGACTACCTTGAAGAGATATGTGCACTTCCATGTTCATTGCAACATTATTCATAGTAACCAAGATGAAGAAACAATCTAAGTATCTATCCATGGATGAATGGATGAAGATGTGAATATATAGTGAGATATTAAGAAGAAATCCTGTAATTTGCAACAATGCTAGCAAAACGGAAAGTCACTATGCTAAGTGAAATTATCCAGACAGTGAAAGACAATGCTTATACATAGAATCTTTTGGGGGAAAAAAAAAAAAAGACGCCAAATTCATGGAAACATAGAATAGAATTATGGTTTCCAGGAGCTGGAGGGATGGGTGAAATGTGTTGATGCTGGTCAAATGGTACAAAATTTCAGTTTTAAGATTAATAAATTCTAGGCTCTAATGTACATCATGGTGACTCTAGTTAATAATAATATATTGTACACCTGAAATTTGCTAAGTGTAGATCTTAACCATTCTCATAAAAAAGTAACTATGTGGATTGATAAATTTGTTAATTAACTTGATTGTGACAACCAGTTTTACAATGTATATGATGTATACCAAATCATCTTGTACACTCTAAATACATTGCAATTTTATTTATCAATTATACTGTAATAAAGCTGGAAAAAAGTAAAATAATTGTCATTCACCTTAGTAGTACATGAAATGAGTCTGGAGAAAGAGTCATAAGTGAAGGGATGCACCATCTGGATGGTTGATTCAAATATCAATGTATAAGGAGGCTAAAACATCTCTAGACAATTGGAAATATGTATCTGTTCATTTTGTTTTCCACTACCTGATGGAAAATGGTTAAATGTACGTTGTTTCCATTTCTGCTGAAGTAGGTAGTGCCCTCTAGTGGAAAGTTAAGCAAAAATACCCTCCTTGCTGGTGTCAACCAACTATAACTATCTTTTTCACTAGCCTCCTTTTCTTTTTAAATTTGAACAATTGTAGATCTCCACTTCACCAGCCCGCTTTGAAGCACTCAATAGCTATTGTGGCTAATAGCTACTGTACAGAATAGCACAGGTATAGATCACTTCCATAGATGCTTCCCAGATGGCTCCGTGGTAAAGAATCTGTCAACCGATGTAGGAGATGTGGGTTCAATCCCTGGGTCAGGAAGATCCTCTGGAATAGAAATGGCCAACCCACTCCTGTATTCTTGCCTGGAAAATTCCATGGAAGAGGAGCCTGGCGGGCTACAGTCCATGGGGTCGCAAAGAGTCAGATATCCCTGAGTGACTGACCATACACATACACATACACACAGATCACTTCCATTGTTGGATATCATGCATTGTAGACTGGGTCACTAACTACGAATCCAACAGCTGATGTGTCTTAAATCTGTTGCCACAGTCAATTAAAATTCCAAGTCACTAAAATACATGGCATTGTGCTTTCTACCAGGTATAAGTGATTTCTTTGTTTCAAATTATTTGTCTCTTTAAAATACCTTGCAGGGAGTTGTCAGTTTAAGAAAATCAAAAACATTTAACTTTACATAAGCAAAAACATCATGTTAAATATAATTTTTAACATAAACAGATATGCTAAAAATTCTACCCACAGCAAAATAATATTGAGCAATTTTAAAAAGAATTAGAGCCTGAAGTAGTGTTGTTTTTATCTTCTGTGTCTTCTCCATTCTATCTTTTTCCAGTTAGACTCTATCTAGCTCAGTGACAGCAAGGAGTAGGATGAGTTAGTGATCCTTAAGGCTTTTGTTATTTCTGAAAAGCGGAGTTCTTCACTAAAGCTATTTGGAAAGCGTGTTTTGTCATATAATATCCATGGCATTTCCCCTGCACAGCAGCTGAGTAATGGCATAAGAAAACCAGTGAGGACTCACAGATATTTGTCTTATTCATGCTGTTCATGACCATGTCATTAGAGGAAACAACAGGTAAACCCCATACCCCAGAAATTCTCATCAAATAAAACCCTCATTTATGTACTATTTTGTTTAATTGGAATCTAATTGTTTTACAATTGGAATCTAATTGTTTTACAATATTGTGTTAGTTTCTACGGTACAATACTGTGAGTCAGCTATGAGTGTACATATATCTCGCGCACCCCCGAGCTCCCGCCCAGCCTCCCTTTCCGCGCCTCTAGGTCTTCACAGAGCACTGAGCTGAGCCCCCGTGCTGTATGGCAGCTTCCTGCTGGCTGGCTGTTCCACACACGGTCGTGCATACGTGTCAGTGCTGCTCTCGCAACGTGTGCCGCCCTCACTTCTCCTCTGTGTCCACAAGCCCATTTTCTGCGTTTGCACCTCTATTCCTGCCCTGCAAATTAGGTTCATTGGAACCATTTTTCTAGATTCCATATATATGCTATTCTTTTAAAAAGCCCTGTCACTTTGCTTTGCACATACTTCTTTCAAAACGCACATCAAATCTGGCCCTCTCTTATAATAGAAAAATATTGAAAGTGTGGTCTCTTTTTCTCATGCTTTGTTTTCAAGGGTCTTGCTGAGATATATTTTTCATGCTTATTAAGTTAAATCATCTCTATCTACTGAGTCAATTAATTCTATTTCTACTATACAACACAGCATTAAAAATACCCTGTACTGTACAATCATATAATTATGTATTTTACATACTGAATCTTTTGTAAAATGTCTTTATATATTAATTAGTCTAACAGTTTCCTTCTATTTTAATGTGTTATGTTTTCTCTCAACCAGTGCTTGGAGAACTGGCATTTCTTGATCAGGCTAAAAAAAAATGAATGTGAATAGAGTCTCAAGAAACAAATTCTCTCTAGGAAATCAAACATAAGACAAATAAATGTAACACTTTGCAATTTGGTCTCCAAAAGCCACCTGATAATATGTAGAAAGGCTGAGAATGATATGGCTCCACAGATGCATTTGTGAAAAATGTTTAGTAGCTTTAGTTACTCTTGATTTTAAGATATGTTGGTAATGTGACAATGTAGTAGATATCAGCTAGGGTGATGGTCTGACTGTCCCCTCTACTTTCTGGGAGCAGAAATAATACATACAGTTAGACCTAGGTTGGTCATGTTGAAATGAATTACCCATAGCCAACTGGTCCTGATGGCACCTGACAAAGACTGATCAGACAAAGTCTGTTACCAGTACCTGCCATGGGAAACTGAGAAGAGAGAGTGGTTTTTGTTATTGAGATATGAGTATAGCGCCTGATGGAGCTTCCCAGGTGGCTCAGTGGTAAAGAATCTGGCTGCCAATGCAGGAGACACATGTTGGATCCCTGGATTGGGAAGATCCTCTACAGTAGGAAACGGCAACCCTTTCTAGTATGCTTGCCAGGAAAATTCCATGGACAGAGGAGCCTGGCGGGCTGCAGTCCTTGGGGTGGCAAAGAGTCAGATACCACCGAGTGCACACACACAAATGCATGTACAGTACCTGACGATGCCTGTGTTTCCGGTCACAAGAGCCCCTGTAAGGAGCTAGTCTTTGTTTTAGTTGTCTCTTGGGACTGTTTGACTTTTCACTGTGGTTAAATAAGACTTTTAATCCCAGTTATTGTCCTCTGCACAAAACCCCTTACCTTTGCAGTGAATTTCTTTTTGCTTGAGTTCATGTCACTTGACTTTCTACTACTTGCAACCAAAGTTGAGATTAAATGCTGTTTTCAAAGGAACGAATGAAATCTTAGTTTACAGTATTTAGGACTGTGAGTATTTAGGATAAGAGAAATGATATACACATTTTATTCTAAACTGTAGTGTTATGTTGATTCTGGATGATAAAGAGATTCAAGGTCACATCATATAAAAGAAGGTTGAAGGAATTGGAAATTTAATTTACAGGAAACTCTACTGGGACAATGATTGTCTGAAATATGGCTATTAGATTTGTTTTATACTATTTCAAAGGCCCTTAAAAATTATTCAAAGTCCAACATGCTTTCAATGCCTAAATCTCTCTAGGATTCCTGCCTCTAAGACATTGGTGTATTTGACAATTCTTGACACATCCAAGAATTGAACAATTATTTAACAAATAGTCATTGTATACCCACTATGTGCCAACCACTATACTATAAATGTGTTTTAGCAATGAGAGTGATGTCTGTGCTCTCAGGGCAACTAGAGTCTCATTGAGAATTTAACTCCCACTTGAAATATTCTATCAGAAAATTCTTGCTGGGCCCAATGGAAAGAAATTGTGGAAACATATGATTTGAGTTGTTTGAAAATGGCCAGATCTGAGTGAGAGTAAATATTTAGATACATTTAGATAACTTTCTGGTCCTGAGATTATATGTGAATAAGGACACTCTTGATATTAGCAGTTTCCAGTCTTTGGACTGCAGACCATGACGATTTCAAGGAATTATTTCAGATGGTTTAGGAACCATATGTGCTTCATTAATTGTTTAAGATGAAGTCAGTAATATTGCCACTGCTATCATGTAAGAATCCATTGAAATTTTCATTCATTTATGCATTCATCCATTCAGTGTATATTGATGACCAGTCAGGTCCCAGGGACTGATTTAAAAGCTGGGGGAAAAACAGAACAAAAAATATTTAGAAATATTGGGAATCACTGCTTTGAGGTATTTGTAATATTCAATTTTATGTACTATATGGTTTCATCAGAAGAACAGAAGGCAAATCCATGATCCTGTTGGCTTTTTTTTTGGCAAGTAGGGGTGCTTCACACACTATATACTAGTTATTAGGGTATAAATGTACTCTACAAGCTGTGTGATCCAGGACAATTTGATAATTTTAAGACTTTTATCATGACCTTTGGCTGTGAATAAAATTTTATTTGACCGAAAGTCACATTATCTTGCTATGTTCACAGAAAAAAGAATTTCTTCTTTTATATGGCAGTTAAATTGAAGCTGATGTGTTAAAAAATAATGAGATGTCTGTTTCCATAGTAGTAGTACAAGAACAGCCCACAAAGAGGAGGATTTCAAAGCTCCTGTAACTGGAATCCTCAAAAATCTGTAATTGCTTAATAATCTCAGGAGACCCTAGGACCTTTGGACATCTAGAATCAGCAGAGGGAAAACAAAACATCAAGCACCATTCTTTGCCTCTTCCTTTACACAGTGCTAGCATGTGAGAGTAAGATTACAGAGACCCATTAGCCAGGTTGTATCCTACAAAGAAGGTAGTTAAAACTAGTGAATGGTGCTGGTTATCTTAGTGCTATGTAGTGGTCAGAATATTACTGAGTAACACTGGTTTAAAACATTATGTGTGTCATGTGAACAACATTAGATTTCTACTTCTGTATACCCTATAGTGTGCTTACCACCAAAAATTTCATTTCCACTGGTCACCCTACCAATTGATCCCCTTTACCTACTTTGCCCACCCGCCACTCCCTTTCCCACTGCTAACCACTATTCTGTTCTCTGTATTTACATGTTTGTTTTGTCCATTTATTTTGTTTTGTTTTTTATATCCCACATATGATTTAAATCATGTGGTATTTGTCTTTCTCCATTTGACTTATTTTACTTAGCATAATACCCTCAAAATCTATCCATGTTGTCACAAATGGCAAGACTTCATCTTTTTTGTTGGTTGGGTGGTATTCCACTGTACACACATACCACATCTTCATCCATTCATCTGTTGATGGGCACTTAGGTTGTTTTGTTACCTTGTCTGTTGTAAATGATGCCGTGATGAACGTGGGGGCACATGTATCTTTTCAAATTAATGTTTTTGATTCTTTGGATAAATATCCAAAAGTGGGATAGCTGAATCGTAAAGTAGTTATATTCTTGATTTTTTGAGGGCTAGCCATACTGTTTTCTATTGTGGCTGCACTAATTTACATGCCCACTAACAGTGTGTAAGGACTCCCTTTTCTCCACACTCTCATCAGCACTTTTT
Source organism: Tragelaphus eurycerus (assembly GCA_935064755.1). Classification (NCBI taxonomy): domain Eukaryota; kingdom Metazoa; phylum Chordata; class Mammalia; order Artiodactyla; family Bovidae; genus Tragelaphus; species Tragelaphus eurycerus. Next base: position 16,889,889 of record CAKXYN010000028.1, on the reverse strand, counting down.
ATTTCTTGCCTTTTTGATAATAGCCATTTTAACAGGCAAGAGATGATATTTGATTGTGGTTTTGATTTACATTTCCTTAGTAATTAAACATCTTTTCATGTTCCTGTTGATCCTCTGTATGTCTTCTTTGGAAAAATTTCCATTCAGATCCTCTGCCCATTTTTGAATCAATTATTTGTTTTTATTGTTGTTGAATTGTATTAGTTCTTTATATAATTTGGATATAAACACCTTATCAAATTGTTTGGAGATATCTTCCCCCATTTGGTAAGTTGTCTTTTTGGCTTTCTTTTTACTGTGCAAGAGCTTTTTAATTTGATGTAGTCCCACTTGTTTATTTTTATTTTTGTTTCCCTTGCCTGAAGAGATATATCTAGAAAGATATGGCCAAGACGCATGTCAAAGATGGTATGTGTAATTTTTTTCTAGGAGTTTATAGCTTCAGGTCTTACATTCAAGCCTTTAATCCATTTTGAGTTAATCTTTGTTTCTGATGTGTGATAGTGATCTAGCTTCACTTTCTAAATTAGGTTTTACCATGACTTGAATGAACTCTCTCTCCAATTTGTACAGTTTCTGTGCTTGCCATGTAATTTTTAATTTCTAAATTTGCCTCTTGATTAACCAGCTGCCGAGAAGCATACACAAATATACTATTCATGGTGAAGGTATACATTCTATTGCAAATTAGTAGATTTTTATGAACTTAGAAGATCTTATTGTGCTTCATAGCCATGGTTTTCTACTATTACGTGTCATTCTTTAAGAATTTGAGGTCCACCAGTTTGGATTCATCGGGGAAGGCAATGGCACCCCACCCCAGTACTTTTGCCTGGAAAATCCCATGGACGGAGGATCCTGGTAGGCTCCAGTCCATGGGGTCGCTGAGAGTCGGACACGACTGAGCGACTTCACTTTCACTTTTCACTTTCATGCATTGGAGAAGGAAATGGCAACCCACTCCAGTATTCTTGCCTGGAGAATCCCAGGGATGGGGGAGCCTGGTGAGCTTCTATGGGGTCGCACAGAGTCGGACACGACTGAAGCGACTTAGCAGCAGTAGCAGCAGCAGTTTGGATTCATAGGTAAAATTCAACCAAGAAAGGAAACCAAAATCTTGGACACTATTGTTACTTCATGAAATTCTGCATAAAGATCTAGTTTTTAAACCCAGGTGCATTCTCTTACACCCCTTTCCAAAGTAGTCCTTTGGACTAGAGATAAATCAGATGCTTGGAAGAGTGAAGAATAGTCTTTATTTTTAGTTCCTTACTAAAAACAAAGCAAAAACTAGGAAAAGATCCTTCTGTTTGGATATATGGTTTTATTTCTACCCCATCTATGTAAATCTAATTCCCAAACTGACATCTATATATGTAGAGATGATTCAATATAGTATGCATTTCATTGAAGGGAATTGCATTTCTACTTTGTAAATGCCAATTTAAACATTCTTAGATTTTAAACATTAATCTTGAATGAACTTTAGAAACTTTATTGTATTGTTAATACTCTACGTGGTTTAATTAGAGGAATTAGGATCAATGAGTGAAAATGTTTTGAAGATTGTTCTTAGGCTTAAATTCAGTTGCAAATATGGCTGTGTTGATCACAACAGATTATCCATAAACTGAACTCTGGCTATGACAAGCTGTGTTGGATCAAATGATACACCTACAAATAGCTTTTAATTTTAAGCATTTAATAAACAGGGTGAGGAATCCAGTACAGAGTGGGTTGCATCAACCAGGAAGCATGGGGGTGCTCTTTTTACTGAATGCTTGGTATATGATGTAAATGAAAGTTAATGGCAGAAAAATATTCATATCAGCAAGATACTTTGAGTATCTTATTATATCTAAATGTGATAAAAATGATGATAGCCCATTAATTACACATTCAGAAGAAAACCATATTGTTCAGTGGAAAAACCCATTTCCTGGAATTGGAATTGCCATTAGACATCTTTTTTGATGGATTTTATTTTCAAAAATGAAAAAAGCTTTTTGTTTGTTTCTGATTATAAAAGTAATGGGATTAATGGGAAAGATGGTGGTCTAAGTGTTCATTTATCCATGCCTAATGTTTACGGAAAAGAAGCAGGAGAATGAACTAAGAAAAAGAAAACTTCATTAGTGCTGAAACTAGAGCAGGCTTCATCTTCATAATATAATGTCTGGATAAAGGATGCCAAGAAAGGAACATGATTCTTCTGCTCCCAAGTATCATGGGCTGGGCTGAGGAAGTGGGTGGAGATGATGCAGAACTCCTGTGGTACTTCTCACTAGAAGAGCAGATACCTGTGGTATGAGTGGGCTGCAGGAAGGACAGCAAACATCTTCTTTGGAGTGGAGGGGATGCTGGAAGAGAACCATATGACTAAATAGTATCATTCTGTTTTTCTGATCTAACTTCCTAAGCAGTAGAGATCTACAGATGAACCTTCACTGAAGCTGTGGACCAGAAAAACAGGCTTCCCTGAGGGCTCAGATGGTAAAGAGTCTGCCTGCAACACTCTTTACCCTGGTTCGGGAAGATCCCCTGGAGAAGGAAATGGCAATCCACTCCAGTATTCTTGCCTGGGAAATCCCAGGGACAGAGGAGCCTAGCAGGCTATATATAGTCCATAGGGTCACAAAGAGTCAGACAGGAGTGGGAGACTAATACTTTCACTTTTTCACAAATTTAAATGTACACTAATCCTTTAAAGAGAGGTCTCAATGTTGAAAATAGATTCTATATCAGAAGCAATAAAATAAATGTACATTTTAGGAGTGCCCTCCATAGAATAGGTAATATTCTATGAAATGCATAATAATGAAAGATTTTTAATAAATTCAGAAAGAAAATACAATTTTCTTTCCCAGACTCTAAGTTTACAGAGACACAGACCCCTACCCACCCACACACCTATTTGCCATAGGTAGCTAAGTAATAGAAGAGGGAATATTTACTGTAAAATCCATCCATTTAGCTCAAGTGCTAATGGAAAGATTAGTATATTGATGAATAAATTGATTTAAATTGAAGTAAATTGATGAATAAATAGGAAAGTCAAGTAGATCCTATCCGTATTAGTCTGGAACAAATATTAGACTTATATTATGAGATAAATGTGCAGGAAAATACCAGCTTGCAAATAAACATTTTATAGCAAAAAAGATTAAAGGGACATTTATGCAAAAGAACGAAAATGCATTTTGGTACACTTACTGTAGGGAACAGAGAAAATTTTAACTGTAACCATTTTGTGCTTGTGGTTTCAAGCAGGAGATTGCACAATAGTGTGAAATGAAAAAGCTACTAGAAAAACTAAGAAAAGAAAAAAAGGAAGATAAAGATCACCTTCTAGACAAATATTATATCAATATTAATTTCCTGTTTTTGATAATTGAACTGTTTATGTAAGTTGTTAACACATGTATTACTGACAAACAATGTGTCTAGAGTACGGGGAATAGTAGGTACTCAATAAATATTTGTTGAATGAGTGAATCAATTTCATCCATAATGGTGTGCCACAGTAGTAAAGAGTGATCATTAGAATTATACAGGAAGCTATTTAAAAGTACATAAATCTAGTTTCCACCTCATATCTATTTAATTAGAATCTCTGAGAAAGTGACAGAAGTTGATAACACAATAGTAATAAGAGACTTCAACATATCTTAGCTCTTGACGGATTTTGTAATTAAGAAAAATCCATAGAAGATCTTAATCATATAATTAACAAGCTTAATCTAACATTTTTAAAGCTGTGGAATTCTTCTTCAGAATATATCTTAAAGACTCTCAAAGATTAAGAGATACAATTCCTTTTTAAAAAAATTAATTAATTTTTATTGGAGTATAGCTGATTACAATGTTGTTTTAGTTTTGAGTGTATAACACAGTGAGTCAGTTATACATATACCTATATCCACTCTTTTAGATTCTTTACCCATATATGCCCTTACAGAGTACTGAGTAGAACTCCCTGTGCCATACAGTAGGTTATTAGCTATATACGTTTTATATATATATATATATATAGTATTGTGTATATACCAATCCCAGTCTTTCAATTTATGCTTACCCTATGCTATGCTAAGTCACTTCAGTCGTGTCCAACTCTGTGCGACCCCATAGATGGCAGCCCACCAGGCTCCCCCGTCCCTGGGATTCTCCAGGCAAGAACACCGGAGTGGGCTGCCATTTTCTTTTCCAATGCACGAAAGTGAAAAGTGAAAGTGAAGTCACTCAGTCCTGTCCGACTCTTAGCGACCCCATGGATTGCAGGCTAACAGGCTCCTCCATCCATGGGATTTTCCAAGCAAGAGTACTGGAGTGGGGTGCCATTGCCTTCTCCGGCTTACCCTATGGTAACCATAAATTTGTTTCCTACATCTATAACTCTATTTCTGTTTTGTAGGTAGGTTCATTTGTACCCTTTTTTTAAGATTCCACACGTAAGCAATATCATACAATATCTTTCTCTGACTTACTTCACTCAGTAGGACAATCTCTAGGTCCATCCATGTTACTGCAGATGGTATTATTTAGTTCCTTTTTATGGATGAGTAATATCCAATTGTGTATGTGTGTGTGTGTACACACACATACATACACACACATACACAATTGGAAGGAATAATGCTAAAGCTGAAACTCCAGTATTTTGGCCACCTCATGCGAAGAGCTGACTCATTGGAGAAGACTCTGATGCTGGGAGGGATTTGGGGCAAGAGGAGAAGGGGACGACAGAGGATGAGATGGCTGGATGGCATCACTGACTCAATGAATATGAGTCTGAGTGACCTCTGGGAATTGGTGATAGACAGGGAGGCCTGGTGTGCTGCAGTTCATGGGGTCTCAAAGAGTCGGACACGACTGAGCGACTGATCTGATCTGATCTGATATATATATATATATATATATATATATATATATATACACCACATCTTCTTTATCCATTCCTCTATCAGTGGACACTTTGGTTGCTTCCATGTCTTGGCTATTGTGAATCATGCTTCAGTGAGCATTGGGGTGCATGTATCTTTTAGAATTATGGTTTTCTCTGGATATATACCCAGGAGTGGAATCACTGGGTCATATGGTAGCTCTGTTTTCAGTTTTTTAAGGAGCCTCCGTACTGTTCTGCACAGTGGCTGTACCCATTTACATTCCCACTGATAGTGTTAGAGTGTTCCCTTTGCTCCACATTCTCTCCAGCATTTATAGTTTATACATTTTTGGATGAGCAGAGGAGCTCAACAGACATTTCTCCAAAGAAAACATACAGATGGCCAAAAAGCACATGAAAAGATGCTCAGCATCACTAATTATTAGAGAAATGCAAATCAAAATTATAAAGAGATACAGTTCTGATACTTGTTATATAGTTATTGATTCAACAAATGCAGTATTTTCAATGCCCTTAAGTAAGGAGTATCAGAAGCAGTTTTTATTCAGTCCACATTTATGTATTTACTCTATGATCTGTGATTGCCCTCTTTCACAATATAGGAATCCAAAGAGTTTGATCATCTGGACATTGTACAGAAGATCACGTGGGTTTGATATATTGATGACATCACATTATTTAGCCCTGATGAGCAGGAAGTAGTAAAAGTTCCAAATGTCTATCACTGCAGATGGTGATTGCAGCCATGAAATTAAAAGACACTTACTCCTTGGAAGAAAGTTATGACCAACCTAGACAGCATATTAAAAAGCAGAGGCATTACTTTGCCAACAAAGGTCCATCTAGTCAAGGCTATGGTTTTTCCACTGATCATGTATGGATGTGAGAGTTGGACTATAAAGAAAGCTGAGCACTGAAGAATTGATGCTTTTGAACTGTGGTGTTGGAGAAGACTCTTGAGAGTCCCTTGGACTACAAGGAGATCCAACCAGTCCATCCTAAAGGAGATTGGTCCTAGGTGTTCACTGGAAGGACTGATGTTGAAGCTGAAACTCCAATACTTAGGCCACCAGATGCGAAGAGCTGACTCATTGGAAAAGACTCTGATGCTGGGAAAGATTGAGTGTGGGAGGACGAGGGGACGACAGAGGATGAGATGGTTGGATGGCATCACCGACTCAATGGACATGGGTTTGGGTAGACTCCTGAGAAAAAAAATGAAGAAAGAAAAAAGTTAGGAAGTCTTGTGAATGGGATGGAATTGAATTTGGACTGACTGGGCAGACACGATGTCACTGAAATGTGAAGGACGAAGAGGAAAAGATGGAGAAGTAAATGGTAACCCACTCCAATGTTCTTGCCTGGAGAATCCCAGGGATGGAGGAGCCTGGTGGGCTGCCGTCTATGGGGTCGCACAGAGTCGAACATGACTGACGTGACTTAGCAGCAGCAGCAGAAGAAGAAGAGGAAAAGAAAGAGCAAGTCCTGAGGCTACCTGGGGGAGAGGGGCCAGGTGGAATGGCCACAGTGTGCACAGGGCAGAGGTGAGAGTCTGTGGAGATGACCAATGGGGCTGGTAAGAACTTTGACAGGTTGAGGGCAAAGGACACGTATGGAAGGTTTTGAGCAGAGAAGTGACGTGAGTGCTCTACATTTTAACAGTGCACAGAACAGACAAAGTTCCTGCTCTCATGAAACTTTTATTCTAGTAGAAGAGGCAGACAGTAACAATATATCATAAAATCTAGAAAATGAAATGTGATACATACTACTGGCTGCAGCATTGAAAACAAGTTGTTGAGGGGCCATGGGGAGGATGTGAGGGTGGATGCAGGGAAACAAATTAGAGGTTATGATAGTAGTCATGGCAGGAAGTGCTGAGAGTGAGTGGTAGCAATGGAGAACAAGGGCTATGGCAGATTCAGGGCGTTTTAGGAGGTAGAGTCAACTGGAACTTATCGCTGGATTGGATATATGGTGTGTATGAGAGAGAGAATTCCAGGCTGACTCCAGGGATTTTGGGCTAACCAACTGGAAGGATGGAGTTGTCATTAACTAGAATGGAAAGACCATGGGAGGAGAAGGTTTTGTGGAAACTGTGGGAGCTTGCTTGCTTTGAGCCTGTTCACAAGGCCCTAGAGATGTTGAGGAGGAAGTAAAAGTTGGTGTGAATTTTTCCTTTTCAGCTCATGCTTTATCTTGAAAGATACTTTCTCTGAGAGAAAGTTTGATTATACATAGTTTGATTATTTGGGCTCAAATCTGACTCTAAGATTCACTATCCCTGCGCACACTGTGTACCAGTTAGCTGGTGGCAGAGTTAGGGTTCATTCTAGGCAACTTGGCTCTAGAATACAGGTGTTTTGGACTCTCAAAACTCAGTTCAGTTCAGTTCAGTCGCTCATTCATGTCCGACTCTTTGCGACCCCATGAATCGCAGCAAGCCAGGCCTCCCTGTCCATCACCAACTCCCAGAGTTCACTCAGACTCATGTCCATTGAGTCAGTGATGCCATCCAGCCATCTCATCCTCTGTCGTCCCCTTCTCCTCCTGCCCCCAATCCCTCCCAGCATCAGAGTCTTCTCCAATGAGTCAATTCTTTGCATGAGGTGGCCAAAGTACTTGAGTTTCAGCTTTAGCATCAGTCCTTCCAAAGAAATCCCAGGGCTGATCTCCTTCAGAATGGACTGGTTGGATCTCCTTGCAGTCCAAGGGACTCTCAAGAGTCTTCTCCAACACCACAGTTCAAAAGCATCAATTCTTTGGCACTCAGCTTTCTTCACAATCCAACTCTCACATCCATACATGACCACAGGAAAAACCATATCCTTGACTAGATGGACCTTTGTTGGCAAAGTAATGTCTCTGCTGTTGAATATACTATCTAGGTTGGTCATAACTTTCCTTCCAAGGAGTAAGCGTCTTTTAATTTCATGGCTTCAGTCACCATCTGCAGTGATTTTGGAGCCCAGAAAAATAAAGTCTGACACTGTTTCCACTGTTTCCCCATCTATTTCCCATGAAATGATGGGACTGTATGCCATGATCTTCGTTTTCTGAATGTTGAGCTTTAAGCCAACTTTGTCACTCTCCACTTTCACTTTCATCAAGAGGCTTTTTAGTTCCTCTTCAGTTTCTGCCATAAGGGTGATGTCATCTGCATATCTGAGGTTATTGATAAAGAAGTTTATTTTATTATTGATAAAAAGAAATTTACTATATGTATAAATAAAGTTTTATTGGAACACAGTCCCACTGTTACATCTTGTGGATGGCTACCTTCACACCATAGTAACAGAGTTGAATAGCTATGACAGAGATTGTATAGCCTGCAAAGTCTAAAATAATTTACTGTCTGTCCTTTGCAGAAAAAGTCTGCTGACCCCTTAAATAAACTAATACAAAGATAACGGGGCAGGCATTCTTGATAAGACCGGGGCCCTGCATTGCTTGGTCAGGATCTGTTTGCCCATCTTTTCACAACGCGCAGAGCTGTCATGTGTCGGTGGATGCTGACTGCAATCAGAGGAGACAGTCAGAGAAAAACATTCAGCCTAATCCTGTATAACATTCCATTCTTATCTTAATATGTATTTCCTTTGAAAATATGGTTCTTGTAAATTGTTGGTTTGTTTTCCAGAAATAAAACCATCATTGAATGTAGAATTGTATTTTGAAAGCCTAAGTAAGAGAGGATTTTTTTTTTTCCAGAAAGAAAATTGTTTTATTTTTCTCATTACAAAAATATGCATTTAGTGTAAAAAATTATAAAAACAAAGAAGCATAATGTAAAAGTGAAAATCCCACCTCTCATAGATAACCACCATCTGACATCAGTTTATCCTATGCCTTAAAAGATAGAAGTGATATTTATTTTTCAGCCTGCCAAAGACCACCTGATACTGGTCTGGATGCAGTTAAAGAGCCCTTTCCAAGGTGAGGAGCAGGTGGCCCAATGTCCTACCTCAAAGGAAGCCCATTGGCTCTTTACAGTTGTCCAAAGGTCAGGCAGGAAGCCAGCAGGTAGCTCAGTTTATATCAGCAATAAAAGCAGACCATGCTATATGGAAAGCATTGGATATGCATGCATTAATTTAACCATTCAACCAACCAGTGAATAGTAGGCATGCTACTGCTACTGCTGCTAAGTCGCTTCAGTCATGCCCAGCTCTCTGTGACCCCATAGACGGCAGCCCACCAGGCCCCTCCGTCCATGGGATTCTCCAGGCAAGAGTACTGGAGTGGGTTGCCATTGCCTTCTCCCAAATAGTAGGCATATCAGTTCCCTATTGCTTTTGTAACAGATGACCACAAATGGCTAATGGCTTAGAATGACACAAATTTATTATTCTTTTACAATTTTGGTAGTAACAAGTCTAAAGTCAAGGTTTTGGAGGGCTGTGTTTCTTCCAGAGGCTTTAGGGAAGAATCTGTTTTCTTACCATTTCTGACTTCTTTCTAGAGGTAAACTGCATTCCTTGGCTTGTGCCTCTTCCTCGTCTTCAGAACACATCACTCTAACATCTCTTTCTGTAGTCACATCTCCTTTTCCCTTGGTATCTTGTCTCCCACTTATAAGAACCTTTGTGATTACATTGAACCCACCCAGGTAACCTGGGATAATTGTCACACCTCAAGATCCTTAATTTAATCCCATCTGTGAAGTTCCTTTTGCCATGTAAGGTAAGGTATTCACAGATTCTCGGGAAGTTTTTGATAGATTATTATTCTGTCTACCACAATATGTGGGCACCTGCTCTGTTTCTGCTCTGGGCTCTTAGAAATCAGAATCAGAAATCAAATCTTGAATGAACACAGCTCCTCCCCCTTGAAAAGCTGACTTCCAGGCCCAAAGAAAGAACTTGGGGAAAGATGTAGAAGAGTGAAGTGAATGGTATAGCTCAGAGATGGTGATTAATTCACCATTTGGGAAATCTTTTATATTAGTGCTCTTTGGCTGAAGCATTAGAAAGCAACTTGATCAGGCTTGAACAAAGGTGATTTTCTTAAATAGATGTACAGTGACAAAAGGAACCCAAGGGCAAAAGTGCAGCTGGGCCCCAGGAAGGCCTGAACCAGAAACTGGAAAATGGATCGAAACCCAGGCAACTTCTCTCCATGTGCCTGCTCCCGATGTCCAGTCCATATGGCTAAAATGACTACACCATAGCTCCTAAGCTTTTCTTTTCTCTTTTAAAAAAAATGGTCACTTTTCTCCCTATTCAGAGCCTCAGAAGAAAATCCAGTGTACTGTTGATTTCTGGTCTAATTCTTTCTTACCTTGGCAATATCACATAATGATGTCCAGAGGGTAATCTCTGAAAAAGTCTTCACCTTGGGTGTTTGAATATCACAGTGCACTGCCATATAATGACATTTTTCTTTTCAAGGGGAGGTAGGTTGTTAATTTATTATCATTATTCTTAGAAACATAGGACAGATGTCAAAATAACGTACCTGTCTGATTATTCTGAGAGAAAATGAATAGCATATCCTAATTCCTTTCCTTTGTTTAGTAATTTTGCTAGCTTACTTTATTCAATGTGTATCTCTCTCTTATCCTGTAGTTCCTAACCCTGGCTGCAGAGTCACCTGGGAAATTTTTATAAAATATTCATGCCTCAGACCAATTGAATCAGAATCTGGGGTGGTAGCAGACGTCTGTGTTTTTAGAAAATACTCTGGGTGAAATGAGCGCGTGTAACAACTGGTTAAAATTGAATAAGGCCTGTAGTTTAGTTAATAGTATTGCACTGATATTAATGTCCTGGTTAGATCATTGGGGGAAGCTACTGAAGAGTACAAGGGAATTCTCTGTACTGTTTTTGCAACTTCTGGTAAGTCTGAAATTAGCAAAAGAAAAAGATAAAAAGAAAAAGTCCACAGAGGCTAACACAATATTGTGAAGCAATTTTTCTTCAATTAAAAATAAATAAGTTTGAAAAAAAAATCCAAATGAACAAAGAGCCAAAAGAATCCACCCTTTCCCCCAATAAAGAGTTGTCAATTTGACAAATTCGTGTTTGAAAGTATTAAAAACAACAACAACATGCCCTAGGTGATTCTGAGGAGGATTGGGAATGTTTGCCTTAATGTATTTAGTAGACCTGAGTCCCTTTGTGTAGGATCAAATGATTCCCCTAATGAGAATTTCAACCAAACAAAGCTTTGATGGGATTAAATTTGGGAGAGTTTATAGGTAGAATTTATCTTCTGTTCTCAATCTCAGGGAATGTAGTAAAAGGTCAGAGCACCTCTTTTATAATGCTGTAGAAATGACTCAGAAATTTCCTGTAGAAGCTCAGCTGTAGGCTTCTGGCACTCCAACCAATGTTATTTGTCCCCAGCATAAATGAGCAAACAGGCTTGGGGTTTAGGCTTCCTGTATAATTGACATTTTCTGCCTCCAGGCAGTGTGCTGAATGCTAAGAAGGTTATACAAAAAGATTATTGAACATTATATTTGATATGGAGTAAAAGGAACATGTGAAACTCTCTGCCTTTTTGTTGTTATAGTGTCCTGAGATTTTTATCTCAAAGAAATTTCACAAGTCAGAGTGTAGTCAGGCCTGAAAGGAGCAATCATTTTTGATCTAGGGCAGATCTCAAATAGAGGGAGGTTTCAGGGGTGAGAGAGATATTTTAGGATGTCACTTTGATTTCAAGAAATAATAAATTTCATTTCTAATAGAGCTATCGGTATTAGGAAGGTTCATGTTTTGTATTATTAATAGATTTCAGACTTTATAAGCCACAAGTAGTACAACCATTTAAGTGCATTAGTGAGGAGTCTTTTTGTTTGTAAGTGATAGTAGTTTAAAGGAAAAGATTTATTGAGTTACTAAGAAGTTGAAGGCATCCCTGCCTTCAGTTATGGCTGGCATCCCTGCTTTCAGTATTGAAGCAATGTCATTGAATTGACTCCATTTCTCTCTATGTTAGCTCATGTTAGCTTATATTTCTCTCTGTGTTAGCTCATTTCTCAGGATATTTTTTCCCAGTGTGATGGCAAAAAATGTATGCCAGCATTCTCAGGCATACGATTTCCATTTAGCTAATGACTCTAAAGAAAAAGAGCTCTGTTTTCCCAATGGTGAGTGCTAAGTTGCTTCAGTCATGTCCTCCTCTTTGTGACCCTGTGGATTGTAGCCTGCCAGGCTCCTCTGTCCATGGGATTCTACAGGCAAGAATATGGGGGAGTGGGTTGCCATGCCCTCCTCCAGGGGATCTTCCTGACCTAAGGATCGAACCTGCGTCTTTTACATCTCCTGCATTGACAGGTGGGTTCTTTACCACTAGTGCACCTGGGAAGCCTCTTTATCAGTGGTGGTTGTGGTGGTGGTTTAGTCACTAAATCATGTCTGACTCTTGCAACTCCATGAACTGTAGCCTGCCAGGCTCCTCTGGCCATAGGATTTCCCAGGTGAGAATACTAGAATGGGTTGGCCATTTCCTTCTCCAGGGGATCTTCCTGACCCAGAGATTGAATCTGTGTCTCCTGCATTGCCGGTGGATTCTCAGACAAATTCCTAGGCACAGCTCTCATTGCATGGGCTTAAGTTACATGTCCATCTCTGAATCAATCACTGTTTTAACAGGGATTGGACTGCTGTTGATCAGGCCTGAGTTGTATGCCTCCTTTTCAACTGAGATGATGTCAGTTCTCCAGATTACCTGTGGAATGAAAATGGAGCAGAGATGGTTTCCCAAAGAACTGCTAGTCAAATAGAAGGTGATGGTTCCCATTGAATGAGGTTCATCTGTGGGCATTGGCTATAGCAGTAGATCTCACTAGGTGAGTGACATAAGGGAGCGGTGATGGTGCCCTGTGGGGACTAATACGTCTTATTTGTGAGCATTCATGAAAAACTCACATTCATGAAACTCACATGAAGAAACTCCACCCCAGAGTCCCAGAAGTACCATGCTCAGGGCAGACATTGTTGGAAGCAGAAGAGATTGTCCATTAGCAGGTAAAGAGTCTGTGAAGCATGGATGAAACATGGGTGAAATCCTAATGAAAATCAAAGTGGGACTTCAAGGCCAGGCATTGTATAGCATGGCTTACAAGAGAACTGATTTTTTATGAAAAGCCTTATTTTGAATATTTGTCTATCTTATGAAGTTTCTTTTATACTCTATACACTGCTGTTTGGAAAAGTGGAAACTAATTTCTTATGATGCAGAAGCAAGTTTTGGGGAAGAGAAAGAGAGAGTATCAAAGGAGCTGAAGAGAAGAGGAACAGAGAAATGATGTGTATTTAGATCCAATTTAATGTCAGATTCATGAATATTTATGAATGAACATTACACAGCAATAAAAGCTTTTAAAATGTTAGTCTTTTTAAACTGACCTCACACCTCATTCTGGAGGAGGCATATAACTCAGGCCTGGCCAATAGGAGTCTCCAACCCTCTTAAAACAGTGGTTGCTGCAGAGATGGACATGTGACTTAAGCCAGCACAATGAGAGCCATGCCTGGGAGCTTGCCTGGAACCACTGGGAAAGTAGTGCTCCTTTTCTTGGGGGATAATGGTTTCCCCATAAACTGTCCATAGGCCGAGAAATTTCCAGACATTTGAAAAAGGGCCATCCCCGCAAAAGCATCATGTGCTACTGCTATTAACATAAACATGAAATGAAGGGAACCTTGGAGAGCTGAACCACTGAGGAGCATGCAGAAAGCCAGCAGCCACAATTTGATTTCCAAAAAGAACTTTAATAGGATGTGCTATACCAGATGCTAGTCCATGCATAGGCTTGGAATATCTGAGAAAACATTGTTGTTGTTCAGTTCCTCAGTCATGTCTGACTCTTTGTAACCCCATGGACTGCAGTAAGTCAGGCTTCCCTGTCCTTCACCATCTCCCAGAATTTGCTCAAACTCATGTCCATTGAGTTGATAATTCTATCCAACCATTTCATCCTCTGTCACCAGCTTCTCTTCCTGCCCTCAGTTTTTCCCAGTATCAGGGTCTTTTCCAATGAATTGGCTCTTCACATCAGGTGGCCAAAGTATTGGAACTTCAGCTTCAGCATCAGTCCTTCAAATTAATATTCAGAGTTGATTTCCTTCAGGATTGACTGGTTTGAACTCCTAGCTGTCCCAGGGACTCTCAAGAGTCTTCTCTACCACCACAATTTGGAAGCATCAGTTTTTCAGTGCTCAGTCTTCTTTATGGTTAGGAATTTTTAAAAATGGAAAAAGCAGTCTTTTGAGAGAGATGTAGAGAGTTATTGCAATCCCTTTCTAGGATCAATTACATATTCAGGTTTTAGAAAAAGATCAAACAACTCTTTTGAGTACTGTGTGTTGGGTTTTCTTGGGCACTGAATTAGACCCACTTCCCTACCAAAATGTTCTCCACCCTTTTTATAGGGATCTTTGAAAATACGTCATATGTTTATTTATTTTTGACTGCACTGGGTCTTCGTTGTTGCACGTGGGCTTTCTCTAGTTGCCATGAGCAGAGGCTACTCTCTAGTTGCAATGTGCTGGCTTCTTTTGCTTCAGAGCATGGGCTTCAGTGTTTGTGGTGCATGGACTCAGTTGCCCTGCAGCATGTGGGATCTTCCTAAACCAGGGATAAAATCTGTGTGCCCTGCATTGGCAGGCAGATTCTTAACCACTGGACCACCAGGAAAGTCCCTACAGGGGTCTTTCTAAGCAGATCCAGGTAAGTAGGTGAGGAGGAAGCTTATTTCTGGGAAGGTTTTCTGTTAATTAATAATGCTTGGGTAACTCTTGGATTTAATGGATACTTTTTAAGTACATAATCATTTGGCTACTTCTATGTTTTAAACCTTTGGTTGATTTATGAAACAGCTGGAATTGGTGAAAAGAGAATGGAAATGGAATGCAAAGACTAAGAGTTCCTGTCTTGGCTTTAGCTTGTACTAGATGTATATCTTTGGAACGTTAATGTGTTTCAGCTTGGCTATTTCAACCTATAAAGTAGATATAATACTACCTACTGCAAAGGCTTGATTTAGACATTAAAGGAGGTGAATAATCCTTCAGGATGCCTGGCATGTTTTAGGAAACAAACACATGTCATGGGGTCATAGGAAAAATATCTCACATTTCAGCTATAACACAGATCTGTCTGTGACCTGGTCTTTTTGATGAAATTTCCATAGAGCCAATGATTTACCATGTAAAGCCTGTAGGAGTGGTGATCTCAAAGAGGCTTTTAGGAAATATGTCCACCACAGGAATTTTAGTAGATTGTCCCAAACCTATTTAGTCAGGGTTAAAGATGCTGGACCATCAATCTGAATATAAATACATACTTCTTTTTAAAAACCCCAGAGACAAATTACAAATTATGACCTATAAATGAACCCAGGGCATTTATGCTTCTTGGAAGATTTCCAAGATGCCATTAAAGAGATTTGCTGTTAGTTATTGGTGGATTTAAGCATTACCCTCCCCCAACACACCATGCCAAGAAATAGTGGTTAAGAATTGATCTGCTTGTTCCAGAGGGGCCAGCAAAAAATACTGCAAAAACAGCACAGGAAAGATGCATGTAACAATGTGTGTGATCTTATTGCAGATGGCATTTGACTTAGTCTTTTTGGGCTGCCATAGCAAAATAAAATAGACTGGGTAGCTTAAATAGTAAAAATTTATTTTTCATGTACTCAGTTATTGGAAGTCCAAGATCAAGTTGTTGGCAACAAAGATTTCATTCTGATGCCTTTCCTCTTGGCTTTTAGGAAGCAGACATCTTGCTGTGTGCTCACATGACCTCTTAGTGTGTGGAGAGAGAAAGCACTAATCTCTTCTTATAAGGACACTAATGCATTCATGGGGACCCCATCCTCATGACCTCATCTAAACCTAATTCCCTTCGAAAGGCCTTATCTCCCATACCAAAACACTGGAGGGGGGCAGTTAAAGCTTCAACATATGAATTTTGGGATGATATAGACATTCAGTATTAACAGGATTTTCAGTGTCAAAACGTGTGAGAAAATATGGCCACAAATCTAAAAGGCACATGATCTCTCGAATCTGACACTTCACCATGAAAGTAATTGACTATCTCATGAAGTTATCTTTACCTTCTCCCCTACCTATTTAAGTAATTTAAAAACCTATTCTACCTTGTACCTGGAGGATTATTTTTATTTTAGTTTTATTTTTGGTTGCACTGAATCTTTGTTGCTATTCACAGGCTTTCCCTAGCTATAGTGAATTGGGGCTACTTTTTGTTACAGTGCCCAGGCTTCTCATTGTGGTGGTGTCTCTTGTTGTGGAAGTCTGTAGGTTTGAGGGCTCAGTAATTGTAGCCCACGGGCTCTAGAGTGTGGGCTCAGTGGTTGTGGTACATGGGCTTAGTTATCCAGGGCATGGAATCTTCCCAGACCCAGGATTGAACCCATGTCCACTGCAATGGTAGGTGGATTCTTATCCACTGTACCACCAGGAAAGTCCTGGAGGATTATTTTAGAATTTACCCTATTACACAACCATCACTTATCACCAAGTACTGTGATTTTGACTAATATACTACTCTGTGATACTACTCTGTTTTGGGGGGAAGCAAATGTGATATTTGCAATAAGTAAATATTTGCATAAATAAACATAAACTTTTCAGTCTGTTTGAAGTTCTGTTTTATAGCCTTATTCCACATGAAGTCTTTAAAAAGGAGAACTGGGAGATCAGAATCAGTTCAGTATCTGATTCTGATCTGATCAGAATCTGATCAGAATCAGTGTCAGCATCAGTTCAGCATTACCCAAGGAGCACCAGCTGTATCTGGCAGAGGATTCTGACCAATGGAGTAACCATTTTTGTAGAGCAGGATCTTATGGGGCTTTGCCAGTGATGAATTTAAATATCCCTGTTAGGCATCAGATTTCTTGCACCTCAGTTTTTTCTGTGTTCTAAGAAAGATTCTGATAAATTACTTAGTTCCTCAGGTATCTTAATGAGGAAGAGTGAGCTTCAGAGAGTGACAAAATTCTGGTCCTTGGAAAGAGGAAGTCATGTAATTCATTGTAAGTTACATGCCCTAGTCCTTGATGAATTAATTCATGAGGGTTCTGAGTTAGTTCCCCAAGCCTGATGAATTCTGAATATACTGAAAAAAAAAAAATGAGTTTCAAACCTTTAAAGATTAGAATTAGAGTGTATATATAAAGACTTCCCAGTTCAGTTCAGTTCAGTTCAGTCGCTCAGTCGTGTCTGACTCTTTGCGACCCCGTGAATTGCAGCACACCAGGCCTCCTTGTCCATCACCAACTCCCAGAGTTCACTCAGACTCACATCCATTGAGTCAGTGATGCCATCCAGTCATCTCATCCTCTGTCGTCCCCCTCTTCTCCTGCCCCCAATCCCTCCCAGCCTCAGAGTCTTTTCCAATGAGTCAGCTGTTCGCATGAGGTGGCCAAAGTACTGGAGTTTCAGCTTTAACATCAGTCCTTCCAAAAAGAAATCCCAGGACTGGTCTCCTTTAGAATGGACTGGTTGGATCCCCTTGTAGTCCAAGGGACTCTCAAGAGTCTTCTCCAACACCACTGTTCAAAAGCATCAATTCTTCGGTGCTCAGCTTTCTTCACAGTCCAACTTTCACATCCATACATGACCACAGGAAAAACCATAGCCTTGACTAGATGGACCTTTGTTGGCAAAGTAATGCCTCTGCTTTTCAATATGCTATCTAGGTTGGTCATAACTTTCCTTCCAAGGAGTAAGCGTCTTTTAATTTCATGGCTGCAGTCACCATCTGCAGTGATTTTGGAGCCCCCAAAATAAAGTCTGACACTGTTTCCCCATCTATTTGCCATGAAGTGATGGGACCAGATGTCATGATCTTCGTTTTCTGAATGTTGAGCTTTAAGCCAACTTTTTCACTCTCCTCTTTCACTTTCATCAAGAGGCTTTTTAGTTCCTCTTCACTTTCTGCCATAAGGGTGATGTCATCTGCATATCTGAGGTTATTGATATTTCTCCCGGCAATCTTGATTCCAGCTTGTGTTTCTTCCAGCCCAGCATTTCTCAAGATGTACTCTGCATAGAAGTTAAATAAGCAGGGTGACAATACACAGCCTTGACGTGCTCCTTTTCCTATTTGGAACCAGTCTGTTGTTTCATGTTCAGTTCTAACTGTTGCTTCCTGACCTGCATATAGGTTTCTCAAGAGGCAGGTCAGGTGGTCAGGTATTCCCATCTCTTTCAGAATTTTCCACAGTTTGTGGTGATCCACACAGTCAAAGGCTTTGGCATAGTCAATAAAGCAGAAATAGATGTTTTTATGGAACTCTCTTGCTTTTCCCATCATCCAGCAGATGTTGGCAATTTGATCTCTGGTTCCTCTGCCCTTTCTAAAACCAGCTTGAACATCTGGAAGTTCATGGTTCATGTATTGCTGAAGCCTGGCTTGGAGAATTTTGAGCATTACTTTACTAGCGTGTGAGATGAGTGCAAGTGTGTCATAGTTTGAGCATTCTTTGGCATTGCCTTTCTTTGGGATTGGAATGAACTCACCTTTCCCAGTCCTGTGGCCACTGCTGTGTTTTCCAAATTTGCTGGCATATTGAGTGTAGCATTTTCACAGCATCATCTTTCAGGATTTGGAATAGCTCAACTGGAATTCCATCACCTCCACTAGCTTTGTTCGTAGTGATGCTTTCTAAGGCCCACTTGACTTCACATTCCAGGATGTCTGGCTCTAGGTCAGTGATCACACCATCGTGATTATCTGGGTCGTGAAGATGTTTTTTGTACAGTTCTTCTGTGTATTCTTGCCACCTCTTCTTAATATCTTCTGCTTCTGTTAGGTCCATACCATTTCTGTCCTTTATCGATACCATATTTGCATGAAATGTTCCCTTGGTATCTCTAATTTTCTTGAAGAGATCTCTAGTCTTTCCCATTCTGTTGTTTTCCTCTATTTCTTTGCATTGATCACTGAGGAAGGCTTTCTTATCTCTCCTTGGTATTCTTTTGAACTCTGCGTTCAGATTCTTATATCTTTCCTTTTCTCCTTTGCTTTTCACTTCTCTTCTTTTCACAGATATTCGTAAGGCCTCCCCAGACAGCCATTTTGCTTTTTTGCATTTCTTTTCCATGGGGATGGTCTTGATCTCTGTCTCCTGTACAATGTCATGAACCTCCGTCCCTAGTTCATCAGGCACCTTAGGTCATACCTGAATGGTCTAGTGGTTTTCCCTACTTTCTTCAATTTAAATCTGAATTTGGCAATAAGGAGTTCATGATCTGAGCCACAGTCAGCTGCTGGTCTTGTTTTTGTTGATTGTATAGAGCTTCTCCATCTTTGGCTGCAAAGAATATAATCAATCTGATTTCGGTATTGATCATCTGGTAATGTCCATGTGTAGAGTCTTCTCTTGTATTGTTGGAAGAGGGTGTTTGCTATGGCCAATGCATTTTCTTGGCAAAACTCTATTAGTCTTTACCCTGCTTTATTCTGTATCCAAGGCCAAATTTGCCTGTTACTCCAGTTCTTTCTTGACTTTCTACTTTTGCATTCCAGTCCCCTATAATGAAAATATAGGTAGGTGTTGCAAGAGGGCATCAGAGGGCAGACATACTGAAACCATAATCACAGAAAACTGGTCAATCTAATCACACTAGGACCACAGCCTTGTCTAACTCAATGAAACTAAGCCATGCCCGTGGGGCCACCTAAGACGGGTGGGTCATGGTGGAGAGGTCTGACAGAATGTGGTCCACTGGAGAAGGGAATGGCAAACTACTTCAGTATTCTTGCCTTGAAAACCCCATGAACAGTATGAAAAGGCAAAACGATAGGATACTGAAAGAGGAACTCCCCAGGTCAGTAGATGCCCAATATGCTACTGGAGATCAGTGGAGAAATAACTCCAGAAAGAATGAAGGGATGGAGCCAAAGAAAAAACAATACCCAGTTGTGGATGTGACTGGTTATAGAAGCAAAGTCCAATGCTGTAAAGAGCAATATTGCATAGGAACCTGTAATGTCAGGTCCATGAATCAAGGCAAATTGGAAGTGGTCAAATAGGAGATGGCAAGAGTGAACATCGACATTCTAGGAATCAGAGAACTAAAATGGACTGGAATGGGTGAATTTAACTCAGATGACCATTATATCTACTACTGTGGGCAGGAATCCCTTAGAAGAAATGAAGTAGCCATCATGGTCAACAAAAGAGTGTGAAATGCAGTACTTGGATGCAATATCAAAAACGACAGAATGATCTATGTTCATTTCCAAGGCAAACCATTCAATATCACAGTAATCCAAGTCTATGCCCCAAGTAGTAACGCTGACGAAGCTGAAGTTGAATGGTTCTATGAAGACCTACAAGACCTTTTAGAACTAACACCCCAAAAAAAGACTTCCCAGGTGGCGGTAATAGTAAAGAACCTGCCTGCCAACGCAGATGTAACAGACGTGGGTTCAGTCCCTGGGTTGGGAAGATCCCCAGGAGAAGGGCATGGCAACACACTCCAGTATTCTTGCCTGATAGCCTGGTGGGCTATGGTCCATAGGGTTGCAAAGAGTTGGACATGTGAGTTAGCACACACACACCTGTACATCTACACACTATCTAGTATACAGGGACACTGACCACAGTGAAACCTTGCTTGAATTTCTAGCCAGTGTCTCCATGTCTCCTATATCTTTTAACTTGGCAAGTCTGAATGGGCATGTCATTTTCCACCTGCCAGCTGTTGTGTCATCTTCATAAACACAGAGATACCTCCCACTGCCAAACCCACAGAACAGCTCTGCCCCATGAATAGAATATTTGGCAGAAGACTCATGTAACTGTGCCAGAATTATACAGGGCACAAAATAGAATTGTATTTTCAGGATCTATAGTTAATTTCTGCATACGCTACATCTCACCTTTCCAAAGTGTCTGCAAAACAGCCCAGTTTTAATGGGACACAGTTTATACCAAGAACCAGTGAAGGTTTTTAGAAGCTTTAGGAAAAAAGAAACTTCTAAAAAAGTTTGGAGAGTCATGTATTTCTCCTTTGAGTGGAAGTTTATACATACTACAGTTATACAGTGAGCCAAATAGGACCTGTCTCTCCAAGCATAGTAACACTTGAACTTATAAACTGTGTCCTGGGAGAAGATTCTGGCTGAAAACTTTGAGGCAAGTTAAGTAAAAGGTATTTGATTCATTCATATTGCAAATTATACATCTTGGTATGTTCTTGTTCAGTCTTTTTGCTGGCACTTTTAAAATTTTTCTTTTCTTTAACAGAATCTTATTGTAGGTTTGTTTTTCTAACTCTTCAGGGTACAAGTTCCATTGAATGGCATGCATTTATATAATCCTCTAACTTGAAACAGACCTTTGTCTTTTGAGCAGCTGTCTTTATGAATATTTCATTAGTGACTATATACTAGTAGCAGTTTTCAAACTTTTCTTTTATTTTTAAACAAGTTCCCTGTTCTTTGTTGATATTAGATTTATGTTCTTTTCCCTTATAACTCTTGCCAGAGATCATCTTTCAGATATCCTAGGAATTTATAGGTATAACATCCATAAATTTTCTCCAAGTAGAGATGTCAGTGGCATCTTGTATATGTTTATTGACATAAAATAGCTCTACAAAAAGTAATTCCTCAAATAATGAAATAATGATGTGTTTAAAGTACAAAAAGGCAGAACTTAAGAATACATTTTCCAGACAGAAGTTGGGGTCCCCAAAATATCTTTAAATTATAAGCATGGTGAGTGAAACGCTAGTTCTCAGGTTGTTCACCATTCTCTCTTAAAAATGTCAAGCTAAAGTTCACTCTGTTTCCAACATCATCTATTAATCTGGTGATAAGTGTTCACCCATTTGATAACTAGACTCTTCTGAATACTTAAATATTTCTGTTGAATAAGTTGTTCAATAGATATACCAAAATCATAGATTGAAATGCTCATAACACCTTTATGGCAAAAACAGCTTTACCACAAATTTCTCTCCAACTTGATGTCAATCAATCAGTACCCCTCAGATTTTGCTGTTTAACCAGTTGCCCTTCTGACAGTCCAACTATCTAGTTTGTATTCTTCAGGATTTTGTGAGATCTGCTGCAGAGACAGGAAGCAAAATTTCTACAAGTTGGTTGCTGGGAGAAATGGCAGGAGGTGCCCATCCTATTTCCACCTCTTTGCTGCATTTCCTAGCTAATGAGGACACAGCACAATGTTGTTCTAATAGATATGTTGCATTCTGGAGGACAGCTCCCAACATGGCAGAAGGTCCCTGTGATGCTGCCTTAGTTCCTCAGATCATCCCACCACTGTGTGATACTTCTGGGAACAGGGCACTGTCCTAGCCAGTACTGTGTGGGACACAATATCAAATAGATGAGGAATTCTTAAGTCCTTGAGAAGAGGTGCTGGGCAGGGAAGGGAAACCTATATCCACAGTATGTATCAATTGTGATGAGGACAAATAACTACCCTTGTAGGGTGTATGGAGTGTTCTCTAGACCCTAAACCAGGCCAATCCCATAAAATTAAACCAATAAAGTGAAGCATATATTTGATCATCTCAATATTCAATCTCCTGCTGTTCTGCATCTTAGTTAACCACAACTGGAAGGCAACCTCTGTGATTTTGATGACCTACATTGCAAGGGTCATCACCACTCTGTTTACTACTGCAGTGGAGTTCCTGTTGCCTTTATTTATTTATTTTTTTACCTTGATTTATTTTTTATTTATTTTTTTGCAGGAGTTTATGGATTTTTTTTTTTACTTTACAATATTGTATTGGCTTTGGCATACATCAACATGCATCTGCCACGGGTGTACACATGTTCCCCATCCTGAATCCCCCTCCCGCCTCCCTCCCCACACCATCCCTCTGGGTCATCCCAGTGCACCAGCCCGAAGCTTCCTGTATCCTGCATCGAACCTGGACTGGCGATTCATTTCTTATATGATATTATACATGTTTTAATGCCATTCTCCCAAATCATACCCCTCCTCCCTCTCCCACAGAGTCTGAAAGACTGTTTTATACATCTGTGTTTCTTTTGCTGTATCGCATACAGGGTTGTCATTACCATCTTTCTAAATTCCATATATATGCGTTAGTATACTGTATTGGTGTTTTTCTTTCTGGTTTACTTCACTCTGTATAATAGGCTCCAGTTTCATCTACCTCATTAGAACTGATTCAAATGTATTCTTTTTAATGGCTGAGTAATACTCCATCGCGTATATGTACCACAGCTTGCTTATCCATTCATCTGCTGATGGACATCTAGGTTGCTTCCATGTCCTGGCTATTATAAACAGTGCTGCGATGAACATTCGGGTACACGTATCTCTTTCAATTCAGGTTTCCTTGGTGTGTATGCCCAGGAGTGGGATTGCTGGGTCGTATGGCAGTTCTATTCCCAGTTTTTTAAGGAATCTCCACACTGTTCTCCATAGTGGTTGTACTAGTTTGCATTTCCTCCAACAGTGTAAGAGGGTTCCTTTTTCTCCACATCTTCTCCAGCATTTATTGCTTGTAGACTTTTGGATCACAGTCATTCTGACTGGTGTGAAATGGTACCTCATTGTGGTTTTGATTTGCATTTCTCTGATAATGAGTGATGTTGAGCATCTTTTCATGTGTTTGTTAGCCATCTGTATGTCTTCTTTGGAGAAATGTCTATTTAGTTCTTTGGCCCATTTTTTTGATTCGGTCGTTTATTTTTCTGGAATTGAGCTGCAGGAGTTGCTTGTATATTTTTGAGATTAGTTGTTTGTCTGTTGCTTCATTTGCTATTATTTTCTCCCATTCTGAAGGCTGTCTTTTCACCTTACTTATAGTTTATTTTGTTGTGCAGAAGCTTTTAATTTTAATTAGATTCCATTTGTTTATTTTTGTTTTTATTTCCAATATTCTGGGAGGTGGATCATAGAGGATCCTGCTGTGATGTATGTCGGAGAGTGTTTTGCCTATGTTCTCCTCTAAGAGTTTTATAGTTTCTGGTCTTATGTTTAGATCTTTAATCCATTTTGAGTTTATTTTTGTGTATGGTGTTAGAAAGTGTTCTAGTTTCATTCTTTTACAAGTGGTTGACCAGTTTTCCCAGCACCACTTGTTAAAGAGATTCTTTTCTCCATTGTATATTCTTGCCTCCTTTGTCAAAGATAAGGTGTCCATAGGTGCGTGGGTTTATCTCTGGGCTTTCTATTTTGTTCCATTGCTCTATATTTCTGTCTTTGTGCAAGTACCATACTGTCTTGATGACTGTGGCTTTGTAGTAGAGCCTGAAGTCAGGCAGGTTGATTCTTCCAGTTCCATTCTTCTTTCTCAAGATAGCTTTGGCTATTCGAGGGTTTTTGTATTTCCATATAAATTGTGAAATTATTTGTTCTAGCTCTATGAAAAATACCTTTGGTAGCTTGATAGGGATTGCATTGCATCTATAGATTGCTTTGGGTAGTATACTCATTTTCACTATATTGATTCTTCCGACCTATGAACATGGTATATTTCTCCATCTCTTAGTGTCCTCTTAAATTTTTTTCATCAGTGTTTTATAGTTTTCTATATATAGGTCTTTAGTTTCTTTAGGTAGATATATTCCTAAGTATTTTATTCTTTTAGTTGCAGTGGTGAATGGAATTGTTTCCTTAATTTCTCTTTCTATTTTCTCATTATTAGTGTATAGGAATGCAAGGGATTTCTGTGTGTTGATTTTATATCCTACTATATTCATTGATTAGCTCTAGTTATTTTCTGGTGGAGTCTTTAGGGTTTTCTATGCGGAGGATCATGTCATCTGCAAACAGAGAGAGTTTTACTTCTTCTTTTCCAATTTGGATTCCTTTTATTTCTTTTTCTGCTCTGATTGCTGTGGCCAAAACTTCCAAAACTATGTTGAATAATAGTGGTGAGAGTGGGCACCTTTGTCTTGTTCCTGACTTTAGGGGAAATGGATTCAATTTTTCACCATTGAGGATAATGTTTGCTGTGGGTTTGTCATATATAGCTTTTATTACGTTGAGGTATGTTCCTTCTATTACTGCTTTTTTTATGATAAATGGATGTTGAATTTTGTTAAAGGCTTTCTCTGTATCTATTGAGATAATCATATGGCTTTTATTTTTCAATTTGTTAATGTGGTGTATTACATTGATTGATTTGTGGATATTGAAGAATCCTTGCATCCCTGGGATAAAGCCCACTTGGTCATGGTGTATGATCTTTTTAATGTGTTGTTGGATTCTGATTGCCAGAATTTTATTAAGGATTTTTGCATCTATGTTCATCAGTGATATTGGCCTGTAGTTTTCTTTTTTTGTGGCATCTTTGTCAGGTTTTGGTATTAGGGTGATGGTGGCCTCATAGAATGAGTTTGGAAGTTTACCTTCCTCTGCAATTTTCTGGAAGAGTTTGAGTAGGACAGGTGTTAGCCCTTCTCTAAATTTTTGGTAGAATTCAGCTGTGAAGCCATCTGGACCTGGGCTTTTATTTGCTGGAAGATTTCTGATTACAGTTTCAATTTCTGTGCTTGTGATGGGTCTGTTAAGATTTTCTATTTCTTCCTGGTTCAGTTTTGGAAAGTTGTACTTTTCTAAGAATTTGTCCATTTCTTCCACGTTGTCCATTTTATTGGCATATAATTGCTGATAGTAGTCTCTTATGATCCTTGGTATTTGTGTGTTGTCTGTTGTGATCTCTACATTTTCATTTCTAATTTTATTGATTTGATTTTTCTCCCTTTGTTTCTTGATGAGTCTGGCTAATGATCTGTCAGTTTTATTTATCCTTTCAAAGCACCAGCTTTTTGCTTTGTTGATTTTTGCTGTGGTCTCCTTTATTTCTTTTGCATTTATTTCTGCCCTAATTTTTAAGATTTCTTTCCTTTTACTAACCCTGAGGTTCTTCATTTCTTCCTTTTCTAGTTGCTTTAGGTGTAGAGTTAGGTTATTTATTTGACTTTTTTCTTGTTTCTTGAGGTATGCCTGTATTGCTATGAACTTTCCCTTTAGCACTGCTTTTACAGTGTCCTATAGGTTTTGGGTTGTTGTGTTTTCATTTTCATTTGTTTCTATGCATATTTTGATTTCTTTCTTGATTTCTTCTGTGATTTGTTGGTTATTCACCAGCGTGTTGTTCAGCCTCCATATGTTGGAATTTTAAATATTTTTTCTACTGTAATTGACATCTAATCTTACTGCATTGTGGTCAGAAAAGATGCTTGGGAATGATTTCAATTTTTTTGAATTTATCAAGCCTAGATTTATGGCCCAGGATGTGATCTATCCTGGAGAAGGTTCCATGTGTGCTTGAGAAAAAGGTGAAATTCATTGTTTTGGGGTGAAATGTTCTATAGATATCAATTAGGTCTTACTGGTCTATTGTATCATTTAAAGTTTGTGTTTCTTTGTTAATTTTCTGTTTAGTTGATCTATCCATAGGTGTGAGTGGGGTATTAAAGTCTCCCACTATTATTGTCTTATTGTTAATTTCCCCTTTCATACTTGTTAGTATTTGTCTTACATATTGCAGTGCTCCTATGTTGGGTGCATATATATTTATAATTGTTATATCTTCTTCTTGGATTGATCCTTTGATCATTATGTAGTGTCCTTGTCTCTTTTTACAGCCTTTGTTTTAAAGTCTATTTTATCTGATATGGGTATTGCTACTCCTGCTTTCTTTTGATCTCTATTTGCATGGAATATCTTTTTCCAGCCCTTCACTTTCAGTCTGTATGTGTCCCCTGTTTTGAGGTGGGTCTCTTGTAGACAACATATACAGGGGTCTTTTTTTTTTGTATCCATGCAGCCAGTCTTTGTCTTTTGGTTGGGGCATTCAACCCATTTATGTTTAAGGTAATTATTGATAAGTATGATCCCGTTGCCATTTACTTTATTGTTTTGGGTTCGAGTTTATACACCGTTTTTGTGTCTCCTGTCTGGAGAATATCCTTTAGCATTTGTTGGAGAGCTGGTTTGGTGGTGCTGAATTCTTTCAGCTTTTGCTTGTCTGTAAAGCTTTTGATTTCTCCTTCATATTTGAATGAGATCCTTGCTGGCTACAGTAATCTGGGCTGTAGGTTATTTTCTTTCATCACTTTAAGTATGTCTTGCCATTCCCTCCTGGCCTGAAGAGTTTCTATTTAAAGACCAGCTATTATCCTTATGGGAATACCCTTGTGTGTTATTTGTTGTTTTTCCCTTGCTGCTTTTAATATTTGTTCTTTGTGTTTGATCTTTGTTAATTTGATTAATATGTGTCTTGGAGTGTTTCACCTTGGGTTTATCCTGTTTGGGACTCTGTTTCTTGGACTTGGGTAATTATTTCCTTCCCCATTTTAGGGAAGTTTTCAACTATTATCTCCTCAAGTATTTTCTCATGGTCTTTCTTTTTGTCTTCTTCTTCTGGGACTCCTATGATTCGAATGTTGTAGTGTTTAATATTGTCCTGGAGGTCTCTGAGATTGTCCTCATTTCTTTTAATTCGTTTTTTGTTTTTCCTCTCTGATTCATTTATTTCTACCATTCTATCTTCTATTTCACTAATTCTATTTTCTGCCTCCATTATTCTACTATTTGTTGCCTCCAGAGTGTTTTTTATCTCATTTACTGCATTATTCATTATATATTGACTCTTTTTTATTTCTTCTAGGTCCTTGTTAAACCTTTCTTGCATTTTCTCAATCCTTGCCTCCAAGCTATTTATCTGTGATTCCATTTTTATTTCATGATTTTGGATCATTTTCACTATCATTATTCAGAATTCTTTATCAGGTAGATTCCCTATCTCTTCCTTTTTTGTTTGGTTTGGTGGGGGTTTATCCTGTTCCTTTACCTGCTGGGTATTCCTCTGTCTCTTCATCTTGTTTATATTGCTGAGTTTAGGGTGGCCTTTCTGTATTCTGGCAGTTTGTGGAGTTCTCTTTATTATGGAGTTTCCTTGCTGTGAGTGGAATTGTATCAGTGGCTTGTCAAGGTTTCTTGGTTAGGGAAGCTTATGTCGGTGTTCTGGTGGGTGGAGCTGGATTTCTTCTCTCCGGAGTGCAATGAAGTGTCTAGTAATGAGTTATGAGATGTCAATGGATTTGGAATAACTTTGGGCAGCCTGTATATTGAAGCTCAGGGCTGTGTTCCTGTGTTGCTGGAGAATTTGCGTGGTATGTCTTGCTCTGGAACTTGTTGGCCCTTGGGTGGTGCTTGGTTTCAGTGTAGGTATGGAGGCGTTTGATGAGCTGCTGTTGCTTAATGTTCCCTGCAGTCAGGTGTTCTATGATGTTCTTAGGATTTGGACTTAAGCCTCCTGCTTTTGATTTTCAGTCTTATTTTTACAGTAGTCTCAAGACTTCTCCTTCTATACAGCATCTAGGTTAAAGATTAAAAGTTTCTCCACAGTGAGGGACACCCAGAGAAGTTCACAGAGTGACATGGAGAAGAGAAGAGGGAGGAGGGAGTTAGAGGTGACCTGAGTGAGATGAGGTGGAATTAAAAGAGGAGAGAGCAAGCTAGCCAGTAATCACTTCCTTATGTGTGCTCCACAGTCTGGACTGCTCAGAAATGTTCATGGAGTTATACAGAGAGGGAAGAGGGAAGAAGGAGACAGAGGTGGCCAGGAGGATAAAAGTGGGGAATGAAAAGGAGAGCGACAGATCCAGTCAGTAATCAGTTCCCTAAGTGTTCTCCACCGTCTGGAATACACAGAGATTCAGAGAGTTGGGTAGAGAAGAGAAGGGGGAGGGAGGAGACAGAGGCAACCTAGTGGAGAGAAAGGAGAGTCCAAAGCGGGAGAGAGCAGTCAAGCTCTCACTCCCAAGTAAAAATAGATACTGAAGATTGGGTTCTTAAAGGTACAAAATTGATAACAAATACCAAAAGGCAAAGATTAAAATTCTAGAATAGAGGTTGGATTTTCAAAAATACAATATTAAAGAAAATAAGAAGAAAAACCCAAAGTCACAAAAGTTATTAATATATATATATGAAGTTTGCTTTAAAAAGTCTTTTTTTTGAAAAATAATAATATATAAAAATGAAAATTAAAGGAGTAATAGAGGACTTAAAATTTTTTTTAAAGTTAAAAAAGAAAGAAAAGAAAAAGAAAAAAAAGAAGAAGAAAATAAAGAAAAGAATGATCATAAAAATAGTAAAAATATATCTAGGACTTTCTCTGGTGGTGTTGTGGGCAGTGTGGGGTCAGTTCATTTTTGGATAGTTTCTTGGTCCGGCTTATATTTTTCAAGATCTATAGGCCCCTTCCTATGTCTGCTGCTGCTGCGTCGCTTCAGTCGTGTCCAACTCTGTGCTATCCCATAGACAGCAGCCCACTAGGCTCCTCTGTGCCTGGGATTCTCCAGGCAAGAACACTGGAGTGGGTTGCCATTTCCTTCTCCAATGCATGAAAGTGAAAAGTCAAAGTGAAGTCACTCAGTCATGTCCAACTCTTAGCGACCCCATGGATTGGAGCCTACCAGGCTCCTCTGTCCATGGGATTTTCCAGGCAAGAGTACTGGGGCGGGATGCCATTGCCTTCCCCGCCCTTCCTATGTAGTCCGTACTAACTATAGGGTTTTAATCTATTGCACCTGTCACTTCCAGGACGGTTCCCTCGGTTTTAGCTTCTGTTTGCAGGTCTCTTCGGTGTCTGATTTCCGCCCTGACACAAGGGGGCGGTGGTGGACACTTTTTTAGGCTCACTTGTTCAGTCGCCCTGTGGGGAGGGAGGGACGCTGCAAACAAATAACACTGGTGTGTGCTCCTAGTGTATCAGCCACACTGGGCCTGTCCCCGCTCACGGGGCGTTCCTCCTCCCTGCCCACACAGCTCAGGCTCTAGGTTGCTCCTCCGGGAACCGTCCCAGGCCGGCCCTGGGCTGCATGCATCTCCCAAGTCTAAGCTGCTCAGGTTCGGGGCAGTTGGGTAGTCCTCAGAGATGCAGACTCCGTTGGGCCTGCGTTTTGTGCCCTTCCCAGCTCCGAGCAGCTCGGGTGATGAGGTGTTTGGTGAGCATGGTCACTGTGACTTATCGCCTCTCCTGTCCCTGCCGCTGGGTTTTCTGGGTGTACAACTGGTGCACCTTCTCAGGCAGATGACTGTCCAGAACCCCAAGAAGTCTTAGTAAGCAAAGAAGCCTGCTTGCAGTTCGGTAGATAATGTCTCTCTGGGGCTGCGATTGCCCTCTTCTGGCTCTGGCTGCTGGTCACCGGAGGGGGATGGTCTGCAGCCGGCTAGTTCTGTTCAGCCCTTTGTTCTGTGTACGAGCCTGGTGGTGTCTTAGGGCTTTTTGCGTGGTAGCTATCCCACAATCTGGTTTGCTAGCCCAAATTAATTTGCTCTGATTACCCGGAGGCATTTAGGCCCAATCCTTACTCTAAGCAATGCAGCCTGTGCCTCCCTGCCCAGCCCGCTCTTGCTAGTGGTGGGCTCAGGCATCTGCGCTGCTTCTCCACTGGGGGAGTTACTGTTGGGCTCATAATTTGTGGGTTTTGATTATTTAATTTTTCCTCCCTATTATGTTGCCCTCTGTGCTTCCAAGGCTCGGCACAAACTTGGCAGTGAGAGTGTTTTACTGGTGTTTGGAAACTTCTCTCTTTTTAAGACTCCCTTCCCAGGACAGAGCTCCGTCCCTACCTCTCTTGTCTCTCTTTTTGTCTTTTATATCTTTTCCTACCTCCTTTTGAAGACAATGGGCTGCTTTTCTGGGTGCCTGATGTCCTCTGCTGGCATTCAGAAGTTGTTTTGTGGCTTTTACTCAGTGTTTAAATGTTCTTTTGATGAAATTTGTGGGGGAGAAAGTGGCCTTCCCGTCTATTCCTCCACCATATTAGGACGGCCTCTCCTGTTGCCTTTAGATCAGTGAATAATCCAACTGCAAATCCCATTGTGAGGTTTGCTTTCCCAGGGCCACTGCTGGGACTGTCTTAGCCTGGGTTTCCTAGAAAACAAGATCTGAGGCAAAAACTTACATTCCTAACATTTTAGAGAGGTGTTTAAAGTAGAAATGAAGGGAAACAATAAGTGGGACAAGAGAAGGAAGGAGGACAAACACACAGGGATGTGCAACTGAGTTGGTCACCACTTCATGGATAACAAAGCCAGTGGACTGCCTGGCCCACACGATGTCTGCAGAGGAGCCACCTTTGAAACAGTCCATGGTGTGGGGACAAAGGAGGGTAGAGGAGAAAAGGCAGAGAAACTTGTTTGCTTTCTTCCATCTTCTCCCATGGGTTTAAGCCCATCCCAGGTGGCATTTCTCCAGGTAGCTGCTGTTCCCAGAGCAGCTGCAGGACTGCAGGACCCTCCTTCTCTATTAGCCCTGTATTATCTGAGGGCTCTTGATCTGTGTGTGTTGTGGCAACATGGAGGATCCTGCTCTGTGACCATGGGAATTGTGTTAAGGCTGCTTGGTTGGAGCACAAGTAATGAAAAGTGGGTGTGGCCATAAGAATGGGGTCTTGCATGAACTGGGTCTGTTCAGAAAACATGGGTGTGTTCAGAAAATAGTGATTTTCCCTAGACTCATACCTTACAGGATCCTTCTCTGCCTGGAAAATTCCACAGGCATAATTAAGAATACATTTCCAGCATGAATTCTTGTAAAACATTTATACTTCTTGCTTTCCTTAGGGGACCTAGCAAAGTGCCTGCCACAGAAAAGGCTCTGGGCAATTTGGCTTTAGAAGACTTACAGTTCTTACAAAGCCATCTCCAGTCTCTGATGGACCCAGAAGACAAATTACTGCATTTGTCTCTGTAATTAGCTTCTCACAAAGTGTACATATTAGCAAGAAAATGAAAAAAAAAAAAAAGCTCACTATTTCTGACATTTAATTTAATTACCTGGGTCATTTCTATAACTTAAATCTCAACCTACTGGAAATGATTTTTATTCTTTCTTGAACAAATTTACTGGTTTTTTTTTTTCTTTGAACACACAGGGATTAAACCATCTTTCTCAGTTAGAACAAGACATTTGAATTCTTATGTCTTTTTATAATTCAAAGCTGTTTAATTTGAAATTGAAACCAGAAGGAATACTCATTAGCTTAGATTATATGTTTAGTAGGTGTATTTTATGTTTAGTTTCTGGGGAAGTGTGGGGATGGGAGGGTGGCAGAAAAGAAGAGGAAATCCAAGGAAGTCTAGAGATATATTGATTAGCATTTAGAAATGAGAAAAGACTTTTGATTGTTTGTTTATTTGTTTTTTATAACCAGGAAATCTTGTCTTACAACCAGTTAAAATGTTGAGATTTCTTATCAGCATTGGTAAATTAGTTTTCTCAATCAATATTTCAGGTGCTTGAACTATAATTTCGTGAAATTCACCCCATGCCAGTAAGTTATATCCTTCAAGAATTAATATATTAATATGACAAAAACTATCAGTCATTAGGATCGTTTAGTTAGACAATGCCAATCATTTGCAAAAATTCGTATTCAATAAAGATCTTCACTATTCTTTCAGAGGTGAGGAAATGTATGGCTATGGAAGGGAATGTCTCTCTGGTCTCAGACCACTAGTGAGGGAACTAAGACCTCAGTTAGTCCTACTTCAGTAACTATTTCACAGTAATTTGAAAGGTTTAAATTTTTTTTTCTTATTAAAGACACCAAGGCAGGGATGGCAAGGATGAACCGTATGAAAATGGAAGCTATTTGGAATTTGCTTCCATGTTTATTACATATATCCATATGTCCCACTCCAGTACTCTTGCCTGGAAAATCCCATGGATGGAGGAGCGTGGAGGGCTGCAGTCCATGGGGTCGCTGAGGGTCGGACACGACTGAGCGCCTTCACTTTCACTTTTCACTTTCATGCATTGGAGAAGGAAATGGCAACCCACTCCAGTGTTCTTGCCTGGAGAATCCCAGGGACCGGGGAGCCTGGTGGGCTGCCGTCTGTGGGGTCGCACAGAGTCGGCAACACGACTGAAGTGACTTAGCATAGCATAGCATATGTCCCATATGCATACATGCTTAGTCGTGTCTGACTCTTTGTGACCCCATGGAAGCCTTTAGGCACTATTGCCTAGTCTGTACAATAATACAACATTGGAAATATACACAGTATATCTTATCTATAATATAAACCACATACAGAATATATTATAAACAAATATATGTAATAAGGTTTCCCACGTGGTACAGTGGTAAAAAATCTGCCTGCCAATGCAGGAGACATGGGTTTGATCCCTGGATTGGGAGGGTCCCCTGGAATAGGAAATGGCAGCCCACTCCAGTATTCTTGCCCGGACAATTCCATGGACAGAGGAATCTGATGGGCATTAGTCCGTGGAGTTGCAAAGAGTTGGACTTGACTGAGCAACTGAGTACACACACGCAGAGTGTATTGGGAATAACCACTAACACCTTCCCATCAAGGAATTGAAGAAGCCTTTAACCAAAATTGTATGAATTTTAGATCCTTTCTAACCCTTCTTGTTTTTACCAACTAAATTAGGAATCCATCCCGTGTTCTGTCACCCAGACTGATCTTCCTAAACTGTACTCCTTGGCACTATTGAGAACCTGTTTAACTACTGAAAGCCCGTTACTGAGGACTTTCAGCCTGTCTGCCTGCAGTTGCCTCGGGTTCCATCCCTAAAGTAGAGAGTTTGTCAGAAACAAACTTATGTAATACAGGAGATGGGGTTAGGGGTATACTTCCCTTCATATGCCTGACAAATGCCCTTTGCTGTGTGCTACCACTGAGGGAGTTGTTTCCACAGTTCATCTATTTAACACTTGTTCACTTATTTACATTTGTCAGTTTTATTGAGTTATAATTTTCAGTTTTATTGAGTCTCAAATAAGATTGTGAGATACTTAAAGTATATATCATGGTGACTTGATATACATAACATTGTGAAAGGATTTCCTCCATCTAGTTAATTTATATACCCATTACCTCACATATTTATGTATTTATTTATGTGTTGTGAGAATTCAACATATATTCACTTCGTGCTTACTTTGTGCCAGGGGCTCATGACAGGTGCTAGGAATATAGACGTGAGTAAGATGTGTCTGGGCCCTGGCCTCCCAGACCCCACGCTTTAATAGACACTAGGGACAATTTAATAAGCAGTTTCAGTAGTGGATGCTGGGCTAAGGGAAATATAGAGTGCCTTGGAGTTGAATAACAGGTGGGGGGCATCATGGTAAGCTTCTGTGTAGGAGGATCAGTGTGTGACATGTGAGGGAAGAATGTATAGAGATTGGCTATATGTGGAATGTTTTGGTGTTCTTGGAGACTTAAGTGATTATTCAAAGTTGGATTGTGTTGCCTCAAAGAACCCCCTTTATTTAAGATTGTCCCTGTCTCCCCCAAACCCCAAGATAAGTGCTAGGCTCCAAGTCAGATGAGCTGGAGTTTGAATCCTAGCTCTTATGGTGAGTTTTCAGTTGTAGACCACAAAATTCCCTCTAACTCTAAGCAGAAAAGTATTTGTTCTGGGAGATTAGGTAGGTTGAAGACACCAGGGAGGCCAAGGAACCACACCTGGTTACTGCACAGCTAAGAACACAGCAGCTTAGGGAAACACTCAAGCACACCACAAGTCTGTTTGGGGGGATCCCCTGCCTCTAGTGCTACTGCACCTATGATATTGGGGACCAGAAACTAAGATCCCCCTCAGTTGCTCCGGAAGAAACACATGAAGAAATAACCACATACAGTCTCCACAGAGGGAGGCTGCTCCTTGTCACTTCTGCCTCCAGGCATTGCTCATGAGAATCTAGGCTGCACACGGAATCCAGTTCCAATGCCTGGATAATGCCGTTTCTAATTTTCCAGCTTCTGTGATGGCATATTATACCCAAGACGAATTGTGTGTATTGAATGAGCCCATTTGCTTTATATGTCACAGCCAATTACTAACCATCTAAACTTAAGGAAATTGCTTAATCTTTCTGTGTCTCAGTTTTTTCGTTTATAAAATGGAACTGGTAAATGGACCATATCTCACAAGGTTGTTGTGAAGATTAATAAAATATATAACACATGCTGTAAAGATTACTACGATAGATAACAAATGCTAGCACTTAGTTTAGATATATGATATTACAAAATAATGTTACCTTCTATTCCTGCTATTACTATTATTATTAGAAGTAGCCCTACCTCAAAAGGAACTGCATGCCCAGGGAAATAGCTGAGTCCACCTGGCTTTACTTTGAATTACCTTTTCTGAACATACATACATTACGTTGCCAAACCCAGGGACTAAGATACATTATTGGTAGACAGAATGGATGAGATTGGGGATGAAACAGGAAAGGGTGGACAAGACTTAACAACACCTAACAAAAAAACTCCTGACTGCCTGTTAAACTGTCTAAAATTCAACTGTGAACTTTAGTCTTTTGGGTCTCTTGTGTTTTCTAGAGTTCTTTAAGAATTGCAACAAAACCATTGTCAGTCCCTGTCTTGTATTTGATTGCTGCTTATTTTCATTATGAATTCTCCACAGTAGGATAGTCTTACCATGGAATAATTCTTCTTAATAGTGACCGTCCTAACGCCTTAGAGGGCCTGGAATTGCCATAGTCCTTAAAGCACTTGACAGCTGCTTAGCTCCAATTAGGGTCCTTTTAGATCCTCTTGCTGAAGACCATCTTTTTTTTTTTTTTTTTTGCTAATAGTTATATCTAGAAATCTATGTTTCATCCAGTACCAATTAGTGCTTTCCCTACTTGTCTTATAGCCTGACAGACACTTAGTCGTGAACTGTGTTAGTGTCCACAAATTAGCTGCCTAGCTCTCTACTCCATTTCAGCAGCTGCAGAGTGGGAGGGGGAATTTTTGTTTCCAATTCCTCCAATTTTCTGATTGGATGTTGGGGTGAGATTCATACCCTATGATTGAAGAGTGACTCAGATTCTTGAGTGACCCTTCCCCTTGTGGAGTCCTGATCACTGTGTTTCACCAATGAGATCTGACACTCAGTGCTGATTGCTTTTGGAATTAAAAATCTGTGTTCTCAGACACTACCATGCTGGACAACCTAGCCATCTTCAGCTAGTCTCTGATTTACGTTGTATTTCTCCAATCTCTGTAGAGAAGTCTTCTACTCCAAGGTCCCAGCCCAGGTCACGAGAATTATAACTAAAGTGAGATCTTTATGAGCTTCTTCTGGAAAATCCTATGAGAATGAGATGGAAACAGGGTAGATACATTTGGAAGAAAGGCCAGCAAGCACTATCCGATCTTTGTACCCTTTGTCTGCATGATCAGCCCTGGCGACAACCACTGTTCAGAATTTGATGTACAGAGCAATCTGTATACACAGCAGCCCTTCATTTTCAAAAAGGATTTATTTTTATCCCCCAAATATCCTTCAATTTATTTATCCTAAAGGAGCCCTGCTTCTTTGGCAGTTTTCCTCTGGCTGCATTAGTTAGAAATCTCTGTGAGCACCTCTCCTTGGCTGCTGATTCCTGTCTGACTGACAGCATCTAGGAGATGACCTCGCTCCGGGAAAAAGCAGAGGGATTTCTCAGGAATAACTAAAAGTCTTTTTAGAAAACAAAGCCTTCTTCCAACCACTTATAATTTTCCTCTGAGTACTCAGCAAAGAGAAATATCTCATGGAAATCTCCCTTCTTGCATTTACCCTTTGAAGGACAGCAAACCACTTTCTGCCCATTATATAGGGCTCTTTGGCCAGAACAGTAACTTAGAGATGTCACCTTTTCATGGAAGGGTCCTGTCTTTAATATGCAGAGTAGATGGAAGTCTCTAGAAATGTGAGCACGATGTAAAAAGGATTTTGCATTGCAGTGTGAATGATGACAATATTTTTAATTGAGAAGAGCATTGCTGTGCATGAGCCAAGAGACTCTTTCTCTGGCTGTTGGGAGCCATTTCCTCCAGGACTCATCCCACCAGTCCGTCATCAGGTGAGAGTGTTTCTTGGGCTGCACGCCAGTTCTTGGATGGCTGAAACACTTGCCTGGACTTTGGCGACTCGCCGCATAGTGCTCTCTGAACACAGTCACCCCCAGTGACTCACAGAGAAAGCTGTTACCTCATTGTGTTGACTTCCATTGTGTGGGCTGAAGGTTGAGTTTAGCTGGAAGAAAGGATAATGAGAACCAGAGATGAGGTGGCTAATTGACAATCTCAATTACCAAATGACACATGAAACCATAGAAGCTCTTAATAAGGAAGGGAAGGTGAGAACTTTGCCCTCTACTGGATTTCTTTTGCAATCAGCTACTTGTGAGTCACTGCTGATCTGGGGGAAGGTACAGTGAGTTCAATGGGGTTTAGGCAATGGAATGAAGATTTTTCAGTGAACAACTCCCAGCAGAGCCTCACAAAGGAGAAAGGTAGAGGAGGACTCACATTTCTACTAAGTGGAAGGTAATAATCTGGAGAAATCTTTCACTGAGTGGCTGTTCCATGCTTGTGTAACCCAGATCTGAGTTGAAGTCTACCAGTCCCTTACAAGAGAGTCAGTTCAAACCCTTATTTCACGCTTTATCATCTCTTGGTTCCAGTTTTTACATGTGCTGTCTTTGGTTCTGTCTCATGTGGACTCTGAGATAAAAAACTCAATGCCTTCCTTGATTTCCTCAAAAATAACCCAACAAGACAGAAAAGATTATCATCAATTTTATTAAAGATATAGGGTAAAGGAAGAAGTCACAACACAGCTTGACAAGTTAATAAACTAAATTTTCATAGTAGGCATTTTTGTTCTTTTCCGTTTTTTGTCCCTTACCTCATCCCCTAACTACCAAGAAGAGTTTCTCCCTTGTTGTTTACCCTTGTGAGTTCTGGGGCTTCTGTTGTTTTGTCTTTTTCCTTTCACTTCTAGACTGCTCTATGGGAACTTCAATTTTTCATCCCTCTATGCAAAACAATGCTGTTTCCCCTAACTCCAGATCACAAACTTGAATGTCCAAATACATCAATGATCTAACAAGGTGGTGGTGATGATGAAAAAACAAAACAAACAAAAAAGCAAAAAAATAAAGTTGGTATTACCACTACTATTCATTTAACAAATACATGCTAAGTGGTTACTATATGCCAGGCATTGTTCTAAGCACTGTCTGTCTCTCAGTAGAATTTGCATAGCATCTTTGCATGGTCAGGATTGCTACCTCATTTCAGTTGGAATATCACATTTGTTGCCCTAGGTCAAGACTTTTGTTAACTCTGACTCATGCACCTGATGGTTCATTCATTCCTTTAATTATGGAAGACAGATATCACCTCTGACCTATGCAGTCCATCCACTGTGGAGAAGTAGTCAACTAAGGAGAGACTAGGCTCTGGTCTTGGTTCTGGAGGCTTCCTCTCTGAAAAGTTCTGGGGTGTTGCCATGGTCTTCAGGTATATTGGAAGGATGTGTGATGATCATAGGAATGTGATGGTCTATAAGGGAGCTAATTTGGTTCCCCAAGAGCCTTCTATAACAATTATGGCTGGGTACATCTGGGAGACGACTGGGGCTGCCTACAGTTCATTCTGCTCTCCAGGCCTCTTCTATACAATTGAGCTCATAAGACCATTTATCAAGTGCTTCCTGTTGGTTGTTGTTGGTTGGGTCAGTTGTGTCCGACTCTTCGTAACCCCATGGACTGTAGCCCACCAGGCTCCTCTGTCCATGGAATTTTTCAGGCAAGAATACCAGAGTGGGTTGCCATTTCCTACTCCAGGGAATCTTCCTGACCCAGGGATCAAACCTGCGACTCCAGCATCTCCTGCATTGGCAGGTGGATTCTTTACCACAACGCCACCTGGGAAGCCAAGAGCTTCTTTCTTCTCCTTAAATATCTAGTTGACATGAAAGAGACAAATAAACATAAATATTTAAATGTGGGCTCTGGAATCAGACTGTCATACTTAAATCCTGCTCTTAAGACTGGATATGACATTGAGCTAGTACTTAACTTTTCCATCTTTATTTTTTTCCCCAAATGGATAACAAGCATACAAATATCTGCTTCATAAGGTTGTTATTAGATGTGATAGTTAATTTTATGTATCAGCTTGACTGAGCTACAGGATTTCCAGATATTTGTTATATATTATTTCTGGGTGTGTCTGTGAAGGTGTTTTCTGGATGAGATCAACATTTGAATTCATAGACTGAGTAAAATATATTTCTTTCCCCAATGTGAGTGGGCTTCACTCATTCCATTGAAGCCTATAAAGAATAAAAGGCTGAATAAGAAAGAATTCTTTCTTTCTTTCTGGCTATCTTTAAGCCGGGACATAAGTTTTCTGCCTTCAAACTCAGACTGGAACTCTGTCATCTGTTCTCCTGGGTCTTGGCTTGCTGACTGTAGATCTTGGACTTCTCAGTCTCCCTAATCACGTGAGCCAATTTCTTATAGTAAATATGTATGTAGTTTCCTATTGATTCTGTTTCTCTGGAGAAGAAAGACTTAATACATAAGGATTCTGTAAAATGATCTAAGTAGAGCTCTCAGAATACTGCTAAGTGTTGCATAGTAAGCATTCACATACTTAGCGATTCTTCAGATGTTTATCAAATCCAGCTTTTGTGCTGGCTACTGTTCCAGGAACTGGAGATACAGTGGTGAACAAGGTATTCAAAGTGACTGCTCTCAAAGAGCCTACATTCTAGTGAAAGAAGACAAATAATACACAAATAAGTAGATTTCAGAGATAATTTCAGAGAGTGGTAAGTACTGTAAAGGAAGTAAAACAGGTTAGTGTCATAAAGAGACTGGAGGGATTTCTTTAGATAAGATGATTGTGGAAGGTCTCTTTTAAGTAGGTGATTTTTAAGTTGCAAAATGAACAGTGATAAGGAGCCAGCCATCAAAAGTGGTGGTGGTGGTGGTGGTGGTGGGTGTGTGTGTGTGTGTATGTGTGTGTGTGTGTATTGTGTGGTGTCATAGAAGGGGAGGATTGACAGATAAGAAAGACATTTCTAGGCAGAGGAACCAGCAAGTACAAAAAGTCTGGAGTGGAAAAGGTTTTGGTGTGTTAGATCTAAGACTTCCAAAAAGTCCAGTGTGGGTATCTGGATGAGGGGAGGCTGGCATCAGAGGGTACTTCTGAGATGGATAGGAGCTAGACCATGTCTGTATTAAAGCTATGGAAAAGCATTAAAATTTTTATCCTAACTATACTGGAGCACTGTAAGAAGAGAAGTAACCCAATATGATCTATGCTTTTAAAAGATCACTCTGAGCATTATGTGGAAAGGGGATTGCAGAGGCAACCATCAAATCCAGGAGATTAGTTAGGAGACTACTGAAATTGTTTAGGCAAGAAATGATGGTAACTTGGACTATGGTCCCAAGTTGCCATGGTCTGAATGTTTGTATCTCTGCCCCCACCCCAATTTATATGTTGAAATTCTAATGCTCAGTAAGTTAGTATTAGCAGTTGGAGTCTTGGGGAGGTGATTAGGTCATGAGGGCAGAGCCTTCATGAATGAGATCAGTGCCCCTTCTGCCATGTGGGGATACTGTGAGAAGTCTGAAACCTGGAAGAAGGCCACCCCCTGACCATATTGCCACAACAATCTCAGATTTCCAGCCCCTAGAATTGTGGGAAATAAATTTCAGTTGTTTATAATCTACATAGTCTGTGTTATTCTGTTACAGCTGTCTGAATGGACTAAGATATTGATGGAGACAGGGATAAATGGATGGATTTGGTATGTTTTGGGGGCAGGGAGAATAAATAAGAGTGGAGTAATTAGTTACTATATCTCATCAATGGATTAGATGTAGATGAAGGAAAAACAGGAGTTAAGAATGATATCTACATTTTGAGCTGAATCTACTGATTATTAGTGCTACCATTTACTATGATGGGTAAAAGTGAGGGAAGGACAGATTTGGACAGAAAACAAAATTCTTTTTTGACATGGTTAAATAGAGAGACTTAATTAGACATCCAAGTGAAGGTGTATGTGAATTACTCAATCCTCATCCAAACTCCTTCTTGCAAGCCTCTCTCTAAAGGTTATAAAATTAAAGACATTTCTTCTCAGGTCCTTTTGGGGCTAGAATGCACACAAAGCTTGGGCTCTGGCTATCAGAGGCATTTCTAAAGACTGGGAGGGCAAATGTGAACATTTTACAATAATGCCTGTATGACAGGAGACTGGATATTCTGAGGCAACCATGGAATTCCCTGGAGTCAAAACTGCTATCAGTGAGCAGCAGTGGACTTCCTACTATGACATTTCCACGGTGTGACTGGTTTTTCTTTTGGGTGTGTGACATCCGTACCTGATTCTCTGGCTCTTTAAAAAAATTCTGTAAGCTACTCAATACCTCATAACAAGTACTGCTGCTGCTGCTGCTAAGTCGCGTCAGTCATGTCCGACTCTGTGCAACCCCATAGATGGCAGCCCATTAGGCTCCTCTGTCCCTGGGATTCTCAAGGTAAGAGTACTGGAGTGGGTTGCCATTTCCTTCTCCAATGCATGAAAGTGAAAAGTGAAAGTGAAGTTGCTCAGTGGTGTCTGACTCTTAGCGACCCCATGGACTGTAGCCTACCAGGCTCCTCCATCCATGGAATTCTCCAGGCATGAGTACTGGAGTGGGTTGCCATTGCCTTCTCCACATAACAAGTACTGTCCTGTTTAAATTAGCTTAGAGAATTCTGTTACATACAACTAAGCACCCTGATGAATACAGTATCCAATGTTAACAATTAACATTGCTGTCAGTCATTCTGCCACCTCCTATAATCCTCCATCCTTTCAGGTATGTGTATGAAAAATTAATTTTAACCCATAAAGATGGAGAGCTGAAAACACCCATTCATGAAAAAAGCCTGATATGATTATCTTCCACAATAAACAGAAGATATGCCTCAGTAATTTCTTGGCCAAGGAAATTTCTAAGCTGCTAGGTTTGAGAAAATAGGGTCTGTTCAACAAGAAGTAACAAATCAAGTCATAAAAACTAATAAATCAGGATTGGATTTATTTTCCTCCTACCGCCCCAAGCTCATCCAGCATTAATGAGTCTTTGGCAGCGTGTCCTTTATATTTTCCTTTGAGTGGAAGTTTCTGTGTGTGTGTTTGAGTTATTGCTGCAAGAGACTAGAGGGCACTGATTTTTCTGGTGTTTGCTTACTGACGAAATGAGCACTGAAGATAATGGACCCTAAGACCCAGGGACCACCAAAGGCTTTCTAAATACTCTGAACAAAGACCTTAAGAATCAAGTGAGTGAGAATAGTCAACAAAGTGACATCAGCATATCACAGCCTGTTGACTAATCTTTCAGGACAAAGTATGGACAAGAAACGTATTCCTGCCTATTTTTAGGGAGGGTCATTAAGCCTTGGCAGACTCTTTATAATAATAACATGGACTGTAGCAGATTGTCATAGAGCCTCATCAGTTTTTTCTATTCTTGTATTTAACTATAGCTTTCTACTGCAAGCACCTGTGACCTGGGAATTTTCTCTGGCCAAGGACCCTGGCCATGCAAGACTGGCTAGATGTGCTGGGGAGTTGGCACCTGTGGGAGCAGTCCTAAACTGGTGATGGACTGGAGTTGGTGGATAACTAACTTAATCCTTCTTTGAGTGGAATAATTCTAAGGCTTTCTCTTTAAGTGTTTCAGAGGGTCTCCAGCAGGATCAAGTTGCCTACAGCTGCAACTTGCTTATTAGCATACTCTGTAATGGTTATCTTCCCTCCCCTGTCTCATTTCCCTGTTCCCTTACTGGTACAACTCCCAAATAAATGGTTTTCCTTGAGTTCTGCTTCTGGAGAAACCCAGTGTAAGACAATGGTTAACATGTGTATAGCACTTACTAGTTACCATACACGGTTCTAAGCACTTTAGGTTTATTACCCATTTAATCCTCATAGTAGCTGTATTAAACTGTATTAAATAAGTAACATTATCCTCATTTTACAAAGGAGGATCCTGAAGTACAGAGTGTTTGAGCTATTTGTCTATGATGAAACAGCTAAATAAGTGTGAGAGGCAGAATTTTAACAAAAAACAGTCTGGCTCCAAAATCTATGCATCTAACCACTACTCTATACAGTGGATTGTCATCTACAGTACTCTAATCACTAGCTAAATGAGGCTATTTACCTTTAAATTAATTAAAATAAATTAGAATTCAGCTCTTTGGTTGCACTAGTTATATTTCATGTGCACAAGAGTCACATGTGGCTTGTTGCAATTGCCCTGGGAAGCACAAATTTGCAACATTCCCATTTTTGCAGAAAGTTCTATTGGACAACACTGTTATGCAAGATCCATTTTAAAACCTGTGGTCTAACTCAAACTTCCTTAACATTAGAGAAACACTCATTTATCTAGAAACACCCTTCTATAGATGACATGGGCTTCCCAGGTGGTGCTAGCGGTAAAGAACCCACCTGCCAGTGGAGGAGATGGTAAGAGACCTGGGTTTGATCCCTGGGTGGGGAAGATCACCTGGAGAATGAAATGGCAACCCACTCCAGTATTCTTGCCTGGAGAATCTCATGAACAGAGAAGCCTGGTGAGCTACAGTCCATAGGGTCACAGAAAGTCACACACAACTGGAGTGACTTAGCACGCACACATAGAACATATAGTTGAGGGTCAGAAAATGCATTAGATCTCTCTGCCATTTCTCACAAGAGAGACACTCAGATCTTTCTCTTAACCTTCCTTACTTCTGATTTGCTCTAGCCAGTTCTATTAAGCATGCTTCTATTGTTTTCCTGATGATATTGAATTAGTAGGTGAAAATGCTGATAAACTGGCCTGAGGCTAGAGGCAGATATATTAATAGTGACCAGCAGAAACCATCAAAAACCAAAAATGTGATCCTGAGATACTGACTATGTGGGTCTCATAGTCAGCAAAATATGAATAACTAACATACTAACTAAACAATGGACCAAGAGCTCAAAAACACAGAAGTTGGGGTCAAAAGGTGTGGAGGTAAGCAATCCAACTAAGTCCAGCCCTCACAGAGGATGCAACACTGTGACTGATGTTCTCTTGATGATGGCTGTGAGTCATTCAGAGAAGGTTAAGAGGAGAATACCATGCATTTTAAAAGAGTTTCCATCCAAAATGACTTTTAAAAAGCTTGTTTTCCATTTAAAGTATGTTTCTGTTACCTGGGAATTTACTTTAGCAAAAACTCTCATTTTTCTGAGAGTGTTGAATGCAGGAAAGTTTTCTCTAATGAGCTTTACAAGAAAGCTTTACCTGTATTTTTACTTCCATTGCAGTATGGAATAATGCTTTCAGACAGGGAGGGTATAGTCAGTTTGGGTTCAGTGAGTCTGAGCCAAGAAAGAAGCTTAATCATCCAAGAGGAACCCAACCTGAGTAATTCCTTGACGTCATTCACTGTCCATCTCTCAGAGTGACCAGCTTGGGTCTGGGCCACTGTGCTTTGCTCATTCTCTGGCAGACACAGACAACTCTAAAAATAATCTCTAAGAAAAGACTTCTGCAAGTTAGATGTTGGCATCTCTATTTCTCTGGGGTTTGGAGGAAGAAGCCTCCCAAGCAGGTTGCCTGTGATGGGGAGTGGGACTTCGTTGAGGTCAAGAGCCCAGTGGATTGAATCTAATTTGAGGGCTCTGCAATTACTGTATCTCCTACCCTTCAACCAGTCTTCTTAACTGGTTTAGCACAAGAGAAAGCTGTGTAATGACATACATTTCTAGTGCAAACTACTCTAGTAGGGCAGGGAAGGTCATCAAGAAGCAAGGACTCCAGACAAGCTCTGGGTTGTGAGGAATTGGTTGCCTCTCTTGGTGGTGTTATAGACTGGGTTGAAAATTGGAGTAACTGCAAGCCTTTAAAAGGATTAGTTAGACCCAAAGTTTTCTTCTGTATCCTATGTAGTTAGATGACTGGGTCCCAGAAAAGACTGGAGGATTATTATAATGAATGATAAAACTCTCAGCCTCCTTCTTCATTACTCATCAATTTATAC
This sequence comes from Tragelaphus eurycerus, assembly GCA_935064755.1. Lineage (NCBI taxonomy): Eukaryota > Metazoa > Chordata > Mammalia > Artiodactyla > Bovidae > Tragelaphus > Tragelaphus eurycerus. The sequence continues at coordinate 16,845,109 of CAKXYN010000028.1, read as the reverse complement.
TCTATCCCCCAACCCCCCATCCTGGTAATCCTTGCAGGAATCTTCTTAGGAGATGAAGAGCCAAGAGGAAAGACTTACAAGTTATTCTTAGTTTAGTATCCCTCCCCCAATAGAAAGGCAAGGTTGCTTCTTAGCTAATCATTTTATTATATTCAGGTCTAACGATGGACAATTCTGCCATTCTCATCTTCTGAATAGCATATTATTACCTCCCTCTTAAATATAAATCAGCAGCTAGGGAGAACTAGAAATATGAGGGTAATCTCTAAGGTGAGAAAAACAAAACAAATAACCTATATTTAACAGCTGCAGAGACCTAGAAGATGATGTTGTACCCATTAAATAAAAACAGGAGGGTGTAAAAAGTAACACAGGATTTTTAAAAAGTTATTGCAAGTTAAAACTATGATGAAAAGAATTTAAAAACAATGTAAATTTTTAAAAAGCCTCCCAGAAAGTTGAACAAAAGCAACAAAAAGATAAAATTATCAAAGAAATAAAGCAAGAAAACACCCCTAAATTGAAGAACATGAATTTTCTTATTGCAAGTGTTATTCCAGTAGTTAGAACAATAAATAAAAATAGCCCACACCAAGACACAACATCATGGTATTTTAGAAGACTGAAACAGAGGGAGGAAGAGAAGGGGGTGGAGGGAGAGAGAGAGAGAGGTCCTGTTTAAAAAAAAAAAAAAGGAAATGGATTTCTCAACAGTCACACTGGAAATAGGAGACAAGTAGAGAATGCTTTCACAATTTCTGGAAAATCTCTCATATAATGGTGAGTTTGCTCCACCAAAGTGAGGTAGTAAACTAAGAATGGGGGACAAATGTGACACTGGAAAATGAATAAACAGATGATGGTAGAAAGAAAATTAGACAAATGAAAAGAGAGGGAATTACTAACTAAAAGTAAAACATACAAGAAAATGTAATCTAAGTACACTATGTAGCTCAGCTAGTCTGTACATTGTCTTAATCATATAAACCCTGAATATCTGTTTGACAGATAGATGATATTACTATACTGTGAGGATGTGAGTGGAATATGGGCTTCCCTCACAGCTCAGTTGGTAAAGAATCCACCTGCAGTTCAGGAGACCCCAGTTCAATTCCTGGGTGAGGATATGTATGTGTTTCATTTGGGTGGAAGGTGATATACAAGGACTCCTGTTAAATACATCACTGTAATATAAGCATCAGGAGGGCAGGGGTTTTGTTTTGTTCACTGTGAATTGCTAGTGACTGTAACAATGCCTGGCACATAGTGGGTTCTCAGTATTTGTTGCATGAATAAAACTTTCCTTTAAGGGATATTTCTCCAAGAAAATTTGTGAAGAAAACAGAGAGTAAGTTAAAGTAAATAAAAATAAACTTCAAAGGCTATAATACATGGAATCTGTTTCTCTCTAAAAATTAATGACTATCATTTTCAAAATGTAAAAAATAATTACATAAAATAGTTAAACCGAGCATGGAAACATTTGAGACAATTTAAGAGCAAAAGATTATTCCTGGGAAACCATTCGCTATAAATCCTCATGCTAGTTGGTTTGATTGGGATGCCTTGAAGCTCAGAACAGTTCCAGGAAAATCAAAATGTAATTTTCTCCATTTAGAAAGCAAGGCATTTTATTGACTTTTTCTCCCATTCACTCACAAATATAATAAAGTTGAGGGAAAATGCCTTATTTTGCTTTTCAAGCTGGAGTTCGGAACCGTTCCTCTCACGTTATATTCCAGAAAGTTTCCACCAGGACATCAGGATTCCTTTCATTAAATAAAAAGAGGTACTTCTTTGGATCAACAATCTGCTTTTCCATCTAATGGATCTAAATTGGGTGCCATTCAACTTGGCTGCTAATTTCCTGCTGACTCTTACTGTAATGAACCCTTGGAACTGTTCATTCATTCATTCCCTTGCTCACTCCCCTGTCACCGAACTTTTGCTGTGCACCTACTATGCTCCAAACACTGTGCAAAGACCATAGTGGAGGAAGATTAGGGCAAATAATTCTGGGTACCCAACAAGATACTGAAAGCGCGGAACTGCTTGTGACAAGATGGGCCTCCAGGTAGGGTGAGTGCTCCCCTTTCTTGTCAGAGCACAGGGATTCGAGCCTCTGTGGCTTTCACCGACTTCACCCAGGCAGGAGCTCTGCTCTGGTTCTGGGCCACCCATCGCATGCGGAATGGAAGGCGGCCCAGGGATTGTATTGTGCTCAGGGGGGCCGCAAGGCTGTGGGTCCTAACACTTCAGGAAAGTCCAAGGGATACAGTCTCTGGAGAGGATGCCAACTTTTCAGCCCTTAACCCTAAGAGTTCAAAGTTTTCCTACATTCATATTTTGGGGCTTCTAGGGAGGCAGAACCCCAAACCCGATTCCTCCTGCGCTCTCTGCGGGCTTCGAGCTTGGTGGACGCTGGGGAGCCCGGGCTCCAAGGTCAGGGGCTTCCGGGTCTTTTCTCGTCCCCTGAGCGGGCCCTCTCCAGAGAACAGGACTGCCCAGGACTGCAAGGCGGGCCACACTCTGCCGGAGCTCAGTGGTCCGGGATGAAGCGGGGAAGGGGGCAGGTATAGTCAGCTCCCAGCGACACCTGTCCACCTGGCAGCCCCCTTTCCCCGGCCAGAATCCCGGAAAGGGACGCAGAAGTGTCTCCTCACATTTGCAGGACTCGTGCAGAAGAGCCCCCAGGTAAAAGGCCGCTTCGGTGTCACCAGTTGCATCCGAAAGCGAGCCTAAGAACTGGGGCACGGAGAGACAGTCCCTCCGGATCAGCACCACCCTCCTCCACCTTCTCGGCGCCGCTCAGGCTTCCCGGGAGCAGGGGAGACTCCGGGTCCTGCGCCCTGTGCCTCCTCCCGCCAGCATAGCAGGCCCAGCAAGAATCGCCGTTTGGCCAACCTGATTCTTTGTGAGTTTCGGTTGCCAAGGTGTTGGAGGGCAACCGGTCTTGTGCCCGCAAGCAGCGTTCTGTCACAGAAAATCCGGAGGGTCTAGACAGACGTTCCCTGTGCTCCTTCCTGACCCGCAGAAGCGGTGGTCACCAGCTGCGGGGCTTTGGCAGGCCTCTGGCTTCGCTCCGGCCCCGCACCTCTGAGCGAGGTTTCCTGAGAGGCTTCGCGAGCTCAGGAGGGCCCGGCGGGGCATCTGGTGTCGCCGCGACCACGTGGTGCGGGGCTAGCCTGAGGCTCTGAAAGTGGGTGCCTCCTTCACTCCTCCCCCACTGCCTCTCCCCACAGTCCCTAGGCGACCCTTCCAGAGCCGGGATCTTCTCCTTGCGCCCGCGTGTCTCCGGCGCCCGCCTCGCGGACTCCAGACCCGTCTTTCCTTAAGGAAAAAGGAAAGGGCAGATATAGTCAGCTCCCAGCGGCACCTGTTCACCTGGCGCGTGTGTCTATGTGCGTGCTGGGGGCGGGGGGCGGTGGGGACAACGCGTACCCCTGTGTACGTAAAACGTGCCTGTTTCCGAAAGCAGAAACTCGAGGTGTTACTTTCAGATCAGGTCGAGGTAGGGTTGGGTGAATGCGCGCTCCCTCCTTAGCGAACAGCGGGTGAGGGCGCGTCTGTTGGAGTGAGTGCTGGCGGTCTGCGGAGTGTCCGTTTGTGAATGCGAAAGGAGAGCGTGTGTCTGGGGTCCAGGTAGGTGAGTGCGGTGTGCACCTTGCGGGAGGCGTGAGTGCGCGCACTGACAGCCTGGGGCTTCGAACCTATGTGTTCGAAGGTTGCCCTTTGGGCTTGCAGCACCTGTGGGTGGACGCTGACCCCCTCCAGCTCTGCAATGGAGCGCTTCAGGAAAGTGGGGCGGGGGTGTGGAGTGAGACGGGTAGAAACCCGGACACAGGCGTCCTGGCCCAGTAGCTTGGCAAACAGAAGGCAGAGGAGTGGCACAGCTGTGTAAACCAACTCCAGCGCCGCGGTGCAGATCCGCGGTTAGAGTAGGGGATGCTGAACTAGCAGTTGAGAATTCGGGAGTACAAGACGGGTGTCTAGGTCTCTGTGCAGGCAGTGCCAGCTTAGCCTCCTCCCCAGTCCTCTCTTCCACTTCCACCTCTGTCCCAGAGGAGTGAGGCAAAAGAGGCCAGGTTACCAGACTGGAAGCAAAACTACTTCGAAGGGGCGGTTGAAGGAGAGTAGGGAGGAAGAATATACCGGATCACCCCATATGGTCCAAAGAGCTTAATTTTTCAAAGATCCTTTCCTCTCACCAACCCCTTCCTCCAAGGTGGTCTATTACATCTGAGATCCCTTCAAAGTCTGAGTGACCGGCCGGGGTCCCTACTGGAGTGGGTGGAGGGGGTGCGAGGTCGGAGTTCAGGTGCAGAGAAAGTGAGAGGCACTCTGACCCCTCACCGTCAGTTACACCAGTTTCTTCCCCAGTTGGATCCCACTTTCTGGACGTCGAACGCTCTCCACTCCCTCCCAGCCCTTCGGTTCCCCAAGCAATGACCTCATTGCGAATGACAGCCAGAGCGGACGGTTCCCCTCCCTAGTGGACCGGTGTGGGAGCGCGGGCAATGACGCAATCGGAGCTGGGTCGCTCCTGGCCACTTTGGATTGGCCGTGCGGACTCCTGGGGCCCTCCCCGCCCCCTATCACCCGCATAAGAGCCGAGAGCTCCGCAGAGAAGACGCCCACAGCAGGCGTTGTGTCTGTCCCTGGGACCCGCCGCTCGCCCTCTCCTGAAACTCGAGTTGCCAGGTGAGAACTTCCTATGCTGCTCACTCTGATTACCAGCCTCTGGATAGTTCAGCTAATTTGCTCCATTCGCTTGCCTGCTTGCCCCTCCTTTGCTTCTGAAGGCCATCCTGGCCCACCTATAGTCAGGTGCTCCTAGCTGCCTGTCCCGCTGGGAAGAAGGCAGAAGGTTGTGGCTGACGGCTCATTTTCTTCTAACTAGCGCCAGTGAAACCGCAAGCATCCCCAGGGCTTCGCCTGGACGCTGGAAGCTCTGTGCGCCCAGCCCTAGCTTCCTAGCCTACCCTGGTCCTCGGCCCCTGCCTTGGTGCCCGTCCTTTGCATGCAGGATCTTGTTGGAGTTTGTTCTGGGAGTGCCTTGAGCAGTCTGGGTCCCGAGGAGAGATCGTGTTTGGTTCTCCGGCCGGTTAAGCCCTGAAGCTTCCTCTGAGGCGTCTGCAGCTCGCTTGCGTGCCTGGGGCATTGGCATGGACTTGGGACAGTGCAGTCAGCCGGCCAGAACGTGGAGCTCATCTCGCAGAGCTGGCGCCCAGCACCTGCTGCTAAACCGCATTTCAGCAGAGGCGGGATGCGCTGGCTAAGTCCAGGCACGATCCTGCACGTTAAATTACTCCCAAACCCAAACCCACAGACTGAGAGGTTAACGCTCTTTTCCAATTTACCCCTCCTGCCTTCTCCCACCCGTTGGCAGAGAAGTCCAGCGGAGATGAAGTAGTCCTAGATTTCTCAGTCCCTAGGAAGATAGGCACAGTCTACAGCAAGGGTGGGTCTTCGCTTAGTTTCTGCCTAGGGCAAAAGGTGTGGCTGTATGTGCATGTGTGTGGCTTCTTCCTGGCTTTTCACAGAGCAAAACCAGAACCCTCCCCCAACCCCTCCCCAGCACACCTATTTCTACTTACCAAACTATTCCGTGTAATGTATATTTTGAGATTCAAAGCAGCCTATCTGGCAAATGAACTGAAAAGAGGTGTGGGGAAGTGAAGTAACCTGCCTGAATTCTCAAGGCAGTTGTGGCCGGACTGGAACCTGGGTCTGTGAGCTCCAGACGGTGCTTGGTCTTGGTGCAGTGGTAACGTCATTCTCCCTTTACAGAGAGGCATCATGGGCTTCGGGAAATCCTCCCCCTTCCTGGCTTTCAGCATCTTGGTCCTGTGCCAGGCAGGCAGTCTCCAGGCGACACCACTCAGGTGAGACAGCCTGAAGCCACGAACTTACTCCCCTTCCACTGACCCTGGGATCAGGCAGTTTTTTTTGCCTCTGAGGTCACAGCAGTGGGAGGCTCCCAGTGAATCAACCCCCTTAGGTAGACACTGGCCTTGAGCCCTGTGGGCTGGGAGTCAGGAGAGCCATGTCCTCTGGCAAAGCCACAGGGACTGAGTAGCCTGGGTGCTTATCCTGGGAAGGAGGCAGGCAGGGGCTCAGAGCCTCTTTGCGGGGGTTGCGTCCTCTCTCCAGGTCAGCTTTGGAGACCCTCCCCGATCCTGGGGCACTCAGTGAGAAGGAAGGGCGCCTCCTGCTGGCCGCACTGGTGAAGGCCTATGTCCAGAGGAAGACCAATGAGCTGGAGCAGGAGGAGCAGGAGGAGACAGAGGACTCCAGGTAAGTCTCCCCTTCCAGCCTTGGCCTACTCAGGAGGGTGCAGCCCAGAGAAGCAGGAAAAACAACATCTGGCCAGAGTCCCGCAGGTTGTCCCTGCTCACCAGGACAGCATCCAGTCATTCTCAGCCTCCATGGAAGACTGTGGTCCGTCCAGGTGCAGCTGGAGGAACTGTGGTTAGTTAGACACGTTGAAAAGATCAACTCCTGAAAGCTGTTAGGAAATGAGACGGGGAGATGTGGAAGCACTTATTCTGGGAGTTGGTCTTGCCCTACTGAGGAGAACGCTCAGCACTGGATAAGTTAGGACTGGTAAGTGTGGAGCCAGGGGATGGGCCTGTTGCAGCTCAGGATGTCTAAGGAATTTAACCTGTGTATGTTCTTTCACACCTGCAAGGCACCTTCATTGCACAGTTGCAAGGTAAATCCAAAGGCCTTGCAGAGGGTGGGGTCAGGTAGAGCAGTGTCTGAGGTAGGTCTGGGGCCTTTAGATGTGTAGAATCTGTGGACGTGTGCATGTTCTCACTGGACCAGACACCCTTCCCCATCCCCACCTCCCTGTGCACCCTGAGCTTTGAGTTCACACCAGCAGAGCCATGTATTGCACTTGCATCCACCCTGAGAACCTCTCTGCAGAGCAGGAAGGACTGAGCAGCATGTGGAATGCCAGAAAGGGTCACCCCTTCCCCACTGCAGCCCTTCCCTACTCTGCCCTGGCTCAGCGAACCTCTGAGTTCTCCTAGTGGAGGGTGTGTGAGCTGCGCCTCCGCCTGCCCCCTCCACCTCTGTTCCAAGTGCCCCCTCCCTGGTCTAACCTTCTGCATGACTGCCCGCAGGAGCAGCCCTGGTGCATGGTATTGTCTGGCATGTCTTTTCCCTGCAGCCTGGATGGCCCCAGAGCTAAGCGGTGCAGTAATCTGAGTACCTGTGTGCTGAGCGCGTACTGGAAGGACTTGAACAACTATCATAGATTCTCTGGCATGGGCTTCGGGCCTGAAACACCGGGCAAGAAAAGGGACGTAGCCAACAGCTTGGAGAGGGACGGCTCCTCCCATTTTGGGGTACCCCAGGTTGCCAACTGAACTCCTTCCACTGCTTCCTGATTTCCTTTCTTGTTCCCATGGATGAAATTAATGCATGCAGATTTCACTCTGATTGCTCTTCAAGCTCGTATTGGTAGCTTTGCTTATGACAAAGAATGCCAGGAACCTCAGGATGGAAGGAAAGACAGCAGGACTCACAGATAAGGTTAGAGATGAGAGAGAGTGAGGGAAGTTTCTGAGATCCCAAGAGCGTCATGGCAGAGCCCTCCAATTTCTGCTTAATCCCTCACACCTCGTCATTGATGAATAAATCTATTTTCTAAAAGGATTGACACTTTGGTGGTCATTACTCTGGTTCCCGTCCAAGGCCTGAGAGTGCCCAGGGCCTATGCTTAAAAGTAGCCTTCACCTTAGGGTAAGTGGGATACAGGGTGTGGTGAGGGTCCTGTGAACCAGCTCCTGCAATGACAACAGGTGTGCTGCGGAGCAGGTAAGCACTGCTGGGGGAGGATGCTGCAAACCCGGTGCTCTGAGCTTCTTCCAGGTAAGACTTCAGAAATTTTTCATTTTCCATAGGAAGTGGTTTTGTTGGTGTTTTGGGCTGGGGTATGTCCTCATATGCTCCTTGTGTGTTGGGGTGGGGCGAATGTAAGGGATGGTAAGTGTAGGGTTTTAGCACTTGTCACACGGCCTTGAAGTGCATTTTTTTGTGAAAACTTTTAGGCAGGGCTTCTGGCAAAGGCTGCCAGGGCATTTCCCCTAACAGCCTTGATAATTGCATTTAGGAGAAATACTTATTTTTAAGTGATATGTCGAAGAGCTACAATTCTCTTTCTGAAGGCCTGGTGGGGTAGGCTTCTGCCGCAGCCTCTCACTGACAGGCCTTCTCTCCTTTCTCCATCCTGCAAACCAGCATCACTGCCCAGAAGAGGTCCTGCAACACTGCCACCTGTGTGACCCACCGGCTGGCAGGCTTGCTCAGCAGATCTGGGGGTGTGGTAAAGAGCAACTTTGTGCCCACCAATGTGGGCTCTGAAGCCTTTGGCCGGCGCCGCAGGGACCTTCAGGACTGAGCAGAGAAATGACTCTGGGAAGAAGGTGATTGCCTTGTAGTGTCAGAAGGGAGGAGAAGGGATTTAGAGGTTAGGACTTGCATTTTGAAACCCACTGGACATGGGTTCAGATCTCTTCTTTCCAATTACATTTTTCCTCTTGAGTTCGTGAGTTCCTACAACTTAGCTTAAAATCCGAGCACTAGGCCAGGCTGTGGGCTTCCCTGGTAGCTCAGGTGGTAAAGAATCCACCTACAGTGCAGGAGACCCAGGTTCAGTCCCTGGATTGGGAAGATCCCCTGGAGAAGGAAATGGCCACCCACTCCAGTGTTCTTGCCTGGAAAATTCCACAGACAGAGGAGCCTGGTGAGTCCATGGGGTCTCAAAGACTGAGGGACTAACACACTCTTTCACACACATAGGACAGGCTGTGGAGATGCAGTGTCATCTTTCTCAGAAGAGAAAAATAGCTTGCTGAATTCAGAAAGGGAAGGCCTTGCAAATCTTAGCCTGGGTCACACATCATTAATGAACTCAGTTTTGGAAAACCCTTCAACATTGATCAATGTTCACAGATTCAGACAAGAGATCTATAACTGTAATACTACTGCTAATATTAATAGTGACCCCAAATTGTTTTCTCATCATTTGCCATAAAAGTTTTCTCATATCTCATATCCATAATTTGTAAATAGAGTTCAGTTAAAGAAACATTTCTATAAATTTGTGTTCTTTCAGTAGTAATTGTGATTATTTCCTTCTTATTCTCCTACTTCTCTTTCTTTTTCTTCTTTTCCTCTTCCTACCCCTCTTCTTCTTTTTAATTTTATTTATTTTTTTCATCTCAGGTTACCATGAAGCTAAACTCATCACTTCTGTTAATTTCTGTTGACAACCACTTGGTGAGGAGGCACCATGGAAGATACACATGTTTGCATCCTAATAGATATTGAAAAAAAAAGCACCTTTATCACTTGAAAGGAATGAAACTGAATGCAAAAATAAGCTAATTCCATATTTGTTGTGCATCTTTTTTATATTTGAGTCTATATGCAGTAAATGTGATGGCATTTCTCATTAGCTTATCTGGTAGCAAATTGGGTCTTTGAAAGATGTTCTGTTGACCATGGCATCTCTGCCAACTCTTAGGGGGACATTCAGTCACTGCCTCTGTGGCCTGTGGGGGCACATGGTAATGGAGATGCTATGCTTTATTGTTCAAGAACATGACTGTATAATTTGTTTAAGGAAATGTCAATATTATGCCATTTGTGAACTTCATTAAGATTAAAAACATATTTTGGATACACTTGTTTCAAGACCTTGTTGGTTCATTTTAACATGTCTTCCTATTTGATGATAATAATAATAATGATAATTATAATGGACATATTTTGGGTGCTTACTATGGGCCAGATGATGTTCTGAGATAGTGCTTCATAGCTATTAACTCAGTTAATCTTCAGGAAGACTCCATGGGGCTAGACCCCATTATCATTTCCACTCTGCGTGTGGCAAACAGAGGCATGGAGACATGAAGTCCAAGGTCACACAGGTGACCACTCTCTGGGGGCATACGCAGGTGTTGGTTTCCAGAGCTTATGGTTGAAACCACTGCAGGATATGCTTTTCAGCAATGGCTCCTGACATTTTCCAGAGGCCTGTGAGTCATTCTTTGAGTTAACTGCCTCACACAGTAGATAGACCCTCAGATTTTTGAAGAAAACAGACATTTAAAAACATATAAACAATCTAGTCTTTATATAATAAAATGAATCCCTTCTATTACTTGGTGCTATAGGCTGCATGTTTGTGTCCTTCTCAAAATGTTTATGTTGAAACCTAACCCCCAAAGTGATGCTATTAGGAGGTGGGGCCTTGGGGAGGTGATTAAGTCATAAGAATAGCCTCTCATGAATGGTATTAGTATCATTATAAATAAGGCCTGAGAGAATGCCCTTGCTCCTTCCACATATGAGGTTGCAGTGAGAAATTTGCTGTGAATGAGGAAGTGGGCTCCCCACCAGATATTGAATCTGCAAGTGCCCTGGTCTTGGACTTCTCAGCTTCCAGAACTGTAAGAAATAAATATTTACTGTTTATAAGTCATCCAGTTTGTGGTATTTTGTTACACTAGCTTGAAATGATGAAGACATTTGGCTTCAACAGTGATCAATTTGTGGCCAATGTTGTTATATCTATGAGCCATCTGCTTCCCCCAGACCTTCTCCCAGCACCCAATCCCAATATGTCCGTAAATATTTCCACTTGTATCTCCAAACATAAAACCAAAATTCAGTTTAACAACTAAATAGTTAAAATCTCTCAATTACCTTATAGATATATATGATGTCATATATATTAATCATATGACATTATATATATTATGTGAATATATTGTGTGCATGTATGTGTGCTAAGTTGCTTCAGTCGTGTCCGACTCTTTGAGACCCTAAAGACTGTAGCCCACCAGGCTTCTCTGTCCATGGAGATTCTCCAGGTGAGAGTACTGGAGTGGGTTGCAATGCCCTCCTCCAGGGGATCTTCCCCAACCAGGGATTGAACCTGTGTCTCCTGTGGGTCCTACAATGCAGGTGAATTCTTTACCACTGAGCCACCAGGGAAGCCCCATATTGTATATATAAATATAATTCAAATTAGGTCTTCACTTTGCTGCTGGTTAATATGTTTTAAGGCACTTCTCATCTAGAGGCTTCACCTCTATCATTTTTTTCCCTTCTTCAATTTATTTGTTGGAGAGACGAAGTTATTTGTCCAATAGAGTTTCCCATATTCTGAATTTTGATAACACTACACCCCTGTGGTGAAGCTTAACATACTTCTTTATCAACTGTATTTCTTGTGAGTCAGAGTGAGGGGGAAGAAAAGTAAAAGATGAGGTCAGAGATGTAATGGGCAGGATGGATCATGTAGGATTTTGTATGGCTTTCTCTCAATCAATTTCTAGTCCATAGAACAGACATCACATCAGCAATTTTAACAGAAAGAATACTCCAAGACATTATTAAACAGGCAATAGAGTACTGAAGAGCAAAAGAGAACAAGAAATCGTGCAGAGATTAAAAACCAAAGGAAGCAGTTACTATCCACAGGGCTGGAGGAATAGGGGAACTGACAGGGAATTAGAATCTAGAAACTTTAAGAATTCTCAGACCATTGAGAAGGGAGGTCATCTGATGCTGATATCTCTGAAGTGGTGCAACAAGACTGTTCTAGGAGTGTGGAAAAACAAAGTAAAACTGGAAACAAGAACCAACTTCCCTGGCAGAGTAAAGAAACTGTGGGTGATACTGACAGGGATCAAAATCAAATAGGAAGGAGCAAGTTTCTTCTTCAAGCTTTCTTGTCTCCTTTGAGGACCTCCAATTGGCAAAGCTTAATAGGGATCCATTTGACAAAGGAAAAAGTAGTTGGTAGAGAGTCCCAGCCCCGGTATCTCTTTTTAAGCATATAATTTGAAATTTTTATAGTGAAAAGTCATTTTGGGGCATATAGTTCAATGGGTTTTGACAGTACATTTAGGTCATGTAATCACCATCACAATGAAGGGGCCAAGCAATTTCGTCACTGCTCAAGTCCCCTACTTCTCCTTTGCAGCCGATTGTCTCCTCAATCCTCAAACCCTAACAGCAGCTATGTTCTTTTTCTATAGTTTTTTTTTTAATTTATCTTTTAAAATTGAGATATAATTGACATATAACATTATATTAGTTTTAGATGTCCAACAAAACAATATGATATATGTGTGTATTGTGAAATGACCACTAGAGTAAGTTCCGTTAACGTCCATCAATATACATTGTTACAGGTTTTCACTTGTGATGAAAACTTTAAGATTTACTTGCTCAGCAACTTTACGTAATAGATTATTATTAACTATACTCAGATATGTAGATGATACCACCCTTATGGCAGAAAGTGAAGAGGAACTAAAAAGCCTCTTGATGAAAGTGAAAGTGGAGAGTGAAAAGGTTGGCTTAAAGCTCAACATTCAGAAGACGAAGATCATGGCATCTGGTCCCATCACTACATGGGAGATAGATGGAGAAACAGTGGAAACAGTGTCAGACTTTATTTTTCTGGGCTCCACAATCACTGCAGATGGTGACTGCAGCCATGAAATTAAAAGACGCTTACTCCTTGGAAGGAAAGTTATGACCAACCTAGATAGCATATTCAAAAGCAGAGACATCACTTTGCCAACAAAGGTTCGCCTAGTCGAGGCTATGGTCTTTCCTGTGGTCATGTATGGATGTGAGAGCTGGACTGTGAAGAAGGCTGAGTGCCGAAGAATTGATGCTTTTGAACTGTGGTGTTGGAGAAGACTCTTGAGAGTCCCTTGAACTGCAAGAAGTTCCAACCAGTCCATTCTGAAGGAGATCAGCCCTGGGATTTCTTTGGAAGGAATGATACTAAAGCTGAAACTCCAGTATTTTGGCCACCTCATGTGAAGAGTTGACTCATTGGAGAAGACTCTGATGCTGGGAGGGATTGGGGGCAGGAGGAGAAGGGGACGACAGAGGATGAGATGGCTGGATGGTATCACTGACTCGATGAATGTGAGTCTGAGTGACCTCCGAGAGCTGGTGATGGATAGGGAGGCCTGGCGTGCTGCAGTTCATGGGGTTGCAAAGAGTCAGACACGACTGAGCGACTGATCTGATCTGATACTCACCATGTAGTACATTACATTCCCAGGGCTTATTTATCCTATACCTGAAAGTTTATACTTTTCAACTGTCTTCACCCATTTACAGCTCTGTACCCCCAACTCTGGCAGCCAACATTCTGTTCTCTGTTTCATGAGTTTATTTTTTTTTCATATAAAAGTGATATCATACAGTATTTATCTTTCTTTGCCTGACTTATTTCACTTAGTATAAAGCCCTCAGGGTCCACCCTTATTGTAAAACATGGCAGGATTTCCACTTTCTTTTAAATGGTGAATTACAATGACTAAACAACAACCACAAATATTCCATTATATATAAAATACTCTACACACACCAGTAACTATATATCCATATCTCAATCTACCTGTATATCACATCTTCTTTATCTAGTCATCCATCAATGGACACTTACGTTATTTCCATGTCATGGCTATTGTAAATAGTTCTTGTATGAACATCAGGGCGCAGGTATCTTTCCAAGGTAGTAGTTTTACTTCTTTCAGATAAATACCCAGGAATTGAATTGCTAGATCATATATTAGTTTCATTTTAAATAATTTTGAGGAACCTCTACACTGTTTTCCATATTGGCTGCACGAATTTACATTCCCACCAACAGTGCACAGGGTCCCCATTTTTCTACATCCATGCTGACATTTGTTACTTTCTTTTTGATAATACCATTCTGACAGATGTGAGGTGATGTGTGATTGACATTGTGGTTTTGATTTGCATTTCCCTGACAATTAGTGATGCTGAATACTTTTTCATGTACCTGTTGGCCATTCGTATGTCTTCTTTAGAAAACATCCAATCAAATTCTTCTGACTTTTCCAGAATGTCATAGAAATGAAATCAGTACATAGCTTTGTCTGAATTTTCTTTTACTTAATGCTTTTGAGGTTTATTCATATTATTGTACATATACAATTTGTTTCTTTTTCTTGTTGGGCAGTATTACATTACATGTACTGTAGTTGGTTAATCCATTTATTCATTGAAGAACATTTGGATTGCTTCCAGCTTTTGACATTTATGGATATAAACTTTTGTGTATAGATTTTTGTGTGAGGATAAGTGTAATGGGCTAAACAGAAGCCCCCAAGAAGACATGCCAATGTCTTGATCCCTGAAAACTGTGAATGTTACCTTATCTGAAAAAGGATCTTTGCCGATGTAAATAAATTATGATTTTAAAATGTACTCATCCTGGATTATCCAAGTGAATCTTAAATCCAAGGATGTTCTTATAAAAGATACACAAAGAAGAATAGAAAATGAAATGAAGACATGGGTAGAGAGTCAAAAGTCAAGGACGCCAAGTCAGCCAACAGCTCTTGAAGGCTGGAAGATACATGGAGCAGATTCTCCCCCAGGGTCTCTGGAGGGAGTACAGCCTTCTGTCACCTAGATTTTGGAATGAGAGAATAAATTTCTGTCATTTGAAGCCATTGAGTTTGTGGTAATTTATTATGGCATCTTTAGGAAACTAATACTGCTGCTGCTGCTGCTAAGTCGCTTCAGTCGTGTCCAACTCTGTGCGACCCCATAGACGGAAGCCCACCAGGCTCCCCCATCCCTGGGATTCTCCAGGCAAGAACACTGGAGTGGGTTGCCATTTCCTTCTCCAATGCATGACAGTGAAAAGTGAAAGTGAAGTCGTTCAGTCGTGTCCGACTCTTAGCGACCCCATGGACTGGAGCCTACCAGGCTCCTCCGTCCATGGGATTTTCCAAGCAAAAGTACTGGCGTGGGGTGCCGTTGCCTTCCCCGAGGAAACTAATACAATACATTCCATTTCTTTTGGGTAAATACCTTGGGGTAGGATTGCTGAGTCCATTTGACAAGTGTCTGTATTTTTTCCCTTAAAAGTATTTTATTTTTACAATTGCATTCTCATCTTGGTCCATATGTATTTGCATTCTTGATAATTTCTACCAAATAGTTTTCATGTGGTGTTATACATTATGCTTGTTACTGCATTCCATGTAATAAACATAATTGTATTGCCTAATTAAGTAAAGTAAGAAAAACTAATTACAGAAACTTTGAAAGATCAATATGTGGAGAATTCCATTTACAGAGGAGCCTGGTGGGCTACAGTCCATGTGGTTGCAGAGAGTTGGACACAACTGAGTGACTAACACACACACATGCTTTGCTTTTATTGTCTTCCTTTTGTATGCATATTTCACATAATTCTAAACAATGTATATATTTTTAAATAAAAACATTTTTAGAGCAGTTTTAGGTTTGTAACAAAATTAAGAGGAAGGGACAGAGGTTTTCCTATACCCTCTGCCCCTACACAGCCATAGATTCCTCCATTATCAACATCACTCACCAGAAAAATGTTTGTTTTTTTTAAACTGAGGATGAACCTACATTGACACATCATAATCACCCAAAGTCCATAGTATACCTTAGAGTTTACTCTAGGTGTTGTGTGGATCAGTTTAGTTCAGTCGCTCAGTCATGTCCGACTCTTTGCAACCCCGTGAACCATGGCACTCCAGGCCTCCCTGTCCATCACCAACTCCCGCAGTTTACACAAACTCATGTCCATTGAGCCGGTGATGCCATCCAACCATCTCATCTTCTGTCATCCTCTTCTCCTCCTGCCCTCAATCTTTCCCATCATCTGGGTCTTTTCAAATGAGTCAGCTCTTCGCATCAGGTGGCCAAAATATTGGAGTTCCAGCTTCAACATCAGTCCTTCCAATGAACACTCAGGACCTATCTCCTTCAGAATGGAATGGTTGGATCTCCCTTGCAGTCCAAGGGATTCTCAAGAGTCTTCTCCAACACAACAGTTCAAAGGTGTCAATTCTTCGGCACTCAGCTTTCTTTATAGTACAACTCTCACATCCATACATGACTACTGGAAAAACCATAGCCTTTTCAAAATGGACCTTTGTTGACAAAGTAATGTCTCTAGTTTTTAATATGCTGTCTAGGTTTGTCATAACTTTCCTTCCAAGGAGTAAGCGTCTTTTAATTTCATGGCTGCAATCACCATCTGCAGTGATTTTGGAGGCCCCCAAAATAAAGTCAGCCACTGTTTCCACTGTTTCACCATCTATTTGCCATGAAGTGATGGGACTAGATGCCATGATCTTAGTTTTCTGAATATTAAGCTTTAAGCCAACTTTTTCACTCTCCACTTTCACCTTCATCAAGAGGCTTTTTAGTTCCTCTTCACTTTCTGCCATAAGAGTGGTGTCATCTGCATATCTGAGGTTATTGATATTTTTTCCTGGCATCTTGAAAGCAGCTTGTGCTTCTTCCAGCCCAGCATTTCTCATGATGTACCCTGCATATAAGTTAAATAAGCAGGGTGACAATATACAGCCTTGATGTACTCCTTTTCCTATTTGGAACCAATCTGTTGCTCCACGTCCAGTTCTAACTGTTGCTTCCTGACCTGCATACTGGTTTCTCAAGAGGCAGTTCAGGTGGTCTGGTATTCCCATCTCTTTCAGAATTTTCCACAGTTTATTGTGATCCACACAGTCAAAGGCTTTGGCATAGTCCATAAAGCAGAAATAGATGTTTTTCTGGAACTCTCTTGCTTTTTTGATGATCCAGTGGATGTTGGTAATTTGATCTCTGGTTCCTCTGCCTTTTCTAAAACTAGCTTGAACATCTGGAAGTTCATAGTTCACGTACGTTGAAAACTGGCTTGGAGAATTTTGAGCATTACTTTACTAGCGTGTGAGATGAGTACAGTTGTGAGGTAGTTTGAGCATTCTTTGGCATTGCCCTTCTTTGGTATTGGAATGAAAACTGACCTTTTCCAGTCCTGTGGCCACTGCTGAGTTTTCCAAATTTGCTGGCATATTGAGTGCAGCACTTTCACAGCATCATCGTTTACAATATGAAATAGTTCAACTGGAATTCCATCACCTCCACTAACTTTGTTCATAGTGATGCTTTCTAAGGCCCCCTTGACTTCACATTCCAGGATGTCTGGCTCTAGGTGAGTGATTATCTGGATCATGAAGATCTTTTTTGTACAGTTCTTCTGTGTATTCTTGCCACCTCTTCTTAATATCTTCTGCTTCTGTTAGGTCCATACCATTTCTGTCCTTTATTGAGCCCATCTTTGCATGAAATGTTTCCTTGGTATCTCTAATTTTTCTTGAAGAGATCTCTAGTTTTTCCCATTCTATTGTTTTCCTCCATTTCTTTGCCTTGATCACTGAAGAAGGCTTTCTTATCTCTCCTTGCTGTTCTTTGGAACTCTGCATTCAAATGGGTATTTCTTTCCTCTTCTCCTTTGCTTTTCACTTCTCTTCTTTTCACAGCTATTTGTCCTTTTAGAACTAACACCCAAAAAAGATGTCCTTTTCATTATAGGGGGCTGGAATGCAAAGGTAGGAAGTTAAGAAACACCTGGAGTAACAGGCAAATATGGCCTTGGAATACAGAATGAAGCAGGCAAAGGCTAATAGAATTGTATGTATATCCATCATTATAATAGCATATAGAGTATTTCATTGTTCTAAAAATTCTTTTGTGCTTTGCTTGTGCATTCCTCCCCACCATTCCCCTGGAAAATACTGATTTTGCCTTTTCCAGAGTGTCACATAGTTGGAATCATGCAATATGTAGCCTTTTCTGCTCAGTTTATTTCCCTTAGTGATATGCATTTACAATTCCTCCAAGTCTTTTCACGGCTTGATAGCTCATCTCTTTTTAGCGCTGAATAACATTCCATTGTCTCAATGTACTGCAGTTTATCAATTCATCTTCTGAAGGGCATCTCATTTGCTTCCAATTTCTGGCAATTATAAATAAATCTGCTACAAATATCTGTGTGTAGGTTTTTGTGTGGACATGTTTTCGACTTGTTTGGATAAATATCAGGAAGTGTGGCTGCTGGAGCATTTGGTAAGGGTATGTTTAGTTTTGTAAGAAACTACTAGAAAGTTTTCCATAGTTGTTGGCAGCGTTTGCAGTGCCCTCAGCAGTGATGACAGTTCCTGTTACTTCACATTCTCACCAATATTTGGTATTGTCAGTGTTCTGGATTTTGTTCATTCTCATATGTATGTAGTGGTGTCTCGTTGTTTTAATTTGCATTTGACATATGACTTGGATCGCCTTTTCATATGCTTATTTGTCATCGGTATATCTTCTTCGGTGGGGTTTATGTTAAGGTCTTTGGCCCCTTTTTAAAATTTTAAGAGTTCTTTGTAATTTTGTAGAATAGGCCTTCACCAGTTGTGCACTTTCCAAATGTCATCTTCTAGTCTGTGGCTTGTCTTCTCAGTTTCTTGATACCATCTTTTGCAAAGCTTTAAATTTGATAAAGACCAGCCTATCAATTACTTCTTTCATGGATCATGTCTTTTGTGTTGTATCTAAAACAACATCACCATACCCAAGGTCATCTAGGTTTTCCTCTATGTAATCTTCCAGGAGTTTTATAGTTTTGCATTTTACATTTTGGCCTATGATCTATTTTGAGCTAATTGTTGTGAAAGGTTTCTGTCTAGAATACTTTTATAACATGTGGATGTCCTCATTCCTTTGTCATCCTCTTCTGCTCTGGCCTTCTATCTTTCCCAGCATCAGGGTCTTTTCAAATGAGTCAGTTCTTCACATCAGGTGGCTGAAGTATTGGAGTTTCAGCTTCAGCATCAGTCCTGCCAGTGAATATTCAGGACTGATCTCCTTTAAGATTGACTGGTTTGATCTCCTTGCAGTCCAAGGGACTCTCAAGAGTCTTCTCCAACACCACAATTTAAAAGTATCAATTCTTTGGCCCTCAGCTTTCTTTATAGTCCAGCTCTCACATCCATACATGACTACTGGAAAAACCATAGCTTTGACTAGATGGATCTTTGTTGGCAAAGTATTTTTAATTTCAGTTCCACTTTCTCATTGTTGGTATATAGGAAAACAACTAACAGTATATTAACCGTGTATTCTGCATCCTTGCTATAATTGCTTATTAGTTCCAGTTTTTTCTAATCAATTCTTTTAGATTTTCTACAGAGACATTCATGTTATTTGCAACAACCAAAAAAAAAAAAAAAGAGTTTTATGTCTTCCTCACCAATATGTATACCTTTTATTTACTTTTCTTATTGCATTAACAAGTACTGAATGTTGAAAAAGGATGGTGAGAGGGAACATTCTTCACTTGTACCTGATCTTAGTGGGACAGTCTTGAGATCCTTTGTGGGATAGTTTTAAGAATGCGGTTAGCTATAGGATTTTGTAGATAGTTTATCAAATTGAGAAAGTTCCCTTCTGTTTTACTGAGAATTTCCCCTTCTATTCCCTTCTAGTTTACTGGAAGTTGTTTTTTTTTTTTTATTATTATTATTATTTTTTTAATTTTTCTTAACTTTACAATATTGTATTACTTTTACTATACATCGAGATGGATCCGCCACCAGAATACACGTGTTCCCCATCCTGAACCCTCCACCCTCCCCCCTTCCCACACCATCCTTCCAGGTCATCCCAGTGCTCCAGTCCCAGGCATCTGTTATAGGGCATCGTACCTGGACTGACTCGTTTCAGATATGATATTATACATATTTCAATGCTATTCTCCCCAATCGTCCCACCCTCTCCCAGTCCCAGAGTCCAAAAGTCTGTTCTATACATCAGTGTCTCTTTTGCTGTCTCATAAGCAGGGTGATTGTTACCATCTTTCTAAATTCCATATATATGCGTTAGTATACTGTATTTGTGTTTTTCTTTCTGGCTTACTTCACTCTGTATAATAGGCTCCAGTTCCATCCACCTCATTAGAACTGATTCAAATGTATTCTTTTTAATGGCTGAGTAATACTCCATCGTGTATATGTACCACAGCTTGCTTATCCATTCATCTGTGGATGGACATCTAGGTTGCTTCCACATCCTGGCTATTGTAAACAGTGCTGCTATGAACATTGGGGTACACGTGCCTCTTTCAATTCTGGTTTTCTCAGTGTGTATGCCCAGCAGTGGGATTGCTGGGTCATAAGGCAGTTGGATTTTGTCAAGTGCTTTTTCTGTGTTTGTTGGAATAATCATGTGATTTTTCTTTTTGACTCTGTTGATGTGATGCATTATATTAATTGATTTTATAATACAGAACCCACCTTGCATGGCTGGAATAAATCCTACTTAGTCATGTTGTATAACCCTTTTCATACTTTTTGATCCTATTTACTATTAACTTACTGAAGATTTTTGCATCTATGTTCATGTGAGGTATGGTCTGTAGTTTTCTTTTCTTGCAGTATGTTTGTCTGGTTTTAGTATTAGCGTAATACTGGTCTCAGAATGAGTTAGGAATTTGATCTTCTATTTTCTGAAAGAGATTGCAGAGAATTGGTGTAATTCCTTCCTTAAGTATTGGGTAGAATTCACCAGTGACCTCATGGGCAGGTGCTTTCTATTTTGAGATGTTAGTAGTTATTTACTCAAAGTCTTTCATAGAAATAGGTCTATTCAGATTTGTTGTGTGCATTTTGGTGTTTCAAGAAATGGGTGCATTTCATTTAGGTTATCAGATTTGTGAAAATAGAACTGCTCTTAGTATTTTGTTATTATCCTTTTAATGTCCATAGGATCTGTAGTGATGTACTTCTTTCACTTCTAATATTAGCAATTTGTGTCCTCTTTTTTTCTTTTAAGCTGGCCTGGCTAGAGGCTTATTGACTTTGTTGATCTTTTTGAAAAACCAGCTTTCTATTTTACTGATTTTCTCTATTGATTTCCTATTTTCAATTTATTGATTGATAGTCCAGTTGTTATTCCTTTTCTTCTCTTTACTTTGGATTTAATTTTTCTTTTTATGGTTTCCTAAGAAAAATTTCAGAGAAGGCAATGGCACCCCACTCCAGCACTCTTGCCTGGAAAATCCCATGGATGGAGGAGCCTGGTGGGCTGCAGTCCCTGGGGTCGCAAAGAGTCAGACACGACTGAGCAACTTCACTTTCACTTTTCACTTTCATGCATTGGAGGAGGAAATGGCATCCCACTCCAGTATTCTTGCCTGGGGAATCCCAGGGACAGGGGAGCCTGGTGGGCTGCCGTCTATGGGGTTGCACAGAGTCAGACACGACTGAAGCGACTTAGCAGTAGCAGTGAGAAAAATTTAGATGATTGATTTCAGATGTTTCTTCTTTACTGATATTTGCATTTAGTGCTATAAATTTCCCTGTAAGTACTGCTTTCACTGCACTTCATGAATCCTGATAAATTTTCATTTTCCTTTAGTTCACAATATTTTTAAATTTTTTATTGCAATTTATTTTTGACTAGTGAATTATTTAGAAGTGTGCTGTTTAATCTCCACATAGTTTGAGATTTTCCAATAATCTTTCTGTTATTTGATTCCTAGTTTAATGGTGTGACCGCAGACACTGTAGGATTTTATTCTTTTAAATTTATTAAGGTGTGTTGTGTGGCCCAGAATATGGTCTCTCCTGGTGAATGTTCCTTGTGAGTTTGAAAAGAATGTGATTCTTCTATCGCTGGATGAAGCAGTAGTATATCAATGTTCATTATATCCAGTTGATTGACGGTATTGTTGAATTCAACTATATCCTTATTGATTTTCTGCCTGCTGGATCTGTTCATCTCTGATAGCGGGTGTTGAAGTCCTCAATTTTAATAGCATATTGGTCTATTTCTCCTTGCAGTGCTATTAATCTTTGCCTCATGTATTTTGATGCTCTACTGTTAGGCATATAAGTCAAAGCAAATTATGTGTTCTTGGAGAAGGAACACTTTTATCATTATGTAATACCCTGCTTTATCTTTGATAATTTTCCAAGCTTTGAAGTCTTTTCTGTCTGAAATTAATATATCTAGCCCCGCTTTTCTTTTGATTAGTGTTAGCATTTCCTTTTTTATTGTGATATGATTGGGATACAAAATTATTAGTTTCTGGTATAGAACATAATGATTTGATATTTATATATATTAGGAAATGATTATTTCTGGATAACATCTGTCACCATTGTTAAAGAATTTTTTTCTTGTAATGAGAAATTTTAAGATCTACTGTCTTAACTTTCAATACATACTATTAATTATATTTGCCATGCTACACATCCATCCATTTGTTTACTTTTAATTTTTATGCAGCTTTATATTTAAAGTGGGTTGCTTATCAGCAATATACAGTTGGCTTTTGTTCTTGATCCATTCTGACAATCCGTGTTTTTCAACTGGTGTTTTCAGACTTGACATCAGTGATTATCAATATCATTGGATTCATATCTACTATATTCATTATGGCTAGTATATATTTAACTTTATAAGAAAATTCCAAACCATTTTCTGAAGTGGCTATACCATTTTGAATTTCCACCAGGCTTATGAGGGTTCTAGTAACTCCACTAATGTGTATATAGTAGAATATCACTGTGGTTTTAGTTTAGGTTTCCCTAATGACTAATGACACTGAGCAATTTTTCCTGTGCTTATTTTCCATATGTTTATGCCTTTTGCTGAAATGTCTCTTCAAATGTTTTGCTCATTTCATAATGGATTGCTTACTTTATTACTGCTGAATTTTAAGAGTTCTTTACATATTGTGGATGTAAGATTATTACCAGATATGTAATACTGAAAATTTTTCCAGTCTGTGGATTGCATTTTCATTTTCTTAGCAAAAGTTTTTAATTTTGCTGAAGTCTAATTTATCATTTTTAAAATGGCTTGTGCTTTGGTGTCATGTCTAAGAACTCTTTGTCCGACTTCAGATCCCAAGGTAGCAGTGGCTTTATTACATATGTTTTCCTAAAAGATTTTTGGTTTTATGTTTTACATTTAGGTCTAGGATCCATTTTGAGTTAATTTTTGTATAAGGTGAGAGAGGTGTAGATTGAGACTAAT
Organism: Tragelaphus eurycerus; assembly: GCA_935064755.1. NCBI lineage: Eukaryota > Metazoa > Chordata > Mammalia > Artiodactyla > Bovidae > Tragelaphus > Tragelaphus eurycerus. The sequence continues at coordinate 16,822,171 of CAKXYN010000028.1, read as the reverse complement.
TTATTTGCATGTAGATGCCCAATTGTTCCAATTGTTGGAGAGACTGTTAATTTAATTGCCTTTACATCTTAGTAAAAAATCAATTGATCACATTTGTGCAGATGTATTTCTGGACGCCCAAGTCTGTCTCATCTATCAATGTAGTTATTCTTCTGCCAATACCACACTGTCTTTTTCTAAAAATTAATCTTTATTGGAGAATAATTGATGTACAATGTTGTGCTGGTTTATGCCGTATAGCAAAGTGAATCAGTTTTACATATGCATGTATCATTCTTTCTTAGATTCTAGTCCCCTATAGGCCACTTCAGAGTACTGAGTAGAGTTCACTGTGCCATACAGTAGGTATAAAGTGAAGTCGCTCAGTTGTGTCCGACTCTTTGCGACCCCATGGTCTGTAGCCTAACGGCTCCATCCATGGGATTTTCCAGGCAAGAATACTGGAGTGGGTTGCCATTTCCTTCTCCTACTATACAGTAGGTATAGTAGGTCCTTATTAGTTATCTATCTTACATATAGTAGTATGTATATAAACATCAGTCTCACGATTTATCCCTCCCCCTTGAATACCACACTGTCTTGATATACTTAGACACACTATGGTGTTAAAGTAAGCGTGGAAATCAGATAGCATGGGTCTTACAAAATTGCTTATTTGTGTTATTACTTAAAAATCTACAAGTCTACGGGTCCACTCCAACTCAACTCTTACATAGTTATATACAAATATGTTTAATGTGAGATGCAGATGCTTTTAACTTAATGGGGGTGAAGATGTCAAAAATAAAAGTAAAGGGGCTGGCAGCATCTTAAAATATCCAGTCTCTGCCCCAGTCCCTCCCTGGGAGCAAAGCAGCCCCTTCTCCACCAGAGGGTGCACCAAGCAGGCACTCAAGCTAGCTTTGCCAGGATCCCCTCTTCCCAGTCTGGTCACAAGCTGGTCTCCTAGATTTACCTCTCCCTGCTCTCTGAGCCTTGGTTTTATGTGGCTCACGTATTTGGAATAATGACACCTCCCTTCACAGGGGTGAGGCAGTATCCTACCAATGACACTCAGGATTCTAGGGGCAGATGGTAGTGCTTAGGGAGGAGGGAGGCTGGATGCTTCCTCTTGGCTGAGGGACCCAAGAAAAGAGCAGCCATCGTGAGACCCATTTTGTTGCCTTCTTGATTCCCCTCAGAGGAAAAGGGCTGGGGCAGAGATACAGGAGTGGCAGGAGTGGGGGCGTTCGGGACATGGAGAGGGGTTCTCCACATTTTGACACAGCACTGCTCCTGTTGGGAGGTGAAAGTGAAAGTGTGAGTCGCTCAGCCCTACTCTTTGCGACCCCATGAACTCTAGCCCATCAGGCTCCTCTGTCCATGGAATTCTCTAGGCAAGAATACTGGAGTGTGTAGCCATTCCCTTCTCCAGGGGATCGTCCCAACCCAGGAATCGATCCCATAGTCTCTGGCACTGCAGGCAAATTCTTTACCATCTGAGCCACCAGGGAAGTGTGCAGACAAAATAAGGGAGGTTTTTATGGAGGGGTTATTCTTGAATTCAATGTTGAAAGGCCGATAGGGTTTGTTTTTTAATTGAAAAATAACTTCTTTTTCCTAATTATACAATTAATATACTCAATATGGAAGATTTAAAAACTAGAGGGAAGACCAAAAAAAAAAAAAAGGTGTGTGTGTGTGTGTGTGTGTGTGTGTGTGTGTGTGTGTGTGTGTGTAGGGGGGAAGGGGGAGAATAGTAAATAGTATGTTTCTTAATTATCTCATCATCCAGAAAAATCCATTAGTAGTTTGATGTGTTCTTCTGTATCTTATGTTCATGTTTATAAAACTGCGTCACACAAAGCTTACTTTGAAACTTGCCTTTTTCAGTGTCTTTCCATGCCACTCTGTGTCCTTCTACTACATAATTTTTCATGTCCATTTTACATTCTATTGAATAAATGTGCCTGCCAGAGTTTATTTAATCAGTCCCTATATACATGTAAATTATTTCCAGGTTTTTCTTCTTGCAAAAATGCTGTAGTAATTATCCTTGGAGCTACATTTTGTAAAATATCCTTATTTATTTCCTTAGGGGAACTGTACATGGGCACACTCTAGGATCACATTAATTTAATTTTAATCTAATGTGATACCATTTTTTATTCTTTCTTGCACTGGGATTGTAGAGTCAGAGTGAGTACATAATTTTGCTAAGTATAGGCAATCTACCATTTTGCATTCCCACCAGCCATGTGTAAGATTCTTGCTTCTCTCAGCCTCACCAACTGGATATGTCATCAGATATCTAGATGATCAGTCACAGGGAGACAGACCAATATAAACAACAGAAACAGACCCATAGGATCAAACGTAGGGGGAACAAATGGGAAGAGAAATGCTAACTCAGCATGGGGAGATGCTTTTTGATGGTGGGAGCTGCCTAATGGTAGCAGGGGCTTCTTGGGAAGTGATGGCTCCCTGTCATTGGAAATGTTCAAGGACAGTCCAGATGGCCATTCAGTAGAACGTGGTATAGATGTGTGTGCATTTGTGTGCATGCTCAGTCATGTTCAACTCTTTGCTACCCCATGGATTGTACTCCTCCAGGCTCCTCTTTCCATGGAATTTTTCAGGCAAGAATGCTGGAGTGGCTTGGCATTTCCTGCTCCAGGAGATCTTCCTCACCCAGGGATTGAATTCACCACCCTCTGCGTCTCCTGCACCGCCAGGCAGATTTTTTATCGCTATACCACCTGGGGATCCATGTAGTATAGGAGACTTTAGCAACTTGGCTTCTGGATCAAGGATTTTTGATGCCTGAGAAAATTCACACAACCATATTGATTGAGTGCCTCATTTTATTTTATTTTATTGGTTGATTGCCTCATTTTTTAAATCCATGAGCATTAATTAAGCCTTTGTTGCTGACAAGAAATTGTATGTCCTTAGTCCATTCAGTCGGAGAAGGCAATGGCACCCCACTCCAGTACTCTTGCCTGGAAAATCCCATGGACGGAGGAGCCTGGTAGGCTGCAGCCCACGGCGTCGCTAAGAGTTGAAGACGACTGAGCGACTTCACTTTCACTTTTCACTTTCATGCATTGGAGAAGGAAATGGCATCCCACTCCAGTGTTCTTGCCTGGAGAATCCCAGGGACGGGGGAGCCTGGTGGGCTGCCGTCTATGGGGTCGCACAGAGTCGGACATGACTGAAGCGACTTAGCAGCAGCAGCAGTCCATTCAGTCTTCCATTTACTTCTAGATCTTTATTCAAACCTTTTGTGTGCGCATGCTCAGTCACTTATGTCTGACTCTTTTCAACACCATGAACTGTAGCCTGCAGGCTCCTCTGTCCATGGGATTTTCCCAACAAGAATACTGGAGTGAGTTGCCAAGCCCTCCTCTAAGGGATCTTCACAACCCAGGGATTGAACCCACATCTCCTGCATTGCAGGCGAATTCTTTACCACTGAGCCACTGGAGAAGCCCAGACCCTGCTTCCTACTTAATGATAAAATGACATCAATCAGAAGAGAGCCTCCACAGACCCCACCAGAACATCTGTATGCTACTGGTATCTGTTCCCAGGTACTTGTCTCCCACTAGTATTCATAGATGAACTTTCCATGCTCCAAGGTAGAGCCTTTTCTTCCATTTGTATGCCAGGTCCCTTCACCTTTCCACTATTCAGGGCACTGCTCCAATAATCTCTGTTTATCCCCTCCTTCATCTTCTCCTGTTCCCCTATTCCCTTGTTCAAACTGCTCCACTTCCCTAGTCTCCTTACTCTTGCTTTAAGACACCAGGCTGCTGCTGCTGCTGCTAAGTCACTTCAGTGCAACCAACTTCACTGAAGTTGGACTTCAGTGTCCAACTCTGTGCAACCCCATAGACGGCAGCCCACTAGGCTCCCCTGTCCCTGGGATTCTCCAGACAAGAACACTGGAGTGGGTTGCCATTTCCTTCTCCAGTGCATGGAAGTGAAAAGTGAAAGTGAAGGCACTCTTGCCTTAGTCTTTGCTTTGACTATTTCCTTTCCTTGGAAAGCTCTTTTCACAGAAAACTGTTTGCATAACACAGAACTCCTTTACCTCTAATTACATAGACTGTATTAAGTAACCAGGTGGCACTAGTGGTAAAGAACCCACTTGCAAGTGCAAGAGACAGGAGAGATGTGGGTTCAATCCCTGGGTCAGGAAGATCCCCTGGAGTAGGAAATGGGAACTCACTTCAGTGTCCTTGCCTGGAGAATCCCACAGACAGAGGAGACTGGTGGGTTACAGTCCGTAGGGTCATCAAGAGACAGAAGACTGAAGTGAAGCATTCTTCTCCTTCCAACTATAGGTATCTAAAACATACAGATCAGATCAGATCAGTCGCTCAGTCGTGTCTGACTCTTTGCAACCCCATGAATCGCAGCATGCCAGGCCTCCCTGTCCATCACCAACTCCCAGAGCTCACTCAGATTCACATCCATTGAGCCAGTGATGCCATCCAGCCATCTCATCCTCTGTCGTCCCCTTCTCCTTCTGCCTCCAATCCCTCCCAGCATCAGAGTCTTCTCCAATGAGTCAACTCTTTTCATGAGGTGGCCAAAATACTGGAGTTTCAGCTTTAGCATCATTCCTTCCAAAGAAATCCCAGGGCTGATCTCCTTCAGAATGGACTGCTTGGATCTCCTTGCAGTCCAAGGGACTCTCAAGAGTCTTCTCCAACAACACAGTTCAAAAGCATCCATTCTTCGGCGCTCAGCCTTCTTCACAGTCCAGCTCTCTCATCCATACATGACCACAGGAAAGACCATAGCCTTGACCAGGTGAACCTTTGTTGGCAAAGTAATGTCTCTGCTTTTGAATATGCTGTCTAGGTTGGTCATAACTTTCCTTCCAAGGAGTAAGCGTCTTTTAATTTCATGGCTGCAGTCACCATCTGCAGTGATTTTGGAGCGCAGAAAAATAAAGTCTGACACTGTTTCCACTGTTTCTCCATCTATTTCCCATGTAGTGATGGGACCAGATGCCATGATCTTCGTTTTCTGAATGTTGAGCTTTAAGCCAACCTTTTCACTCTCCACTTTCACTTTCATCAAGAGGCTTTTTAGTTCCTCTTCACTTTCTGCCATAAGGGTGGTGTCATCTGCATATCTGAGGTTATTGATATTTCTCCCAGCAATCTTGATTCCAACTTGTGTTTCTTCCAGTCCAGCGTTTCTCATGATGTACTCTGCATATAAGTTAAATAAACAGGGTGACAATATACAGCCTTGACGTGCTCCTTTTCCTATCTGGAACCAGTCTGTTGTTCTATGTCCATTTCTAACTGTTGCTTCCTGACCTGCATACAAATTTCTCAAGAGGCAGATCAGGTGGTCTGGTATTCCCATCTCTCTCAGAATTTTCCACAGTTTATTGTGATCTACACAGTCAAAGGCTTTGGCATAGTCAATAAAGCAGAAATAGATGTTTTTCTGGAACTCTCTTGCTTTTTCCATGATCCAGCGGATGTTGGCAATTTGGTCTCTGGTTCCTCTGCCTTTTCTAAAACCAACTTGAACATCAGGAAGTTCACAGTTCACATATTGCTGAAGCCTGGCTTGGAGAATTTTGAGCTTTACTTTACTAATCACACTAGGACCACAGCCTTGTCTAACTCAGTGAAATTAAGCCATGCCCATGGGGCAACCCATCATGGGCGGGTCATGGTGGAGAGATCTGACAGGGTGTGGTCCGCTGGAGAAGGGAATGGCAAACCACTTCAGTATTCTTGCCTTGAGAACCCCATGAACAGTATGAAAAGGCAAAATGATAGGATACTGAAAGAGAAACTCCCCAGGTCAGTAGGGGCCCAATATGCTACTGGAGATCAGTGGAGAAATAACTCCAGAAAGAATGAAGGGATGGAGCCAAAGCAAAAAGAATACCCAGCTGTAGATGTGTCTGGTGATAGAAGCAAAGTCCAATACTGTAAAAAGCAATATTGCATAGGAATCTGGAATGTCAGGTCCATGAATCAAGGCAAATTGGAAGTGGTCAAACAAGAGATGCCAAGAGTGAATGTTGACATTCTAGGAATTAGTGAACTAAAATGGACTGGAATGGGTGAATTTAACTCAGAGGACCATTATATCTACTACTGCAGGCAGGAATCCCTCAGAAGAAATGGAGTGGCCATCATGGTCAACAAAAGAGTCCGAAATGCAGTACTTGGATGCAATCTCAAAAACGACAGAATGATCTCTGTTTGTTTCCAAGGCAAACCATTCAATATCACAGTAATCCAAGTCTATGCCCCAACCAGTAACGCTGAAGAAGCTGAAGTTGAATGGTTCTATGAAGACCTACAAGACAATTTAGAACTAACACCCAAAAAAGATGTCCTTTTCATTATAGGGGACTGGAATGCAAAAGTAGGAAGTCAAGAAACACCTGGAGTAACAGGCAAATTTGGCCTTGGAATACGGAATGAAGCAGGGCAAAGACTAACAGAGTTTTGCCAAGAAAATGCACTAGTCATAGCAAACACCTTCTTCCAACAACACAAGAGAAGACTCTATACATGGACATCACCAGATGGTCAACACTGAAATCAGATCGATTATATTCTTTGCAGCCAAAGATGGAGAAGCTCTATACAGTCAGCAAAAACAAGACCAGGAGCTGACTGTGGCTCAGACCATGAACTCCTTATTGCCAAATTCTGACTTAAATTGAAGAAAGTAGGGAAAACCACTAGACCATTCAGGTATGACCTAAATCAAATCCCTTATGATTATACAGTGGAAGTGAGAAATGGATTTAAGGGCTTAGATCTGATAGATAGAGTGCCTGATGAACTATGGAATGAGGTTCGTGACATTGTACAGGAGACAGGGATCAAGACCATCCCCATGGAAAAGAAATGCAAAAAAGCAAAATGGCTGTCTGGGGAGGCCTTACAAATAGCTGTGAAAAGAAGAGAAGCGAAAAGCAAAGGAGAAAAGGAAACATATGAACATCTGAATGCAGAGTTCCAAAGAATAGCAAGAAGAGATAAGAAAGCCTTCTTCAGCGATCAATGCAAAGAAATAGAGGAAAACAACAGAATGGTAAAGACTAAGGATCTATTCAAGAAAATCAGAGATACCAAAGGAACATTTCATGCAAAAATGGGCTCGATAAAGGACAGAAATGGTATGGACCTAACAGAAGCAGAAGATACTAAGAAGAGGTGGCAAGAATACACAGAAGAACTATACAAAAAAGATCTTCACGACCCAGATAATCATGATGGTGTGATCACTCACCTAGAGCCAGACATCCTGGAATGTGAAGTCAAGTGGGCCTTAGAAAGCATCACTACGAACAAAGCTAGTGGAGGCGATGGAATTCCAGTTGAGCTATTCCAAATCCTGAAAGATGATGCTGTGAAAATGCCGCACTCAATATGCCAGCAAATTTGGAAAACTCAGCAGTGGCCACAAGATTGGAAAAGGTCAGTTTTCATCCCAATCCCAAAGAAAGGCAATCTAAAACATACAAAAGATATCTAAAACATAAGAATACAAAAAGGGCAAAAGCAAAAGAATGAACAATTTCCCCTGCAAACAGTAGCCAAAATAATGGTCGTATAACGATATTGATTTTGAATAAAGCTGACTTTAAGGCACAAAGCATCATAGAGATAATGAAGGCCATCTTATAATAGCAAAATTAAAAAATTTCCAACCAGATATAATAATTCTAAGTGTATATGCACCTCATAATAACTTCAAAGTATATAAAGCTGAAATGCACAATTATGGTGGGACATTTTTCACCTCTCTGATAATTATCTCCTAATATGAGATGGTGTATCTATATCTCTTTGTGCATCATTAGAGTGTGAGCCTCCCAAGGTCAGAGATTGATTTGACCACTTGTATTCTGAGTGATGTGCATAAGATTGGCCTTTATTCTTTTTTTGCTGAACTAAACTTCCTTCCACAATGATGAATAGCACATTCTTTCTTTGGGAATGCTCTCACTCTTAGAAGGGTCTTAGTTTTCTGGATTAAAACCTGTCCTTCCCACTCTCTTCAGGCTTTCTAATGTGGCCTAGGTGTGGATGGATTTTGGAAAATTTCCCTCCAGGACTGGGTATGTCTGAGGCCAGATCTTTTAAACCATAGGTGGGTGTCAATTGCAAGGAATTTAAAATAGATCAATTTTTTCTTTGCTACAAACTCCTGGTTGGGCATTGTTTCTATTAGAAGAATCTTTTCTGGGCGGCTACCTATCAATCCTCAATAATGTATATGGGGGTTAGTATTAAGCCTCCTCAGTTATTCAGTTTGTCAGAATCTTTATTTCCTGGTGAAACTTTTCTGGAAGCTCTCATGGAAGCAAATTCATGTGCTCTGTGGCAAAGCTTTAGCTTTTGCCTTTGTCTCTGGCAGGCCCTTAGACAAGGGCTATAAATCTAGGTTTGGATTTATTTGTAACGGTCTATCAAGACCATTATAAAATTCAGTGATTTTCTGGAGAGTTTAGCACTCTTATGAAGATTTAAATGAAAGGGAGTCTGTGAGGATTTAAAGAGATTGTAGGTCTTGGTTTTTCTCTGCTTTTAGTTATTATCCACTTGAACAGTATACCCTCCCCATAGCTCTTCCATCCTTCTCTGTTCTGTGTCGGGAGGAGCTGGTCCTCAGATCACATAACCTGGGCTATCTGGTTGGGCTTTGTCAATGGAGGCACTGGTTGGAGGTCAGAAAGAGGAGCGGAGAGAGGTTAGGGGACTTCTTTTCCAGTTGGGTGCCATGGTTCTGAGATGACCTCGTCCATGGTTGCACTGGAGCACTAGTAATCTGTTTCCCCCTCACCTCTAGACTTGGAGGTGGCAGCATCTTCCCACAGTCGTCAGCACCTCAGTGCCTCAAAGTAAGTTGCTTCAGTTGTGTCCAGCTCTTTGTGATTCTATGGACTGTAGCCTCCCAGGCTCCCCTGTCCATGGAATTCTCCAGGCAAGAATACTGGAGTGGGTTGCCATTTTCTTCTCTAGGGGATCTTCCCGATTCAGGGATCAAACCCAGGTCTCTCGCATTGCAGGCAGATTCTTTACCATTCTTTACCATCTGAGCCATTGCAGGCAGATTCTTTACCATCTCAGTGCCTCAAACCAGTTGTTATTATCTTAATCCTGACCATAGATAACCTTTCCAGTCTCTAAGTCCCACCTAAGTGAACTTCTTTTCCTGCTGGGACCTGACTAGGATATACAAATATACAGAATACGCTTTCTGCCTGGAAGATGGCTCCATCCTTTACTTTATGAGCTCAGAGTCCTTGTCAGATTCACCTGAAAGGACCCTTGGACTGAATCTCAGATGAGTGTCTGTGACTCAGAAAAGGAAAGACACTTACTTAGGGTCATAGAGGTAAGAGCCTTTGATCCTCACCTGCTGTGCTGTGCTTCCCGCTCACTGCTGGGCTTCCTTTTGGTGCTGTGTTCACCAAGGAGACATGGGCATGGGGGCTACATCAGGACCTTTAACATGGTAAGCAAAAGAAAAAAAAATTCAAGCTAGTTTAAGAGAAATAAGAAAAGCATTGTTTGAGTGTAGGGGTGTCTTTGAAGCAAGCGGGAAAGGGGCAGAGCACAACTTTTAAAAGAATAACATGGCCATAGGACATGGCAAGGACTGGTTAGAGCCAACCGGGTCCAAGATTTGACTTCCAGTGGGTTTTGAGCCTCATTATGTGCTCATTGTAATATATTAGCATGCTAAATGATACACCCAGCAGCATCATGACAGTTCTGAGGCCAACTATAGAAGACCAAGAAGTGGGTGATGGCCCGGTTCCTGGAAATCTCAAACCCTTCCCCTAAATAATTGGAACAATCCTTGCAATTATTATCTGATGAAATGACCCAGCCCATAAAAACTAATCATGCCATATTTCAAGGACACTCTCGCCTTCTAAGCTGGCCTACACTCTGTTTGTGGAGTGTGTTTCTCTCTAAATAAATCCATTTTTTACCTATCACTTCAGCTCTGAATTCTTTTGTGACGAAGCAAGAATGTAAATTCAGTGACAACATCTTAAGGAATCTCAGGACAGGGAAGCTATTGGGTCTCAGGAACCAGGGTTGCTAATACCCTTCTTATGGAAAATTCTTGGAAACTCGAGTCCTCTTCCTTTCAGGTGCTGGATCTTCTGTCTGGCTTCCTTTGTCTTCTTAGCCTCTGGTTCCTGGATGCTCTTGGCCACTTCTGTGCTCTGCCACATGGGACAGCTACTTCTACCACCACCACTGTGCTTGAATCATTCCACAGAAGTTTGCTGAATAACTATGTGTTGGGCGCTGCAGCAGAAGATGGGGCCTCTGTTCTTATGGAATGGGGCACTGGGCAGACAGATAATAATCAAGCAAATAAACAAAGATATTTCTGAGAGTGATAAGTGATATTAACAGGGGAGTGACAAGGGAGGGCTCTTTTGATTTGGGTGGTCAGGGAAGATCTCTCTTAGGAAGATGATGTGACCTGAGATCTTGGTGGAGAGAAGAATCATGTAGAATTTTGTGAGCCAGAGTAAAGTCTAGAACTTCTAAGTGCAAGAATGAGAAGCTGTTGAAGAGTTGTAGGTTGGAACAGGATGAGGTCTCCTTTACATTGTTAAAGGATGACTCTGGTGAATTTGTGGTTAAGGGGGTCCAGGTGGTCAGGGATTCAACATGGAGGTAGAGCAGAGAGGTCAGACGGACCAGGTGGCGATTGCAGGAAGGGGATGGTGAGGTAAGAGGAAGAAAAAATGACTCAGGTCTTTGTTTTGATTAGCTGAGAAGAGGTGGTGCCAGTTAATGACTTGTCTTGATTTCAACCCAGAGCCAGCTCCAGAGCCTCCCACTTTCCAGTTGAGGAAAGTTCTCACTTTACCAGGCTTGCAGGTTCTGTCACGAATCCCAGTGCCCATCCTGACCGCCTCTGTCCACTGGCCCTGCTGTGTTCGGGAATCTAGGCCATGTTCTACCAGAGCTGAGAAGGAAGTCCTTCAGGGCAGCACCAGGCAATGTGAGGAGGGGTCCTAGCTGTTTCTCCCCTCACGATAGAGGGTAAGCTCCCTGCAATCCTTGCCTGGAACACCCTGCAGACATGGGCTCAGTTCTTGTCCCCAGAATCAGATCTGAGTCACTAAGTCTGGCTTGTGTGACTGCTCTCATGGACTCCTTTCTAATGAATGTTTTCAACTCTGGTCATCATTCCTAATCTGCTCCTTTCCCTACTTCCCAGGGGATCTGGGCAGGTCCTTCCTTGGCTCCTCAATACCCTGCCCCCATTTCTGCCCTTCTATTTGCCTTGTCCCCCACTGATGAAACGAGCCCTGCCCCACCCTTCCCCCGGCGATCTGGCTAGCGCCTGCCGTCCCCAGCCTGTCTCAGCTCGCACCCGGGCTCCCCCTCTCAGCAGCCAGTGTGCCTCTGCACCTGTGTTCTTGCACTCCCCCCGGGAAACTTGTGGACCTACAGTCAAATAGACCTGGGTTTGAATCTTCGATCTTCCACTCACTGGCTGTGTGATCTCGGGAGAGCTACTTAATCTCTCTTGCCCTTGGTTCCTCACCTCTAAAGAGGGAATAGTAATAACTGCATCACTGCATCATGGTGAGACACAAGCAAGGTAAATACATGGGAAGTGCTTAGTACATGCAGCAGGGCTGTATACAGGAAGAAGTCAGTGCCTAGTAATGTAATAGTAATAGTTATTATGATTATTTTGCTTCTCTTCTCAAGACCTCACTTCTTCAATTACTCTCAAAGCTTATTTTTCTTCCTGAACCTGGGGAACACAAGAAGAGGAAAGAGTAGATTCACGCTGGAGAGGCCAAAGTGGCTTCCAGAGCCAGGCCCTTGGCAGGTCTCCTTCCAGAAGGACTCCTAAAGCTGTCTATCCCCAGGAGCCCCTGAGAATCCAAAGGGCCAGGAATTTCCACTGTCACCCCCTTAATTAGATGTGAAGACAGTGACAGAAGTAGCATTTCTCTGCCATGTTTTTGTTGAGGTTGTCCAGTTGCTTTTGGAAAGGGATTGCCCCTTAGACTTTGGAAAGAGGGTCTTAACTCAGGATGCAAGGGCATACCTCGGATGCCTGAGGTTCCTCAGGAGCATGGAGTCAAGGATGCTAGCCAGGAAGAAATGTGATTGGCCACACAACCGGCACCCTGACAGCTGATAGCTTTTCCTCCCTGGGCTTTGAGTCATTGTTAGGGAGGCAGAAGCTACAGCCCTTCTTGCTAGGATGGTGGTCCTCAGTGTGTAACAGGTCAGAATCACCTGGCTGCTGCTGCTAAGTCGCTTCAGTCGTGTCCGACTCTGTGCGACCCGATAGACGGTAGCCCACCAGGCTCCCCCATCCCTGGGATTCTCCAGGCAAGAACACTGGAGTGGGATGCCATTTCCTTCTCCAGTGCTTGAAAGTGAGAAGTGAAAGTGAAGTTGCTCAGTCATGTCCGACTCCAGCGACCCCATGGACTGCAGCCCACCAGGCTCCTCCATCCATGGGATTTTCCAGGCAAGAGTACTGGAGTAGGGTGCCATTGCCTTCTCCAAGAATCACCTGGAAGACTTGTTAAAACACAGCAGGCTGGGCCCTAGCCCCAGAGCTTCTGACTCAGTAGTCGCTGGAGGAGGCCTGAGAATTTGTACTTACTATACAATGCCAGGATATGCTGATGCTGCTGGTCTAGGACTACTCTTGGAGAACATCACCCTGGAGGATTGTGTATTTGCATAGTCTCCTTTTGCATCCTATTTGAGGGTGGGAAATAGAAAGACAAAGGGGCAGGAATCTCGGGTTCTCATCTTCACTAACTTGCTCTGTGACTATGTTTCTCAAGGTGGGCTTGGTTGTAAGCAATGGGAAACACCTTGTTACTTTAAGTAACAGGGAACTTTTTAGGATGATACTCAGGAATCTTTCTGAGTTTAAGGAAGAGTTGAACAATTAAGGCTTGGGGAAGGTATGGTGGTCCTAAAGCCCTCAACAGCTGGAGTTCACATGCCTGCTGTTCCAGGTGATCTGGTCACTAATAAGCTCTAGTCCAGCCTATTCAAATTCCAAATGCTGATGAAAGGTAATCTGATTGGCTCACAAGGGTCAGGCCCTCCCTGCCATTCTTCTCTTAGGCAATGAGCCACAGCCACCGTGTGGTGGAGAGGATGCAGGATCCCACAAGAGGCCTACTTCAGTGACCTCAGCCAAGATCCTTCCCTCATCGGGCCCTAGTTTCCCTACCTGTCAAATGACGGGTTTGAGTTAGAACCTAATTACTGGATCAGTGTTTCTTCTCAAAAAGCCCTGCATTGTAATTGCTTAGGATGCTTGAAAATAGAGACCACATGGCCCGTGGTGGGAAGTCGTCCACAAGAGACTTTCCAAAGCAAAGTAAAACAAAACATAATGCCCTGATTTGTAGTACTTGCTCAATGTCTGTGGTGTAAATAAATACTCTCATCATGGTCAATTTCAAGCTACCAGCATGAAGTCACTGAACACAGAACTGGGAAGGGAGGGGCACCCGGGCTCTGGCTCACCCCCTACCCACTGAATCAGAACCTCTGAGGGAGCCTGATAACCTGTAGTTCAACCCCTGCCATCCCGAAGTGATTCTGGTGGGTAACAACATTTCAGAACCCTGCTCCCAGAGATCTCTGAGGGCTTTCTGGATCTTACATCCTTCATTCTAGTTATATTACAGGGTCTCAACACTGGTTCTGGAAGTTGGAGGGAATTTTCCCTTTTGAGAGCATTGCAGAGGGAGACCTGGAGAGATCTATGGCCCAAGTGAGCCCATGGTGTGTCCTCACCAGCCTGTGGCCAGACTCCCCTCTCCCTGTCCCCCTCGAGTGGTCTGTCCCACCATCACTCCTGGAGGAAGGACAGCACCCCCACAGGCATGCCTTCAGGCTGCAGGAGGGAACTGCAGGATGTGAGGTCATGGCTGTGGGTACTGGGATCCTTGCCCATTGCTCATATCTCTGGGTGGGCTGGCATTTCAGCTGCGATCATCATGACCTTCTGATCTGATATCTCTGTCCCCAGAAATGAGAGCCTGTCTGGTCATCAGGCTATTTTTGTGCAGGTCCCTTATCTTGATAACCTTCTCTGAGTGGGTGGAGGGCAATGTGGAGGATGCCATGTCTTACTTGAGATGGATTGAGGAAGACAGAACCATCTCAGAGCCCAGGAGAGACCAACCAACAGACAGCCGGGCAGAGCAGAAGCTGGGAAGATGGAGGCAGGTAAAGGAAAGTATAAGCTACTGACAGAAAGGGGAAGTCTTTCTTTAGAGGCCTTTCAGAAATCAGTTGCACTCTGAAGTTAGGTTGCACCTTTAGTTTTGAGTTGGAACATTTGATTTTCTTTTGTTCTGTAAAGCAGTGGTTCTCAGAGTGTGACCTCCTCACCCAGACCAGTACCATTCACATCCCCTGGGAACCTCTTAGAAATGCCAACTCTTGGGCTCCAAATGTCTCCCCCTCTTAGAACCATTGCCTGGCTACATGATTCGAGGTTCAATTGTGCACTTCTCTCTGGAAAAATCCCTTTCCAATATAGATGCCCCACAGGGCTGTCATGCTAAGCTGTCATCAGACCACAGAGTGGATAGACTCTTGACAGCAGGAAGCACAAGGAATTGTGGGATGGGGACAAGATGGGACACAAAGAGAGACAATAGAGATGGCCCTGGCTACTGTAGGCCTTCCAGAGGACTCTACTGGGGAGGGGGCCCAGGCCAGCACTGCCCTGCTTGGAAATGTCTAGCTTAGCGTGGAAAATTCCAGCAGTGGACAAGTTCCTGGATTGGTAACTTCTTCTGTTCTCTTCTTTTGTAGTCCTGTTCTCCCAACTCCTAGAGCTGTGGACTTCATTACCTGTCCTATATGTAGCCCTGCCCTTCCTGTGCCCACCCTCTTCCCTCCAAAGCCTTGCCATCTTTCTGCAGTATGGCATCAGTTCTCTTGGGCAGCCCATGCTCTGTTTTGCTGGAGGCCAGGCTCCGGTGCCCTGCCTTGTCCTGTGAGTCCCGTGCAGCCTCATATGGGCCTGGGAACCGGAGCCCTCCTTGGCCAGCCCCTGACAAGGCCCAGAGTCTCTGAGGAGCTCCCTGCATGAAGTTTGTTCATGATCCCTTCAGAAGAGAGCACCCGAGACTTCTTCCAGTGACCATGGAGGTGTGCTGGGCAAACTGGATTTGGAGCTGAGGTTGGGGGGTCGACGGTAGTTCAGGCTTGCTGCCTGAATTGTAAACCTGAAATTTGCTCTCTGTTTAGGTCTAACTTGGCCTTGCTGAAGTGACTTGTGAAGTTGATGGGAACTTTTGGGAGGGAAGAAGAACATGGTGTCAGGCTAGAGGAGATCTTTGCCTGATGCAGCTCTGGACCATTTCTGTGGCTTCTCTGTTGGTAGAAGATTCTATCTGTGGTTGTGCCCCCTGAGAGAGGTTTGTGTATTTGTTTACTTGTGTTTACCTTTGTTCACCCATGAGGGGTCCCACACATATTTGTATAGAATCTCTCTTCATCTTACAAGCTGTGAGGCCAAAGGCAGGTGATTTAAACCATCTGATCTCCATTTTCCCTGTCTGTATAATGGGAATAACAATAACTTCCACAAAAAAGTTACTATGGTGGCAAAATGAAACCACACATATAAGCCCCTGATCATGGTTCCCGATGCTAGTGTGTTAGGCTGTTATTCAGTTCAGTTCAATCACTCAGTTGTGTCTGACTCTTTGTGACCCCATGGACTGCAGCACGCCAGGCTTCCCTGTCCATCACCAAATTTTGGAATTTGCTTAAATGCATGTCCATCGAGTTGGTGATGCCATCCAGGCATCTCATCTTTTATTGTCCCCTTTTCCTCCTGCCTTCAGTCTTTCCCAGCATCAGGGTCTTTTCCAATCAGTCAGTTCTTCACACCAGGTGACCAAAGTATTGGAGCTTCAGCTTCAGCATCAGTCCTTCCAATGAATATTCAGGACTAGTTTCCTGAATTTATTTATTTAGGATTGCCTGGTTTGATCTCCTTGCTGTCCAAGGGACTCTCAAGAGTCTTCACCAATATCACAACTCAAAGGTATCAATTCTTCAGTGCTCAGCTCTCTTTATGGTCCAACTCTCACATCCATACATGACTACTGGCAAAACCATAGCTTTGACTAGATGGACTGTTGTTGGCAAAGTAATATCTCTGCTTTGTAAAATTCTGTCTAGGTTGGTCATAGCTTTTCTTCCAAGAAGCAAGCGTCTTTTAATTCCATGGTTGCAGTCACCATCTGCAGTGATTTTGGAGCCCAAGAAAATAAAGCTTGTCTCTGTTTCCATTGTTTCTGCATTTATTTGCCATGAAGTGATGAGACTGGATGCCACGATCTTCATTTTCTGAATGTTGAGTTTTAAGCCAGCTTTTTCACTCTCCTCTTTCATCAAGAGGTTCTTTAGTTCCTCTTCACTTTCTGCCATAAAAGTAGTGTCATCCACGTGTACCCCAATGTTCATTGCAGCACTGTTTATAATAGCCAGGACATGGAAGCAACCTAGATGTCCATCAGCAAATGAATGGATAAGAAAGCTGTGATACATATACACAATGGAGTATTACTCAGCCATTAAAAAGAATGCATTTGAATCAGTTCTAATGATGTGGATAAAACTGGAGCCTATTATACAGAGTGAAGTAATCCAGAAAAAAAAACACCAATACAGTATACTAACACATATATATGGAATTTAGAAACATGGTAACAATAACTCTGTAAGTGAGACAGCAAAAGAGACACAGATGTATAGAACAGTCTTTTGGACTCTGTGGGAGAGGGTGGGATGATTTGGGAGAATGGCACTGAAACATGTATAATATAATAGAAGAAATGAATCGCCAGTCCAGGTTCGAGGCATGATACTGGATGCTTGGGGCTGGTGCACTGGAACGACCCAGAGGGATGGTACGGGGATGGAGGAGGGAGGGGTTTCAGGATGGAGGACACGTGTATACCCATGGCAGATTCATGTTGATGTATGGCAAAACTAATAAAATACTGTAAAGTAATTAACCTCCAATTAAAATAAATAAATTTATATTAAAAATAAATAAATAACATAACATAGTTAACAACAACAAAAAAAGAGTAGTGTCATCTGCATATCTGAAGTTATTGACATTTCTCCCAGAATCTTAATTCCAGATTGTGCTGGAATCAATCCAGTCTGGCATTTCTCACGATGTACTCTTCATATAAGTTAAATAAGCAGGGTGACAATATACAGCCTTGACGTACTCCTTTCCCAATTTGGAACCAGCCTGTTGTTTCATGTCCAATTCTAACTGTTGCTTATTGACCTGCATATAGGCTTCAAGGGGACAGGTAAGGTGGTCTGGTATTCCCATCTTTTTAAGAATTCTCCACGGTTTGTTGTGACCCATACAGTCAAAGGCTTTGGCGTAATCAGTAAAGCAGAAGTAGATGTTTTTCTGGAACTCTCTTGCTTTTTCTATGATTCAGTGGATGTTGGCAATTTGATCTCTTGTTTCTCTGCCCTTTCTAAATCCAGTTTGAACATCTGGAAGTTCTCCGTTCATGTACTGTTGAAGCCTGACTTGGAGAATTTTGAGCATTGCTTTGCTAGCGTGTGAGATGAATGCAATTGTGCGCTAGTTTGAACATTCTTAGGCATTGCCTTTCTTTGGGATTGGAATGAAAACTGAGCTTTTATAGTCCTGTGGCCACTGCTGAGTTTTCCAAATTTGCTGGCATATTGAGTGCAGCACTTTCACAGCATCATCTTTCAGAATTTGAAAGAGTTCAGCTAAAATTCCATCACCTTCTCAAGCTTTGTTTGTAGTGATGCTTCCTAAGGCCCTTATTACTTTGTAGGCTATTATCACTAGATGCCTAATGCACATTGTTGATCCGTGTGCCTCAGTTTCCCCATGTGTAAATTAGGGATAATAGCTAAGTTGCCCACGAACCCAGTGTCATTGTGAGAATTAGGGAAGTTGATACCTATAAAAACTTACCACCATGCAGTAAATGCTAGTGATTATAATGCTTATTATTCTTTTGGGTATGTGTTTGGATGAGACTCTCTGAGTTTGTGAATGATTCCGGGCATGTCCGTCTGCTGAGACTGTGAGCATGTATGTGAATATGTGTGGATCTGTTTTTATATGGCCAGGGAGGCCTCCTGTCTCTGGGTGGAGTTTGCTGTTGGCCTAAGCCTGGACTCCCTGAGCCAGCCAGGGCCGGCGCCGGGGATGGAATTTCCATTAAGAATTAAGCAGGACAGCACTGGGAAGCCAGGCAGGCGGAGGGGAGGGGGCGAGTGGGATGATGCTCCAACTCTGAGCTCCCTCCGCGGCCTCAGTTCTGAGCTGCCTTGGAGAAGGCTTCTGCCAACTTTGCCTGGATTTGTAGGCCTTGCAGGGGCCATGGCCCAGAAGGATGTGCAAGGAGAGAGGAATTGCCTGCTGGAGACTCTGTAAGGAGACTTGGAGCTGTTGCCAAGACTGGAGCTATGAGGAGACCCCCTGGGAATGGAGAGACAGCCAGCGAGGGTCCAGGCGGCTGGAGCCTATGGGGCCGATTCGAGCCCAAGAGGCTGGGCTGTGCTGTATGTATCTGGGAACACGGATGTGTGTGTGTGCATGAATGCAGGGTAGGGGACATCCATACCAAGGGAACATAGAGAGCATCTAGCAAGCCAGATCTCTTCCTCTCTTGTCCTGAAACTCAGACCCCGAGTTTGGACCTGGGAATAAAAGATTTCTGAGGCTTTTTGTTAATATTTATTCTGTTCATGATCTAAGCTTCATTCTGTTTCTAGCATACTAAAAAATATCTTAGCTTTCCAGGTACTTTTACATAAACTCCTGATCTCATCTTTTACTTTGAATAATATATGAGCTAGGCAGAGATTATTACGATCCCCATTGTAAATATGGGAAAACTGAGCCTCAGAGAGATTAAGTGACTTGTCCAAGGACACACAGTTAGAAAGTAGTTGAGGCAGGATGTGAAGTCAGGTTTCTTTGAGGATAAAGTCCAGGCTATTTTATTTTTTAAATATCACTTGATCTACCAAAAAGGGCTTCCCAGGTGGCACTAGTGGTAAAGAACATAGGAGAAATAAGAGATGTGGGGTTCGATCCTTGGGTCGGGAAGATCCTCTGGAGGAGGGCATGACAACCCACTCCAATATTCTTGCCTGGAGAATCCCATGGACAGAGGAGCCTGGCGGGCTACAGTCCATAGAGGCTACAGCCCACAGGGTCGCACAGAGTCAGACACAACTGAAGTGACTTAGCATGCATGCACGTGCGATCTACCAGAAATGGACTCAACGACCCAGGAAACTGCCCATTTGAGGAAGTCTGTGGCTCCAGTGCTAATGCATAGCCAGGCGAATGGCTGGGGCTCCAAGCCCCATCCCCAGGCCCTGAGACAGCCTTTGCTGAGATAGGAATTGAAGCCCTTCTCAAGAGTCTAGGGAGGAGAATCAGGCTGTCTCCAGTGGATGGAAGCTGTGGTCAGGGTTGCTTGTCTGAGGAGGATGACTGAGCGCCTGCAGAGCCTGGGGTCCCGAGAGCGGAGGTGGTGGAGCTAATGTCAGGAGCGGCAATGTGTCCATGGCCAAGGAGCAGCTGTCATCTTTAGCCAGGGCCTGAAAAAGGGAACAGGGATACTAGCATCAAGGAAGAGAGACTGAGATGGGACCTTGGTATGGTCATTGTGTCATGGAGACAGAGCTGGTTTTCCTGTCCTTGAACACAAAGGTGTGAGCATATTGACACAGTTGCATATGAGGGATTTAGGTTAGACACCAAGGAGAACTTCCTGCCAATAAGCAGGTTCACAATTGGGAAGAGTGCCCTGGGGAGGCTAGGGTCTGCTGTTCCTTGGTGACCCCCACTCCCCTCCAAAGTGGGTAGAGTTTGCCTACCCCGCCTCCCAGCCCCTGGGGGATTCATGACAGGATGGAGAGAGTTGGATGGAATGACTTTGCAGCTTCCTTTCAGTTCAAGAATGTGACATTCCTGAGCTTTTGGGTAGGAATCAGCCTTCTTTCTAGACTTAGCCGTCTGACACTAGGTCTGGAGGGGAAGTCTGACGTGTCCCCAAGTTAAAAGGAGCCTGTGCAACCATCTTCTGTCCTTTTTGGCAGGTCGGCAAACTTAGGGGAGTGACTTAGGTTCCAAAGGGAAGCACCTGCAATAAATAAACCAAGTGGCCTTCCAGGCGTCAGGGGGGCTGCTCAAAGTTCAGAGCTCCCTCCGCAGAGCGTGTGAACCGCACCCAAACCCCTCCTTGTTTTGTTTCAGCTCCAATGCATTCCTTTTCCTCTCCAGATGTTGACATGTGGGGCACATGTGGGCACCCCCGCCGGGACGGCACCGAGGCTCCCGGGTGCTTACCCGCTCTGACTCGGCCCCGGCCCTGGGTGAGCCAGGTCTCTAATTAGACCTGACCACGTCCCCATTCCAGAGCGCCCCACATTCCAGAGCGCCCCACAGCCCAGAGCGCGAGGTTTGCGCTGCCAGGGGCCCAAAATAGCCTCGGGCCGGCCGAGACTACGCGGGACAGGGGCTTGGCAGCGAGCGTGCCGTTGCCAGAGGTCCTGAGGCGGCGGCCCGGAGCGCGGGCGGGGGCAGAGCGGGGCGGGGGCGCGGGGCCGCGGGCGGCCCTCGGGCTGGGCCACCGGGCGGGTCACTCGCTCGCAGCCTGCGGATCCCCAGCTGCGCCTCCACCGCCGGCCTGGCCGCCGCTCACAGGCGCTCTCACTCGCTCCGAGTCAGTAAGTAGACGGCGCTCCCCGGGCTGGATTCTGTGCCCAGCATGGTAGAGGCAGAGCCTTCTTGTGATTATTTGGATAGTATGTGTCGGTGTGGCAGTGTGAGTGCTCGTGAGTGCGAGCGAGCTCCAGAGGGAGCGTGTCTGGGCCGGCATGTGAGCATATGGAAGTTTCTAGCATGCATCCTAGGGTGTGAACGTAGGTGACAGGGTGTGTCTCTCTGTGCTTGCGTACGTGGACCTGAAGTGTGTCCGCAGGTGGCACACGCTGTCCTGTGTGGACTGGGTCAGTACTCTCGGAAGTGCAGGCTCAAGTGTGTGTGGCAGGCAGGCTCCACGGGCGAATGCCTGTGAGTGAGCAGATGAAGGCAGGGGCGGAGGATAAGGAGTGTTATCTGAACTCAGACTTTCTAGGGTGACCCGACTTGTCCCCAGCTGGGGTGTCTTCTCTGTGGGTCACACAGCTTTGGTTTCTTAGGACTCTGAGCAGGGCAGGAGCTCAGCACCAACACGGGAGATAATGAGGTTCCAAGCCAGCTGTGGAGACAGCCCCACGGTCACTTCGGAAGGAGACAGGAGGACCAACCAGGGCATGAGCAGACCACTCACCTACAAACACTCAAAAGGCAGCCGCATGCTCACAGCTGCTCATGTGTGCACATCTTCCTACCACTTACACCACTCTCACATGTGCTACATCTCAGCACAGCCGTGAGAACACTCATGTGCTTTCAGCATGTACACCTAGCAATAGTGACACGTATCCAGCAGGTACCTCCATGTGTAAAACACATGTGTGCAAACTGGGTCATCCCAGTCTCAGCCTCTAAGGTCCCTTTAGCCTCCATGTGGCACCTTGGACAAGTCTAAGAAACTGGGTAGGAATTATCTTCAGTCAGGGGCTTTGGCTGGGGGGTGAGGGCAGATGACACTGACTTTCTCTTCCTTAGTGTTTATGGTTTGGTCTAAGGAGTGCCTGAGTTCTCATCCCACTAGCTTCTGTCTTATGCAGGGGAGTAGATGGGCTTCAGCCATTTCCTGAGGATGTGCTGGAACCTAGCTTTCCCTGGCCTCATCCTCCACCTGACCCTTGGGGATGGTTTAATACGGGCAGACTGTGGTCAGTTGGGCAGCCTTTTGCAGAGTGAAGCTGGTGGGGAAGGGGATCTGTGTGCCTTCCCTAGCCTTCTTGTTTGTGGGGGTCCCCAGCCACCTTAAAACTCAGGAAAAGACTGGAAAACTGAGGTACCCACCATGAGTCCTAGGCTGGTTCCCCAGTTTTTAATTCATCAGATACATACACCTAACAATAAGAATTTTAGAGCAACAATCAGGACTCACAGGGCATCAGGGGAGCCCTATTAAGTTAACATAGTTCCAACTTAAAGAAGAGAACTCAGACAACTGCAAAAATGGTAATAGTAACAACCGCTATTTGTTGAATCTGTAATATATGCTTCATTTCATTTAGTTTTCACAACAACCTTATTAGGTTAATAGTCCCCCCCACCCCCCTTGTTTTCTCTAACAAGGAAATCGAGGCTTAGAGTGCTCAAGAGAGTTCTACAGGTCTGTGAGTCTCTTGAGCTCATGACACAACCTGTATGTTTCCCTTCTTACACTGGCTGCCAGGAAGCTCTTAGTTCATCATATTTGCTTCATCCTCGTAAATGTATTCATTGGAACCCTGGCTTTGACTTTTAATTTCTGCTTTAATAACTTTATAGTACACCCATCTTTAACTGTAAACTTCTACATCCTTTGTAGAGAGAGATCAGAATAAATAAGTGAACAATCAACAATTAAGCATTTTATTGGTCTCTGAGGATGGGAACCACGCTGCATAGAGTTTTGGGGGACATCTCCAATTTCAAATATTTCATCTGGCTTTCAAACCATATGTTTCAATTTTGGCTTCTGTATTTTTGGCTTCTGATTTGTGACCATGTCTTGGGGCTTTTCTTCCTAGTGGCTCTGGGAGAAAATGCCCATCTCTGTGCTGGCTCAGACAATGGGGATTGTTGCAAATGAATCGGGCTATTGATGAAGTTCCCCTCCTTTGACTGCTTCAGCTGCCAGCTTCTCCCTGTCTCAAAAGCAGGAGTGTTTGGGTGCCTGAAGGACTTTGACCTCTGCCCTCTGCCCGGCCCTGGCCCCATGGCCACCCCGCTCCTTATGTGATCCCGCCTAAGCCCCGGGCCCTGCTGGGAGGTCTGTGTCTCTTGGACCTGAGCTCTGCCTCCCTCAGTGTGGATCACGTGGTCTCTGATCAGGGATGGCTTTTCTGGAGCCAGAACTCAGTAGGAGGAATGTGGGCTTTCGAGTGTGGAACACACAAGGGGCCTCTCTGCCCCCTTCCCTACATCTGGGAGACCATAGGCTAGTGCTCACTTATTTTTCCTTTTCCCCATGAGGGGCTCTCCTGCCTGCCACGTGGTCAGAAAGTCATTTGTCACCTCTTATCTGCAAGAGAAGTGTGTCACCAGAGTCATCTGAAAGCAGGGCAGGGCTCCAGCCACACTGTAAAGTTGGCGAAACTCCTAATTTACTGTAAGACTGATTCTTTTAGCCGACCTGAGACTATCGGTATTTGGAAAGGGGAAGAGTGAGAGTCAAGGCTTAGCACTAGAGATTACGGAGAAGGGTGCCACAGAAGATGAGATGGTTGGATGGCGTCGCTGACTCCATGGACACTGGTCTGAGCAAACTCAGGGAGATAGTGATGGACAGAGAAGCCTGGCGGGGTGCTACAGTTCATGGGGTCGCAAAGAGTCAGAACAACAGCAACAGAGATTACTCGATAGGACTCCTGTGGTGGGCTTTAAGGCATTGTGTTGAGCTCTCACTTCTCTGCTGCTGCTGCTGCTAAGTTGCTTCAGTCATGTCTGATTCTGTGCGACCCCATAGACGGCAGCCCACCAGGCTCCCCCGTCCCTGGGATTCTCCAGGCAAGAACACTGGAGTGGGTTGCCATTTCCTTCTCCAATTCATGAAAGTGAAAAGTGAAAGTGAAGTCGCTCAGTCGTGTCCGACTCTTAGTGACCCCATGGACTGCAGCCTACCAGGGCTCTTTTGTCCACAGGATTTTCCAGGCAAGAGTTCTGGAGTAGGGTACCATTGCCTTCTCCATCTCACTTCTCAGTATGCATTCAATCACCTGACACTGGCATCTGTTTCCCACGTTCAAGCAGAAGTCTCCCAGAGGCACTCCCTTTATGGGGAGGAAGAGTTGCTGCCCTGGGGCTCTAGGAAGTGTCTAGTGCTGGGTGGTGTGCTGGTGAGTTGAGGTGGATAAGGGGTTTGTTCCTTCCTGGGTAAATGCCGCCTCAAAAAGGTAAGACTTGATTACATCTCTACTGGGAATTTAAGCTATGCTATGCTATGCTATGCTAAGTCACTTCAGTCGTGTCCGACTCTGTGTGACCCCATAGACGGCAGCCCACCAGGCTCCACCGTCCCTGGGATTCTCCAGGCAAGAACACTGAAGTGGGTTGCCATTTCCTTCTCCAATGCATGAAAGTGAAAAGAGAAAGTGAAGTCGCTCAGCCATGTCTGACTCTTAGCGACCCCATGGACTGCAGCCTACCAGGCTCCTCCGTCCATGGGATTTTCCAGGCAAGAGTACTGGAGTGGGGTGCCATTGCCTTCTCCGGGGAATTTAAGCTAAAACAGGTTTAAAATCCAGTAAGAGAGCCTCAGGTGAGGCAGTCAGGACTTCTGTGGGAGGTTTGCTCAGTTACTCATACTCTTTAGGTCAACTCCTTGTTAGGTTCTTTGCATCTTTTGTTTCAGGAAACGGCCACAGGGAAACTGAAGCACAGCAAGGTTAAATGATTAGCCCGAAAGTAGAACCAGCAAAAGTTCCATCCCAGGTCTCTCCGATGCCAGAGCCTGTGGTGAAGACTGTGGTCTGTGGTCCTTTGACCATTTCCCAGCTCAAAGACCCTGGAAGCAAGCGAGTCCGGGCCTTTGGGCCTACTGGGGGAGAGCTGAAGGCTTGCCTTCTCTGGCTCTAGGACCTGAATATCACTGGTGTCATTAACCTTCCTGGCCTCAGATGGGGACTGCTGCTCTGTGGGAAGCAGGGGTGGGGTGGGGAAGGCCTTGCAGGAGGGTGGGGAACCCCCTGCCAACCCCACCACCTCCCTGCCAACCACTCCCTCGGGGTGGTCTCCAGAGGCTTCACTTCTTCCCTGGAGCAATTTCTGTCCTGGGAACCAAGCCTCCACCCAGATACTGTGATCCAGCCAGCCCAGTCCCCTCTTCCAGCTGCATGGTGCCCTCAGTGCCAAGCTCTGGGGGAGTCCTGAATCCTCTGAGGACGTCTCTGGGCATACCAGACCTCATTAGGCGTGAGGCAGAGTCTGTAGGCGTCAGCAGTTTGGCTGGGTAATTGTGTATAGTGTTCACTTTCTGCTGGAGAAATGGAGGTTTTGTCTTACAAACCAAATATCCTGGGTTTGGAAACCATATGAAATGCATGTTGTCTGAAGGTGTGGGCTGCATTGTGGGTCAGTGTGTGGTTCTGGTTTAAAAGACATGATCAAGGGACAGGCATTTGACTCGGTGTTGCTTGTTGCCCCTGATGGAGGGTCAGAGGTGGGCTGCGTATGCCAGCAATGTGCAGAGAAAAAGAGCATGGGCTTTGCTGTCAGATCTGACTTGGAGCTCGTTTTTGAGTCTGTAAGAAGGGGTTCCTTACAACGCAGTGGTGATGGTAGAACTGGAAAGTTTATTAAAGCGTGGTGCCTGGCATAGAACAGGTGAACGATAAATGGCATGGTTCCAAATAGGAAAAGGAGTACGTCAAGGCTGTATATTGTCACCATGTTTATTTAACTTATATGCAGAGTACGTCATGAGAAATGCTGGACTGGAAGAAACACAAGTTGGAATCAAGATTGCTGGGAGAAATATCAATAACCTCAGATATGCAGATGACACCATCCTTATGGCAGAAAGTGAAGAGGGACTAAAAAGCCTCTTGATGAAAGTGAAAGTGGAGAGTGAAAAGGTTGGCTTAAAGCTCAACATTCAGAAAACGAAGATCATGGCATCTGGTCCCATCACTACATGGGAAATAGATGGGGAAACAGTGGAAACAGTGTCAGACTTTATTTTTCTGGGCTCCAAAATCACTGCAGATGGTGACTGCAGCCATGAAATTAAAAGACTCTTACTCCTTGGAAGGAAAGTTATGACCAACCTAGATAGCATATTCAAAAGCAGAGACATTACTTTGCCAACAAAGGTTTGCCTAGTCAAGGCTATGGTCTTTCCTGTGGTCATGTATGGATGTGAGAGCTGGACTGTGAAGAAGGCTGAGCGCCGAAGAATTGATGCTTTTGAACTGTGGTGTTGGAGAAGACTCTTGAGAGTCCCTTGGACTGCAAGGAGATCTAACCAGTCCATTCTGAAGGAGATCAGCCCTGGGATTTCTTTGGAAGGAATGATGCTAAAGCTGAAACTCCAGTATTTTGGCCACCTCATGCGAAGAGTTGACTCATTGGAGAAGACTCTAATGCTGGGAAGGATTGGGGGCAAGAGGAGAAGGGGACGACAGAGGATGAGATGGCTGGATGGCATCACTGACTCGATGGATGTGAGTCTGGGTGACCTCCGAGAGCTGGTGATGGACAGGGAGGCCTGGCGTGTGCTGCAGTTCATGGGGTCACAGAGGGTCGGACGTGACTGAGCGACTGATCTGATCTGATCTGATCTCTGATAAATGGCATATTCTTCCTTCTTGTCCCAGTTTCCTTCTGGAAAAGAACACTAGGCTGATGGCAAGAGGTCCAGATTCCAGCTCTAGCTCAGCATCTGGATACACTGTCTTATCTTACCCTCTTTAGGCCTCACTTTCCTCATGTGTAAAAAACTGAAAAGAACTAATTTCCCTTATTCTTCTGTATTTTTTTGAGGATTGTGAAAGAGACTGAAGTCAGGGGCTCTCTTGGAAGATGCAGAAAAATTTGTCACTATTGTTCTTGTATCCATGGTACAGTATTAACTGAGATCCTGTGACATGCTTGGACCCATGCAGAGCACCAAGCCTGCAGGTGTCAGGAGTTTCCTGGTCCTCAGTTGGCAAGACAGGCTTGTGAACAAACAGTGACAGGCTTCTCTGTGGGACAAGATCGTGCCAGGCACTGATGTATCAGAAGAGGAAGTGTCTGTCACTCCCAACTGGAGCAATCAGGGAGGCCTTCCATGAGGTGGGAATTCCTGGTCTGGATCTGGAAAGATAAAGGGAAGATTCCAGGAGGCTAAGAGGAGGGCCAAGAGACCAGCATAAACTAAGGCACAGAAGCCTTGACTTGTGTGATAAAGCTCAGAGGATTTTAGGCAGTGAGGGTACTGGCTAGTGTGATGAGAAAGAGAGAGAGAGAGAGTGTGTCAGGGCTGGGTGACTGTACTGAAGTGTTCGGATTTTTATCATGACAGTTATGAGGTACTTTAAGCACAGGGAGGGTCATGGTTGGACATGAGCTCACTCATTCATTCAGCAAATATAAAAATAATTGTATATCACCTTTAATTTTGACATATCAAAGTAGTGAAAATTTGTAAGACTGGTAAAAAAAAAAAAAAGATCCTTTATCTGCATCCTTTAGTCAATTACAAGACACTGCATTTACTTCATTTGTTTTTCCTTCCTTCTTTCTCTAATAATATAGAATATGTTATTTTACTATTTATGTATATGTCAATTGGGAATTTCCCAGGTGGCTCAGTGATAAAGAAAATGTCTGCCAATGCAGGAAATACAGGAGACAAGGGTTCCATCCCTGAATAGGGAAGATCCCCTGGAGGAGGAAATGGCAACTTGCTTCAATATTCTTGCCTAAGAAATCCTGTGGACAGAGGATCCTGGCGGGCTACAGTCCATGGGGTCACAAAGGAGTCAGACATGACTGAGAAATGGAGCATACATATTTAAATTATCTGTATAATTTATACTTTATTGTTCACTTATTATCATGATGTATATTTATGTTTTTATCATGTGTATATGAATACATGTAACATATTCATATTTCTGATCAATTTGAGTAAATTGAAGACATGGTGCCTCTTTGCTCATAAATACTTAAGTGTGTATTTCATTTAAAAAAGGATATTCTCTGACCACAATGCAATTATGTCCTATTAATGTCTCTCTAGCTCTCCTGTCTTCCTTGCCCTGTTCAGGGTCCAGGCTGTAGACTGCATTTAGTTGTCATGTTTCCTTAGTCTCCTTTAATTTGGAGCAATTCCCCTGCTTTATCTTTCTTGATATTTGCATTTTTGAATGGCACAGGCCAGTCATTATGTTGAGTATCCCTCCGTTTGGACTTGTCTAATGGTTTTGCATGACTGGACTCAAGCTATGCATGATGAGCAGGAGTACCACTAAAGTAAGGTTAGCGTACCAGCAAGCACAGGCTGTGGGGACTGTCCCAGTACTGATGATGGGAGCTTTCGTCACTTGCTTGAGGTGATGTTCACCAGTTTCTTCACTGTGCAATTACTGCTTTTCCCTTTGTAATTAATAAGTAACTTATGGAGAAATACTTTGAGGTTATGTAACTATCTTGTTTCACATCAAATGTTTAGTCACTAATTTCACCATCATTGATACTTTTGAATCCATCATTTCTTCTATACTAGTTGGCATTTTACTATAGGAAAAATCTTTCCCTTCTCCCTTTCTTTCTCTTTTTCTCTCCCCTTCCTTCCTTCTTTCTTTCATTACTATGAACTAATAGATTCTTAATTTATTCAGTGGGTGAATAAATTTGTATATTTTATTTTGATGTTCAAATTGTCCCAGATTTGGTCAGTGGGAGGCTCTGCAAATTGGCTCCTGTTTCTTTCAAATTTCCCCCATCATTCTCTGAGCACTTGCTTACTGTTGCTCTGGCAGGATGTTCCAGGCTCATCTTGTTCTTTCCTTGCTCCAGCCCTGAAATTAGTCATTTCTCCAGGGAGTCCCGGATCCTTTTAGTGGAGAATGGTATTTAGAAACCAAAACCTGGGGCTGCATATGCTCCCTGTTACTCATGTGTCGCTGCTTTTATGCCCTCTTAGCAAACAGAGCTAGGGTGTGCAGTTATAATAAAAAATAAAACAAATTATTATGTATTTTTAGAAAGAAAAAACCCAAGTGACTGAGAGTGAGTGAAAAGGTAGGGTTGCTTTGGATGACTATCCCAACCCAGGGGATTGAACCCACATCTCCTGTGTCTCCTGAATTGTAGGCAGCCTCCCTATTCACTGAGCCACTGAAGAAGCCCTAATAAAATATAAAACAAATTATTATATATTTTTAGAAAGAAAAAAATGCGAGTGACTGAGATAGAGAATGAAAGGGTAGTATTGCTTTAGAAGGGTAGTCAGGGAGGGACTCTTTGAGGAATAAGGCAGTATTTAGAAAGACCTACAGTGTGGAATCGGAGAAGGCAATGGCACCCCACTCCAGTACTCTTGCCTGGAAAATCCCATGGATGGAGGGGCCTGGTGGGCTGCAGTCCACGGGGTCGCTAGGAGTCGGACACGACTGAGCGACTTCACTTTCATGCATTGGAGAAGGAAATGGCAACCCATTCCAGTGTTCTTGCCTGGAGAATCCCAGGGATGGGGGAGCCTGGTCAGCTGCTGTCTCTGGGGTCGCACAGAGTTGGACATGACTGAAGTGACTTAGCAGCAGTAGCAGCACAGTGTGGAATGGATGGATTGGAAGGAGAGAGAGCTTGGGGATTGTTTTATTTATCCAGGCAATAATTATGAGGACCTGAAATAAGTCAGGGCAGAGGGAAGGTAGAATTAGGTAACTGGTTGAATGCAGAAGGTAAGGGAGGTGAAGGAGGGAGGTTGACATTTCCAAGACCTCTCAAACTGAGCATGTGCAAAATGGAATTTTGTGCATTCTTGCTCGACACTGTCCTATTCATATGTGGTCTTCTTCAGGACTGAGCGACTTCACTTAAGGTATTTCAGATCTTATGAATGGCTTCTTCATCTATATATCTATGTGTGTGAGAGACCTGGCAATCATCTTCAGTACTTTTCTCTTTTAAAGCTCATATCCAATCCACCACCAAGTCTGTTGTGTTCTCTTGAAAATCCTTCTCCAATCTATCACTTCTGTCTCCATCCCCACCAATATCACCTAGTTCAAGGCACTGCTTTCATCTTTCCAGAGTACTGTGAGAGCTTCCTAAGTGGTCTACCAATATCCATGCTGGTTTCCTCCAATTTGTTCTCACACAGCAGCCAAGAACACTTCAAAACACAGCTCCTGTCATTTCCCTCCTCAAAAGTACTTCAGTTGTTTCCTCTTGATCTTAAGCTAAAGACCAACCTTTTCTGTAAGTCCTGCAAAGCCTTGTGTGTCTAAGCCCCGCCTCCACTCCTGTGTCCTCCTGCCCAGGCCTCCTTTTCCTCTCTCCTGGCCTTGTCTCAGACCCTTGGGCTCATCAAGCCTCCTGCCACAGGCCTTTAAATTTGCTGTTCTTCTGCTTAGAACACACTTCCTTCATGTCTTCACCTACTGAATTCCTTTTATGTCTCAGCTTTCAGTTCAGATATCACTTCCATGGCCTCCATGATTAGGTCAAATCCCATTCTACAAAGCTTCACAGTACATGTACTTCCTTCAAAATATCATAGTTGCGATTTTACATTTATTTACAATTATTTCATGATAATTAATGCTTACTTTTCTTATTTGATGATGAGTTTTGCTCACTGCTTTATTCTGGCAGGTAGCATGTTACTGACACCTGCCACAAATATTTATGGGATAAATGAATGAATAAAATTTTATCAGCCAAGCAATCAGATAGACGCTGGTGCCATTCAGTAGAATATAAATTCTAAAGAAGAAGTAGATTTGGGGAGGACGATTATAGTTCATTTTAGGACATGTTACATTTGAGGTACCTGTCAACCCGTGGCTACCTCCAAAACATCCTACTGTCTTTGGGCAAGCAGACTAGACTGCCATTCAGGAGCTTTGAGAGGACTAGTGATAGATGGCGTCTAATTCCTGGATGACTTTAAGAAGTTCCTGGATAAAATAGCTAAGTCACATGGCCTCCCTGAGCTGTAACTTACTTTCTGGGTTTCTGGAGGATACAGGAGGTCTGAGAGGCCTTCATGTGATTTTATCTGCCTCCTTGCCTGCTACAAAGGATTTAACATTTATGAAGGCTTCTTGGAGACTGAGAATCACTTGCCTGATTCACATCAGTCAGGAGTTGCCAACCTCCTCGCAATCCCTAAGACTGCACTAGAGACAGGCTGAGAAGAGAATTCAGAGATAAGGTCTTGCCAAGCCCAGTGAGGTATCCTTGCAAAGATGCCAACGGCACCAGGATGGAGATGGCATTTGGTTACTCCCGCCCACCCACTCCTGCATTCCTCACTCACTCATTCTATATACGTTTCGCCTTCACAGTCACTTGCTCACCCACCCACCTATCCATCTGCAAATGAGAGTTTATGTTGGGTCTGTAGCAGGGCTCAGGGCTGGTGGGTTACCCTCACCTGCCTCTTCCATATGGTCCTCGAGTCCAGGAGCCCAGGTGAGACGACATCAGGGTGGGGAGGCGTCACTGTGCTGGTGGAGGGCCCTGTGTGCTTGCAGGGTGTTAACAGCAAGAGAGGGAGATGCCGCCACACTGCCTGTTCCTCTTATTTCACTTCTTGCTTTTCTAGTGTCCCATTCCCTCTATCGATGGTGATGAGAGCTTAGGAATTAAGCTCCTTAATCAGATAGATAGGTGGTGGCAGCTGGTTTCCGCAGCAGTACTCAGGGCTCAGGCTTAAAAGGGAAAGAGAGACACAGCTCCCCATGAGTCCCATCATGGAAAAGAGGACGCTTTTGTTTTCTTCTTCATTTCCCCCAGGATTGCCCTTTTAACCCTATGGAATTTGCAGAGAGGCTGGGGGTGGGGAGGACGGGACAGCAGGGTTTAGAATGTGGCATTTAGAAACCAGGCAGTAGACTGATCCTGGCCCTGCTCCTCTAGAAGCTGCTCTTTCAGTTCTCTGGGGCTTGTCATTTACAAAGAGACGCCCAGAATGTGCGCTGTCCATCTGCCGCAACACCAGACAGGGCTGGGGCTGAGCAGACATAGGACAATGGCAGCCACATCAGATAAGAGCATCTTGGAAACATGCCTGAAGGTGTCCAGGATCTAAGCTACAGACTCCTCCACTCATTCCCTCCCTCCCTCATTCATTCAACGACAGTCTATTAATACTTAGCATCTACTCTGCACCATGCATTGTTCTAGGCACTGGAAATATAACAGCAACCAAAACACCTGCTCACAGAGAATTTGCTTTCTGTTGTGGAAAGACAGACAGTAAACTGGTTGATCTATGCAAAATGATGCTGAATGCTGTGAGAAATATAAAAGATACAAAGGGAGTTCCAAGGGTGGGAGGGGCCTTACACATTTATGCTAGGTCAAGAGGTTCTCTCTGATTTGTGGCTATTTAAACAGAGGCCACAAGGCAGTGAAAGGGTTAGTGAATATGGAGGGGGAGGAGCAGTCAGCACTTCAGTGTTCTGGGTGCCCTGTGGTCTGGATTGGGGTGGGGCGGTCTGAGTAAGTTTCTAGGAGGAGACTGCATTTAAGCTGCATCTTGACATGTGGGGACAGCAAGTCAGTCCTGAAGAATAGCAGGAAACTTGCCTTGAAGCGTGAGCATAAGGAGAGGGTTTGGTAAGGCCCAAAGAGGTGGGTGGGGTGGAAACAAGATGTGGAGAGTGATAAGCACCAGGCTCAGGAACTCAGATCTGAGATGAGAGACACTGGGGAGCCACTGCAGATTTTTTTTTTTTTAATTAAATTTTATTTTGCTTAACTTTACAATATTGTATTGCTTTTATCATACATCGAGATGGATCCGCCACCAGTATACACGTGCTCCCCATCCTGAAATTTTCAAGGAGATGTTTTGATGAGAGCAGTGTTTTAAGAGGCTGCAACTAACATTAGAATAGTCTGGGGGCTGTGCAACCAGCAAGAAGACAATTGCCTTGTGTGACCCTACATGGTCTTATTGCCCACTATGACTCTGAGATTGGGAGGAATGTTGGGGTGGCCCCTAGATGCACAGCAGGTAGGGATGCAGTGATGTGGGGCTCTAATGGCCAACAGAAGAAGCAGGTGATGAAGTAGGTTTCACTGGGACACACCCCAGATGTGTCCTGGAACTTGAAGTTATCTTTGAGCAAAGACCACAGAGAAGCCAGGGTTCTGGGAAGAGCAAGTTGCAGAAAAGACTCTGGGTCTGATCTCTGGCCATGAAGCTTTTGGGGAGAGGGTCCTTGGATTGTAGGAACATTATGTTAAGAGCAGAGTTTCGGAGATGGGAAATTGGAAGTCCAGAAAAGGAGCATAAATTATCCAAGGCCATACAGGAGCACGTGTGGCAGAGAAAGGTCAAGCATCTTATTTGAACTCATCTTGGAGGAATTACTATGCCTTATTTAATTTTACATTTATATATATATATCTTTTAATGGAAGAGGAGATTCTAAGAAAAAGGAAATTGTTTTATGCATCTACTTCTCCATCATCTAGCTGCAGCCTGATACAGAGCAGATGCTCTCTTGACATGGATCAAGGCAGATGTGAGACTGGTCTCAGATATGGGAGCAGAAAGAGCCATTTGTGAGTCGGGGGAGAGCCTGGCTCTGGATCCCTCATGCACTTCGTAGCCTGGCCATTTCTACCTCAGTTAGACTCACAGCTCTTGGTCAAGGGGCCATGGATGTGAGGGAGTAGGGGGCTGCTCTTACAAGGGTGTCTGCTGAGAGGGAGAGGTGACAGGTGTGAGGAGCTGGGTGTCTTCGATCTGAGACCATTGCAAGAGAGAGAGCGAGGTCCTGCCCAGCTTGAGAGAACAGCCTTCAGGGGATTTCACAGCCTCTAGGTGGGCACCTGGGATGCATGTTTATATGTAAGTGCTGTGCTTGGTCTGGCCTGAGGCTGGGCTCCCAACAGTTGACCAAACACATTTATCTGTTCCCCTCCTGTCCCAAGGAGCTGAAGGCCACACTTTAAGAAGAGGTACTGTTCTTTGCCCACAGCATGCAGAAGTCTGACTTAACAGCATGATTTCAGATGGAACTGTCCTCTGATATGCCTCCGTCCTCCCACTCAGGATCTTAGTGGGAAGGGATGAGCTGGGGACAGTTTCCTGAAGAGTCAGAGGGATTCGTGCTGTCGCTCCTGCCAGTCCAGAACTTTGGGTTAGACGAGTCATTGCTTCTTAAGCTCTTGGTCAACACAGTCTGTTTGTTTGTACTACGGTGTTGACAGAGGGATTTCCACATGGAGATAAGTGAGTAATACGCATCAGCAAACTGAACCTGTAGACAAAGGAGAATAAGTGCCCTGAGTTTGGCATCCCTCAGTGAATGTCCTGGGAGAGGCAGTGGGGTTTTCTTCAGGTGTGGGGTCATCACACTCTTGAAGGTAGTAGCATCATGAACTAAGAGCAGGTTTTGGACAGAACCTGGGAGGAAGGGAAGAAGGAACTTGAATTCTAATCTGGGTTCAGCCACAAATTTCCTCTGTGACTTGGGCAAATCTTTTGCCCTCTCTCAACCTCAGTTTCCTTTGTCATGAACCACAGGGTTAGAAGAGAGGATCCCTGAGGACCTGTCCTATAACCTTCCTGGTTTATTGTTTACATAATGCTAAAGAATTTTGATTGACACCTTAACTTCGAGATTTCTATCTTGGCTCAGGTCTCTTACTTTGCCTGAAATTCTACCTTTATAAATTCATGCCTTTGGTTCTTTTAAGATACTCATACCCATATTGACTAACAAAATCCTTATTATTTTTATGACCTCGTATAAGGATACAAAGCAGTGTAATCTCCTTGTATTTCAGCCTTTATGGCAACCGTGCCGGGTAATCAAAGATACATTATTATTTCCAGTCTGCACATGAGGAAAGAGGCCCAGAGGTTTGACGAAGTTCATGAAGTTAGCTTAGTTGAAGCTGCAGGTTTCTTGGCTGTTGGCTTATGTTCTTTGGTTCTACCATTTGGGCTTGGAAAGGGAGTTCTAAGGACTGCATGGGATGCGGGTTGTGTTTATCAGATGGCACAAGTTATCAGGATGACAGCATCCACCCCCGCATACCTGGACCACGTAAGCTGAAGTGTTCTCAGCCTGGGGCAGCCCCACCCAACCCAGGCACAGTAGTGAGGGGCTGTGCTGGCCTCTTTGCCTGGTTATACAAAGGCAGGTCAGGGCAAGAAGCAGGTCCTCTGCAGCAGGTTTTGCACTGATGATCCTGTGCTCTTGTCTGCCAGACTATTTTAGCAGGGTGGTGGGTAACTGGCCAAGCCCAGGTCTTACTTTCTATCCATCCCCCTGCCCACCCCCACCCCTAGATTTATTGAACTATAATTGACATATAGCATTGTATAAGTTTAAGGTGTATAATGTGATGAGTTGATAGACATATTTATTATGAAATGATTACCACAGTAGGCTTAGTGACACATTTGTCTCCACACATGATTACCTTTTTATTTATGTAGTGAAAATTTTGAAGATCTGCTTTCTTAGCAACTTTCAAATATACAATATAGTATTGTAAACTATAGTCACCACGCATACATTAAATCTCCAGGACTTATTCCTCTTATAACTGAAAATTTGTACCCTTTGGTCAATATCTACCCTAGCCCCTGGCAACCAACAATCTACTCTCTGTTTCTGTAGTTCAGCTTTTCTAGGTTCTACATATAAATGAGGTCATTTGTCTTTCTCTGTATGACTTATTTTACTTTGCATAGTGCTCTCAGGGTACATCTATGTTGTCACAAATTGCAGGATTTCCTTCTTTTTATGGCTAAATAATATTCCGTTGTGATATAGATATAGTTACACACACATACATATATGTGTGTATGAATATATATATTATTTTTCTTTTTTTCTTTATCCATTCATTGAAGGACCCTTGGGTTGCATCCATGTCTTAGCCGTGATGAATAATGCTGTAAAGAATATGGGGGCATAGATATCTCTTAGAGACAGTGATTTCATTCCCTTCAGACATACCTAGAAGCAGAATTGCCGGATCACATGGTAGTTCTATTTTGAATTCTTTTGAGAAACCTCCATAGTGTTTTCCACAGTGGCTGCACCAATTTTCATTTCCACCAGTAGTTCACACGAGTTCTCTCTTCTTCACATCCTCACCAGTGCTTCTATCTTGTCTTTTTGATTATAACCACTCTAACAGGTGTGAGGAGATATCTCATTGTGGTTCGGATTTGCATTTTCTGATGACTGCTGTTAAACACGTTTTATTTCTGGGCTCATGATTGTTTTCCATTGGTTTATGTGTCTATTTTTATATTAGTGTATATTTTTATACACTAAAATGTATAAATTTTATGTGTATATTTTATAAATATAAATTTATATTTATACATTTGTATTTAAATGTATATATTTATACATTTGTATTTAAATGTATATATTTATACATTTGTATTTAAATGTATATATTTATACATTTGTATTTAAATGTGTATATTTATACATTTGTATTTAAATGTGTATATTTATACATTTGCATTTAAATGTGTATATTTATACATTTGCATTTAAATGTATATATTTATACATTTGCATTTAAATGTATATATTTATACATTTGCATTTAAATGTATATATTTATACATTTGCATTTAAATGTATATATTTATACATTTGCATTTAAATGTATATATTTATACATTTGCATTTAAATGTATATATTTATACATTTATAAAATGTATAAATGTTATGTGTATATTTTTATACTAGTCTATTTTTATATGGTTTGGATACTATTTGTCGTTGTTGCTAGCTGTGTCTGATTCTTTTTGTGACCCTGTGGTCTGTAGCCTGCCAGGCTCCTCTGTCCATGGGATTTCCCAGGCAAGAATATTGGAGTGGGTTTCCATTTCCTTCTCCAGATGATCTTTCTGACCTAGAGATCAAACCTGCATCTCCTGCAGTGGCAGGAGGATTCTTTACCACTGAGCCACCAAGGAAGCCCTAGGATACTATAGTTTTGTAATATAGCTGGAAATCAGAAAGTGTGATGCTTAGAGCCTTGTTCTTTCTCAAGATTGCTTTAGCTATTTGGAGTCTTTTGTAGTAGGATTTAAAAACATATATCTCTTAAAATTCCATCAGGCTTTTAGTAGAGATTACATTGTCTGTAGATAGCTGTGTGTCGTATGAACATATTAACAATGTGAATTCTTCTCCTCCATGAACATGGACCATCCATTTCTTTGTGTCTTATTCAGTTTCTTTCACCCATGTCTTATATTTGTCAGCATACAGATCTTTCACCTCCTTGTTAAATTTATTCCTAACTATTTTATTCTTTTTGATGCTATTGTAAATGGGATAGTTTTCTTTATTTTTCAAATGGTTTGTAGTTAGTGTAAAAAAATGCAGCTGATTTTTTGAAAGTTGATTTTGTATCCTGAAAAAAAAATTTACCCAACTCATTTATTATTGTAGTTCCAACAGTTTTTGGGTGGAGTTTTTAGGGTTTTCTATATGTAAGATTATATCATCTTGCAAACAGACATTTTTCACTTCTGCTCTCTGATTTGAATGACTTTGTTGTTGTTATTGCTTAATTGCTCTTTTAGTAGGATTTTTAGTCCTACTAAAAATAGGACTTTTAGTATTTTAGTCCTACTAAAAATAGGACTTTTAGTATCATGCTGAATAGGAGTGGTGACAGTGAGTGCCCTTGTCTTGTTCTTGACCTTAGAAGAAAAGCTTTTAATCTTTCACCATTGAATATGATGTTAACTGTGAATTTGTCATATCTGGCCTATTATGTTGAGGTATTCACCTTCTATATTCCATTTATTGAGAGCTTTTCTCATGAGAGGGCAACATATTTTGTTAAATGCTTTTTCTCCATCTATTGAGAGAATCATATGGTTTTTATCCTTCATTCTATTAATATGTATATTATATTTATTGATTTGTGTACGTTGAACCCTCCTTGCATCTCAGGATAAATCCCACTTGATCATTCAGACTGAATTTAGCAGCATATTAAAAGGATCATATACCAGGTCTTCTTAATTAACCTTCCATTTCTCATTTTCAGAAGCTTTCTCATATGCTTGTCCTGGAGATGGGCTAGACTTTTCTGTCTGCAGAAGGGCTCTCTTAGAGCAACCCTCTTAGCTGTTTCTCTCTATCAAAAACCAGCTCAGTCTTTGCTCTGGGGCAATAAGTGTGGGCAAGAAGCTCTCCCCTAACATACCAGGCAGGAGCAATGGTGGGAATCACCCCCCAACCCTCCCCAGCTCACTTTCTGCTTATGCTTTGGGATGGTCATGAGTGCTCTCTGTCTGTCTCTCCTGTTTCCCCCTCTTCTGTCATTAATCAAGTTTCTATCAAGTTTCTATACTTGCTTTCGGAGAACGCAATTGTACCCCACTCCAGTACTCTTGCCCGGAAAATCCCACGGACAGAGGAGCCTGGTAGGCTGCAGTCCATGGGGTCACTAAGAGTCAGACATGACTGAGCGACTTCACTTTCTCTTTTCACTTTCATGCATTGGAGAAGGAAATGGCAACCCACTCCAGTGTTCTTGCCTGGAGAATCCCAGGGACGGGGAAGCCTGGTGGGCTGCCGTCTATGGGGTCACACAGAGTCGGACACGACTGAAGTGACTTAGCATAGCATAGCATACTTGCTTTAGTCTATTTTGGAGCTCCTATTCAATTCTCTAAGTTTATTCTAGGGTCAGTATCACATTGTATTTATTATTTGAAAATAAGTGTTTATTCTCTAGCAAGAAAAGTGCCCTGATTTCTTTTACTTTTTCAGGACTAATCTTGGGTTAACTCATCAAGTCCTAGGAGAAAGTTTTGTGGGGATTTCATTGGGACTGTATGGAACCTCTAGGTCATTTTATGGTGAATTGACATTTTCCTGTCTATATACATGAAAAACTTCTTCATTTATTTTGGTCGTTTGTAGTATCTTTCAATAATATTTTATAATTTTCTCAATAAAGAACTTACACATTTTTTCATTTTTATATACTTTATATATTTTTGTTGCTCTTGTAAATACCCTCTCTTCTAAACTTCACTTTATTTTTGTGCTGGTGTCTGCTGCTGCTGCTGCTGCTAAGTTGCTTCAGTCGTGTCCAACTCTTAGCCACCCCATGGACTGCAGCCTACCAGGCTCCTCCGTCCATGGGATTTTCCAGGCAAGAGTACTGGAGTGGGGTGCCATTGCCTTCTCTCTACTGCTAAGTCATTTCAGTTGTGTCCGACTCTGGGACCCCATAGACGACAGCCCACCAGGCTCCCCCGTCCCTGGGATTCTCCAGGCAAGAACACTGGAGTGGGTTACCATTTCCTTCTCCAATGCATGAAAGTGAAAAGTGAAAGGGAAGTTGCTCAGTCATGTCCGACCCTCAGCAACACCATGGACTGCAGCCTTCCAGGCTCCTCCATCCATGGGATTTTCCAGGCAAGAGTACTGGAGTGGGGTGCCATTGCCTTCTCTCTAGGAATATGTTATTGTTTAGTCACTAAGTCAATGTCTGACTCTTTTTGCAACCCCATGGACTGTATCACCAGGCTCCTCTGTCCATGGGATTTCCCAGGCAAGAATACTAGAGTAAGTTGCCATTTCCTTCTCCAGGGGATCTTCCTGACCCAGGGATCAGTCCTGTGTCTCCTGAATTGGCAGGTGGATTCTTTACCACTTAGCCACCAGGGAAGCCCATCTAAGACTCTACTTGACTTTCTTATATCTATTTTTAGCCCTCTTTCTAAGCCCTTTCATGAATTAAAATAATCTCTTTGTACATACTTTGGGTCTTTCTACATTGACAAGGAGAGTAACTTGCTAGTTCACGGCACATTTTAATAGAATAGGGCAAGATACCTTTTCTGGGAAGACACAGACCCATGGAGGTTTGGTTTGTCAAGTGGACTTCAGGTCTGTGTGTGGTGGACTCAGCCCTGTGTAGGGTATACTGCTGGGAGACACAGCAGAGACCAGCTGTAGCCTCCACTCACCCCACTGGCTGTGTGCTACTGGGGAAGCCCTATGGAAAGTCATACCAACCGTGAATAATGACAGTTTTGTTTCTGTTCTTACACATTTTCTTTCTTTCTACGCGAGCTAAGATTTGTAACACAATAATGAATAGAAGTTGGTGGGAGCTGGCATTTTAATTTTGTTTCTGATCTCACAGGAAATGCTTTCAGCATGTCTTCATTACATATGTTGTTCGTGTATATTTTTTCTTGATAGATGCCCTCTAATCAGTTTAAGGAAGGTCTCTGTTTTCCTAGTTTTCTAAAAAGCTTTGTTACAAATGGTTGTTGAATTTTATGAAATTATTTTTGTTTATCTGTTGAGGTGATCATAAGATTTTTCTTCTTTAACCTATTAATGTAGTGAGTTTCATTAATTTATTTTCTAATGTTTAGGCAGCCATGTATTTTTAAGCTAAACCCAACTTGGCCATTATTTATTATTCTTTATATATATCTATATCTAT
The DNA here is from genome assembly GCA_935064755.1 of Tragelaphus eurycerus. Classification (NCBI taxonomy): domain Eukaryota; kingdom Metazoa; phylum Chordata; class Mammalia; order Artiodactyla; family Bovidae; genus Tragelaphus; species Tragelaphus eurycerus. The sequence goes on along the minus strand of CAKXYN010000028.1, from coordinate 16,781,799 downwards.
ATATGGCTGGATTCTATATTTAATATTTTGTTATATTTTTGTCTATTGTCTGTACATGAGGTTGTCCTATATATTTCCTTTCTTGTGTATTGTAGTTTCAGTATCAAAATTATGTCAATCTTACAAAATAAATTAAAGTATATTTTCTTTTAATTTTTCATACTCTATTTTTTAATTGAAGTTGTATTTGATTTACCATGTTGTGCCTACCCCCTGTTTTCTGTTATTCTTATTCTCTGGAAAAGCTTGACAAAGAAAGAGTTATCTTTCCTTTGAATGATGGGAACTGCTCTGTGAACTTCTCTGTGCCTGGTGGCTTTCTTAAGGGAAGAGTTTAAACTATTGGTTAATTTATTCAGTAGTTATAGATCTATTTCTTCCTCAGTCAACTTTGATAAGTTGTATTTTCCTAGGAATTTGTCTAGTTTATGATTTCAGTAATATTGCAGAATATTATCCATATAATATTATCCATCATATTCTCTTATTTCTGCTGCATTTGTAGTAATAAACTTGCTTTTATTGGGAATATTGATTATTTGTATCTCCTTTCTTTTTTCATTTTTAGTTGGAGGATAATTTCTTTACAGTGGTGTGTTGATTTCTGCCATACCTATTGTTTCCTTTTTTCTGATCTTACCAGTAGTTCATCTATGTTATTTGTTTTCAAAAACTAATTTTAACTCTATTGATCATTTCATCTATGCTTATGTTTTGTTTTGTGCTTTTGTTGTGTTTTGCATAATGTTTGCTTCTATCTTAACTATTTTTCTTTTTTTTTTAACTTAAAAGTTTTTCCTCAATTTATTTTTGGTCGTGCTGGGTCATGGTTGCTGTGCATGGGCTTTCTCTAGTGGCAGTGACTGGAGACTACTCTCTAGTTGCAGTGCACCGGCTTCTCATTCAGTGACTTTTCTTTAGAACATGGGGTTTAGGGCATACAGACTTCAGTAGTTGCTGTGCTTAGAGTAAGTAGTTATGGGTTATGGGCTTACTATTTGTGACCCACAGGCTTAGTTGCCCCACACACTGTGAGATCTTCCCAGTAGAGGGATTGAACCCATGTTCCCTGCATTGGCAGATGGATTCTTAACCAGTGGGCCACCAAGGAATTCCTTAACTATTTTTATTTTGCTACTTTCTTTGAAATTATTCTTTTCTTTTTTAAAATGTTGTTAGAAGTTAGAATTATTCTAATTTTCATATTTTCTAATTTAAGACTGCAACCTTTGCTCTTAATCCTACTTATCAGCATACCATATGATTTTTATATACATGTTGTCATAATCATTCATGTTTATTTTCTAATCTCTGTTTTAATTTCTTCTTTGACCTATGATTTGTATGTTTAAATAATTGGGGATCTTTATATTGGGGTACAGATTATAGTCTATAGGATAACAGTCATTGGAAATTTGCTGAGACTTGCTTAAGATACAGTCACTACTCAAGAAAAAAAATAGTGAATCACAAATTCTCAAAAAGAATGTGTATGCCTGATAAGTTGAATGCAGTGTTCTATTCTAAACATTAACTCTAACTTTTAATTATGCCATTCATATCTTCTTTACTGATTTTTTTTGATTGATTGAGCTGTCAATCAATGACAGAATTACATTGGAATCTCCATCTGTAATTCTTGATTTGTTCATTTCCTCTTAAAATTTTATCAGCTTTTACTTTGTATATCTGTATTATTGTTTTTCTGGGCTCCAAAATCACTGCAGATGGTGACTACAGCCTTGAAATTAAAAGATGCTTACTCCTTGGAAGGAAAGTTATGACCAACCTAGATAGCATATTCAAAAGCAGAGACATTACTTTGCCAACAAAAGTTCGTCTAGTCAAGACTATGGTTTTTCCTGTGGTCATGTATGGATGTGAGAGTTGGACTGTGAAGAAAGCTGAGCGCCGAAGAATTGATGCTTTTGAACTGTGGTGTTGGAGAAGACTCTTGAGAGTCCCTTGGACTGCAAGGAGATCCAACCAGTCCATTCTGAAGGAGATCAGCCCTGGGATTTCTTTGGAAGGAATGATGCTAAAGCTGAAACTCCAGTACTTTGGCCACCTCATGTGAAGAGTTGACTCATTGGAAAAGACTCTGATGCTGGGAGGGATTGGGGGCAAGAGGAGAAGGGGACAACAGAGGATGAGATGGCTGGATGGCATCACTGACTCGATGGATGTGAATTTGAGTGAACTCAGGGAGCTGGTGATGGACAGGGAGGCCTGGTGTGCTGCGATTCATGGGGTCGCAAAGAGTCAGACACGACAGAGCGACTGATCTGATCTGATTATTTTTCAGTACATCCTCATTATTGTATTTTCTTCTTGTTTGTTGTTTCTCCAAAATATGTTTAGGTGCTAATCTGACATTTCCCCACAAGTCCCCTTTTTATGCTCTTCTTTATCCAGGTGTAACATACACTTCTTAAGTAGTGATTTCAATCTTCTTGATGGGCTAAACTGTTTATTTTTACACAGTGAAACTCTTCTCTGTAATGCATATTGTCTTAAAGTTTGTTTTGTATCATATGAATATATTAACACCAGAATTCTTCAGTAAATATTCCTATGTCTTGTCCTATTTGTAGCCTTTAACTTCAAGCTGTTTGGGTGTTTTTGTTTTAGAGATATTTCTTATAGCCAGCACATAGCATACTTTCTTTTCTTTTCTCTCCCCCTCTCTCCTCCTCTTTTGCTTTCTCTTTCTTTTTCTCTTTATCTCTGTCTCTGCCTATAATGCATGCTTTATAATATTTGCTTACAAGTGGCTAGTTTAGTTTATCTCCCCTTGCTGCTGCTGCTGCTAAGTCATTTCAGTCGTGTCTAACTCTGTGTGACCCCATAGATGGCAGCCCACCAGGCTCCTCTGTCCCTGGGATTCTCTAGGCAAGAATACTGAAGTGGGTTGCCATTTCCTTCTCCAATGCATGAAAGTGAAAGGGAAAGTGAAATCGCTCAGTTGTGTCTGACTCTTTGTGACCCCATGGACTATAGCCTACCAGGCTTCTCCATCCATGGGATTTTCCAAGCAAGAGTACTAGAGTGGGTTGCCATTTCCTGCCCCATATCTCTCCTTACTCTAGTGGCTATTATTCATTGATACCCCCTCCAAACTTTTGTCCCCTTTTGAATTTTTTCCCATCTACATATTGAATTAGAGATACCAAGGGAATATTTCATGCAAAGCTGGGTACAATAAAGGACAGAAATGGTATGGACCTAACAGAAGCAGAAGATATTAAGAAGAGGTGGTAAGAATACACAGAAGAACTATACAAAAGAGATCTTCATGACCCAGATAACCGTGATGATGTGATCACCCACCTAGAGCCAGACATTCTGGAATGCAAAGTCAAGTGGGCCTTAGGAAGCATCACTATGAACAAAGCTAGATGAGGTGATGGAATTCCAGTTGAACTATTTCAAATCCTAAAAGATGATGCTGTTTAAATGCTGCACTCAATATGCCAGCAAATTTGGAAAACTCAGCAGTGGCCACAGGACTGGAAAAGGTCAGTTTTCATTCCAATCCCAAGGAAAAGCAATGCCAAAGAATACTCAAACTACCACACAATTGTGTTCATCTCACATGCTAGTAAAGTAATGCTCAAAATTCTTCAAGCCAGTCTTCAACAGTATGTGAGCCATGAACTTCCAGATATTCAAGCTGCATTTAGAAAAGGCAGAGGAACCAGAGATCTAATTGTCAATATCCATTGGATCATTGAAAAAGCAAGAGAGTTCCAGAAAAACATTTACTTCTGCTTTATTGATTATGCCAAAGCCTTTGAACTGTGGATCACAACAAACTGGAAAATTCTTCAAGAGATGGGTATACCAGACGACCTTACCTGCCTCCTGAGAAATCTGTATGCAGGTCAAGAAGGAACAGTTAGAACTGGACATGGAGCGACAGATTCAGGAAAGGTGTACATCAAGGCTGTATATTGTCACCCTGCTTATTTAACTTATATGCAGAGTACATCATGTGAAATGCCAGGCTGGGTGAAGCACAAGCTGGAATTAAGATTGCCGGAAGAAATATCAATAACCTCAGGTATGCAGATAACATCACCTTTATGGCAGAAAGTGAAGAAGAACTAAAGAGCCTCTTGATGAAAGTGAAAGAGGAGAGTGAAAATGTTGGCTTAAAACTCAGCATTTATAAAACTAAGATCATGGCATCTGGTCCCATCACTTCATGCCAAATAGATGGGAAACAATGGAAATAGTGACATACTTTATTTTTGGGGGCCCCAAAATCACTGAAGATGGTGACTGCAACCATGAAATTAAAAGACACTTCTTGGAAGAAAAGCTATGACCAACCTAGACAGCATATTAAAAAGCAGAGATATTACTTTGCCAACAAAAGTCCATCTAGTCAAAGCTATGGTTTTTCCAGTAGTCATGCATGAATGTAAGACCTGGACTATAAAGAAAGCTGAGGGCCGAAGAACTGATGCTTTTGAACTGTAGTGTGGAGAAGACTCCTGAGAGTCCCTTGGACTGCAAGGAGATCCAACCAGTCAATCCTAAAGGAAATCAGTTCTGAATATTCATTGAAAGGATGGATGCTGAAGCTGAAGGTGCAGTACTTTGGCCACCTGATGTGAAGAACTGACTCCTTGGAAAAGACCCTTGTGCTGGGAAAGATTGAAGGCAGGAGGAGAAGGGGATGAGAGAGGATGAGATGTTTGGATGTCATCACCGACTCAATGGACATAAGTTTGAGCAAGCTCCAGGAGTTGGTGAAGGACAGGGAAGCCTGCTGTGCTGCAGTCCATGGGGTCACAAAGGGTCGGATATGACTGAGTGACTGAACTGAACTGAACATATTTGAATGATAATGTCTGTTTCTACCTCTGTGTATATTCTTTCAGTTGGTTACGCTAAATATTACAACATTAATAATAACCTAATAATGCTAAAGTTAATTTACCTTTCTATTTTCCTCCTTCCAAATATAAGATTATTAGAATGCTTTAACTTACTTTAGTCATCCCCTTCTGAATTTATGTATAAAGTTGAGATTTATCTTTCTTTCCTTATCCCACAAATGAAGTATTATGATTGTCTCTTACAGTCAGTGTTTGGATTTACTCACATAGTGAAAGTAAGTTTGCTCATCATTCTTTCTTATATTTCAAACCCTCCTTCTGGCATTACATTCTTTCTGCCTGAAATCAATCTTTTAGAATTTCCTTTGGTGTGAGATTCTTACTGGCTTGAAAATGTATCTATTTCCTTCTTATTCTTGGAAGGGTTTTCCTGAGGATAGAGTTTAAGGATAATTCTTTTCAGTAATCAGAAATTTTTCCACTCTCTGCTGACTTTTATCATTGTTATCAAGTGGTCACCTGTAAGTCTGATTTTTCTTTCTCTATTTCTTTTTTTCACCTTTGGATGCTTTCAAATCTTCTCTGTCTTTTATGTTCTTTAGTCTTATGAATTATCTAGGGTGTGTAGATCTTTTGCATTCTTCCTGCTTGGGAGTCATTGGGATTCCTGGATTTGAAAATTGTTTTGTCTTTCAAAAATTCGGAGAAATTTTTCAGCCACTCTTTTTTTGGATATCACTTTTCCCCTCCTATTATCTTATCTCCTTTTAGAAATCTGATTAAATACTTGTGAGTCTATTTTACTTTCTGTTTCTTAGCTCTAATTCTCTTGTATTTTGTCTCTTTCTCTCTCTGGGCTACATTTTAGATTGTTTCGTTTGTCCTACTTTTAATGCACCAATCCAATCTTAAGCTGTGATTAATCTGTCCAGTGAGTTTTTCATTTTAATTATTGTATTTTTAATTTATATAAGTTCTATCTGGTTCTTTCCAAAATCTACTTGGTCATATTTTATAGCCTCTGTTCCTTGAAAATGTTTCCAAGACTCTTTTTTTATTTCTTGAAGCTAAATTCTCTAATTGAGTTTTTTCTCCTCATAGATAATGTGAATTCAGGCTGCAAACCCTTTTTATATTGTGGTCATTAATTCTCAGAAAAGATTTTACTTCCCTTTAACCCAGCACCAAAGTTGGGATAGACAACTTTTCTTACATTGTCTATATAGGAGATTTATTTCTCATTCACCCTCGCATTGGGTTTTTGGCCTTCTGGATCACTATTTTATTGTTTCTATACCCTCCTAGGCTTTGTCCCTTGTCTGCTCTTCCCCATACATGCAAGGAACAGAAGCTTGGGGAATGCAACATTCAGCTGATGTTCTCAGGGCAAAAACTCCCTTCAAGCCTTGCTTGTTGTTCCTGTTTTCTGCTTTTCTTTCCTTTTGATTTCTCCAGATTTCTTACATTTTTGCCAGTTAAGTGATATCTTTTAAAAAACATGAAAACATCTTTATCAATCCTTTGAAATTCTCCTTATGAAGAAGTACTTCAGAGTATATGTTGTACCATATTGCTGTACATAGAATTATTATGTGAACTTTCTCTGTAAGAAGTGTAATCAGTTATCAAATAATAGTCACGTGCTAAAAAGATAGTGGCATAGTATAGATTTTCTTAAAGAGAAGATACAATCATTACCCTAGCTCAACTTACTAGATATGTACCAAAGCAAATTATTGGATCTCTGGATCTTCATCTCCATGTCTTCAAAATGAGGATAATAGTAGTACTAATTATTCTGATGCTTTTTTGTGAAATAAATTTAGTTTTAAAAAGAACCTAGAAGTGTACTTGACATACAGTTAAGTGCTCAATACCATTTCATTAAAGTTAAGATGCCACAGATTGTAGGATGCCCTGTGATTTTGTAGAAAAGCAAATATGCTTTCTTTTTAAAGTAATTAATTAATTACTTTTTGGCTGCCCTGGGTCTTTATTGCTGCTTGGAGTCTTTCTCTAATTGTAGCAAGCAGGAGGCAGGCTTAGTGGCAGAGGGCAGGCTTCTTTTGTCGTGGAGCAGGGACTCTAGGCCTGTGGATTTCAGGAATTGCAGAGTTCAGGCTCACTAGTTGCAGCCTGCAAGCCCTAGAGCTCTGTAGATGTAGAGCGTAGGCTGAGTTGACCTGTGGCATGTGGATCCTCCCGGACCAGGGATTGAACCTGCGTCCCCTGCATTGGCAGGTGGATTCCCAACCACTGGACCACCAGGGAAGTCTAAGAAAACATGTTTTCAATTAAACTGTGACACAATACAAAGATGCCATTGACTGAAATTGCATCCTAGTTTCATATATTAAAATACAAATAACACATCTTAGAACCATCTGACAATACTAAATTTTGGCTATTATGAATGGATACATATGAGCAAAGACAACAGTGAGTGAGAACTTCTTCAGTCTCAGAATTGGTAGGACCCAGGTATTTATATATTTGTAGGTATTTATTTCATTCTACCACTACCTCATCTACTTCTGGACTCTGGCTGTTCTGTGCATGAATTAATCAGTGTCCAGAAGGGTAATTGTCAGTAGACAAACACAATATTCCACCATCTTCTCCAAGACTGAGGAGGAGGGGGAAAAACATATTTATTGAGAGACCTCTGTGCCTGGGACACTTATGAGTACCTTAAATATCACATTTACTTTAATTCTCACAATTAGGTTAAGATTAATTGGCATAACAAACAACCCCCAAATATTAGTGGCTTAGCACATTTTGTTTAATTCTTGCTTGTACACTGACTGATGTGAGTAGGGTGGTTCTACTTCAAACTGTCATCCACAACTTACCTTATTCCATCTTTTGGCTTTGCCATACTGTGGCTTTCTAGTTGCTCTATTATCACTGAGGAGGCAGAAATGGGAAGAGAGAGGGACCATGAAGAAAGCGTATGTTTTATTATAATTTTAAAAATTTCAGGATGTCAGAGTTTGATTTATTCCTAGGAAGCCTGTTGGAGGAGAATTTACTGTAGGTTAGCGTGGTTGGAAAAGGCCTCCCAAATGAAGTAGGATTAAAGCTACGTCCTGAAATATCGATATTACCTGGAGATAGATAAAGAGTGTCGAGATTTCTGTCTGGATGTGCTGGAGTGGCATGACCAATGCATAGAATTATGGAAGAGCAAGATGTTTTTGGAGAACCATGCAAGCCTTTCTTAGAAAATAACCAACATTCATTGAGCTCCTGTGCTGTGCTAGATACTGTTCATATGCTACTGTGTTACATGGCTTCCTAAACATCATTGAGCCTCCATAAGACAACATTCTTGGAATGGGCTCTTTTTCATGTTTGATGCACTCTGTGGCTGGGTTAATTCAAATAATCATATTTGATTATGGATCAATCATATGATATCAATCAATCAATCATATTTGGAACATGTGGTCCAAGTACCTGACACTGTACCCACATAAAGGATCTTTATCTGAGGGTGTTATGGTAATGACAGCAGGATTTGTTGAGAATCGTGTGTTGAACTCTCACTCTGGGTTATTCTGTTTACATTCGGTGGCCCTGGAATGGCTTCTTGTTCTGTGTCTTTGGTTCCTTTTTGTTAGTGAGCTGCTGAGAATCCTTTGCTATTGTTGCTGAGTCAAGGTTCTGGTTCAGTATCCACTCTCTTTTGAATGCCCCACACTATTCAAGTCACACAGGGTGTGAGCTGGGATGTTAATTGTTTCTTCATGGCCAATGTTACTGATTATGGAAAGTGTCTTAATGTTGTTATTTGGACTTATTCAAAGCATGATCTTTGAATATGAGCTCTTTATAAAATCTCCAGGGAAGGCTTTTCTTCTTCCCAGTATATACAGTATATTCTGTTTTTTAATCTCTTTCCGTTTGAAGCAGCTCTTTGGGCCTGAGTTCTGGGTAGGAAATGGATCTTTCATTGGGTACAATGATAGATATCATGAGGCTTCCTGTGTGACACCGTTAACTTAGCTCCCTGGGTCAAAGTAGCTTATGGTATTGGTATTTCACTTGCTCTTATAAGTATCATGCAGGATACATGATCTTATGTGATTCTTATAACAATCCTGAGAACAGATTAAATTACCATTTTGCAGATGAAGAGGCTAAAGGTCAGAGAGGCCTAGTAAGAGACAAAATTGGGGTTGGAATCCCAATCCTCAACTTTTGGATTTCCATAACCTTATCATGCTACTTTCCAGATGTTATTGAGCATCCTCCAGTTTGGAGGATTTAAGAAGGAAATAAAATATGGGGAGGCTGGATTAGCATGGTTGTTGATGTAGTACTCTTGTCTACTCATGGCTTTAGAAGTAAGAGAAAATGGTATTTGTGAAACTACAAAAGATTGTAGGCTCTCTTCTGTCCTCTTTCCCAAGGGTATATAGACCCCCTTCAATGTGGGCCCTCATCATGACTCAGAGAGGGAAATAGCTTGCCCAGTGTGACCTCCAAGAGTGATTTATGAAACAGGATATATCCAAATTTTCACCACATTGGAGCTATTCAATTTTCTCTAATGGCCTTTATCTGAGAGTTATGTCTGTTCGTGGCAGCCACGACCAGTAAGTCATTAGCTTAAAGTATACTGATTGTTAATTTTAGCATCCTGGGACCTGGGCCCAGTGAGAGAGGACTCTCGCTTTTGCGAATCAAAGCTGAAGAACGTTCGAGCAGTTGGCTAACATTTATATCAGCAGAAGTTAGAAAGTAAGAAGAAATAATTAAAAAGTTAAAGAGTAAGAAGCAGTTGACTAGCTTGACATAGTTCAGGAGGTGGCAGAGTGGCTTCCATTTGTTGGCCTCCCTACTGCTGGGTACTGCCCTCATCAGAAGAGAAAAATGGAACCAATCTTTATATCAAGCACCCTTGGGTGTCAGGTACTTCACATATGTGATCTCATCGATCTGAACAGCAGTGTTATGAGGACAGGACCACCCCTTGCATTTTATCTTTACAATATACAAACCCCAATTTATAGACAGGGCACATAGTACCCGAGGTCACACAGCTAATAACTGACAGAACTGGGATTTGAACCCAGACAGTCTGCATTCTTAACCAACAGAATTCTGCATGGTGGTGGCCCAAAGCCCCAGCCAAGCCTCCCTTGAGGACAGCATGCCACTTAAGGTTTTGGAGGTCTGATGCACCATTTTATTACTTATGACCCTTAGAAAATCACCAGCTCAGGGACAGCTCCCAGATGCCAGTAACTGCAGTTTCCTTGTCTGGTTCAGAGCCTGGGGCTGCTCTCATGGGCAGCTGGGCTTTGGGGCCCCAGAGCTGGAAGGAACCTACCCTGAGACACAAGATGGGATGCCATGGCTTTCCGGGCTCCAGGAGCCTGTGTCCCCTCTGGAGGATTGCTTCACATGCTCCTTCAGGAGAGGCTGCTGGGGTTTGGCTCTGACAAGTTGAGCCATTTGGGGGATGGGTGGTCGTGTTAATCACGTGTTAATCAGGAATTGGGACACATGGCCTCAGCAAGGAAAGTTTTACTCTGGGCTTGTTTTCCTCCAACTCTGGGGGTCTCGTGGGCACTTCTGAGTCAACCTGCCTGTCCCATTCCAAGGCTGAGCCAAATTAGACCAGTAATCCCTGGAACCTCCCTGTCCACCATCCGTTCCTCTGTGCTTTGCAATCACAGCAAAGGCGAGAAGCAGCTGTAACTATCCCTGTTTTACAGATGGCGAACTGTGCTGCCATCGATTTCCTAGGGTGAATTGCTCTGAGCCTGGATGGGGCTCTCTGAGCTCTCACTAGAGAAGCCTTCTTTGGATTTCCCAGGGGAGTTTATGGGCGTGCAAAGACCTGGGTGCCGGCCCCAGGAATAGCTCAGCTTACTGTGTGACATCAGGCCGATTTCTTTCCCTCTCTGGGTCTCGCCATCTGTTCACGCCGGAAAATGGGCGACAAGAATAGTAACTTACTTCATAGAGTTATTTTGAGGATTAACTATAAAGCATTTAGAAGAATGCCTGATACAAAGCACCTAATAAGTGTTTCTCTCTCTACTCTTCATTTTCTTATCATCATCATTATTATAAGGGAGTCTTCTCTTATGCTTTCCATTGGTTCTTATACTCTATGAAGTAAACTCCTGCAAGAAGCCTGCCTAGATTTTGACTGACCCTGGGGTTTATGGGGTCCCCCTGGGAGCTTGTAAGTGTCTCTTAAATGAACTCCTGTTGCTAGTCTTACTCCTATAAAGTTCACGGACATACTTGTACATAACTATGTCCGTGAATTTCAATGTCCTATTACTTTCCAGGATTATGGGATTCCTGTTACTTTCCAGGTTAGGGCTGCTGCTGCTACTGCTGCTAAGTCGTTTCAGTCATGTCTGACTCTGTGCGACCCCATAGACGGCAGCCCACCAGGCTCGTCTGTCCATGGGATTCTCCAGGCAAGAGCACTGGAGTGGGTTGCCATTTCCTCCTCCAATGCGTGAAAGTGAAAAGTCAAAGTGAAGTCGCTCAGTCGTGTCCGACTCCTAGCGACCCCATGGACTGTAGCCTACCAGGCTCCTCCGTCCATAGAATTTTCCAGGCAAGAGTACTGGAGTGGGGTGCCATTGCCTTCTCCAAGGTTAGGGCTAGAAAGTGTCAATAGGTTAGGGCTAGAAAGTGTCAATAGACATATCCAGTTAATCAGGTGGAGGCTTGGGATCTTTTCTGTGTCTTGCTGAAACTGTTCTGGCCCCAGAATTGAAGAGCAAGGCTGAAGTCTGGGTGGACCCCCTCTACGTGATGCACAGGCCACCTGGGTTGTCCAGCCAAGCTTTCCAGGGCCTGAGGGGACAAGGCCAGCAATATGAGCCCTGAGATTTGTTCTGCCTACTTGCTGGGCTCTGTCGCCTGACAGCTGTGAGGGGCCCTCAGAGCCTCCTCCAGGGAGCCAGCGCTCTCTATATTTAATGAGACTTGGTCCATTCAGCAGGGCTGGTGGCAGCTTGCTTGAGTTCTTGCATCTCCCTGGGAATAAGGGTTTTTAGAGTATTTGATTGCTGCAGGAGACTGGCCCCCGCAGCTAGCAATGCACAAGGATCTCTGATACTACTGCCACCTGTGGGAGACAAGTCACACAGAGGCCCGGAGTGAGGAGGGGACCCATTATCCTTGCTTCACAAAGCTCACTGAACCCCTCCTTTCTACCACGGTCTCTACTTCTCCAGCCCTGGGGCTTTTGGGGTTCTGCTAGGAGCTTGTGTTTGTCTCTTAAACGAACTCCTGCTGCCAGTCTCGCTCCCTGAGGCCCGTCCACTCCACTGGTCACAATGGGAGTGGAAATTCCACTCTGATTATTTTACTCTCCTGCTCATACACCTTCAGTGGTGCCCACCATCTGCAGGATAGAATCTAAGGAATCAGCTCCTTTTTTTCCCTTCCCCACCTCTCTGCCCACCGCCTCCTCTTCCCACAGCAGGAGAGACCTGGGTCTCTAATACCTGGTCCATTTTCTGGTCTCCTTGCCATGGCTCTCCTGGCACTAAATGTCTTGTCCCATCTTCACCTGGCAAGATCCCACTCTGCATTTAAGACTCAGGTCAGATGTCTCCTTCTCTAAGAAGTCTGACCTGTTCTCCAGCTGAAAGTGACCCCTCCTTTTCTGTATTTCCTTGCCACTGGGACAGCTTCTTCTGGACTCCACTACCAGCCCCCAGCCTTTCTAGAAACCCGTGAAGTTCCCTAACTGTATCATGCTCAGGATTCTGTGCTTTCACACACCCTTCCCTCTCCTGCACGCTCTTCCTTCTGTCCCTTCCCCTTCTCACACTCTTCTCTCAGCTTTGGGGTCATGTCCTGAGAAACTTCCCATGACCCGCTCCCCCTACCTTCCATTCTCACCTACTACTGCTTGGAGGTCCTCTGGACTCTCTTTAGCACGCCCGTGTGTGTGTGTTTAGTTGCTCAGTCATATCTGACTCTTTGCGACCCTTTGGACTGTAGCCTGCCAGGCTCCTCTGTCCATGGGATTTCTCAGGCAAGAATACTGGAGTAGGTCATTTCCTCCTCCAGGGGATCTTCCCAACCCAGGTATTGAACCTGAGTCTCCTGTGTCTCCTGCATTGCAGGTGGATTCTTTACCCACTGAGCCATCAGGGAAGCTCTTGGTATTGTAGTTTTTGTGCAGTTTTGGGATTATCTAGTCATTCATCTGTCTTTAGCATAGAGCTGGTGGGAGGGAGGGTACCACCAGGCAGTGAGGACTGAAAGAACTAGAGAAGGGCAGGTGGCTCTTTCTCATGGATTTAGGAGGCAGAGCCCTTTCTATGCAGTGTGTATGGTTGCAAAAGGCCCTCCTAACTGTCTCACTGAATTCTGATAACAATGTGGTGGAAATAGTTACCTTCATCTCTGGTTTCCCAGTGAGGAAGCTGAAATTCCTTCAATAAGAACTTACCTAGTCAATCAGCAAGTGTTACTTGATCTATGTACCAGGCAGTGTGTCAGGAGGGAGATGGTGTGGTGAGGAGTGGCAGGGAGGCAGAGCAGTCAACGGGGCAGACCTAGTCCACACCCCTGGTAGGATCCTCAAGGGAGAAAGGTGCTAAGTGTTAATTTCACAGTTAATTGTTTAATTATAATTGTGATAAATTCCATGGAGGGGAAATAATGAGGGGATAGGGGATGGTGTAAGGAGGGACTTGACTGAATTCCTGGGTCAGTGCCTCTCCTACCCACCGCCGTGCCCAGCTCCTATTCCTCTCTCCATTGGTGCTGCTGCTGGAGCTTAACTGCTTCCCACAGTATTTACTGTCCAGCTCCTGTTGACAGCCCTAATGGATTCTTCAGATTAAACAGTCCCAGCCCAGCCTTGAGCTGTACTTGGATTGACCCATTAAACAACAGCAGAAGCACCCCCCAACCCCCCGACCCCCGCCTTGCTCCTGGTTCTAATTGAATAATTTACTGTAAATAGCTTCCATTTCCTCTAGAGCCTAAGCTGGCTCCTTAGCCAAATGGAGGTGAGCAAGGGCTTCCTCTAATGGGATGCAGGAGCAGAAATGAGCTGTCCAAATGAGCAGTTGTTGCAGCAGGCGTTGAATTAAATCAGAGACACTTAAGACTTCAAGTCCTTCTTGTAAACGAACCACTCTGGTGGGGAGACACCACTGAGAGCCCTGAAGAACCCAGGCTGCAAGCTCCAGGGTAGGATTTCCCATGAATTAGAAGGCCCTTGGGCAGAGAGTGGAGGTAATGGAGTTTGCTGTTTCCTGTTCACCCCTACCTGTGTCCTTTTCCCGTCTCTCATGAGCAAGATAGCATCTCTCCCTGAGATATATTGGGTTGGCCAAAAAGTGTGTTCAAGTTTTTCCATCACATTATATGGAAAAACCCAAATGAACTTACTGGCCATCCCAGTATTTCTCAGCTCTTTCTTCTATGAGGAAGAGTGCTCCTACTCTGAGGCTAGCATGTGCCAAGCACAATATATATTATTTTGAACTAAATTATCTATCAGAGAATTTTATGAGTGATCTCATTTAACCTTCATGAGGCTTCTGGGAGGCAGGTATGATTGAGGAAATCGCATTCATGCAGACTGATGCTTTTCCAAAGGTCACATATTTATCAGACATAGAATCAGGATTTGAATCCAAATCTGTTAGACTCCAAACTTTAAATTCGGTCTGCAGTACCAGTGGAGACAGATGGCGTACAGCCAAGGGGTTACATTGAGTCCATTCTTGGGTTCCTGACATGCTCAGAGGGGTTCTATTCTAACACTCTGCTCAATAGGATGAGTCCAGCTTAGGTCAGTGGGAGGGGAAACCACCCAGCAGTCTGTGGAGACTTCCCAGAGGGCTGCGTGATTGAAACGGTCTCTCTGCAAATCTGGTGACACTTTAGACTTTAGCTGGGACTGTCGTTTCCCATCTCCTGACCCCTTTGGGACCCGTGTGCATGTGCTAAGTCACTTCAGTTGTCTGACTCTTTGTGACCCTATGGACTGTAGCCTGCAGCCTCCTCTGTCCATAGGATTCTCCAGGCAAGAATAGTGCAGTGGGTTGCCATGCCCTTGTCCAGGGGATCTTCCTGACCCAGGGATTGAACCCGCATCTCTTACATCTTCTGCATCGGCAGGCAGGTTCTTTACCTGTAGTGCCACCTGGGAGGCACTTTAGACCCACAGCTTTGTCCTAATGACTCACTAAAGGAACCAACCAATGAGGAACAGGAGATCTGCTCCCCTTACTCCCATTGGTGTCCCACTTCCTTCTACCATTTGGTGCAGTGTTTGGGGGCTTCCTTCTTCCAAGGACTCTTCTGTCCTCTGACTGTGTCACTGAGGTCCAGTACTCAGTGAAGCTGCTGATCTCATGGGTTGGGAGGTAGGGGCAGCGGGAGGCGCTGGTGAGAGGAAGAGGGCTCTGCAGTGTGTGAAGGGTGAGAGGGCGGAGTGTGGCTCCCAGGGAATGAGTCAGACTTCCTGTTAGCGAACGCTGGACTTGTGTCACCTTTGTTGCTCTCATCATCTCCACCTGCTGCAGCACCTCACCTCCTGTCTGATTATAAAACCCAGACACCGATCCTCTGTCACCTACTAGCTGTGTGATCTGGGGCAGTGCACGTTCTTCCACTGGATTTCAGAGGTCTTACCATCACAGAGGGATGCTGATAGTTTTAAAGGTGCTAATACTATATGAAGCTCTTAGGTGCCTGGAACATAGTACACACTCAAAAGGATACAAGCAATTATTATTATTCTTTGCACTTTATAAACATCACCTAGGCTTATTCTTGATAGTCCCCATTTCATCTTCCAGATCTTCCCAGGTGGCTCTAGTGGTAAAGAGCCTGCCTGCCAGTGCAGGAGATATCAGAGATGTGGGTCCGATCCCTGGATCAGGAAGCTCTCCTGGAGAAGAGCAGGGCAACCCACTCCAATATTCTTGCCTGGAGATTCCCATGGACAGAGGAGCCTGGACTTCTTAGGGTCACAAAGGGTCTGATACAACAAACGACTTAGCACGCATGCATCTTCTAGATATGCCCTTACTTGTTCCCTGTCCCCAGTGATTATGAGCTGTGGCTCCTCTGAAAACTTATCTGACTCACCATCTCAGCTTAACCACGTAGGTGCCCAGCTTCTCACTGAGCAAGATGGGGCTTCAGACATCCAGGAGTTTGTCCCACTGAGGAAAAGAGGCATGAATAAAATAGTCTATGCAGAGGGCAGTGATACGTGTCCTGCCTGGATGTCCCTAAGCAGGCTCTCCAGCCTCTGGGAACATGCATAGTCATGTGAACCAAGGTTTCGTTAGCAGACAGCCTCCACTGGCCTAACTCCTGAAAGGCTGTGGATGAAATAGGGCAATGAGGATATCTCAACTGGGTCTTTCAACAAAATCAAGATACATTAGGTTTATTGCATCCCCTTCAGCCCGGTGGTTCCTAATGAAAAGGAAGAAATTGTCTGAGCATGATTTGTTCCATCTGGACTCTAGCTGCCTTCTGCCTAAAGGGCTCACAGATCAGTGATTAGGAATCTGTTCTAGAATTTCGTGGTCATCAAGTGTTTCTAGAATCTCTTGGAAAGTCAGAACATTCTCCTGCCTTCAGGGATCCTTTCTCAGGGTCCCTCAGATACAACTTGATCAGATCTAGAAGGGTTCTCTAATGTTCATGGGTGTGCTCAAAGAATCCTAACTTGTTCACACTTTCAAGGGGCTTGGAGCTTCGTATGTTCTTAAATTTTCCTTAGTGTCGCCTGCCTTAAGCTGATTTCCTCTTTAACTTTTACTTTGCCCCTTTCTTCTCCATGATGAAGACGGAGCTAAAATAAGATCTGCTTGCTCACTGTGCTCTGATCACGTCAGAGCATTCACTCTGAGATGCTGGTATTTTCCTTTTTGCTTCTTTCATGAGAGATATCGAAAAGGGAACAAATACCTCATTTTGTTGTTTCTAGCTTTTTTTCTTTTGTGCCTTTCTTTTCAGGTTGCTGACTCACTGGGTTTCAAAAATATACCTTCTCAATAATGGAAATAATGAAAGTAATAAAAATCATGATGGTCCCGATGATAAAGAGCCCTCATGGAGCACTGTTATTGTCCTGGGTTCTTTAGATACTGTGTTTAATAGCATCTCCCCTGGCAAAGCTGACCACGGGGCTGAACACACTGCAGACTCTCAGGACATAATAACAACTATTTATTTAGCTCTCAACCTGGCCTGACATTTCTGCATTCCTTACCCTATGTCATTGTTATAATAGCCCTGTAAAACAGATACTATTATCCTCTGCTTCAGATAAAGAATTAGGGCTCAACATAAATATATTAAAAATTCACTTCACTCATTATTTCTATAGACATATCGAGTATTTGCTAAGTGCCCAGCCCTTAGAACCAAGTGGTTCTGCCCTCTACGGTCTCACAGTCTAGTGGGGCTCAAAGGGCAGGGAGTAGGCAGTGGCAGTGAATCTCTTGGAATTATCTAAAGCCCTAATTAGTTTTGGGCTCCTGCCTCCCTATATCTTCAGATTCACTCTTTGTCTTTTGTTCCAAGCATCACACAGGGGTTTCCCAGGTGGCACAGTGGTAAAAAATCTGCCTGCCAATGCAGGAGGCTGGAGATGTGGGTTTGATCCCTGGGTTGGGAAGATCCCCTGGAGTAGGAATTGGCAACCCACTTCAGTATTCTTGCCTGGAAAATTCCATGGACAGAGGAACCTGGTGAGCTATAGTCCATAGAGTTGCAAAGAGTTGGACTTGACTGAGCACGCATCACAAGGGGGACTTCATGTCCAGCCACATCACTATTAATTAAACTCCTCTTCCCTCTTCTAAGGGTGACTTGTAACCATAAGAGTTTAATTTTTCTAGACCTGAGTTGCTGCCCTCCTCAGCTGTATCCTCCCACAAGTTCATGCCTGTGTTTTCTCTGAGGGTCTTGATCTGTTGTCCTCAATCTCAGAACATGATAGGTGACAGTCAACCCTGTCTTGACTATTGCTTTACTCAGATGAAGGGGACAGAATCTTTATTTTCACCAAGGAGGGCTTCTTCATTGGCTTGGAGAAGGAGATGACAGAGAGAGGATTCGGAAAGGATGGGCAAGGCAGGAGACAAACAGGTGGGCAGATGATTTTATGGAGGAAGGACACTACTTGGTCTAACCTGTGAAGCACAGGCAAACCAGGTGGGTGCTCAGTGCTGGGATTGGAGGCCCTGGAACCTGGATCACTTTTATTTATTAGACTATTTATCGAACCAGAATCCTCACTGAGACAAGAACTTTACTATCTTACATACTGGGAAGCCCAGAGGTGGGCCAGACCCAGCACTGGTTGATTCAGTGGCTCCGTGATCGAGGACGCAGGTTTTTCCCTGTATGCGTCCACTTTCTTCTCTGACTGGGTCCCTTCTCGATGGCCAGGTAGTCTCTGGCAGCTGTGGAGTGATGCGCTTCCTTGTTCAGGTTCAGTGGGAGAGATACTATCTCACCTTGCGACTGGCTTGCAGTTAAGGAGAAAGTAAATTTTTCCTAGAAACAGTTCTTTCATGGCTCATTGGCTTGAATTGGGTCACATGCCTATCGCTGAACCAATTCCTGGCAGTTTGGGTGAAATGACATCATCTAAAGTGGAACAGATTTGGGGAAGCAACCACCATGCCATTACAGGGTCACATTTCCCAGACATAAGCAAAGTGAAGAACCCAGTACTGTGCCAGTATATGGTTAAGGAATTAGTATGCAGAGTTGCCAGATTTAGCTAAGAATACAAGGTGCCCAGTAAAATGTGAATTTCAGGTAAACTACAAACTTTTAAAGTATAAATATTTCCTTTGCAATATTTGCTGGTCCGTGTGTCCCCATATTTGGTACAAAGCAAAATGGGTTAAATATGTGTTTGGCAATGAAACCTAAGAAAAATTCTAGGGGTTGATGGTGCGTCAGGGACTTAGAATCAAGATCAGATCTGAGTCTTGCATTGAGTGTGAGGTCAGTGATTCAAACAGCAAAGGAGGGCCGGGAGGCCTTCTCTCCACACATGAGAAGACCCCCTGTGGCCAGGATTTGGGAGAGAAAATGACTGGGCCTCCTCACTTGGGGGCCCTGGGTGATCCCATCCTGCCTTCTCTTTCTAGGGCCCCGATCGTTGTCAGCAGGCTTTGCTGCGGATTGGCGTCAACATGATGGCGCTGCCTGGAGGCCGCCACCTGGACTCTATCCCTCTGCCGGGTCAGCGGTAAGTCCCACCGCTATGTCTCAGGGCCTGGCCTGCCCCATCTGGACTCTGGCAGAGGCCCAGCCCCAGCATCCTAGGGTTTGCAGATGGCCCCATCTCTCAGAGCACCGTGCTGGGAGGAGGCTTAGGAGGAGGTATCTGGGGTACTGCAGTCACTCAGCAAATACAAATGAACTGGGCTCTGAGACACAGAGGAGTCGGCCACATCCTGCCCCAAGGGGCTACTTTAAGATCCAAGCAGACAATGAAGCAAAGGATCAAGTGGGGTGTGCTGCTCACAGAAGGGATCAGAATCCAGAGCTTCTGATAGCGCCAGGAGATTGGAGCCACTGGGGGGACTTGGCCTCTCTGAGCCTCTTGGAAGACATCAGAGTACCATTAGGTGTCTTTCTCTTGAAGCACCAGTGGGAGGAGTGGGCACAGAGCTATTCCTTGGGAAACACTTGTTGCCCTGAGTTGGGCAGTGTGGTGAGGGGAGGAAAGACTACACCAAGCAGGGGGTGAAGCCTGGATGATAGGCGAAGCTAGACCTAGGGTTCCAGAGCTGCCTTCACACAGGTGAAGGGGACGGGGAGGCAGGTGGAGATCTGACTGGCTGGTCCTGGTGGCCTTAGACAGAAGCAGAGGCACCAGGGCAGCCAATCTCTGATGACAACTATCCCAGTTTGCCTGGTACTGTGCTGATTTTGGCACTGACAATCCCATGTCCCTGGAAACTCCTCGGTCCTGGGCAAACCGGGATGGTGGGTCACTCTAACTTAGGTTTGGTCTGTGGAGGAACTTTGCAGTTTGAGGCTCCGAGCTTCCTCTTAACCTTTCACTTCTTGCTTAGACATTTTGATAGGACTGTTTTGAGGCAGCAGAATCCAAGTAGCCCTTCCAAGGTTGTTAAATCATTGTTTTTTATTGCTTTATATATTGGGTTGGCCAAAAAGTTCATTCAGATTGTTCTATCCAATGTTATGGAAAGACCCAAACAATCATTTTGGCCTACACAATATTTTGATACCACTACCATCTAATCTCTCTTTTTAACCCCGCCTGAATTAAAGGGGCTTCAACTATGTACAGCATGCATTGCTACTTTGTTTGTTCTGTTTTTGAGTATTTTGGGTGTGTGTGTGTGTGTGTTGCTTTTAAAATCAGAAGGATTTATTAAATATTTGCTAAGAGTCTACTGGAGTTGGATTAATCTCTATGACAGTATCGGTCTGCTCCCCCAAAGCCATTATCATAAACAGGTTTAAGAAGATGAACATTCCTGAGGGCTGAGAGCACTGTTAGAAATGTAGTTAAGAATTTCCTGTGTGGCCTGACACTGGGAGTAAGGTATAATATGGAGACCCAAATATTTTTCCACGTGGACTCTAAGGTAGAGCTCAGAGATGGTGAGATGCAAATCTGTAAGGATACATGCATAGTCTCAGAGATGGGATTTCATGATTTGAGCAGATGTTATCACCTCTGAACACATGACTGACTGGCTTCAACTAATTGTGTGGTTTTATGTGAAGTCCTCAACCCCATGGCTTCTTGGCTCCCTCATGTATAAAACAGGGGTAATAATAGTATCTCGACACAAGGTTGATGTGTGGATTAAATGAGCTAATAATACATGCAAAACATCTGCCATCCATTGAGAGCTATATAAGAAGGGCCCTTGTTTATTGGGTGCCTGCTACATGTTGGAGGCCCTCTGTGGCTCTTCATGTAGGTGATCTTAGGGGGTTCTTCTAGAAATACTTCGCTTGACCTCTTACTATTGGCAAGTCACCTCTTTGAGAAAATAAGAAATCATGGGCAGACACTCCCAGCAGACTAATATTTTATAATCAGAAAAGTGTTCTAGATGCAGAGGAATCTCAGTCTTTCCATCACCTGGCCTGCCCAGGTTGAAAACCGTATGCTCAGATGAGTAGCAACATCTGTGGCAATAGGGCTTTGGGACCCCTCTACAGATCTCACAGGGGTTGGAATTATCAGACCAGAGCCTGTGCTGCGGTTCGGGAAACTGACATCACAGGGCAGTTTGGGACAGTGGTTAGGAATCTTGACACCCCTCCCCACACACACACAAAAATTGATTCTTGGTTCCGCTGCTTATTAGCTATAACCTTGGGCTTCAGTTTATTGATCAATGAAATAGAGATATTTATGCTTACATCATCGGGTTGTGATGAGCCTTTAATATGTATATGTTGTTACTATTCACATATAAACTGAACAACAAATTGTTGCTATATGCAAATAGCTTTTATGCTTTATTTTTGTGTAGAAGAAAATGCTTGAAAATAAATCCAAAGATTAAAAAAAGAGATAATATATACAAAGTGCCTGTCTGAAACGTAGGAACTGCTCAATCAATATTACCATCTCCTTTAGATAAAGAATAAAACCCTGGAGTAGAGAATATGAGCCAAGGTAGATCACATTCTGGAACTCTGTCAGCCCCTGGGAACCACTGGTCTCTCTCTTCCGAGCTTCTCAGAATTTTTAAAAATAAAAGAAAATTAAATTACATAAAAATGATTTAGGAATCAGATCAGTATGCTTTTGGAGTCAGGACAGGCTTTCTAACTGACATTGTACAGCAAATATTGATACCTTGGGAGGAAAATACCAGACTAACATGATTCCACAAACACTGCAACCTGCAAAATTGTTTGTTGAGAATGTCTTCGATCTTATTATTCTGATAGGGGAGGCAGGCTGCAGAGAGAAGGTGGCCGCTCCTGTACTGTCATCACAATCTCATATCGCCAGGCCAGGCCTACCCAGAACAGTGGGGGAATATAATCCTATTAATCGTCTACACCCTGTTAATTGTCTGTGTTCTGCAGTGTGTGCCTGGGCCACCTTCACAGCGGGGGCTCATGTGTATTTACAGGATGTCTGAGGAATTCATTTGTCCAATCTGATGCTTCATTATGAGCAGACAATAGCAGCCACCTCTTCTTTCCTCTTGTTCCAAGCTGCAGAGGCCTCTCTCATGGGGAATAACACCATGGTTATTGTCTCCAGATAAATAATTAATGCTGGATAATTGACTTCTTTCTGTTGTGTTCCACTGAAACTGAATTTCACTCTGGAGTGTCATTGTTCACATTGGTGTACAAAGTAAATAAATATTGTCAAGTTGCATGGGATCATCCCACAGCCTGGGTGAGCTTTGGTGTTTGAGACCCTTTTGAGTTAGGTTAGACCTTTGGTGTTTGAGACCCTTTTGAGTAAATAGCATCAGAAGAGCTTTTCTAGGTATCGGCTCCTGGAAGAGAACAGAAGGCGGGGAGCAGAGGTGTCTGAGGCCAGGCGTTGGGATTGTGAACTGAACTGGGTGATAGGAGGGGGTATGATGGCTGTCAACTATGACCATGTTTGAATCTGCTGGGAGGGTTTCATATTTAAAAAATAATAATAAAAAACCCCTACTGCTGATTCATGTTGCTGTATGGCAGAAACCAACACTGTATTGTAAAGCAATTATCTTCCAATTAAAAATAAAGTTCAGAAAAGCAATAAAATAAAATAAACAAGCCAAAGAACAGAACTCTATTCTTGGAAACTTTAATGTAGGAACCCGAAGAGGTTGAAAGCATATAAGCCTTGGGATCAAACTTGGACTCAAAGCCCAGCTCCACTTCCTACCAGCTCTGTGACTCTGGCTGCTGCCTAACCTGACTGAGCACCAGTTTTATCTTCTATAACAAGGTGACCGTGGTCATTGTTTTAAAAGGTCGTCTAAGAAGGGGTCTAAGAAGGAAGGTCTCTCTAGGCCTCTGAGTGCCAACATACATTTTACAAGGCCATCCTGGTAACAGTAAGGCACCCCGCACCCCCAATCTCCCTCCCTCAGCAGTGAAAACCCTTGCAAGCTCAGGTTCAAATACTTCCGCAGAAGTTCATGAATTTATTGGTGGGAGTGACGGGGACAGGGGATCGGCTCTCTGGGTAGCAAGAGACTGTGGCTGCTGTGTCTCTAGCTGATCTTTGCTTTCTTCTCGGGTCTCTGGGCTCCCATCTCTGTGATTGGTACGTCAGTTCTTGCTGTTGGCTCTGGGCTGGGTTCTGGTTCGGGGATCCAGACATGGTGGTCAGGGTTCTGCCACCTGTCTGCTTGCTCCCAGGGTTGTGCCCACCATCGTCGTGCCTCCTTTCCTGCAGGAGGCCCAGGCCTTTGATTTAACAGTCTCTATGGAGAGGTTCCTGCAGGGTGGACTGGAGGCCAGTCTGAGGGATGCACACAGGGCCACATCCAGACACGTCTTCCACTCCTCCTCCCTCTTTTCCTTCCTCCCTCCCTCCCTCCTCTCCTTCCTTTCATTGCTTCTCTTACCCACAGGTCAAGCTGAGACACTGACATTTTCTCTCTGGTTTCCTGCTCGTGAGGGTGGGCATACTGATGAAAGGACTTCACTAACCCCCATAACAAAATTGGCTCACTCTCATTCAGCACTTGCTATGAGCTGGTCACTTTTACACATAGCAATTCACTCAGTCCTCATCACAGCCCTTGTGTATACTTACTATTATCTCTGTTTTGCTAATGACGGGGCCATAGGTTGGGTTCCCTGGGAAGCAGTCATTGAGATGGGGTTGAGAGTCCAGGATGGTCATTAGGGAGTGCCTTTGGGATTGACACTTGTGGCAGGAGGGGAAGGAAGCAGGCACGGCCGGTGGGGTGGGAGTGGGGTGGGGGCAGGGGGCAGATCGTGAGCTGTGATGCCGGCTTGATGACGACTCAGCTGACCGCACAGGGACCTTTGGGATCAGAGTTGTTCATTGGCCAGACAGGCCAGGACCTTCATTTCCCACCTTCATTCTGTCGGAGTGGTAAACTTTGGGCAGAGCACGACCTCAGGTAAGGTAGCTCTGAAAGTCCTGCCAGCTGGGGACAGCAAGTCTTTCCTTTGAGGAGGAACCCAGATGCCACATACAATGTCCGTCCCATGAGAAAACTGAGGCTTGAGGAGCTGAAGTTGCTTACTTGTCCAGGACAGGCTGACAAAGAACAGAGCCAGGATACATGTCCTCAGATGGTGCTTGAACCTGAGTGCCAGCCAGTACTCTATCCCGGCTGTCTTTTCCATGATGTTCTTGAGGGCATCACATGAAGAAGTCATTCATTCATTCATTCAGGTGGTCGTTCATTCATTGTTGTCTTTGCTTAGTTGCTAAGTTGTGTCTGACTCTTTGGACCCCATGGACTGTAACCAGGCTCCTCTGTCCATGTGAATTTTCCAGGCAAGAATACTGGAGTAGGTCACCATTTTCTTCTCCGGGGGACTCTTCCAACCCAAAGATTGAACCCATGTCTCCCATGTCTCCTGCATTTGCTGCCAAGTCACCAGTGAAGCCCCTTTTATTCATTCGTGTTCAATAAGTCTTCCACAAAATTTCTCTACGAGTACGTATTAAGTGCAGATCACATCTCTGTATGGGGCTGTGTGCTGAATGATGGTGACTGAATCAGGTGTGGTGCCTTCCCTTGTGGAACTCGTTAATTCATCTCAAGTGATCAGGCTTGGATTTGTAGCAAGTATACAACCGGGGGCTTTTCTTTGGGATGTCTCACTGGGAGGGAGAGATGTCTCACTAGGCTTCTGTTCAGCCTGGAGTCTGAGATGAGTCAGCTGAAGCCTGTGGCAGGCCGGCGGCCTCCTGGGTCTCCCCTGGGCTGCTGGAGGGGGCCCGCCCCGCTTCCCTGAGCTAGTGAGGCTGTCACGGGCCAGCCTGTCTCCACATAGATAATGGCTTACATGTGTACACCCTTACTCTGCGGCTGGTTTTCTGCTGCGGGTTGCTTTCTGTGCCCGCGGTGAAATGTGCAGACTGTAATTGTCAATGGGATAATTGGATATTTTCCTGTTTAAACCTAAAGGAAGGCTAGGATCAAATTCCCTTCCTTCTCCCATCTCCCAAGAGAAATCCACAGAAACATAGGGTGTGACCTTGTAAAGACAGAGGAATAATGATTCCGTTTTTAAGAGGGGAGGTTGGTTTTAAATCCCCTTATAGTGCCGGGAACTGGGATCATAGAGGCATCGAATGTTGTTGCTGGAAGTTTCCTTAGAGCTCCCTGTATTACGAGATGAGGAAATTGAAACCCAGAGAGGGGAATGGAGCTGCTATAATACTCTCAGGCCTCCTTCTGCTCTCCGTGGAGTCCTGCCTTCCCTAAGCTGTGTTTCTTAAGTTTATTATCCCAGCTAGCCTCCAGTGATTTCTAGCAGCTCTGTGTCCTAGCTCCAGTGGAATCCTCTTATTAGCAGTGATCTGTAGTAAATTTCAATTTCATTCATTCACTCGTTCATTTGAATGAAATTTACTTTAGGCTAAGAACTTTGGGCCAGGCTGTGAGTAGAACTATAATGAATTATGTAAATGTCATCCTTCTGACTCAATAAATATCCTGAGGGTCAGTCATTTCTGATTCATATTTGTGCTCCTGTGGTTAAAATGCACACGAAAGACGCTCAAAAACTGGTTGTTGAATGAATAAATGTTTAATAAATGACGGGTGACTAACCACTGAGGCGTCTCAGGTGACTGTTCGAAATTTAATTCCTTAGCTTGAAGTTTGTTCCTTTCTCCAAGCAAGCTGTTTTTTCATTCTTTATGGTAGAAAACTGCCACATGGAGGGAAAGGATAAGCTAGAGTTTTACCTTGATTAATTTAAATACTGTTTCTGAGTGGCAGCCAAAGATTTAATTGGTTGAAGGAGTCAGACAGTTGGAGAGACTTTTTGTTTTCTCCTGAAGGATAGCAATTCAGAAATATTTTTAATCTTTTGGTTTTATGTTCGTTGGGAAAAATGTCTGTGCGATTTCATCGTTTAATGTCTTGCAGGAGAGCACGGTGCAGTGGGGAGCAAGGACCAGGGGCCAGAGGCTGGCCTTCCTCCCACCCTGTCTTCCTTCCCCCCTTCCTTCCTTCCCAGCCCTGGTTCTGTGCTAACCTGCTCTGTGTCTGCAGACCATCATTTCCCTCTCTGAGCTTCGTTTTCTTCATCTGAGGATGAGGAGGTAGGCAAAAGTTTCCCAAGGACTCTTTCAGTGCTAATGTTCTAGGAGTTTGTGAGTGAGTTTTGGATAGTCTTTTCCCTTTTCTGGACAAAAAGGATCCCACTTTAGTGCCTGGGGGCTGTGAAAGAATCTCACTGACCAAAACAAACAAGGTCAGTGAAAAGCATGAAAAGGTTTTGTGTTGGCCTTGTAGCTGGGAAGGAAATTGTAAGACATTTTAGTTTGGGAGCCCCTTCCAGCATCTGAGGGTGTGCCTTGTCCAGGTTTTATGGAAGGCCCGTGGTATAGCCTGGAGAAGTGCTTTATGAGGGGGTAGGGATAGAGCACCTGGCTTTGCTGGAATAAAATACAGATAAATCCATGAATCCCAGCATTCCAACACGCTTCTTGATTTGAAGTTCTTACTTTTGACTGAGTCCATTCCACCCCTCTGACTACTCTTAGCAACTTGTCCTCTTTCCAACACGCGGCTCCATGTCTCCACTGCTTTGCACATGCTGGTTCCTCTGTTTGAAATCCTGTCGCCTTCCAACTCTGCTGTTTATAGTACGCTTGAAGGCATCCTTCTAGTGTTGGCCTGGCACTCTTTCTCAGATCCCCTATCTTGAGCTGAACTTCTCTGTGCTCCCCAAATTCCTTCTGATTACTTCAAAATGCCACATTGAACATACTGAGCCATAATTGCTTATTTAAAACCATTCATTTATTCATTCAGCAAATGTTCGTCGAGTGCTTATGACACACCACGTGCCGTGCTAGGTCCAAGGATCATGTCACACTGTGACGGAGGGTCCTGCTCTCTTGGAGATCACACTCTCACTATCTCTCCTGTATAATCCCAACACCTAGCTTGGCCCACTGGGATACTCAGTGGAATTTGGAGGTCATTACCAAGTGTTCTTGGCACAGAAAAGTATTCTTTTACAGAAAACTCTCCACTTCATATTAGCAGGTAGAATAGAGTAAGGCAGAGAGATCGAAATTCCAGACTTAGAAGGAATAATTGAAGTTTCATTCTGAGTGAAAAGAATTTAAAAGGAGCCAACAAGAATGTAGACAGAGATTTCCATAAACTGTTGCCCCCCGGTGTTTTGGGGGAACCCTGGATGCCAGACCTACAGGATTATCTGGCAATGAGACATTGATATCAGAAGCTAGGGGCCAGGGCATGGGTCTGCTGGACTGCAGAAAGCTGTTCCCTTTCGCATCTGAATGGTGTGGCACAGTTACCTTCCCCCAGTGATGGGCTTTGAAGAGTGAGGCAGGATGCCCGAGGGGCAGGAGCAGAGGCAGAGTAAGGATGGGGAAGAGTCCTCAGAAGGGCACTCCTCACTTTGCCCCATCTCCCTGGCTTCCCATTCTGGCAGTTCTTCTGGTGCAAACTTGTCAGAGATCTGTGATGATGGGGCCAGTAGTTCTGTCCTGAATTTAAATAACATACACCCCATTCTCTCTCAGAAGGAAATAAGGCAGCAGTTTGAGAAATAACTAGGCATACTGTAGTCTTTAAATGATCACAAGCTTTAAGAAGACTTATATACGGTAGCGATGAACCTCTTTGCAGGGCAGGAAGAGAAGCACAGACATGGAGAAGGGACTTGTGGACACAGAAGGGAAAGGGAGAGGAGGGGACGACTTGAGAGAATACGGTTTATGTGTATATAGTACCATGTGTAAAACAGTGGGAAGCTTCTGCATAACACGTAGAGCTCAGCTCAGTGATGATATAGAAGGATGGAATGGGGGTTGGGGTTGGAGGGAGACTCAAGAGGGAGAGGATATATGTATACATGCAAGAGAGTGGGCGTGTTAGTCTCTCAGTTGTGTCCGACTCTTTGCCACCACATGGACTGTAGTCTGCCAGGCTACTCTGTCCATGGGATTCTCCAGGCAAGAATACTGGAATATGTTGCTGTTCCCTTCTCCAGGGGCTCTTCCCAACCCAGGGATCAAACTCAGGTCTCCTGCATTGCAGACAGATTCTTAAACACTATCGCCACCTGGGAAGCCCATACATGTATTTATGAAAAAAAAGGCATTGATAGTCATATAAGAACAGTTTAACATGGGAGAAAGAGCCCCAGCTATGGATTTGAGGGTGTGAATATCAGTAAAATTGCTGAAGACTTAAAAAACATATTACTTAGGTAAGAGCAAAGCTCTGGTCTCAGACTGCATAAATTCTTGTTTCCACTTAACTCAAGATCTCCACCTTGAGATATTGGCCAAGTTACTTCACCTCTCAAATCTCAGTTATGTGACCTTCACAGAATTGTTTTTGTTTGTTTTAATTTTTACCAAAGTGTAGATGCTTTATAATGTTGTGTTAGTTTCTGCTGTACAGCAAATTGAATCAGCTGTATATATATATATATATATCCCCTCTTTTTTTGTGATATCCTTCCCATTTAGATCACCACAGAACATTGAGTAGAATTCCCTCTGCTCTATAGGTTTTCATTAATTATCTATTTTATACACAGTAGTCTGTGTATATCTATTTTGAGGGTAAAGTAATTAAGATTGGACCAAGCATTTAGCACAGTGTCCAGAATGTAATAAGCACTCAATTCTAACTTCATTATGATTATTAACAGTGAGGTCTTAGGCAAGTTAAATAATGCTTCTAAGCCTCAGTTTTTACCTCTGTATAATGGGTGGGTAGTCACCAACCATCGAACCACTGTGTGGGCTGAAGGAGAGAGTTCTTGGTTCCCAGAAGGTGTCCTATTGTTGGTAATTCTTCCTGCTTACTGTGTGGGTAGTTAATTCCTTCTGATTTTAGACACAGCTCAGGGAGCCCATTGTTTCATTCTGTAATTCTTTGGTACATGACTATGCTACTCCCTTCCCCTACTCCAACTCCACCCTGGATAAATTCCAGCTTAAAAAAATCTATCTGACCAGTAGCCTGGTATGTGGAGATAACTGTGGTTACATCTGGCTTTGGGTTTTGGAATCTGCCAGACTCCAGAAAACCCAGATTTGAGGGCTCAGTCACCTCCTTCCAGATGTCCAGGAAGGCCACCATCCAGGAGCAAGGAGCAGGGCGACTGGGGGAGTAGGCAGCTCTTTGGGACTCTTCTGGGAACTGCACAGGGCTCCTGTGAGCCTGGTTCACTGTTGGGATGCCCGCCTGCTCCCCGGGCACAGGGGCATCTTCCTAGCATCAGATTCCAGCTCACCAAGGAGACAGAGGAAAACTAACCTTGGTCTTGGCCCCTGGCCCCTCCAGCTCCTGACTGTGGCGGTTTCCACCATGAAGGGTATGTGACTCATTGCCAGTCCATCTGCTTTGACCTTGGTTTTCATTTCCTCCCTTTGTATGAGAAGTCAGACCATCTGTTCTAGGAATGGGAAGATTTCATGGCTAGTGTGATGGCAGCTCCAGGTTCACAGCTGAGGATGGTTCAACCACTGGGAGTTTGGGGGTGTGGGGACAGCAGACAGTCCCCACTGCACAGCAAGAGCTGCCCTGTTCAACCAGACTTTTTATCTTGGGGGTCAGTCAGCAAATACAGTAGGAAAGGTGGCGCCCTGGGAACCAGAGAGCTAATGACACAGAATCTGACGTGCTCTGCAATTACGGGATGCTCAGTCCAAACCCTAAGGAGCCGCAGTCCCTGGACTCCAAAATTGAGAAGAACATCTCATTATGTGGCGGCACAGTGACCACAGCTGGGAGTGGACCGGCCTCTGGCGGGGCCGTTCTGGTTCTCCAGGCCTGCTCTCCTCCCTGGGAAGGCGTGGGGCTCTTCGATAGACCCCTCTGTGAGGCCTCGCACCCACTTCTGCTGTGACCTTGTGTATCCTGCTTGTCATCGTGCCCCACCCTGAAACCAAGCAAGATGAAAACTGACCCCTCCCTGGATGGGTTTCCCGTCTCAGCCAGGGCAGGACCGGGCACCCAGACCAGGCCCCAGGAGCCAGCCTTGCTCCTTCCCCTCCTTCACCCTCGCATCCTCTCACCTCCCCCTGACCATCCACTTCTTCCTGGCCCATGCCACGGTCTGTGCAGCCTGCTGTCCTCTCTCTGCTGTACAACCTTCACCTCCTGGCAGGTCACCTCCTGTACAGTATTTAATCCACTCCAGTCCCTTTTCTACTGAGTCCTTGCACAGTTATGTCACTGCCCTGCTCTGATATGTTTTGAGTGGCTCCAAATTGCCCTCAGGATTAAATCCAAATCCCTAATCATGGTATTCAAGGTCTTTAATCAACTGGTCCTCCATCCTTGGGCGCCTTCATCAGCCCCTGACTTGAGTCTAGTGAAACTTCTAGTTATATTACTATTTCTGTGTCCCCAGGCATTTTTGCATTTATGTGGAAGCCCTTTGGCCCTTGTCATCCTGGCCAACTTCTCTCCTCTAAGAACCAGGGCAAATGTCATTTCCTTTGTGTACATATTCCCAGGCGAAGTCAGGCCCTCTGTCTCCTGTGATCCCAACTCTCCTGCTCACAGCTTCTTCCTCTCAGTGTGGTGTTTAGTTGATATGAAGAGAAGGCCTGTGTTCTAGAGCGTGGGTCTGAGTCTTGGCTTCACCACTTACTGACATGTGACCTCTCCCAGCAGAAGTCTCTTTGTTTATAAATGAGATTAATAACAGTCTTCTCTCCCAGGGCTGTGGGGAGGATTAAGGAGATAATATATTGAGAGAGCTTAGAACACTGCCTGGCTCATTGCTGGAACTCAATATATGAGCTACTGTTATAATTATGACCAGATTGGATTCTTAGTGCTTTCTTCCCTGTTCGGGGTCTTGCCTGAGCTGTGTGAGAGCTGGGATTTTCTCCTATTCAGCGGTGTCCTCAGCTTCTAGAATAGGCTGGTGATGAGAATGCACACAGAAGACACCAGAGCCCTAGAGCTCTCAGCCTGGCCCCAGCACGTGCTGCAG
Source organism: Tragelaphus eurycerus (assembly GCA_935064755.1). Lineage (NCBI taxonomy): Eukaryota > Metazoa > Chordata > Mammalia > Artiodactyla > Bovidae > Tragelaphus > Tragelaphus eurycerus. The sequence goes on along the minus strand of CAKXYN010000028.1, from coordinate 16,750,789 downwards.
GACCTGGTGGGATAGGCAGCTTCTTGTGACCTCTGCATCTAGGGTCCTTTTGAAGCCAAAGCCTAAGGATGCCTGGAGTCTGCCCAAAACCAGGGACAGAGGACTCTTGGTTACAGCCTGAGGCTGGAGCTGGTGTGAGAGTGGTGGAAGAAGGGGGTCAAGGGGCTGGGGGCCGGAGTCCACAGAGATGGTATAGATCTGCTCTTGGAAGCCCTCTAGTGGTGACTTCTGGACTCTCTCCTCCCTTTCCCGGAACCCCATGGAGGTACCAGGATGGCAGCTGTAATGTAGCATCTGTGAATTCTAAATGTTTCACTTTGGCAAATGAAAATACTCTCCTTAAAGTGAAGAGGAGAATACGGTGGGAAAGATACAGCTAAAACCGTCTTGTCTATACTTCAGGTCCTGTGTTACAGCCAATGAACTTGAGGCCAAGCAAGGACTCTGCTTGGGGATGTGAGAAGGCATTTATATCTTTACCTGGCAGTCCTGAACATGCCACCTGCACAGGGCAGGGCCTTCACAATGGGGGTTAGAGTGGCATTTAAGAACAGACAGGGTCTAGAGTCTGATGGGCTGGGTTCTGAGCCAAACTTTGCCATTGACAATCTGAGTGATATCTGATAGTTCATGTAACCTCTCCAAGCTGCAGTTTCCTCATTTGTAAAAATAAGATAATTATGGTGCCCTGCCCTCAGGGTCACAGTGAGATCTGCACAAAGCCATCCCCATGGTAGTTTGGCCCAGGGCCCAGTCTCAATAAATGTTAGCAGTAATGGTTATGGAGCTTATCACAATAACCCCATGAGACGAAACAGCAGTGCAGGTCATTGTTATTCTCGTTTGATAGATTTTTAAGCTTAATTCAGTTCCATAAATATATACACTGAGCATTTCCACTATATCAGGTCCAGTGCGAGGGGAAGGATGAAGGGCAGGTGTGACGAACAGAAGCCCTGCCCTGCTATGGACTAGTGCAGGGATCTCCTACCTCTGGGCAACAGACAAATGCCAGTCAAAGGCCTGTTACATGGATTTCACAGCAGGATGTGAGCAACAGGTGAGCAAGTGAAGCTTCATCTCTATTTATAATTGCTCCCTATTACTTGCATTACCACCTGAGCTCTACCTCCTGTCAGATCAGTGGAGGCATCAGATTCTCATTGGAGCAGGAACCCTACTGCGCTTAAGTCATCCTGAAACCATCCACCCCTCACCCCCAGTCCATGGAAAAATTATCCTCCATGAAACTGGTCCCTGGTATCAGAAAGATGAGAGACCTCTGGGCTAGTGGATAAACAGATAGTTGAATAATTGAGACCTGTGTCATGATGGGGGAAAGACAGGGTGCTTCAGACACACAGGACCCATGGGAGGTAAGCTCATCTAGGAGTCAGAGACACCTGCCCCAGGAGAGACATTTGGGACAAGATTTCAAGGATGTGTGGGCACCAGCAAGGTGCAGAGGAAACAGGGGCAGAGGAATCAACAGCTGCAAAGGCTGTGGGGCTGGAAGTCTCAAGAGAGGCACTGAAAGAACTTGGTGAGGCTGAGACAATGGTTGGGGAATGAGGGGGAGAGCAGGTCAGGGAACTGAGGCTCAGAGAGGCCAAGTGTCACAGGCAAGGCCACACAGCTGTTAGGTGGAGTGGGATGAGGACACTTGACGGAGCCTCATCACGTATTCTTGCTGTGAGTAGCATCATGCCAGTTCTTATATGTGTACTGCCAATGTGCACACATACATGTATCCTTTTAAGAGGTTCAAAAATAAGTTGTTACTGAGTTAAAGAAAGACCAGGGATTATTAGTAGCATCTTTCTCTGGGGGCTTCCCTGGTGGCTCAGATAGTCAAGAATCTGCATGCAGCCCAGGAGACCCCGGGTTCTATCCCTGGGTTGGGGAGATCCCCTGGAGTAGGAAATGGCAACCCACTCCAATATCCTTGCCTGGAGAATGCTATGGACAGAGGAGCCTGGCAGGCTTCATACAGTTCATGGGGTCACAAAGAGTCAGACACGACTGCAGGACTAACAACAGTTTCATTCTCTGAGGGCATCTAAAATGCCAGGGTTTCATAAAGTTAACAAGATGGGCTTGCAATCATCAGAGAGGAGGCAGCTGTGAAATGTACACATGAAATTGGCTCCCTGGACTGGAAATAGTCACCTGGAGCCAAATTCCTGCTCTTTGGCTTTCTGAAAGAGAAAACAGCAGTGCACCCCATAGGTGCTGGACAGACTAGGGGGGTGAGTCTCCGTTTTCCTCCTCTGTAAAACTGGGGATGATAAAACAGCATCCTAAAACTGCAAGACGGGCTTCCCTGGTGGCACAGCAGTGAAGAATCTGCCTGCTAATGCAGGAGACATGGGTTTGATCTCTGGGGCAGGAAGACCCCCCGGAGAAAGAAATGATAATTTACTGCAATATTCTTGCCTGGGAAATCCCATGGACAGAGGGACCAGCAGGCTATAGTGCAAAAGAATCGGACACTATTGAGAGACTAAACAATGACAACAATGGCAAGACAGATTCTGTACGTGCAAGCACTAGATATGTGCCTGGCATGCAGAGGTACTCAAAGATATCTCCTTTATAGCATGCTTGGAACGAGGCCAGATTTTTAAAAAATTGACTTAATGTATCCAAATCTCTTTCCTACCTTCAAGTCCTTCTATAGGTCAATGGAAGCCACAACCTGGAGAAACAGATGGGACAGAGTGACTGTAATGCCATTATCCACGTCCCCTTCACAAATTACTCCCTGGTATTAGCTTCAAGGTATACTGGTGGGCCATTACTCCTGTGAATATCTGAAAAGTAGGATCAACTCTCTAACCCTGTTATACTGGACAGTTCAATTAACAGAAAGAGTTGTGGAACACATATGTCAAAATGGGTAGGATGAATAATGAAAATGAGGACATCTCTACCCTTAAAATGTGAACTAGGAGTGGTCAGGGATGGAGAGGTAGAGAATTTTCTGCCCCTTTCACAAAAGCCTCAATGCACAGAAAGGCCTGTGCTGCCGCAGCTCCGCGTGGGTCAGAAGCAGGGCGATGAAGATGCTGGAAGACTTGAACAAGATCAGGGAGCAGCTTTTCCTTGGTCTCAGCTGGCTGGGCTTCACTGGTTCACCAGTGCCTTAGTAAAGAGGGACTGGAAGTTAATCTCCTAACCATACTGTAAATTATTTATAGTTTGTTACATAAATAATTATGCTTAAATTAACTGTTTAGTAAACAATTTATAGTTTTCTGCATAGCAGAGGTTGTCATTCTAAATTAATCTATGTGTTGTTTTTATAAAACCCTTAGTGAGAGAGTCTTCTGGGTTGGGTTATAGAATGGTGTGGGGGCCGGGTGGACCCAGCTGATATCTGATGACAAGATTCCTCGGATGTCTCAGGAGGAATCCTCATGTTTCCTCAGAGTGAAATCCCAGAATGCCTGCAGTGGCTTCCAGGGGCCTCCAGGATCTAGCTTGAGTCCCTTCTCACCTCTTCCTGATCTTTCCTCTGTTCACTCCATTCTAGCCGTGTTTATTTCCTGCCATTTCTCAAACACCCAGGCCTACTCCAGTGGAGGGTCTTCGTACCATCTGTTCCCTCTGCCTGAAATGCCCAGTACCTGTATTTAACCATGGTTGGTTTTCTCTGAAGCATTTACTCAAATCCTACCTTCTCAGTGAGTCCTACCCTGCTCCTTTAAGTGGCAGTTACCTTTCTGCTTCCCACATGAACAATCTCATCCTCACGTATTCTTACATCTTTTGAAAAGAGATGATCTGCGTTTAATGTACTGCATGTGTCCTTAGCTGTGTTTGACCCTTTGTGACTCCATGGACTGTAGCCTGCCAGGTTCCTCTGTCCATGGGATTTTCCAGGCAAGACTGCTGGAGTAGATTGCCGTTTCCTCCTCCAGGGGATCTACCAGACCCAGGAGTCGGAGCTGCATCTCCTGCAATGGCTCTGCACTTTTAAATTTATTACAATTTACTGCTATTGTCTATTTTCCCTGCTAGAAAGTACCTTCCATGGGACAAGGATGTTTTTTGGCTTTTTCACTCTGTATCTCAAATGACTATAAGAATTCCCAGCACATTGTAGGCACTAAGGAAATATTTATTGAATAAATATTCAAAGTTGAATGTGTGAGGGTATGGAGGCCACACACTCTGCATGGAGGCTGGAAGTGCCCAGCATTCTCCACTGCTGGAGAATGAAGTTCGATGGGAGGGAGTCCAGTAAGAAGGATGGGCCCTCTTCAAAAGAAGAGAGAGTAGGTCCATTGGATTCAACTAGTCTCAAACTGAACCCATCTTCCTATCTTCTGACCTGGTTTTGCCTGTCCATTCATCTGCTCAAGTCAAAAATCTGCGTCACCTCTTTGACTAGTTCCTGTCATTCATCATCTGTACGATTTGGTATCGAAGTCCTATTGATTTTATCTTAATTGTTCTTGAGTGATTGTCTTCCAACACCACTGCTGCCACAGGAATCAGGGCTCCTTCTTATACTTGAACATCCTTTTGGCTAAATATAAAATCCTTGGTTTCCCTTAGTATTTTGTATATGTTACTTTACTTTTTTTTTCCCTAGTAAAAAGGATATCTCTAAAAATATTATTATAGCCTAATTTCAGTCTTTTATAAGTAACATGGACTTCCCCAGTGGCTCAGCAATAAAGAATCTGCCTACAGTGCAGGAGTCACAGGAGACACGGGTTCAATCCCTGGGGTGGGAAGATCCCCTGGAGGAGGGCATGGCAACCCACTCCAGTATTCTGGCTTGGAGAATCCCCATGGACAGAGGGGCCTGGTGAGCTACAGTTCATAGGGTCGCAAAGAGTTGGACATGACTGAAGCAATTTAACATGTACACAAGCATAAGTTAACATGCACTTATTTCTAGATGCACAGAAGATTTTCTTTCTTTTTAAATAAAAGTCCAATCTTCCTAGAATGTGCTTTGTATGCTTGTTTTCATTTATGTAGTATATGCTGTATCTATAATTTTCTTAAAAATTTAAGCTCATTTTGTAATGGTTACTGAAATAGTAAGTTATAATTTCCTTCTGTTTTGTGAGTACATTCTACTGGCATTTTCTCATTGTTATTATTCTTCTCTTTATTCTATTTCTAAAATAATTGTACATGAGATGATACTTCAATAAGTTTTTGTTGGTCATTTCTTTGTGAAATTAGATTTATGAACATTTGCGGGGTGTGTGTGTGGGGGGGTGGGTGGGTACATTTAGGAAAGCTCTTGTAACCTCACAGAGCTCCATCGTCTTTTGTTTTTGTGTAGGGTTCAAAAACATAGTGATCTGCCTTCTAAGGTTCCTAGTTCTGTTCTACCCTTCACGTTGGACTGAATATCTCTGCCTCTGTCTCTGTCTTGCTCAATTTTGATCTTACTCCCAAAAGTTTCTTCTTAATGTGGCTCTTTGTAGAAGAGATTCCTGTTGGTACCATTTTAAGAATCTAGAGTAGTTCCCTTGCACTCACCTCAGAGAGGCAAACTCCTTCTGATTTCAGTTACTATTCCTAAATTGTCACCCTGTCCTTTCCAGTAAACACGCAGTGGCTTATCCAAGTTCTTATCCTTTCCAGATGCCTTCTTATTGCTGCTTCTCATGCAGTCTTATAACTGCACGTGGTTTGTCCCCACCTGCTTGCAGTTTGAGTTTTGTAGGAATCCTTTATCGTCTAGTTTTGTTGTAAATATTATCCATGGGGTTTTGGCTCTGTTATCTAGTTCCTCTGCCAGTTTTTATATGGGGAACTGGAGTGACTGAAAAACTATGCTGCCACGACTGTCATCTTTTCAGAATTCTTCCTTATTTCTCTTACTTTTAAGCAACTAAGTTCTGATGATACCACTGCTTTAATTCAAATCACTCCAGAAATAATGAACACACACAGTGTTGCCTATCAGAAATTATTCTAAGCAAATATTTACATATAGCTGTACTATACTTATTACACTCTGGATACTACAAAAAACATGATAAAAAAGTTTTGTGTTTTAAATAGAAATACTTAAAGCAGATGTCAGCAGAAGATAATTTTCACTTATTAATCAAAAAATGCCTAGCAGTTAGGTACTATCATCACTCCATCTTGCCAGTGAGGAAGAAGAAACTCAAACATAAAAAGGCTTTCCCAAAGTTGTAGTTAGCAAGTGGCTGACTGGTAGTTAATCCAGGCAATGTAGCTCCAGGGTTCATACTCAGAGGGGAGTAGTGGTACCCAACAGAAGCCACCTGATGCCTGGAACACCCAGTGTCATGCCAGGCTCTGATGCTGGCACAGTGGTACCTAGAAGATGCAGCACTAAGAGAAGTCCGAGATGTCTAATAGAGATCAGAGAGCATGACGTTGCCCAGAAGGAAAGGCAGCCATGCTGGATGGACCTGGCAGGGCCTGGCAGTTAGAGTAACAGCCAGTGGAAGTCTGCTGAAGGAAGAAAAGATGACAGCATGATCCAGTGCTGCCATGTGGTTGACTGAACCTGTCTTTTGTTAGTGGGTAGGGAGGAAATATATAAGAGTTGAACTCTAGGGATGCCTGGAAACACTTGACACTATGGTACATCATGTTGGAATGAGAATGAGGTTGGCTGTATTTGTTTATGTCTGTTTTTCTCTTGGGCAGTGTAAGGGCAAGGGTGGCCAGAACAAAGCCTGGTATATGATCAACATCTGTAGCGTTTCACTGAATTGACCAGGGATTGTTTTAAATCTTATGAGACTGGTTGAGACTACTTTATGTTTGTTACAGGTATCATGTGGGGACAGGCACTTCCTATGGGAGCTCAGACCTCCCTTCAGCCACTTCGCCAAGGCTTAGCTATATATCCCCACTCCTCATTGGAAAGCCATTTGCCTGTAAGTTCTGAGAATCTGGATAATGGTTGGTAAGGGTTCAAGCTCCACCCAATCAGAGCATTGCTTCATGGAATATAGGAATGTTTGCACAATGCCTTTTACAAAGGTCTCTCTGATTCTGCTGACATCTGCTTTAAGTACTTCTATTTAAAACACAAAACATTTTTATCAAGTCTTTTGTAGTATCCAGTTACTTGGTCAAACTCAAATGTTAGCCATAGGTTGATCTACACTTTTTCTGACATCTAAGCCAAAGCCAGAATACACATTGTCTGAAATATAGCCCCAGAACAGAAGATGGAGTGATGTCATGGATTCCAGTCTACGTTCCCAGTCAGGGCACTCATGCTTATCTTGCATGACACTCTGCAATTTCTGGAAATATTTTTGGCTGGCAAGGCTCATAATCTATTTTCCAGGAACTCTTTGGTTTACTTGATTCAAATAAGTATTTATTAATACCTGCTGTGTGCTGGGTACTGGTGATGCTGAGATAAATCAGAAAGTGCCTGCTTTTGAGGGGAATCTCAAAGTCTAGTGAACGAGAGAGACAGGTGGAGAAACGCTTTAGGGTGGCCAGTGTGCACATAGTCTATGAAATCAGGCTGCCTGCATGGAGTTCAGGCTCTCTTAAGTCTTGTAAGTGTTGTGCACCTCACTTAACCAGGTTACTGTGAAAATAAAATACTACATGATAATTGTACAGTGATGAGGCACAGTAAGGGTCCAGTAAATATTAGTTATAACTGGTGGATTTTGTTTACTTTCTCTTTCCTAGTGACTTCAGAACTGCTTTCCACCCAATTATCTATTTTATTTATTTATTTAATGTGATTATATATTATCCCAATGGCTTAGTTCTAACTTGAGTAACAGGGGCAAAGCAAGCTGAGCAAAGTCAGGCTTTGTAGGTATACACATGCCTTTATCATCAACCCATTTTGACCTCTACCTGCTGGTGGGCCAGAGCCTCCAATGTCCTCCCTTCCCTGGTCAGAGTTGACCTTGGACCTGAATGGGATGTGCCTGCTTGTTGGGGCCTGGGCATGAGCCACGGAGTGGGGTTAGGAGGAGGCAGAAGGCAAGGATCCATGGGCTTACTAATCTGCTCATTTATTCTTCTCTGTATGTTTGGTTGCTGCTGGGAGAGAAGGAGGAGGTATCTGTTTAAACAATCTCTAGAAACGAAAGTTATTTTAAGCTCATTCTTAAAGAAAACCAGATTCTTCTTGCCCCACAGGAGCCCCTTGTCTGTCCTCATCTCTGAGGCTGTCACCCGGGGAAGGCAGCTCCTGGAACTGCGCGGCCAGGAGTGGGTTTGGCCTGAAAGCAGCAATTCCCTCTCTGGGGCCCATGATCCTGGTCTTCCCGCTACCCAGAGCTTCAGGCAGAGCCAGTGGCTCACAGCTTCCCTTCATCTTCCTGTTGCCAATAAGCAGTCCCTGAAGTTCTTCCTGTGAAAAATAGCCCCACTTGTCTTCCTGGGTTGAGGCATCTCATCCTGCTCTCGGCTCTTCTTCACATTTTATGAAGGGGTGGGCAGAATGTGAAGCAGTAAAGCAGAGCAGTGAAGAGAAGACTCTGGAACCAGAGAGACTAGGGTTTAACTGCTTTTGACCTGGGTGACTTTACTTCTCTGCATCTCAGTTTCCTCATCTGTAAAATGGGGATGATGATAAGACCCAACTCAGACAGTTGTCCTGAGGAGTAAACCAAATAATTCATGTAAAATACTCAGCACAGCTCTCAACACATGAAATGTGCTCACTAAATTCTCACCCTTATTATAGTTATTAGAGGTGCTAAAGTGTTGCATGTGGGGAAGGGCAGCCAAGAGAGTGAATATTTTTGAACATCTCCTTTGTGTTATGCAGTGTCCTTTCGTGTTCACCATTTAATCTGTCCATCAACTCAGTGTGGCAGGTTCTATTATTATCTCAGTTTTACAGATGAAGAAATTGAAGCTCATAGAGATTAAGATACTGACTAAGAAGGCTAATGTATGTTGTGAGGGTCAGAACACTGGTTATTGTGGTTGAGGAATGACCAGAAAGGGGTACAAGGGTGACTTCTGGAATGCTGCTAACGTTCTATTTCTTTGTCTGTTTTAGGATACCAGGGTACATTGATTTTATGAAAAGTCATCAAACTGCAGCTTGATATTATTTGTTTACTTCTAAATATACATGCTGAGAAAGATTGAGGAAGGGAGGAGAAGGAGGCAACAGAGGATGAGATGGTTGGATGGCATCACCAACTGGATGGACATGAGTTTGAGCAAATTCCGGGAGATAGTGAGGAACCAGGGGGCCTGGTGTGCTGTAGTCCGTAGGGTGGCAGAGTTGGACACGACTGAGCGACTGAACAACAACAACAAATATGTATGTTACTTCAATACAAATATCAGAAAAGGGGGAAGAAAGCAGCAGCAGGGCCAGCCTGGCTTCAATCCCTCACACAGATTATGAGCAGCAGGCCCAGCTCTTTCTACCACCATGTGGAGACGTGCAAGCCTTGTTAGCCTGGGCCTGCGGAAGCTCCTCTTATGCACAAGGCCTTTACACAATAGGCTGTTCTGTCTGAGGAAGCTCTGTTTCAGGGTCTGCTCAGGCGATTAAGGAGGGATCAGGATCTTCTTGAGCCAGGCTGTGGGCCTGGCTGCCAGAGTGAGGCCTCCCTGGGATCGTTAAGTACAGAAGGCTCAGGTCTAAGAGTCTGGCCTGGGATCCAGTCATTGCCGGGCTCTAGGGTGAGTGATGGGGTCGACTGAAGACAGAGCCAACTAGGCTGGCCCTGTTTCTCCCCACCAAGAGGACGACTTCTGTCTCCTAGCTGAGCCATACACCCGCTCTCCTTCCGCTTCAGCTTTGTAGCCAGGTTCCGTCTTCTGGTCCTCTGGAGCTTGGATGCACTAAGGCTTCCTGATGTGAAGCTCGGGACACAAAGTCAGAGAGACATACTGTCTCCGCCTGTGTTTCCGGTTGGGGAAGGAGCACGGCAAGTGAAACTCTTTCTAGAGGGATGGGGTGGAAAATCCTTGGGCTTGTCATCTGAATTCCACCTCCCTGCCAAACCTCATCTTTTAAAAAGAAACTTAAAAATTTTTTTGCTTAATAGTTTTTGATTTGCAGAAAGTTGCAAAGATAGTACACAGTTTTTCTATATCCCGTATACCCAGTTCCTCTGATTACTGTATAATACCCACTTGGTCCATTAGTCACGACTAAGGAAGCAGCATTGGTCCTTTAAATTAACTAAACTCCAGACTTTATTTGGATTTCACTAGTTTTTCCATGAATTTTTTTTTTTTTTTATGGTTTCAGGATTCTTTCCAGGGTAGCCTGTTACATTTAGTCATCACCGCATCTCCTTAGTCTCCTCTGGTCTATAACAGTTTCTTGGTCTCCCCTTGCTTTTGGTGACCCTGCCGGTTTTGAGGCGTGTTGGTCAGGTTTTTTGCACATGTGTGCTGTGTGCTTAGTTTGTGTGCGAACCCTTAGTTTGGTTCCCTGTTGTTTTTCCCATGATGAGACTGAGTTTTGGGTTTCAGGGAAAAATTCACAGAGTTTGAAGTGTCCTTTTCACATCCTATCAGAACTGTGCTGGGCTGTGCTGTGTTTAGTCACTCAGTTGTGTCCGACTCTTTGCCATCTCATAAACTGTAGCCCGCCAGGCTCCTCTGTCCATGGGGGTTCTCCAGGCAAGAATACTGGAGTGGGTTGCCATACCCTCCTCCAGGGCATGTCAAGACTGAAAGTGAAAAATGAAAGTAAGTCACTCAGTCATGTCTGACTCTTTGTGATCCCATGGACTGCAGTCTACCAGGCTTCTCTGTCCATGGGATTTCCCAGGCAAGAATACTGGAGTGGATTGCCATTTCCTTCTGCTGCTACTACTGCTAAGTCGCTTCAGTCGTGTCCGACTCTGTGTGACCCCATAGACGGCAGCCCGCCAGGCTCCCTGTCGCTGGGATTCTCCAGGCAAGAACACTGGAGTGGGTTGCCATTTCCTTCTCCAATGCATGAAAGTGAAAAGTCAAAGTGAAGTCGCTCAGTCGTGTCCGACTCTTAGAGACCCCACGGACTGGAGCCTACCAGGCTCCTCCGTCCATGGGATTTTCCAGGCAAAAGAACTGGGGTGGGGTGCCATTGCCTTCCCCGCCATTTCCTTCTACCTGCTATCAATATGGCTTATCAGCAGTGAGGTTGATCTCTTGGTTAAGGTGGTGTTTGCCAGGTTTCTCCATTGCAAAGTTACTTTTTTTTCTCCACTTTCTGTTCTCTTTTCTTTGGCACTGAGTCATCAGTCGCAGCCCACACTCAAGTCCGACACCACCGCCATCCATTTTTGATCTTCAAGTTTCTCTGACAGAAGACCAGTAAACACACAAACTCATCTGAGTGTTGACTCAGGTAGGGATACACAGACTGTCACCGAGACACCAGCACACAGATAATATAGACAGACACCCAGATGAGTTCATATCTGCCAACACAGACACACACAGACACAAATATACAAACATTGGGGAAATCAATAGTTTTGTCATCCCATTTCTCTTACCAGCAGAGTGATAAGTCAACTAGGATTTTAACCAGCAAAGCTTCTGAAATCCCACTTTCCTTCTAATTTTTAAAGATCTCAAAGAGCAAGAACTGAGTAATAACCTCCATGCAAGTTGGGGAGGAAGCGGGGAGTGATGAAAATCTTGGTTTGGGGATCTCATCAGACTGAGATGGGTTTCAGGGAAAAAGTGACAGAGGTGAAGTGTCTTCATCATATCAGGAGTACATGCTATCAACGTGGCTTATCAGAAAGGAGGTTCCCTTGTAGAATGGGCCCAGGTCATTGACAAGTGGTGGCTTTGTCTCTTTTTTTCTCTCTACCTGGTTCTTTCACGGCTCTTTCCCACCCAGACCAGAAGTGAAGGGTGTGAGTATCTCCCCTGAGAACCCCAGAGCTCTTCCATGGGGAGATGAGCCAAGAGCCCACCTTAGCACTGTGGGTTTCCTTAGTGCCGGGTGCTGGTCCCAGCTGCTGTGATTTAGGTAGGAATCTCAATTCCACCAGTCTCCTCCTGTTGTTACCTAGCTTGCTGCCCTTCAATAGCTTTTTGGGGCTTTCAGCATAAATGTCCAACCCCTACTCTGGCTTCAAAGCTTCTCAAGCTCAGAGCTTTCCCCCTTCTCCAAGCTTTCCCCTCTCTTTGCTCCCTCTCTTCCAGAATGTTTAACTCTAACCCCACTGCCCTACTCATTGTCCTGTTGTCTGCCGCACCCTGGAAGATGCTCACACTGTCTTTAGGTTTTCCAACTCTGTTGCTAAGTTGTGTCCCAGCCCTACCCAGCTCTAAAGCCACCTTGTACACGAACTGACCCTGATCTCCAACTGGAATGAACGGCTCCCAGAAAAGCATTTTTAAAGGGATGGCACTGACTTAACTCTGCTTAATTATCTGTGAACTTGTGGTTCAGAAAAGATTCTTTTGGTTGCAAGCAACATAGATTAACTCTGAGCCTTGTTCTCTAGTCTCCAGTTGATGCTGGAGTTCCTCATGGAACAGCTGAAGTTGCCGTCATGGAAGTGACTCATGTCCGGCACCTCCAGTCTGTTGTTAATTCTTGGTTCTAAGTCTCATAGTTTAGGGAGAGGGAATTGGATTAGTGCAGCTTGGTTCAGGAGCCCACCCATGGATTAACCACAAGCTGTGATGAAGAGCATCTTCACACAATGCAGACAGGGCTCCTCGGGGACCACCTTATGTTTGGGAGCAGGGGCCCGCCCAAAGAGGTGGGAAATGCTGAAGCCTACACTGCCCCACCAAGAGGCCAGGCAGCTAATGTAGATTCCCTTTGCCACTGATGGAAGGAGGGAGGGTGCTGGGAAGACAAAAACAGCAGATGTCCCCTCCTAAGTATTTATGGAGAGAATGAGTCAGTGAGCGAGTGATTGGTTTATTTGTTGCCCCTTAAAAGCCCCTAGGGCAGTTTGCCTCCCAGGTCTGTATCTCTAGGACATGATGGGCATGTATTTTTCCATCTCCTGTATCCCCTTTCCTATCATGTTGTCATGATTGAAAAATATTGCCAGTGTATCAGTAAACAAAGGATGCTGCAGCCATCAGGCCGCTATAGCCGCCCCTGAAGGTGAGCCCCTTGGGAACTCAGAATGGAGACAAACGGGCCGCCTGCTGCCAAGCGCTCAGCCTCTGCAGCCTCACTCTGCAGCCAGTGGGCTGCCCTGGAGGAACTCAGGATGGAAAAGAACAAGGTACCAGCCCTAGATAGCTAGATAGCTGAGATGCATATCAAAAGAACGATTTCAGGAAGTCCTGACTCTTGCATCTTCTTATACATAAAAAGTGCTATATTCATGAACTTGAGATGTCTGGCTTTCTTTATTTAACAGTAATGTTTTGATGTTCTGACTACTTGGCCTTTGTTGCAAAACCCCCTATATACCCTGACTCCTTCCTTACCTCTTCGGAGCAGTCCTTTGGAGCTATTCTGAAAGGCTACCTCCCAGACTTGAAGGGCTCAGTTTTGTCTGTCAAATAAAACATAATTCTCAATTTTTCGGTTGTGCATTTTTTTGTCAGTTGACCTTGTTCTTGGTGCCATTCCCTGGAAGGTGGAATGGTGGAGTCGTGTAGAGTTCCCCTGCAGAGGTAGAGCAGTAGACGCCTGCCACTCATTCTAGGTGGAGCTGGGATCTGTCAGGCACTGGTGATAAACCAGATATGAGGGACTGTCCCTCACAGGATGTGCAGAGTGCAGACAGATATACAAATTCCAATAGAATGTTATTAGGCTCCAATGGAGGAAGCATGGAGAGGTGGGAGCTGCTGGGGGGCAGGTGATGAAGTCTGACTGAGGCTTTTCAGAGAAAGTAACATTAGAGTCCAGTAACACAGGGTAAATAGGAGCTTGCCAGGTCGAGAAGAAAGAAAAAAGAGTCCGGTCTAAGGAACTATCTATGCAAGGCAGGGGGATGGATTGTAAAAGATTGCCGTGCTTGGGAAACAGGGAGGTTTGTGTGCCCTGCGTGTAGTATGTTTATGGCGAGAGTGCTAAGATTGGAGGGAAGATGGAAAAGGGAGGTGTGTAGAAAGGAGGCTGAGGCCAGATCTAGGAAGCTCCCCATCTGAGCCTTGGGAATTTTAACTTATGGAAGGAGGCGGTTGGTAGGGGGGCTCACGTAGGGGAATAACAACATATATGTATAGAGAGTTCTCCTGCATTGTTGGGGAATGCATTGCTTCTTTGGGGAGCTAATGTGGCAACTTACTGAACTTTGCTCCTACTCCTGGGGTCTATGGCATAGAATGAAGATACTGATATGTAACGGCACATGTATAATTGTGTCTATAGTGGTCAAGAATTGGAAACAAATGAGTGCCCAACAATGGGAAAATGTTTAATAAATTGTGGTATATCCATAAAGTGATTTTTCATCCATCTATCTTCTATTCAAATTCTTTACAAAATATAATAGCTACTTTTCATGAAGGGAGAGGGAGAAAGAAAGGTCATTGGTAAGCTCTTATTTTTAACAATTTAAAAAGCTGTAAGGAACTCCATGTATAATTTGCATACACAGTATAAGTCTTATAGTTAAAAATTACATTTAAAAGCGTTATAGACAGCTGCATCATTGAGAAAGTCCTATTCCTTCTCATTAAAAATAAAGGTGTGATTTTAACCATGATAATTGGAGCATGCCTTTATCATTGCCCCCAGATATCCACACGGCTCACTCCCTCATGTCCTTCAAATCTTGGCTCACATGTCCCTTTCTCAGTGAGCCTTCTCTGATCCACTTATTTTTACAAAGCAATAACTACTCCCCTTCCACCTCCACAACTCTCCAGCCCTTTTTCCTGTTCTCTTCCTTCATGGCACTTACTACTTCTAGTATATGTTGCTTATTTTTTTTGGAAATTGCTTTGAAAGTTGACTGTCCTCTCACTTGAATGTAACTTTCACAAAGGAAATGGCTTTTTTCTACCTGTTGTTATAGCCCAGGGCTTGGAATAGTACTTGGCGTGTAGCAGACTCTGAGTACTTACTGACTGCATACTTTGTGTTTATTAATGCTATAAACTTTTGGAAAGCATTATTTTAAATAGGTTCACATTATATAACTGTGTCGCTGTACTATAGCTTATTTCACATAACCAGTACTTGATATTTACGGTTTTTCTGTTTTCTTCTTATTGTAAAAATTATTTGTTGCTCTGTCAGACTTCATGGCCTGGTTTGTCTGGTCATCTGCCATCAAAACATCTTATTATCTATTAGATGGGCATAATGAGGACCAAGAAGTTTAAAGTAAGAGAATGCAAGGAACAGTGATGAGCATAGAGTAGGTGTTTAGGAAACATCAGATGGCTTGGGATTGAAACTGTTGGAACTTGAGGAGTGCTAATAGCCTTCGTGATGCTGTTCCCTGGCTGCAGGCTGCACCTAATGCAAGTGGACTCAGTCCAGCGCTGGATGGAGGACCTGAAGCTCATGACGGAATGTGAGTGTATGTGTGTCCTGCAGGCGAAGCCCATCAGCCTGGAGGAGGATGCACAGGGTGACCTCATCCTGGCAGGTGGCCCTGGCCCTGGAGACCCCCTGCAGCTGCTGCTCAAGCGGGGCTGGGTCATCAGCACTGAGTTGCGCAGGATCGGACAGAAGCTGGCCCAGGACCGCTGGGCGCGTGTCCACAGCATGAGCGTGCGTCTGACCTGCCATGCCCGCTCCATGGTCAGCGAGTACAGCGCTGTCAGCAGGAACTCCTCGCAGGAGATGAGCCAGGTCGGTTGCCTGGCCTGGGCATGGGTGGGCACTCAGAACTGGGCGTGTCTTTTAAAAGTTTGGGTCTAAATTGCTTAGAGTCTGAAGTCTTCCTGCCCCAGGGACCTTCTTTCCCTTCCAATGAAGCAGGGAAGACAGTGAGAACCTTTACTGAGTATCTGCTTTGTGCTAGGAACTGTGCTAGATGTTTTTATACACATCTCATTTAACTTATACAACCTGTGAGGCCAACATAACTTGTGAGGCCACAGTGCAAGACACTGAAATGGTTAAATACACCCACTTTAATGCCAGACTCCCTGGGTTCAAATTTCAGCTCTGTCTGCTGTGTGATCTCAGCAAGTTACTTAACTTCTCTGTGCCCTAGTTCCATCATCCTAATGAGTATAATAATATAATTTATTTCATAGCTTTGTTGTGATGACTGAGTTCTAATTAAAAGTATTGTCCTCATTTTATAGATGTGGAAATAGAAACTCAGAGAGTCTAACTTGCCCAAAGTTATGCAGTGAATGGTATAAATGGGGTTCAACCTACAGCTTTCTAATTTCAAAGCCCATGATTCTGAATCTTCTTCAGGTCCAGAGTGAACTACTGAAAATCCCCCTTTATATCTGTTTCCTCTGGCATCACTTTGCACCTTAGTTCTCTACCCTTTTCCTTGCTCCCCTTTGCACAGTATACTTCTCTTCACTCTCTGAAACCCAGTTCAAATGCCTCTTCCTCTCAGACTTCCCAGATCCCCCAGCATAGTTAATCGCTCAGTTTTCTTTCCTTGAGCTCCCAGAGCAGCTGACTATTAACTCTGTTGCCATCCATTTATGTGCCTGTTTTCCAAATCGGATGATTTGATTCTTCATCTTTATGCCTCAGAGCGCCCAGCTCAGCAGTTGGTCTTCGACCAATGCTTATTGAATTGAATACAATTGATCTATTTTTCTGCAGATTGAGAAGCTGCTAATGGAGAAGTGTTCAGAGCTGTCAGCGGTCACAGAGAGGTAAATCTGGCCCCTGGGTGAATCTGGACTGCGTCTGCCATCCTTAGGCAGGAGAAGGTGCTGGCGTCTGTCTCCTTCCATGGGAACAGTGGGGCTGGGGAGGGCTGGTGGTGGCCTGGGAGCTTCTTTTTGCAACCTTAAGAGACTCCCTGGGGGTTTTCTGCTCTGCTTTCAGGCATGGGAGAATGTAGAAGGCAGAGGAGAGACCTTGGCCATAGGAAGAAAGAGGATTCATGAGGGTTGGTAGCAAGGAAAGGTTTCTCACAGCTTTGAGAAGCCCCCTGATCTCCATGGGCAAGGCAAAGTGAAAGCAGACACACACACCTTATCCTCACATCCACACTGACCACTCACACAATCACAGGAGTACACTCACACCGTCTCCATATCTCACATACATAAACCCACAACGACACTCAGACACATACACACACTCAACCTGGTCTGTTTGCACACCCAAGAGTGTGTTGACACTCTCCCTCATGCTTTACAGCCCCCAGGCCCTGGAAGAAAAACCTGCAACTTGACATTCCTAGGGCTGTGTGGGCTCTTTGGACTTCCAGCGTCAAACATTCTCAGGCCTTAAGGGTGGATTTAATTTTGATCTTCCTGGGTGAGGAGAAAATCCTCAAGGCTCCTGTCTGCACTGCTGCAGGCAGCCATTTCTTAAAGGGGCACGGGCATCACGATACACCTTCAGAGTGAGCATGGCGCAGGAGCATCCCTCCTCTGCAGCTCTCATCGCCCATCCCTAGACATTGATGGTTGATTCTCCCAGGGAGAAGCCCAAAGGTATGGATTTAGCCACTTTTGGGTGGCCTTTCTTCCTGGTGACTTGCACTGTTAGCTCCCATTTTAGGCCAGCTCTTCTCAGAACGCTAAGAAGCCAGAGGGTGAGCCAGTATTGGAATATTTCCATTTTGGACTCCCTCGGAGCCAATATCCTCTTCCCAGGCCACTCGCACCAACACCAGGCCTGTGACAGGCCCAGATTTGGCCCCGGAAATAGCTCTGGGCTGACCGCCTGCTCCTTCCGGTGGCCCATCGAGGGTTTCTTTCCCTAGGTGCCTCCAAGTGGAGAATGAGCACGTCCTGAAGTCGATGAAGGCCTGTGTGAGCGAGACCCTGAGCACTCTGGGCGAGCACTTTGGCCAGCTGCTGGAGCTGGCCCTGACTCGGGAGGTGCAGGTCAGTGGTGGCTGGGCGGTGGAGGAGGGCTGAGCGGTTCTGCTAGGCTTGGGGAAGCTCCGGAGTGGCCTTTCTTGGGGGCCATCCTTCTCAGACTGCCAAAGTAAACTCCAACACCTTAGAGACAGGACTGTCAGAGCTGAGCAGAGGCTTGCTGAGCATCTAGCCCAGCTCTGCATTTTCCAGATGTGAAAATTGGAGGCCAGAGAGGGCAGAAACTGACCTAAGGTCACACAGCAAGGTGGAGGCAGAGCACACCATCTTCTAATTGTACTTTCAGTATTGCTCCCACCACCTTAAATCTTCTCTGTTGAGTTATTGTTCACAGCACGAACAATGAATCTTTATTGTCCCCAAAGACTTAAGGCACCTGCAGGGCACAAGTCAATTCTGGATATCCTGGCAATACAGAAGAATCTAGAAAGGTCAGAAAGTCTAGCTCCTGCCTTCAGGCAGTCAGGTGGTTGATTCCAGAAAGGAGGTAGGCTTTGGAACCTGACAGATCTACTTTCTCATTGTGGTTCATGGCGAGACCTTGGTCAGGTTCCTTAATCTCGTAGCCTCCCTTTCCTCATCTATAAAGTGAAAATCTTCCCCAGAAGAAAAGCGAAAGGGCTAAGTAAACAACATTCGAAAAGCACTTAGCACATAGTATAGGTTAAATACGTGTTATTTCCTTCTCTTGCCTTTTCCTATTTTAAAAGCCTCCCAGAAAAGCTGATTCCATACGGTTTTCATTAGGAAAGGTATTTACATGTTATTTATAGTTACAGAAATATTGTGTTACATATTTGCCATTCTTTTCCCACCATCAAGTAAAAGCTTTCCACAAATAACAAATCCTTTCCCGTATCGGCTTCTATCCAAACTCAGCCTTTTTACCTAACCCAGCATTTCCTTTCTCTTTATCCTGTGTCTGGCTCGTTTTGCACACAGCACAGGCCCTTCTGATCTGGCTCACTTGCTGGTCAGGGTAGCTGGCCCTGTGCAACCCAGAAGGGTCTGTGAAGTTCCCTCTCCCTGTCCCCAGAGCCTGGGACAAGGGGAAGGAAGGACCAGGGCTCTGGTGCTTAAAGCTGATAAACAAATGCTCACAGTCACATGTATGGTCAGGTAGTAGTTCAAGCTGGGGCCAGTGTCCCAGATGGAACCATCGAGGACCATCAAGTCCAGAGGGACCCACTGGAACATGGGAGCTAAAGTGGGTGAAGAAGTTGGAGAAGTGATGAGCAAGGGTATTGAAGTCAGTGGTAGGGACGAGGGGGGCCTGGAGGAGCGCCTGCACAGGAGCACAGGTGCCTGTTGATGCTCTTTATGCCATTCTGATGCTCCTTCTCCTGGCGGTACCAGGCTCACGTAAAAGGGCTGAAGTGGAAGAGTTCTGCTGGATTGTGAGCAGGGTTTGCAAGCAGTCAGTCCTTAGCTGTTTCTACTCGCAGGCAAAGGGTAGGATGTCTTTTTGATGCTCTAGATCACACAATCCTGCAGAAAAGCTCTTTAGGCCGTCAGGAACCTACCTGGGCATTGTGGACTATGTATCTGATTTCCCGGGGCACCTGGATCCATTCTGTTTTTCCTCAACCTGACCTTGTTCAGGGTGGAATTCCCGATCTGGTGCCTTGGTAACCGGGAAAGCTTAATTTTGAATTTATGTTGGATCTGCTTCTGTGACTTTAACCCTCATCCTGCCGCTCCTGTTATCATAAGTATACGTAATGACCTGCCTCAGGGAGATAACCTGAGCTGCCTGACTGTAAGGGATTGAAACTAACACATTCCCCTGCCTGAGGCTTGCCCTTTCTAGGGAACGTTTGCTAGCATTGAATAGTCTTTTTACTTTGTTTCCTCTGCCCCTTAGAACAATCTCTGGTTCGTAAAAGAATCTGACAACCCGGCCCCTTTTCAGTGCTACCCTACCATCTTCTCAGCCAGCCGGAAGTCCCTTCCTGATTCCAGCACCTTGTCTCAGAGTCCTAGACTGATTGTGCTGCTAGTTTGGACTTGGTAACCCTTCTGCTTCCCTGCCTACATCCTGCCCCATCCTCAGATCTGCCCACCTGTATCACTGGTGCTCAGCCTGAGAGCTGTTGTATCAACTGCTCTTGTCTTAGGACTGAGTCCCTCATTGATCCCCCTCCTCTGGTGGAGGGGGCAGTGTCTGTCCTCCATTCCTCTTGGTTGGTTGGTATTTGTTGGTTTCCTGACAACTCCTCCCTTCCTGCCCACATGTCCCATAGTGTCCTCTGATCCCTCCTATGGGCTGAGCTTGCTATGCTCATAGTATTTCTTGGCTGATCTTTAGCATCTTTTTACATTAGAAAGTTTCCAAACAGGACAGTGGTGACATAAAAAGATACACCACCTGAAGGCAGGGTAACCTGTGTTCAGTGTTGTGAGCATGTGTTTCCTAAATGGGTGACTAAAATACTGTTCTCTAGAAGTTAGTAATTATACCAGGATCCTATGTTTGCCGTTGTTATTAGTTGCTAAGTTGAGTCTGACTCTTGCAACCCCATGGGCCCCCAGAGGGCCCCTGCCAGGCTCCTCCATCCGTGGGATTTCCCAAGAAAGAATACTGGAATGGGTTGCCATTTTCTCCTTCAGGGGATCTTCCCAACCAGGGATCACACCCATGTCTCAGGCATTGCAGGCAGATTCTTTATTCTTTATCATCTTGACATAATTAAAATTAAGTTTATTTCTTTGTATTAGGATTTCTCTTATGACATGCTATTGTGAGTCTTCATAAAGGTCCTCACATATTCATAGTATTTCTTGTCTGAACTGTAGTCTCCATAAACAGGGATTTTGTTTTGTTTTGTTCACTAATATAATATTTGCTCACAGTAGGCATCCAATAAAGATTTATTAATGCATGAATGTTAAGCAGTATGTTCCAAACTTACATAGTAACAGATATTTTTTTTTTATTCTTAAAGCACCCATTCCCTTATTCTGGAATACTAGTGTTTTAGGAAATGCAATTTGGGAAAATTCCTTTTGTGCACAGGGAGCCACGTAGGCTCTTAAGCAGAGAAACAGTGCTCTTTCCACCACAAATCACAATACATGGTAGAATGGTGCTTGTAGAGAGGGCAGTGATAACTCAGCACTACTTTGCATTGGTCTGCTCCATCCTGGAATGTTATATCAAGCTCTGGATCCTGGATGTGTTATTGCCAATGATTGTGCTCAGGGAGGTCCCTAGAAGGATGAGGATGAGCCAAAGATTAAGATATGTGGGGACTAGGTAGAGGAGCTGGGATGCTTAATCTTGAACGAACACTGTGTTACCGCCAAAGAGAGGAAGCGAATTTATAGGACATTCCATGAAAAAAAGGAGTTGGCAAAGCAACGGGGCTGCCCCATAGTAAAAGGTCTGCTTTGGAAACTTCCCATCACTGAGTCATGCCAGGAAGGGCACTAGCAGTGGATGGAGGTTGGATTTAATGACTTGCAAGGTTTCTTCCAATCTTGATAACGTATTCATCTATGAATGTGAGCCTTGTGGAGTGGTGAATTGAGCATGGCATCTGGAGGCATCAGTGTTCAAATCCCGACTGTTCTGCTTACTGGATCTGCAAACTTTGGGCCAGTTACTTACTTTGCTCAGTTTCCTCATCTCGACAGTGGGTTGTTGTCAGCATTAAATAAGACAACACAGGACTAATTGGTGGCACTCTTCTGATTGTGTCTGTAGCTTTACTCACTAGAGACCTAGCTACCTTAAGAGAAGCTAACAACAGGCTTTGCTAAAAAGAGCCTCCTAATCACCTAATTATTTATTGAGATAATTTAACTACTTGGTGGGCATAGAAATTTAAGGCTTACCTGTTAGGAGTCACCAATGGAAAATTAATGAGTATTAAGGATTAGACTTTCTTGGCTTAAAGGATTAGCTGTGTGGGAGGTAAGCAGAAGAGACTTAACAGAGGTTGATTTACTTGAAGATGACTTCTAGGGGACTCTATTGAATAAATCACCTCTCACCTGTACTTTTAAATTTCTTGACTCAGCTTCATGTGGATAGATGTTTTATATTCATCCCATCAATCAATATTTATTTTAGTTTAAAATATCACCTTTATTCTAATAGAGCTGGTTCGTGAGTTTATCTCTGACACTGTGGCTGCGTGAACTTAAAACTTCATCTCACCCCTGAGTTTCCCCTCCCAGTGCCAGGCAGACCTGGGCAACCTCAGACCACACCTGAGGCACAAGTACCTATCTTGTGGCAAAGGTCAGGTCAGAGGGATGCTTCCTAAGAGAAGAGAAGCAGGTGCTAAGCTGAGTATACCCGGTTCCTTCTTCCAAACTCACCAATGCATCCCTACCCTCTTGGCAAGTGACATAGAGGTGTGGGGAGTGAGGCCAGCAGAGGTGGTGTTGCTGAAATCCCTCCCTAGCAGAGCAGGAGGACTGGCGACCAAGCATCACTCCTGAGTGTTCACAGTTCTTGTCCTGTAACCTTATTGAACTCATCCATCCACGTGTGGTCAGGCAAGGGTATGGCTGGGCCCTTTGGAAGAGGAGGTCAGCTCCCTATGAAGCCGTCTTTTCCCACCTTCAGGAAGCTATCCCCCCTCAGATAACAAACTCTACTCCTTTGTAGATCCTTCTGGAATCCCAGTGGGCAATTTAAACTTGGAAATGACTCAAAATACTACATTCCTTAAATTGACTCTAAGAAGATTTTGTAACTAAAGGTCATAATTTGCTTTCCTGTTCTTTTTCCCACTCTCAGATTTTGCTCAGCTATGGTACCTAATACAGATAATCAGAGGCTGCAGGGCAATTCAACAGCAAGGTAAAGGTAATCCAAACACAACTGCCAGGAGGAGAACTATCAGGATGTTCACAATTTTTAAATGGTATTCTATCTCATTTTAAAGTTCCCTGGGAAAGAATAAAGTGAAAGAAAGAAAGAAACAAACAAACCTGAAAGCTGAATCCTTTTACTCTTAGCAATAATTCAAAGCTCCCAGTTCTTAGATTAATAGGATTCTCCTTAATTTTCTTATTCAGCTCTTCCTAGTCAGGAGGGTCTTATTCCAGTGTGTGTGTGTGAAATTATGTTTCCCTGGGTAACTACAGCCCAGGCTGTTTCCCCAGAAATAGGAAGGATTTCTGCAGGGCTTTTTGATTTGTACTGGTCTTTCCCCATGATACTTGAAAAGACCCAACGAGTTGGTACCTTGCATACACTGTGTTATCATAGTGTTGCTGCTGTACTCACAGAAAGTTAACACAGGCCAATCCTCAACCTTTAGGGTGGAAATTCCAGTCAACATGTAGTCCCAAGACTGTCTTTAGGGTTGCCGGAGACCTTAATAGGCACTCATCTGTGGCTGAGAGAAAGAGGGTGGATGGCAGGTACTGTCATGGTTGCGTATGCAACAGGATGACTATTTCAGTTGTCCATAGTCCACAAGGATTCCTGAACATACATTCACTGGAGGAAATGATTAACCACAGGTTAACCGTGATATGATGGTCACCATATTTGGGAGAAAAATGTCTCCTTTTTCATGGAAGGGTATGTGATATATTTCTTTTACGTGCAAAGCCAGGTATTTGTAATTCCTCCTCCAGGACTTGCTCGATTTGTATTCTTCCCCATCCAGCGTTTCCAACATTGGTGAATTTCAGGCTCTCCTGTAAACGTTGTGTTTCTGCCACTCCAGGCTGCATTGATTGGGCTGCTTGAAGGGATTGAGCCTGGGATCTACCACTTTGGATGCATTGCATCCTCTGTGTTCCCAAAGATTTCCTAGAAGAAGTGCAAGCACACATATTTTTAAGGACATTAATTTCTAGATCTTTAATTTTCAATTGTTTTCTTTCTTAAAAACAACCCAATAATACGTGATTTTTAGTACTTCTGTTATTTTCTGAAAGAAAGGCATACTCCTCACTTATTCCAAAACTTAGAGTGCATTGCCACCGCCCCCCTCCACTTTTTAGCAAAAACCTTGGAGTGGGAGTGAGGAGAACAAACAAAAAAGAAACCTATATTCATGAACCATAGATCTTTGGGCTTCCATGCATTTCTATGTTTTAAATATTTCTATTGAGAAAAGCATTATAAATTGTGTATTTTTCCCAGTGTGGGAATTTTCTGAATCTAGAAATGTGGTAGAATGGTAGAGTGTGTGTGTATGTGTGCGAGTCACTGAGTCATGTCCAACTTGTTGCATCTCCATGAACTGTAGCCTGCTAGGCTCCTCCGTCCATGGAGTTCTCCAGGCATGAACACTGGAGTTGGTTGCTATTTCCTTCTCCAGGGGATCTTCCTGATCCAGGGATTGAACCCTGGTCTCCTGCATTGTAGGCAGATTCTTTACAGTCTGAGCCACCAGGGAAGCCCATCTTATCCTGTTTCCATTTATTCTCAAATTGTGCAGAGCTCTTGAAGGATATTCTCCTTAGACAAAGCAAAGATAGCACAGGTAGGGCAAAGCAAACACTAAAAATGGCTTTAGGGATACTTTTTAAATGCAAGCAGTTCTTTTCAGCTCTGTCTTATGCTCAGCTCTAAGAGATGTCATTAGCTGGAAAGAAAAGTATCTTTAAAGAACCAAAGACTTTAAAGGTTAATGATAATGATTCTTTTAAATGTAATTGAAATATTTTTGAGAAAGACCACATTTTTCGAGATATACTGGATAAAATTCACAGATACAAGTTTTGCATGGTTTTTCTATTCAGATTTGATGCATAATATTTAAGGCAGCAGTTAGACTATTTTGTCTAAACACTTTGTGAGATATTTACACTACTTTCTACTTCCTGTTAGCAAGAGATATAATTAATTTCTGGCAGCTGGACTAATTAGATTTAAGTATAAATACTTTTCTTCTTCTTTAAACACATAGGGAAAATTGATCATAAGAGCTACTAAAAACAGTCATGATATTTTTATTCTCAGATCTTATTTAATTATTCCTTGAAATAAACACAAAAAGTTCAATACATAAACACATCTATTTACTGAAGGAATACAGTGCCTTTTATATTTCCAGATTTATAATTAATTTACAGTGTAAGCTATGTATTACTTTGCATTTTGAAAAGTTTAATAGATTGTTTCATCTTGGCTTTAGAACATGTACAACTAAATCAGATTTTACTTTAAGTCTATATTATTTTAATATTGACAGTTTTTAGCATTTTCCCTTATAAAATGATTTCCATAATTATTTGTCAGCATTTTTAGCATTTCTTGGAACACATATTAAAATTTTTTAATTAAAAATGAAGTCAGGTCTATATTGAGAAAAAGCTAAGTTGACTTGGCTGATCAGGTTGGCTTAAGAACAGTCTTTGCCAATTAGGTCATAGGGTGGGTGTTTTCCATAAATTAAATATACAAAAGCTGCAGATTCAAGCTTTTTATAAAACATATTTGAAACACACAAAAATATTTGATTAAAATTGTATTGGTGATGAAATTAATAATATTTTGATTTTCTTAATCCTCTCAGTAATTTGGATAATCCAAGGTGCTCTAAGTGAAGGAGTAGTGGGTATAATTAAGAGTTATTTCATATGTCTTGGTAAAGTACTTCTGGATTTCTTCCCAGAAATTGAGATAAGTGAATGAATGAATCTAATGATTGGGTAAGAAATACTTTTGCAAGTCAAATGGTTTCCAATTTTTGCTTCTACAAATTTATAGGCATTATCAGCTGGCAGATCATTAAAAAATAGTGTTTGATGATAGATCACTGAGTGACTACATAGTTCAGAATGTGCTCAAAGGGTGAACAACTTGTCTATACAAACTCCTCCCATTCTTCTTTTCATTTGATTTATAGAAACAAGATTTTTCAGGATTTATATCATTAAGTCAATATTTAGTCATGGATAAATAAGTTATAAAGCCTAAAAATTTTGCAAAGCCTTATTTATCTCATTAGGAGATATAGTTATGATAAAACTTTTATTTTTATGATTTATAATTATTTTTCAAAATTTATCATCTATGTTGTATTGATCAATTGTACTGATGATAACTATAACATTAATTCAACTAAGAAGAGATTATTTTTAAACACTTAGAGACTTATAGTCAAAGAAATAAAATAAGATTTCAAATTTCAATGATAAGCCTGATAAGGGTGATTAGTAAAATTCTTTGAAACTTAAATGTATTACATTAAGATAAAATTCTGAGGGAGAAATGGAATAGGAATGTAAATTTTAAAATGAAAAGATGCAAAATGGTCCCATGTTAAAGAGATTATTCATGTATTTTTAAACATGATGATGGTATCAAGTTTTGGTATGTAGATTTCATGGAATACATCTAAAAGAGTAATGCCGTCATTTTATGTCACTATTTATAGTCTGCTGGAAATCACATCATTTCCAAATTTGTTATTTAAAGTTATGATGAAAAACTTACCTGTCAAATTAAAAATTTATAGGGGGACATATATTTTAAAAAATTCTTTTAGGGCTAAATGAGAAAAAAATTTGACATAGGATATACAGAGACCCTAGTTCTATAATATGATGGCCATTGTCTCTGCCTCTTGCTGAGAATCGCTTCGGCCTTAAGACCCTGTCATCTTGGCAGGGTTTTCTTGTGATGCTCCTGAAGCTTGGTGCTTATGGGCCTAGTCAGAACCTTCCTTCTGCCTGTGCTTCTCAGAACATTGTCTTCCCAAAGCTTTTGAATATTTTAGTCTGAAATAACATTTTTCTGCTACATCTTTGTTTTTTTTCCCCCAGTAATGAATTATGTCTGCAGTTTTCTCTATCCTCTGTTAATCCCCCACTCATTTCAGAAAGACTCAGTCATTTCCTTACCATTTGCCCTGCTTCTCATGTGGGTCTCTCTCCTTACTTAATTCATAGAATGAACACTATTTGTTGGATCTGAGCAATGTTTCTGCTTTCACTTCTCTTTCCTTTCTGGCACATTCTTTTGTTTCTAAAAATACTCTTTTAGATTTTAGGATTTCCCTTATTGTGAAAAATAAAATCCGTTAAGGTCTGGATCTGCCCCAGACCTCTGGTTTTAAGTGATCTTATCCATTTTTGTCTCTCTAAACTGGATATTTACACCCAGGAGATATTTTCCCAATAGACCACTAGCTAATCCAAGCCTGAATTCAGTTATTATTTCACCTGTCTCCTGTTTAATATGTCCAGTCTGTCTGTGCCTTTCTTCAAGCCCTAATTCATGCATTTCTCAAAATGTTCTCTTGGGCACAGGCAGTAGTACTATTTATTTATTTTAAAACATTTTCCCTTGCAATTTATCTCATGGTCCTTTGACTATTTTGTGCTGATGTCTATACTTTTCTCCTGTGTTCCAGATCTCTATTAACACATAACAAACAACCGCAACAACAATTTTCTTTACATCTCACAATTTTAAGGGTCAAGAATTTTGAGCTTGGCTGAGTAATTTTTCTGCTCCTTGTGCCATAGATAGAGGTCACTTGGGGATATTCAGCTGCCTAATGGTTTAGCGACTCTTAGAGAGGTTCCTCATGCATATGGTGCTTTGGAGGAGATGGTTGAAAAGCTGGTCTCAGTTGAAAGTATTGATCAGGGACCCAACACATGGCACACAGCATCTCTAGCATGACACTCTCAGAGTTATCAAACTTCTTGTGTGCTCAGTTCTGACTCTTTGCGACTCCATGGACTGTAGCCAGGGATCAGAACCATGTCTCCTGCATTGGCAGGCAGATTCTTTACCACTGTGCCACCTGGGAAGCCCCATTAAACTTCTTACCCGGTAGCTTAGGACTCTGAAAAGAATGTTCCAAGAAGCCTGAGTGGCAGCATCAGAGTTTCTGATGACCTAGCATTGGAAATCCTGAAATGTTACTGCTACCAAGTGCTGCCTTCTCTTGGTCAAGCAAGGTACCAAGACCAGCCCAGATTCGAAAGGCAGGGACAGTAGAACCCACCTCTTTATAGGAGGAGTAGAAAAGATTTTGTGGCCGTCTTTAATCTACTTGTGTTTATGTCATCCCTTTGCATGGCTTGGCTGCCCTGACTATATCTATGGAGTCTCTCTCTCTGAACCTTTGAAAGAGGCTTCACGGTATTTCCTTTCTCCATCTGAGAAACTTTTTCCAGGCTGATTTTTGAGAGTTTACTCCTCCTAATAAATTTCACTGGACTGCAGTCACTCTTTCTGATGGACAAACAATTAAAAATATAGCCCCCTTTTTACATTTTTTATTTAGGATAGTTATATTGTATGCATCTCCTAAACCCTTAAAAAAAAAATCTCTCTTGTTCTTCAAAATCTTCATTTTTGTTTCATATCTGCCTAATCTGTCTTAAAAAATTCTATCATTCAGTTTAATCGGTCTATCCTTCTTTATCTTGTTTTCATTGTTTCACCACTCTTCTCATGAGAGGCTGAAGCGTATTTTTGAAACATCTCTTTCTTCCTCGATTACTTGAAAAAACTTGATTTTATAGACTGTGTTGGTTTGAAACTGACACCAAGATAGGATTTGATAAGAAACGTCTATGAAAGATAAAGGGAGGGAAGCAGGAGGAGGCAGTGGGAAACTGCAAGTCTGACAGCTGAGAAAGAAAATGGAGATGGACGAATTGAGCAGGAAGAGCTGGAATTTTCAAGCTCAGGTCACCTGTTAGTGAAGTTCCCTGCTGGCAGTCTTGGGTTCGCAGTGGAGCCCCAGCTGTGCCGAGTCGCAGCTGGGAGTAGCTCATGGGGCTATGGGCCTCCTGCAGGAACACGGTGGTGGGTCTAACAGGGCAGCTGGTGGGGCTTTCAGTCAGCTCTACCCGCTGCACGGAGAAGCTCAGGCTGTCACAGGCTAGAGCACTGTAGGTGCTAATGGAAGCCAGGGTGGAGACTAGTGCTGCTGTTTGGTGAGAGCTGCTCATGAGGCTGGATTTTCTCCTTATCTTGAGACTTCCATCTCCTCTAGTCCCCGGGAGACCCTGCTGGCACTGGGGGAGATGGATTCACTGACTTTGGCAAGAAGGAAGTCACAGACACAGGGGATAAGGTCTAACTCTATCATGTACCACATATGTAATTAACCTTGGTCAGATTTCTGTGTCTCAGTTTTTCTCAGCTCGGAAGGAAATCTTACACAAAACTTTTGAGAGCTCTTCTGGCTCTGACGCCTTCCAGCTCTGACACATCCAATACTCAGAGCCTTGATGATTCAGTAGAGCCTTTGATCTCTTATCTTTCCAAATTTATCCTTGTGAAAAGGATGCTCACAACTTTTCATTGTCAGAGAGCTGACTCACTGAGACAGAGCTGAGGTGTAATTATGGTGTATGTGACTATAAACATGGATAAGAAATTTTCCTCAGACATAAATGGTCTAATAGCAGCAGATGATTGCAAAAGACATTGGTTTTGAATAATTTAACATAATGCTATCTACTGCGAGTACAAACACTAATCAGGAACATTAGGTAATTCTGATTTAGGTACAGGACCCCAATATATGAAACGTGCATTTTCATATTAGCACCAATAGCACTTACATAACTGCTTGTGCTAACAATGGGGAATGAGTCTAAGAGGTACATTTGCTACAGAGATTTGCAGTGCAAATCCTGGTTATTAATTTACCTTTTGTTAGATATCTTACAAGAGGCATCTACCCAATCTTAGGAATTAATTTTTATGTTTAATGTGTTGATAGATTAATTACACACTTAATCTTAGACTGGTGTATGTAGAAGATCAGCATATTGCTATGTGTGAAGAATTCTGAGTTTGAATAAAGAAGAAAAAGGGAGGAGCTATTTACCTTGAGCTTCAAGCCCATTTAATTTAAATAATTTTACAAATAGGGAAATTGAGGCCTAGGTTGTTTGTCTCAACTGCCCAATATCACAAGATAATAACTCCTAAGACTTTCATTTTGCTTCTGTATGCCAGATACCTTTATAAGTTCTTTATATATATGAGCAACTTTAAGAGATGGGTAGAACCACCAGAAGAGATAGACGCTGTTATTTCCACCGTCTTATACATGAGGAAGCCGAGGTATGAAAGGGTTGAATTATCTCTAGGGCACTTAGAAATGGCAAAGCCAGGATTTGAACCCAGGCATTTGGCTCCAGAGTCCATGCTTTTAACCCTATACAGACTTTACATACTTCCTCATCAGTATCAGATCAGATCAGATCAGATCAGTCGCTCAGTCGTGTCCGACTCTTTGCGACCCCATGAACCGCAGCACGCCAGGCCTCCCTGTCCATCACCAGCTCCCGGAGGTCACTCAGACTCACACCCATCAAGTCAGTGATGCCATCCAGCCATCTCATCTTCTGTCGTCCCCTTCTCCTCCTGCCCTCAATCCCTCCCAGCATCAGAGTCTTCTCCAATGAGTCAACTCTTCGCATGAGGTGGCCAAAATACTGAAGTTTCAGCTTTAGCATCATTCCTTCCAAAGAAATTCCAGGATTGATCTCCTTCAGAATGGACTGGTTGGATCTTCTTGCAGTCCAAGGGACTCTCAAGAGTCTTCTCCAACACCACAGTTCAAAAGCATCAATTCTTCGGCGCTCAGCCTTCTTCACAGTCCAGCTCTCACCTCATCAGTATAGGTGTTAAAAAAGGCAAGCCTGTACTGGAAATTGGATCTCTTGATTTCCTATGTGTCTTTTCAGTAACACCAGGGTTAATTAGAAACAAGCCTATTTTAATATTTTAAAATTAACACAGCAACTGAAACAGTACAAGTGGCTTCCCAGAAGTCCTACTTTCTCGCATGAGGACCCCAAAGGCATGTCTCCCCAGTCTCTGTCTCCACACCTCCCAGGAGAAACTCAAGCAATGAACATTAATTAGCAGGTAGGAGTCATTTATAATTGATGAACCACATGCTTGAAAACAAATGACTGATTATGAAGTGGTTTCAGGTTACATGAAAATCTTTTTCCCAGAAATAAGCTAAACTCTGCTAGGAATCATCTGCATATCCCATTTGTTGATGAATTTTCCATTTGCTCCTCTTCCTGAGTCTCCCGGGATCCTGTGCTTGATCATTCCCACCATCCTCTCACCACCAGCCCTAGACCCTTCAGCCTTAATCAGTGGCGTTCCTCACTGAGTGACTGACTCTTTGACAGGACCCCAGGTTGCTATGTTGGCCTGGCTGTCCACCTAAGGCAAGTGTCCCCTTGTAGCAGGAAGTAGCAGGAAGCTACTGCAGAGAAGAACGCTTCTTTTGACTCATCCCCTGAACCATCATCCAGCTGGACTTCGCATGAGCTTACGGACATCCAAGCTGAGCAGCGTCTTTGGTCATCTGTGTAGCAACCCATTGATTTGCAACTTGATGGTTTATGTAACCAATGGTTTCTGTTCTCCTTAGGAGCCAGTAGAATAGCAAAAAGGTACTTCCTGAGACCATCAGTGATGAAAGCTGATTTTCTGATCTACTGAAGCAGGGTGCATGGGTTGTCTCTGCCCCAGTGGGGCTGTTTCTCAAACATAGCTCAGACCTCATCCTGATTCATGTCTTTTCAAAAGTTAGAATCTCATCACCCCTGTCATGGGGTAGTAGAGATGGGGCAGGATTACAAATTTCAGGGGGCCCTTAGGAGTGTGGACCTACTGGTATTCCATTAAGGAAGATGCGCAGAGGGTTAGATGAGTAAGTAACCATCAGACTTTGCTCTCTTTTCTTAGGCACTGGTGAGGAAAATCGATGCCTCGGACAATATCTACACCACAGAGTCCAGCACGGGGAACCTGTTCAGCCTGACCCAGGAGGGGGCTCCCCTTGTGCCGCATCATAGCTAAGGTGAGCCTCATGGTTGGGCGCCAAGACGGCAGGCCTCGCGAGAGTGTGAGGAAGCTAGTTTGGTGGGGACAGCTTTTTTCCGCTCTAAGTATCAACTCTCCTCCCCCATCTTCACATATCTTAACAAATCCAAACCAATCATATCTTCCAACTTAGGTTCTTGGCTGGATCTTAAAAATGCCCGCTGTCACTGAAATACTGTATGAGGAAAAGACAAAATTGAGAAAGGCTGTGTTTTGTTTTTTTTTTTTTTTTCAGTTACCATGGACGCTGTAATTCATTAGACTCACGGTCAATTTGCCCCTGAACTTGAGACCCAAATACTTAGAGCAGTGGTAGGCAATCGGTAGCCCTAGGACCTCACTAAGGTCTTTGTTTTATCTTTGCTTTTTCTTTCTTCCTTTCCTCCTTCCTTCCTTCCTTCCTTCCTTCTCCACCTCCTTGTTCCCTCCCTCTTCCTTCTTTCCTTTTTTTCTCCCTCCCTCTTTTCCTCCCTCCCTCCATTCTTTATTTCGTTCTTTCCCTTGAGAAATGGCATCACCCTTGGGGATAGAATGATGATCCAACTGGAAGCAGAGTTATGTCCTCTAATAAACTTCAGATATGTCAGTCACAAGAAGATGCTTGAGCTTGGTGGTTCTCAGTCTTCACTGGGCATCACAACCCCTCAGGGAGTTTTTGGAAAACAGCCGGTTTTCCCCACTCAAGGTTTATCAAGGTCCTGGGGTAAGACCTGGGAATCCACATTTTAAAAAACTCTACAATTCTATCCCCAGTTTTTAAGGAATCTCTCTAGGACAACCAAGAGGGCTAGGGTGGGGAGAGGGGTGGAGGGAGGTTCAGTATGGACGGGACACATGTATACACATGTGGTTGATTCATGTTGATATATGGCAAAAACCATCACAATATTGTAAAGTAATTATTCTCCAATTAAATAAATTAATAAAAAAATTTAAAAGCTCTTCAGGTGTTTCTGAGGCATGGCTACTCTCAGAAATCACTGCTCTAAGCCTTTATAGAAATCTGAAAGAGCAGGGTAAATGTCAACTTTGCTCAGGGGAGAAGTGGGTTGTATGGTACCTCAATAGCAAACGTTTGAGTGTGCTCCCCACTGAGCTTAATGCCTTGCAAACATGATTTCTTTTAAATCATAAGACCTCCTAATAAGTAGTTACCTTGTTTTCCCTCATCTATGGTTGAGGAAATGACTTGAGAAGCTTACTCAAGGTCATACAGCTGATAAAGAGTGGAGTCAGGTTTAGAACCCAAGTCTCTCTAACCTGGAATTCATGATCCTAAAGCCCGCAGTGATGACTTCTGGTTCAGTCTTTGGCCCTTCAGCTTCTTGGGCCAAAGTGTGACTCAGAAGTTCTCAACCCTGTATGCATATTAGCATCACTAGGAAGCTTTAAAATTTTCCGCTAGTAAGTGATCAAGCTGAATTTGAAACTGGCTGTTTGGTAGTGAAGCTACGCTCTTGTTTGCTGTTCTGAACTTGCTCTTAGCAGCCAAGCTCTCTCTTTTTCCTCCTGCCTGCCTCCTCCTTCTCAACCCCGTCCTCCCATGCCCTCCTCCCCTCTCTACAGCCTTCATTATCTCCTGCATCCTTACCATATGTCAAACACTGTGCTAGCTTTCCCTTCATCATCTCATCTGATCCTCCTGATAATCTAATGATGTGTTATAATCATAATTCCCATTTTTAAGATAAGGGGACAGAGACTCAGAGAGAGGGTTATGTGCCCTGAATGCAGATGAGATTTTAACTAGATCTGCTGACTCCAGAGACTTAATCTCAGCCTTCCTCTGTCTCCAGTCCTTGGTTGGGGGGCGGGGGTCGGGGGGGATGGTAGTGGTGAGTAGACAGAGGTTTGAAGCAGAGAGAAGATTCAGTGGTGAGTCTCATCTTCCGCCTCCAGCAGAATCACCTTTAGGTTTCCAGTCCTGACAGTGACATGGGGGCTGGGAGTCCCTGGTACGCCCTGCAGAGCATCCTCACTTTCAATGCTCAGGAAATGTGCCCTATCTGGTGACAGACGTGGGGCAGCTCCCCGCAGTGGCCTTCCTCACTCACCTCCTTGGGGGCCCAGGGTATCTGTCTTCAGGTCCTTCATCCCTCTGAGCTGCGCCCATGAGATGGTTTGGGCAACCTCTTTGAGACCTTTCCTCTCATCCCTTAGGGTTCCTCTGACAACCAGGAAATAAACCAATTCCTCCTTATGAAGCTGGTGGCAAGTCCCATCCCTTCCTGAATGCAGAGCCCAGAAGACTCCCCTGTGCGTTGTCAAATCACTCCCCCCACCCAGCCCAACTCCTCTATTATTCCCCCTCCACTAGTCTACACACCCTACAAGTGGCCTCCTCCAGCTTTATGACAGCTTATCCTGAGCCTGTCTGAATAATGCATGCCATTATACAGCTGGGCTCTGAGCCCAGAGCTCTCTATAAAATTAAACAAGCTCCAGCCAACAGTGCAATTCTGCAAGCTCAGGCGACTCCAAGTCCCACTTGAAGCCGAATGCTGCTTTTCAGCCCTTGGTGGGCAGGGGCTCCAGAGTGGTCTCCGCAACGACTCCGTCTCACTTCCTACCTCTTCTCCCTGCCACGCACGCCAGCCTCTGGGACACCTTTCATAAGGCTGTCAGTCACCCTTCTGACCAGGGTGGCTTCCGCAGCCCGACCCCCTCGTGGCAGTCTAGGCCCACCCTCACTGCGTGCTCAATCCTTTCACAACCTCAGCCTGCTTCACCTCTGACAGCTGAGTCATGCAGTTGTCCCCACCCCATTTTAAACCAAAGGTACCCGGCAGTGGAAGTAGGATTTGAACCAGAATCCCCTCAGTCTGGGTTCAAGATTTCCCTCTTCCTCTCCTAGTAGCAAAAAATGCCAAGAAGACCGTTTTTCACGGGCTTGGGAAAGGATGTAACGAGAATCCAATGCAAATGGATGCAGAGGCTTAGATATATAGTCATGCTGGAGCTGGCATCTCCCAAACCAAGGAAGGCTGCCACGTTGATCCTGGCTCTCAGCCTCTCATGCTTTGGCACCATTTCTTCATGGTTTGCTCCAAAAGTAAATATCTATCACTTTATCTATCTTTGTACATATATAAATAATATTCATACTGCTGCTGCTGCTGCTAAGTCGCTTCAGTCGTGTCCGACTCTGTGCGACCCCATAGACGAAAGCTCACCAGGCTCCCCTGTCCCTGGGATTCTCCAGGCAAGAACACTGGAGTGGGTTGCCATTTCCTTCTCCAATGCATGAAAGTGAAAAGTGAAAGTGAGGTCGCTGATTAAATATAAATATATACATATATAAATATGCATACTCATGTAAACATATATGTATACAGGTATTTACATCTGGTGGAAGGCAGACTGGGGAGACTTTAGGATTCTTGTTTTTTCTTTTCACTTTAAAGAGTAATTTGATTTTATGTCAGTGACTCTCTGAGTAAGGCCTTTGTGTGGAACCCTTATCAGATGTCCCAGGAGCCGTGGGAAGGTAGGCAGGCTAGGATAAAGGATTGTGGAGCAAGAAATCAGAGGGGTGAGTGTCTTGGCTCATACTAGAACATACATTTAGTGAAATGATGATGTGGCTTTAAAATCAGAGTGCTTTTCTTTGACCCTTCTACAGCCACCCCCTCCCCAGATTGTGTCAGGAGTTCCTGCTCCGTGCTTTTTAAACCCTGTACCCCATCCCCATTTCAGTGCATCCCTACCCAGATTTCTTCCTGCTTTTAACATTGTCTGCCAGACCATGAGCTCGTTATGGATGGAGACTGAGGCAGTGCCCAGCACAGGGTCTATTTATTATAATGCATATAATAAACCATTAATATTTTTGTGCTGCATGAACAAAGTTACCTGTCCTAAGATATGACCTTTTCCCACCAAATAAACTATCCTAAAAGGAAGTAGGAATATAGAAGTTGAAAATCACTCTTAGCTAATTATAAAATGTCAGAAATCCTGAACTCCTCCAGAATTGGACACTTTCGTCTTGGTCCCTGCTGTGATAGCTGCCAAACTCTTAGACTGCAAAGGGCTCAGAGCTTATCTTTGTGGGGTACTGGGATGGGGAGTTCTGGGGTGACTGATTTCAATGGGGCCGTGCTGGGCTGCAGCGGTCTTTGCTGCCTCTGGTTGCTCACACACTGAGCTTTCGGTTACTCCCTACTGCGTCCCTAGGACACTCGACAGTGCTTGGTGCATAGTATAGTTTTTGTTGAGAGAGTTCTCAAAAATCTGATGGGATGGCAGTTTTGCTGAACCCAGCTCCTTCTTCCTGTAACGTCTTTCTCAGTTTAGGAAACAGCGTGATGGGCTCAGTTAGAGCCAGGAGTGGTGCGGTTAAAGGCAAGTGCCCCTCAGGACCAGGTGCAGACCACTTGTTCACATATTCTTTCCTGCTACTGGCACCTCTGCAGTCCACAGGGAAGGGAAGAGGGGGAAGCAGGGTAAAGCCAGGTGTGGGGCTGCCAGCTTCCTCTGCTCTGGATGTGGACGTCCAGCATGGCGTTGCCACCGGTTTGCTGGGCACGTGGTGAGTCACCATTGTGATCTGTTGGCGCTTTCACTTTGCTCTGGGAGCCAAGTGGCTTCAGTGATTTCTATACAATTAATCTGTGCAGTTAGGAAGAGCGCTTCACTTCCAGCCTCTTCTCAGAAATCCTCCCAGATGCCTGGGAAGTTGCCACAAGGTAAGGGAGTTTCCATGAACTGCTCTCACAGAAAAATACAGGTTCACACTCAAGAGCTGGGCTGATCAGTTCTAAAGGGTTTTTTTTTTTTTTTCCTTTTACAAACTGGAGTGAAGGAGTGAAAACAGGACCAATGTAGATTGGGGGGGAGAGGTGTGATTATTTCATCCATTTGGACTTCCATTTTTCCCATCCCCAAAATGGAAAGAAATTATAGTATTGATGTAAATAAAGCCCCTTTTTGTGTTCCTGCTGCGGTGGTGGGGAGGATCTGAGAAGTAACAGGTGGTTGCTGGCATAGTGAGAACCAGCATGAGGCATCTAGGTTTCAGCTCTCTCCATCTGCCTCAGGCTTGTTTCTAGAACTGATTTCTGACAGCTCCAGGCTTGTTCCCAGGCGGCTGCTGGGAGGGGGTTGCCAGGCGTCTGGAGCAGTGTTAATTGGGGTTGACCCTGGTCGCAGCACAGGTGCCTCCCCTGGCCCCTCACCTCCAGTTTAGATTACCAAGGGTGACATTATTTCTGGAGCTGGCATTTCACTGCAGTATGTGTGGGAGCTTGGGAACATGTGAGTGTGTGTGTGTGTGTGTGTGTGTGTGTGTGTGTAGGAACTGGGCAGGGGGAGGGGGCGGGGGATTTTTGCTCCTACGACCTTTCTAGATTCTCTGGCTGGGGCCCTGTAGATTAGGCTGACAAAAGACAGTTTAACAAAGGAAAAAAGTTTAGTAGCGTGTGCACCGCACTTACCCATGGGAGCTGTCAGAGATGAGTAACCCACAGGGTTGGTTACAACGTGGGCTTCTGTAGCATCTTAGCAAAGGAACAATACATTTTTAGAGATGTCATAAGACAAAGGAAGAGAACTTGAGTCTCTGAAAGCAAAAGTGTTAGTTGCTCCATCCTGTCCGACTCTTTGAGACCTTAAGGACTGTAGTCTACCAGGCTCCTCTGTCCATGGAATTTTCCAGGCAAGAATACTGGAGTGGGATGCCATTTCCTTCTCCAGGGGGTCTTCCCGACCCAGGGATCGAACCCAGGTCTCCTGTATTACAGGCAGATTCTTTACCATCTGAACCACAAAGGAAGCCCCCTTGAGTCTTTAGGGGTGGCGAACTGTGGGAAGACATGTATATGGCAAACTAATAGTAGTTAAAGACTGAAGTTTGCTATATGAGTTTCTTCTGGTGCTGAATCCAGGCTGATAAGGGTCTAAAGTTGTCTCCAGTGATTAACTCTTAGTAAAGAGGAAAGGGAGAATGATCTTTTTAAATTTATGTCCTACTTTTAGTCAAATAGGGGGAGAACGGATATCTTTTTTTTTTTTTTTTTTTTTTGTATCTGCTTCTTAATTGCCTTCAGCTCAAGACAATCCTTAGACAAAAGTGGTATATTTGGGGATGGCTATTCTGCCGCCCTACAGACCCCAAAATGCAGCAGCCGAGTGAGGGGGTGTCAGTCATTCTCGAGTCAGCCCCAGGAGAGGTGACACGGTGAGCTCATATGACATTTTCTCTTCCTTGCCAGGAGGGTGGGGTGGTCGCCCTCTTCAAGATCTGCCGGCAGGACACTCTCCGGTGCCTCTACCCCCAGGCGCTCCGCACGCTGGCCTCCATCTGCTGCGTGGAGGAGGGTGTCCACCAGCTGGAGAAGGTAAGAGTGCAGCTGGCCGGCTGCATGGGGACCGAGGTCCCTGAGGGCGTGGGTGGCTGGGGAAAGTGACCTCTTGGTGGACATCTGGACCTCTTCCTGGAGCAAGTCCCCTGAGTCCCTCCTTTCCCCAGCATCATTCAGGTGGGGCTGCTGTGACCTTGACTGTGGCTGATGAAGACGCGAAGCGGGCAGAGACTGAGGAGCTCTGCTGGAGAAGGCAGGGCCCAGAGGGACACTCAGCACTTCCTGGGTGGAGAGCCCAGGGGTGGACCACTGCAGGAGGCAGACGAGTCGGATGGGGAGGGGGTGTCGAGGTTGAGGGCGTTTGGTACTCCTCTCGTGGCAGGTCCCTGGCATGAAGAGAAGAGGATCCAGTTTCTCAGGGGACAGGATAGCCAGGAGCAGGGTGTGCGTGGATGCCTGGGTAGGCAGGTGGGCTTCCCTCCAAGAGGGCTTGAGGTAAGGGAAAGGGACGCTTGAGTCCAAGGGCATGGTGGGTCACCACCGCTGGGATGTCTGGGGTTGGAGGGGTGGGGTGACATGGCAGTCCCAGGTACCTGGCTCCAGGCCAACCTAGGGCGACAGGACGGGTTCCAGCCACCCCCTCCCCACCCCCACACTCCCCAGGTGGGAGGGCTGAGCCTGCTTCTCCCACTTGGCCTGAGTGGGCCCAAGCCTGCAAATGGCTCCTCGGGGATTCTAGGAGCGTTGGGAGGCTACGGCTGACACTTGGGGATTTTTCAATCATGTTTCAAGGAAAGATGCTGAACTTATTTTTATGGAAGAGAGGTAGAAAGTCGTGGTATGTCCTGGTGACAGATGCCGTGTCTGCAGGATTGGGAGTAGGTACCTTGAGTATGTTCTCATAGCTTGGTCTAAATGGGGAGGGGGCAAGCAAACTGCTTCCTTTCCACTGTATCCCTGCCCCACAGTCTGGTCCTGCTGCCCAGGAAACCTCCACCCTCCCCTCAGCCTTTTCACTTTAGTGTGGATTCCTAGGCGGATGGTTGTTTTACATTCTACCCTGCCTCTTTCCAAATCTGCTCAGGTTGTGGGGCAGAGTCACAGGGTCATGGGCTCTGAGGTGCTTTTAGCTGACGATGGAGTGTTCATGGGCAACCTACTCATTTTACAGATGAGAAGGCTGTGACTCAGAATGGGCAAGTCATTTGTCTGGGGTCACACAGCAAAGTGGTGAAGGAGCAAAGCCCAGCCCTCTGGACAGAGTGTTTCCTTCCCATGGGTTCAGAAGCCTTTGTGTGTGCACTTGCTTAGGTGGCACAAAGGAGACGAGGCAGTGGCTAGACAGACAGACTCCATGAAGTAGACGCGTTGAGCACATCCAGCTTCATGCGCGGAATAATCCTCTCTTCTCCCATAAAATCTTCCTCTTTAGAGAGTGGAAAATGGCCAGATGGGTTTGTTTCTTGTCTTCTTTCACACTGGCTGGCAGAAAGAAGAAGGGAAGAAAGCAGAAGGGACTGGACTCACCAGTCCTCCAAAAGCAGTGGATTTCTTGGCTTATGAGTTTGCAGAGCAGCGGGAAAACTTCAATCCAGGAAAGCAAAACAGCAGAACTTTTTTTGTTTAGAATGAAAGCGTGTGCAGCCAGGAAGGCTGGGGACAGTTTTTCCTTCCACCTTCCTGTGCGGGTCCCAAGCCAGAAGGCGAAAATGTGTCTTTCCCAGGCCAGATGGGCCGCTGGCCTGGGAGTCAGACCCCAACCCTCCGAGCAAACGGATGAGGGGAGTGCCCAGTGCCGGAGGGGTTACTCAGCAGCCAGGGCTGACCTAGCCCCTTACAAGCATCCCTTCATTAAGGCTCCAGGGCCTCCTGAGGTGAGCGCTCTTCCTATCTTCATCTTAAAGACAAGGAACTGTGTCTCAGCCAGTGTAAGTGACTCACCTAAAATCACGTAGTAAGTTTGGAGCTAGGATTTGGATCCTGTCTGCTTGCTTAATGCTCAGTCAGTATCATTGACTCACTGGTTTAATAGATACTCTCAGAACATCCCCCCCAAAAATTCCTTTAGCTAAACCCAGACAGCTTTGCTGTTTCTGGCCAGTGTCCTAATCTTCCCCCTCCCCTAACTGGCACAGGAGAAAGTCACCCTCTCTGGGCTTTCTCCTCCTCTAGGTCAGATTCGTTTCCATACACAGATACTTGTGAAACAATGCTGTGCCAGGCAGTGGGCAGAACGGAGACTTGTCAGAAAGGAGCCCCCTTGTGGTCAGAAACAGCAACTACAGCTCTGCAGTCACAGAGCTTGCCAAGTGTCTCCATGGACAGCTTAGTTTCATTTGATGCTTACCTTGAACGTGCAAGCATACCCATTACACAGATAAAGAAACCGAGGCCCAGAGATATGAAGTGACATCTGCACGGAATCACACAGCTCATCATTCATTCATTCAGCAAACATCTATCAGCTGTCTGCTGTTTGCCAGGCACTGTTTTATGTGTTGGGAGTATAGCTGTGAACAAAACAGACGGCCACCCTGGCCCTCTTAGAGCTTACATTCTAGTTCATGGGGTGGCAAGTTACAACCTGTGGGCTGAAGTCAGCCTGTTGTTTTTGGCATGTATAGCCCATGAGTTAAGTCATTTTTAAATGATTATAAAAATATGAGAGGAATACCATTTTATGTCACGTGAATATTATGTGAAGTTCAAATTTTTGATCCATAAAGTTTTAATGGAACACTGCCAGGCTCCTTCGTTTAGGTGTTGTAAATGTCTGGTTTCTCTACAACAGCATAATTGGATAATTGCAAGAGAACATGCAGTCAAAAATATTTACCATCTGGCCCTCTACAGAAAATGTTTATCCACTCCTAATCTATCAGGTAATAAGGACATCATGCCATGGCTAAGAAGACAATGAATATGAAAATGAAGTTGCTCAGTCGTGTCCAACTCTTTGCGACCCCATGGACTGTAGCCTACAGGCTCCTTCATCCACGGGATTTTCCAGGAAAGGGTACTGGAGTGGGTTGCCATTTCCGTCTCCAGAAAAAGACAATAATTAACATTTATTGAGTACTTGCTTCATGCAAGCACTTGGCTAGACCACTCCTTTCATGGTGTCACTTAATCATTAACCCATCAGTGCTATTATCATCCATGTCATCCATAGAAGGAAGGAAGACTCAGAGAAGTGAAGCAACTTGCTCAAGGGCACACAGCTAATAGACGGCCCGGTGGTCATTTGATCCAGGATCACAAAGAGTCAGACACGACTGAGCGACTGAACATGCACTCATGAGCTGGAACCAGACTGGGTTGCGAACCATTGTGCCTACCCAGGATTCAGCTCCAATGTGTGAGGTCAAAGTCCATGCTCTTTTCCTCCACATCACACTGTTTCCAAAGTTGTGAGAAGTTCTAGAGCCACCCAGGGGGTCCTGGGTCATCTGCCCCTCCCCCAGGTCCCGCTCACACTCTGTGATTTGGGTGCTGAGTGCTGGCCTCAGACACTCTGGTGAGGTCACCACGGTCTGTGTTTAGGGTGGAAGGTGAAGAAGTCTGGGGATGAGCTGGATCACAGAAGCCACAGCACGACAGGCTAGGTGGAGGCATAAGTGAAGAGCAGGTGCCCGGGGGCTCTCGCCCACTGCCCACTCACCAGGCACAGCTCATGCCTTCCTTAGATAATGTCACAGCCTCAGCCTCCCATGATTTACTGGCCTCGCCTCCTCCCTGAGTCTCCTGTAATTAATTGCCACAAGAAATGTGCTAAATTTGGTGAAATCCATCTTTGTCTGCAGCTACTCACCCCCTCCCCTTCCCGCCAACCTTGGAGCGGTTCATTAAGTCACGCACAGACCCCGGCAGAGTGTGAGTCTATCGGGTCACCAGACGCCCCATCCATCCTCAGCCCTGCTGTGCGATGCTAGAGCTCTGTTGGGCTTGAGGCATTCACATGGCCATAGATTCACTCAGTCACCTGCTTCTTCTTTCTCTGTCAGCCAGCCGTTCACTTACTTTCAAGTCACTTGCTTCCTTGCTCGCCCACTAAGTCCATCACCATCTCATCCTGCTACTAACTCATTCTGTCATCACGCGTTTGCTGTGAACTGTCCAGCGTGCTGGGGAAACTGTGGTCTCTGAGAGTCAGGCTCTTCTGGATGTGAATCCAGGCTTGTCTACCTACAAACTTGGACACATTTCCCTGAGCAAGTTACTTAACTTCTCAGAGGTGCAGTGTCTTCATCCATCAATGTGCACGATGAAATCTACCTCCCAGGGCCGTCAGAGATGGACAGATGGACAGCAGTGTGGTTCCTGGCTCCCACTAGGCACTAAATAAATGGTAGCTGTTATGATTATGGTGCAGGTAATTCCAGTTGCTGGGGTTTTGGACATCAGTGGCCTCAGGGAAATGATGGTCTGGTGGAGAAGGGAAGGCTGGCCTGTAAGCAGAAAGGGCTAGCATGGCCAAAGATGCTGCCCTGTGCACTGTGAGCACAAGTGTGGAACACGAGTCCCCACAACCTTTTCACTTTACAGGGGAGGAAACTTAGCTCGTGAATGTGGAGTTTGGATTCAAAGCCTGGCTGGTTTCCAAAGCCCAGTTCCTTACATTCTGTGACCCCAGAAGAGCCGGCCCTTTTGAGGTTGGCACCTCAGGGCAGTGGCTCCCAGAGAACCAGGCTCTGGGTATTGGTCTGGAAAAGGGGGCAGACATGGAAATTCCTGAGCAGGTGTGGAGCTGCAAGATGTCAAGACAGAGCAAAGTCCTCTCCAGAGGTGTCTGAAGGGTCTTCTAAGCCTCCATTCTTTCTTTCCAGAGGTCCAGTTCCTCCTGTTCCCCCTTGGCAGCTTGTTTCAGGAAGTCTGTCTTCCCTCCTGTGTGCCCTCAGCAGACAGTCACCCCTTACTCCCCAGTCCCTGTGCTGGGCTCTGGGAGGAAGAGACAAGTAACTGTGTTCCCTGCCTCCCACCTGGGATGGCCACGGGGCGGCCCCATGGCCGTCAGAAGCCGCAGGCCAGTGGCCTCACCTGTGCCCGGGGAGCTGGTGATGGCAGCGGCAGGAGGCAGTGGAGCTGGCCAGAGGTCGGAGGTGGAGCCCCCAGGCAGGCCAGGGGAAAGTGGCCACGGCAGAGGGAGTCTGCAACTAGGCCAGTGGGGCTCTGAGTCTTTTAGGAGCTCAGTGAATTGAGGAAGCCCAGAGGAGAAGGCAGCATTTTCTGGTACTCACTATGGAGAAGATAGGATAAAGAAAATGAGGCCCAAAGAGAGTGTGAGGACCCCAGACCCACCAACCCCTTGAGAACAGATGGACCCAACTCTGTCTGGTCATCAGGTGACCCAACCCACCTGGACTGGTCAGGGCAGCCTTGGGGAGGACTAGAGCTGGGACGGTGGACTGGCATCACCAAGGAGAGGACTGCCAATCTGTGGGGGGGCTGCAAGGGGGCTAGAGAGCAAGTGATTCTTCTCTGAATCTCCGTTTCCTCTTTATGGGGTTGCCATGGTGAGGTGATGCAGCAGTGTGGGTGGGGCCTGTGTGGCGGCACAACTCGCCTTTGTCTGTGTCCCTTCCTTCTTTCCTGGCCTGTTTGTCTTCACCTTTTTGGGTTAGCCTGCGGAGACCCTGCAACACCCCGCAGCAATCCTGAGTCCTGGGGTTTGACAGTGACCCCGGCAGACTTCCAGTGTTCTGATGGCTCATGAGATGCTCAGGGCACTGCTGGTGCAGAGGCCAGGGTTGGACAGGGCTAGGGGCCAGGTGGGGCTGGAGGTGGGTGGGGACTAGAGCCAGACTGGGGCCTGGGGTCCAGGTGAGGGGCTGGGGCTGTGGGGCCGGAACCTAGGGTCTAGGGCCATAGGGGCTCTCCAAGCCTAATGCTCAAATGGTCTGAGACAACCTTCGAGAGAGTTCTGGTAATTGCCTCTTCCAGCCGTGATACCAGAGACAATCTTACTTTCGAAAGAGATTTCTTTTATTCCCCCCTCCCTCTTAGTTCATTTTTTCAAATAAGGAGTTCATCCTGTGTTGGAGCCAAGAAGAGAGCTTAATGAAAATCGATGGAGAAATTAAAGATGAACAGTGGGGAGGGAAGGAGGGCTCGACTTCAAGTCTAAGAAGAGAACCATCAGTGATGAGGGATGGGGACACTGCTGTCTGTCTCCACGCAGCTCCCTCATCCCATTTCCTGGGGCAGCTTCTTGGGATTGACTTGCCCTGACATCTGAAGGGCCAGGCTGGAGACAGGGAGGCCTGGACCCAGAAACCCTGGGCAGGAGGGAACTGGGTGGGGAGGCTCTGTCTCTCCA
This sequence comes from Tragelaphus eurycerus, assembly GCA_935064755.1. Lineage (NCBI taxonomy): Eukaryota > Metazoa > Chordata > Mammalia > Artiodactyla > Bovidae > Tragelaphus > Tragelaphus eurycerus. The sequence continues at coordinate 16,706,493 of CAKXYN010000028.1, read as the reverse complement.
GCTGCTGTCTTACAGGAGTTTCTTTCCACTGCCTGCTTCTTGTAGGGCTGCAGATGGTCAGAAATAAGTCACATCTGCAAAAAAAAAAAAAAAAAAAAAGACCAGTTTTTTTCATCCTTTTGTTCATTTGATCCAAACAGGCATTTTACAGGGAAGGCACACAGAGATGGTTATGCCCATTTTACAGAAGGGAAAGTTGAGGTTACAAGGCATAAAGACACTGGCAGGGGCAGTGTTGTGTCTGACTGTTTGCGACACCATAGACTGTAGCCTGCCAGGCTCCTCCGTCCATGGAATTTTCCAGGCAAGAATACTGGAGTAGGTTGCCATTTCTTTCTCCAGGGAATTTTCCTAGACCAGGGACTGAACCCGGGTTTCCTGCACTGCAGGCAGCCATCAGGGAAGCCCCCGGGCTGTGGAGACAGGATAGAATTAGGCACTCTGCCCTGCTGCCCCTGTCTTTGAGATTCACTCAGAGATTATGTAGGGGCCAGTATTGTCCAGACAGAAGAAGGCCCTCCTGGCCCCGGGTCTGCACTGCAGTCCAAACCTGAGTTTGAAGAGGGCAGCCTCAGTCCTGCATGTGGCAGCGGGGGAAGGCTCAGTTCGGCCGGGCCTCGGCTGGTTCCCATGCGCTGTGCAACAGCGCCACCTGGTGGACAAGGGCAGCAGCTGCCTCTGACGTGCGGCCTTGGGCTGTCTTCTCTACTTGGCACAACTGGTCTGAACCAACAGTCAGGGCCACGATGTGTCCTGAATGTGGCCTGCTTTGCAAATTCAAGGCAACAGAGTATTCTTTGTACTAAAGCAGCTTCCTCCCGGGGGAGTTTGGAGATACATCTTGTAATCTAGTGCTAGTTGCTCAGTTGTATCTGACTCTGCAACGCTGTGGACTGCTCGGCTCCTCTGTCCATGGTATTCTCCAGGCAACAATACTAGACTGGGTAGCCATTCCCTTCTCCAGGAGATCTTACTGGTCCAGGGACCAAACCCAGGTCTTCTGAATTGCAGGCAGATTCTTTACAGCCTGAACCACCAGGGATGCCCTCTTGTGATCTAACATGTCTCCAACTTGCAGCCTTCCACAGTGCTTGTCCTATGCCTTCCTGGAGCAGAATCCTTCCTAAACCCCCTAGTTCTCACTGCACAAAATCCACCCCTGCCTCTGCAGCCCACCCCCAGCCCAGTAAAGGTGCCCTCTGAGCAAGCCACGTTCAGCACATTGCCCCTCCGACACACAGACCCGGGCTGATGTCTGGCTTTCCGCCCACTCACTATGAGTTGACTTTGCCCTGCTCCAGCCCTGTGCCATCATACGTGAATCGCAGAGATAATCCCTGCCTTGCAGACAGTGAGAGCCAAATGAGTCAACATACCGTAAGTACAAGCTGTTTTCCCCTTCTTATCAAACTCTTCCACTAACCATTCTCAGGGCTTCCTTGCCTGCAGCACCTGCCGAGGTGAGGCTGTCCCAGTGGAGTGGCTCAATGGTACTTGCCAATGTCGGTCGATGCCCATCTCTGAACGGCCTTCCTGGCAGCCCTCTCCCTCTTGGAGCTCACATTGTACTTGGTGCATCCCTGAGAGCATGACTTATACCCCTGACCTCAGAGCACTGTCTAAGCTTCCCCACCAGCAGACACTGTCTCGCCTACTCCTTGGCCCATCAGGGAAGTAGCCTGCACACACAGATGAATCATTTTTGCTGCATGGATGAATAAATACAGTTGGAAGAGTTCTGGTGCATCCTTCCGTTGCTAATGGCAGGATAGAGACTCAGAGAGGCAAAGTTCCTGCATCCCAGGCTCCCACTGTTAGCAGAAGGGCTGCAGCCAGAAGGCTGGCTGCTGACTTCATGCGGATACAGCCTGTGAGCAGTTCCGGGCCCCTGCGTGGGGTGGGGTATGGCAGTGAAGACGTTGTAGATCCCTCGGCAAGGATGCACTGGCTGAAAATCTTTCTGTGGGATTTGCCCTGAGCCCCTTTTTGTACCTTCTGGCCCGAGTAGTTGGTTCCAGCTTCCTCTCCACTCCCTTTCTCTCCCTCCTGTCACTCTGTGCCCAAGCTCTGGAGTCCGCAAACAGACCTTGTCCCTGGACTGGAAGTAGTGAGGAGATCCTGGGGCCAGCTCCTCCTTTGCTACTGGTTTGCTGGGGAACCACAGGGAACTTTCCTAATCCCCGTAAGCCTCATTCGCTGAGTGGAGAATCTGTTCTGCTGGTATCCCGTGCCCGATGAATTGATCGTGGAAGATGAACGTGTGAACACAACTTAGAAGGTGTTGAGCTGGCTGGGCTGGGGTTCTGGGGCCTCTTCCCTGCAGGCAGTGTGTGTTGTCAGAAGAGAACTGGACACCTCTCCCTGTGAGTCCATAGCTGGAGGCCTATGCTTGTGTGTGTGTGTGTGTGTGGTGGGTGAGGGGCAGTAAGCTCGGTAGGGTAAAACATCAGTAAAGTGCATTTCCTGGCTGTACGTCCAAGTAATCTAGTGTGAGCAGGGAATCTGTCTGTAAGAAGTCAGATGTAAACATGGTGCTTGTGTCGGGCAGAAGGGAAGCTGTGCCACAGGGAAGCGAGGGCTGCTCGGGACCCTGGACAGGGTGCAGAGGTGGGCCTGTACCATCACGGCTTCCCCTGGGCTTCTGGAATGGGGCCAGTGCCAGTTCAGAGGTCAGCAGGGGAAGGAAGCTGCTGCAGCAGAGACAGTGAGGAGACAGGGAAGATAGAGCGTGGAGGTTTGGGGGCAGAACTTGACATGGGAGGACCCATTTCCTGGGAACAGCCTGGCACCAACAGCACAGGATCCACCTGGTGGCAGGTGGTGGGTCCTCCGGTCACACACAGAGACAGAGACAAGGAGAGGGAGGAGTAAAGGAGAGGGAGGAGTAATGGGGAAGAGGAGGAGACACAGGATAAGAGAGGAAGCGGCGACAGGAAGACCCACACCGACAGTGAACACAGTTTCCAAAGGAGTGTTTCATTCTCCCTTGGGCTACTTTAAAAAATATAAATAATTAGTTTGGGAATTCCAGTGGTTAAGATTCTGCACTTCCACTGCAGCGGGTGTGGGTTTGCTCCTGGCTGGGGAACTAAGATCCCATATACTACGTGGTGCAGCCAAAAAAAAAAAAAAAAAAACACCAAGTAATTAATCTGAAGCCCTGTGGTGACTGGACATGCAGTGCCCTGCTTCTGGCCCGCTTGGGCATATAGTGATCTCTCATGGTGGTTTTAATTTTCATCTCACTGACACCTAATACTTTTGAGCTGTTTTCCCATATCATTTCAAGCATTTAATGCAGCTTTTCAACCCCAAAAGGGTAGTGTCTTCAGATGGCAGCTCTTAAAAGGCCCATCGATCCTGTGTTTCAACTTACCTGTTCATAAAATTTGTTGACAATGCCTTCTGTCCATTTTTAATGCAAGCTTTGAACTTTTGTTGGGCCAATTATATCTGCCAGTTTGCATATCTAGCATACTAAGAGGAGATCATTTTCATTACTCCATTCTATACCATTATTATTTAGGTCATTGACCTATCATTGGAAAAAGAGAATTATTTTAGGGGCTGAGGGAGCAGGAGTTTTTTGTTGTCGTTTCTTTGGCTTCACGTGCGGCTTGTAATTTTGTGGCATCTTAGTTCCCTGACAAGGGTTTGAACCCTTGCTCCAGGTAGTAAAAGCCTGGAGTCTTAACCACTGGACTGCCAGGGAATTCCCCAACTTTTGGTTTTTACTAAATTATCTTAAACTGTTTCTTCTCCTTTGGACAGGAAGGAATTTGAATAAATGCTTCCTTTAATTGGTTTGTGCCATGACATGTACCTCTATGGGTTAAATTTTCCTTTGAAGTATGATTAACAATTTTGTTTCAATGGAAGTAGAGCACTATATAAGCAGAAAAAACCATGGGTTTCAGTATTTGTGATTACTGCAAAAAAATTGTAACTTGTGTATATTATATGTTATACACATTACTATATATAATAACATATATGCTAAGTCCCTTCAGTCGTGTCCGACTCTGTGCAACCCAGCAGCCCACCAGGCTCCCTCGTCCCTGGGACTCTCCAGGCAAGAACACTGGAGTGGGTTGCCATTTCCTTCTCCAATGCAGGAAAGTGAAAAGAGAAAGTGAAGTCGCTCAGTCATGTCTGACTCTTAGCGACCCCATGGACTGCAGCCTACCAGGCTCCTCTGTCCATGGGATTTTCCAGGCAAGAGTACTGGAGTGGGTTGCCACTGCCTTCTCCAATAACATATATATATATATACATGCAAAACCAAGGGCTTCCATGGTGGCTTAATGGTAAAGAATCCACCTGCGGTGCAGGAGCTGCAGGAGACTCGGGTTCGATCCCTGGGTTGGGAAGATCCCCTGGAGAAGGAAATGGCAACCCACTCCAGTATTCTTACCTGGAGAATTCCATGGACAGGGGAGCATGGCAGGCTACAGTTCATGGGGTTGCAGATTGTTGGACGTGACTGAAGCGACTGAGCTTTTGGTTATCTTCTGTGAAATGTCTGAGACTTTTGCCCATTAAAAAAAATGAATTGCCTTTTTCTTATTGATTTATAAGCTTAAAAATATGTATTCTACATAAAACTCTTTGTCAGATATGTGTATTAAGAATACATATTTTCAGTCTGTGGCTTGCTTTTGAATTTTCTTAATGGTGTCCTTAGATGGATAGAAATTAACTTTGATAAAGCCCAATTTATTGATCTTTTCTTTTATAGTTAGTGTTTCTTGTCTCCATTTAAAAAAGGTTTATGTTCCCCCAAATCATGAAAAGAGTCTCCTATATTTTCTTCTAGGAGCTTTATTATTTTGCCTTTTACGTTTAGTTCAATGGTCTATTTTACATTATATTTTTTTGATGTTCAAGATTCAGTGTTTTTATGTATGATATCCAATGGAGCCAGCACCACTTATCAAAAAGATAATGCTTTTCACCGCCGAATTAAATGGTACCTTTGCTGTAGGTAAAGTAATGGCACAGGTATGTCTGTTTTTGGACTATTTTTCTGTTCAGTTAGTCTTTTTGTCCATCCTTGCACCAGTATGGCCTTGGCTGAGTCCCTATAATCTAAATAATTTTTCATATTTGGTAGTATAGATCCTCTAATATTGTTCTTATTTAAGACTTTCTTGGTAATTCTAAGTTTTATGCTTTTCTATATATAATTTAGAATCAGCTTGTTATTTTCTCCAAAGACACCTGCAGAGATTTGGATTGAAATTTCTTTAAATTTGTAAATAAATTCAGGGAAATTTGACATCTTAGACAATATAGGGTATTCCAGTCAATAAATGTAGTATACCTTCCCACTCTCTCTCTCAGCAATGTTTTGAGCTTTCAGTATTGATATCCTTACACATTTTTAAGATTTATTTCTAGATATGTTTTTATGCTAATGTGTGTTATTTGAATTATTTTCTAATGGTGATATGTAGAAAATACAATTTTGAATATTGTATCTAATGATCTTACTGAATTCACTTATTAATTTTAGTGGTATGTAGATTCTTTGGGATTTTATACAGACTTGGATTATGTACATTGAAGAAGAAGTGAGTGTTCAGTCATGTCTGACTCTTTTGTGATCCTATGGACTGTAGCCTGCCAGGCTCCTCTGTCCATGGAATTTCCCTGGCAAGAATATTGGAGTGGGTTGCTATTCCCTTCTCCAGGGGATCTTCCCAATCCAGGGATTGAACCCACGTCTCTTGCATCTCTTGCATTGGCAGGCAGAGTCCTGACCAGCTGTTCCACAGGGGTACAATCATGTCATCTGTAAATTATGACAGTTTCACTTCCTCTTTTGGAGTCATTATACCTTTTTATTTCTTTCTCTTGTATTACCTAGGGCCGCTGTAAAGTATTAAGTAGCAGTGGTGATAATAGCTATCTCTGTCTTAATACAGATTTCAGGGGGAATGCTTTTGATATTCATTGACTTTTTCCTTAAGTGTGGCATTATCATTTTAAGGACTAGAATACTGAGGCTTAGAGAAGATGAATAACTTGCTCCTTTCACCAAGTCAGCAGTTAACACAGTTGAGCTGTGAACCCAGGCTTTTCTTACTTGCAGGTTTGTGCCGCTCCCGCTGCACCATCGCTACCTCTAGAAGAGTGGGCTGAACCCAGGATCTCTGCTAGAGTCACTTGAGGAAGCTTTAACATGTTGATGACAAGACTCCATCCCAGACCAGCTAAATCAGAATTTCTGGTGGTGAGGTGCAGGCATTAGTGTTATAACAACCCCACATATGAGTCTAATCATCTGAGAACCAGGCAGATAACCACTGACCTAGAAGTACTTTGGTACGGTTCAGATTCCAGCTGTGCCAGGAGTGCTTTGTGGAAAACTTGGTGTTTTCATATCGATCGGCACATGCCTAGCAACCTTCACCCAAAGGGAAATAAACTTTTTCTTAGTGACCTTTGAAACTTTCTCACAAACTCTACTCCTTCCACCACCAAATGCCTCCAGAGCATCTTTTCAACGATCTGCTTTAAGGAAAATCACTTGCTTGATGGGGAAATTATTTTCTATTTATATTCTTAAGTGATTTAATTCTTGATTTCTTTCCACCTCACTAATTCACCTCTTTCTTCATCACTGACTTGGCTGCCAAACTGGTTATATAATCCCTTTCATCCACTGTTCCATTCGCTATTTCACACTCATATTTGTTTTTGTCTGATTTGGCACTTGACTTTTAATCGAAGATTCTTGTTTAAAAGAGTAAAAGAGGTTGAGTGGTGTCTGGCTTTGTTCATTTGGGAGGAAGTTTACATTATCCTCCTGAAGGCGTGTTTTTCTTTCTGTAACTTTCTACTGGGCTCCCAGCTCTCCCACCACTACTTAAAACAAACATGTTATTTTATAAAGTAAGCCTTTAACCCCTTACCTTGTTCATAGACTTTGTCCTGAACTTTGCCCTCATCTGGTTTATATCGCACATTCAGATCCTGCTTCTGGCCTGTGGGCTCAATTATTCCACCAAATACTTTGCCCTGTCCCTTGGCCCGCACTTGACCTTGCTTCCTCAGATGTGACCCTGCTTCCCTCTCTGAGTGTGATTGGATTTTCCCTTTAGCTGTACCTTGGATATGCAGAGCCATCAATGAGCAGGATTCCAAGTTCTTCGTGGTTCCCACTTGACTTTTGTTTTTTCTGCAGGCTTCTTGTGTCCAAGTGGACAGAAAGGTGAAGGAGGAAATTCGGGGGGTCTTTAGGTCGTGCTCCCTTTCCACCCCACAGCTGTTATAGCTGCTTTCACATGATTCTGTTGATCTATTACAACAAGCAACTCCTGACTTCCCCTAAAAATGAAACATGCAAAAAGGAATTAGAAAGTGGCAGGCGAGCGCCAGTGATACATGATGGGCCTTTGTATACTGGCCCGTGTCCCTTAGATATGCACCGAAAAGCCACCGCTGCTGCTTTTCCGAAGGTCAGTGGGAGGACATTGCTCATAAATCAGATGTGATGTGTACAGTACACTTATATCCCTCAAGGGCATGGTTTCCACACTCCTTCTCCCACCTCCCAGTGAGATTTTCACACTCTGCCTGTTCCCTCTTCGTCCAGATTCAGGGGTGCATCAGTCCTCCAACCCAAGTAGTGGCCAGGCCAGACCATCTTCAGCATCACTTGAATGACCTCCCATGAGGAAAGCTTGTCACCAGGCCCAGCCCATCTCACTCTACGTAAAAGCTAATTACCTCTAAGTGCTTCCAGCAGCAATCTCTTTAGGGATGTGAAAGTGCTTTGATTAGATTGTTCTCTTGGCATCATTAAATTCACGACTGAGGATGGGAAGTGGGTGTTTGGGGATGGAGGCTCTTCAGAAATGGGACCAGTGTTGGAGGGAGCTGGTCTGATGCTGGGCTACTCCTGGGCCCACCACAGGAGCTGAGTTGAGCAGCCCCTGCTGACCTGACCTTCTTGCCAGCCTCTTCCTTTGCTGCCCATGTCAAAGGCCCCACAGATGGGCCACAGGGCCAGGAGAGGGGGAACCAGTATGGGAATCTCGGCCTTGGCATCACCTTGCTTCGTGGTCTGAGCAGTCTCTTCCCTTCCCTGGGCCTCTGTTTCCTGATCATTCAGCCCACACTTCACGCAGCTGAGGCTATCTGTCAGGCCTCAGCTGCCTACTAGACACCAGAGAAGATTCAATGCAGGAGCTGCTCTGAGCTGCTCAGATCTAGGATGGGCATGTAAACTAGGCATTTACCAACATGGTGGGACTTCCCAGGTGGCTCAGCAGTAAAGAATCCGCCTGCCAATGCAGGAGGCATGGGATGCAGTTTTGATCTCTGGGTCAAAAAGATCCCCTGGAGAAGGAAACGGCAACCCACTCCAGTATTCTTGCTTAGAGCATCCCATGGACAGAGGAGCTTGGCAGGCTATAGTCCACAGGGTCACAAAGAGTTAGACACGACTGAAGCGACTTAGCACACACGAGCCAGCATGATGAATGCTCTAGTTGTGGGCAGACCAGAGTGTGTGGAGGACAGAGACCTTCTGACTGGGGGAGGAAGGTGCATGTTCACAGAGGAGGTGATTTCTTACCTGGGTCTTAGAGGGAGTGAGGAGGGAAGGCAGGGAAGAGGAACATTTCAGCTGTAAGTGAACTAGGTTTGAATTGTCTATGAAATATCTGGGAAAATTAGTTTTGGAATTGAACATAAAGAGACCCAGTAGCAGACTGGAAATGTGTATGTGGATCTTGGGAAAGGAGGTCAGAGCTGGAGGGCTAGGTTTGAGTCATTAAGGTCACTTGGATTTGAGAGGTGTTGCTGATGTGGTCCAGAGTGGGCTGATGGCAAAATCTGGGGTTAAAAAGCAGTTAGCTAGGAGGAGATGGGCCCCAAAGTGGGTATCGTGGAGGCCCAGGAAGAGGAGAGGCCCAAATGGATAGAGTTCTCAGCAGGGGGAGGTAATTCAAAAGACCAAAAAAGAGAGAGATGGAGAGGCTGGGCTTTGCACCAGTCACGTTCCCAAATCCTTTTAAGTGTATGACCTCTCTCTTTCTGCTTCTCCCTCTCCCACCCCTGTTTCTCTTTGGTTTCTGTATCTCTGTTTCTCCGTCTCTTTCTTTGTTCCGATTGATCTCTGCGTCAGTCTGCCTAGTTCAGCATCGGTCAGAATGTAGATGCTCAGTTGCTGTTTGCTGAACATTAGAGATGCATGGGTGGTGCTTTTTCTCTCAGTTCCCTTCTGAGGAATGTAATTGTTCATTTTATCATTCCCGGTTGGGCATTAACACAGGAGTCACTGACTTTCGCAAAATTCTAGTTCTGGCCTGCATGATCCAAGGTTGTCAAGCCAATGAGGAAACTTGTAGGCCCCAATCCACAGAGCTGAGGTTCCCCACGGAGTCACAACCTCAGAAGAGCCTGCAGAAGGGAGCCCTGGAGAGAAGTCCAGGTGGGAGACGTAAGCCAGGGTAGGGAAAGTGAAAGGACTCAGGGCCCCAAGTCTAGGAGAGACGACTGTACCCGCTAGATGGGGCTAAGGTGGAATGATGGTGCCACCGTGTGGCGGCCACTGCATATGCATCTCTTAGTTAATCCCAGATTTCAGCACTCTTTGGGGTTTATCCATTTTATATATATATATATACACACACACACACGTGTATATATATATATAGAAAGAGAGAGAGAGAAAGTGAGCGAGCGAGCACTTCCCTCGTGGCTCAGATGGTAAAGAATCTGCCTGCAATGCAGGAAGCCTAGGTTTGATCCCCTTGGAGAGGGAAATGGCTACCCACTCCAGTATTCTCGCCTGGAGAATTCCATAGACAGAGGAGCCTAGTGGGCTGCAGTCCATGGAGTTACAAAGAGTCGGACATGACTAAGCGACTTTCATTTTCATATATATATATACATATATATATATACACATATATATATGTACATATAAATTAAAGGCTCAAAGTAGGTACAAAAATCGTATATATATATACATATATATATGTACATATAAATTAAAGGCTCAAAGTAGGTACAAAAATCGTCCAGCTAGTAAATATGGAGGCAGGATTCAGAACAGCTAGGTGTGACTCCAGAGGCGTGCATTTTCTGAGACTATAGGAATTGGTTCAGACACTGGGAAGCCCACAGCCCAGTGTTGGGGGCCCTTCAGAGCCTCCTGATGATGAGCTGGGCTGGACTGAGGTTGCTGAGATAGTGATGGATACGGAGATCAATTTCGGTTGGTGGCTGCTTGCTAGCAGGAGGCCATGTGGCCAGTCACTGGCATCAGAGCCAGAAGCCTGGGAAATTGACCTACTCAACAATTCAGGGTCACTTTTCAGGGGTCAGGAATCTGTGGGATCCAGTTATACATGCTGTCATGATAGTAGGTGTGCCTAGATGTGAGCTCTGAAGAGGGTCTCCCTCTCCCATCTGGGCTGCGGGCCTTAAGTCAGAGCGGCTTCTGGGAGTTGTTCCCGGAAGTCAGGTTGTACAGTGGTCATTTGTGGATGAGTCACTTGCCCCTGCCCCTCTGCTCCAGTCCACAGCCCGGCACTCGGCATGCACTCAGGGAGACTGTGCTCAGTGAGTTTGCCAAGTGGGAGTCTGGGCTGATGAGCGGGCCCTTGGGGACCGTCCATTCCCTGACCTCTCTAGTGTGTTCAGATTGGCCCATCTCCCTGAACCTGCTGGGGATTAAGTCTGAATCTAGTTTGGGCCTGACCAGCATTCCCAGCTGGGGCTGGGATGCAGCTCCATGTGCACCCAAGATGAGATTAGGGAGTTGGACTGGCTGAAAGAGTCCCCCACTAGAGACCCTGTTGCTCTCTAGCCTTGGATGGTGCTGGAAGCGGGGAGGCGACGAACCAGATAAGCTTAAGAGGTGTCTTAGGTTGAAATAAGAGGGCGGCTTCCTGTTTCTAGGCCCAGAGCAGCCCCTGTTTCTTCCCTGGGCCCAGGTGAGGTCCCTCCCAGAGGGCCTGTTAGCCAAACACTTGGCTAGGAGCCCAGTCCTGCAGGGACTGCTGGCTGCTGTTTGCTCTCTTTTACTGAGCACAAAACAGGTGAGTTTTATTGCGGACGTTTCCCCAGGCTTCTGTTTCCACATTTGTCTCTTTTGAGTCTGAGATTGCCAAAGGCTTTCACTGCTAATGGCCCTTAGGGCTCCCAAGAGCATTTAAGGGAGGCCTAGAACATGACTGGGTAATTAGTCAGACTAAATGCAGCCCCAGGAGTGTGGCTGAAGCTGAGTGGCAGGAAGTAATGATGTGGGGACAGGAGCCCAGGCCCAGGCCAGCTGCACGGGCTTCTCACCTCACCTCACCTCACCTCACCTCACCTCACTTCACCTCACCTCACCCTGCCTCTGTCCCTGCCTTGCCCCTCCCCGACCTGACCCTGAACAAGGGAAGGTCTCCCTGGCCCTTGATGGCAGGGTCCGCAGGCAGGTGGGTGTCCTGGGTCATCTGAGGGGTACTGCTGAGCTGACCTTGGAAAGTTAGTGCCTCTCTTTCTCTGAACAATTCTTACCTTGCTGGAGGCTGAGCTCTGGTGTCACTTCTCAGAAGGCAGCACAGCATGATGCCTCTTCAAAACCGTGGGCTTTGAGACCAAGCCGTTTTGGTTCAAGTCCCAAAGCAACTGGTTTTAAAGTCTGTGATCTGGGGTAAGTCAATGAACCTTTGTGTATCTCAGTTTCTTCATCTTTAACTCGAAGATAATGATAACACTGACCTCAGAAGGTTATTAAAAGGATGAATGGTATAATAACGCATGCACTGTGTATCATAGCACTGACCTCGGGAGGCGGTTATGAGGATTAATGGTGTAATAACACTTGCACAGTGGTAGCGGGCATATATTAAGCTCTCAAGAAGTTACAGTGCCAAGAGCAGGTCCGACGGGAACAGAACTCAGGGGGTTGATGTCTTTCTCTGGCATTCAGGTCCCCTGTGCCCAGGTTTGCTTCTCTCTGGTGGGGCAGAGAGAGCAAGGCCTCTGTAGGGGAAATTGGTGGAGGACAGGATGGGGAAAAAGGATGCTGAGCTCAGCCTACTGCTGACCTGAGGGGAGGAGGGAGCCAACATTTGTCGAGCATCTCTTCTGGCTCCAGCATCTCCTGCTTCATCTCTTTAACTCCTCACACCTTGTTGGTGGATGAGGAAACAGAGCCTCAGAGAGGCTGAGTGACCGAGCAGGAGGGAATGAGGAGGGGTGCTTAAGGGCGTGAAATTCCCAAGGGACTGTTCCTTCTACTAGAGTTTGCTGTGGTGGATGCCCTGGCCTAGTCCCTGGACACCTGCTGATGCCTGCTATCTAAGAAGCCCATGGGAAGTCACTGATCTCTCTAGAGCCATAGGATAAGCCCCCAGAGTCCCTGGGGATCCAGTCTGGGATGTGAGTCTGTTTCATTATTGTCATGAGTATGTGCTGTCTCTCTGCTCGCAGGTGGATGGCGTTCTGTGCTTGGCTGACATTTTGACCGACGACAGCCACTCAGAAGCCACGCGGGCCGAGGCTGCGGCCGTGGTGGCCCAGGTCACCTCCCCACACCTGCCCTTCACCCAGCACCTCAGCAGCTTTCTGGAGAGCATGGAGGAGATCGTGACAGCTCTCGTTAGTGAGTCATCCGGGGTGAGGGGGTGCTGTTGGGTGAGGGGGGCCTTGTCATGGTTGTCTTCAGAAAAGGCTCCCTGGGCCCCCTCACTACACCCCACACAACTCCTCCACAGAGATCACATGTGCCAAATCCCAGCGGTTAAGGATCAGAGTCAGACTTGAAAGAGCTTTGTTGTCAAGTCTTCTATTAGAATGCTTGCAGACACGACTGAGCGACTCCACTTTCACTTTTCACTTTCATGCATTGGAGAAGGAAATGGCAACCCACTCCAGTGTTCTTGCCTGGAGAATCCCAGGGACGGTGGAGCCTGGTGGGCTGCTGTCTATGGGGTCGCACAGAGTCGGACATGACTGAAGCGACTTAGCAGCAGCAGCAGCAGCAGCCCTCTGAGAAACTATAAGCACTGACTTGAGTTCAAGCTAGGATTAATTGGCCTTTCTGAGTGGACACCAGGACATGCCCCAGGGAAGCGTGGGGACTCCAATGTTGAGGTTCAGATCCTTGGCCAGAGAGACTCTGATGAGCTTTGTTCCCAAAATCTCCCATCTGTGGTACCCGGGGAATGTGGCTACAATGCCTGGGGACAAGTGGCTTCTCAGAGAGCAGCCATTCCCCACACCTGCTGCCTACAACCCCAGCCTGGCCTTGCTCCCTGGGGCCCTGAGAGCTTTGACTCATCTAGGGTCCCCTATTCAGATATGTGTGTTTCTGGCAGGAGAATCAGAGCCTGATATACAGAATATGCTCTTTCTGCAAAACTGCAGGAACTAGAAGAACTCACCTGGAGAGCAGTCCTCAGGAAATTTGTTTTGCAAACCATACCCTTTAAGTGCTGGTGCCGTTCTGTATTTCTATTTCAATCCCTCTCTCTGTCACTGTCTCTATATCTGTATCTTATTGAAACAATGAAAATTGATTTCATCAGATAATGTAGGGTTGGTGTCAGGGCACTTGGGCTTGGATTTTTGTCTTTGATTCATCCATGTGACAAAGAGCTCTCGATCGGTAACCCTTGGGCAGGCTGTGTGGGATTCCGCCCCTCACGTGCCGTATTGCATTGCAAAGCTCCCTTTCCTACAGTGTTCCTACTGTAGGAAACAAGGGGTAAGGACCCATTTCTCCCAAGGGTTCTCCTGGCTTTAGAATTTTCAGATCTGTAAGTACTTTGCACTCAGGAGGTCTTAGAGTTGACTTAATGGCTGATCTAGTTTCTCTGGTCATGGCACCTCTAGGCCAGGTGGGAGAAATCAACTTGTTAAATATCCACATTGATTCAAAGCTGAGAAAATACAGAAGCTGACTGTTGAAAAGCCTTGGCTGGAGGGAACTCAAGAATCACGCCCACCCTATAAGAGAAGAAACGTAGGCCCAAAGTGGGTGAGAAACTTTCCCAAGGCCACATAACAGTGTTAGGATTCCCTTCTGCAAAGGGTGTTATACTCAGGCATGCACCAGAGCCTGGAAGGAAACAGAAATGAGGTGAAGAAGCCAGGTGGAAGAAGAAAATAAGGAGATTTTTGAGTCCTGTATTGAATTTAAAAACATGTGCAGTGGATGATGTTGTTCTTTCGTTCAGTCGTGTCCGACTCTTTTCAACCCCATGGACTGCAGCACACCAGGCTTCCCTGTCCTTCACTATCTCCCAGAGTTTGATCAAATTCATGTCCACTGAATCAACGATGTCATCCAACCATTTTATCCTCTGTCAACCCCTTCTCCTCCTGCCCTCAATCTTTCCCAGCATCAGGGTCTTTTCCAATGAATTGGCTGCTCCCATCAGGTAGTCAAAGAGCTTCAGCTTCAGCATCAGTCCTTCCTTCCAGTGAATATTCAGGGTTGATTTCCTTTAGGATTGACTGGTTTGATCTCCAGATTCACTTCTGCCAGGGGTGTCATGCTTAATCATGCACCAGAGCTTGGCAGGAAACATAAATGAGGTGAAGAGGCCAGATGGAAGAAGAAAATAAGGAGATGTGAGTCCTGTACTGAATTTTAAAGCATCTGCAGTGAATAAAGAGAGGCAATCACTGATAAACTCCGGTTGATTGTTACCATATAGGATAGAGCCATTTAAAAAAAGACAAAAATTCTAAGTTTTATAGAAAATCTCCCAGTCTATAAATGATAGCAAATAATAAATCAAAACATATATATGCCAAGTGACCTTTCACTATTGCCATATGTCTATGCCAGCTTCTTTGCCTGGTTTGGATTTCTCCCCAGAGAAGAGTTTCCTTATTTATTTTGCCCTGATGAAGATACATTGTGGAGTCAGCTCTGAGAGTCAGCAGATGGGATATATCTTCTGGGCAGGTAGCCAGGGCTCTGTTCTTTGGTGGGAAATAGTCCTCCAATTTCTTGCCATTCCCTGGGAACATTTATAAATGAGTCACTGGGATCCTCAATTTAATCTTTCTAACACGTCCCAGGTGACTCAGCCTGTAGCTCAAATAAATGTGCATCAAAATTAAAAGGCACTTAGACAGTTGTGTTAATAATTGCTATGTCTGCAGCAATGGTGATGGTATAAGAATGAGGGTGGGTATTTGGACTAGAAGAAATTGTAGCAAAGTGGACTATGGGTTGTGTGATCACACCCCAAACCCTGGACATAGGCAGGTGGCCTGGAAGGGCTGACCCTAGTGGTTCCCTCCAAATCAGAAGATTAAGCCATCATTGTAAAGGGGTGGTCATAGAGTTCTTATTTGCTGCTTTGTTCAGTCGCTCAGTCATGTCCAACTGTTTGTGACCCCATGGACTGCAGTTCACCAGGCTTCTTTGTCCTTCACCATCTTCTGGAGCTTGCTCAAACTCATGTCTATCGAATCAGTGATGCCATCCAACCATCTCATCCTCTGTCTTCCCCTTCTCCTCCTTCCTTCAATCTTAGCATCAGAGTCTTTTCCAATGAGTTAGCTCTTCACATCAGGTGGCCAAAGTATTGGAGCTCAGCATCAGTCCCTCCAAAGATAGAGTTCTTAATTCCTTGGCTAATGTGCAGCCCAGGGAGGTTAGATCAAGATGCTAGGTCTTGTTGTGGTCACACCTGGGCTATGGGGAGCAGTGCTGCCCAGAGGGTAGGCATTGCCTTCTCGATAAAGATGAAATAAGATCTGCAGGAGCATCACTGGAAATGAAACAAAGAAGCCTGGAGACAAGAGGCAGCCAAAACATAGAGTGGGGAGTTTGGGGTCAGGCAGACTTGGATTTGATTCTCAGTTCAGTTCAGTCACTCAGTCGTGTCCGACTCTTTGTGACCCCATGAATTGCAGCACCCTAGGCCTCCCTGTCCATCACCAACTCCCGGAGTTTACCCAAACTCATGTCCATCGAGTCGGTGATGCCATCCAGCCATCTCATCCTCTCATCCCCTTTTCTTCCTGCCCCCAATCCCTCCCAGCATCAGGGTCTTTTCCAATGAGTCAACTCTTCACATGAGGTGGCTAAAGTATTGGAGTTTCAGCTTCAGCATCGGTCCTTCCAATGAACACCCAGGACTGATCTCCTTTAGGATGGACTGGTTGGGGCTCCTTGCAGTCCAAGGGACTCTCAAGAGTCTTCTCCAACATCACAGTTCAAAAGCAACGATTCTTTCGCGCTCAGCTTTCTTCACAGTCCAACTCATAAACCTCCAAATTACCATCAACCCCCAATTCCACAGTTTTTGGAAAATCATTGAACATTTGAGTCCTCTATTCTTTCATCTATTAAATTGTCACAAAAAGTTGGGTTGTTGTGAGGATGGAATGAATTAGTCAGATAAAGAGTGCACAGCAGGGCCTGGCACAGAATAAACACTTGATCAGAGGTGGCTGTTATTACTAGCTTCTCTGAGTCTCAGCTTCTACATTGTAAATGGAGGCAACTACTTTCTGCCCTAAAGGTGCTCAGAAATTAATGGCATTGTGTAAAGCACACTGCAGGGGGTTCAACTAATGCTATTTTCTGTCCCTTTATAGGCAGGGACCAGAAATTGCTTTCACTAGAAGGTGCCAAGAGGTGCCAGTTCTAATATCAGAACCTAAAAGTATATTCTTTTGGAAACAAGAACTAGAGAGCAGGATAGAACACAGCTCAACTCTTCCCAGCATGGCTTCTTTTCCTGTACTTTAATAGAGGTACTATGTAGGTATCCACATCAGTAGGAGGGGATGTGGACCCAGGAAGCCCCTTGATTAGTGGTCATGGTGTAACTGAGGGTCAGAAGTCAGGTCCATTCAGATGGGTGGGCAGCACCGTGGACCCCTTTATGCCTTCTCCAAGGCAGGAGCCCATGGGGGGAATGTGTTAGGTGGTGGAGGGGTGCAGGTTGGGGTGCCCTCTCTTCCTCAAACAACCTGCCCTCTCTTCCTCAAAGAATACTGGAGTGGGTAGCTTTTCCCTTCTCCAGGGGATCTTCCCAACCCAGGGGATTGAACCCAGGTCTCCCACATTGCAGGTGGATTCTTCACCAGCTGAGCCACAAGGGAAACCCAAGAATACTAGAATGAGTAGCCTATCCCTTCTCCACGGATCCTCCTGACACAGGAATTGAACTGGGGTCTCCTGCATTGCAGGTGGATTCTTTACCAACTGAGCCATCAGGGAAGCCCCAAAGAACCTTTAGTACAATTACAGATGGTAGTTGGGGGATATGATTAGGATTGGGTTATGGCTCCTAGAATCAGTGAGAAAGAGCCAGACATTCAGGGACATGATGTAGGACTTTTATGCAGCCAGGTGATCCTTATCCTGGGACCCAGAGGAAATCCTGAAACTGTGCTGATGACAGTTGGAAAAGCAGTGTTTTTATATTTTAACTTCAGCTTCTCCCTCAAGGCTAACTTAGCAGCAGTCTAGTGCACGTTACTAGAGACACACATGGACTAGAGCTCTTTCCTGCCCCAGGGCCTTTGCACATGCTGTTCCTTTGGCTTGGAACATGTTCTTTCCCCCACATATTCTCATGACTCGTTCATTTCCCCCCAAGGTCTCAGTAGGAAAGTCACTTTCTTAGGGAGACCTTTCTTACTCACCCAATGGGCCTTTAAGACAAGTGCTAATTCTTGTCTTAGCACTTATTTATTTCCTCCCTCATATTTATTAGACTTTGCAGTTATATATATCAACTTTTTAAAAGTTTGTTTTCTCTTGCCCAGTTGTTTAGTCACTAAGTCGTATCCAACTCTTTGCAACCCCATGAACTGCAGCATACCAGGCTCCCCTGTCCTTCACTATCTCCTGGAGTTTGCTCAAACTCATGTCCATTGAGTCACTCATGCCATCCAACCATCTTATTCTCTGTCACCCACTTCTCCTCCTGCCCTCAATCTTTCCCAGTATCAGGCTCTTTTCCAGTGAGTCAGCTTTTTGCATCAGATGGCCAAAGTATTGGAACTTCAGCTTTAGCATCAGTCCTTCCAATGAATATTCAGGGTTGATTTCCTTTAGGATTGACTGGTTTGATCTCCTTGCTGTCCAAGGGACTCTTAAGTCTTCTCCAGCACCACAGTTTGAAATCATCAATTCTATTAGGATGTAAGCTTAACAGGGGCAAATATCTGATCTGCTGTGTTCACCAGTCCATATGAAGACACTAGAGTGCCCAGTACACAGTGTTCACTCAGTAGATACTTATTGGATGAACGAGTAATTAGAATACACATATCAGGTTGCAAATGCCTCCTCTGCAACTAATATAGAAAGATACATTTCCCTCTCCAGTAACTACTTTTTTTTTTCATCTGTAAAATGGAAATTATAACAGCTTTCCAAAATTTCTCCCAGAGCTATTGTGGGAACCAGATGAGGTAACTGATATGAAAGCGCTTGGCAGTGAAGCTGTTTTCTTCCTCTTCACCATCTAGAACTGTGCCAAGAGGCCTCGTCTGGGGAAGTCTTCCTGCTGGCCTCGGCAGCCCTTGCCAACATCACCTTCTTTGACACGATGGCCTGTGAGATGCTTCTGCAGCTGAATGCCATCCGCGTGCTGCTGGAGGCCTGCAGCGACAAGCAGAGAGTAGACACGCCTTACACCCGGGACCAGGTGAGCCGCTTAGGGGGAGCCATGCCCGGAACCTGTAAGTGTGAAGGCAGAGGGCAGGGGGCCAGGCCTAGGCTCTGGAGTCAGCATGGCCTGCAGCACACAGTCAGTGCTGTGAATCGTGTTCTCAGGGAAGGTGAAGGAATGTGTTCTCCACATGCCTCATGCCCTTGGAGCATCTCCACAAGTCTACTGGTCACCTCCTTCCCCCTCCCAACCTCTAGAAGGCCTTCCTCCATCTCCATCTGTCCATCCTAGGAGGCAGAGAGGCACCATGGGAAGGTCCCTGGACCTCCTCCAAAGGTCTGGGTCCAGCTCTGTGGGCTCCTGCCTGTCTGATCTTGTACCTGCTGTGAATTTCTTCCTTTCTTAGCCTCCATGAATCAGGGTCTTGGAGCAGACCCTTGATTCTGGACCTCAGCCCCTGTATCAGTTTCTCTCTCTCTCTCTTTTTTTTTTTTTTGTATATTTGAGTTCCATGAAAAGTTTTGTTTGGGGAAAAATGATTTTACTACTATATATGTTTGAAAATATTGAGTAAGGGGCTTTTCAAGGGCCTTTGCACTCTGAGGTTATGGGAGTCAGTCTTGTCCCACCTCTGTTGTATTCAGCCTTCCATTTCCCTATCAGAGGTGGGGGTGGTGGATCTGGTGCAATTTTGTTTTCTGTAAATCCCACCAGGTGCCTGAGCTCTGTGTCAGATGCTCCTCTAACCTCATCCTTGTCTGTGTCCCAGCTCCCCAGTCCCACCTGTTTCTTCCAGCCTTGCCACCTGGAAGCTGCCACAACTTCACATGCCAGCTCCCACCCCAGCAACTCTGGGAAAGCCTTCCCAGACAGGCCTGGCTCTCTGGGATCCTCCTTTCCTTGAAGGCCACAGCTCACAATGTAGTGTTGACTGTTCCAGTGATATTTATTCTTTTCCAGTTATTTCAAGTCAATTTATCCCCCTGAGGGCATGGTTCTTGTTCTGCACGTCCCCAGGATTTCTCAGGCCCCTAACCCAGAGTGGGCACTCTTGATGCATTCTGTAAATGCTTGTCTAGGACATGAAAGGGAAGAAGCGGGATGGTACTTCATCAATTCTTTCTTGTCTTGAGAATCCCCTGTGGAAGGGCAGCCACAGAAATTCCCATTCAGAGAGAACTCTAGTATATAAGCATCTGCATATGAGGGTTCTGCTAATGCCGTGAGGCTGGCAGTATCTGCCCCATTTTGTAGATAAGAATATTGAGGCTTAAGAGAGTATCTCCCATATCATAGGGCTGACAATCAGTTCAGTTCAGTCATTCAGTCATGTCTGACTCTTTGCAACCCCTTGAATTGCAGCGCACCAGTCCTCCCTGTCCATCATCAACTCCTGGAGTTCACTCAAACTCATGTCCATTGAGTCAATGATGCCATCCAGCCATCTCATCCTCTGTCATCCCCTTCTCCTGCCCCCAATCCCTCCCAGCATCAGGGTCTTTTCCAATGAGTCAACTCTTCGCATGAGGTGGCCAAAGTATTGGAGTTTTAGCTTCAGCATCGGTCCTTCCAATGAACACCCAGGACTGATCTCCTTTAGGATGGACTGGTTCGGGCTCCTTGCAGTCCAAGGGACTCTCAAGAGTCTTCTCCAACACCACAGTTCAAAAGCATCAATTCTTCTGCACTCAGCTTTCTTCACAGTCCAACTCTCACATCCATATGTGACTACTGGAAAAACCATAGCCTTGACTAGACGGACCTTTGTTGGCAAAGTAATGTCTCTGCTTTTGAATATGCTATCTAGGTTGGTCATAACTTTCCTTCCAAGGAGTAAATGTCTTTTAATTTCATGGCTGCAGTAACCATCTGCAGTGATTTTGGAGCCCAAAAAAATAAAGTCTGACACTGTTTCCACTGTTTCCCCATCTATTTCCTATGAAGTGATGGGACTAGATGCCATGATCTTAGTTTTCTGAATGTTGAGCTTTAAGCCAACTTTTCACTTTCCTCTTTCACTTTCATCAAGAGGCTCTTTAGTTCCTCTTCTCTTTCTGCCATAAGGGTCGTGTTATCTGCATATCTGAGGTTATTGATATTTCTCCTGGCAATCTTGATTCCAGCTTGTGCTTCTTAAAGCCCAGTGTTTCTTATGATGTACTCTGCATATAAGTTAAATAAGCAGGGTGACAATATACAGCCTTGACATACTCCTTTTCCTATTTGGAACCAGTGTGTTGTTCCATGTACAGTTCTAAATATTGTTTCCTGACCTGCATACAGGTTTCTCAAGAGGCAGGTCAGGTGGTCTGGTATTCCCATCTCTTTCAGGATTTTCCACAGTTTATTGTGATCCACACAGTCAAAGGCTTTGGCATAGTCAATAAAGCAGAAATAGATGTTTTTCTGGAATTCTCTTGCTTTTTCCATGATCCAGTGGATGTTGGCAATTTAATCTCTGGTTCCTCTGCCTTTTCTAAAACCAGCTTGAACATCTGGAAGTTCACCGTTCGGGTATTGCTGAAGCCTGGCTTGGAGATTTTTGAGCATTACTTCACTAGTGTGTGGCTATTTAGGGCTGACAACGCTGCTGCTGCTAAGTCACTTCAGTTGTGTCTGACTCTGTGCAACCCCATAGACGGCAGTCCACCCGGCTCTGCCATCCCTGGGATTCTCCAGGCAAGAACACTGGAGTGGGTTACCATTTCCTTTTCAATTGCATGAAAGTGAAAACTGAAAGTGAAGTTGCTCAGTGCATCCGACTTGTAGCGACCCCATGGACTGCAGCCTACCAGGCTCCTCCATCCATGGGATTTTCTAGGCAAGAGTACTGGAGTGGCTTGCCATTGCCTTCTCCAGGGCATACAATAGCCAGCACTAAATCCTGGCCTGACACAGACCTTGGTCTTTGACTCTTATCTGCTGCTGTCTCTGAACATGAAGAGGAAATAATGGGACTATGGGGTCAGACTGAATGTTGATTTTGTCTGGGACCATTTATTAACTGGGTGACTTTGGGCAAGTCACAGCCTCTTGGGTGTTGGTCTATCTTGCACAATCATTGTGAGATAAAATACATGTAAAGGATCTGATATGATGCTTTGTCCTTACTTAACAAGTGATGAGTATCATTATTTTTCAAACTTGATGTTGTAAGGAAGAGCATAGACAGCGAGTTATCCAAAATCCTCACTTTCTCCTTCCAAGCCTTGCATGATGTAGTTCTAGACTTCCTTTCTGTTTTAATCTCTCACTTCTTAGTTGGACTAGCCCCATAGAGACCAGGAAAGACAGTGCAAATAGATCGAGTGGTGGCTCATTGGGCTGGCTTTTGGCTGTTTGGCTGATGAGGCAGGGCCAGCCATTTGCAGTCACTGTGCCCGCCACTGGAGGGCTAACTCTGTGTCATCTGCCTTGTTCCCCCTCTTCTCTTCTTCAGCTGGATGCCTCCGGTTGCTGGGTCTCTCACCTACCTGACACGATTTTAGGCCCCTTTCAAGTGCCTCTTCTGTAGCCAACTCTAGCCATCTTGTACAAGATCCAGTAGTAAGGCAGAAAGAACAGGAGTGAGGGGTTCAGATGACATGGCTTCAAAGCTTCTCTGCTGTATAATCATGTAACTGGGCAATTCACTGATTTTTCTCATCTGTGAATGGAGTTGAATAATACATATTTCCTAGAGATAAAATAAGAATTGAATAAACTAATACAAACTTTTAGTACCATTCCTGGCACATAAGAAGTATTACATAAATGAAAGCCTCTGTCCATGTGATTGTTATGACTGGCCTTTGAGTGTGTGGTACTCAGCCCTGAATGGGGCACCTTCAGAGGGGAGCATCCTTATCTGTAAAGGGGGATGGTCTCTTCCAGCATATACATCCTGTGGCTTTATGTGCACAGACCCCTTTTCATCATGAGGAGTGACAGTCTCTCTCTTGGAACCTCACTGATTCCTAGGAAGGAGGTGCTCCAAGTGGGGTGAGAATGGAGAACGTGGTTCTATGATGATGACATTTCTTTCTGAATCTGGACTCTGACATTTTCTGGCTGTGTTTCCCCATCCCCTGTCTCCCCCATCCCATAGCCCCAACCCCTTCTAAACTCCCCACAGCTGAGCCAGGCTCTTCTCCATTGTCCTCAGGACAGCCTCACCTTC
Organism: Tragelaphus eurycerus; assembly: GCA_935064755.1. Taxonomy (NCBI): domain Eukaryota; kingdom Metazoa; phylum Chordata; class Mammalia; order Artiodactyla; family Bovidae; genus Tragelaphus; species Tragelaphus eurycerus. The sequence continues at coordinate 16,683,732 of CAKXYN010000028.1, read as the reverse complement.
TGCCCTGACTCAGAGCAACCACTTAGCCAGTGAGAGCGGACCCATTAAAGAAACAAATGGCTCTTTCCTGTGGCAGAGGGAGGATTAACGTGATCTGAGGGCTCCCAGTAATGAAGACAAAGAAGATGAATTAGACTCTGAAGTGCTTACTGCCTCCTGAAACACTTAGGAGATTAAATGCCCATGAGGCTTCCGGTAACGCATCTGCCAATGACGCCAGTGCTGTGCAGAGCCTCTGGGTCTTGCAACTGTATTTGTCCATCTTCCTCTGAACACCTCAGCAAGAACCCCTCCATCATCCCAGCAAACTGAGTCTACTTAACTTGTCCCCAGAAGCTGTGATAGCCACAGTTTTCCTGTCCTCTACCCACTCTTGGAGTGTGGATGGGGCTGAGGGCTGCCTGGGGCCGGGGCTCTTCCACTACCACCATCCACCCCCCGCCAACCCCTGCTAATGGAGGGGGCTTGGATGCAGTTTACATTCAGAAGCACTCCCTATCTAACAAGCCATCTGTGTGGACTGTGTTTTCATCCATGGAAGTATTTTTGAGGGGTCACGCTGCCCAGGGCATCCAGTTACAGGCATGACAATAGGGTGGGTACAGGGCTGGCTCACCTCTGCCTACCTGTCAAGATGTGACAATCTAGGGTGAAAGGGATGTGGTTATCCTGTCTAGCTCACAGCACAGATTTTTCACTGAACATGAACATGACTTTTCAACCTTTAGAGATGAATTGCTTTCACAGAGGTAATGGATGCGGGTATATTTACTTTCCATGAAGATACACTATCTGTTTGGCATTTTAGAATGTCTGGATTTTGCAGCATTTCTGAGCCCTTGCTGTGAGTATCATTATCATGCCCACATACTCAGGGGCTCAGTTGTGTCTGACTCTCTCAGTTGCATCGTGACCCTGTGGACTGTAGCCCACCAGGCTCCTCTCTCCATGGGATTTTCCAGGCAAGAATACTGGAGTGGGCTGCCACTTCATCCTTCAATATAATTATCAGAAGTCCATTTATCAGAAATGCTAGTTACCGAAGATTACAATTTTGACTTACATTTCAGAAGCTGTCTGTAGTTTATACAGCCCTATCACTCATATATATGACATGGTAGAAACAGTAACAGGCTTTGGGTTCTGGCAGACCTGAATTCAAATCCTGATCCCATTTCCTAGCTGTATGACCTTAGACAAATTGCTTAGCTTCTCTGAGCCACAATCCCCTCTGTGAAATAAGGATACTAATATTTCCTCCCTCTTTGTGTCATTATGATGATTAGGTGGCATAATGCTTGTAAAGTAGTTTGAAACAAAGTGATACTCAGTAGTGAGTGGGCCAGGGGTCTCTGATAGAACCAGTCATTGGAATGGGTCCACGGAAGTGGAGTCAGGGAATGTGGTTAATGTGGTGGTCAATGTAATGTGGTGTGAGTCAATGCATGGTGTGTTATTGTTTCAATCTGTGTGTGGGTTTCTGCAGGTTGTACTGTATGCATGTGTCTGTGTGTGTATGAGAGAGCGAAAGAAGAGAGAGAGTGGTGTAGGGGACTATAAAGCAGTTTGTCTGTATTTGAATATATGAGCATATCTACTATCCGGAGAGGCTTAGATTAAGCCAGGATCACAACACCCAGGCCTGATCGGCTCCAGAAACCCTTCCCTATAAAGTCAAGGGAAAACTAAACCCAGAGAACATGGTCTGGTGTTTACATGCTTCTAATACTGTGAGGCTGACAGCCCAGCCTTGATGCAATCCCTAGGCAGAGTGTTTTGGTTCAGTTCACCATCAACTTGGGACCTACATCTAAGGCATGTCTATGGCCTTTGTGACTCTCCCTGCTGAGCCCAGAACTCAGCCCTCCAGTCTCACCTCTTTGGTCATGAAAGGGCCAGGGACCAGAGGGTGGGAGCAGTGTCTGTTTTGGGAATCAGGCAGGTGCCCTGCTGGTCTCCATGCCTATCAGAGGGAGAGAGAGGAGGCAGGGAAGGGCTGGGTCTTCTCCTGAACCCCTTGCCTTGCTGGCCTTGAAGGAGAAAGTGTGTTTCAAGAGCCCACACTCTCCCTTTGTCAGACCCCTTCATCCTTCAAACCACTGTTCTTGTCTTGATTCTTCCTGTTCTTTGATGGAGGGAAGTGCTGTGGAGGTAGAAGGGCAGGGCAGAGAAGCACTGGGACTTCCTTAGAGGCCATAAAGGGCCTCTGCTGGCTGGTCTCAAGGCTGAAGTTGCCATGGTTGTCAAAGCTTTAGAGAGTTATCGCAGTGACCTGGGCTTCCCAGGGGGCGCTAGTGGTAAAGAACCCGCCTGCCAATGGATGGACCTTGCATTTCCTGCATTGGCAGGCAGATTCTTTACCTGCTGAGCCATTGGGAAGTCCCAACAGTCTGAGTGCTTGACAAAACATTAATTCACTTAATACTCATCACAGTCTTATGAGTTCTCTTGTTTTTCTCTTCTGTAGTAGGCCAAAAAATGTCCCCTCCAAGAATGTCTACATCCTAATCCCCAAAACCTGGGTAGGCTCCCTTACATGGCAAAAAGGATATCTTCAGATATGAGTAAGTTAAGGATCTTGGTATAGAAATAATATCCTGGATTATCTATGTGGGCCCAATGTACCACAGGGACTCTTGTAGGAAGGAGGCAGAAGGGTCAGACTCAGAGGATGAGATGTGACTGAGGAAGCAGAGGTCAGAGTGATGAGCCAGCAGGGGCTAAGGAGTCTGAGCAGCTTTTAGAAACTGGACAAGAACAGGGCACGGATTCTCCCTGAGAGCCTCCATGCAGAAGGAATGAAGCCCTGTCAACACTTGACTTTAGCTCTATCAGACCCACTAAAGGCTTCTGACCCCCAGAATTGCAAGATAAAATTACGTTGGGTTAAGTCACTAAGTCTGTGGTCACTTGTTTTAGCAGCAATAGAAAACGAATACGCCTTACTCACCAAGGCAGAGAAAGGTTAACATGGTCAAGATCAGATGGAAAATGATGATAGAACCAAGATTTGGAATAGGCTGGTCCATGCATTTAGCTGCTATGCTATACTGTCTCTTACCTAGGGCCTCTCTTGAGGGTGATACCCTCTGTATTCCCAAATAACTATACAGGGATCAGTACCCTATCACTTAGGAGGAATACGACTTAATTTAAAAATCATCAGACAAGAATGAATTGGCTTGGGCCAGGGGGAAAACTGTCATCTGGCTACTGTTTTCTGTCCCCTGACAGCATTGCTACGGTATAGCTAACAAGGTAAACCAATTGTCCCTAAAATCCCAACACTCTGGACTTGACTTTAAGGAGGAATGTTGTGGATCTGCCTTCTCCTCTCTATCACAGTACAGACAAGGATGTTTCAAAGGCGGGGGCTCAAGGCAGGGCCTAATTGGCATTTATTCAAATTGTGCTTAATTGAATACTTCATCTGCACCTCAGAAAACCACATGGGGTACAGGTTCTGTAAAGAGGAAGTAATTTTCATTAACAGGATCTAAATTAGTCTGACACAAAGACCTGCCTGTGCTGTGACACAGCTAATAATTGCTGTGTAATGAACCTGATGCTGCAGACAAAGGTTTCCTTTTTTATTTTGCCTTTCTTTCCCTTCTTCCCTTCCTTCCTGGCTTCCTCCCTCCCTTCCTCTCTTCTCTTTTGGTTCTGTATGTCAAGCAACCACCTTTATTCAGCAGCCAGGCTGGTCATGGTTGGAGGATCGCTGTCCCCATGCGGCAGGAACCAAGGCCATGCACCATACTCCTACTCACATCCTAGAGAAGGCCAGGTGAACTGCATTCTGCCACAGGCTTGGCCTTGGTTCTCCTTCCTCACAAGACTGTGTGCTTTAGGCCTCTTGGGAGCCTTCTGCTTCTGGCTGCATCTTCTACCTATATTTTTCTTCTACCTCTTTCACTTAGCCCACAAACACTCATAATCCTGAAAGGGTAGGGGAAAAGAGCTTCCAAAGACAAACACTTCTTTAGTCCTATTATCTTTTGAAAATGCAAATAGGAGTTTGTCACTCCCCTCATGAAATATCTTGTGCTGCAGAGTGACCTTCAGGATGAAGGTTATGGCGCCTGTCCTGTCCCTCCCCTGGCTACCCTCCCCATCATGCTTACCCCCTCCAGGCCCCTGGCCGGGTCCAAGCTGGGATGGCTGATATAACAGCCTAAGAAGACATGTCCCTTTCTAAAACGTGTTTAGTGGGGAATGGAGAGGATAGATACTCTATCAATGTGTCATTCTTTTCCCTTCCTGTTTAAGAGATTTGTTATCTGAATTTATTATCCAGAGTAATATGCCAATATTGAACCAATTAAAATCTAGATAATACTTTTTGTTAGTCAACACCATGTTACTGTGCATTATCCCGTTTCAGAACGTAAGCTGCCTGAACTGTGTCAGAAGACTGTCAGCTGCTGCCTCAGAGGTGCGGCACGGCCTCCGGTTATATCATGTGACAGGCTTTGCAGAGAAATAGGCCTCCACCAAGGAAAAGTGTTATTTTATGATTTATTTTAATTACTGCTTGAGAGTGTTGTCCACTTCCATGGAAGTGGGTGGATTTTCATTCTGCTAAATTTAATGTTAGGCTCAGTGTCATGAGTGGCATCTGGGTTAACAGGTGCCCTGTTTCCAACATATTCCAGTGGTGTTTGGCACCCTCTACAGTTTGGGGTCTGCAGGAAGTCCCTTACTGGCCCATCCCTTAATCCAGTTTTGAGTTCTCTGTGCAACCTTGACTATGCCAGGGGGTAGGGCTGGGGTGGGCTGTTGGCTGCTCAGCCCAGGAGTTGTAACCGAGGCTCAGTGTTTACCTGGCATCAGCATTCCTTTCCTGCAGGCAGAGTCCGTCAGCCGTGACTGACAAGCAAGGCTTTACAGTCCGCAGGCTTGTAAAGTGTAGCAGAGCAGGAATCCTCATCAGATTCCAGGCAATACCTGACGTTTATGGTGCAATGCTGCCTTTGGTTTCCTTGTCATGATCTCTATCTTAACCTTAGTCTCCATTCATTTCAGGTTGAAAATAGGTGGAGCTTAGTATCAGGGCAAGAAGCTGGGGTGGAGAGAACCTAATCCAAGACAGTAGCTAGCCAGAAACCTGCCAATTCTGTCTGTGTTCCAGGGGCTTGGTTCAAAGGGACCCTGCTGAAAGGTGATTGAGGCTCCATCTTCATTCAGGTGATTCTGTTCTCTCCAGCGGTGTCCTGGGGCCCCTGAGGGCCGTCCCAAGGCCACATGCTGATGAATGGGCATCAGTCTCTAGGGAAATACATCTGAGTGCCAGAAGCCTGTGAAGATGGAAGAAAATACCATGGAAGGATGGGCCAGGTAGACTGTAAGGAGTCATGGGCTAAAGGAAAGCTTTGTAGCCCTTGACTCACCTACTTGTACAGAGTACCTTTGGCTCAGGAGTTCCCATTTTCTTAGCTTCTCAATTCTCTTTTCCAGATTGTGACCATCTTGGCAAACATGTCTGTCCTAGAGCAGTGTGCCTCTGACATTATTCAGGAGAACGGTATGTCTTTTCAGGGGTGTGCATGCTGTATGGGTTATGTGGCTCTGTAGGACCTTGCACCTTTGTGTTTATGTGAAGCCCTCTGTGTAGGTTTGTAAATGTCTACATGTGGGTCTCCACATTTGCAAGAGCACATGAATGTGTGCTTATGTGGGCAATGGGCCAATAGGTAAATGTTTGCTTGCTTCCATAGCTCTTTGATCTAGTGGGAGGCAGACAGGGAGCAAAAGATAGGAAATGTCAGATGCAGAAAGCAAAGCAGGGAAGAAGATAAGGTAAATCCAAGGTAGAAGCATGGCAGCTGCTATTTTAATTAGTGTGGTGAGGAGAAGACAGAGACTTCATTAGGATTCAAAAGTAAAAACCTATGCCCATAAAGGATGCATTCCAACTTTAAATTATTCTCATCATACTGGGTTTGGCCAGAGGAGAAAGCTGACAGGTGGGGGTTGGGGTCAGGGCAGATGGATCCCTGGATGCCTCACCTGAGAGCATCTGTTTCCTCTTGTTCCTTTGCTCCCACCTCACGCTGAGAGTGTCACCATGTCCAGGTGAGGTGCCCAGGATCTGATCTAAGTGGTCTCTACTGGAAAGCAGATTAGCTGGCTGCCTTGCAGCTGGGATAGGAGTGGAGAGGGCTTCCTGTGACTGAGGAATAATGGAGCAATTAGCAACCGGTTGGAAACCGAGAGATGCTAATGAGGAGGAGTGAGCTGGGAGCCCGGACAGCTGCCTCTGCTCCTATTAAGCCCCTTCTCCCAGGTTGCCTTGCTGTTTAAATACATATATACACCTATCCTACTCAAACTGTTCCAGAAAATTGCAGAGGAAGGCAAACTTCCAAACTCATTTTATGAGGCCACCATCACCCTAATTCCAAAACCTGACAAAGATCCCACAAAAAAAGAAAACTACAGACCAATATCACTGATGAACATAGACGCAAAAATCCTTAACAAAATTCTAGCAATCAGAATCCAACAACACATTAAAAAGATCATACACCATGACCAAGTGGGCTTTATCCCAGGGATGCAAGGATTCTTCAATATCCGCAAATCAATCAACGTAATACACCACATTAACAAACTGAAGAATAAAAACCATATGATTATCTCAATAGATGCAGAGAAAGCCTTTGACAAAGTTCAACATCCATTTATGATAAAAACTCTCCAGAAAGCAGGAATAGAAGGAACATACCTCAACATAATAAAAGCTATATACGACAAACCCACAGCAAACATTATCCTCAATGGTGAAAAACTGAAAGCATTTCCTCTAAAGTCAGGAACAAGACAAGGATGCCCACTTTCACCATTATTATTCAACATTGTTCTGGAAGTTTTGGCCACAGCAATCAGAGCAGAAAAAGAAATAAAAGGAATCCAAATTGGAAAAGAAGAAGTAAAACTCTCACTGTTTGCAGATGACATGATCCTCTACGTAGAAAACCCTAAAGATTCCACCAGAAAATTACTAGAACTAATCAATGAATACAGTAAAGTTGCAGGATATAAAATTAACACACAGAAATCCCTTGCATTCCTGTACACTAATAACGAGAAAATAGAAAGAGAAATTAAGGAAACAATTCCATTCACCATTGCAATGAAAACAATAAAATACTTAGGAATATATCTTCCTAAAGAATCTAAAGACCTATATTTAGAAAACTATAAAACACTGCTGAAAGAAATTAAAGAGGACACTAATAGATGGAGAAATATACCATGTTCGTGGATTGGTAGAATCAATATAGTGAAAATGAGTATACTACCCAAAGCAATTTATAGATTCAATGCAATCCCCATCAAGCTACCAACAGTATTCTTCACAGAGCTAGAACAAATAATTTCTCAATTTGTATGGAAATACAAAAAACCTCGAATAGCCAAAGCTATCTTGAGAAAGAAGAATAGAACTGGAGGAATCAACCTGCCTGACTTCAGGCTCTACTATAAAGCTATAGTCATCAAGACAGTATGGTACTGGCACAAAGACAGAAACATAGATCAATGGAACAAAATAGAAAGTCCAGAGATAAATCCACGCACGTATGGTCACCTAATCTTTGACAAAGGCGGCAAGAATATACAATGGATTAAAGACAATCTTTTTAACAAGTGGTGCTGGGAAAACTGGTTGAACACTTGTAAAAGAATGAAACTAGAACACTGTCTAACACCATACACAAAAATAAACTCAAAATGGATTAAAGAGCTAAATATAAGACCAGAAACCATAAAACTCCTAGAGGATAACATAGGCAAAACACTCTCTGACTTATATCACAGCAGGATCCTCTATGACCCACCTCCCAGAATATCGGAAATAAAATCAAAAATGAACAAATGGGACCTAATCAAACTTAAAAGCTTCTGCACAACAAAGGAAACTATAGGCAAGCTGAAAAGACAGCCTTCAGAATGGGAGAAAATAATAGCAAATGAAGCAACAGACAAACAACTAATCTCAAAAATATACAAGCAACTTCTACAGCTCAATTCCAGAAAAATAAACGACCCAATCAAAAAATGGGCCAAAGAACTTAATAGACATTTCTCCAAAGAAGACATACAGATGGCTAACAAACACATGAAAAGATGCTCAACATCGCTCATTATCAGAGAAATGCAAATCAAAACCACTATGAGATACCATTACACGCCAGTCAGAATGGCTGCGATCCAAAAATCCACAAGCAATAAATGCTGGAGAGGGTGCGGAGAGAAGGGAACCCTCTTACACTGTTGGTGGGAATGCAAACTAGTACAGCCACTATGGAGAACAGTATGGAGATTCCTCAAAAAACTGGGAATAGAACTGCCTTATGACCCAGCAATCCCACTGCTGGGCATACACACTGAGAAAACCAGAATTGAAAGAGGCACATGTACCCCAATGTTCATAGCAGCACTGTTTACAATAGCCAGGACGTGGAAGCAACCTAGATGTCCATCCACAGATGAATGGATAAGCAAGCTGTGGTACATATACACGATGGAGTATTACTCAGCCATTAAAAAGAATACATTTGAATCAGTTCTAATGAGGTGGATGGAACTGGAGCCTATTATACAGAGTGAAGTAAGCCAGAAAGAAAAACACAAGTACAGTATACTAAAACATATATATGGAATTTAGAAAGATGGTAACAATCACCCTGCTTATGAGACAGCAAAAGAGACACTGATGTATAGAACAGACTTTTGGACTCTGGGACTGGGAGAGGGTGGGACGATTGGGGAGAATAGCATTGAAATATGTATAATATCATATCTGAAATGAATCAGTCCAGGTACGATGCCCTATAACAGATGCCTGGGACTGGAGCACTGGGATGACCTGGAGGGATGGTGTGGGAAGGGGGAGGGAGGAGGGTTCAGAATGGGGAGCACGTGTATTCTGGTGGCGGATCCATCTCGATGTATAGTAAAAGTAATACAATATTGTAAAGTTAAGAAAAATTAAAAAAAATAATAATTAAAAAAAATACATATATACATTCCCCATTCCCCTTCCTCTATTGAAAAAAATATCTTTTTGTGTTAATTTTATCTTATTGGGCTAATAATGAGAAACTTTTTTTTTGGCCCCATTGCATGGCTCTGTTACTAGTGACCTCCATTCTTCCATCTGCAAAATGAAACAATAGTAATATCCACCTCACTGGGATGATGTGAGGATTAATATAAAGCTTGTTAGAAGAGTGTTAGGCACAGAATGAGCTCTGTGCTATGTGTATATGCTCTTTCAGAAAACAGTGGTCGTCTCATAGGGTTTAAGTGAAGAGAGTTTGATGAAGGAACTATTTACAAAAGTAGGGCAGAATTTGAGGGTTCAGCAGTGGTGGTCATTCAGCCTGGGACCACTGGAAGACTGTAGAACTCCTTGGTCTGGAGAGGGCAAGCCTTGTGCTGTGAAAGGCAATCCTCCACTCAAGATCCTTGAGACTCTGACATGCCTTGCCCTGAAGCCTGATGATTTTGTCTCTGTCCTTCCCTGAATTGTGTGTGAATGTTGGTGGGTGAATGGGCCCTGCTAGAAGGTCAGAAACTGTGACCACTGGTCACCCTTACACTGGGAGGTGGGCCAGGGCAGTCCAAGCTCATTTTTATCAGTCCAGTGGTATCAGTGGTGTCCTTCCAGCTAATTTTGCTTCTCCCTCAGGGGCTGGGGCTGAACTGGAGAGAATGTTGGGGAGGGAATATGGCTTTGGGACTTGCTCTCTAAGCTGTAACACCTTTCAACTCTTGGGCGACTCTGTGGCACTGAGCCTGGCTAGAACTCAGAAAACCCATTCTGGACTTTTGTTGGTAGCCCCAATTTCATTGCATCTTATCTTTCTCTGCTGCTGCTGCTGCTAAGTGACTTCAGTCGTGTCCGACTCTGTGCAACCCCAGAGACGGCAACCCACTAGGCTCCCCCGTCCCTGGGATTCTCCAGGCAAGAACACTGGAGTGGGTTGCCATTTCCTTCAATGCATGAAAGTGAAAAGTGAAAGGGAAGTTAAGATTTATATATATTTAAAGGAAACTTTGTGTTTTGTACAATTGTAAGACTTTTTACATGAATACATCCACTTTCATTCATTTGATATTCATTCACAAACCTTTGAGCTGAGCACTATTCGGACACTTAGGAGACACCCGTTCAGGAAATGGACAAACATCCTTGTCCCTACAGTGCTCACCCGCTAGTATAAGAGAAACTGTTTTGTTTTTTTTTTTGGTCAGGTTCCAGGTACGAAGCTGGGTTAGGGTTAGGGTTTGGAAAATGGCTTCTATATGGGAACTCTGACCATGAGGTGTCTGTAAAATTTCTTAATCGTGTGGCCCTTCCTGAAGTTGTCATCTTGGTGCGCCCTGTTTATGTCACCACAGGTCACAGTATACACCCAGGACAATCAGATCACAGCTCTGGTTTCAGGGGAGAGGTTCTCAGCTGACCAAACTGAAGCCTAAACATCTCAGTCCAATTACTCTACCCTCTTCTAGTCATGAAACCCCTCTAAGACATCTGATCTAGTGATTATCCAGCCTAGGGGTAGGTCACCTCCCACCAGGGAGACCCATTACCCCTGGAACTGTCTCAGATGCAACCAGCATCAGAAGTGAAGCAGTGATGGAGGATAACCAGTTATCTGAGTTCTCATCCCTAGCTACTTACGGAGTGACCCTGGGCAACATACTTCACCTCTCTTTGGGCCTTGAAGGGAATTATAATAAATAGTACTTAGTCTCTGAGGCTGTTAGGAGGTTTTAGGGATCATGCATTTACTGTGTATTTAGCACAGCATCAGAGATGTAGTAAAAGCTCAGTGATAGCATTAAAAAAAATTTTAAAGGATGTCCTCCAAAAGTCCCTCTCAGGTATAGTGTCTTGGTATGTGGAAGCAAAGACACCCCCAGGGCAGATGGAGCAGGACTGACCTTGTCCAGGTTCCTCCTGTGGTTGAGGCCCCTGAGTCACCCCAACAGCCTTGGCTTGAGCCTACAACTCCATCCAGCTGGCCCCGCTCAGGCAGCTACCAACTGTTCCTCGCTTTCCACTCAGGGGTCCAACTTATCATGGGCATGCTGTCTGAGAAGCCAAGGTCTGGGACCCCCGCCGAGGTGGCGGCCTGCGAGAGAGTCCAGCAGAAGGCTGCAGTGACCCTGGCCCGGCTCAGCCGAGACCCGGATGTGGCACGGGAGGCCGTGCGGCTGAGCTGTGAGTGGTGCTGGCTGGGGCAGGGGTGGTGGAGGGGTGGTCCGGGCTGGGAGCAGTCCTGATTTCACAGTGGTGGCGGCGATGGATGACTCAGAGCAGGGCTGGCTGTGCTGGGAAATGCTGGTGGGGGCCCCAGGGTTTGCCCCAAGTGACCTTCCTTTCTCCTGGGGCCGAAGCTAGAGAGGGGAGGAGTCTAGAGAGGTTTAAGATGGCCAGAGAGTGACTGACTTAGGGGCTTCCTGTTAATAAGGACCTCATTCTTTCATACTCTCATTCATTTCCTCATTCATTCATTCAGTTATTCACCTACTCTTTATTTACTTAGCCACTCATTCATTTACTCATGAATTCATCCTTTTGGTCATTCATTCATAACTTCATTTATCCACCATTATTTCATTCAAAACTCACTCATTAAATCCCTCAATCATTCCTTCATTCAGTTAGTCCGTCATTTATTTACCCAACAAATGTTTTCAGAGCACCCACTCTATGCCAGGCTCTGTTCTGAGTGCTGGGCATAAAACATTGGTTATAACTACAACCTGATGACCGTGGCTTACAATCTAATGCAGGTAACAGATATGGAAAGAAAAGTTTGCACTTAAATAGCATCACGTAATGCTCAAAGGATGTCGATGGCATGATTGGCACACAGAGGAAGTAGTCTACATTTACCTGGGTGGGGCAAATAATGTTGTAACACGGAAATGAATCCTTAGCTGTAGTTTGAGGAGTTATTCTGGTGTGAAGGCTAAGAAGGAGTGCCCCAGGTAGAGGCAGGAGATGGCAGTGTTCCTGACCATCCAGGCACTGGAAGACAGCAAGAGCTGGCCCTGGGGCTGCATAGAGTCCTGGCTCCATAGTGACTTTATGGAGAATAAACATCAAGAATCTGTCTGCACACTTTTTATTACTATCTTATGAGTTTTTCCCTGTTGTTTTTAGAGTTTGAGAGAAGTCATTTTGTATTGAAAAACAAGGCCATTTATTTTACTTTCCTCTGTAAAGGCTTAGGAAATATTAGCTTACTCAATCTGTAGTCTTCTTTAACTTTAGCCACAATATATTTTCTGACTCATATGGGCAACTGGGGAAGAAAAAGGTACTAAGATGTAAACATTGAGTTTAGCTCTGATAAAGTACCTGCATGGGAAGTTCTTTCTTAGAAGGACCTGCAGTATCTCCTGTGGCTCATCCCTCTCCACTGTGGGTGAGCTCCATCCCGGCCAGTGTTCTGATGCTCAGGGAAAAGGTTTTGATGCTGCAGCTAATTCTGGGCCTGACCAAGGTTCATTTACACCTGAGGGAGCAGAAAGTCTCCCCCACACTCCTCAGAGGGGTTTATCCCCCTTCCCTATCAATTGGTGGCCACCTGCCTCTACCTGGCTCCATGCAGAGGGCTGTGGTAAGAGACTGGAACACCTTTGGGTCAGGCCTGGCCACACCCATCCTGACCCAGGTGTGGGGGTCTCCCCATGTCTCTTGCAGGTATGTCCCGCCTCATTGAACTCTGCCGCTCGCCCTCAGAAAGGAACAGCAGCGACGCCGTGCTGGTGGCCTGCCTGGTGAGTTCCCAGTTTCCCCGCCTCTTCCTTCCTGGGCTTTGGGGTTGCAGACCAGGGACCAGGAGATCAGGCTATGCCATGGTTGACTTGGGTACAGGCAACTTACTCTGGGTTTCCACTTTTCTCTTTAAAATGGTAGCAAGAATAATACTTGATTCACTAAATTCATAAGATTGTGATGAAAATTATGCAAGGTTGTATAGGTAAAAGGAGAACCTCCATTACACATGTTTAGTAGCTATGAACCTTTGAGGTTCTGGGGGATCTAATATTAGGTCAAGACCAGAGGGGCTGGCTGGCAGGATGCTGGTGGTGTTGGTGATGCTGTGGTGCTTGTAGCATGTGGTTGCTAGGGTCTGATGTCTTCTGCCTGTTCCAAAGCGGACACTGTAAGAAAGCCTCCTTTCCTCCTCAGGTAGAGCCCCTCTACTGGTGCTCTTCCAGCTTAGTAGCTCCCTTCTTTTTTGTGGAGCAGGACAGGGCAGGACAAAGTATTATTTGGCATGTCCCCAGGATCTTCACCCAATCAAGCTAGCACATCCTGAGAGGTCCCTACCCAACTTCTTGATGCTTGGATCCACCATGAAAGTACCAACAGCACCAGATGGGGAACAGATGCCTTGTCTCTGTAATCCTCCCTGATAGGCTGCATTAAATCCTAAAGCAGAGCAGCTGGAAGCATCCAGGAGCAGGGAAGCCCATTATAAAAGCCCTTTAACTTCTAGAAGGGGGTGCAAGATCTTTGATTGGCCCTCAAAGACTGTGTAGGAGAAGGGATGGACCTAGAGGTTCTTCAAGCTGTTTCACAATAAAGCCCCTCCTCACCCCATCCTTTTTTTCCCAAACTGATCCCATCCCATTTCTGGGAGCTCCTAACAGGCAGTGTGTGGTGGTAGGAATGCTGCTGCTGCTGCTAAGTTGCTTCAGTTGTGTCCAACTCTGTGCAACCCATAGACGGAAGCCCACCAGGCTCCGCTGTCCCTGGGATTTTCCAGGCAAGAACAGTGGAGTGGGTTGCCATTTCCTTCTCCAATGCATGAAAGTGAAAAGTGAAAGTGAAGTTGCTCAGTCGTGTCCGACTCTTAGCAACCCCATGGACTACAGCCTACCAGGCTCCTCCATCCATGGGATTTTCCAGGCAAGAGTACTGGAGTGGGGTGCCATTGCCTTCTCCGGGGTGGTAGGAATAGCAGGCATTTTAGTCAGACACACCTGTCTTGGTTTTGCCATTAATGAGCTGTGTAACATTGGGTAGGCCACTAAGTGCTATAAACTTTATTCAGTAAATATTTGCTGAGTGATTATGTGGGCCATGTACTTTTCTAGGCTTTGGGGATGACAGATGTGGGGAAAAAAAGAAAAACCTCAGCTCTGATGGGGCTTTTATTTTGGTACATGCAGAACAACCTTCATCTCTTCTGTGCCTTGGGCAAACTGGTGAAGCTTATGGACCCCATCTCAGTATTAGTTTTTATCATGCATAAAGTAAAATATATAGAATTAAAAGGAAGGCAATCATATTAAAATAATTATGAGACTATTTAAACAGGTGACATAGGAATAGCAGTTCAGTTCAGTCACTCATTTGCATACAACTCTTTGTGACCCCATAGACTGCAGCACGCCAGGCTTCCCTGTCCATCACCAACTCCTGGAATTTGCTCAGACTCATGTCCATCGAGTTGGTGATGCCATCCAACCAACTCATGGATGTTGGAGTTGGACTCATGGAGTCTTGACTAGCAATGAGCATAAATGATATTGAAAGTACCTCCAGAAACTGTAATGGGATGTGAAATTGTTACTGAACCAAACTCGGGTCCATATGCCCATGGGCAGTAAAGCCATTCCACTGACACTGGGTCGTGGAGAAAGAAAGTGCAGTGTTTTTGCAGGTGCCAAGTAAGGAGGTCAGGTAACCAGTGCTTAAAAGGCCCAAACTCCCCAAAGGCTTTCAGGGAAAGTTTTTTCAAGACAGGATAAGGGAGGAGGGTTTGTGTGGTGTATGATCAACCCATGGACATTCTCCTGATTGGTTGGTGGTTAGGTGATCTGGAGTTAGCATCATCACCCTTTTTATTTCAACTGGTCCAGAGTCTACATGGACAGCATAGAGTTAACTTCTTCCACCCGGTGGGGGTTTCAGTATCTGTAAAACAGTTCAAAGGACATGGCTCAGAATATTATACACATCCCCTGAGGAGAAACTAAAGGCCTTTGACTTTGTTTAATGGCTTAACTATCATTATTTTGTCTTGCTTGACTATTTTCCTTTTCTTTCTGCATTTCTCTCTTCTCTGATTAAATGTACTCTTTGGAACTCAGGGAAGTCTAGGAGACTAAAGTTTTTCTACAGACAAGAGGCAGGTAGAGGATATGGGGGGAGAGGTATGCTGTTCCACAAAGGCTCCATAGGGTCCT
Source organism: Tragelaphus eurycerus (assembly GCA_935064755.1). Classification (NCBI taxonomy): domain Eukaryota; kingdom Metazoa; phylum Chordata; class Mammalia; order Artiodactyla; family Bovidae; genus Tragelaphus; species Tragelaphus eurycerus. The sequence goes on along the minus strand of CAKXYN010000028.1, from coordinate 16,668,504 downwards.
GAAAGTGTTAGTTGCTCAGTCATGTCCGACTCTGCGATCTCATGACTCTGGCCCACCAGGCTCCTCTGTCCATGGAATTCTTCAGGCAAGAATACTGGAGTGGGTTGCCATTCCCTCTGCTTCTGGATCTTCCTGACCCAGGGTCCTGCTCAGTTACAAAAGCCCCTGTGATTCCTGTTGGTGAACAAGGAACAGTTATCGCTGAGACTTCTTCATTTGTCACTGCATTCACAGCTGAAGGAAAGGCTATTTCATTCAATTGGAGGGCAGTGAATGTAAAGATATAATATTTTTCATTGCTTTTTTCCGCACAGACCGTAATTCTGTCTGGTCTGCTGAATACGTGGAGAGAGTTAACACCTGCAGATGCATAGTCATTGGTCCCAACTGCTGCATCTTCACAACTTGGGCGGCCAGCAACTGCCTGACACTGAATAGGCCCTAAAGAAATGTTGGGCAGTTACAAAGCTTCATTCAGACATGGGGGCTTATTATGACTCATTTTCCATCTTTATCATTAGGTTGAAAAAGAGCGCACAGACGGGCTTGCCCTCTATTTTCCATCACTTGAAGGACTTTCCGGTGGAAAAGGGATTAAATTTCTCCCTGTGGACAGGTTTTTGGATGCTGAATAGAGGCCTTTCCTCCAGAATCCATCCTTAACATGGCTGCTGGCCTGATTTTCCTCATGACAGTTTACAATCAGGACCTTTCCACGAGCAGCCCTTCCCTGGGGCCCCCTTCCCTGTGGCCTGCTGTCCATGTGCTCAGCCCTTTGTAGCCTGGCTCTGACCTCTGAAGACCTCCCACTGCCTCCAGGCCCTTTCCAGCTCAGGTCTGAGTGCCCTGAACCACCCTGACACTGAGCTTTGTCCCTTGTCCCAGGCAGATGCCCTCTCTACAGCTCTGCCTACACTCCCATCAAGGCTCGGATCAAAATCCTCCTCCATGAGGCTCAAATACAGGGAGTACACAGTGTGTGCCTGGGCCTGCCTGCTTGGATTTTGTTTTCCCCAGTAGAAAGCAGGCTGTGTTATCCTGTGTTCTACGTGTTATGAGGGAGGCCTTTGGAATTCCAACAGAGGCTTGCCTGATGCTGAAGGTCTTGACTTTTTGCCCAGACCTTCTTGTTTCCAGCCATGCTTTCTCCCCTTATGCTTAATGGCCCTGTCATGCTACCTTGGCTCATGGGAGGGGTTCTGTACTTCTCACCATCTACCCTAGAAGCTTCTCAGGGCTGGGGTTCTTTCCCAGCTCTTGTGTTTCCATAGGACCTTAGGTTTGGTGACTGTTTCTTGCCTGGCTGAGGAACCAGTGGACTTGTCTGCCCACCCCCAGTCCCCAGTGTTGGAGGGCGTTCACGATTTGTCCCCAAGACGGGGCTTTATGCCACCTGGCTGGTGAGCTGGGGCTACTTGGAGCCTGGCCTGATGGGTGGAGTTGGGGGTACCTCTCTTGGCCCTCCCTAAGCCTTCTTCCCAGTTTCAGAGGCGCTTTTCAGGTGAAGGGCGGACACCTCACTTATCATCTCCCACGTCTGGAAAAGCAGCCTCACAGACTGCCTCTTGCAAACAGAATTGATCTTTCCTTATTGAAGCGGCTGTCAGAGGGCTGCAGGGCTTGTTTAAGACTTGGCTGTTTTCAGACTGTCTGGGAATGAGGTCCTGGGAATATTGGCTATTAACAACCCTCCGAGGAGAGGAGAGGCCAAGGAAAAGGCTTCAGAGGGGGATGGATCCTTTGAGCTCCTGGACCCTGAGGAGGGGGTGCTCTGGGGTCATTTGGGTCCATGTCCTGCACACTTTCTGAGGACCCTGGGGAGTGGAGGATGTCTATTTGCCTTTGTGGTTTATTGGGTCTAATTCTCTCTCGTATTTTGTTTTTGCTTTTCTCTTCCTCTAAAGGTTGCCTCCTCCCTTAAGCATGTTTCTCTCTCTTTCTCTGCTCCCCCCATTCTTTTTACCCCCCCGTCCTCTCCCTCTCCCTCTTCACCCCCTCCCACCTATTCTCCTCTTGTTCCAGGTGTGCTCTTTTTTTCTCTGACACCATCTCTTTCTTTCTCCGTCTCCCTTTCATGCTTACTTTCTTTTCTTTCCAAGTTCATCTATGTCTCTCTTTTTATAGTTCCTTCTTGTTCTGTTTTTCTGATGCTCTTTTTCTCTGTGTGTAATTTCCTCCTTCTACCTCATTTTTTCTTTTCATGGGTCTATTTTCCATTTCTTTGTCTTCCTTTTGCTTTATTTTTACCCTTGATAATATAAAATACATTGATGGCCTCATATTCTTGCATCTGTGGAAGATCCCTGATTCCATGTTTTTACAGTGACACCTTGAAGGCAGTGGGGTTATTTCTCCCAGTTGGAGCCAAGAGGAATCAGAAAGGGTAATGGAGTTCAGCATTTAGCCCTTGGGGACATCATACCCAGGAGAGGCAGGACACACTAGTTAGACACAGTCTCCTGGGATCTCCCTCCTGCCACCAGTGGCTAAGTCTCTGCTCATGAGCAGAGATGCATGGCCCTTAGCCTTGATCCAGCTTGGATATGGCAATGCCTGTTAGTCCAATAGACAAGCCATCCTCTCTTTACAGCAACTTGGTGATTTCTCAGCACTAGGTTACCTCTTATGTCTAGGTAATGAGCTACATGTTTGCTCTGTACTCAGTATAAGCTAGTGTTTTGGGCTTGCAGCATCCTGCCTGTGTTTAGGTCTGAGGGCCCTGGAGTTGGACGGCTGTGTGGTCTTGGGAAGGCCAGTTTCCCTCTCCGAGTCTTAGTCTCATTTCTAAATTGGAGATCATGATACTTACTTACCTTGCTGTATCCTATGGGGATTAAATGCAGTACTATGTAGATACTCAGTAAGAGTTTGCATTCTTCCTCCTCTGCTTCTCTGCCATTCCAGATAGTCTCCGCTTGGTTTTCCAAGGGAAGAGCATCCTTAAACTCCCATCTTATTCCCTGCTGTATTTAGGTTTGAGAAGAGGGAAAGAATTAATATTCATTGAACACTTAGTGTGCATGGCTTCAGCTAACCAGCAAAGAGGTCGGGGTAGGTACACAGCATACATTTATAGTTTAAAGGTTGCTCTAGCAGTAAAACTCAGTTTAATATTTGTTCATTTTTTTCCCCCAGCAAACATTTATTATTTATTTGAGTCCTGTGGAAAGCCTTGTTCTGCCTGCTGTAGATGGAGCAAAAAGTACAACAGTCTGTGTTTTTGAGGAGCCTAGAGTCTGGTGTGGGAGATAAACACCTAAATAACAATTGCGGTCGAGTGTGAGAAGGTTGAGGTAGACAGAGGAGGGAGGGATTTTCTCTGCTTCCAGGAATCAGGGAGGGCTTCACAGAGAAGGTGATGGTGGGCCAGGCCTTGCAGGATGAGTACACCTGCTGGCTAGAAAAGAGTGGGTAGGGGTTTCATGTCAAGAGGAAAATCGGAGTAAGGGCACATGGACATAAAATAGGATGGCATACTCAGGGAAGAGCACAGCACTCAGCATATGGGGACCTGATTTCACTTTGCTTGCACCTCTTTCTCCTGTTCATCCCCATCTTGGTCGCAGAATTTCCATCTCCTTCAACTTTAGGACATAATTTCTTCTCTCTCTTCCCTCCTCTCCACTCCAAATACTTTAGAACCTTGCTGAATTCATGGATGAATGAATAGTCTTTGTTGTTCTAATGTCCCTCTAGGGATCTGGAAGTGAGAATATAATTTCACTAATGCTTCTGGCAGTTCTAGTCTCTAAGATAAACAAATCTTGAACTTAAATATGTTGCTAAATTGACCAAATCCTTAAAATGACAAATCTTCAAAACAATCAGTTTCCTAAGATGATTGAAAAACCAAGATGGCAAGATCATTGAGACCATGAAAACTTTCAGAAGACATCCACCCTAGAGATCAAGGTACCAATGAAGCAAGGTGACTGTGTCATAAGGTAGCTATGGTGACTAGGTGACCAAAAGGACCAGCCCACTAAGGTATCAAGGTGAGGATGAGCTCAAATTGGCTGATAAATGAGCCACATACTGAGATGCATCTCTCAGGGAAGTTGCAGGCCTGCGTGAACCTGAGCAGACCCAGTGTGACCTCTTCTGTTTCCTCATTAGGCTGCTCTGCGTAGACTGGCCGGTGTCTGTCCCGAAGGCCTCCAGGACTCTGACTTCCAGCAGCTGGTCCAGCCCCGGCTTGTGGACTCTTTCTTACTCTGCAGCAACATGGAGGAGAGTTTTGTGTAGCAAGTGTGGGAGACAAAAGACATTCAGCATCATCCTCAAGACCCTATCTGAGTACATTCTTGTGAACGTACCTGATTATACACCAGCCCTTCACCTCCTTATTTATACTTAATTTATTTTTTATGTGAAATGAACAGAGGGCTAAATGTTCTGGAAACATCATCAGGCAGTCTGTGGTCTTTGGGAGTCTTTTTTTTTTTTTTTTTATTTTTTGACTTCTGTGACCTTGTAGTTGCAGATGTTGAAATGCATAATGGCTAATATGACAGATTGTCATGGGTGATTTCACATCCTCTTGCTTTCTCTACTTTCAATATGTAATCTTGTATCCTTTTTAAAAATATTTGAGAAGCAGAGTATTTTAGCTGCCCAGCAGTTTTTTTAAAAGTTAGATTTGTTCTTTCTAAAATATTGTAAATGAATTTTGTAGTTGGACAGACTACACTGGAAGGAAATTCTAGTTTTATTCTTAATAAATGTAATCATATAAAATGTTTCTTGAATTTTCTGATTGTATTATGTTTTAGACTAAGTTCTTGCTCCCCAAAGTTTCATGCCACAAAAACTTTCTCAACTATTAAAACTGCATAGAAGCTTATATTGTCTTCATAGTCGTGTAAATGGGTCAAGTTCTGAGTGATTAAGTGAGAAAGCAAAAGATTTCCAAAGCCCCAGGAACTCAGTTTCCTTTGGCTTCCTTTTTCTAACCTCATGGTAAATAGTATCCTCAGATGAGGTATTAAGTAATTAAAACTTAATGCATTGACACCAAAACAGACATATGGGCGGATCAGTGGAACAGAAGAGAGAGCCCAGAAATAAACGCACATACCTACAGTCAATCTTTGACAAAGGAGGCAAAAATATACAGTGGAGCAAAGACAGTTTCTTTTATAAGTGGTGCTGGGAAAAACTAGATAGCCACATGTAAAAGAATAAGATCAGAACATTCCCTAATACCATATAAACAACACAAAAATAAAATAAAACACAAAAATAAACCCAAAATGGATTAAAGACCTAAATGTAAGACTGGATACTATAAAACTCCTAGAGGAAAATATAGGCAGAAAACTCTTTGACATAAATGAAGCGATACTTTTTTGGATCTGTCTCCTAGAGTAATGGAAATTAAAACAAAACTAAACAAATGAGACCTAATTAAGTTTAAAAGCTTTTGTAAAGCTAAAGAAACCATAAGCAAGATGAAAAGACAATCTACAGAATGGGAAAAAATTTTTTTCAAACAATATGATCAACAAGAGATTAATTTCTAAAATATACAAACAACTCATAAAGCTCAATATCAAAAAATACAAACAATCCAATCAAAAAATAGGCAGAAGATCTAAATAGATATTTCTTCAAAGAAGACATATAGATGATCAATTGGCACATGAAAAGGTACTCAACATTGCTAATTATTAGAGAAATGCAAATCAAAACTCCAATGAAGTATCATCTCACACTGGTTAAAATGGCCATCGTCAAAAAGTCTACAAATATATAAATGTTGGAGAGAGTGTGGAGAAAAGGGAACCCTCTTACATCATTGGTGGGAGTGTAAACTGGTGCAGTCACTGTGGAGAGCAGTATGAACAGTCCTTAAAAAACTAAAATTAGAGTTACTAAATGATCCAGCAATCCCAGTCCTGGGCATATCCAGATAAAACTCTAATTTGAAAAAATACGTGCACCCCAATGTACATTTCAACACTATTCACAATAGCCAAGGCATGGAAGCAGCCTAAACATCTATTGGCAGATGAACCGATAAAGAAGATGTGGTGTATACGTACAATGGAATATTACTTCTCCATAAAAAGTAACGAGCTAATGCCATTTGCAGTATTATGTCAAAAGAGCAAGGCAAATACCATATGGAATTGCTTATATGTGGTATCTAAAAAAAATTATACAAATGAGCTAATTTATAAAACAGAAAGAGACTCATAGACTTCAGCAACAAACTTATGGTTACCAAAGAGGAAAGGGAGGAGGAGGGATAAATTAGGATCTGGGGTTTAACTAAATTTGGGATACATTAATTATATACATATACACTTTGCTGTTGTTTAGTTGCTAAGTTGTGTCTGACTCTGCAACCTCATGGACTATAGCTTGCCAGGCTCCTCTGTCCATGGGGTTTCCTAGGAATAATACTGGAGTGGGTTGCCATTTCCCTCTCCAGGGGATCTTACCACTACTATATATAAAACAGATAACCAACAAGGACATACTACTGTACAGCACAGAAAATTAAGCTCAGTATTTTGTAATCACCTACAAAGGAAAAGAATCTGGAAAAGAATGTGTATGCATATTACTGAATCACTTTGATGTATAGCTGAAGCTGACACAACATTGTAAATCAACACTATTTAATAAAATAATATAAAAAGGAATAAAAATTAAAAAATGATTCCATTTATATACTCCATTATAGATTGGGAAACTGAGGCTTGAAGAGGTTAAGTATATTGCCAAAATTAAATAGTTATTACTAATGTGGAGGGGACTCAAATCACATCCCTCTGATTTCAGAGGCTAACTGGGAAGAAAGCAGGAACTTAGCACCAGGTCCTTACTATAAGGTAAATATGGAACTTGACCCATGCTGAACCATCATCCTCTAGCAAACATACTGTGAGGGTCTGTTCTGGGCCCAGGGAAGGAAGGTAGAAATGAATAAATGTTGGTATCCCCTGTGAATTCGGACTGGAGGGTGGTTGGTTAGTTGTCAGTAAACCAATCACTTGAAAACCTGTAAAGTATACTGGTTAAAAAAAAGTATGAGCTCAGCAGCCCACCTTGGTTTGAATCTTGGCTCTGCCACTTGCTAACTGTTAGGCAGGGCTCATATCCTCTCTGTGCCTCTGTTCTCACCTGTAAGACGAGGTAATTAAGATGGTGCCTTAATCCTAGAGCTGCTGTGAGAATTAAATGTGTTCATACTTGGAAAAGGCTTAGACTAGTGCCTAATGACAAGAGCTCAGTAAATGTGGCTACAGTTAAAGTCAACCAAACCTCATGTTTGCATTTACGCCAGTTCTCTGAGCCATCTTACAGTGTCTCAGATAAGGGACTTTTAGCTTGTTAGAAACAGAGACTTTATCCTGCAAAGGATGTAGGGACCATGTAGTGCCATCTCTACATCCCTCACTTAGGAGTAAAGACACTTGCCTAAAACAACACAGCAAATTAGTAGAAGAGTTGGGACTTGGGTCCCAGCAAATTATAATAAATATCACCACAGCTGCCTGTTTTGAGCACCTGCTCTGTGCTAGGCGCTGTAACATTCACAACTTCATTAAATTTCTAAAATAACTCTGTTATTATTAACCTCTTCTCACAAATAAGGAAACTGATATACAGAGAGATTTTGTGTCCTGCCCAATATCACACAACTGGTAATGGGAGACAGGACTGAGCATAGACTGTCTGACGCTAAACCCATGATCATGCCTCATCAGTGCACAAATGTTTTATGCATAGACCCAAACATCATGCTCTATCTTAAAAACAGAAGTGTAACACTTTGGCAAATTCTGAACTTTCTTTTTATTTGAAAAATATATATTAATATTTTGCATTTAAAAAATTTAATTGAAGTATGGTTGATTTACAATGTGTTTAATTTCTGCTGTACAGCAAAGTGACTCAGTTATACATATATATTCTTTTTCATATTGTATGCTATTATGTTTTATCCCATGATATTGAATATATCAATAGTTCCCTGTGCTATATAGTAAGACCTTGTTAGTTTGCATTTTTAATTAAAAAATTTTAATCTCTAATAAACTTTAGTTATTCATTTGTTAAAATTATAATAATAGATGTGAAGATTATTTCAGAGAGCAAGTGAATAGGAATGAGACAATGAAATATAACTTAATCAAAGCAGAAATTCTGTGCCATTTCTGATCAATACCCGGATTCTCTCTAAAATAGCTTCTCCTTAGCCTAGTTTCAGAGTCAAGCATCAAAGACAAATCAAAGCAGATGCTGTATGTTTTCATTTCCAATTTTAAAGCAGTGACAGCTTTTGGGAACAATTGTTTTAAAATTCCTTTTTGTTAGAGATTTCTGATGGTCCCTTTGTAGAGATTCTGTTTATGTCCACATTCTCTGTCTCCTTCGCTGTGATTTTTATCTGTGATTCTTTACACTGTTTGGGGCTACCCATGACTGATAAAAACAGAAATTAGAGGATATTTACATGTGTGTATTCATGAGTCTCCTACCTGAGGCCTTGAAGAAAGCCAAGGAGTCCAAATAGAAATCCATAAAGGGCTATTTGCATATTTTCACTTTCAACAACACATAAAAATGAGATTGTCAATTTACTCACATCATTTACATGGTATTTTCTTTAAAGTCTATGGTCTCTCTCCATCCTGGGACTAAATTGGTTGCACTGCAGGCATATAAACCTTTGAAACGGAGTCATTTCTCACTTTGGTGGGGGTCATGATGACCTTGAATGACATTCAGGATATGGGGGTAACACTCTGAGTGAGGCTCCCTGGGTTTCTGCCCTCAGGGAAGGTTAGGAAAGAGAGAAAGAGAAGCTCTCAGGGTATTTTTCAGCTCCATTTTTCAGGTTCAGTTTCTGCCACTGCTCCAACCATGCAGCGCTGTCCCCTGGACCCACAGGTGCCTTGAAGTATGAGGTGGGGGAGAGGCATACTAAGTTTTGAGGTCTTTTAAAAAGTTATTCTTTACATTTCAAACATATTAAAATTTAATAATGAGCTTACCTATACTTCTACAGTGCTTCTCAAGTTAAAAGTTCATTTGGGAAGTTCCATTTCGATGGTTCGTCTTGATAAATCACCATGTGACCCATCTAAAGAAATTCACTGTCTCATACCAGGTTGACACTTTCCTTATGGATGTCCTTGCAGAACAGTTTCCAATTTTTGAATAAGACATTTCAAAGGCCCACATAGCAGACAAGGAAAGTAGAAGTCTTTCTTTAAAATTCACATCCAACTTCACTTTCCACCTCCAGCAAGCAAATTCTTATTTTCCAGCATTTTCCTCAAGAGCCTAGTATTTGGATCTCTTCCACAGCAGTTCTTCAGAGAGTAATAAACACAGAGGACTGCAAAAGCAGAAGGCACCTTTGCATACCAGATGTAACACCACCAAAAAGGAAGAAAGTGACCCTTGGTAAAGGCAGTCAATCTCTCTGCCATTCCTCGTCAGGAAGGCTCCCATCCCTCCATCTACGCTGGCAGCCCTGAGTCAAATGACCAGTGGACATTTTCAGTTTCTATAAGAACTTGCCCATGTTAGCCATCTGTTTTATCTCTTGGCACCTGAGTCTGATGGCCTTGTGGAGTACTTGCATGTACTGGTGGGCTTTCTTCTCCCCCCTGCGGTTGACCACATGAGCCCGCTTCAGCTGCACTGTATCTTTTGCCTTTAAGATCAAGACTTCCTTCCCTTTGCTGAATCTCATGTCAGCCATGGCACAAACCATGGACAAAGGAGACCACAGAGCTGACGATGTTCTAGGCTGTTCACTTGCAAGAATATCTGGGAGTCTTTCTGTAGTTTACAAGTTACTATTTAACTCACTTTTGTAGGATTGGCTACTCACTGTGACTTCTGACCAAAGGGCAGTGGTGTCAATTTCCTGTCCCAAAGACCTGTCCAGGAGAGTCAGGGAGTGGGGGCACATACCTCATCTCCAGCCTCTGCCTTCCTCCTACAGGCACATCCCATGTGCTGTCATTCTAGGGCTCTCTCAGACCAACCTGAATTTTTAATACTTATTCATCAATTAAAATATCTTCCCTCTCATCTTTGTTCTTTAGTGATATTCCATAACAGTTGAAATGGCTCTCCTTCTACTGCCTGAAACTTCCTCAGCAATGGAATCTGCTACACCCTGAAATCATAAAATTGCAGAATCACAAAATACAATTAATGATCTACATAATCTTTGCAAAGATGGGAACCGGAGAGCTCGTGTAGTGCAAGCCCAATACTCACATATGTGTGTGCTAAGTGGCTTCAGTCGTGCCTGACTCTGTGAGACCCTATGGACTGTAGCCTGCCAGCTTCCTCTGTCCATGGGGTTCTCCAGGCAAGAATACTAGAGTGGGTTGCCTTTCCTCCTCCAGGGGATGCCCCCAGACCCAGGGATCGAACCCACGTCTCTTATGTTTCCTGCATTCACAGGCAGGTTCTTTACCACTAGTGCTACCTGGGAAGCCCCAAGACTCATGTACCTATTGTTATTTACTGTTTAGATGACATTTTGAATGTGTTTTAAATTTTGTATAGAGAGAATAGTGGTACATTCTTACAGTGAAATACTTTATTTTTCATTTTTAAAATATTTATTTATTTTAGCTGCATCAGGTCTTAGTTGCAGCATGTGGGATCTTTTGCTTGTGGCATGTGAGCACTCTAGTTGTGGTGTGCCAGCTCCAGAGTACACATATTCAGTAACTGCCGTGCATGGGTTTAGTTGCCTCATGACATGGGGGATCTTAGTTCCTTGATCAGGGACTGAACCTGTGACCTCTGCGTTGCAATGCAGATTCTTAACCACTGGACCACCAGGGAAGTCCTGAAGTACTTTAAATGAAGTCCTGGAAATTTGTCATACTGATACATCTCAAAAGAACAATCCATGTTGTTGGACTAAAATAGGAATTACAAAGATACATACAGTTCGATAATGTTTATATAACTGTTTATACAGACTGAGAGACAAGACGGCGGAGTAGAAGGACTTGAGATCAACTCCTCTCATGAAAACACCGAAATCACACCTAACTGCTGAACAACCATCAACAAGAGAGACTGAAATCTACCAGAAAAGATATTCATATCCAAAGACAGAGAAGCCACAATGAGATGGTAGGAGGGGCATGTTTGTGATAAAATCAAATCCCATACCTGCTATGTAGCTGACCCACAAGTTGGTGAAAATAATTGTATCACAGAGATTCTCATACACGAGTGATAATTCTGAGCCCTGCGTCAGGCCTCCCAGCCTGGGGGGGTCTGGCATCTGGAGGAGGAGCCCTCAGAGCATTTGACTTTGAAGGTCAGTGGGGTTTGCTCAAAGGAACTCCACAGGACAGGGGCAAATAGAAACACCACTGTTGGAGGGCACATGGAAGGTCTCACTCACTGACATGAGCTCTCCTAAAGACTGCCATTTTGTCACCAAGACCTGGTCACTCCCACCTGGCCGGTGTCCTGTCTCCAAGGCTGGGACACCTCAGGCCAAACAACCAACAGGGCAGGAACACAGCCCCACCCATCAGTAGACAGGCTGCCTAAAATCTGCCCATAGCCACTTCTAAACACACCTCTTGACATGGTCCTCCCCACCAGAGGGACAAGACACAGCCCAACCCACCGGTGGGCAGGCACCAGTCCCTCCCACCAGGCCTGCCAAAACCTCTTAGACCAGCCTTACCTACTGGGCAGTAGAAGTAAGAAAAAGTATAACTTTGCAGCCTGTGGAACAGAAACCACAATGACAGAAAGTTAGACAAAATGAGACGGCAAAGGAATATGTTCCAGATGAAGGAACCAGGTAATACCCCAGGAGAACAACAAAGTGAAGTGAAGATAGGCAATATACCCAAAAAAGAATTTACAGTAACAATAAAATATTTATGTTATTGTTAAAATAATATTATTCAGAGTAATAACATTAATAAACGACCCAAGATCTTGGGTGGATCTAAAGATTATCAGTCTAAATGAAGTAAGTCAGACAGAGAAAGAGAAAATATCATGATACCACTTACATGTGGAATCTTAAACAATGATATAAATGAAGTTATTTACAAAACAGAAAGAGACTCATAGACTCAGAAAACAAATGTATATACCAAAGGGGAAAGGATGTGGGGAAGGGATAAACTGGGAATTTGGGATTAATATATACATATTACTACATATTGGAGAAGGCAACGGCACCCCACTCCAGTACTCTTGCCTGGAAAATCCCATGGGTGGAGGAGCCTGGTAGGCTGCAGTCCATGGGGTCGCTAAGCTACCCAAATGAGCAACTTCAATTTTGTTTTTCGCTTTCATGCATTGGAGAAGGAAATGGCAACCCACTCCAGTGTTCTTCCCTGGAGGATCCCAGGGATGGGGGAGCCTGGTGGGCTGCCGTCTATAGGGTCACACAGAGTCGGACACTCTGTAAAAGGTAAAAGGTTAGTAGCTGTTAAATCTGGGTAATGAACATATATATGGGTGTTTGTATATTATTCTCTGTGTGTCCATGCTAAGTCACTTCAGTCTTTGAGACCCCATGAACTGTAGCCCACTAGGCTCCTCTGTCCATGGGATTCTCTAGGCAAGAATACTGGAATGAGTTTCCATGCCCTCCTTCAGGGAAACTTCCCAACTCAGGGATCAAACTCACGTCTCCTGTATGAGAGGCAGGCTCTTTACCACTAGAGCCGACCGGGAAGCCCGTTATTCTCTGTACTTTTCTTATTGTGTTCAGTTCAGTTCAGTTCAGTCGCTCAGTCATGTCCGACTCTTTGCGACCTCATGAATCCAACCACGCCAGGCCTCCCTGTCCATCACCAACTCCCGGAGTTCACTCACACTCACGTCCATTGAGTCAGTGATGCCATCCAGCCATCTCATCCTCTGTCGTCCCCTTCTCCTCCTGCCCCCAATCCCTCCCAGCATCAGAGTCTTTTCCAATGAGTCAACTCTTCGCATGAGGTGGCCAAAGTACTGGAGTTTCAGCTTTAGCATCATTCCTTCCAAAGAAATCCCAGGGCTGATCTCCTTCAGAATGGACTGGTTGGATCTCCTTGCAGTCCAAGGGACTCTCAAGAGTCTTCTCCAATACCACAGTTCAAAAGCATCAATTCTTCCGTGCTCAACTTTCTTCACAGTCCAACTCTCACATCCATACATAACTACTGGAAAAACCATAGCCTTGACTAGACGAACCTTTGTTGGCAAAGTAATGTCTCTGCTTTTCATATGCTATCTAGGTTGGTCATAACTTTCCTTCCAAGGAGTAAATGTCTTTTAATTTCATGGCTGCAGTAACCATCTGCAGTGATTTTGGAGCCCCCAAAATAAAGTCTGACACTGTTTCCACTGTTTCCCCATCTATTTCCCATGAAGTGATGGGACCAGATGCCATGATCTTTGTTTTCTGATTGTTGAGTTTTAAGCCAACTTTTTCACTCTCCTCTTTCACCTTCATCAAGAGGCTTTTTAGTTCCTCTTCACTTTCTGCCATAAGGGTGGTGTCATCTGCATATCTGAGGTTATTGAGATTTCTCCCGGCAATCTTGATTCCAGCTTGTGCTTCTTCCAGCCCAGCGTTTCTCATGATGTACTCTGCATATAAGTTAAATAAGCAGGGTGACAATATACAGCCTTGACGAGCTCCTTTTCCTATTTGGAACCAGTCTGTTGTTCCATGTCCAGTTGCAACTGTTGCTTCCTGACCTGCATACAAATTTCTCAAGAGGCAGATCAGGTGGTCTGGTATTCCCATCTCTTTCAGAATTTTCCACAGTTTATTGTGATCCACACAGTCAAAGGCTTTGGCATAGTCAATAAAGCAGAAATAGATGTTCTTCTGGAACTCGCTTGCTTTTTCCATGATCCAGCGGATGTTGGCAATTTGGTCTCTGGTTCCTCTGCCTTTTGTAAAACCAGCTTGAACATCTGAAAGTTCACGGTTCACATATTGCTGAAGCCTGGCTTGGAGAATTTTGAGCATTACTTTACTAGCGTGTGAGATGAGTGCAATTGTGCAGTAGTTTGAGCATTCTTTGGCATTGCCTTTCCTTGGGATTGGAATGAAAACTGACCTTTCCCAGTCCTGTAGCCACTGCTAAGTTTTCCAAATTTGCTGGAGCCGGCTTGGATCAGCACTCCACCCAGCTGGCATATTGAATGCAGCACTTTCACAGCATCATCTTTCAGGATTTGAAATAGCTCAACTGGAATTCCATCACCTCCACTAGCTTTGTTCGTAGTGATGCTTTCTAAGGCCCACTTGACTTCACATTCCAGGATGTCTGGCTCTAGGTCAGTGATCACACCATTGTGGTTATCTGGGTCGTGGAGATCTTTTTTGTACAGTTCTTCTGTGTATTCTTGCCATCTCTTCTTAATATCTTCTGCTTCTGTTAGGTCCATACCATTTCTGTCCTTTATCAAGCCCATCTTTGCATGAAATGTTCCCTTGGTATCTCTGATTTTCTTGAAGAGATCCCTAGTCTTTCCCATTCTGTTTTCCTCTATTTCTTTGCATTGATCGCTGAAGAAGGCTTTCTTATCTCTTCTTGCTATTCTTTGGAACTCTGCATTCAGATGTTTATATCTTTCTTTTTCTCCTTTGCTTTTCACTTCTCTTCTTTTCACAGCTATTGGTAAGGCCTCCCCAGACAGCTATTTTGCTTTTTTGCATTTGTTTTCCATGGGGATGGTCTTGATCCCTGTCTCCTGTACAATGTCACGAACCTCATTCCATAGTTCATCAGGCACTCTATCAGATCTAGGCCCTTAAATTTATTTCTCACATCCACTGTATAATCATAAGGGTTTTGATTTAGGTCATACCTGAATGGTCTAGTGGTTTTCCCTACTTTCTTCAATTTAAGTCTGAATTTGGCAATAAGAAGTTCATGATCTGAGCCACAGTCAGCTCCTGGTCTTGTTTTTGCTGACTGTACAGAGCTTCTCCATCTTTGGCTGCAAAGAATATAATCATCTGATTTTGGTGTTGACCATCTGGTGATGTCCATGTATAGAGTCTTCTCTTGTGTTGTTGGAAGAGGGTGTTTGTTATGACCAGTGCATTTTCTTGGCAAAACTCTATTAGTCTTTGCCCTGCTTTATTCTGTATTCCAAGGCCAAATTTGCCTGTTACTCCAGGTGTTTCTTGACTTCCTACTTTTGCATTCCAGTCCCCTATAATGAAAACGACATCTTTTTTGGGTGTTAGTTCTAAAAGGTCTTGTAGGTCTTCATAGAACCGTTCAACTTCAGCTTCTTCAGCGTTACTGGTTGGGGCATAGACTTGGATTACTGTGATATTGAATGGTTTGCCTTGGAAACGAACAGAGATCATTCTGTCGTTTTTGAGATTGCATCCAAGTACTGCATTTCGGACTCTTTTGTTGACCATGATGGCTACTCCATTTCTTCTGAGGGATTCCTTCCCACAGTAGTAGATATAATGTGTAGAACAGTCCAAAATGAATCAAGAAGATATTAAGAGGAGTGTATCAGCATATCTAGGACAAGCATGGATGGCCTGTTGTCTGGTTGCTGATTTTAAAGCTCTGATAAACCCAAAGCTTTGCCCCATCTTTGGTGATAAAGGGAGAGGTTGCTGGTGACTAAATACGCTGAGGATCGATCCACATGGGCTTCTATCCAGAAGAAAGCCAATAGCTGGCTCAGACTATTATTTATTTTTAGAAACAGCGACCTTATTCACCAGTTCACCTTTTGGGAAGTTTTTTTATAATTGAAAATGCGTAATTCATCCTGCTCTGGAGTCAAGATATAAGATCAGAATGTCACCAATTAGAGGAGTAGTTCCCTCTGGAAAATATTGCTGATGCTAACAGTCATACAATACCCATTCTAGAGAGAGCTCTCCAGGGCAGTGGCTGATGTAATTTTATGTGTTAATACTCGACCTGGACAGACTCAAGAATTCATACTGATATCTGCTGAACCCTTTGAATACTCCCCAGACTAAGTTAGAACTAGAATTCTGAAGCAGAACTCCCAACAGTCTGCTCCAGGTGCTCTCTGCCCTGGGGCGGGTCTGGCAGCAGGCTGAGATATGCAACTTGAAATCAAATTTAAGATCTTTTGCTCACTGCCCATATTTAACATAACACATCCATGGCAGAATGAGGCAGGACATCTAGGGTATAATTAACAATCACTATTCTGTGACAGCCTCAGCAACACAAATGCCAATTTGCTTGTCAAATTCCAAAGAGAGAGGAAGGGGGCATGTGGTAAGCATACAGTACAAAGTCCTTGTCTGGGCCCAACTCAGCGATTGCTTTGTCCTTGTGTAGCAGGAAAGGAAATTGTTTCAGATTCTGGTCCACTGGGCTCTAGATCATTTTCTGAACAGCTCTCCAGTATCAGATTCTGATTCAGTCGGGTTCTATGGGTCCGTTGGTGAATCAGTAAAGGTTTAAATGGAGATCATGAACCCAAGGAGAGGCAGTTCAGAGAACTGACACAAAGTTCCTTTATTTGGGGCTTGCTGGATACAGATTGAAAGCACTAATAGTCATTAGACTTTGTTATTGCTTAATAAAGACAAGAAAGTGAATTATTACTTAATAATTGCAATTTGATGGGATAATTCTATCTAAAAGTGAGGTTATTTTTACAAGTGAATGAGGAGAATTCCACTGTGGTATAAATGTTGAAAGCTACTGCTGTAGCTAATCATGAAATTATTAATTTTTTCTCTGAAAAGGAATTGATCATGCCATAAATAACTAAAATTTTACCTCTTTTACCTCATATTCTCTCAATGTAAAGAAAGAGTTTTATTTTTTAATATTACTTGAGTTGAAATGAGATTTCTAGGCAGATTTCACCCATATTTTTCCTGTTGTTGGATAAAAAATGTCAGTTCTTAGATCTTTTCTGCTTAGGAGACGGCTCAGATAATTGATTGTAGCTTCCTGTATGGCTATATTGGTGGGCATTCTAAGAAGGGCGGGATGGTCTACTCTTCTTGTAGAGGCAACATCTCAGAGTAGCTGAAGTCTTGCTTCTGGAGCCAGGCTGCTCTGTTGCCTGATTAATCTGGGACAAGTTTTCTCTTCATGTTTTAGTGTCATCAGCTGTAAAATGCTAAACAACACCTTTATCATGGGATTATTGTTAGGAGTAAATGAATGAATTTGGTAGAGAGCTTTAGAAAAGTAACATATTTAGCTATTATTACTATTTTCATCATCATGGGAAAAGTAGAGTAAGAAACGACAAGGATTTTACCATTTGATCCTAAAGGGCAACATTGGCTCCTCCTGCTGATCTGAGTTTTCATTCTGCCACATTCTCAGTTTTGGTTTTCACTTTTTCATTCTGTCTTTCTACACCCCCACACCAGGCCAGCTTCCTCTTTGCCTCAGATAGTTGACTCTCTACTTTCCTATACCAGAACTGAAGCCTAACAGCAGGCTTCTTGTTCTTTCTGTAATTACTCAAAGTCCAGTCTTCGCAGTACAGAGCAACACAGACTCAAGCACAGAAACCCCATCAACTTGGTATCTTTTGTAGTCGCCTGCCATTTGGTACCTAACTAAATACCTGTTTTACATTAGATACTGAGCGACTGAACTGACTGACTGTATATATTCGTAGTGATCTGATGAGGATTATTTACAAATGAGGAAACCGAAGTTTAGAGGGTTTAAGTGGTAATTCACCTACAAGAGAAAGATCTGTGTTGTAAATGTTGATATTTTTGATCCATGAAGTTTGTGCTTCTTTCTTTCTTATAGCATGCTGCATTCTGAAACCTACAGTTGTCAGCACTTGGTTCTAGCACAGGTTAGGATATACAGGGTTCTGCAGTGTTTGTTCCAGTGAATATTGGGAGAGATGGAAAACAGGGTAGACTTCCCAGAAAGAAACAAACAGCTAAAGATGGAGTGCACTCAGGTGTAACCCACTTCTGTGCCGGGTATGGGAATCAGGCTGGACTGATTTGGGTCAGTAGAAAGGGGAAGGTAAGGAAGATTAAGAGCTCCAGATCAGGCATGGCAAGAACATCAGATACAGCAGGAACAATGCGAGTGGACTTCAGTGCAGGGGACAACGGCATGAATTGGACAAACCTATCCTGATTACTGGAGTGTAGGATGCTATTCCCATCTTACTGGGCCCTAGAGCCTTAGAAGGTACAGAAGACAGGAAAGAGACAGGTGGCAGTTAGCCCTCCCCTTAGAAAATTCATCTTGCAGAAGAGTAAGAGCACCGGGAACTTCCATTTCTATTAATAGCAAGGTGCTGGATACAGGGTACTCACTGAAAACAGTAAATACACTATAGATAACACCTTATTAAAGGCTCTAATGAGCTGGCGAGGGAATAAGAAGCTATGAACTAAGTGAAATTAGAAACCCAACTGTCAGGCTTTTACCAGGAGGGTATTTGCCAAACCAGATGAAAACAACCTATGGTTTTCAGAGCTTTGCCTGGTACTGCTGAATTAAAACCATGTCCGGAGCCTGCCTCAAGTACAGAGACTAGAGAGAAGCTGCCAGTGAAAAGTTGGGGCTCTCAAGTATTGCATCCTCAGTATAAGTGTGAGCTAGAAATAAGCCTAAACTTCTGACCCACGAGACTGAAATGAAATTGCCTGTCTTGATTCTTGGCACCAATATATATGGAAGTTTATGTCACAGGTGGGTCTCACATCAATTTGCTGCCTGAACTTATGTTATTTGGATGAGTCAAAAAGAAAAAAAAAATCCAATTCAAGGATTTAAAGTGCTCCTTTAATGAGATGAAAATACAGTTTTCTCTGAATGAAACAATTTCAAAGACCTCAAAGCCTCTCCATAGACAAGGTTCCAAGATATATAAACATAGTTAAAAAAAAATCCATAAGTCCAACAGAACAAGAGGAAATTAAGCACTCTAAAAGGGTTAGAAGAAAACAATAGAAAAAACAGACTTACCTTGAATGTAGATATTTGAATCATCGAATACAGAATATAAATGAGAATATTTAATTTTTAGAGAAATAAAAAGAAGGTTCACAATTTTTGAAAAGAGCAAGACAAATGATGAAATGGGTTTAAAACAGATACAATAAAGCTTCTAAAAATAAAAAATGAAACTGAAATAAGAACTCAATAGGTGGTGGGTTTTTTTGGAAACTTGTACTAACTTGTTTTGAAATTTTTTCTTCTTTTTTTTAAATTTTATTTTATTCAACTTTACAATATTGTATTGGTTTTGCCATATATCAAAATGAATCTGCCACAGGTATACATGTGTTCCCCATCCTGAACCCTCCTCCCTCCTCCCTCCCCATACCATCCCTATGGGTCGTCCCAGTGCACCAGCCCCAAACATCCAATATCATGTATCGAACCTGGACTGGCGACTTGTTTAATATATGATATTATACATATTCCAATGCCATTCTCACAAATCATCCCACCCTAGGTGGTTTTTCAAAAGTGATCATCTTGAAATGTACGATGTGTATTTGTTATTGTTTAGTTGCTAAGTTGTGTCCAAATGTTTGCAACCTCAAGAACTGCAGCACTCCTGCCTTCCCTGCATTTGCTCCTGGAGTTTGCTCAAACTCATGTCCATTGAGTTGATGATGCCATCAAACCATCTAATCCTCTATCATACTCTTCTCCAAACCTCAGTCTTTCCCAGCATCAGGGTCTTTTCCAGTGAGTCAGTTCTTCACACCAGGTGGCCAAAGTATTAGAGCTTCAATTTTAGTATCATTCCTTCCAATGAATATTTAGGGTTGATTTCCTTTAGTATGGGCTTCCCTGGTGGCTCAGACAGTAAAAGCATCTGTTTGCAATGAGGAGACCTGGGTTCGATCCCTGGATTGGGAAGATCCCCTGGAGGAGGAAATGGCAGCCCACTCCAGTATTGACTGGTTTGATCTTGTAGTTCAAGGGACTTTCAAGAGTCTTTCCTGCTGGCTTAGACAGTAAAGAATCAGCCTGCAATGCAGGAGACCCAGGTCCAAACCCTGGGTCAAGAAGATCCCCTGGAGAAGGGAATGGTTACCCACTCCAGTATTCTTGCCTGGAGAATTCCATGGAAAGAGGAGGCTGATGGGCTACAGTAAATGGAGTCACAAAGAGTCGGAAATGACTGAGTGACTAACACTTTGAAATGTATAGAAATCCCAAATCGCTGTGTTGTATAACAGAAACTAACAGTGTTATAGGGCAATTATGTGTCAAAAAACAAACAAACAAATTCATAGTGATAGCTTATGGTGAACAGTGTCAGATTCTTGACTTTAGCTTCAGGACCAGGGAGGGACCAGACTTGATGACTCAAGCTTTTGTGTAGCAGAGTTTTATTAAAGTGAAAAAGGGACAGAGAAAGCTTCTGACATAGACATCAAAAGGGCGGCAGAGCGTGCCCCAATCCCTAGTCTTAGCAAGGGAATTATACACTTTTAAATTGGTTATTGCTAAGTCGTTTCTGTCGTGTCTGACTCTGGGTGACCCCACAGACGGCAGCCCACCAGGCTCTGCCGTCCCTGGGATTCTCCAGGCAAGGACACTGGAGTGGGTTGCCATTTCCTTCTCCAATGCAGGAAAGTGAAAAGTGAAAATGAAGTTGCTCAGTCGTGATGATAAATCAAAAGAATGTCTCAAGGTTGTAAAGATCTTACTAGACCCACTCCCATAATATACATTTTAAGATTAACAGGATTAGTCAAAAGGTTTTCAGGAAGGAGAAACCTATCCTCAAGCAGTATACATTATTGTTATATAATCCTTACTAAGGAGTGTAGAAAAAAATGTTTTTCCTTTCCTCCTCCTTGAGAATTCCAGACCCTTTTCTTCTCCTTGACAGCCCCAGACCCCTTTCTCCTTCTCCGGGACCCCGGACTTACCAACCTGCCTAAGAATTGACTTTCTCATTTGAAAAAGATCAGATTTGTTACCATGGTGGTGGTGGGGAGGAGTTATTGGGTGAAGGCAGTCCAAAGATACAAAACTCTAGTTATAAGATAAATAAATACTAGGAGAAGGCAGTGGCACCCCACTCCAGTACTCTTGCCTGGAAAATCCCATGGACAGAGGAGCCTGGTAGGCTGCAGTCCATGGGGTCGCTAAGAGTCAGACATGACTGAGCGACTTCACTTTCTCTTTTCACTTTCATGCATTGGAGAAGGAAATGGCAACCCACTCCAGTGTTCTTGCTTGGAGAATCCCAGGGACGGGGGAGCCTGGTGGGCTGCCGTCTATGGGGTCACACAGAGTCGGACACGACTTAGCATAGCATAGCATAGGATGTAATGTATAACATGATAGATATAATTAACACTGCTATGTGTTGTAAAAGTTGGTAAACGAGTAAATCCTAAAAGTTCTCATCATAGGAAAATTTTTTCTCTTTCTTTAATTTTTGATCTATATGAGATGATGGATGTTCACTGATAGCTTCATAATGTATGTAAATCCAATCATTGTGCTGTACACCTAAAACTTATACAGTGCTTTAAATCCATTGCATCTCCAGAAAACTGAAAGAAAAAAAAAAAGCAGAGCAGAAGCCACTAAAGAGTGAATGGATAAACTGAGAGATATATGTGAAAAAAAAAAAAAAGTGTACTTTGGAGTGTCTTTGATGGACAATATGGAAGTGAAGTTAAGAAAAACTAAATACTGAGACAATTGGTTCAATATATACCAGACTGGAATTCCAAAAGAGGAGAAGAGTAAATATTTGAAGATCTCAGGGCACAAAATTTTCCAACACCATTTCATCATGACTTCCCAGCAGGAAAAATAAAGTACACGTACAGATATATAAAAATGAAATCAAAGACAAAGATCTTACAGGTAGGCAAAGAAAAAAATGCTTTAAAAATAATGGTACTTAGAACAACACATGGTTTTTCAACAGCAAAAGTGAAAGCCAATGTGAAATGATATTGTCAGTGTACTATTAGCTTCCTACTGCTGTCAAAATAAACGACCACAAATTCAGCAGCTTAAAAAAACACAAATGTATCATCTCACGGTTCTGTGGTCCATAGTTCAAGTTGACTATGCCGGTTTCTCTGCTCTGAGTTCTATAAGGCTGAAATCCTCCTGTCATCAAGCTGGCCTCTTACTGGGAGGTTGAGGTTGTTGATTATATAAGCTAGTTCCTGGCACCTGTAAACAAAGTTCCTGTTTTCCTTGCTGGCTGTTAGCTGGGGGCTGCTCTCAGATCCTAGAGGCTCTCTCTGGTCCTTGTGTATGCCTCCCTCTATCTCAGAGCCAGCAACAGTTTCAAACCTTCTAATGCTTAGTATCTCTGTCTTCTTTGACACATTTCTTTTCCTTCTTCTCTTGCATATCTCTGAACACTTATTATCTCTGAACTGACTTATTCTAGCCAGTAAGTCCTCTGCTTTTAAAGGCTCATGTGATTAGACTGACCTCACCTGGATACCCCTGGATCCTCCCCACCTCTGCACACATACACACACTTCTCCTCATTTTTAGGATCAATAACCTTAATTGAATCTTCAGACTCCCTTTTGCCATGTGATGTAAACTAGTCACAGGTTCCAGGCATTAGGATGTGAGCCTCTTTGGAGAAGAGGCATTATTCTGCCTTCTATGCACTGCAAGAAAATAGATACCTGAAAATATTTTTCAAGAATAAAAGGAGAGCTAGCCGAAAAAAAGAATAAAGGCAGAATAACACTTTTAGATAAACAATATCTATGAGAATTTGTCATCAAACAGCTGTCACTAAAGGAAATTCTAAAGAATGTGTTTTAAGCAGGAGAAATATGATCCTAGAAGGAAGGTCTGAGGGATGAAGGATAAAAAGTAAAGAAACTGGCAAATATGTGGGTACATCTTACCAAACACTGTATAAAATGATAGTAAGAAACTTTTGTGGATTATGAACACTAAAGTTAAAATATCTGTCAACAATAATGAATATGTTGGCTGGAATGAGTGTATTATTAAATCTTTGTGTTTGTGTTGAATTATTAAATCATTCTTTGAATGCAAATAGACTTTGTGTAGTCTCTTTTCCACAAAATTTCTTTCTTGTTTTATCCATATAAGGATTTTTTTCTTAGTTTTTTTTTTTTTTTGACATGGACCATTTAAAAAGTCTTTATTGAATTGGTTACAATGTTGCTTTTATGTTTCATTTTTTTGGCCATGAGGCATATGGGATTTTAGCTCCCTGACCAGGGATTTAACCAACACCCCTGCATTGGAAGGCATAGTCTTAACAACTGGACTGCCTGGGAGGTCCCTCCATACAACATTTTGAAATCGAGGTCATGTTATATCAATGAAAGTTATATAAAGAGGGATGGTATGGGGAGGGAGGAGGGAGGAGGGTTCAGGATGGGGAACACATGTATACCTGTGGCAGATTCATTTTGATATATGGCAAAACCAAAACAATATTGTAAAGTTAAATAAAATTAAATTAAAAAAAAAAAGGAATAGATATACATATCAGATCAGATCAGATCAGTCACTCAGTCGTGTCCGACTCTTTGCGACCCCATGAACTGCAGCACGCCGGGCCTCCCTATCCATCACCAACTCCTGGAGGTCACTCAGACTCACATTCGAGTCAGTGATGCCATCCAGCCATCTCATCCTCTGTCGTCCCCTTCTCCTCCTGCCCCCAATCCCTCCCAGCATCAGAGTCTTCTCCAATGAGTCAACTCTTCGCATGAGGTGGGCAAAATACTGGAGTTTCAGCTTTAGCATCATTCCTTCCAAAGAAATCCCAGGGTTGATCTCCTTCAGAATGGACTGGTTGGATCTCCTTGCAGTCCAAGGGACTCTCAAGAGT
Organism: Tragelaphus eurycerus; assembly: GCA_935064755.1. Taxonomy (NCBI): domain Eukaryota; kingdom Metazoa; phylum Chordata; class Mammalia; order Artiodactyla; family Bovidae; genus Tragelaphus; species Tragelaphus eurycerus. The sequence continues at coordinate 16,644,696 of CAKXYN010000028.1, read as the reverse complement.
CTTTTCCAACACCACAGTTCAAAAGCATCAATTCTTCGGCACTCAGCCTTCTTCACAGTCCAGCTCTCACATCCATACATGACCACAGGAAAGACCATAGCCTTGACTAGACGAACCTTTGTTGGCAAAGTGATGTCTCTGCTTTTGAATATGCTATCTAGGTTGGTCATAACTTTCCTTCCAAGGAGTAAGTGTCTTTTAATTTCATGGCTGCAGTCACCATCTGCAGTGATTTTGGAGCCCAAAAAAATAAAGTCTGACACTGTTTCCACTGTTTCTCCATCTATTTCCCATGTAGTGATGGGATCAGATGCCATGATCTTCGTTTTCTGAATGTTGAGCTTTAAGCCAACCTTTTCACTCTCCACTTTCACTTTCATCAAGAGGCTTTTTAGTTCCTCTTCACTTTCTGCCATAAGGGTGGTGTCATCCGCATATCTGAGGTTATTGATATTTCTCCCAGCAATCTTGATTCCAACTTGTGTTTCTTCCAGTCCAGCATTTCTCATGATGTACTCTGCACATAAGTTAAACAAACATGGTGGCAATATACAGCCTTGACGTACTCCTTTTCCTATTTGGAACCAGTCTGTTGTTCCATGACCAGTTCTAACTGTTGCTTCCTGACCTGCATACAGATTTCTCAAGAGGCAGATCAGGTGGTCTGGTATTCCCATCTCTCTAAGAATTTTCCACAGTTTATTGTGATCCACACAGTCAAAGGCTTTGGCATAGTCAATAAAGCAGAAATAGATGTTTTTCTGGAACTCTCTTGCTTTTTCCATGATCCAGCAGATGTTGGCAATTTGGTCTCTGGTTCCTATGCCTTTTCTAAAACCAGCTTGAACATCAGGAATTTCACGGTTCACATATTGCTGAAGCCTGGCTTGGATACATATATGTATAGCCAAATCACTTTGCTGTACACCTAATGTGAAACTAACACATTAGAAATCAACTGTGCTCTAATGTAAAATACAAATTAAATTAAAAACTCTATAAATATTTAACTAGTCAGTAAAACTAATCAATAAGACATTTGTGAGATTGTTGTTCTTGAATCATCATTCACTTTTTAAAAAAATTATTGGATTATTTGTCTTAAAAAATTTTTTCTAGAGTCAAGTTTGGTAAATTGTATTTTTTAAAAGTTTTATAATTCATATTTCAATTATTTATTGGCATAAAAATTTCAGAAAATATTATTATCTTTTAAATTTTACCAAATTCCAATTATGTCCTATTCTTTGCTTCTAGTATATCTGAGCTTTTATTTTTTATATCAATCAAGTTTGCAGAAGTGGCAACCCACTCCAGTGTTCTTGCCTGGAGAATCCCAGGGACGGGGGAGCCTGGTGGGCTGCCGTCTATGGGGGTCACACAGAGTCAGACATGACTGAAGTGACTTAGCAGCAGCAGCAGCAGCATGTTCAAAGAACTAATTTTTGATTTTATGTATTCCCTTAATTTCATGTTTATTTTGTAATTCATTGAAAACAATCTTATTATTCCTTTGGCTTCCCTGGTGGCTCAGAGGGTAAAGCGTCTGCCTGCAGTACAGGAGACCTGGGTTTGATCCCTGGGTCAGGAAGATTCCCCTGGAGAAGGAAATGGCAACCCACTCCAGTACTCTTGCCTGGAAAATTCCATGGACAGAGAAGCCTGGTAGACTACAGTCCATGGGATTGCAAAGAGTTGGACACGACGGAACGAGTTCACTTTCACTTTCTTACTTCTTATTCCTTTAGTATGGTATTTGTAAGATACATTTTTTCTTCTTTATTTTTTTCCCTTAAACTTTAATCTATTTGCATTCTTTTTTTTTTTTTTTTTTTTTAATACATGACGCCGGCCTCCTGGCCTGCTGAAGCGCGCCTCTCTGCCTCAGTGGCCTGGCGCTGGAGCCCGGGCCTGGCGCCTACCTCTATTTGTATTCTTATAACAATTGTTTTTTTCTTTCAGTCACCATAGTAAAATTGATCTGAAATTTAGAAGTAGATGATATCCTTTGCTAAATGAAAATTTCCAAGAGACTCATGATTTTCTCAGTCTAGAAGTATCTGCAGGGACTCAGGAACAAAGTCCATTAGGTCTGAACACATACTTGTTCAGGTTCTAACATGATTTCCAGGAAATGGGAGGTGTTCACCAGAATATGAGGATAAGGTCTCAAAATGCTTCTTAGATGTGGAGAAAAAGTGAGAATCCACCCAAGAGTTAATTTTATCCTCAGAGGCAGATTTTTTTAATTTTTTGAGAAGGGAATAAAATAGATTAAAATAAAGATCTTTCTAGAATGGCACCAAGAGCAGAGAAATTTGTCGTGTAGGTTCTAAAAAGTTATCAGTCTATAAAAAAGGTGGAGTCTAACCAGCCTATAGTCTCATGGTGAATATAAGATATGCTCTTTTGAGTCACATGTCTGTACATCACGTGTGAATGGATGAGATACCAACAAACGAAGAGATAAAAGAGATATTGAGACCTTTGTTCTTTGATGAAACATCATCTGATGTTCTTCAAGGCCCACTCTGATATTTTCAAGGCTATATACAAGCATTTCCAGGAATATTTATACTATTAAGATTAGAAGAGGGAACATCACAGTTTTATCATATATCACACTGATCCAAATGCTAAAGCAGCATCTTATCCACTGTTCATTGAAGAAGTATTATCAGGGCTCACATGAAAGTAAGATGTTTTATGAGGTAGTTTGGATATCTCAGCACCAGGAGAAGATCCACATAATGAACCTAGATCATCTCTTGGGAATGTTTTTTCCAATTCAGAGTAGAAGAGTGAGACATTGCTTTTCTTTTCTTTTTTTTTTTAATCAGTAGGGGATTTGAATATACTATGGGCTTCTCAGCTGGCGCTAGTGGTAAATAACCTGCCTACCAGTTCAGGAGTTTGATCCCTGGGTCAGGAAGATTCCCCTGGAGAAGGGCATGGCAACCCACTCCAGTATTCTTGCCTGGAGAATTCCATGGACAGAGAAGCCTGGTGGGACAGTCTTTAGGGTGGCAAAGAGTTAGACATGACTGAAGCAACTTAGCATGCAGTGTAAGTGCCATAGAAAGGAATATTGACCATTCCTCAATAATGAGGACTACACCCAGGTTAGATAGGACATAGATAAGAGGCAATTTTTTTTTCTAAGGCCCAATGGAATAAAGGGAAGCTTTTGTCCAACCTTTAATCTTGGACACACTTATTTTAGAGAGAATGTTCCGAGTTGGATCCACCTTCAGTGACAGATACCACAGTTATTCACAGGGAGCATACTAAAGAAGGAAGGTGGATAACTGTCATCCAGGAAGCCCTGAAATAGATAAAGGCAGCTGTGGATTCATAAACTCCAAGTGTTCCTTGGGAAGTAGTAGAGGCCTTCCACATTCTTTAGGTAAGTTCTTGAGCTGCATTCTAAGTTAAAGAAACAACGTCACCCTTGTGTTCATATTTGGTCAGAGATGGAACTCAGTGGATGGATGACATGGTGTGATCTCAAAGAGCCTCTTTGCACATTAACCAAGATTTGAATGTCAGGGACACATCAGAACAGAAACTTTTCCAGATGCCTTGGAATTGTACTGGACTTCATAGGAGTCCATTAGAAATTTACAGGTCAACTATTGTGGCATCAGTCCAGTTCAGTTCAGTTGATCAGTTGCGTCCGACTCTTTGTGACCCCATGGACTTCAACACACCAGGCCTCCCTATCCATCACTAACTCCCAGAGTTTATGCAAACTCATGCCCATTGAGTCAGTGATGCTATCCACCATCTCATCCTCTGTTGTCCCCTTCTCCTCCTGCCTTCAATCTCTCCCAGCATCAGGATCTTTTCAAATGAGTCAGCTCTTTGCATCAGGTGGCCAAAGTATTGGAGTTTCAGCTTCAACATCAGTCCTTCCAATGAACACCCAGGACTGATCCCTTTAGGATGGACTGGGTCTCTTTGCAGTCCAAGGGATTCTCAAGAGTCTTCTCTAATACCACAGTTCACAAGCATCAATTCTTCAGCACTCAGCTTTCTTTATAGTCCAACTCTCACATCCATACATGACTACTGGAAAAACCATAGCTTTGACTAGATGAACCTTTGTTGTCAAAGTAATATCTCTGCTTTTTAATATGCTGTCTAGGTTGGTCATAACTTTTCTTCCAAGGAGCAAGCATCTTTTAATTTCATGGCTGCAGTCACCATCTGTAGTGATTTTGGAGCCCCCCAAAATAAAGTCAGCCACTGTTTCCACTGTTTCCCCATCTATTTGCCATGAAGTGATGGGGCCAGATGCCATGATCTTTGTTTTCTGAATGTTGAGCTTTAAGCCAACTTTTTCACTCTCCTCTTTCACTTTCATCAAGAGGCTCTTTAATTCTTCCTCGCTTTCTGCCATAAAGGTGGTGTCATCTGTATATCTGAGGTTATTGATATTTCTCCCAGCAATCTTGATTCCAGCTTGTACTTCATCCAGCCCAGCGTTTCTCATGATGTACTCTGCATATAAGTTAAATAAACAGGGTGACAATGTATTTAATTAATTTAATTAAACAGAGACATCCTGGTGATGTTCCTCATCTATGAAAAATGAACACTAAGTTTAACAGGGAGTGAATTAAAGAAGGACAAGTAAGAGTTTCTGTTAAATGTGTGGAACCAGGGACCAGAAAAAGGCCAGTATTTCCCCCATATACCTTGGTTGTGATTTTAAACTCTATAAAATCCCACATTCAATTATAAGCTATCTCAATGTGCATATCCTATTGGCATAAGTACACTTTCACAGTTTTATCTAAGATTACTGAGCAGTGGGATACCCCAGCTCACATAGCAAGTGGTCAGTTTGAATGCTGTTTAACATGGAGTGGAAAAGTCTCAGAAAAAAAGGTATGTTTTTCTCCATATATTCCAGAGGTCCCACTTGTAACATCCAACCTACTTTCCCAGCTACCTCATACATTTTTTCAAGGAAGGTTTCATGATTGACTAGTTACTGATTGTTCCAGCCCTATCTATGTCATATGTCAGTCACTCTGTCACAGCATTTTTGAAAATTAAAAAACATTTAACTGGAGTATAATTGCTTTACAATGTTGTGTTAGTTTCTGCTGTACAAAAATGTGAACTAGCTATCAGTGTACATATATCCCCTCCCTCTTGAGCCTGCCTCTCACCTCCCCATCCCACCCATCGAGGTCATCATGGAACACCAGGCTGGGATCCCTGCATTGCACAGCGGCTCCCCACTAGCTATCTATTTTATACATGGTAGTGTACATATATCCATGCTACTTTCTCAATTTGTCCTATCCTCCCCTTCCCCTGTTGTTACAGCATTTTAAGAACAGTCCTACAACTTCAGTCTAACCCTCTGAACAGCTGTCATGGAAGCCAAAATGTATATGATTATATGAACAGCATATATACTGTGGCAGTTTTTCTTATAGTTTTCATTTCCTGGAGAAAAATGATGTTTGAAAGTAAGAATTACTCTAAATACCTGCATTACTAAATTCAAATTGATACAGAAAATGTAACATCTGTTATTCATCGAGACATACAGGGTAATCTGCAATTTTTACATTTTTGCATTCATTTGAATCTGAATTCCTTATGATAAAATATCTTAATTAACTAGTAGTCACTGCTTGTGAAACAATGATACTCTACTCGGTATGTCAACAATTTTGTCTTCAAAGGTATAGATATTTCATTAGCAGTTATTATTCTATCAATACTGTAATACTTTTCCCCTTCCAGGTGCCCATTCAGAATACTCAGTTATCCTTTTGGAATGGGTACTTTGATTAAATCTTTGCCTATTACATATTAAAGTAACCTATTAAATATTCAATAAGCTATAATTATAAGACTTCACTGCTTTTTCTGCATGTTCTGAGCCTTCATTTGAGGCGCTGATGCCTATTTTTTTAATCTGTAATCAAATGGCCAAGGTCTCTCAACTATCTTTAAGGTACTTATAGTGCAATGTTTCCAGCATCTCCATACTCTGGAGGTCTGTATTTCTTCCTCAGCTGTGATAAAGTCCTTTTCTCTACCCATAGCCAATTGGAATTCTCAGTGCCTTAGATTTTGTTTCTTTTTTTCCCCAAAGACTCTCATGGAAATTTCTTTAATAGCAGTTGGTGAAGAAGAACTTACTGTGAAAATAAGATGGTTTGCCATGGTTTAAAATAGGTCATCTTTTGAACAGCAACTCACATGACATCTTGATTCTTTTGTTTAAGTCTTCATTGTTCAGACATGTCATTATAATCAGCTTTATCACAATACTAAAATGAGGAGACTGTATCAAATGAGATAAAGAATATCACAAACCCAAATTGCACATACAAAACCCAAATTCCTTTTGTTCTAAACCACATCATTTTAATATGTCTTTTCCCCCGCTTATTTGGTCCCAAGCATTGTTACTAATAAAATGCTTTAGTTCTAAAATAAAAATGGACATAGTCATCAATTTGAGGCCTTATCAGTAGTCTGCTCCTTTAAAAGTTTCAAGCAGATTCAGAGATCAACAAGGAGAATGCATGCATGTTAATAACACTAACAACAATAATTCCATCAGTGTGGATACAGCACAAGCCCAGCCACATTAGGCCGCTGTGTAAAGAATGGTGAACAAAGCCTCAGGATCTTACAAGACCCTTCAGTCTGAGAACTGAGCTTTGCAGAATGTGCAAAGCATAGCCACAGTTCTCTCCTGCACTCAGAAAGTCCTCCAAAATGATCCCCCCAAAACAGTTTTCACTCTTTAGCTCCACGGGAATCAAAGTTTTGCCCATGTAGCTGAGACTGGTAGTTTTTCAGGAAATAGAAAGCAATTTGTCTACATTGTTGATTGATTAGATTGGCTTGTAAGCTGAACCCAGACTTCATTTCATGGCAAGTTTCAGTCCATGACAGTTCATGTTTGACAAAAGTTCAAGGAAGCTTTTCATTATAGATACCTCTTATACAGGTTCCCTCTCCGTTCTCTCCACACCTTCTCTGTAAAATCAAGCCAGGGCCACTGGATTGCTCACTTCCCAGGGGGCATACTGTAGCAGAGTTAAATGGTGCCCCTGGGGTGTAATCCAACATTGTATCCTGGGACCAGTTTCTCCTCAAATTACCTAGGGCCAAATTGTTGACTATCTGTATGCATGATCTGTATGCAAATCACCATGGGTTTTTGGTACAATTAATCAAATTGAATCTTCCTAAAGAGGGATAATCTTGGACCTTCACAATGTTTTTACAGTATTCTGAAATTATCTACTAAATATTTTTATGTAAATGTACTTCATGAGACAGAAATCTCTGTATCAGGTGGCCTGGATGCTTTACTGTATCCATGATGCTTTCCTGTATTTTTCTGTGCTCCTGTTGCCACCTTCATCTCGGATGGTGACAGGTCATCCTTTCAGGTGCTCATCCTAAAAGGCTGTGATGGGTTCCTGATCCTGCATTTCTCTGACAACCGATACTGAGTTCAACACCATATCAGCTTATCTCCAACTTCCACATAAATATCTGTATTAGTTCTTTTGGGCATGTTTTTCCTTTACTACAACCCATGAGAAAACTTTAAAAGTTTTATCTAAATTTGGTGGTTTGAGAGCTGAGTCAGAGTTAACATTTAAAGAAAAACAAGACAATGTTGCTAAAGCCATTGCAGTGCTTGGACAAACGTGAAAGTCTTTCTACTTATTTGAAGAAATGAGTATAGCTTGAGGACAAATTTTGTCCTGGAAGCCTTGAACCCACAGCTTGAGGGTTAATGTCCCATGTGGGGTCACACCTCAGATCTGGAAAGCCCTGTGTATGGACCATTCTACTGTTGGACATACCTCCTGGTCAGAGATTGCTGTTTAACCAGTCTGACAATGTTTGTCTTTAAACAGTTCATCAAAGTTATATTTATTGTAATTGATTGTTTCTACCACCTTATTTTGTGTTTTCTATGTGTCAGAAATGCCAGAGTGATCTCTATTGGTTTCCAAGGGAAACCATTCAATATCACAGTAATCCAAGTCTATGCCCCAACCACTAATGCTGAAGAAGCTGAAGCTGAATGGTTCTATGAAGACCTACAAGACCTTCTAGATCAGATCAGATAAGATCAGATCAGTCGCTCAGTCCTGTCGAACTCTTTGCGACCCCATGAATCCAACCATGCCAGGCCTCCCTGTCCAACATCAACTACTGGAGTTCACTCAGACTCATGTCCATCGAGTCAGTGATGCCATCCAGCCATCTCATCCTCTGTCGTCCCCTTCTCCTCTTGCCCCCAATCCCTCCCAGCATCAGAGTCTTTTTCAATGAGTCAACTCTTTGCATGAGGTGGCCAAAGTACTGGAGTTTCAGCTTTAGCATCATTCCTTCCAAAAAAATCCCAGGGCTGATCTCCTTCAGAATGGACTGGTTGGATCTCCTTGCAGTCCAAGGGACTCTCAAGAGTCTTCTCCAACACCACAGTTCAAAAGCATCAATTCTTCGGTGCTCAGCCTTCTTCACAGTCCAACTCTTACATCCATATATGACCACAGGAAAAACCATAGCCTTGACTAGATGGGCCTTTGTTGGCAAACTAATGTCTTTGCTTTTGAATATGCTATCTAGGTTGGTCATAACCTTCCACCCAAGGAGTAAGCGTCTTTTAATTTCATGGCTGCAGTCACCATCTGCAGTGATTTTGGAGCCCAGAAAAATAAAGTCTGACACTGTTTTCACTGTTTCCCCATCTATTTCCCATGAAGTGATGGGACCAGATGCCATGATCTTAGTTTTCTGAATGTTGAGCTTTAAGCCAACCTTTTCACTCTCCACTTTCACTTTCATCAAGAGGCTTTTTAGTTCCTCTTCACTTTCTGCCATAAGGGTGATGTCATCTGCATATCTGAGGTTAATGAGATTTCTCCCAGCAATCTTGATTCCAGCTTGTGTTTCTTCCAGTCCAGTGTTTCTCATGATGTACTCTGCATAGAAGTTAAACAAACAGGGTGACAATATACAGCTTTTCCTATTTGGAACCAGTCTGTTATTCTATGTCCAGTTCTAACTGTTGCTTCCTGACCTGCATACAAATTTCTCAAGAGGCAGATCAGGTGGTCTGGTATTCCCATCTCTCAGAATTTTCCACAGTTTATTGTGATCCACACAAAGGCTTTGGCATAGTCAACAAAGCAGAAATAGATGTTTTTCTGGAACTCTCTTGCTTTTTCGATGATCCAGCGGATGTTGGCAATTTGATCTCTGGTTCCTCTGCCTTTTCTAAATCCAGCTTGAACATCAGGAAGTTCACGGTTCACATATTGCTGAAGCCTGGCTTGGAGAATTTTGAGCATTACTTTACTAGCGTGTGAGATGAGTGCAATTGTGCAGTAGTTTGAGCATTCTTTGGCATTGCCTTTCTTTGGGATTGGAATGAGAACTGACCTTTTCCAGTCCTGTGGCCACTGCTGAGTTTTCCAAATTTGCTGGCATATTGAGTGCAGCACTTTCACAGCATCATCTTTCAGGATTTGGAATATCTCAACTGGAATTCTATCACCTCCACTAGCTTTGTTTGTAGTCATGCTTTCTAAGGCCCACTTGACTTCACATTCCAGGATGTCTGGCTCTAGGTCAGTGATCACACCATTGTGATTATCTTGGTCATGAATATCTTTTTTGTACAGTTCTTCCGTGTATTCTTGCCACCTCTTCTTAATATCTTCTGCTTCCGTTAGGTCCATACCATTTCTGTCCTTTATCGAGCCCATCTTTGCATGAAATGTTCCCTTGGTATCTCTAATGTTCTTGAAGAGATCTCTAGTCTTTCCCATTCTGTTGTTTTCCTCTATTTCTTTGCATTGATCGCTGAAGAAGGCTTTCTTATCTCTTCTTGCTATTCTTTGGAACTCTGAATTCAGATGTTTATATCTTTCCTTTTCTCCTTTGCTTTTCACTTCTCTTCTTTTCACAGCTATTTGTAAGGCCTCCCCAGACAGCTATTTTGCTTTTTTGCATTTCTTTTCCATGGGGATGATCTTGATCCCTGTCTCCTGTACAATGTCACGAACCTCATTCCATAGTTCATCAGGCACTCTATCTATCAGATCTAGGCCCTTAAATCTATTTCTCGCATCCACTGTATAATCATAAGGGATTTGATTGAGGTCATACCTGAATGGTCTAGTGGTTTTCCCTATTTTGTTCAATTTCAGTCTGAATTTGGCAATAAGGAGTTCATGATCTGAGCCACAGTCAGCTCCTGGTCTTGTTTTTGCTGACTGTACAGAGCTTCTCCATCTTTGGCTGCAAAGAATATAATCGATCTGATTTTGGTGTTGACCATCTGGTGATGTCCATGTATAGAGTCTTCTCTTGTGTTGTTGGAAGAGGGTGTTTGCTATGACCAGTGCATTTTCTTGGCAAAACTCTATTAGTCTTTGCCCTGCTTTATTCTGTATTCCAAGACCAAATTTGCCTGTTACTCCAGGTGTTTCTTGACTTCCTACTTTTGCATTCCAGTCCCCTATAATGAAAAGGACATCTTTTTTGGGTGTTAGTTCTAAAAGGTCTTGTAGGTCTTCATAGAACCGTTCAACTTCAGCTTCTTCAGCGTTACTGGTTGGGGCATAGACTTGGATTACTGTGATATTGAATGGTTTGCCTTGGAAACGAACAGAGATCATTCTGTCGTTTTTGAGATTGCATCCAAGTACTGCATTTCGGACTCTTTTGTTGACCATGATGGCTACTCCATTTCTTTTGAGGGATTCCTGCCCACAGTAGTAGATATAATGATCATCTGAGTTAAATTCACCCATTTCAGTCCATTTCAGTTTGCTGATTCCTGGAATGTCGACATTCACTCTTGCCATCTTTTGTTTGACCACTTCCAATTTGCCTTAATTCATGGACCTGACATTCCAGGTTGCTATGCAATATTGCTCTTTACAGCATCGGACCTTGCTTCTATCACCAGTCACATCCACAACTGGGTATTGTTTTTGCTTTGGCTCCATCCCTTCATTCTTTCTGGAGTTATTTCTCCACTGATCTCCAGTAGCATATTGGGCCCCTACTGACCTGGGGCTATCCCACGTTGAAGGTCAGGAAGGACCTTCTAGAACTAACACCAAAAAAAGATGCCCTTTTCATCATGGGACTGGAATGCAAAAGTAGGAAGTCAAGAGATACCTGGGGTAACAGGCAAGTTTGGCCTTGGAGTACAAAATGAAGCAGAGTAATGGCTAACAGAGTTTTGCCAAGAGAACACACTTGGCATAGCAAACACCCTCTTCCAACAACACAAGAAAAGACGCTACACGTGTACATTAGCAGATGGTCAATACTGAAATCAGACTGATTATATTCTTTGCAGCTGAAGATGGAGAAGCTCTCTACAGTCAGCAGAAACAAGACCAGGAGCTGACTGTGGCTCAGATCATGAACTCCTTATTGCCAAATTCAGACTTAAATTTTCAGGTATGACCTAAATCAAATCCCTTATGATTATATAGTGAAAGTGACAAATAGATTCAAAGGATTAGATCTGGTAGATAGAGTTCCTGAAGAACTATGGATGGAGGATTGTAATACTGTACATGAGGCGGTTATCAAAACCATTCCCAAGAAGAAGAAATTCAAAAAGGCAAAACGATTGTCTGAGAAGGCCTTACAAATTGCTGAGAAAAGAAGAGAAGTGAAAAGCAAAGATATACCCATCTGAATGCCAAGTCCAAAGAATAGCTAAGAAAGCCTTCCTAAGTGATCAGTACCAAAAAAAAAAAAAAAAAGAGGAAAACAACAGAATGGGAAAGACTAGAGATCTCTTCAAGAAAATTAGAGATACCAAGGGAAAATTTCATGCAAAGATGGGCACAATAAAGAACCAAAATGGTATGGACCTAACAGAAGCAGAAGATACTAAGAAGAGGTGACAAGAATACACAGAAGAACTATACAGAAAAAGATGTTAATGACCTAGATAACCACAATGCTGTGATTATTCACTTAGAGCCAGACATCCTGGAGTTCTAAGTCAAGTGGGCCTTAGGAAGCATTACTATAAACAAAGCCAGTGCAGGTGATGGAATTTCAGCTGAGCTATTTCAAATCCTAAAAGATGATGCTATTAAAGTGCTGCAGTCAATATGCCAGCAAATTTGGAAAACTCAGCAGTGGCCACAGGACTGGAAAAGGTCAGTTTTCATTTCAATCCCAAAGACAGGCAATACCAAAGAATGTTCAAACTACCTCACAATTGCACTCATCTCACACGCTAGCAAAGTAATGCTCAAAATTTGCCAAGGTAGGCTTCAACAGTACATAAACTGAGAAATTCCAGATGTTCAAGCTGATTTAGAAAAAGCAGAGGAACCAGAGATCAAATTGCCAACATCCATTGGATCATAGAAAAAGCAAAAGAATTCCAGAAAAAACATTTACTTCTTCTTCATTAACTGTGCAGATCACAACAAACTGTGGAAAATTCTGAAAGAGATGGGAATACCAGACCACCTTACCTGTTTCCTAAGAAACCTGTATGGAGGTCAAGAAGCAATAGTTAGAACAGGACATGGAACAACAAACTGGTTCCAAATTGGGAAAGGAGTAGGTCAAGGCTGTATATATTGTTATCCTGCTTATTTAACTTATATGCAGAGTACATTATGTAAAGTGTTGGGCTGGATGAAGCACAAACTGGAATCAAGATTGCTGGGAGAATTGTCAGTAACCTCAGATGTGCAGATGATACCACCATTATGGCAGAAAGTGAAAAGGAACTAAAAGCCTCTTGAGGAAAGTAAAAGAGGAGAGTGAAAAAGCTGGCTTAAAATACAACATTCAGAAAACTAAGATCATGGTATCTGGTCCCGTCACTTCATGGCAAATAGATGGGGAAACAATGGAAACAATGAAAGAGTTTATTTTCTTGGGCTCCAAAATCACTGCAGATGGTGACTGTAGCCATTAAATTAAAACACGCTTGCTCCTTGGAAGAAAAGCTATGACCAACCTAGATGGCATATTGAAAAGCAGAAACATTACTTTGCCATCAAAGGCATGTGAAGTTAAATCTATGGTTTTTCCAGAAGTCATGTATGGATGTGAGAGTTGAACCATAAAGAAGACTGAGCACTGAAGAATTGATGTTTTTGAACTGTGGTGTTGGAGAAGACTCTTGAGAGTCCCTTGGACTGCAAGGAGATCAAACCAGTCAATCCTAAAAGAATTCAACCCTGAGTATTTCTGGGAAGGACTGGTGCTGAAGCTGAACCTCCAACACTTTGGCTACCTGGTGTGAAGAGCTGACTGATTGGAAAAGACCAGATGCTGGGAAAGATTGAAGGCAGGAGAAGAGGACGACAGAGGACAAGATGTTTGGTTGGCATCACTGACTCAATGGACATGCTATGCTATGCTATGCTAAGTCACTTCAGTTGTGTCCGACTCTGTGTGACCCCATAGACGGCAGCCCACCAGGCTTCCCCGTCCCTGGGATTCTCCAGGCAAGAACACTGGAGTGGGTTGCCATTTCCTTCTCCAATGCATGAAAGTGAAAAGAGAAAGTGAAGTCGCTCAGTCATGTCCGACTCTCAGCGACCCCATGGACTGCAGCCTACCAGGCTCTTCCATCCATGGGATTTTCCAGGCAAGAGTACCAGAGTGGGGTGCCAAGTTGGCGTAAACTCCAGGAGATGGTGAAAGACAGAGAAGCCTGGCGTGCTGCAGTTCATGCAGTTGCAAAGAGTTGGACATGACTGAGCAACTGAATGAAAACAAATGTGTCTTACCTTTTCTTTCTTTTCTTTTTCTTCTTGCTGTTTTTGAACTGAATATTTTTTCCCTCATGTATTTCACCTTCACTTAATTTCTCTTATTTTAGTAGTTACCCTGGAAATGTATCATGCATGGTTAACTTGTCAAAACAACAAAAATTAAACAATATTTTACTATCCTCACAAGGGCTTCCCGGGTGGCTCAGCAGTAAAGAATCTGCCTGCAATGCAGGAGCCACAGGATGTGCGGGTTCGATCCCTGGGTCAGGAAGATCCCCTGGAATTGGAAGTGGGCACCGGCTCCAGTATTTCCCTGGGTCAGAAAGATCCCCTGGAGTTGGAAATGGCCACCCACTCCACTATTCTTGCTTGGAAACTTCCATGGCCAGAGAAGCCTGGTGGGCTATAGTCCTTGGGGCTGTGACGTGCTGGACACAACTGAGCAAGTGATCTACCAAGCTTTACAAGGACATCAGAATATTTTGCCTTCAATCAATCCTTGCCAGACAATTTTTATGGTTTTGGCGTATTTATCATTTTTTTAAAACTGTTAAGACACAATTATGTTGTTTTACACTTGATCTTAGCCAAAAGGCTCAGAAACGATATATACTGTTTTATGTAGTTAAAAATTTTTTAGTTATATAATTATCAACTTTGATGCTCATGTAGTCACAAAGCTTTGCACATGACTGAGGACACACATACAGATGCTAATTATTCCTACTTGCATCTCAGACATTCAATCTTAAGACATTTTTGCTCAACTGTACCAGAGACATGTACAAGGATGTATATAGCAGCATCCTATATAATATCACAACCTGGAGAAAACACTGTCAACTAAAAATATAGTCACAAATTAAAAGTAGGGTTATTTTATTTGGTGGGAACATTTAGGACTCGGAGCCTGGGAGACAGCATCTCAATACTTCTGAGAAAACTGCTCCAAGGAGACAGGAGGGGAAGTCAGGCTATATGTAAGTTTGCAACAAAGGGAGCAGGCAGTCAGAACATCAAAAGTCAGGTATCAAGTTAAGGAATTTAGCATTCTATGTATGGGAAGATGCAAGCCTCTGGTCTCACTGAATTATATGCACTTCAGCTATCTGGGACCAATCCTGTTTTCTTGTTCACTTTGCTTCTTGCATTCTTGCAGCTCCTCAGCAGTCACCATTTGGGGTGGCAGCATCTGCTGGATCACAGTTTTGAGAGCCATCATTCACATTTGGAGGCCAGAAATTGCTGATGGCTGTGACATTTCTTATTTATTAATATGACAGGAGATATTTTTATTTCACAACCCAAATGTCCATTTAACAGTAAAATGAATAATTTGTTAATATTCCTTCAATGGAAATCTGTAAAACAGTGAAAAATGATTGAATTCTAGCTGTGCAGAAAAATGAGTAAATCTCGTTGAGCAAAAAAAGAAAAACCACAAAGTTCATGCATCCATTTACATGAAGTTCAAAAAATAGGTAGCAGAATACTATGTTGTTTAAAGGCGCAATAATATGTGATATCCCTGATGCTGGGAGGGATTAGGGGCAGGAAGAGAAGAGGACGACAGAGGATGAGATGGCTGGATGGCATCACCGACTTGATGGACATGAGTTTGGGTAAACTCTGGGAGTTGGTATGGACAGAGAGGCCTGGCGTGCTGTGATACATGGGGTCGCAAAAAGTTGGACACGACTGAGCGACTGAACTGAACTGAATATGTGATAAAATATACCGAAAAGCAAGGAAATAAGAAATACACAATTCAAGATTACAGTTACTTCTGAGGGGAACAAAAAGGGGCTGGCATCTGAGACGGGGATTCAGGGCACATATACTAATAGTTTTCTTTTTCTTAAATTTGTTGATGAGTACAAAAGTGTGTGCTCTATGCTTGCAAGTCATAGCAAAAACATTTCATCTGTTTCTTCCCAGTCTCTTCCCACTTGAAGTTAGCCAAGGCCATGTGACTGCTTCAAGCCAATAAGCTGTAGACAGAACTGGGGAGTGTGTGTGTGTGTGTGTGTGTGTGTGTGTGTGTGTGTGTGTGTGAAAGCGAGAGAGATTTCTGGGTCAAAGAATGAAAAAGTTACTGCATAATTTCCAGCTAATTCTTTCTCTTCTGTGGCTTCATGTTGAGACGAAGGGGTCACAAGATCAAAGCAGCTTGAATCAGTGAAGTTCATTATTTTCCAGAGTTATCATGAGAAGGTGTCTGGATCAGCAGTGGATTTTGCAGAGTAGAAATCCATGTTTGTTACGTTAAGCCACTGGCATTTCAGGCTTGTTTCTCACTGCAGTATAACCTGGCCTACATAGACTAATACAGATGCTTTTACAAGTGCTGTTTTGTGTTTACTCAATATTGAATAAAGTCAGTTTAGAAGGCCCACATTCAATGCTTCAAACAATGAAAACAAGTAAAGAAAGAGTGTCACCCAGGACTTGGGTATAAATCATTCCTAACTACTTACAAGTTCTTCAGGTTTGAATGATAATGAAAACGATTGATAGGCTGAATTGCTCACCTATTAGTCTAGACACGAGTGAGGAGGCAGAGATCAGTGGGCATTCAATAGAATCAGCTTGATGGGAGGTAGGCCTGGGATGGCCTTTGCTGCCTCTGGCCTGCTTTGCACCCTTATTGAACTTGGCCACATGTGTACATCTGGACTCCCCAGTGAAACTGAACATTCTTTAAGGCAAAGATCAGAGTGTCTTTTGTATCTTCCTGCTGGTTTCCCCACCTGGTTTGGAGCCTGTGAGTGACCCGGAAGTACTTGTTGCATTGAGCTCAGGAAGTCTACCTGCCCACTTCAGCTGAAATTCTTGACAGCGACCACATCCTCCCTGCCTTCTCCTTGCCTTGCACCTTTGGCCCGGGAGCCCTACCCAACCAGACTCAGGGGACACAGTTTTCTAAGAAAAGCTGACTTCTCCAGCAGGGGGGATTTGCCAGCCGGCGGATGTCATGCGAGACAGATTGCAGACGCCTCGCCTCCGTGGCCATCAGAATCAGAAATGCTTGCTTGCCAATCAGCATTACGGTGAGGAGCTGTGACATGACAGTTGTCTGACTTGTGTTAATACGTTCTAATCTTGCAAACTAATTTTTCTCCCCCACTTGGCTATCCCTGCATTGTATTTGGCCCGTCAGGGCTCGCACCATCCATCAATCTTAGTTAGTGGGACCGCTCCTTCCACCCTACAGCTAAGCATGTACCCGGTCCCACTGAGACACTCGTAACCCCGTTGACAAAGCTTCCTTTGCCATCAGTCCTGTAAGAATGTGATCATCTGGTTCAGAACTAAGATGCATGTCCTTGTCTAGGGGGGCCAACAAATGGCCATTGTCTGCTCATGTTTTCCAAGATGGCTTTTCTGGGGGAATATAGTCCCCCTGGCATACGGAGACCATTGTGGGCCTGGTTGTCATTTATGAACCAGTGAAACATGTTAAATTTGTTGAAGTCAAACTCACTGACCTTTCCTTGGACTTGGTTTCCCCATCTGAATGCAGAGTTCTGGGCTACAAGATCTCTGAGGTATTTCTTGTCTCTGAAAGTTGATGACTTTAGTCTGTTATTTTACGGCTACTGATTCTCCTGTGTCTGCTAACAGTCATTCTCTTAGTTCCCTTTAGGTTTCTGTTTTAATGTTTTTGAGGTATATAGAATGTTACAAACTCCTTGAGAATCTGATGAAAAATAATAACTTCCTCAATAGACAAATGCACTAACAGAGCATTTGTACTTAAAACTTCCTGAGGTTTGTAACCCTTAAACCCCATGCATAGTCCCTAGCTAGGTTGAGGGATGGTAATTTTTATTGTGTCCTGATTTTATTTTTTGCTCTTCCATTTACATTATTTTTAAACTTGCAAATCACTTGTTCCCCCTCCATTTTTCTCCAACTTTTTGTTTTGAAAAACTTCAAAACTACAGAAAAATGGAAAGCACAGCACAATGGCTGTCTATATAGCCTGCAGCTGGATTCGTCAACCATGACATTTGTCATCTTCTCTTTCTTTTTTTAAAAAATATTTATTTATTGTTTTATTTATTTGGTTATGCTGAGTCTTAGTTGTAGCACACGGGCTCTTCGATCTTTGTTGAGGCATGCAGAGTCTTTAGTTGTGGCATGTGGGATCTATTTCACTGACCAGAGATAGAACCAGGCCCTCCTGCATTGGGAGCACAAAGTCTCAGCCACTGGACCACGGGGGAAGTACCTCATCTTCTCTTTCTTTTCCCTCTCTTCCTTCTTTCCCAACTGCTTCATCATTTTCTTCATCTCCTCTCCTCCTTCCTTCCCTGCCTTCCTTTTCTTCTGAATCACTTGAAAATAAGTTGCAGAGATCATTTAAATATTTTTCGAATTCAGGTAGGTGAAACATTTGAAATGGAGACAGAGATGACCATAATTGCCTTTGTCTAGGAAGTCCTCATGGAAAGGAATGAATGCACTTGGGGACTCCTGGACCCTCGGATCCAGGCTGACCTGGCCCCTCTACCATGGAATGGAGACATTCACTGCATGAAGTCACACATCCCGGTGCACAACCACAGAGCATTCAAACAGTGTAGTCTAAACACTTCTTATATAGCCAGCCTTATGCTCCAGGCTGAGTCTTCAGAGGTTAATGCAACCCAGTCCCTTCCCCTTCCTCTTCACTGTCCCATGGGATGGTAAGACAAAGGTGCATGTAACGGCACCAGAAAGCAGTCCTGAGCAGTACCACATAGTGCCATAGTAGCGTCCCAGATAAGGTGCTGTGGGGAGAGACAAGACACTTCTATCAAGAATAACTGTCTGGGGAGGGAATAATAAAGATGATGAAAATGGTGAAGACATTTACTCTAGTTGTTGAAGGATGGGCACGTGGTGTAGGTTACAGTGTGAGCAGACACAAAGATGGCTTGGAAGAGGACTTGGATCATTTTCCCTCCTACTGTCCTGTCCCCAAATGAGTCCACATCCTTCCCCAACCCCCCTCGCCCCCATCAAAGCCCCTCTGGGGGCATCCCCATGAGGAACTGACACTCATTTCTAGAGCTCTTCTATCTTTCATCGTGAGAGAGAGAAGCAGGCTCATTCTGCTTGCAGGACACTTGGAGAAGGAGCAGGCAGTGTGTGAGGCCCGGCCTGCCTGCCCTGGGCTTGAGCCAGGTGCCTCTACCAGGACTGCCAGCCTTGGGGGTTCACCAGTTTTGAAATCCGCTGAAAAGCAAGGAGCACCTGTGATTTTCTGATGAGCCACAAGAGGGAGAAGTGTGAACACAAATGAAAAAAAGGAAAGCCCCAGGAAAAGAAAAAAAGAAAAACCACCCCAGCTGGGAAATGAGCAGCTTTTCTGAGGCCCTCGTTCCTGCTGCCAGGCTAGCAGCTTCAATCTGTTCTGTTTCTCTATCTCTGTCTCTCTCTGTCACTGTTCTTTCTCTGCCCCTCCCTCAGTTGGCCTCTCACTTTCTTTCTGGAATTTCTTTGGAAAATATGCAAATTCATTTTGCTGCCTCTAGGTTCAAAAATCAATTGCACAATTCCGACATAGGGAAAGTCTAAGATCCAAGGGGGTTTGACTTTAATCTTCATATCAGTCGATGGAGAGTTTTAGCAGCTCACAGAAACCAAACAGAAAAACCTAAATGAGAACCAGTACAGATTCAGTCATAATAATAATAATAACAGCTAATACTTGCCTCGACTTCTTTGTGCCAGAAACTGCTATAAAAGCTTTACATGGATGAACCCCATTAATCCTTTTAGCTATTCCCTGGGTGGGTACTATCATTATCACCATTTTTTATTTGAGGCACAGAGATGTCAGAGAGTTTGGGCAATGTTACCCAGCTTTAGTGTCAGAGCTGTGATTTCAACTGGGCAGTGTGGTTCAAGGCTCTCTGCTCTCTTAACCTCTCCATTGTAGCTGGATCTTAAGATTAATGAGTGTATGATGTTCCCAAGAAGGGAGGTGGTGGCCCTATAACAGCCTGCCATAGTCATAATAGATCCAGGAGCATATTTTAAGAGAAGTCCTTACATTGGGACCTGCTTCAGATGAAGGTAACTGGTGTGATGGAAATAAAGTCATATGGGACTAGTTGAATCGAGTGTGTGGGGGCTGGTGTTATTCTGGCAAAAATGAAACTAAATAAAACAAATTGAGAGTGAGACCAGGAAAATTGTCATAGTTTATTTGCAGAGACTCTGAGATCTTCTTTCCCAGAGACTCAGGGACTTGCATTCTGAGGCTCTGGAACTTTGCTGGGCGGGGGATCTACCTCTTGCTTATTTGGTCCAGGCTTTCTCATTCTGATCTGTTAGTGGCTCAGATGGTAAAGAATCTGCCTGCAATGCAGGAGACTGGGGCTAAATCCCTGGGTCAGGAAAATACCCTGGAGAAGGAAATGGCAACCCACTTCAGTTTTCTTGCCTGGGAAGATCCATGGACAGAGGAGCCTGGCAGGCTGCAGTTCATGGGGTCACAAAGAGTTGGACACAACTAACATGTTCTGATTCTGAAATGCCCCAGACAGGCAGGTATTTCATGCAGATTTGGGAGGGAGATTGACCAGAGGTCATTTTGTGTCTGTTAAGAGTGTGTATCTGTCCTGCGTGTGCGCGCTCAGTCATGTCCGATTCTTTGTGACCCCATAGACTGTAGCCCACCAGGCTCTTCTGTCCATGGGATTTCCCAGGCAAGAATACTGGAGTGGGTTGCCTTTCCTTCTCCAGTGGATCTTCCCAATCTAGGAATCTGTGTCTCCTACATTGGCAGGTGGGTTCTTTACCAGCTGAGCCATTGGGGAAGCTGTAAAGGTGTGTATACCAATGAAGAAATGCAAGCTGAGATTTACTCATATGTCATTGCAGATGGATGAGGACAGCCTTTCTCTTTTAAAGAGTGATGTTTTATTATTATCAATACAACGCAGTTTAATAGAGGAAATTTGAGAATTATAGAAAAGTATGGGAAGGATCTCCAACACTGGCCCACCACCCTGAGAAAACCAGGGTTAACACTTTATTATATTCCCTTCTGTTCTTTTTTTTTTTTTTTTTGATGTGTATATCTTTGTCCACACTCTTCTTTATGGTCCTGAAAGGGAACCTTCCTGGAAGAGTCATAAAGAAAGTTGAGAGAAATGTCACAGTTCATTATGGAACAGGAGGCAGAGCTTCCTCCAGCCTCAAAAGAACGTCTCTGGTGGAAATATTTCAAAATCATTCTGAAAGAAAGCAGTGATGTGATTTCTTGTAGGAGCTCCTGTAGAGAATGGGGATTTCTTGAGCACAGAACAGAGTGTGGAATATTCAAACATCATAGGACCAGAAGACGACAGGGATAAGAGGACACGTTGCCCTGAGGCTGTTGTGGGCCGGGCACAGGGCTGACACTGTACTCATCTATTTATTCAAGCAAGATCTAAGTACCTATAGTGATGAGACCTATAGAGATGCACAGGCAGCCTGCATGGACCATGGCCCAAGGAACAAACAGTCTCCAGAGGAAGGCTGGCAAAATCAGTGGAGGAAACAGCCAAGAAGATAATAGAGAGAGATCTGGTCTAGCCTGAGGCAAGGGTGGAGGTGGTCAGGAAAAGCTTGCCCAAAGAAGGGGGACTGGATCCAGATTCTAAAGACATCCTTTAATCCTTCCACTTTGCTCTACAACGGAGATATCCCATCAGAAGTGGGGCCAACTTCTCATGGGGTCTGTAATGCCCTATTCTAATTTAGTCTTTGAAATTCCCAGTCATGAAAGGAACAGAAAAATAATCAAGATGGAAGAAGCTACATGCTTAGCTTGAAGCATAAACAAAACAAACAAAATGTCACTATCCAGAGGAGGGAGCAACTATATCTTGGGGGGTAGGGAAAACGTCACAGGGGAGGTGATGTTTGACATGGGTTTTAAAGGATGAATAAGAGTTTGTCAATCAAAAGTTGTGGATAAAGGTAATTCAGTAGTAGAAAAAAAAAACATATGGAGAGGACACAGACATAGGAGACAGCCAGACATGCCAGGGGAACAGGGAGTTGTGGAGGGTAGGGGTAGGGGTAGAAAGGAGAGGTAATAGGATGCACACCTGGAAAGGTAGTCCAGCTCCAGGATGAGGATCTCTGGATGTCACTGTAAGAAGCATGAACTCACATCTGTGGGGAAAGGAGGATTAGCAGTTTTCCTTTTTAACCTTTAAGTTCTCTATTATAAGAGCAATATACATATGTGTTTTTGAAGAATTAGATAATACAGATAAATAAACAAAAAATCACTTGTAATTGTACCAAAGATTATTCTTATTCAGTTGCTCAGTTGTATCCAACTCTTTGTGACCCCATGGACTGCAGCACACCAGGCTTCCCTGTCCTTCACCAACTCCTGGGGTCTACTCAAACTCATGTCCATTGAGTCAGTGATACTATCCAACCATCTCATCCTCTGTTGCCCCCTTCTCCTCCTGCTCTCACTCTTTCCCAGCAACAGGATCTTTTCCAATGAGTTGGCTCTTCACATCAGGTAACGAAAGTATTGCAGTTTCAGCTTCAATATCAGTCTTTTCAATGAGTATTCAGTGTTAATTTCCGTTAGGATTGACTGGTTTGATCTCCTGGCTGTCCAAGGGACTCTCAAGAGTCTTCTCCAGTACCACAGTTCAACAGCATCAATTCTGCAATGCTCATCCTTCTTTATGGTACAACTACTGGAAAAACCATAGCTTTGATTATCCAGATCTTTGTAAGCAAAGTGATGTCTCTGCTTTTTAATACACTGTCTAGCTTTGTCATAGCTTTTCTTCCAAGGAACAAGCCTCTTTTAACTTCATGGCTGCAGTCTCCATACACAGTGATTTTGCAGCCAAATATAAACAGCACAAAAATTTAATCTTTCTTTCTCCAGAATTCTATCTCTAAATCCATTTTTATCTAACTATATTTTAAATAAGAACATATATACCATTCAGCTTTTTAAAAAAAATGAATAGAAGACATATTTTGTTTCTTTTGGCTATACCATGTGGCTTGTGGGATCTTATTTCCTCAATCAGGGATTGAACCTGGGCCCCTGGCAGTGAAAGCACAGCATCCTAACCACTGGACCCCCAGGAAATTCCTGAGGACAAACATTTTTAAATTGTCAACAAATATATCCCTTGGTTTCATCCCTTTCATAACTGCATGGTATTTTATTTTAGTGCATGGATATACATCTAGGTTGCATTTGCCTAGTCTTCTATTAATGGGGATTTGGATGATTTTCAATTTTCTGTATTGTAAACAATTCTGTAAACAAAATCTTTGTGTAATTTTCTGATTAGTTAAATTTACACAATTTTCTGATTCTTTCCTTTGGATGAATCTACAAGAGTGTAATTTATAGCTTCTTAGAATTTTGGGTGTTTAAATATTCAGCAAAGGTTTTAAACAGAGAAGCAGCTATAAGACTTTCTATGTAGAAAGATCACTCTGACTGCTGAGTGGTGGTAGAAGTCAGGGAAAAAACTGCTCAGGAATCTAAACTTGGGATGATGAAGACTTAAGAGAAATGAGACCAATTTATGAGACAAAAATCAATAGAAATAATTGTAATAAATGATAAAGAATGCATAATGTAAATATCTATGTGGAAAAAAATTTTAAGGCAATGATATTCCCTCTATTAAAAAATGGAGGAAGAGGGCTCTCCTGGTGGCTTAGTGGTAAACAATCTGCCTGCCAATGCAGGAGACAACTGGTTTGATCCCTGATCTGCAAAGATCCCACATGCCATGGAGCAACTAAACCAATGTGCCACAACTATTAAGCCTGTGATCTAGAGCCCAGGAGCCGCAACTACGAAAGCCAAACACCCCAGAGCCCATGATCGGCAACAAGAGACGCCACCGCGATGAGAAGCTTGCGCACCACAGCTAGAGTAGCCCCCACTCTCTACAACTAGAGAAAGCCTGTGCAGCAATGAAGAATCAGCACAGCCAAAAATAATAAATAAATAAAAATTAAAAAGAAATGGAGGAAGAGAAGTTATGGGCTTAATTGTGTTCTTCCCACCCCCACCACCCAAATCCATATATTGAAGTCCTAACCCCTAGAACTTTAGAATGTGACTGTATTTGGAATGAGGTCTTTAACGAAGTAACAAAGTTAAAATGAGATGGCTAGGATGGATCCTAACCCAATAGAACTGATGTCCTTATAAGAAGAGGAAGCTTGGACAAGGATAGATGGAGGGAAGATCATGTGAAGACATGGGGAGAAGACAACCATCTTCAAGCCAAGGAGAGAGTTCTCAGAAGGAACCCACCCTGTCAACACTTTGATTTCTGATTTCTGGCCTCCAAAATTGTGAGAAGATAAATTTCTCTTGTTTAAGTCACCCGGTCTGTGGTACAGTAGTCTCCCTCCACTCTATCTATGGTTTCACTTGCTGGTTTCAGTTACCCATGGTCAACTGTGGTTGGAAAACATGAAATAAAAATTCCAGAAATAAACAATGCATAAGTTGTCAATTGCTCGCTACTATTCTGAGTAGTGTGGTGAAATCTCACACTGTCCCACACCGTCCTGCTTCATGCCTTTCAGACATGAGCTGTCCCTTATCCACCACGTCCTCACTGTTAGTAGCCTTCTCGGTTATCAGATTGACTGTGCAGGTCACCATTATTTTACTTAATAACGGCCCTAAAGTGAAAGAAGAATGATGCTGGCAACTCAGATCTGCCAGAGAGAAGCCATACGGTGCTTCCTGTAAGTAAAAAGTTTCTTAATATGGAAAGAAAAAAAATCATATGCTGAAGTTGCTAAGATCTATGGTAAGAATGAATTACCTATCCATGAAATTGTGAAGAAAGAAAAACAAATTTGTTCTAGTTTTACTGTCATGCCTCAACCATGCAAATAGCACATTGCATGTTAGATGCTTAAATTAAAATGGAAAAGGCATTGATTTTGTACAATAAGATGTTGAGACAGTGAGAGAAAGACCACATTCACTTAACTTTTATTACAGTATAGTTTTATAATTTTTCTATTTCTTATTAGCTACTGTTATTAGTCTCTTACTGTGCCTAATTTATAAACTAACCTTTATCATATGTATGCTGGTATAGGAAAAAGCCTAGTACAACCGTCCCTCAGTATGCACAGGGGATTGGCCCCCAGTCGACACCAAAATCCACAGGTGCTCAAGTCCCTTATATGCAATGTCATAGTACTTGCATATAACCTATGCACATCCTCCCTTACACTTTAAATCATCTCTAGATTACCTAGTATAATATAAAAGCTATGTAAACAGTTTCTAGCCCACTGAAAATTCAAATTTTGTTTTTTGCAGTTTTCTGAAACTTCTTTAATATTTTCCATCCATCATAAGTTAGATCAATGGATGTACCACTCATGGATGCAGAGGGCTAGCAGTATATTTAGAGTTTGGTACTATCTGTGGTTTTAGGCCTTCACAAGGGGTGTTGGGTTGAGTCCCCTGTGGATAAGGGGGGGCCACTTTACTGTGTTACAGTGGGCCTCATAAACTAACATCACTAGAAAACAAGGAGAAGGAGAGAGAAGGGTGGGTTGTAATTTAAAAATGTATTTTGATCTTCCTTGTACATTTTCTTCTTAGCCACCAATAGGTTTATAATATTTCTGTAGAAAAGAAACTCAGCAGTATAATCAAACTGTTTACTAAAGATACAAAAATAGTACAACTAATCAAATCAAAATGGTATTATCAAAGGAATTCCCATCAAGTTTTCTAGCCATTTACTAGATAACTCTCATCTGATTAAACTTTTTTCCTTTCTTTTATGAGCAATTGATCTTTGTGAATTTTCTGTGTGTTCCCGAGGTTAAGTGTTTTAGCGTATAATTATTCTACATTGTGTTTGTGAACCTCCAACAAGCAGCCTTCCATTCTTTGTAGACAATTTCAGCCTTCAGTTTGTTTACCTAAGATTATTAACATATTTAAATGGAACTGCAGAATTCTGATGCTTAATTTCAAGTTGATATGTTGAGATGTTTCAAGAGGAAATTAATGTAGCCGATAAAATAATTTCTATAATTTTCAGGCACTTTGATAGTGTATACAAGGGTACAGCAGGAGTGTTATAGAATGCAATTTTGTTCATGAGATTATTAGAAACTCATTTCTATCTAGCCTAAGGATTTCTGCTAAACATTCTGTAAAATGTTAGTATACAGGAAGTCCTGGTAGTTTCAGATGAAAGTGACAGATGATACTTTTATTGTGTGATGGCGACTTTGGATGGGGGGAGTGTTACGAAGTGGTTTGTTACTTCAGGTTCTGAAAGAGGGTTCATAGGCCCTCACTGTTTCAGAAGACACTAACTCAATCGTCTTCCAAGGAGGAGTAGCTTTTATCCAAAGCTGATGAAGTTATTCAAGTTTCTTCTGGCAAAATCTGTGTTCTAAATTGAGCTCAGTTGGACTCTGAAGAAACACTCTCATGAAAATTCTCTCTACCTTCTCTGTGCTGGGAAAAGTCCAGGAGGCCTGGGGCTATGATTTATCTGTGACTTAAACTCAGGACATTAGCTTCACACTTCAGGTGGTTCCACTTCACCAACATTTGCTGAGCACTTTGTGCCAGGTGTGGTCCTGGGCACTGGCAAGACCAAAAGAAATCACTCTGCAAAGAACTCACAATTTTACCAACACTTATATCATTTTCCTCATTGTCTCTGCAGAACCTGAGAACTGGGTGATACTCTATTAAAAAAAGATGTTTCCTGTCAGAAACATTAAGAAATGCCATATATTTTATCTGCCTTCTAAGAGTCATACTACATAAGAACATGCTAAAGTTTCTGCAAAGATGCTTCACAATTTCTAGGTAAAACATCTAGAAAGATCCCAAGGATTACACTTTAAAAAATGCTAACCTTGTGCTGCCTTCCCATTCTGGAATTTCTGCGGCCCTTGGTCCTATCGGTAACTCTCTCAAAGTTACATCTCACCTAGTCTTTTGCCCAGCATTCTTGGGTTCTCAATTATGCAGCAAGTGTTTATGTAAGCCAAACCTTTTTATAGAGACCCCAAGGGCTTCTTTGAATTCTTTTCCTGTTACGAGGTAGTTTTATTGTTTTAAATATTGCTTATAGTCAGTGCGTCACTGGCTGGGAATCTTTAGTTAAACTGAGATTTCACAGTAAGAGGAACTGATTTAGTCTCTGGAGTTCATTGTGCAGATTGTCGGTTGGGTTTTCACTTAGGTTTACAAGGACAATTACAGTCCTACTGGCTTTTAACCTCTCATTAGATGATGAACTCTCTGAAGGCAGGGACTAAGGTTCCTTTTCTATCTGTGTGTTGTTTACCTGCCCATCACTAAATCCCCTCCCTTCCCTCTGTGACTCATAGAGAACTTTCCCTATCTGATGTCAAGACAGTCATTTCTCTCAAGGCTGTGAGTTAGTAGCTCCTGCTTGTATGATTGTGACAATACAGTATTCATCAAAGTCATAGCATCCTTTCCCCTACCATTCTTATTTTTAAGCTTAGATGTCCTTTTCTCTTAACTGAAGGCTAGATGGAAGAAAGCTCTGCTACTGCTAAGTCACTTTAGTCGTGTCCGACTCTGTGTGACCCCATAGACGGCAGCCCACCAGGCTCATCCATCCCTGGGATTCTCCAGGCAAGAACACTGGAGTGGGTTGCCATTTCCTTCTCCAATGCATGAAAGTGAAAAGTGAAAGTGAAGTCGCTCATTCGTGTCCGACCCTCAGTGACCCCATGGACTGCAGCCTTCCAGGCTCCTCCACCCATGGGATTTTCCAGGCAGAAGTACTGGAGTGGGGTGCCATTGCCTTCTCCAGGAAGAAAGCTCTAGAAAACCTCAAACTTACCCATCTTTCCATTTTCTCAGCGTCCTTATGATTTGGGAATG
Source organism: Tragelaphus eurycerus (assembly GCA_935064755.1). Classification (NCBI taxonomy): domain Eukaryota; kingdom Metazoa; phylum Chordata; class Mammalia; order Artiodactyla; family Bovidae; genus Tragelaphus; species Tragelaphus eurycerus. The sequence continues at coordinate 16,617,003 of CAKXYN010000028.1, read as the reverse complement.
TTATTTCTGTTGTGTTTCTAGGCTCCTGAGCCCTGTTCCTGCCTCATCACCACCTGTTCCTTCAAACCTCATGTGTATAACTTGGTGAGCCACCTCTGAGCCCTAGGTTAGTGAAAGATGGAGAAGAAGGATAAATGAGACTTTGAAACACTGGGAACTAATAATATAAACTCATGTGTGGATATGAAAGTTGTTCTTCATTCTGTCTCATCAGTTCATGTTTTTGAAGCTATATAAATCTGAAATGACTCTGTCTTGGGAAGCACAGACAAGAAGCAGACAAGCCTGAGGTGACTCCTCTGAAGGTCACAGGTGACACCACTCACTGAGCTAGGTGCCCCTATCCCAAACTGAGCAGCCGTGTTCGGCCTACGAAGTTTGTGCTTGCATATTTTTGTCACTCAAGGTATGATCTATCATGTATTAGTCAGAACTTATTTAACTTATATGTCAAGAACATCATGAGAAACGCTGGGCTGGAAGAAGCACAAGCTGGAATCAAGATTGCCGGGAGAAATATCAGCAACCTCACATATGCAGATGATACCACCCTTATGGCAGAAAGTGAAGAGGAACTCAAAAGCCTCTTGATGAAAGTGAAAGAGGAGAGTGAAAAAGTTGGCTTAAAGCCCAACATTCAGAAAACTAAGATCATGGCATCTGGTCCCATCAATTCATGGGAAATAGATGGGGAAACAGTGGAAACAGTGGCTGACTTTATCTTTTTTGGCTCCAAAATCACTGCAGATGGTGACTGCAGCCATGAAATTAAAAGACATTTACTCTTTGGAAGGAAAGTTGTGACCAACCTGGACAGCATATTAAAAAGCAGAGATATTACTTTGCCAACAAAGGTCTGTCTAGTCAAGGCTATGGTTTTTCCAGTAGTCATGTATGGATGTGAGAGTTGGACTGTGAAGAAAGCTGAGTGCCAAAGAATTGATGCTTTTGAACTGTGGTGTTGGAGAAGACTCTTGAGAGTCCCTTGGACTGCAAGGAGATCCAACCAGTCCATTCTAAAGGAGATCAGTCCTGGGTGTTCTTTGGAAGGACTGATGCTAAAGCTGAAACTCCAATAGTTTGGCTACCTCATGTGAAGAGTTGACTCATTGGAAAAGACCCTGATGCTGGGAGGGATTGGGGGCAGGAGGAGAAGGAGATGACAGAGGATGAGATGGCTGGATGGCATCACCAACTCGATGGACATGAGTTTGAGTAAACTCCAGGAGCTGGTGACAGACAGGGAGGCCTGGCATGCTGCTATTCATGGGGTTGCAAAGAGTAGGACACAACTGAGCGACTGAACTGAACTGAACTGATGGGAGAAAAGCAAAAGAAGAAAATAGGTTTCTTTCCCTTGAAGGGCTCACAGTCCAATGGTGGAAGCAGATCCTTAGCAGGTCACTGCAGTGTGTGACAAGGGTGCAGAGGACAAGGATGGGGGCTGGGCTGGGGACAGAAAAGATTGTACTGAATGCAGCCCAGGATCGGGGGTGTTAGCATCAGCATCCCCTTTAACTGGATCTTAAAGTAAGGGCCAATACAATTGGCAGGTAGTAAATAGTTTAGGATTTGGGACCACAGTGTGTGTCACAATTGCATAACTCTGCCAATTGTAGCAGGAAAACAGCCATAAACAATATGTCAGCAAATGGACGTGTCTGTGGCTGTGCTCCAGCAGAACTTCATTTATGAATACAGGTAGGTAGATTTGGTCTGCAGGCTGTGGTTAGCTGACATTTATTTAAAAGGATAATAATAATGACAACAACAAGCTATATAAAACTCCCTATGTGCCAAACACAAACAGGTACTCATTTAATTCTCACAATAACCCTAGGATGGAGGTACAAGTTTCATTTTATATTGAGGAGTTCCTTCCACAGTGGCTCAGCGGTAGAAGAATTGCCTGTAGTGCAGGAGACGTGGGTTCGATCCTTGGGTCGGAAAGATCCCTGGAGAAGGAAATGGCAACCCACTCCAGTATTCTTGCCTGGGAAAATCAATGGACAGAGGAGCCGGCGGGCTACTGTCCAAAGAGTTGGAAAGAATCGGGCACTACTGAGTGACTGAGCAGCAGCAGCTGAGGTATTAACAGGTTAAATTTGCAAAAGTGAAACAGCTGGTGAGCAGGGACTCAAACTCTAGGCTGGCCCTGGGGCCTATGCACATGGCAATGCCACTACTCCTCTCAAGAATATAAAGGCATGAGCATCTAGGTAGAGGCAGCAGCAGCCGCAGAGACCCATAGTCAGGAAGCTACATGAAGAGTGCATGGAGGAGTAAGTGGGAGGCAGAGAGTGGTGAGAAATGAGGTAAAAAGGGGCCAGATTGCAGGGGGCTTTGTATGCCATGCTAAGAAGTATAAGGCTGTTAAATATACAAGGCAGCACCCGCCGCGGGGGAAGAGGTGATACATTATTCTGGGATTTGACCCTTCTCACTTGCATTCCTGGGAGCAGTGCTTTGACTGGAGGGGGCAGGAGTGAATGCCAGGTTCCTGCAGAGGCAGGGAAAGGAGCCGGAAGGAGTCTTTTGGCAGATCCTGGGTTTCCCAAGGGCCAGTGCTGTAGCGCTGTTCAGGGACAGCGCTGAACCAGCAGCTCTGGAAAAGTGGGGGCAGTCTGAACACAGTTTCACTGGCCTGCCTCCTGGGTTGCCAGCCTGTTTGGCTTGGCAGAGGGGAAGTAGCGCAGTTAGCCCATAAGGCCAAAATTCCTCTGCCAGACGTGAAGTTTAATAGTCATCAGAGCCCCATAGCAGGGGAGAGTTTATAAATTCCCATACTTATTATACGCAAGGCACAAGACTGTTTATTGAGGATTTTTTTTTTTTTTAATTAAAACTCTAGCTCAAGCCCCACCCACACCATTACCTTACTGAGTGAGTTATTTCACTCTCCATCTTTTTAATGGGCCACAGTCACCCTGGTCTCTTGCCTCAGGCATAGGGTGAGCTTTGCTGGAAATAAAAGTGTCCAGCTTGGAAGGGAGCAGCCAGCTGCAGGCCAGGCTGGGCCAGTAATTGGCCGAGATGATACTGGAGGCTCAGCTAACAGGCCCAAATTGGTTCCTAATCAAGTCCAACCTGAGAGCTGCTCACTTCCCAGGACTGCCAATTTTCTTCTCGGGGAGAAAGAGCTGCTGGGCAGGATTCCGGGCTGCCTGCATGAATGGCCCGACAATGGTGAAGGGCAGGAACACAAGCTCTCTTCAGAATCCATCAGAGTGTGTCATCTGCTTCGTCCTGGAAGGGATTCGGCTTCATTCATCCCTTGGTTTCCTGATGCCAACTCCGCCAAGCTTCAGGGAACACTGGAGAGGCTGGAAGCCCATTTGATGACAGGGTTGCTGGCCATTGTAATCATCACCTTGTCACCCTTGGCACTCGCTGTACATCAGGGGACTCTACACACACGTGGACCTGAGGATGACTCTGTGCTGGCCCAGCAGGCGTTATAATTCCCATTTTACTGATGAAAGGGACTCTCCATGGTGCAAATGTGAGGGGAATCTCCAGTTGGGGGATGAAGAAGCAGTAACTCAGAGAAGTCAAACAGTCTACCCAAGATCCCACAGGAGCAGGTCCTGTGTGAAACTGAGACTAGACTCCAAGTCTCCCTGCTCTTGGTCTGGGCTGTCTGTCTTTGTTGCTTCTCTTCCATGAGAGCAGGCAAACTTGTGGATTTCTGGGCTGATGTACTCCGATTAAATGGGCCCTGGGCCTGGCTTAGACAGGGGCTTAGGGTGGCAGAGGTGTGTTGCTGGGACAGGTGATGGCCTGTGAGAGGGAATGTCAGCAGAGGTCAGGACATATGAGTGTGTACAGGAGTAGAGAGGTGGGCATTGTTGCCAGGCAACTAATCCACTTTGCCCCAGTTACCTAGGTGATGGTAGAATGAAAGGATCCGGATGATCCCAGGATTGGGTGTGAATTACAATCCTTTACCGCATCCAGGACTTGGGGGAAAGATTCCTCCTTTTCCTGCTGATTATCTTTCACTAGTTACCTTGTTTTCCTTGTAGCACCAGGATGCCCTTTCCTTCCAAATATCCTCTCACTTCCTTTACCACAGGAATGAATCTGCTTGTAGACCCTTTGCCCACCCCAATCCCTGCCTCCCAGCTTGTCTCAGTGCCTGCCTCAGATTATGTGCCTTGGAGGACAGGGCCCAAGCAAAATAAAGTCAATGTACACTTATCAATTTCCCGGTAAACAGAAAACCTCTTCCGAGTCTTCACAATTGTTAACTCATCTAACATGAGAGGTGGGCTGGTGCTGGCTCAGACTGCCTTGCAAGAGCCAACTGTGCACAACTTCCCAACTCAGCATCCAGCGATGGCCATAGTGGTAACTTGAAGTCAGCTGTGATGAGAATATTTACATCATGGAAGCCGACACCACAAACCCAGGGCTTTTTTTTTTTTTTTTTGACTTCAGAAAGCTGATTGTTAAACATTTATCAGCATACCATTTTAGTACTCTTCAGAACTCAAGGAGAAAAGTATTGCTATTTTCACCTTATAGGTGAAAAAATAAGAATGAGTGAGTATAATTAGTTTGTTCAAGGACATTCAAATGGCAAATGGTAGATTCAGCACTTGAACTGACACCAATCTGATCCCAAAGACTGCTCTTTTCATGCAACTCCATTCATGGTCCTGGTAATGCTTAAATGACATGGACCCCAGGTGGGGGTGTTCTGGGCGAAGTCACAAGCACATGTCACATACAATTTTGACAGCATTTTTACACATTCCAAATACTTTAATCCTCATTATATTGCTTGATCTCCACAACCGTCTTGTGAAGTAAGTATCATTAGTTCCACCTGAAGTTGAAGAAATTGACACCTGATCACACCTGTAGCAGATGATGAATTTGAGGCTGGAACTCTTGTAACTAATTCTTGCTTTAGAGTTTTTTCCACCATACAATGTGACCACTAACCTTGACAAAATAGATCCTAGTTGATCAAACATATCACTAAAATATAATTTTACTTTTTCCTTCACTTTTTTGGGAGGAATATGATGTAAAACGCAATGAAGCAGCCTCGCATAAAAGATTTATTAGTAAAGGAAGAAAAGATACAGGCTAGGATTAGGCCATATCTAAGTCAACCAACTTCCTGCTTCTTTCTAGATCCTAACCTGTAATGGAGTGGGAGCAGGGGTGTAGGGAGAGAGCAAATTAGCCAAGATGGTGTGGTCAGGCTCTCTGGCCCAAAGGCCTCTCGCTGTTGCCCCACATTTTGTAAATAATGGTTATGTAATAGCTGAGATCACTTATAGCACTGCGCATGCCCATCACGTTGTACCCACTTGGCCACAGGCTGTGTTTGCTCTGTACAAGTATAAGCCCCACCTGAGGAGACCCTTTTTGCTGTTGCTTGGAGAGAATGAGTCTTCTTTCAGCTTCCCTGATCCAGCCTTGCCTACCCTGGGTTCAGCAAAAAGTTCACACAGTGAGATACAGCAAGACAATTGGAGTAGTTGGTGTGATCAGCAAGACCAAGATCAGGAGAAAAGGAGGAAGTGGCAAGAAGACAAAGGCTCAGATAAGAGAACCTAGACATTCAGGGATTCTGGGATTCCCACTACTCTTAGTCCTAGACAGTGCAAAGTGTGTTCAAAGAGATTATTTTTGCAAGTGGCTCCTTCCTAGAAAGACTTTATAACATTCTCTGCATAAGCCAGTGGAGAAGAGAGACCCAGGCATAGTACTAAATCTATCAACTAGCAAGGTTGAAATAGGAGAGTTTTCTCTTTAAATCCTAGTAACAGGAAGAAAAACATTCAAGAAAATCTCCAGGTGCAAGTTCTGGTTAACTGAGGTTTGTTGTTGGTTCAGTTCAGTTCAGTCTCAGTCATGTCCAACTCTTTATGACCCCATGGACTGTAGCACACCAGGCTTCCCTGTCTATCACCAACTCTCAGAGCCTACTCAAACTCATGTCCATCGTGTTGGTGATGCCATCCAACCATCTCACCCACTGTTGTCCCCTTCTCCTCCCTCCTTCAATCTTTCCCAGCATTATGGTCTTTTCCAATGAGTCAGCTCTTTGCATCAGGTGGCCAAAGTGTTGGAGTTCCAGCCTCAGCATCAGTCCTTCCAATGAACACTCAGGACTGATTTCCTTTTGGATGGATTGGTTGGATCTCCTTGCAGTCCAAGGGACTCTGAAGAGTCTTCTCCAGCACCACAGTTCAAAAGCATCAATTCTCTGGCACTCAGCTTTCTTTATAGTTCAACTCTCACATCCATATGTGACTACTGGAAAAACCATAGCTTTGACTAGACGGACCTTTGTTGGTAAAGTAATGTATCTGTTTTTTAACATGCTGTCTAGGTTGGTCATAGCTTTTCTTCCAAGGAGCAAGCGTCTTTTAATTTCATGGCTGCAGTCACCATCTGCAGTGATTTTGGTGCCCCCCAAAATAAAATCTCTCACTGTTTCCATTGTTTCCCCATCTATTTGCCATGAAGTGATGGGACCAGATGCCATGATCTTAGTTTTCTGAATGTTGAGGTTTAAGCCAATGTTTTCACTCTCCTCTTTCACTTTCATCAAGAGGCTCGTTAGCTCTTCTTCTTCACTTTAACTGAGGTCAAACCATGACTACATGAAGGCAGAACAAACAGATGAGCTGTCTATGGGCTTATGAGAAGAGTTCTGGGAGTGGAGTCAGCTTTTACCACTGCAGCTCTGCCACAAATCGACCATGGGACTTTGGGCTAAGCACCTTGGCTTCTCTGAACCTCAGTTTCAGCCTTTATGAACATGGGTGAATAAAATGGGCCATATATATTTATTTTGAGAATTTAAGGTAATGAGATCATTGATACAAAAGCTCACAGTGGGTATTCTGTAAATAATAAATGTTTTTCAACTAAGTCATTCCATGACTTGGTCTTGAGGAGTTAACTGTTGACTCTTCTTTGTCAAAAATCCACTTGATGTGGCATTAAAAGGGTTAAGTTTGATTCAGCAATTCAACCGATTGTCCTCTTTTTTGCAAGCCTGTTTAGGGAATGAGGCCATTCTGCTGCCACCTCCCTGGTGGCATGGTGCCCAGCTGCTTTCTGTAGGCAATGGTGTGAAAAAGATTTTAATAGTCAGTCATGCCCTAGAGTGGGCAGAGCTTATAATTTTCCATGACTTACTATGCTCAGCCCCAATTACTCTTGATTGAATATATATATTTTTAAATCATCTCATTAATAGCTGTCCTTATGATTTCTCCTTCTATTTCTAATAGAAATCTACCATTTTTCATCGACGGTTTCTTAGCCAAGTGGGAAAAGGACAGTTAGGATAAAAATTGACCCACTGACAATGGTTTATGAAAAATCTGGGCAGGAAAATGATTAAAAACTCATGTCAGTGACACAAAGAAGTTACCCCAAGACTCTGTCCTTCTTACTCTTTCACTACCGCAGCTATCCATCCATCTTTAGTCATTTTGGTAATCTTTTAGCCCATGAGTTACTTTGTTTGTGCCAAGCAGTGAGCCTAAAAGCTGGAGGAAAAGAGATTAAGAGAGTTAACTAATGTGAAGAGCTTGCAACTGCGCCCGACATGCAGAAATCATTTCATCAGTGCTCAGCCACAAGGATCTCCACTTTGAACGTGAGTGGATAGGGCTTCCCAGGTGGCACTAGTGGTAAAGAATCCACCTGCCAATACAGGTAGACTTAAGAGAGGCAGATTCGATCCTCGGGTTGGGAGGATCCCTTGGAGGAGGACATGGCAACTCACTCCAGTATTCTTGCCTGGAGAATCCCATGGACAGAAGACGTTGGCAGGCTTCAGTCCATAGGGTTGCACAGAGTCAGACACGACTGAAGCCACTTAGCATGCATGCATGAATAGGCCTTCTGCAAATTAAGTTTTTGGTATAGTTTGTCTTCTAAGCTTTCAATCTTTGTGTTTCTATACTTTCCATCTCTTCCCAACTTTAACCAGATTCCCTTAAAAATCCCACTCTTAGGAAAGACTCTGTTGGATTTATTCACAGTGAGATGTCAAGGAAGGATATTGGAAGAATATTGTTCTGCAGGAGCCTTAGGTAGGGATAAGATTAGAACCAAAAGATTCCCTTTAGAGAGCAAATCCCATTTGAGTTTCAAGCTGAGTTGTACGAATTCCCTATGGGAAAGTCACATAGTTTGGGAGTAACAGAATAGGAATGAACTCACATAATTTCATTGTCACTGCAGCTGTCCTTGTGGGCTGGGCAGGTCTCACTGAACCGTGAGGAAAGGAAACAGAATGGACGAAGCAAGGTCAGCTCACAGTGTCACGCACACCAGTGGCCTCAGCATTTAATGAAAAATACATTCTTCTTCTAGACCGTGGCCAAATATGATGCCTTCCCAACACCCACTGGATATGACTAGAGTCTTCCCATTTGCCCAAAAGAGCTTTAGATAATGTTCCTTTGCTATAGTGCTCAACCAGGCTGTATCTCCTGAGTTTTCTGGATTCTGCATCAGCCTTAATGAAACACTTTTTTGAGGGCTTTGTATGCAGCAATCTCTGTGTCATCAATTCTCCAAATAAAATTGATCCCAAGAAAGCCACAGAATGAATCTGCCCTTTCAACACTGCTCAAGTATAGGCCTGTACACTTTGCAGGCTTGGTGTCCTTTGTCCCTGTGTCAACTCCCGTGCCAGTGGGCTTCAAGCCACCAGCAAGGGGCTGTAGTTACTCCTGTTGCCACGGATGCAGTGTTGCCATGGAGGCCCATCTGGGAACACTTGATGGGAAATTGGAAGATGACTGAGACCTGAATATAGCTGAGAAAAGCTACTCATGACATCTGTAGAGTCTGACTGGGAGGAGTGTGACATCCTGAAAAGGGAACAGGCTCTGGAGTCAGGAGACCTGAGATCAGATCCTGACTGCTTGACACAAATCCTGTGTGACTCTGGCCCTCAGTTTTACTTATCTGTTATAAGTGAATGATTATCTCTGTGCGGACAATACTTAAGCGTTGCTTTGAGCTTCAGAGAGCTTAGTCTGATGCTGTGGTCAAGGGGGAGGTGCCTCTTGGCCCTGGGCTTGAGTTTTCCAAAGAGGTTGCAGAGAATCAGCTGACATTGCCTGAAGAGCATGGAGGGGATAAACTTGACCGGCTGCTCTTCTCTCCACAGGCCCATAGAGCTGGACACAAAAGCATCCCAAGAAAGTCTGCCCTGGCATCAGGTGAGATCTGCAAAGATGGGACCCTTGGGCTGAATGTAAGACCAGATTGTGGAGGGAAAATTGATAGAAATTACAACTGACAGGTCACAGATTTAAACATTTATTGACTCCAGCTAACTATGCATACTTATTCCAGTGCTACATACACTGACTTTGATCTCACACACACTCTCTCTCAAGATGTCACAAATGCTTGGATGTTACACACACTCAGCCTGTTACACAAACACACCCATGCAGATGTTACCCATAATTTCTCAGATGTCACCCACACTCACTCAGATGTCACAGACATTTGATCGTAGACTAGACATACGTGTTCTTTTGGTCTTCCCACTGTCTTAGATATTATTTGGTTACACAAAACCAAGCCCACTCAAACCAGTTTAGGCAAAAAGAGGAAAGATTAAAGCTATGTCACAGAACTCAGCCAGGTCTCCTGAGGGAGTTGGGGGACAGGGTATGACTTTTTCTCTCTCTCTTTCAGGATACAGAGGGGACACAATGCTCTGCCTCTCTCTGAGGATATGGTTCATTCTTCTGTTTTTCCTCTGGACAGTTTTCTTTTCTCTGCTTCATTCAGATCATCATAGCTGTTCCTACATGTTAATTCGACTTTTATGGTTAGTATTAATATCATGATAGAATATTAATATCACCATTTGTCTCTATTCTCAGACATGATCATGGGCTACCCACAGGTCTTCTGTTTTAACATTTAAACTGCATGCATTTTTCACCATGAGACAAAACTTTTCCTTACAGAAAATTAGGAAAAAATATAGAAAATCAACAAAAAGAAAAGTAGTACCTATTGTTATATTCAAGGATAACTTCCACAAAAATTTTACTTATTTTCTGCTCATCTTCATTTCTGTGTGGTTATTTTTATACTTGTGATCACATAAAATAGTTTAAGAATAACAAAATTTTCATCTTCTGCAGAAGTGCAGTTGAAGATATCTTCCTTGAAGCACAATACTGTCAGATGAGTCAATCAAAGGCTCTCAGGCCTTGGGATGGGCCCTGGTCCACCTGTGAAGTGAAGGACCAGGGGTCTTTAGGCATCTCAGTAAACTGAGTTGGATTAGGTTGGTCATCTTTCTTAACTCACTGACATACCTGCATGCCCAGGAATCCGGATAGGCCTTCATCTCCACATTATTTCGGATTTTAGCCATTTCTGGCTTCCTAATCAGGGGTCCAGAGGTGAGTTTCAGATTCTCAGGAAACACTCCAGAATTGCATGCTTGCATTTTGTAGGTTTTCTGGAGATGAGACACCATAATTTTCATCAGAGTCTCAGAGATATCCACGATCCAGAAATTCAAGAACTCCTTGTCCACCATCAATAGCAGAGACCTTCCAGGCTGTCGAGGTCTCTGCCATTCTGGTTTATAGCCAATGTGGCCCAGCCCCAGAGAGAACAAGTGAAGAATCCAGTTTATCCATTCTTCCTCCATTTTTTTTTTTAACTTTTGTTTTCATTTTGAAGGTCTGATGCGCATTATTCTAAACTGTTAAAAGGGGTGAGAACCTTCCCACACAGAAGAAAATGGAATTGGTATGCAAAGTAGACCCAGTCTTGAATAATTAATTCTGATTTGCATGTTCAAATGAGCCTGAGAGCTGCCCTGGCAGCCAGGAGGAAATTCAGATGCAGGAAAGTAGAGGGTGGCTCCCCAGTGAGGGAGATTCAACTTCCCTGGGACCTCCACTGCCTTTCTCAAGTCAACTCTTTGGTCTAATGGAGCTTTATAAAACCCTAGGTGATTCAGAATTGAGGTCCAGAGAGGGAATTGTCTTGCCCAACTCACACTGCAGAAAGAACCACACAGTAGTTAATAGTATAGATTCCAGGACTCTTGGACCACCCAGATGCTCATCCCATTACTGTTATGTGGCCTTGGCAAATTCTTTAATACTTAACCTCTCTAAGCCTCAGTTTCCCCATCTGTAAAATGAGGCAAATAATAGTATCCACTTTACAGAGTTGTTGTATGTATTCAATTCAATGTGCCTGGTAGAAACGGTGATTGATCTTGTTGTGACCCTTACCATCAAAATCTTCCTCGTCATCATTTTTTAACAGTGGAACTATAATTAGGACTCAGATTTTCTTATCAGATCAAAGTAGGATCTTTGCTGAGTCTTAGTGCCCCCAGCCCCCTTCTAATTACCCTGGGGTTGTATTATCAGATGGGCTTCCCCTGTGGCTTAGTAGTAAAAGAATCTGCCTGCCATGAGGTGACTCAGGGAATGTAGGTTTGATCCCTGGGCTGGGAAGTTCACCTGGAGAAGGAAATGGCAACCTGCTCCAGTACTCTTGCCTGGGAAATCCCATGGACAGAGGAGTCCAGGGAACTTTAGTCCATGGGATTGCAAAGAGTTGGACACAACTAAAGCAACTGAGCATGCACTATTATCAGGTAGCAACAACAATAGTAACAGTAATAACATAAAATGATAACATATATTCTGTGGGCACTCAGGTAATTTGCAAAGGACTTAACAGATCCTTAGACCCGGGGGGTGATAATTCACATGGGTCCTAGACTCCAGTGTTGAGACTGAAGAGGAGGCACTGTCTGATGGGATGAGACTTTGTTGGAAGGTCTGGCTGGCAGAGGATGTAGAGGCTGAAACCTGACCAGAGCAGAAGCCCTTCCCTCTGTCCTACTGAAGTGGGGCACTGGCCAGATCCTCTCAGGGCTCAGTGCTGGTCTGACTGCTGGACAGTCCTCAAGTCTGAGACCCAGTGAAGCTCAGGGAGGAAAATGGAGACATCAGCAGACCCCAGGTATGCATCCTGAGGAGGAGCACACACCCTCACTGCTTCTATATTTGGAATGGAAAGGGGATCCCATGGAGCAAGGGTTCAGTGTTGGACCAGTGGATAGAAGCTACAGAGAGAGCTGTTTTAATTCTGTAGAACAACAACTCTCTATAAAGTTAAGAATGGACAGCACTTTGGATGAATATAGCCACTGAAAGGTTTTTTCAATAGAGGACCCTGGGGTACTGCAAAGAGATTAGACTTGACATCTGTAGATCCCTGCAGTCTCTGTTGTAAATCTCCAGGATGGATGATGAGTCTGTCTTGTTTTCAGAAGACATGGAACTAAGTCTTCTTTCTGTGCCCTGTAAGACTCAGGAGACTCCAGGAATGGAGCTGTGCTGTCCCAGTAACCCATGATGAGGCCATCAACCTTCTTTTCCTGTATCATAGACTCCAGACTGGACACATCTTGGCAGACATGATAGGCTTCGCCCCTCTAGGCCTGGGGGCTCATTCTCAGAAGGCTGAATAACATAAGTGAAAGAACACCGGGCTTAGAGTCACACATCCTGTGTTCAAATCCCAGCATTACCACTCCTAGTTTTGTGGCATTAAGTAACTTGCTAAACCTCTCTGCACCTCAGATTTCTTGGGGTTGTTTTACCCTCTTGCTGCATCTTGAACAGTAGAGATAATGCTTGTGTGGTGCCTGGTACAGCAGAGGGGAATTCTATAATTCGCATTCTATAATTCTATAATACATGCACATACATACATGTGCACATTATAGAGGTATTATTTATAAGACCACTGTGCAAAAGAACACACAGAAAAGCATACATGTCACTTTCCTCCCCCCCAAGCCTTTTTGGTGTGTCAAGGAGTTCGTGTCCTCTGATGCATTAGTCTGGGTCATCTAATATTTCTTAAAGTTTTATTTTCAGAAGTCCCTATTTCTGCTGATCCTGAGAGGCAGACCAAGTGAGAACTACAATGCTGACTGAAGATCTGGATAAATGCAAAGGCAAGGGCACCTCTCAAATAGCGATGGCTTTACTGCCGGCAGATGTGTGGGGAACTTTCAAGCATCTGTTGTAAGACCTCAAATCTCTGGAACCCTGGGACAATTCATTGTTCTGGAATAAGTATCTAAGAGTAGAAAGAGTGAGAGCCAAAAGAAGTGTACCTTCCCTTAACTACTCAACTTCTTTCTGCTTCTATTTCCTCTTCTCTAAAATAAGGGTAGTAAGTTCTACTGGGTTGGCCAAAAAGTTTGTAACATTTTACAGAAAAACCTGAATGAAACTTCTGGCCAACCTAATACTTCTCAGAATTTTGATAAGGATTCTATGAGATGACCAGTGGAAAGACTTAGCCCAGTGCCTAGCTGGCACTCAGTATATGATAGTGAATCTGAACCAAGGTATTGCAGTTGAACTTTCTGGACAGCCAAGGGCAAATCCTTGCAACATTTAAATCTTTTAAAAATGATTTTGCTGCAGATCTTCATACCTTTCTTTACCAGAGGAAACTGAATGATTTAACCTCCTCTTGGGGACTCAGGGTCATCATGATGAACACCAACCATGGCTCAGAGAGACCCTTGAGAAGATAGGTCAGACTGTGTGCCTCCATGATAAATGGCCCCAGAACAGGCCTCTGCCTCATCACTTCTGCTGATGCGTCTGCAAATAGTAGCTTTCTCGACAAATTTAATTAACTGTCTCTCCTCTTCTGCAGGCTAGGAAAAGAACATCCAAAAATTTTGTTAGTAAAGTGAGTTGTCAAATGCCTGAAAATCTCCCCATGGATAAATTACATGGTGTGCGACAGCTCTTTTGGCCCAGTAGCTTCCTTCCTTATACCTGGAAGTGCTCTGAACACATGTAGTATCAGTTTTAACCGATCTTCCACCTGGGAAACAAAGTACGCGACCTTAAACTGCTCTGCTACAGCTTGCCTATGAGCAATGCTAACGCCTTGACATTTTTTTTAAACCATAATAGAATCAGAAATTGTTCTTTTGTGTCCATGCATGCGTGCACAATTGTATATGATTGAGATACAGCTATGTTCAGAAGTTACTGAACATAACTGTAGTTTGGTTCATTTATCTATATCTGACACTCTTACTTCTAAAAGAAGATTGTTTAGAAGCCCCTGACTTGAAAATTCCTAAACTACCTAGCTTGTGCTTGAAATCACAGGGTAAATTTACCTTCTGTTAGCTTCTGGGAAGTTCTACGCTTCCATAAATAAGAACCTCAGGCAATTATAGGTATGTGAAAGTTTGACTTACAAACGTGGGTTAGATTAGAAATGGGGATGATAGACTTTTTTAATTCAAAGTTGCTGCCCTGAACCTTATGAGGTCATGGTCCTTGCTCTACATTTGCATCATTTACAGTCCAGATGGGCGATGTCGTGAGATATTTCCTACCAGGGAGTGTTGTGATTCTCGAGACACTAAGGCCTGGGTGTACAGAGGTTTCTCAAAGTACACACGCAGACACCACACAGACACTGGCTCACAGCTCACGTATGCATGCAAAGGCACCTAGATGCATCTCCTTACCTGTCTCCCTCTTTTTGCCTGGCTAACTCCTCCTTATCTTTGGGCCTCAGCTTATACCCTAGTTCTTCCAAGAAGCATTTCCCAATTTCTTTTACTTTATGTTATATGTCCCTATTGTGTGTGTGAGAGAGAGTGTGTGCATTCAGTTGTATCCGACTCTTTGCAACCTCAGGGACTGTAGCCTGCCAGGCTCCTCTGTCCATGGAATTTTTCAGGCAAGAATACTAGAGCAGGTTGACATTTTCTTCCCCAGGGGACCTTCCTGACCTAGAGATCAAACCCACATCTCTTGCATCTCCTGAATTGGCAGGCGCATTCTTTACTACTGCACCATGTAGGAAACCCTAGTATAGTATGCACACCCAAAATACTGTTTCTTTTTCCCATCTTGGCGCTTAGCCTGCTGTACTCTGATTAGATACTAATTGACATATAGAGTCTCCTACCACATTATAGTGCCTTGAGTAGAGATGCTTTCAAAGATTTTATAACCACTGTAACTTCACAAGGTCTAGTACATAATAGGTGCTCAGAAAATACTGTTGAATGGATTCAAGGAATAGTCATATCAACACAAACAAATGCATAAAATCATCCCCATATATACATTTGCAGAGATAGAAATGTGTAGACACATATACGCACAGAGAAACAAGTTTTGCACTTTTACACACCCTATCCCCGCAGGTTCATGTATACACGGCGGCCACACACTCCCCCAGGCACAGAGATGCACACAAACAAAACAAGCCCACCTGGGTTCTTTCATACACACACCCACAAGCAAAATACACACACACATACACAAATATATGTGCACTTCAAGGAAGATATTTTCCTTGCACTTGTACTCACAACCTGTGCATGCAAATTGGATTTTCAGAACGTTCTAATTCTTTGTTGACACTTATTAAGACAAAACAGAGGTAGGCAGACACAGTCTTTTGGCTGGGCGGATGAGTCTTTGGTGCGATGTAATGCCAGAAACTGTTGATGCAGAATTAATGCTCACTTTTACGAGTTTATCTTATGTCATAGAGTTGAAAAAAACCTCGGTGTAAATATTCATCATATGGCTTAATTGGTTTGATGTACCGTAGCAACAAGCACAGCGCCAGACGCTTGCTATGGAGGCCTCCGCGTTGTTTCAAAGTCTTTATTATTATGACAGCAAAGTCTTGTTCATTAAAGTTTCACAATCCATTTTCATTAGGTTGAAGCTGAGTCTGTAAATGAACAGTTGCTCTGAAAAATCAAGCCCTCACAGTTCTCGCTGGGGAGGCAGCGCGTCTGTATTAATTATCAGGACGCTGGTGTCGATCGACGATGTTAATTGCACTGATGGCTCGTTATTTGGGGAATTGCCATGCATTTCATGCAGGGATAATAAAAATGAATTTTTAAACAAAGAGACTTAAAATAATATCGAATCTGCAGAGAATACCAACATCAAAGGCGTATCTCAAAGCTTTGAATTTTATCTTTGTGGTCCAAAATGTTAAAGAGGCGCCCGCAATGCAGTTGGTTCCAGTTTGCAGTGAAGGAAAACAAAACAAGAGTTAATTAACTGTTATTACAAACCTTTTCAACTTTAATTTGACTTTCAAATATTAGCATTTATCTATGAACTGTGCTTCTGGGTTTGACAAATTAGTTTTCACAGAACAAGTTTAATTAGGCGTCATTGTGCTTTTATGTCAGTTTTCAGAGCTCCAGACAATGAATGGATTAACTTATTAAAAGTCATCTGTTTAAAAGACTTTGTCGAATGGCAAATGGGTGGGCAAAGTTGCTTGGCTTAGCAAGAAGATGGGGAAAATGATACTGCTGGTTGGGTGTCAGGGGGCTTGTAGATCAGATGAAAAGAGAGTTGGCATCCCTCCCAGATGAAGCCTGCTTTTGGGTCACCATCCTCCTCAGGTGGGGAGGAGGGGCCTGGGGTTAATACAGTACCTAGGAAAACTGAGCTGAGGGGGCTATCTGTACTATAGAGGAAAGAAATGACATGGAGAGAATCTTCACCATAGATAGCATTTAGGGGCTGTTCACAGGGCAATTCATACTTGACTATGCATTACATTCTATGATTCTCTAATTCAGAGGCCAGCAGTCTAGGTAATAACTGTAATAACTGCTCAACTCAACTCTGCCTTTATCCCCTGGAGGCAGCCATAGACAATAATAGGTAAATAGATAAGAGGGGCTGTGTTCCAATAAAAACTTACCAAAATAAGAGTTGGGAGCCTCCCTTGGCCTGGGGCTCTGGTTTGCTGTCTTGTGCTCTAGTTGAAAGTCTTGTGTTGGGCTGGCTGCACTGACCAAAATACATTTAACAAAAGGGAGTCTCTTACCTTCTCATGTTCTCCTAAAGAAGACCCATAACTTTTCACACATCAAACATTTTCACACTTTCATCTAAGATACTAGGCATTGTTGGGCAACTGATGATGCACAGATAGTTGTCGTCGTTTTTTTTAATGGCCTGACTTCAACATCATTCTCATTCTAATGGTGAAGAGCTTCCTTTGAAATTGGCTATTTTAGGGCCAGGATTTATTTTGCAGGAAGGCAAAATTTGCCACCCCAAATGTATCTCTTTGTCATAAAGATTATTTGGGCTTGATTATTTTTAAGAAATGAAAAACTCAGGAAGGAGCTTTGAACTTCTCCCCTAACTACTTATGAGAATTTAGATAGAGAATCTGTTCTGCAAAGGTAACTATCACCAGATTGTGTAATACTCAATGCTGCAGTATGAACTAGGTATATAGGCAGGGAGGAACATAGCATAGTCTGCTTGTTAAAATTATCCTCTGTGTCCCATTGTCTCTACATGGCCCAGCAAACACTTGTTCACCAAGCATTTGCTCTTTTCTCATCTTCCTACGATTACCTTCTTTCCCTTTGAAGCCCCAGAGCCTGCCTCCTTCTCCTTAGTCCAGAATGACATATATACTCCATTTTGCCTGACTGTCTTTGTAATCTTGTTTATATGGATTCCCTGTGTGTATGTAATTAAATTTGTTTCCCACAATTAATTTGTCCTATATCATTTAAATTATTTGACAGCACAAAGAGCTAAGAGAGGATTGATGGAGTTTTCCCCTCCCCAATGATTTATTTTGACTTGCTCAGTTAGATAACAGAAGTTAAGAAAAGAGAAAGTTGGGGCCAAGATTCACCTGTAAATGCATCTATGGAATAAAGTCATTTCTTGTTACTATCTTTGCAGACTTTTATAATCTTCCTACAAAGCAACTCATGAAAGAGGGAGAGACATATTTTACTTAGAAACAAGGGAACAGTCATAAAGGTAATCTTGATCACTGTTAATGGGAATACCTATAAAGAGAATTCCACATTGGAACAAGGTTTCTGCCTTTGGAGAGCACACGATCTTCAGCGGAGATGCACCTATTAAGTTGCTGTCATTGAGAATGTGCAAACTGCTATGAGAGAACAGAGGGAGAAGTCAGTTGCACCTACCTGCCAGGGAAACCTACAAATACGTGACTAAAAGATGGGTTCTGAAGACTGAGTAGGAGTTTTCCAAGCAGAGAAAGAGTGAAAGGCACATCAAACAGACAGAGTAGCCCGTGAAACAGTCTTAGTCACAAAAGATCATTAGCATATGGCCCAAGCACTGGCTTTGTGAGAGGGGCATGCTTGTTCCTTTCATGCACACACCTGTGTGGGCCTTCACACTGTGTGAAGTGCTGTCCTCACCCCGGAAATTATCTCCCACAAATACTCTTGTGGTGTGCTCCCCTGATCCTATGGCTCTCTCCTCAAGCAGCAGCTCCTCAGAGAGGCCTTCCCTGGGCACTAGCAAACCCCATTCTGTCTCACTGTCCCTTTGTTGGGTTTTATTTTCTTCTTAGCGCATGTATCATGTATATGATGTATTTAATTTATATTTTGTTTGTGTCTTCCAATTAGAGTATACGTTCTATGAAAGTAGGGGCTTAGTCTATGGTGATTTCTGTAGTACATTCAGTGCCTAGCATGGCATGTGCGTAAAGTAGGTGCTCAGTAACTCATCAGATATTGATGCACCAAGAACTGCCCAACATCCAGTCCAGTCAGTCACATAGCAAGTGGTCACAACAGAGTGTGATAGAAACTAGAATAGATAATGGCCTTGAAGGCCAAGTTAAGAAAGTTGGATATTTTTCCATGGGTGATGGGGTTGCCACAGAGGCCTCCTGAACAGGGGAAGGCAGAACCAGATTTAAGTGTTCATATCGGTTCGTATCTCACTTCATGGCAAATAGATGGGGAAAAAATGGAAACCGTGATAAACTTTATTTTCTTGGGCTCCAAAATCATTGTGGATGGTGACTTCAGCCATTAAGTTAAAAGATGCTTGCTCCTTGAAGAAAAGCTATGACAAAGCTAGACAGTGTATTAAAAAGCAGAGACATCACTTTGCCAACAAAGGTCCATATAGTCAAAGTTATGGTTTTTTTAGTAGTCATGTACAGCTGTGAAAGTTGGACCGTGAAGAAGGATAAATGCCAAAGAATTGATGTTTTCAAACTGGTGCTGGAGAAGACTTGAGAATCCCAATCCCTTGGACAGCAAAGAGATCAAGCCAATCAACCCTAAATGAAATCAACCTGGAATATTCATTGAAAGGACTGATGCTGAAGCTGAAGTGCCAATGTTTTGGCCACCTGATGTGAAGAGCAGACTCAGTTAAAAAGGCCCTGATGCTGGGAAAGATTGAAGGCAGGAGGAAAATGGGATGACAGAGGATGAGATGGTTGGATGGCATCCCTGACTCAATAGACACGAGTCTGAGCAAGCTCCAGCAAATGGTGGAGTGCAGGGAAGCCTGGCATGCTGCAGTGCATAGGGTTGCAAAGAGTCAGACATGACTGAGTGACTGAACAACAACAAAATCTGCTTATTTCCCCAGGAACCATAGGAGCCAAGGGAAGGTGTTCCTCTCCAGGGAGAGAGCTGAGTGGCTCTCCTCATCTCAGTGTTTCCTGTTAGAGAGGATATGCTCTTGGGGAATGCCCTGGGAACCCAGGGACACTCATTGCTTCAAAGCCGAGACTCCTCACACAGGCCCTGGTGGGCTCAGGGCCAGGACTAGGGGGAAGCGATGGAGGTGAACAGGGTGTGATACTGAAGGGAGCACTTCCTCTTAGGTGCCCAACCTGTGCCTGCATGAACCTGAGAGGGAGCACTCTAAGCTCCTTGCCTCTCTCTCCCTAGACCCAGCCTTGGGAGCTGATTTCTCTCGAAGGCACGTGGACTAAGGGCAAGGCCTTTTGGCTCCTGTTCACAATGAAGAAATTGAGATCTAGAAGGTAGATCTAGACTTTCTTGAGTTCCAACTGTGGAAGGGATAGTAGGCCTCAAGGTGGGTATCTTAAGAAAAGGAGAGGGGAGGCAGATTCCAGGGGTCTAGGCTCCAGCCTCAGGGCCATTGCTATTCTCCCATGTCCAGGTTCTATTGGAAGTCCAAGTCCCCACTTCTGGGCCCAATATCTTATGTGTCCTCCCATCTCTATAGATTTAGCCTGCTCATGTGTCCAGATGGTGGTACAGTGGGCAGGTAGGATTGAAACAGCTCTGGTTTGCCTCTGCCCTTGCTGGACACTGGGCTTCTGGGGCTGCACATGGTGACAATCCCATGGCTCTCCTGGGCTTCTCTACCAAGCTTATACCTGTCCCTCCTTTTGGTTTTCCTGCCCTGGAGTTGCCTGTGCTCAGGACTTGGCTTGGGTTTAGCTGGAGGCCCATCCTGGTCCTCCTTAGGATGGGCTGTCATCCTTGGGTCATTCCTTCTAAGGATAGTTGCCCACCTGCTTGCCCCTGTATACTAGGTACCCCTCCCTAGGGCCATGTTTCCCTGTGGGAGCTGTCCTACACACAGATTCCTCTAATGTCTAGAGACTTCTGTATCTCCCCTGCCTCAGAGGTCAGGACTTGGATGTGTCCAAGATCAAACCATGGTTCCCTGCAGATCAGCCCTGGGAGTTTGTTATTAGTGTTATATTATACTCTCACGTTATGCTCTAGGCATAATAATTATTGTCTGGCTATAACATGACAGAGAAAGGGGAATATCAGACAGTATCCTGTGGATGGAATGGAGAAAAATAAACATAACCATAGTCAAGTAGTCACTAGCTGTGCTTGAGATGAGTAGAAAAGCCTGCCTTCCAGTTTCCAGTGTTTAAGATTCCTTCAGATACTTCCTCCACATATCCCCATACTCCAGAGATCATACTCCGGAGTATGATCTCCAGATACATACTCCAGAGATCCCCCTATGAGAAGAAAAACAAAATAATTTCATTTTATGCTTATGGTAATCTTTTGAAAATAGATTTATTATTCCCATTTCATAGATGTGGAAAGTGAGGTCTGAAGAGTTGTGACGACTTGGATTAGACAGCTGATAAGTTATCAGGCTGACCCCAAGACCATGCTTCCTATATTTCATGGCTTCCCATATTGACCATACCTGGGAACTCATGCCAGGGGCATTTGGGCTGAGAGCTCTTTAGGGGAGCAAAGCACATGGGCACCTTCTTCTCCTGTCCCTGTCATTCCTGGGCAAGACAATGATGGCTTGCTGTACACATGCAAATGGCATCCAGCTTCTCACTGCCGGATCCCTGAGCACAAGCACTTGTTGTTCATTTCTATAAATGTTAACATATCAGGATGTATTTTGACACGCTACTAAGATAAGTGCTAGAGCTGACAATAATAATGTATAATTTATGTCTCTCATATTACCTTCCCATCACTATGCTTACATTATTACATAAATTAGTTTAATGTATCTGACATTCATCAGATAATTTAAGCATTTGTTCTTTTGTCTCTGTCTCCTGCTCACAAGCTTCTAGGTTGGAGATCATGGCACCATGTTGGCACTGATTTGCAGGAAAGCTGGGAAAATTATGAAAGACTTTTCTGATATACATAGAGGAGACATGATTTCCCTGTGAGCAGCTGGGTCACAGGGTTACAGACAACAACCCTAGAAGAAGCACTCACCTCGGAGACAAATTGCAAAAATGGCCACAGATTCTTCCTGTATTTCAACTCCTATTTAATGTGATATTGGAGCTTCTCCTACCCAGAGTTGGAGTCTAGTTCTCCAGCTTTTAAATCTGGGATTGGCTATGTGTCTGGCTTTGGCTACAGGGTCATTGGCAGACTTGTTCACAGTGACTTGTCCTCTTGCTACTTTTGGAAATTGGCACTTAACCATAAGGTGAACAAGCCCCCAGTGGGGCATGGGATGGTAAGACCCATGACCTATTTATCTTCTTGGCTCTAGTGATACTCTTCTATTGCCAGACATGGGATTGAAGCCATTCCCTGCTAGCTGACTGCAGCCATATGCAGAGGCAGCGGAAGAACCACCCAGCAGTTCCCAGCCATTGCCGCTCCACAGAATTCTGAGCTAAATGCATGGGCTGCTATATTAAGTAAGTTCAGAGTGATTTGTTACATGACAGAAAAAGTACAGGATGCTGAGATTGATAGATAGGGGAGTCCTATTTATAGTTAGGGAGAAAAGGATACTTCTTGAGTTCCTGCTATACCTCCAGGCTGGGCCAGGCATTTACACATATATTATCATCTCCTTTGGTCCTCATACTGGATATAGAGTTTCCTTTGTGCAGTTAACACTATTAATATCCCCATTTTGCAGCAAAGAAGATGAGATTTCCAATGCTTAGGTTACTTGCCCAGGATCACAAAGCTAGTAAATGGTAGAACCAGTATTCAAACTCAGGTCTATCAGCCTGGATGCCCTAACCCTGGTCATTAATTGGGATATTTTTTAAAGGAGAAGAAAAGTTTGAAGTGATTAATTCTGTTTGCATTTTTGTCCAGGTGAGGGACATCCAGACAACAAGTCCAAGTATTTGATATGATCATTAATACAAGGATATCAGTACAGTGTTTGTCAGTTGCAATATCCATTAATTAATTTAACCAGCCTTATGAGTCAATACTGATGACCTTCTTCTAGTTTAGGCAAGTAGATTCAAAAAGGTTTAAAAAAAATTGCCCCAAAGAAGCAGGGGAGCCAGGACTTGAACTCATAACTCCTGAATCTAAACTGCATGAGTGCTGCCCTGAGCCAGACCATCCTCCTTTCCAGTCAGTTTTCCTATGGGGCCTCAAATTGGATGCTTGATGATCTCATCATTGACGGATGAAGACAGCAGATCCAGAGATACTCCCTGTGTGCAGGGCCCTACGCTAGGCCCTAGCACTTTTCAGGGATGAGTATGGCTTAGTCCCTACCCTCACAGAACTGAGTTTCTGACTGGGGAGGCCATACTCCACGGTATGTTACACTCAGATCTAGGGGTGGCATGTCATCACGTGCTCTGGTGCACTGGCATCTTCTTTTCAAGTGATGCTAATGCCTGTCCACTTAAATAAATCAACATGTCCATTTTCACCATCAGTGCCTGTGACGCATGGGATGCCCCAGGGAACCCCTCCAAAGTGCTTCACTCTGTTTTCGTGTTCACAAGTGTTAAGAAGCAGTCAAAGATTTAAAACTGAAAAGTCCAGTATTGGCAAAGATCAGGAGAAGCAGACAGAATTTGTAAATTGATAACAATCTTTTTTGGGGAAGGGAAATTTGGATTAGGTAACAAACCCCTTAGAATATTCTTACATTGACCCTCAAAATCTAGAAATTTATTCTAAGGGAATCAGCTACAATAAGGATGTACAAAACTTTATTTAAAATGTATTTTATGATGATGACATTTAATTGAAAACAACCTAAATGTCCAACAATCAGATCAGTTCAGTTCAGTTCAGTCACTCAGTCGTGTCCAACTCGTTGTGACCCCATGAACTGCAGCATGCCAGGTCTCCCTGTCCATCACCAACTCCCGGAGTTCACTCAAACTCATGTCCATCGAGTCAGTGATGCCATCCAGCCATCTCATCCTCTGTCGTCCCCTTATCCTCCTGCCCCCAATCCCTCCAGCATCAGAGTCTTTTCCAATGAGTCAACTCTTTGCATGAGGTGGCCAAAGTACTGGAGTTTCAGCTTTAGCATCATTCCTTCCAAAAAACACCCAGAACTGATCTCCTTTAGAATGGACTGGTTGGATCTCCTTGCAGTCCAAGAGACTCTCAAGAGTCTTCTCCAACACCACAGTTCAAAAGCATCAATTCTTTGGGGCTCAGCTTTCTTCACAGTCCAACTCTCACATCCATCCATATGTGACTACTGGAAAAACCATAGCCTTGACTAGACGGACCTTTGTTGGCAAACTAATGTTTCTGCTTTTGAATATGCTATCTAGTTTGCTTATAACTTTCCTTCCAAGGAGTAAGCATCTTTTAATTTCATGGCTGCAGTCACCATCTGCAGTGATTTTGGACCCCAAAAAAATAAAGTCTGACACTGTTTCCACTGTTTCCCCATCTATTTCCCATGAAGTGATGGGACAAGATGCCATGATCTTCATTTTCTGAATGTTGAGCTTTAAGCCAACTTTTTCACTCTCTTTCACTTTCATCAAGAGGCTTTTTAGTTCCTCTTCACTTTCTGCCATAAGGGTGGTATCATCTGTGTATCTGAGGTTATTGATATTTCTCCAGGCAATCTTGATTCCAGCTTGTGCTTCTTCCAGCCCAGCATTTCTCATGATGTACTCTGCATATAAGTTAAATAAGCAGGATGACAATATACAGCCTTGACGTACTCCTTTTCCTATTTGGAACCAGTCTGTTGTTCCATGTCCAGTTCTGACTGTTGCTTCCTGACCTGCATATAGGTTTCTCAAGAGGCAGGTCAGGTGGCCTGGTATTCTCATCTCTTTCAGAATTTTCCACAGTTTATTTTGATCCACAATGACCAACAATAAGTTTTGGTTAAAGAAAATACATCCATACAATGTACTGCTACTCAGTGGATTAAAATGATGCAGTAGATGAATAACATAAAATCATGAAAAGAAAGGGCAAATTATAGAAATGGTATTGCAGAATGAATTCATGTAACAAAGTATTAGCAAAATTCTAGAAGGTTACGTATTAAAGTATTAACAAGGCTTGTTTCTGGTGGAGAGATTAGGAAGTTTGGAGTACTTTTTGTTTTCTTCTGTATGTTCATTTGTATTTTCTTTACTGGTAGTGTAATGCTTTTGTGTTAAAAAGGTAATAAAAGTCTAATAAACAACATCCACCTGTTGAAATAAAATTTTCATAATATCCGTTTACTAAAATCTGGAGATCTGTGTGATACTCATGCTCAAGTTTTAAATTTGAATGAAAGTAAATGCAGAATTTAAGAAGTGAGGGATGAGAGAAATGCTGTTAAGGTTTGGGTATCAACTTATATGCAGAGTACATCATGAGAAATGCTGGACTGGAAGAAACACAAGCTGGAATCAAGATTGCCGGGAGAAATATCAATAACCTCAGATATGCAGATGATATCACCCTTATGGCAGAAAGTGAAGAGGAACTAAAAAGCCTCTTGATGAAAGTGAAAGTGGAGAGTGAAAAGGTTGGCTTAAAGCTCAACATTCAGAAAACGAAGATCATGGCATCTGGCCCCATCACTACATGGGAAATAGATGGAGAAACAGTGGAAACAGTGTCACTTTATTTTTCTGGGCTCCAAAATCACTGGAGATGGTGACTGCAGCCATGAAATTAAAAGACGCTTACTCCTTGGAAGGAAAGTTATGACCAACCTAGATAGCATATTCAAAAGCAGAGACATCACTTTGCCAACAAAGGTTCGCCTAGTCAAGGCTATGGTCTTTCCTGTGGTCATGTATGGATGTGAGAGCTGGACTGTGAAGAAGGCTGAGTGCCGAAGAATTGATGCTTTTGAACTGTGGTGTTGGAGAAGACTCTTGAGAGTCCCTTGGACTGCAAGAAGATCCAACCAGTCCATTCTGAAGGAGATCAGGCCTGGAATTTCTTTGGAGGGGAATGATGCTAAAGCTGAAACTCCAGTATTTTGGCCACCTCATGGGAAGAGTTGACTCATTGGAGAAGACTCTGATGCTGGGAGGGATTGAGGGCAGGAGGAGAAGGGGACGACAGAGGTTGAGATGGCTGGATGGCATCACTGACTCGATGAATGTGAGTCTGAGTGACCTCCGAGAGCTGGTGATGGATAGGGAGGCCTGGCGTGCTGCAGTTCATGGGGTCGCAAAGAGTCGGACACGACTGAGCGACTGATCTGATCTGATCTGATCTGATCCCATTCTTTCTGCTCCCACCCCAAAGCTGTCTGCCATCTTACTCACAGAGTTCAGTCTCTTATTTTGATTCAAAATAGATCTGAATATTGTGCAGTAAAAAGAGAAGAGGCTTCTGCATACAGATATAGGCTGAAATCCAACCCCTTTCCTACCTTGAGTGATAGTGGGCAATTCACATAACTCCTCTGAGCATCCATTTCTTTATCTGTAAAGTAGGAATAGACCTAACTTGCAGCAATGTTGAGAGAATTAGACACGCTGTGTGTATAGAGCCAAGCACAGTACCTGCATATGGTAGGTGGTTAATAAATTATTCTTGTATAGTTGTCGCTTTGGTATTGTTATTGTTGTATAAAGGAACTACAGAGTATGGACACTGTGCCCTTTTTTTTTTTTTTTTTTTTTTTTTTTCCTGGTAGGCAGATTTAATCAGCATAGAAATAGATTTTAAAGGAACAGTCTCTGGCTGTTGAAGCTGGGACTTACCTCCTCCTTATCAGTGTCATTTGTAAAAGGCTCCCTCATGTCTTCCAGGGCTCAACTCAAAGCATCTCTACTCCTGGGAAAGAATACATTTCTTTTTACAGGCAGATGGGGCTTATTTTCTTACACGTGTAGGAAAGTGCAGCATTTGCCCCATTATAAACATGGCTTAGGGAACATGGGGCCTGCTGCCCCACACTTCACACCTGTGCTGATGGCAGATAGTGCTGGTCATGATGCCCTTTCCTAAGGAGCCGAGGCACAGTCGGGGAATCTGCTCAATATCAAGTTTCCTGCAGTTTTTACAAATAGATCAGAGGTTGCAAACAAGAGGAAACCCGCTCGCCTCTTTTGGATGAAAGCAGAGTAGGGCAGGGTCGAGGAGGAGGGAAGGTTGAGAGTTCATCTCTTTCACCCTCCTAGGCCTTCTGGTGAAGGACATGGAAGCCTGGCACGCTCGACTGAACAACAAAGGCCTCATTTAGTCTTGGCCAGAAGGGGCACTGTGTTGGCTTCCTGGTCTCTCCCGCGCGTGGAATGAGTTGCTGCAGAGGTAGTTGGGCCAGGGGTTTGTCATTCTTGGATTGGCTGGCTTAGGGTAGCTCGGAATGTCTACTTTTCTAGGAAACTGAGGCCCAGAAAGGAAAGTGACTGGTCCAGATGAGTTTGTGGCAAAGCCAGGTCTGATGGGTGCTCGGCTTTCTGTCTTGGCAGCCTTCCACAAAGCATGGCGTCAAGTCTCTGGGTGGCAGGCTCATTCCCTAGGAGGAAATTTAGGATCTCAGCAAATGGGCAAGACTGGTCCTTCCTCCCCTGGACTGAGCTTGACTGTCCCAGAGGCACTATCTCCTCTGCCTGCTAGGCTGTACTACAGCCCTGGGGGTCAGATTGCTTCTCCAGGGCCCCCACCCTGGGGTTCTCTCTGGGTTCTTCCTGAAAGGCTTGGGGAAGTAAGTGATCAGATTCCAAAGACTTTCCCCTGGGGTGGAGTTGGGGGTGGGCGGCATTTCCCAGAGTGGGGCTTTGCCTAGGCAGGGGGCTCAGCTAAGAGCTACAGGCTCACAGCAGGGGCTCCTTAAATATGCAGAGGGAGCAGCTGCCTTTGATCTCTCCAGCAAGAAGCAGCCACTCCCCGCTGAGCTGGAGTGTGCATGTGCGCTTGAGGGTGGCATGTGTGTGTGGGTTCACATGTAAATGAGGGCAGACTGGACACCAACATGTGTATGTATGTGTATGCACACAGGCACTGCTACAGGTTCACATGTGTGCATATGCATGAGTGTGTGTGTGTGCCTATTTGTGTACGTGTGCCTGTATCTAAACTTGGGAGTTACCGAGTGTGCGTACGTGTGTATGCCTTGAAGCTTGCTGGGCAGAGCACATGTCTGCACATCAGTTCATCTGTGATATCTCTATAACACAATGAATAGTATTA